>BSBM01000141.1:3897500-5196666 GCA_027924585.1 Larix kaempferi
GATGGGGGCATTGATCACCCCATTACATTCTCGAGCAGAAATCTATCTTCAGCTGATAATAATTATACAACCACTGAAAGAGAGGGTCTAGCTATGGTGCGCACTTCTCCATGTACACTAAACATTCAGCTCTGAAATACTTGGTTAATAAGCCAGTGTTGGGGGGAGAATCTATAGATGGTTACTACTCTTCCAGGAGTATGACTTTGAAATTGTGGTTAAGCCAGGAAGACTAAACCTAGGACCTGACCATCTTTCAAGGATTGAGACAGGAGAGGAACCCACCAACGTTGAAGACAGTCTGCCTGATGTGCAGTTATTTGCCATACAGATCGAATATTACTATTATAAAGATATTGTAGATTTCTTGACTACTGGGTTGGCACCGATAGCGTTTACTAGGCAGCAGAAGAAATAGCTGGTAGTTAGAGCAATAGAATTCACCATAATTGCGGGACAATTATACAATTTAGGATCGGATGAAGTGCTGCGAAGATGTGCGTTAGAGCATGAGAATTCATTTATATTGGTTGATGCACATTCAGGTGTATCGGGAGGTCACTACACAGGAAGAGCCACTGCGCAAAATATATTGAGAGCAGGGCTATGGTGGTAGAAGCTAAACCGGTGAAGGACTGTAGCGCAGTTACTGTCACACAGTTCATTTTTGAGAACATCCTTAGCAGATTTGGATGCCCAAAAATTTTAATGAGTGATCAAGGGACTCATTTTTTTAACAAAACTATTGAATCCCTTACTGAAGAGTTCCACATTTATCATCAGAGGAGTACACCGTACCATCCTCAAGCAAATGGAACTGTTGAAGCTTTCAACAAGGTACTGGAGAATGCGCTGACAAAGGTATGCAATGTCAACAGGGATGATTGGGATCTGCACATTCCAGTTGTATTATGGGCATACAGGACCACTTGTAAGAAGTTGAAAGGCCATACACCCTTCATATTGGCCTATGGATAGGAAGTTGTTATGCCTATGGAGTATATTGTACCCAGCTTAAGGATAGCTGCATTTATAGGCATGGAAGATCAATATGCAATAAAGGAAAGGCTTCTACACTTGGTTGGATTGGAGGAGGATCGCTTCATCGCAGGCTTTCACTAGAAAGTGCAGAAAGACAGAGAAAAAACATGGCATGATCGCCATATCAAGAATAAGTCCTTTCAGGTAGGTGACCTAGTCCTCCTGTATGATAGTAAGTTTATGAAATTTCTTGGAAAATTTAAAATGCATTGGCTTGGACCATATAATGTTATGCATGTTACTAACAATGGATCAGTTCAATTAGCCACATTAGCCGGAGAAAACTTACCAGGTATGATAAATGGAAGTAGGCTAAAACCCTATTGGAATAGTCCTACTTCGCAGAACCCACAATGAAATGAAACTGCGAAGAAAAAAAGAAGAAGAAGAAAAAGAAAAAAGAAATATTTAATGGAAATAACTATGCCTTCTGGACCATAAGAATGAAAATCTATTTGATGTGATTGGGATTTGATGTCTGGCACTCTGTTGTCTCTGGTTACAAAACCCCCACAACTCCACCAACTGATGTTGATGGGAAGAAGCCATATAAGAACAATACAAAATATATGAACGTTATTTTAAGTGGTCTATCAAAAAAAGAGCTTATCAAAGTAATGCATTGCAACTCAAAAAAATAAATATTGGATAAACTTAAGAATATTTATGAGGGAAATGACAAAGTCAAACAGACCAAGCTTCAAACACATAGAGGACAATTTGAAATTTTGAATATGAAAGAAGAAGAAGACATTACAACCTATTTTATTTAGAGTAGATGAAGTCATCAATATTATCAGAGGATTGGGTGAGAAAAATGAACAGTCAGTGATTGTAAAAAAGTTGCTAGGATCACTTTCCTTGAGATTTGATGCTAAGGTTTTTTACCTAGAGGAATTAAGGGAGTTGGACAAGCTAAGAATGGATGAGTTGCATGGGGTCCTCACATCATATGAAATGTGACCAAAAAAAGAGAAACCATCAAGAAGGGAAGCAACCTTCAAAGCTTCAAATAAGACAATCAAAAGGAAGTACAAATCAAATGACGACTCTGATGCAGAGGAAGCCAACTTCGTAAGAAATCTCAAGGAAGGGATCAACAAATACAAAGGTAAGCTTCCTTTCAAATGTTTTAACTATGGTGAAGTAAGAAACTTTTCTTCTAAATGTCCTTATGATGAAGATAAAGAAAATAGTGATGTAGAAAATAATAGCTTCAAAGCAAGAAGAAGAGGAAAACCTCAAAGGAAGAAATACTCCCAGAAGCAAAAGAAAGGTCTCTACTCCAAGGAAGACAGTAGTTGGTTTGATGAGAGTGATGAAAATAAAAATTAAGAGAATTCAGAGATTGATGGGGGAGTAAACCTTGAAGAAGAAATAATTTGCACATTAAATTAAATCAAGAGACTTAACAGCAAGAACTTATGTTTGAAGGAAAAGATACACGATATTTAGAAAGAAAAATCTCCCTTCATAGCCATGGATACAATGGCCGCTAATGAAGAAAATGAATATAATAAAAAAGAAAAGTAAAATTCATAAAAACCTCTTTTCATGAACATGGATACAAATTCAGAATGAGAAGAAGAATACATTGATATGGATATTGAAGAAAAACTCATCGGTTCCTTAGAAGAAATTGTCAAACCAAGGAAAGAGAATATAAAGCAGAAGGAACAACTGCATAAATATGAAAGGAAGGATCATGATCTTGATAAAACAAAGAATATAATGGTCAACTTGAAGACTAAACTATAATAGGAAAAAAGGACAGAAGAAATAGTGAGAAGTCAACTCAAGGAGAAGAAAGAAATATGTGAGATGCTAGAATTTGAAGTTGTTTCATTAAGATAGGAATTGGAAAACTCAAATGCTCAATTATACAGAAGCTTGAAGAGCACTGAAACTTTGAATGAGATCCTCAGTTTCCAAAGGTCACCACTCAACAAGACATGTATTGGCTATGATGAGAATCAGAAGACCCATGAAGAAGATGCAAGTAAGGAAGATGAAGAAAATCCCAAAATCTATGCCAATGTTCCCAAAGGATCCACTAATAATGAAAGAAACAGGAAAGGAATTGATGACCAAAAACAAACTAATAAGTTCAGAGGAGCAGTTCCATGAAGAAGATCTTTCACACCTAGGTACCAAAATGTCTTCTTTATTTATTGTTTCTCTTGCAATAATTCTTGTCACAAAGCAATAGATTGTAGATCATATGTATGAAGTGATCATGTGATAAGTGGAAGTAGAGGCTCTTATAAGACCTCAAAGAATGATGATGCGAGAAACAAATCCAAAAGTTCTTAGGGATTTATTGATAAAAACTACAATTCATTTGCTCCTTTACTTGATATTTAGTGCTATAAGTGCAATAACTATGGGAACATAGCTTGTTATTGTAGAAGCAACATAATAGGAGATCCTAAGCAAAACAGGGAAGAATATTTCATTTCCAAAAAAAACGAAGAATAGTCAAATGTTTGGGAAAGGATGCAAAAGCAAGAAGATCCAAAAGTGACAAGTTGCAAATAAGAACAAAAAATGAAGAATGTGGACTTGTACTCTATGCTCAAGATAAATGGAACCCATGGCATACTTACAGTGGACATTCATGACACATGACAGGGGATCAGTTTAATTTTCTCACCTTAAAATAAGAAAAAGAAGGTAGTGTTGCTTTTGGAGATAATGCCTCTGCAAAGATAGTTGGAAAGGGTACAAATATCATTGGAGATGAGAAGACTAAAGCATAAAATGTATTGCTTGTTGAGGAATTGAAGCATAATATTCTTAGTGTCATCCAAATGTGTGATCAAGGACACACTCTCACCTTCAACTCCCAAAAGTGTGAGACAAGAAAATAAAAGTCAAGCAGATTGGTGGCAATAGAAAAAAGAACCTCAAACAATGTATACGTACTAAATGAAGGAAACATATTGAAGAAAAGCACAACCTTAGGGGCAACATCCTTTTACCATCGATGTCAAGGGAGGGGGGCATAGTAAGGTGGAGAATTGCAAAAAGGGGCAGAATTGTAGGCAAGTGAGGAGTTGCAGACATGGGTAGTGTTAGGATATTCCTATACTCCATCCTAGTCCTAGTAGCATTTTAATTATTTGCATTTTCAGTCATGCATGCACTTTTAGGGTTTGCATGCATTATTTAGGGTTTGCATGCATTTGCATGCATCCCAGTCATCAGTCCCAACACCTATCCCTCATTTAGCTAGCCCCGGGAGCTTCTTTCCACTCAGTTTCAGCTCTCCTAGTGCTTAGTGCGCCCTCCTTTCACCTACTGCATGAGAAAGGCACCCTTCCTTACCTACCATTTAGTTATCTTCAGTTCTTTCCTTGATTTAACGCTAGACTGACTCTCAACTGACTGTATCACTCTGATGGACCTATAGTGAGACTTGACTTCCCAATCTGACTTCAGTTAGCTCCTCATGCGCCCTCCACTGAGCCTCCTTCATTCAGTTAGTTCCAGTTACACTCAGTTACACCTACCACACTCAGTTAGACTCAGTTTGACTGATGGTTGATAGTTACTTGAGCATTGATGACTCCACTGATGATGAGATAGACTACTAGTTGTGTTCTAATGACACTCCAGTGATCTTTTGATCACTCCATGAAGGATAATTCAAATTTCCACCTTAGGCATTCGAATCCTCATGCATTGTACTATTTATTTGTCCATATTGTGATTAATTAATTAGTGTGTGTGAAGTATTTTTGCTTCTATCTGAGTTCTACTATATTATTATTCTGTTGCTCATTATACTGCATTGACCACTCTTCTTGTTGGAGCATAGGCCGCAGCTATGGCAAAGCTGCCAATTTTGAGGAAAAGCACCATTTTTGGGCAGAAATGAACAGTGCGCGGTACGGTGCCAGATGGACGAGCTCACCATAGATTGCGGGCCGGAAATCGTGGAGCTCATGTGCACGTCAAAGGAAAGAGTAAATAAGGTGGCCAAGTAGAAATCTCAACCACCACAATAAATGAAGCGACGAAAGAGGGTTCAGCTACCCTCATTAAGACAAAGTACAGGATTTATGGTTGCTCGGACCAAGGAAGAGCAATGGGCCGAAGCATTGAAGGCGAAGGACAAGGAGCAAAGAACGATGAAGCGGCGCCCATACCCGTGATCTGCGCCGGAAATCGCGGAGTCTGCAGGAAGATGCAACGTGACTGCAAGAGGCGCCTACAGTACACCTAGCCGTGTCAGTGGTTAGGGTTTTTGGGGATCACTGTTGGGAAAAGCCCACAGTTTTGTAAAGGTACGACCCTCAGGGCCACCTATATATATGTGTAATTGGGAAGGTTAGAAGGTTAGAAGGTGACACAGACAGTCTAAGCTGATGTTTGAGTCTTTTGTATTACTATATGTTGTAAAGCCGTGAAGACTCATTGTATGTAGGTAAGAAGGCCGCGATCTCGCAGGAGACCGCTTGGCGTAAAGGTCATTGTATGTATTGACCAGTTGCAAGAGGACTGGGGAATGTAATTGTATGTTTGTGTCGTTGAAATATCTGTAGAAGAGGAAAATAGATCTAAGAGAAGGGCTCCCAGCTGTGTGCGTGGAGTTTCCTAGAAAGATCTAAGGCTGTAGCTGTGTGCGCAGCGGAACTATGTAATCCCCATCTCAAAGATAATATACAGTCCTGTGGACGTGGATTCCCTCCTGGAGGTGAACTACCTAATTCTAGTTGTCGTGGTGATGCTTTATGTGATTGCATTTCTTTGCTTTACTATGTATGTTACTATGAATGTTTCACTATCTTTATGAATGAGTATGCAGAGTAAATCCTCGAAGCTCCCTTAGAGGCGTACTTGTGCATAGTTGAAGGAGTCTCAGAACACTGTCGTCACAGTGCTTAAAGTGTGTGATGCTGCGCTGGGGCGTAAGGGCTCTCAGAGGCGATACATAGTGTATCGAGCATAGCGGGTAAATGCTTCGTGCACAGGCGCGGAGCTACTGCGCAGCCAGGCTGGGAAGAGTGAGTTCCAGCGCTGTAGCGCGGTGAGGTCTGTGTAAGAGTAAGACGTTCCGCTCCGGAGTATCCTCCTAGAAGGGAAGGGAGAAGACTGTAGTCTCCACATCACCTCGGTTAAGGAAACCTGATTCCTTAGCCCCCCCATAGCCACTTCGGGTGAGACTGCAGGCTACTGCGCAGCTCGTTGTCGAAAGGGCCAGTGCACCAAAGGGGTGTTTGTTGCCGTGAATCCTGAAAACCCGGGTCTGTCCAGAAAGCAGACAACAAATGGTTTCGTTGCCTTGAGACTTGTTATTCCGATGATGTGCGAGATTGATGCGAAACCTAGAGAAAAAGGGATCCAACAAATGGTTT
This sequence comes from Larix kaempferi, assembly GCA_027924585.1. NCBI lineage: Eukaryota > Viridiplantae > Streptophyta > Pinopsida > Pinales > Pinaceae > Larix > Larix kaempferi. The sequence continues at coordinate 3,903,902 of BSBM01000141.1, forward strand.
CGTTACCGACTTTAACCCTATTATTTTGAAGTCAATGTGGTGCTGGAATCCTATAGCTAAAGAAATTCAAGAGTGGTTTGATTCAAAGGCTAAAGAGTTCGCTGAACATGAAAATAGAAGCCCTAGGCTTCAGACAGAGGACTGGTTGCAGAAGCATATTTATACTGACCTTCACGAAATATTCTTTGTAACATTTGCAATCGAGTTGCATGAGTGGGTATCCAAGCTAGCAGATACTGAACCCACTGTGCATGTTGAGCGACCTATCGTTTGGAAGCCTGAGCTAGTTAGCATTGTGAAGCAGGTAGATAATCCTGTGTCCCGCGTAGTAGACTTTTGGTTGAACAGTCTGCTGGAAGGTTTCGTCACCGAGTTTGCAATAGATACGAGAAAGAGCTTCAGCGAGGCTGAAAGGAGCTTCTTCAAAGCATACAGGGGTAATTTCTTAAATTCTCTGAACTTGTGGATTAAAATGCTCTTATATGAAAAAGGAAAACTATGCATAGCTTCCGATGAATAGCATAGACAAGTAATGTCCGCAGATTCTGATAGTGATCTTGAAGCTATTGGTTGCACTCGTAGCGGAAAATGGTATAAAGTAGGCCTCAAGCAGCATTCTTGTGAGTCTATCCCAAAACATAGTCGAGCTCGTAGAGCGATCCATATAGAGAGACAAGGGAGTGCTCATATCCCTTATCACCCTTTTACACTGCAAAAGCCAAACGGGGCTCAGCATAACCCCGCAGCAACACCCTCTAGTAGCCCGCACGGTACTCCTAGTACCTCAGCCCCACCTTTGTTTAACCATCCCGGAGGCAGTACCACAGCACATCCACCTCAACCTAGCGCAAGAAGGATGGGTGATGACATGAAGCTACCAACCTTTAGAGGAACAGGGCTAGAAGACCCTGAGAAGCACTGGTTTCTATGTGAAGCCATTTGGACGATTAAGCAAATTAATGATGATGATGTTAAGCTGGTTCATTTAGAAACCACACTAAGAGAGAGAGCCTTAACCTGGTTTATGAAATACTCAGCAGCACAGAATAGGACGCTTGCTGATGTAAGAAGTGCTATGATTAAAGAATTCAAGAAACCTAAATCAGAATCACAGTGCATAACAGAACTCAAAGACATAAAACAGTTACCTACAGAATCAGTATGGGACTTTGACCAGAAGTTCAAAGCCTTGATAGATCAACTAAGTTTTGAGTTTGCACCGCAGCAGCATAAGGAATGGTTCATTGCTGCACTGCTTCCTCATATTAGACTTCCTCTTATGCAACAGAATCTCACTACTCAAGAACAAGCTCTAGAGATGGATATGAAACTAGAAGCTTCACCAATTGCTAGAACAAGCAACGATGTTGCGCAGTTGCAGAACCAAATAGTAAACCTAACCTTGCAAGTGCATGATATTAAGAAAGGAAAGGATGTCAAAGAAGAAATTTGGTGTACAAAGTGTAGAGCACAAGGACATTCAAAGGACCATTGTCCTGTTTTCATAGATTATATTGCAACTGGAGCACCTAGCCCTTTACCACAGGCTCAGGGGCCTTGGTGTGAAATCTGTAGAACTAGAGGCCACAGACCACAAGAGTGTCACTTGTTACAGAAATATGTACAATCTCCAAAGAATCTATATTGCAATTTCTGTAAATTAGTAGGCCATGATGAGAACAATTGCAAAGCATATGAGCTTATGATAGAAAGAAAACATGATGTTTATAGAGTACAGTTAGAACCACAGCGACCCACAGCAGGTCCGGAGTATGACCCAGCTTGAGAAGGCCGAGGAGGAAATTACAGGGGCCGAGGATGCGCAACAGGTTTTGGTCGTGGAAGAGGACATATCACTTGCTATAACTGCAGAGCTCAAGGCCATTATGCAAGGGATTGCCAAAACCCTACAACCACCTGTAGATACTGTAAATCTTATGATCACGTTATTGAAGAATGCCCTCAGTTGATGGCCAAGATACAAGAAAAGAAGCCACAGGTTAACCAGAATATTCAGTTGATTACAACAGAAAAAAGGGAACCAGACCCTACAGTTAATATAGTGACGCGCAGTGGAGCAACCACTGGTGCGCCAGAGTCGGGAACTGGAAAGCCAGCGACACAATGGGTGCGCTATTAAATCATCTCCGCTAGACCTACAGAAGCAAAAAGAAGCATTCAAGCAAGCTCAAGAATATTTCTCAGATCCGCGAGCTTCAAGTTTTGTCGCATTACCACACAATGATATTAGACCGCATGTGCCACGACAAGAGAACCTGGTATGAGAGCAAGCCACTACATCTGGAAGGCCTGATGAAGAGGATACACTAGGAAGTGTTCATGCTTTCCTAAGAAGCTGCTTAAAGTTGTTGCGCAATGAAAAAGAAACTCTGGAACTTCAACACCTGCTGGATCAGTGTCAACAATCTGCTTCGATGAACACACCGCAGCGTGTTGTTCATCAGATCAGGAGTCATGCTAGAACTGGAAGAGAGATGAGACTCACAGCGCAGATTGGAGCATTTGAAATGGACGAAGTCATTTTGGATTTAGGTTCAGAAGTTAATGTTCTCACCATGCAGACATGGGAACAGATGGGTATCCCTCAGCTTGTCATATCCCCTATCCATCTAAGACTAGCAAATCAGCAACGAGTTTCCCCATTGGGCAGATTACCCAATGTACCTATTGATATTGAGGGAGTAAGAAGTTCTGCAGACTTTGAAGTAATCAAAATTCTGGATGACAGTAGACCTTATCCAGCACTTTTAGGCATAGACTGGGCATTTGATAATCTAGTTGTCATTAATTTGAAGAAAAGACAAATGACTTTTGAGGATGACCAGATTAGGGTCATTGCACCACTTGATCCCCTTCAAGGACCAAGGTATATTGAACCCATTCGAGCAGAAGAAGAAGTGTGCCACATGGAAAGTTTGTATCAGATGACTGCTAGTCATAATGATTATGTCAATCCCACAATGGACGGCCATATCAGCTGGCGATGCGATAGCTCGTGCACATCAGATTCGGAAGCAGGACTGGAAAACTGGTAGAATCGCTTACATGAGGTTTCTGCAAGGCGTTGCGCCATGATGACTAGATCCATTCGATGGATTAGCACTGAATTGAATAACACTCCTATCTTTGATGGTTTAACTGGCGTAAGTGAATTCATACATGCATATGAACAAGAAGTCCCATATGAGCAGCGCATACAAGCATTGGACGTAGCACTACGCGCTACACCCGCAAGATGGTGGGGTGCGCATAAAGAAAATATCGACACATGGCAAGACTGTCGCAGGTTGATACTGCGCAGATTTCAAGAGACTACAACAGGAGTGTTGCGCAAATACGATGGACAGAGTGACCCCAGGTCACATGTTGAAGCATGTATTCAGCAATGGTCAGATATTCTAGAGGATGAGTGGGTTCACCTATTCATCCACACGTTGGATATAGTTCCAAGGAACTGGTACACTAAAACAAAATTGCGCAGAGGCACTATCAATTGGCCTCTCATGATCGAAAGTTTTCAACTCACTTTCAGCTTTGAGTCAGAACATCCAAGCATTGATCAGGATTTAAAGTGTATTAGAAAGAAGGTATTTGGACAATGTCCTTTACCAGAGTATTCTCAACCAGATTGGGCTGTCCAGATGGAAAATGCCTTGGAATGCTATAATTTCACCACTGGAGAAGAGGATGATGATCCTCGCAACATCAATATACCAGAGTCAGAAGGGACGCGCAAATTCGAAGGCCCTCAGCTTGATATCCTTTCCATTACAGAACACATCAAGCTCAAGAAGATTAACATTGGTACAGAAGCTGAACCCAGGATTGCCTCTATAGGAGATTATTGGGATGATGAAACTGTTGGCCATATTGCAGATTTACTACATGAGTACCGGGATATCTTTCCTACCAAGTTTACAGAAATGAAAGGCATCCTAGGAGATTTAGGAGTTATGTGCATACCTTTGAAAGCGGACGTGAATCCAGTAAAACAACGCCCGTATAGGCTGAAACCGCGATATAAAGAAAAGGTCAGAGAAGAAATTGATAAGATGCTCGCAGCTGGTATCATTGAGCCAGTAGAGGAAAGTGATTGGATTAGTCCTATGGTTGTACAGGAGAAAAAGACAAAAGGCGAAATAAGAATCTGCGTGGACCTGCGCAAGCTCAACGATGCATCAGCGCATGATCCATTCCCTACGCCCTTTACATACGAAGTGCTTGACAATGTTGGAGGACAAGAGGCTTACTCCTTCACTGATGGCTTTTCAGGATACCATCAGATCAGAATCCATCCAGAGGACCGCCATAAGACCACTTTTGCGACTTAATGGGGCTCATTCCAGTATACGGTAATGCCCTTTGGTCTTAAAAATGCTCCTGCTATCTTCTCTAGAGTCGTTGTTGCTGTTTTCAAAGAATTCATTCATAAGTTCCTAGAAGTCTATTTTGATGACTGGACTGTGTTTGGCTTACTAAAGAACCATATAGGGAATCTAAGGATGATGTTAGAAAAATGTAGACAGTATCAGATTTCCCTTAACTTGAAAAAATGTATCTTCTGTGCTCCTTTTGGTATTTTGTTGGGTCACATTGTATGCAGACAAGGACTCATGATGGATCCTGTGAAGGTTTCCATCATTGCTAACTTGCCTGCGCCCAACTCAGTCAAACAATTGCGCACTACATTGGGACATACAGGATACTACAAGAAATTTATTAAGGGTTATGCAAAGATCACTGCTCCTATGGAAAGACTACTGAAAAAGGACTCGAAATTCCAATGGACGGAAGAATGCCAACAGAGCCTGGACACACTTAAAGAAAAGATGGTCACAGCACCTATTCTAGTTTTCCCAGACTGGAGAAAACCCTTTCATGTTCATGTAGATGCTTCTTCCATAGCATTGGGGGTTGTACTGACACAACCGGGAGAAGGAGGTATTGACCACCCCATTGCTTACTCTAGCAGAAAGCTGTCTACAACTAAGAAGAACTACACCACTACAGAAAGAGAAGAACTAGCTATGATGTATGCCTTACAGAAGTTCAAACACTATCTATTGGGTGCTCATTTTAAAATGTATATTGACCATTCTACCTTTAAGTACTTGGTCAATAAGCCAGTGTTAGGGGGTAGAATTTGCAGATGGCTACTCCTCTTCCAAGAGTATGATTTTGAGATTATTGTGAAGCCAGGTAGATTGAATGCAGGACCTGACCATTTATCTAGGATAGAGTAAGGGGAGGAACCTACGAATTTGGAGGACAATCTGCCTGATGCGCAACTATTTTCTATTCAAGCAGCAGACGAATATTATTCCGATATTCTTCAGTTTCTCACTACAGGGCAAGCGCTAGTTGAGTTCACAATACAGCAAAAGAAACAACTTGTTGTCAAAGCCACATAATTCACTTTGATAGCAGGCCAGCTCTATAAGTTGGGCCCTGATGAAGTCTTGCGCAGATGTATTTTGCCGCATGAGAAGAATTCCATAATCGCAGAAGCGCACTCAGGAACTGCAGGAGGCCATTTCGCAGGAAAGCCGACTGCGCAGAAGATCTCAGCCGCAGGTCTTTGGTGGCCAACATTGCACAAGGATACTAAGGAATTCTGCAAATGTTGCGATGTGTGCCAGCGAATAGGAAAACCTTCAAGAAGAGATGAAATGCCGCTAAGACCCCAGATAACAATGCGTGCTTTTGTTAAGTGGGCCATTGATTTTGTAGGACCTATCAACCCACCATGAAAGACAACCGGTGCAAGATACATAATCACAGCTACTGAATACCTCACCAGATGGGCTGAGGCGAAGCCAGTTAAGAATTGCGACGCTGTCACTGCCGCGCAGTTCATTTTTTAGAATATTATCACTAGATTTGGATGTCCACTGATTCTGATGAGTGATCAGGGCACACACTTCCTGAATAAGACTATAGAGGCCCTTACTGAAGAATTCCACATTAGTCACCATAAGAGTACACCCTACCACCCTCAAGCTAATGGTACGGTGGAGGCATTCAATAAGATTCTGGAGAATTCCCTGACCAAGATATGTAATCAACAAAGAGATGATTGGGACCTTAGAGTCACAGCTGTGTTATGGGCTTACAGAACCACATGCAAGAAATTAACAGGTCACACACCTTTCAGTTTGGTGTATGGACAAGAAGCAGTCATGCCCATGGAAAACATTGTTCCCAGTCTCAGAATTGCTCAAATTACAGAAATGGCAGATACTGATACTATGAGTGAAAGACTGTCACAATTGGTTTCCTTAGCAGAAGACAGGCTTTTAGCTGGATTCCATCAACAAGTGCAGAAGGCGAGACAGAAGGCTTGGCATGATAGGCATATTAAGAATAAAGTCTTTCAGGAAGGAGACTTGGTACTCCTCTATGATAGTAAATTCATCAAGTTTCCAGGCAAGTTTCGTGTACATTGGTTAGGCCCCTTTCAAGTGATAAAGATAACCAAAGGTGGAGCAGTTCAGCTTGCAAAGCTTAATGGAGAGTTGCTGCCCACAATGATCAACGAGAGTCGGCTCAAGCTTTATCCCAACGGCCACTCCACCCTGTCGACCTAATCAGTTGCTGAAGTTGTGCAGATGTCCAGTGTAGTTGAAAGAGGCATCGCACTTATCAGTCTACATGGAAGTTGCGAGACATGTTTCGGTCTCTGGCTTCCAGCGCAGTTCCTCGAAGCATCTGCGCAGTCAATAAAGTCTGTTATGAGTGAGTCTGTTTTCGCTCTTGCGAAGTCCCCCGGGTTGTCCAACTTTCGCTCTTGCGGAGTTCACTATTGTCTAGTTGTCGCTTGAGGAGTTCTCATTGTGGATCCCTCCATATGCACAGTTACCCATGATGAATTTAACCGCCGAAAATTTGAATTGCGGTAGCTCTGTAGCCGCGTCTGATTCTTAATGAACGATGAGACCGCCATTTAATTGTATTTGCTCTGACAGATTCGACTTGATTTCCCTAAGATCCACATTTAATTAAACAGCTGAATGCCTTAGCTCATCTCCCAAAGGCTGTCAGAGCCTGTCCATCGCATTTAATGCATCACAGTGGCGCGGGGGTAGGGGGGTTGTCAACTCATCCGCTTAGGCGCCAACGGTTATTAGCCCCACTTGTCCGCATTTACTACCGCCTTTAGCTGTAAATACCCCTCATTCGTATATGCTTGGGTTACTTTTCCTTGCTAGTGTGTTGTATAGTTGCCCTGTTTGAGAGTCTAAGTCATTATTTTCAGAGCCATGTCATGCAGACTGTTTTCCCATTTTCAGAGTTCACATCCTACACTGTTCTGCCCTTTTCTATTCAGTGTTTGTTGTTTATGCAAGTTCATGATAGACAAACTATCAACTGAAGAATTCGCCCGTCACTTCAAACGCAGAGGGTTAGATTTCAGTATGGGTACACCGATTAAGATTGTCGAGCTTTCCTGATCCCAGACAGTCTCCAGGCACGCAGGCGTCTCAGCAGCAACAGCAGTAGCCGAAGGAACCCATTCCAGAGCCCTTGGCCACTCTGGTTAACTACATTCCTCCACGACCAGATAAAGCACTCGAGGTGCGTATTCCCAAGAATGCCAAGTATTCGATTCCGCTGCCACCAATGGCAGAAATTGTGCACGAAGAAGGATCCCTGCTTGGACATCTTCCGCTAGTTAAGTTTTCTGACTTCAACTTGGGAGATTATAGAATGTATCCTCAGTTCGCACCAGATCACTATCTGACGGTGGTTCATAATCCTGTTAAGAAGATTGACGAATTCCTCCCACAGGAATTTGCAGTAAATCTAGAGAGGCCTGGACTGTTGAACTTGTTGAAGCTACCGCACTTTGGGCGTAGCAATGAAGTTAATGTGATTGTCAAGGTCCTGTTATCCTGCGTTCATGGTGGTTATATTTGGCTAGGGAGGCCAATTGATCTGAATGTGGACCTGATTCACTGAATTACCGGCCTATCTAAGGTTGGTAAGGACCCCAACGTCCATTTCGTTGGTAAAGACAGGGACCGAAAGCTCGCTACACAGGTGGTGCAGAAATATAAATTGTCGAGAGGAGGTCAGGCCTATGACCTCACTATAGTTGAAGATGAAGCACTCAAATTCACAGGTAGTCTGCTCGCAGGCATACTTTTAACAAAGTGCCGACCTAAAGAAGTCCCTGGAGCTGTTGTAGAGCTCGTAGTCGCAGCTGCGGAGGGAGAGCAGTATAACTAGTCTCTCTTCCTCATGAATACATTCTTGGATGACTGTCGGAACGTTCAGGACACTGCCAATCAGTTATTCCATTTTTCTTGGCTCCTGATTTTGTGTGTCTTTGTCGGGTGGAAGGAACCACCCAACACTCAGTTTCTTCCGCGCCGTTCAGGAGAGGTTACAGGGATGCGTTATGTCAACCTCTGGGATTCTAATAATCCCGTGAAGCGCAAGATGAACTGCATCGTGTTCTTCGAGTATTACCATATCCTCAGGGATACCATCCTGCAGATGCCAAGGCTTACTTAGGAGACGGCAGAACTCTATGGAATGAAGTTGGTCTTTTCTGCCAACTTGCATGAAATATATTTCCGCCCTCACGGAATTCAGTCGAAAGAATGGGCCGTAGGGCTCTACCGAATGACTACCCAAGACATGGAGGACACTATTAAGTCCTAGCCAGATGAATGGAAGTAGGCCGCTGACATCGCTGCCACGATGCCACCCCCTGACATGCCAGAGAAAGATAAGGGAAAGGAAAAGGTCACGCAAAATAATGATGAAGGTCCGTTAGGACCGGATACTAAGAAGCAGAAGCTGTCGCACCCCGCAGAAGCGACTGGAGATCCCTCTGAGACCCTTGCCACGGGGCTCAGCCAGTACTTGAAGGAGCAATTTCACGAGCTGCGCGCCTCTCAGGCCAATATCAGAAGTGCTCTGGACCTGCAGCTCGTGGAGTTGAAAGGTCTCGCAGGACGAGTTGCGTAGACCCATGCGCCAGCATCCAGCTTGCAGGCGCTGCAAGCATCTACAAGCACCAAGCGGGTTGAAGTACCTACAGAGAGGCACACTATCATCCACATCCCCCCTGCAAGCATGACACTCCCGGATCCTTTGGCCGCACTGCAGGTAAGCGCGGTTGGCCCTATTGAAATAAATTTGTCACTTATTCCGTTGGAAACTCTCCATTTGGTTCAGGAGCAGGTTTCTACTGAGCTGAGAGCTAGGGAGCTCTCCACATTCCATGCCAATCAAAGATTGTAGACACAAGAAATAGAGCTAAGGGAAGGCTATAAGGATATCTCTGCGCAGCTTGAACTTCATGAAGCACAAGACACTGGGCTAAGGAATGCCGTCGATGAAATCGCCCAGGAGCTGTCAGCCTGCCAGATTCAACCAGACCTTCCTTTAGTTGAGAAAGTGCAATGCATCGACAGAAGGGCGCAAGCCCTAGAACAAAAAGTAGTTGCTATGGCTGAGGACCATAGAAAGCAACTCGCTGAGTTGGAAGCTCGTGTCGCAGTGCCTCCCGTGGATGAGATGCAAGAACGACTTGAAGCACTGCGCATAGCTTCTATCCAAATGCAGCACAGAACAGATGAAGCCTAGCAATTAATGACGCAAGCTATGGAGGCTTGGGATGAGCTTGAGAAGCTCCCTTATAAATTTTCCCTTGTAGAACAGGTGGAAGCAGCAGAACAGTCCCTAACTATTCTGAGTGAAGAAGCTAAGTCCTTGGAAGGCTTAGCCAAAATGAGAAAGATGAGCGAAGTCCGCAAAGTCTAGCAAGAACTGCACAGGCTCAGAAACATAGATGCTACTCTCGCCAACATCATTCAGCCATTTATGGATAATTATGTTGAACTTGCTTCCCAAGCAGAGGCCAAGGTCAAAGCATTTGCTGAGTCTCAAGAGTTGGTCGACGACATAGAAGGAGAAGAAGCTACTGCAGACATGGTGCAGACAGCTGCGAAGTGCATGGAAGACATGGACTCCGCTATTGCGTAGTGGAAGCAAGCCTTCGCTGCGACCCAAGCCAAGTCAGATGAACAACTGAAGTGACCGCAAGCTAGTGCGGGTGGCTCGAGGACGAGCCACAAGTAAGTTTTAGGGGCCTATTGGAGCATAGGCCGCAGCTATGGAAAAGCTGCCAATTTTGAGGAAAAGCACCATTTTGGGGCATAAATGAACAGTGTGCGGTACGACGCCAGATGGACGAGCTCACCGTAGATTGCGGGCCGAAAATCGCATAGCTCACGTGCACGTCAAAGGAAAGAGTAAATATGGTGGCCGAGTAGAAAGCTCAACCACCACAATAAATGAAGCGACGGAAGAGGGCTCAACTACCCTCATTAAGACAAAGTACAGGAGTTATGGTTGCTCGGACCAAGGAAGAGCAACGGGCCGAAGCATTGAATGCGAAGGACAAGGAGCAAAGAACGATGAAGCGGTGCCCATACCTGCAATTTGCGCCGGAAATCGCGGAGTCTGTAGGAAGCTGCAACGTGACTGCAAGAGGCGCCTACAGTACACCTAGCCGTGTCAGTGGTTAGGGTTTTTGGGGATCACTGTTGGGAAAGGCCCACAGTTTTGTAGAGTTGCAACCCTCAGGGCCACCTATATATATGTGTAATTGGGAAGGTTAGAAGGTTAGAAGGTGACACAGACAGTCTAAGCTGATGTCTGAGTTTTTTGTATTACTGTATGTTGTAAAGCCATGAAGACTCATTGTATGTATGTAAAAAGGCCACGATCTTGCAGGAGACCGCTTGGCGTAAAGGCCATTGTATGTATTGACCAGTTGCAAGAGGACTGGGGAATGTAATTGTTTTTCTGTGTCGTTGAAATATCTATAGAAGAGGAGAATAGATCTAAGAGAAGGGCTCCCAGCTGTGTGCGTGGAGTTTCCCAGAAAGATCTAAGGCTGCAGCTGTGTGCGCAGTGGAACTGTGTAATCCCCATCTCAAAGATAATATACAGTCCTATGGACGTGGATTCCCTCCCGGAGGTGAACTACCTAATTCTAGTTGTCGTGGTGATGCTTTATGTGATTGCATTTCTTTGATTTACTGTGTATGTTACTATGAATGTTTCGTTATCTTTATGAATGAGTATGTAGAGTAAATCCTCGAAGCTCCCTTAGAGGCGTACTTGTGCATAGTTGAAGGAGTCTGAGAACACTGTCGTCACAGCGCTTAAAGTGTGTGCTGCTGCGCTAGGGTGCAAGGGCTCTTAGAGGCGATACATAGTGTATCGAGCATAGCAGATAAACGCTTCATGTGCAGGCGCAGAGCTACTGCGTAGCTAGGCTGGGAAGAGTGAGTTCCAGCGCTGTAGCGCGGTGAGGTCTGTGGAAGAGTAAGACGTTCCGCTCCGGAGTATCCTCCTAGAAGGGAAGGGAGAAGACTGTAGTCTCCACATCACCTTGGTTAAGGAAACCTGATTCCTTAGCCCCCCCATAGCCACTTCGGGTGAGACTGCGGGCTGCTGCGCAGCTCGTTGCCGAAAGGGCCAGTGCGCCAAAGGGGTGTTTGTTGCTGCGAATCCTGAAAATCTGGGTCTGTCCAGAAAGCAGCCAACACTTCTTCTATTTTCTTGCTTAATCAATTACTTTCTTATGAGGTATACATCATCTCTTAGATTTGCTGTGAGGATTTTCACATGGTATCAGAGCATGTTGAGAGTATTGTTTATCTCCATTCCTGAGAGTTTTTTGCAGGTTATTATCAAGATTTCGAGTGCAGCAGTTGCAGCAATTTCTGCATTTTTGCAGCAGTAGCAGTTGCAGATATTCTCTATTGTTTTTGCAGGTCTTCTACAGCTTCAATGTATTAAGAAGAAATCCCTCCTCTTTCTCCATTCAACTATGATATTCTTTCTCTATTCAACTATGATGAATGGAAACTGAATATGATAGCACATTTGAAGAGAAATGGTCTCTTTGATTATTGTTTTGAAAGAGAGTTCGAATCCTCTGAAGAAGAGTATGAATGGTTAATTGAAGGTGACAGAGCTTGTGCAACCATGATGTTTGCTATGCCTCTATACATGATACACCAATTCGTTGATATTGAAACTCCAAAAGAGCTATGGGACCAACTGGATGTAATATTTGGTAAACAGAATAAAGGAATTGGTCCAAACCCTTTCGAGAGCAAGCAAAGTGAGGCATTATCCCTCCTTGATGATCTCATTGATCATGAATCAGTATCAAACATATCTCATATTGAAGTTGTCCAAAAAGAAGAAGAACTTGCAGATTCTACATTCATGCTCCAAATTTCTTCTCTTTCTGTGCCAGCTCACACTCTAGATATTGCAGAAGGTCCTAAATCCTCTCTTGCACCAGAGTCTGTTGGTTTGCATCATGATCTATTGAATGTTTCGGAGGTCAAATTAGCTATTGGAGGTAATGCATTTGCTCTCCTCAAGCAATCACCTCTTATTTACTACTATATGATAATTATTCCATGCTTTCAGAAGGTTATTGAAGAATATGGCCATTGCCATTCGCTTGGGATAATTTCTCATGCACATCATGGTTTTGATCTCACCCCTACTGGTTCAAAGGAGATCTCAAGAAACCATTTCCATTCACTTGGGATAACTTCTCATGCATTTAATGGTTTTGATCTCACCTCTTATGGTTCAAAGGAGATCTGAAGAAACCATGATTCAAGTCTTGGATCTAATTTGGATTCTAAGCAATCACTACTTGGGATAATTTCTCATGCATATGATGGTTTTGATCTCACCCCTACCAGTTCAAAGGAGATGTCAAGAAAGCATTTATCAAGTCTTGGAGCTGATTTGGATTCCAAGCACTCATTATTATTTGATGGTTCTATTTGTAATAATCTCACCCATGATGGTTCGAAGGAGAAGACAAAAGACTATCTACACATTCATAGATTTGATGCTACCTCAACTGATTCGAATCACAGGTTCAAGGATCATCCTCATACTTTTGGATTTGTTCTCATCACATTCGATCTGAAGAGCAAGTACAAGCACATGCTTTCTGAGCATGATCCACTTCTTCCCAAGAAGAAGATACCTCCAGACATATGACCAAGCATCACACCTGCTTGAGTTTGGAGCATTTATTTTTGTGTGTGCCTTACAGTCTATTTTGAGGGGGGGTATTTTTCCCATGAGGTTTTCCTCATTTCCTCGGTTTATTGACTGTTATTATTCATTGTATTGGGTGACCATTGGTCTTAGTTACAGGGGCCCAGTTTGGATTAAGGGGGGGTGTTAGGATATTCCTATACTCCATCCTAGTCCTAGCAACATTTTCATTATTTGCATTTTTAGTCATGCATGCACTTTTAGGGTTTGCATGGATCCCAGTCATCAGTCCCAACACCTAGCCCTCAGTTAGCTAGCCCCCAGAGCTTCTTTCCAATCAGTTTCAGCCCTCCTAGTGCTTAGTGCTCCCTCCTTTCACATACTGCATGAGAAAGGTGCCCTTCCTTACCTACCATTCATTTATCTTCAGTTCTTTCCTTGATTTAAGGCTAGACTGACTCTCAACTGACTGTGTCACTCCGATGGACCTCCAGTGAGACTCGACTGCCCAATCTGACTTTAGTTAGCTCCTCATGCGCACTCCATTGAGCCTCCTTCATTCCGTTAGTTCCAGTTACACTCAGTTACACCTACCACACTCAGTTAGACTCAGTTTGACTGATGGTTGACAGTTAATTGAGCATTGATGACTCCACTAATGATAAGATAGACTACTAGGTGTCCTCCGATGACACTCCAGTGATATTTTGATCACTCCATGAAGGATAATTCGAATTTCCACCTTAGGCATTCGAATCCTCATGCATTGTACTATTTATTTTTCCATATTGTGATGAAATAATTAGTGTGTGTGAAGTATTTTTGCTTCTATCTGAGTTCTATTGTATTATTATTATGTTGCTCATTATACTGCATTGACCACTCTTCTTCTATTTTCTTGCTTAATCAATTACTTTCTTGTGAGGTATACATCATCTCTTAGATCTGCTGTGAGGATTTTCACAGGTAGTATCTATAGGTTGTTGCAGAATTGTCTAAAGGTTTCCATCAATGAAAAAGGGGGATATTGTTGGAAATATTGTTGTCATTGATGTCAAAGGCAAGGGGATACTACATATGTCCAAGATAAATATTGCAAGATGGAGATAGTTGGAAATATTGTTTTTGAATTTTTTATGCTCAGCTTGGATACATATATTTGAATGCATGTTTACTCTAGATACCTAGCTCAAATGAGATTATACGTTACACGATTGGAAATATTATTTTGAGACCTTTCCAACTTTATATGGAACTCCCTCTAACTCCATAGGAATAAGGAGATATGAAAGGATTTGTAAATTCAACCCAACCAAAATTTTAGGTCGGCCCTACCAGGATATTGAACAATGTTAGGATGACCCAGAAAGTGATTTAAGAATATTATAAATAGAAGGAGGTGCACCTAATTTGTTCATTCACTCATCCACTTATCCACTCATGGAGCTTCAAAAAAGGTGTGCACTTGTGGAAGAGGAAGTTCTTCTAGGGTTTGAAGATGTTTCTTGGGTTTTGAAGATATTATTGATGATATTATCTTAAAGGTTTTTCTTAGGGTTTCTAAGGTTCTATAAGGAAGAGAAGGCACACTTTATGAAGAGGAAGGGATGTTTTCTTGTAGGTTTTTCATTGGATGATGCTAAGATAGAAGGTGATTATGCTATACTTTGGAGTTGACTTGAAGGTGATCATATGACATAATTAGGGATAATTATGGTGCAGATTGAAGGAAAATTTTGAAGCATACTATGGTGCATATATAGAAAGAGGTGTTGAATATTGGAAGACTACAGATTGGCATAAGGTCAGAACACATAAGGAAGTACAAGCAAAAGCGGAAGCAATAGTAGTAGCAACAATATTAGCAACAACAAAAGATTGATGTCTCCAGTAGTTCGGTGCTTACATATTACTGAGTTGGTACTTAGTTGAGGAGATTGGTGTCTCCAATAGCTTGGTGTCTACATATTGTTGATTTGGTGCTCATTTGAGGGGATTGGTGTCTCCACTAGGCTGGCACCTATATGAATTTATAAAGATAGGTTTTTGTGGTTTTCTCCTGAAAGGGTTTCCACCATAAATTTTATGTATTGTGATTTGAGTTTATGTGTATTTACTATTTCAAAGTAAATAAATGATTGATGAATGGTTAAAATAAGAAAAATTAGCTTATATTGATTCACCCCCCCCTCAATATAACCATAATCTCAACAAATTATTGTAAGAAGGATGAGCTCTGGAAGGGACATACAAGAAAAATAAGAAAATATTAGCTATGAAATCTATAGCATATACTTTAATCAATGGGTTCCTATAAAAATTAGGACAATATGACGTACTCCGTCAGGGTGTGATTGACCATGAGAAATATGCCATCATTGACGAAGTGCATTCAGGATCTGTTGGAGGCCACTTCCAAACAAACATGACCATAAAAAATATATTGCAAGCTGAACTATGGTGGCCAACACTCAACAAATACTACAATATTTTTATTAGTAAATGTGACAAGTGCCAGAGAATGGGTCAATCACCATGACAAAATGAAATTCCATTAATATCAGTTAATCTGAGTCTGGCATTTGAAATATGGGCCATCGATTTTGTTGGTCCATTCTTGGTGCCTATCCAATGAACAAGTACTCGATACATCATCATCGTAGTCGAATGCAGCACCAAATGGGAAGAAGCAAAACCCATCAAAGCATGTACTAATGAAGAAGCAAAAAAATTTATTTATGAAAATATTGTTACCATATTTGGATGTCCACTCACTCTAATCAGTGATAGAGGAACACCCTTTATTAATAAAACCACATCAGTACTACTCAAGGAATTCATGATAGATCATCATCAGAGTTCAATATACCATCCCTAGTCAAATGGTGCCATAGAAGCATTTAATAAGGCACTTAATAAATTCCTAAGAAAAATTTGTAACATTGACTAGGACAACCAGGACGACAAAATCCCATCCATCCTATGGGATTACAGAACAACACATAAGAGATCAAAGGGACAAGCACCGTTCAAGTTAATCTATGGACAAGAAGCAATTGTGCCTTTTTATTTCATACAAAGATCCCCCAATAATTGCACACGTTTTACACCTTAACACCGTACAAGCTACTCAAGAGAGGCTAATTGAGCTTCATAAACTATAAGAGCAAATATTAGTTTCTATACATCACCAAGAAGTACAAAAACAACAATAGAAATCTTGGCATGACAAAAATATCAGGAATAAGGACATTTTAGTTAGAGACCTAGTGATTTTATATGATGGTAGGATAAAAGGAAAACCAAGAAAGTTAGAGACCGCATGGATGGGTCCATATATAGCGACGAAATGAACCATAATGGATTAGTTTGACTAAAAATGCTTAAGGATCGAGTCTTCACCAAAGTCGACAATAGAGATCAACTAAAACATTATCGTATATGAGAGGCACCCGTACCGACTAGTGGTTGTATTACAACTAGTCGATCGCTGTGCCTCCAGGTTTGATTTTTTAAGTGAAATGTAACTAATTCGTTACAAAACAATTATTTAACTAACTAAGAATATATCAAATATATAAAGGTAACTACGACATAGATCATGACAAGTGAAAATAAATTTAACACAATGATAGTAGACTGCGCAGAAGAAGCATTACAACATAGTACAAGCATGCAACGACCCAGAAGCAGTTGACCATCACCCAGTGTTGATCAAAGAAAAAGATAAAACAACGGTGTAGAAACTGGTCTGATAATTAGAAAATATGAAAGCAGGAATATAAAGATCGCACCTTGCTGACCAACGAACGAGGAGACCAATCGAGAAGGAAAACATGGACAGGTAGATTAAAAAACCACCAACTATCGAGTGAATTGACTGGATCGTGAACCAAAATTCCTGTGCAAGTTTCATCAAGCGTGCGAAGTAGCTATCCTGCGTAAGAACTGCAATTAGTATGTTCATCTACTCACAATAAATACTCACTGATTTATGTTCCTAAAAATGATAAGCATTGGAGGATTGTTGGCAAAGATTTTGTTGTGAATTAGAGCACGCACAATCAATACCAAAAACCACCTCCTTGCAACTAGAAGTATAGATTCTAGATAACCAACATATAGAAATGGACCCTAAGAAAGTCGAGCCATCAACTAAACTGAAGGCAACAGAGGAAAATATAAAAGCACAACAAGAGGAATTAACAATGATGCCTCTACAAGCCCGTCTGAACAAAATCAGAAAGCAAATATGGGAAAATACAATTAGGGAAAGCAATGGACATAACTTAGAGATTGGGAAGTAAGAGACAAGAAATGGATAAAGGAAGTCAACAAATTAGTTGTAGAAAAAACACGTCACTACTTGAGCACATCGCAGTTAGCCAACCATGGAAATATCAAAGAGCTAGCAACGAATTTCATCGTAAGAAGATATCACGATGGGAAGATTTGGTTAGAGGAATCAATTGAAATAAATGACTCCCTAATTTCCCACATTATAGTCCTTCCAAACAAAGTGGAACCGGTCCCTATAGTGGGTAAACCTTTGAAACTAGTCAAAGAGTTTACATGAGATCCTATGAGAAAGAATTCGAAGGGGTTAATCATTAGTAAGGTCACTTACCCCCTTATCAAGTGGACATCGATAATAATTTCACTATGCTTCACCATCTCTGGTTGGCCATCCAACATAAAGTTGGAAATTCTGGAAACCATCAAAGCAATCATGTATGAAGCAAATATGTTTAACTAGGTCGACCACCTAGCCTCAAAAGGTAAAGTTAAATGTGAAAAATGCCAAGAAACAAGGGAGACAATATGGTTTTCATCATTGCGTATATGGATTGCAATGATGAGGATAACCCCAGTCGATGAGGTAGTATTCAGAAACATGGCACCACTGACAATGAACAATTTCAAAAATTTTGCACCTAAGGGTGCTCCAACTAGATAGACGAAGCCGAAAATACTGTTAGAAAATTGATTTTAGGTGATGAAAACAAAAGGCGATAGATGGAGAGTGCCAAAACCAATCCTTCATAGTTTAGCACCTTCTTCCCACATCCAACTCGAGCTCAACCACACCAAAGTATGGTACCTATAGGGAGCAGGAGGAGATGCATAAGAGCTTGAATATTGCGTGAATGCGCAAGAACTATTTGTTGATTTATCCATATAGTCTAACACTACCATTCCTGTACCGACATTGGCTTGGAGTACTCAATCTAAGTTTCTCTTTCCACTAAGAGATGGTGAAATTGAGGATCAATATGAGACTGCATTATACATTAAAAAATTTGTCCTAGAAGATGAAACTCCACAACAACAAATAATAATTGTTCCTCCAAGCAGTTGAGGAAAAAAACCAGTCATCGAATCAGCCAGAGAGTCAACTAAGGAGGAAGAAGAAGAGCATTTAATAAAAGAAGGGGTCGAGCCCGACTTTGAGGAACTACGATTGAAAGAGAAACTTGACCATGATGTCGAGTAGATATTCACATTTCAACACAATATCAAAGGGAAAGCCACCCAAAAGTAGTCCAAGAAGAAAACTCTGTTGCTAATAGTGTCAGCTAAGGAAGACCTAATAGCGATTCGAGAAAAAGCCAAATCCATCATCATTGAAGCTATCAAGAAAAAATTCACTACATAATTGCAGATTTAGAAAACTTTCTCAAAGCAATGAAGGACAACACTGATGGAAGCAACAAAGGTAACCGTTTTTCCCTTACCATCCCCACAGAAAAAGCTTCATTTAACACAAAAACATGATTTAGAGGATCCAGTTGAAGTATCCGATGAAACCCCACCTCCATCCCTCACACACCTACAGGAAGAAATTCCCCATCCTACAACATCACCTTCAACAACCTTTATTAAGAACCTTGATATTAGCAAAGTTCTCAATACATTATCAACTATTTTTCCCCAATTACAATGGTTAACCACGATTTGAACTATCCCTAAAGGAATAGATTTTCCGAGCAAGTTGGCTATTTTTCCTCCACCTTCTCCGCGGGCCTCTAATCCTCCTCAAGCCCAGAAAATACTTTATATTCGATCAATCAAATATGTTCTCAAGCCAAAAAATTCATTGCCTGCAATAAACTTACCATCCATTACATTGTTTCCATCGTCGACCATTCCGCTCGCCATTATAACCATGGCCACGACCATAACTATGGTACCTTCACAAATTTTACCTCCACCTAAATCAACCAAGTCTACATCCATGCATACAACAACCAATACATTCATCTCCTCAAATGGATTATTACCCACCCCGATGAATTCACCACAAATTGCCTCAATATCCACTATGTCGTTGACCGCATCCTTGACCGTCTCATCATCCCCCTTCTTGATCGCTATTTCGACCCCTGTCCCGACCATCACTTCTACTCCCTCGACCAATGCCATATCAGTTCCAATGACTTTGTTAGTTTCGACTGCTACAACATCGACCATAAAAACAATTTTCACGACTCAATCCACAAAAGCTGCTTAGCAAATGCCTCTAACCAATGAAGAATGTTGTACACAGAGTGCAAGAAAAATAGAGAAGGGAAAGCAGAAGAAAAACAAATCAGAATCAAGGATCACAGTACTAGTATAGCAGATGACTGGGACTGCAACGACCACATGAATATTCACACCTACTAAAGCTTTGGATGAAGAACTAGATGAGTTCTTCAAAGTAATCAATAAAGAAAGGAATAAATGCTAGAGCAATGCCAACAAACGACTCAAAGTCTTGAGGAATGAGTAGGGAGAAGCATGGAAAGCATGCACAATAGAAGTTGAGAAAGTAATTGGCCCTCTGGAAGGATCACAACTAGAGTGACACCTCAATAGATTTCATAGTCTCGTGGGTTTGTATTGACCTGCTTCTAAAAAATACTCGATTAACAAAATCAACAACATTATTACGAGATTGGTCTGCTCATGGTTGACCAATTAAAATATTTTGAAGAATGGGATAAGAAACTTCAAGAATGTGAGGTCTTAAATCTAGGTTTTCCATGGTTTTAAATAATTGGTATTCATATTATGGTAAAATTTGCATTGAGTTGCATAACACACAAACCACTCTCCAGGACCTATATGCAATAAAGACCGTGAGAGACCCACAGGCTAATAGAGTCTTGGATGAACAAATCATAATGGAACAACAACACACTTTAGATTTGCAAAATAAGGAACATCAGTGGTTGCATGAAGCCAAGACTGTGCAGGGTGAAGTCAGTTGTATGACTAATCACATATACTGGATGATGCATGTCGTGAAACTTCAACACCAGAATCTTGAACCTAACCTCCAACGAATAAGGAATAGTCCGCTGCCATAATTTTTTTACGACTATCAGAAATAATTTTTTGTCAGCATGGACATACAAGCAATCTTATCTAGTTGGGACGATTTTCATCACCATCTTTCCATCTTTACTCCTGCCATAATCGAAGCTTGTGTTGAAGCCAATCCACCTGGCACACCGCCCACATATCAACAACCGTTAAATATTAAAAATCTTTGTAATTTTGTAATCTTACATCTCCTTGGTCTCTTCATGGCTAAGAATAGTTTTGAGTTGGGAGAGATGTTGGAGGAGATTATTCGAGGAGTCGACTAGGTCCTCCCGACCGAACATCTAATGGTCAACCCAGTCTAGTTGATTCGGTTAAGCTGACTATCAGGCAGTTAAAAATTATAACTGTCTAACTGATTGTACATTACACACATATATAGGCTATTGAGCCATGAATATAATATAGAGGATTACTCCCCATTCTACAATATGGAATTTTGAGATATAATACTTGTTGCTGGTGTGACCACTACTTATTCATTCTCTTTGTGTATGTATGTTCTCGTATCTACTTATGTGTTTATGCTGCACTATTGGTAACCACATGTAATCCCATAGATTACAACAATATATAAGATGAGTAATTAAAATGAAATAATATATTAATGCATAACTGAATATTATATATATTCACAATTGCAAAACATGATTTTAAACAAAGATTAATTTGCCATTTGTTATTTTTAATAATATATGAGTTTTTATCAAATTTCAAGAAATTACTTCATTTATTCTACAAAAACTTTATTTTAAAGAGACGTGAATGCACCCATGTATATTGTTTCTAACTTTAGAGAGTAGAGTTTGTCATTTTGTTATGAGTTGGCTAACTTAGATTGATCATCCTCTCTTTAGTAGTCTATGCTATAAGAAATTACAATATCCTTTATGTATTTCAAACTTATATTTTCTCATCCATTCCATTGAGCAAATATTTTACTAACCCATTATACACTTTTCAACTTCCATCCCTGTCATATCTCCATCCATCGATCCGACCAATAGAGAGGGAGATTTATGAATTTTAGGCTTCAAAATTTCACCTCATGGCCATATTATGAATTCATAAATAATAAAATGTGTGTGCAGATGTATTATTGTAAAACACAATGGAAACAAAATTCTATACACACACAACATGCATATACAATCATAATGATCACAAGAATAAAATAGAATCATTATACATTCAAATACTAAGAGAATAGTTATCTTTAAATAAAGAATATCCAAGCAACTAGCTATGTAAGAGCGATTTTCCATCCAACCATAGGAACTATGTCTAACATATACGCTTTTTACTAGGAGGCCACCCACAAGCTGGGCTATGAGGCCACCAAGGTGAAGGAAAAACCTACAGGATTCTCTCTCTCAACCCACAACCCATTATGTTCTCAATGCTTGGCCAAATGCTTATCCAGAGCTTCTACAAGAATCTCACTCAGCCATCATAACCATGGCACTCCTTCCAACTGCCCCACATAACACGAGGAATACATTTCCCTTCACTAATCCACATTTCCCTCAAGAAATCGAACCCTTACAGTGCTTAACAGTTTGTGCAATAAGAGTCCAATCTACTATATGTTGTTGGAGAACCTCCCGTATCATTAATTCATGGCTTCCCAAGCATGCAAAAGTAGAAAGACTCAATGGGTAAAGGTCCCTATCTTTCCCAACTTCTATGCTCACCTAAAACCATCTATATTAGATCAAATATGCAATTCTCCCTTCCAATTCGAATTTATGGTTATGCATAGTCTTGTAATTGTTAACACCCAAAAAGTGCTCACTAGATCATTCCCTTATTCACATGACCCATTTGTCCACTTTTCCACCATTTGAGCCTCTAAAACCATCAAAAGGTCACCAAAAAGACCACAATACACCTTTTTCCCCTCAAAATATATATTTTTCCTCAAAAAACACTAGCCGTACAAAATGTGTATCAACAAAATCATCCCCATATGCTCATCAGCATTTGGGGGCAAGTATAAGATCACCTAATCATCATGATCACCGGGATCCTCCGGCTCCTCCTCCTCTAGCTCCTCCGGATCATACTGATCCCGAGACCTCCTCTCGGCTATCACCACAGCCACTCTCAGCAAGATCGACCGCCACTCACGGGGAGCATCGAAACAACGCTCGATAGTAGGCCGATCCAAATCCCTCCAACCCTCCTCTGGTGCTCCCACTAGAAGCCCCTCTAAAGTCTCACGTATGCCCTCCAGGGCATCATATCGAGGACGCACAACTCCTCGAGCACGAGGAGGTGGTGTCGCTACAGGTGGAGGTGACACCACAATCATCCGTCCCTGACGACCTATATGATCAGCTGGTGGCCTCAGACCAATATCTGCATAATCACACAAGTGAACCAAGTCAATATCATATAAGTATCTCTAGCTATGCTCATAACAAAAACATCTAAACATGATATAACAGAGAACCAAAACAAAGACATACCGTCTAGATCCCAGGGATAATCATCAATAAGTAGGGGAATCTACTCCCACTGATCATACATATCCGCCGAAAAGAACCACCGGATACCACCACCACCCCGGGGCATCATCTCCCCCCACCGCACCATCTGTGGCTCACTCCGCAACCCCTCCCAAACTGGCACACGTGGCCGCAAGGTAGGTACCTGCTCAAAAAAGAAACAATAGAGGAAGGAGGCATAGCTAAACTCCCCTCCCTCCCGACTGACCTTGTCCAGCTCTCGCCGAACATAGGCCAAAAACATCTGATCCCAAGAAAAGTAGGTCCCTCTCAACACACGGTCTACCATCATCATTTTCCCCCCAGACAAACGATGTGGTGCCTGTGCACCAAGCACCCACAAAACACAAGCCCCCACTGCCTACATCGCTGGCTCCTGCAGGTCCAAAATACTCAGTACGATGTTCTGTGTACGAGCCCTAGGAATGCAGCTATCATCCCGAAAGCCGCGATGAACATCACGGCTGTCAGCCTGAAAGCCGCGATGAACATCGCGACTATCAAGCCAATACCCGTGATGTGCATCGCGGAAATGAGCCAAAACCCGCGATATTCCACGTTGGAAAGCCAAAGTGGAATTACGCAGCCTTCGGGGGCCCGCCGCTTACCAAAAAGGAAATAATTTAAAAGGCTAAGGCAAATAGGCTTACCCGAAACTCGTGGAATAAAAAACCAACAGTCGAATCTCCCAAAAATCGAGAAAAAGCTCTGACCTAGCTCAATTGCTCTGTGAAACTCAACGGTGAAAATGACACTTGTCACATTGGGCCCACTTGCTATTTATAGAGATTTGACCATTTTTCAATCAGCCATTTCAGGATCATACGACGTCCAATTTTCAAACCGTTGGTACCATTGGAATCAGCGCAACAAGAATTCCATGATAGTCCACTCCTTTTTCTATTTCCACCAGGTCCAGTTTTAGGGCATATTTTACATGCCCCTCGTCGCTTCGATTTGCATGCCACCTCGGCTATCGTCCGTTTTTTACGAGTCTTATATCGCCAGATTCAGTTTTCCACGCTCGTGATGATGCTTGAGACCATTTCTCGCTCTCACCTCCAGTTTTTTCGGGCATTTTTTCCCATGCCCCTCATTACCTCGGTTTGCATGCCACTTCGGCCGTCATCCATTTTTTACAATTCTTATATCGCTGGATTCAGTTTTTCGTGCTCGTGACGATGCTTGAGATCATTTCTCACTACCACCACCAGATTTTTTTCGGCATTTTTTCCATGCCCCTCATTGCCTTGGTTTGCGTGCCACATTGGTCGTGGTCCATTTTTGACAAGTTTTATATCGTCGGATTTAGTTTTCCGCGCTCGTGATGATTATTGAGACCACTTCTCGCTCTCACCTCCAGTTTTTTTGGGCATTTTTTCCCATGCCCCTCGTCGCCTCGGTTTGCATGCCACTTCGGTCGTCGTCCGTTTTTTACGAGTCTTATATCGTCGGATTCAGTTTTCCGCGCTCGTGACTATGCTTGAGATCATTTCTCATTGCCACCACCAGATTTTTTGGGCATTTTTTCCATGCCCCTCGTTGCCTCGATTTGCGTGCCACATCAACCGTGGTACTCTTTTGACAAGTTTTATATCGTCAGATTCAGTTTTTCGCACTCATGATGATGCTTCAGACCATTTCTCGCTCTCACATCCAGTTTTTTCGAGCATTTTTTCCCATACCCCTCGTCGCCTCAGTTTACGTGCCACTTCGGATGTCGTCTGTTTTTTACGAGTCTTATATCGTCGGATTCAGTTTTCCGCGCTCGTGACGATGCTTGAAATCATTTCTCGCTGCCACCACCATATTTTTTCGGGCATTTTTTCCATGCCCCTCATTGCCTCGATTTGCGTGCCACATCAGCCGTGGTCCGTTTTTGACAAGTTTTATATCGTCGGATTCAATTTTCCGCGCTCGTGATGATGCTTGAGACCATTTCTTGCTCTCACCCCCATAATTTTTGGGCATTTTTTCAAAATGCCACTCATTGCCTCAGCTTGCGTGCCACATCGGTCGTTACCCATTTTTTACGATCTTTATGTCGTCGGATTCAATTTTCCACGCTCGTGACAATACTCGAGATCATTCCTCGCTCTCACCAATACCTTTTTGTTCGGTATAATTTTATCCCTTTTTCAGGCCGAGCAATTCCTTTACGAAAAAGGCACTTAGGGAGTTTCTGTTAAGCTCTTTTCTGACTCCTAAAACAATGAAAAGATCGCCGAGCAACCTTGCTTCCTTTAATGCTCGCTAAAAGTATTTGAAAGGGCGTCTACCTGGTATAAGTTTACCCCTTTTCCGGACCTTGTAGACTAATTACGAAAAAGGAATACTCTAGTCACATCAGCTAGAAGAGTTCTCCATTTGCATCATTTTATGCTTTTTCGGGCCTTGGAGACTAACTTACGAAAAAGAACACCAATGGAGTCTACTTACCGCTTTCAGACTCCCTAAAAATGAAAGCAACAACAAGCAATCACCGTCTTGGGCTCGTATAAATCCACAGGACGATACTCCACCACCAATGCAGAGTCTTCTAATTGTTTTCAGACTCCTTAAAAATGAAAACACTCACGAGCATGAACAGTCCTGGGCTCGCATAAATCCACAGGACAGTACCATTTCAGAGCACACTTTTATCCCTTCTTGGAGCTCATTAAAACTACGAAGAAGGAACCAATGGTGCTTTTCGGCACCACAAAGATCACGTCTACTCATATGGAAGCTTCCCCATTTTGGTCGCCTTTGTTCAGAGTATTCTGTAATATGTCACTTTGAGAGTCTCCCAAAAGCATCCACCAGCTTGTCCCCCCAGAGTCACTCCAGTCTACAGTACATACCCTTGATCCCTTAAAGCTATGATCCTCACACCTAAAAGTCAGTTTCCCATGCTGCCAAGTCAGCCATGTCATCATGCTCTGAACAAAGGAAGTTTGAGTCCACCCATTCTATGACCCCAATCATTCCCCATCCCTATAGTATGTCAGTCCTACCATCAGTACTACCACATATCAGTTGTGCACCTCGCGCTCCTAACAAGGAAACATCATTGCCTTGATATTTGTTGGTCTCCCTCTATCGACAACAACCAAATCTATTCCAAAGGATAGACCCAGAGGTCCCTGTGCCTTGGAGTCATCACCATTTGTGATGAGTGCCTACGGATCATTTCGAAAGAAGTCCTCAGTGCCTCTCCAAATGATTTTTTATCACATGCTCGACTTCAACACCTTGATCGCATCGTTGAGACTAGTACAGGGTATCGGCCTTTTCAGTTATTTGTTGAAGACCCCGGATATCACCTGACTCTTCCACATTTGAGAGACTACTTATGGAAACAACCAGTTACATTTTCCTATAGATATCCGGGTTGCATTTGCCGACAGTATTCAGATGTACCCCACTTTTATACTCCCTCGAGTATATAGTTACATATACTCCTCATACTTGACTCACAGTCATTGAGTCCCTACATATGTTGGACACCTTCAGTTTCGGCAGTTCATCAACCCTTCTGATACCTTATTCAGAACGGTTGTTGCTTTATTCCAGTGTATCCATTATTAAGATCATTCATGGTATGACCATGAGTACGTCCCACCATTGTGTCCCCTCTGGACCATTATGATGTACCAACATATTTTTATGTATTATTCAGGTCCCCCTTCTTGGGCCTAATTGTTATGTATATGTCTTGATACGAGCATGGGTATGCCCGCCTCGTCCATAATCACATATTATTCCTCATTCATTTTGAGGCCATGTATTTTTTCCATTTTTGCAGCTTCCAAGGGGCCATTGCTCCAGTCTCCAAACGATCTCTTCTCTTCTCCAAACCCTAGGAAAAAGACAAAAGAACTATGATGTCTATCGGCCATACGATGAGCTACTGCCCTCACACATCAGGGGGCAATCTGTTAACACCCAAAAAGTGCTCACTAGCTCATTCCCTTATTCACATGACCCATTTGTCCACTTTTCCACCATTTGAACCTCTAAAACCATCAAAAGGTCACCAAAAAGACCACAATACACCTTTTTCCCCTCAAAATATATATATTTTCCTCAAAAACACAAAAAACCCTAAAAAAGAGTCCAAAATTCCCAAAAAATATTAAAAGGGAATAAAAATATAAAAAATATTCAAAAAAGGAAAAAGAGGAGAAAAGAGACCTAAACCATGTTGGCCAATACCATTGGTTTCTTTAAAACCATAATGGTATTCCCCATCACCAAAAACTATAAAAAGGTGATAGGGGCTCCTCACTTTCCATCCACATTTCATCCTATCATTATGCTGCCAAATTCCCTTTGAGAGCCATTGCCTCCCATTTCGAGTTTGAAGAACCCCATTGAAGCATTGGAGAAGAAGAGACCATTGGAAATTGGAGCTTCTCAACCTTGGAGTTGCACAACACCCACCATCCTCACCATTTGAGGTAATACAAAAACAAATTCTTTTAAATCTCTTGTCTTATTTGCTTATTGTTATCAATCAAGTTCTTTATTTTTCTTATACATGTTAATGTTAGATTAGATTCAGTTTATTGTTATTTGCTTTTCATTCGAGACTGCTATTACAACTTAATAGGTGCATCTTTAGCACATGCTTGGTTGAAAAACCAAGCAATAGTTCTTTTAAATCTCTTGTCTTATTTTATTATTGTTATCAATCAAGTTCTTTATTTTTCTTATACATGTTAATGTTAGATTAGATTCAGTTTATTGTTATTTGCTTTTCATTCGAGACTGATATTACAAGTTAATAGGTGCATCTTTAGCACATGCTTGGTTGAAAAACCAAGCAACAGTAATGGGTAATGGAAATGTGATGAACAACAATAATAATAATTATGTGTAGTGTAAAAATCTGTTGTCCCAAAAATTGGCTTGCAAAGATAATTGGTAAACTCCAAAAATATGAGACAATGGTGGAAAAGACAACTGACATAACTTATAAACATATAAGAGAGAACTCTTAAGATAGTCATAGAAGTATATTTATCCCAGGATTCCATAACTACATGAGAAGAATTTCCTCACCAACCTCACACATGCATTCAATGATTGGATTTAATAGTCAAAATGAAGTAGTTGGGTCATTTAAGGAAAATGGCAGCAATTGGGTGAGTTCTAAGGTTTACACTTGGAAATAGGGGATTTAATATCCCATAAGCCCCCTTTCCTCTTCCCCTCTAGTAGAATTGTAACCCGTCTAATGTTGTTTACACAACCATCTTGGACCATTTTATTATTTCCCAACAAAATATTTACATAGCATTTGAATTGGTATGATAAGTCAACTACACGGTCCATAAAGAAATATTTACATTATACATGCCTAGCCATTCACTAGTCAGGCCTTGACCTTGAGCTCCACACTAGGAATCCATACTAGCATATTTACATCATTTACATGATTTGATTTAATATATTCAAGTCAAAACTAGGGGCATTACAATCCCATCCCCCTTGGAATAACACTATCCTTGGTGTTTGCTCAAAATCAAAACAAAAATTGATATGCCTCTCTCATGGCATCCTCCAACTCCCATGTAGCCTCATCGGGACCAAAGTGCTTCCATTGCACCTTTAATTGTCCAATGGCTTGGTTCTGGAAAATGTTACCTTCTTGTTGAGGATGCATATTGACCATGTTTGGAACTCTACCTTGTGTTCCACCTAGATCACATCTCAATCAATCACATGGTTAGGGTCATGTACATATTTCTTAAGCAAGCAAACATAGCAAACATTATGAGCTCTAGTGTTAGTAGAAAATTCAATTCTATATGCAACTGGCCCTTTCCTCTCAAGCATTTCAAATGGCCCACATTATCTTGGTGATAGCTTGGCACAACTTCCAAGTTTTAAGGAAATTTTCCTTGGCCTCACTCTGAGGTAAACATGATGCCAAACATTAAATTCCCTATGCACTCTATTATTATTTGCATAACTTTTCTATCTATCTTGGGATGCCTTTAAATTATACCTAATATTTGCAACCTCTTATTCCATTTCCTTAAGCAATTCTATCCCAAGCATAATTTTGTTTATTGGATTATCCCAAGTCACTGGTGTCCTTCACCTTCTGCAATAAAAAGCTTCAAATGGACTCATTCCTAGCGATGCTTGTTTCCCATTGTTATATGCAAACTATACGAAGTGTAGATAATCTTCCCACTTGGATGGTTTTTCCATCACATACATCTGAAGCATGTCTTCAAACACCCGATTCACTCTTCTCGTTTTCTCATCCATTTGTGGATAGTAGGTAGCGCTAAAGTTCAGCTATGTACCCAAATCTGTGAAAATACTTTCTAGAGATTAGAAGTAAATTTTGTATCATGGTCAGATACGATGGTTTTGGGTAACCCATTCAATTTGGATACTTTTTGCATGAATATTATTTCCATCTCATTAGATTTCTAATTATATTTAAATGGAATAAAATATGTTTCCTTAGACAATGTATCCACCACAACCATGATGGAATCATGCTTCCTTGAAGTAGTTAGCAATCGGGTAATATAATCCATAGTTGCCACTTCCCATTTCCTTTCCAGAATTGGCAATGACTGCAATAAACATGCTGGGTGTTGATGCTTAGCCTTCACTTGTTGGCATTTCATACATTTAGAAATATACTCAGCAATGTCTTTCTTCATTCTTGGCAAAAAATATTGCTTCCTGATTGTAGCAATTATTTTACGGTATCCTAAGTGACCGAAATATGGCATTTTATGGATTTCATCAAAATAATTCTCTTCAAGTATGCCACTTTTGGAATAAACATTCTATTTTTATAGGTAAGAAGTCCATCATCCTCCAAATGATAACCTTCATACCTCTTTTCCAAATTTTGTTGTTGTAACCTATCTTTTATTTACACATACTTCTCATCTTCAGAAAGAGAGTGAACAATCCTTTGCCTCAAATCTAATTGGAAAATGCTAATGGATTCCACATGCATTGCATGCATTTTCCTATTGAATGCATCAACCACTTTATTTTCTTTCCTGTTTGTGTTTGATCTCAAAATCAAATTCACACAGAAAATCCAACCATATAGCTTGTCTGGCATTTAGTGTTGGTTGTTCAAACAAATATTTCAGACCGCAATGGTCTATTTTGAACTCAAGTTTCCTGCCCATCAAATAGTGCCTCCACATTTTCAAAGCATGCACCATGGAGGCAAGCTCTAAATCATGGGTAGCATAATCTTTTCATGCTCTTTCAAATTTCTTGATTCATAACATACCGCATGATTATCTTGCATAAGAACTTCTCCAATTCCCTATTTATATGCATCGATACACACCACAAAATAATTTTCCGGGTTTGCAATTTTCAGAATTGGGGCACTTGTAAGAAGCTTCTTCAAAAGTTGGAAGCTTTCTTCACAATTATGTGTCTTTCAAATTTTATTCTCTTCTTTTGAAAAGAAGTGATGGGGCATGCAACCTTGGAGAATCCTTCAATGAATCTCCAATAATAACCAACAAGACCCATGAAAGATCTCACATTTATCACGTTCTTTGGAGTCGTCCAATTCATAATGGCTTCATCTTTTCAGGGTCCATCGATATTCCTTCTTCTGAAATAATGTGACCCAAATAATGAATTTGCTTATGATAGAAGTCACATTTACTTATATTTTTGTGCAATTGGTTCCCCCTTAGTACTTGTAAATCCATTCTCAAATTCTCTTCATGCTCCTCTTCATTCTTAGAATAAATAAGAATGTCATCTAGAAAAACAGGAATACATTTTTCTAAATGCTTGCTGAAAAAATTGCTTATGAGACACATGAATGTAGATGGTGCATTATTGAGACCAAATGGAGCCACCATGAACTCATAGTGTCCATGACTTATTCTAAAGGTTGTATTGTGGATGTCTTCTTCCCTGATTATCACTTAATGGTAACTAGACCTCAAGTCAATCTTTGAAAATACATTTGCCCCTCTCATTTGATTAAACATATCATCAATTTGAGGTAATGGATACTTGTTGTTTATTGTAACATTGTTGAGTTGCATGTAATCAATACATAATATAAGTGTTCCATCCTTCTTCTTCACAAATAGCATGGGTGCTCCCCATGGAGAAACACTTGGCGAATATATTTCTTTTCCAACAACTCTTGAAATTTCATTTTAAACTCTAGCAATTTTGGTGTACTCATTATGTAAGGTGTCTTAGACACTAGTGCAACTCTTGTCACAAGGTAAATTGTAAAATCAATGCTCCTCTTTGGGGTAAGTCCTAGAACTTCACTGAGAAACACATATTTGAATTCTTGCAAGACATGATAGTCCTCCAAAAATGAAACTTCATTTTCGGTTATACCCTAGACATGAGTTGCATACAATTGACAAAATTTTCTAAATAATTTCTTCAGTTGCAAGGCTAAAATATGTATGATAGAAACCCCCTTTGGAATGCTCTTTATTATCCTTGGGTTTCCTTCTTCAGCAATGCATTCAAAAGTCTTACTATAGCAATCAATTTTCACTTTATGTGCTTCCAAACAATCCATTCCAAAGATAATATCACAAGAACCAAGTGGCAAAACATTCATATTTTCCCAAGTGAAGAGTCCATCCATTTCCAATGTAAATTTCTCCACCATCTCACTAACTTTACTCTTGGTTCCAGTGGCTAGTTGAACTAACCATGATTTTGTATTCTTTGTTTTAGTAAAAGCACAAATCTCCACAACTTTAGGAGTGATATAGATCTGATTATATCCAGGGTCAATTAAAATAGAAATAGATTGCTTAGAAATATTAAATTCAACCTCAACTATAGCTGATTGATGGTCTTCTTGATGGTCCTCTAATGTTGCATAGATATTAGGGGTGATCCTTTCCACCCAACCCACAATTTTAGCCTCTTTGATGTTGTGAACTCATTTGACATTCCCACCTTTATGTGGATAGTTTTTAAGCAAATGGTTCTCTCCATATCCCCAACATTGAAGTGGCCCTCTTGGCATGTATCCCATCATCCTTCATGGCTTAGTCACACCTTGTGGTGGCTGCCTTTGCTGATTTTTGAAATGAGGAGGCTCAAATCCCCTCTTTCATTAGTCAAACTTATCCTTCTTCTTGTCCTTCCATGCCTTATGGAATTTTTTCCTGCTTTTGCTTTGATCATAGTAGTACTTGGCCTTCCTTATGGTTTCATCTAAATTTTTAGGTTCATCAAACTTAATTCTATCATTGTATGAATTATCTAATCCACCTAGAAAATATTGAATTTTGACCTTATCATATATAATATACTTGACCTACCTCAACAACTCCAAGACTTTATTGGCATACTCTTTTATGGTCATTTGTCCCAATTTCAACTTGTGGAACTCTTTGATTTTCTTATTATAATTCCTATCAGAGAGGTACTTTTGCTTGAAGTGCTTCTTGAATTGATTCCACACAATCTTCATTTCACTGATCTGGTTCACTTGCCTAAGGTGATCCCACCATATATATGCTCTGCCATTCAAATTAAATATGGCCATTGTTGTTGGTGTTTTCACACTAGAACATACTAAAAAGAACATACTAATGTTTATGGAAACCAAAGTAGAGTTTCAAGAAGGGTGAAAACTAAATAAAATAAATGACAGAAATAGAAACTAAACTAAACATGTGCATAAAATAAATCTAAACTAATATTGCAAACATTGTTTAACAAGCATTGGACAAATTAAAGAATGATTTTTGTTTTATAAGAATGGGTTATACATGGAACAAGGAATACCTTGGAATAACAATGGCAAGGGGCCCTTATAGCCTTTTGAAGTAGAGTGGTCCTAGTTCTCCTTAGCAACCTAATGTTCTCCAACCACATGTCACACGGTTTAAAATATCCAAGGAAGGTGAAACTAGAATGCTCAAAGGGGATTTAGGGTTTCAATGGAAATTTCAGCAAAGTAACGGTATATGAAATGTATGGATAAACATTATGAAATGAGGGACTCTCACATTCAATATATAGGAAAAATGATTGATGGTTTTGGTTGCTCGTGGTATTTGGTGGAAAAACGATAGATGGTTTTGGTGGCCCGTGGTATTTGGTGACCACTAGTATTTGGATAAGCATTAGGTTTTCCCATTTTTTATGGGATTTTGTCTTTTCCCACTTCTTTTTGACATTTTGGGAATTTTCTTATTGTTGGGGATTTTTCTCTTTTTCCCCTTTTCAAGGAATTGCCAACTTCCCTCTTTTGTGGAAAGAGGAAATATCCAAAATATTAATTATGGACCAATTTAATTTGAAACTTTGGTATTTTAGACATGTGAAGGTCAAAGTGGTGGAAATGGAAAGTGGTCATGATGTAAGGATATGGTGTGGCTAGGGGATGAGAAAAGTGGACAATTTTTTGGTGTTAAGAGATTGCCCCCTGATGTGTGAGGGCAGGAGTTCATAGTATGGCCGACGACTATCATAGGATCTTTCTTTTCCAAGATATAAGTGTGATGGTAGCATAGAGAACAAATACTATGTCAAAGGGTGGAGCATACTCTTCGTCGGGACTACAAGGGTTGAACCTATAGATATCATACTCAAAATTGATCAGATACATATAATCTCATATATATGGATGAGGTGAGCATTCCCATGCTCGTATTAATGTCTCAAAATATACAAAGTGAATCAAGGCCCAAAGGAGGCCTGATCAATACATAGAGAAATGTTGTATAAATATTAGGTGTCCAATGAGAAGTTGAAGAAACTAGACTGTAATCATGGTCCAACTGTTACAACGTAATTTTCCACCTTGTGAGTATCAACATTCTTTGACCTGTGGGATCCATTTCACTAACTCAGATCCACTTTATACCCTTCAGACATACTATTTCCTCATTTTTCTTCTTACCCGCTTGTTGCATAATTACAGCGAGCGTACCCGCAAATTGCATCACTATAGCCCGCGGGGTAGCATGTAAAATGGTAAAAATCACTAGTTTATTACTTTTTACTCCCACAAAGCGGTTATTGGGTGACCTTATACCCTCCAACTGCCCAAGAAACGCCTCAATGTGTCCTTTCACCTACCTTTGGGAGGACTATATATTGAGCACATATGGCTTATGGACGGGAGGAGAAAGAAGAGCAAGAGAACTCTAGTGGATTTTTTCCCTATCTTGAGTCTACACTCATTGATCCTTGTAGTTGTGAACCCATTATGCTCACCTTCCAAACTCCTTTCATAGTTTGAGTTTTCCATTTATGGAGGATTGAAGTGGTGGAGGCACAAGTGGATTGATCCATATTGTGGTTCAGATTGGTTGCCGGCAAGAGGTCGTATTACATTGTACTTCTTCTTGTTTATTAATAGAAATACTCATATTCTCGTCCATTAATGTTGTGAATGATGTTTATTCTACATTGGGTTGCATTTACTTATAATGTCATGGACCATTGCTATTGATGATGTTAATATTGTTTATATATTATATGCACTTGTTGTATATTGCCTGTCAAGACTAATTTGCAGATTCAAGTGCACAGATTGAAAGCTCCAACCAGGATCTACATCAAACGTTTGGATCGAGGTTGGTTACATTCTCCATTATCTTAGCATTGTCATTTATAATAGCATAGTTCTGAGAATTGAGTTAATTTCTAGTAGTCAGCTGTCTGTAGTAGTGGTCCCCTAAGCCATAGTGAGTTTTCTCCAATACAGAAATGGCGACCAACCATGGCTAATCTGAAGAACTGAGACTAAAAATAATGGCATTTACCAAGAATGCGGTATCACAATAACTAATGCTCTGCTGGATCTAAAGGTATATAATAAATATAAGGACTCAAACAACTGAGAGTCAAAATCTTGGAGGTATAATGAATTGCATCTAAAACTGGATATACTAGGAAGCATGTAAATGGAGGGCTTCCAAACACTATCGCCAACGCATCCCATATATCACAAGGAACATAATACTGGAAAGGTTCCAAAGAGACTCACCAATAAGTTAGAGTCAAGGGACATCCGAGGTCTTAGACCAAATAATGAAAGAACCAATACCCTATACGAATCCCAATGGTGCGATGATGTAACTAGCGTCGAGCACATGAGAAACAACCATTCTAAGGGGCACTGAGGTATCCCCTCAAGTGGTCCAAGGGGCTCATCAAAGATGGTTATGAGGCCAAGGTACAAGGAACTTTGGGTATATCCTCTGGAATAGATGTGTTGCTGTCAACAAAGGGAGACCTGCAACTCCTAAGGTAATGATGGTTCCTTAACAGGAGCGCGAGGGATACAACCATATAGTGAATGTAATAGGACACAGGGTTGAGACACTAAAGTGGGATATACAGGCACATGAGTAAGGGGACTCAAACTTCCTTTGTTCAGAGTATGACAGGAGGGTTGACCTGACAGCATATGAAACTAATATCGGGGGAGGGGAACATAGCTGGGGTGACCTGGTGGGGATGATAACAATGGGGTAGCCTCGAAGTAAAAAATGGCTGATTGTGAGATTATAAATGGCTCCAAGGGTGACTAATCACAAAATACTCTGAACAAAGGTGACCAAGAATGTTTCCGTGAAAAGGGGCTATATGTGATCTATAGGGGCGCTAAGAGGCACCATTTGGACTTATTCATTGTTTAATGAGATCAAAGAAGGGATAGAAGTGTGCTCACCATGGTACTATCCAATGGAGTTTTGTCTAACCTAAGACAGTCAATGCTCACTGGTGTTTTCAATTTTAAGGAGTCTGAAAAACATAAAGAAAAATCCATAAATGTTCTTTTTCATAAAGTTAGTCTCTGAAGCCCAAAAAGCATACAAGTATACATGGGAGAACTCTTCTAGTCAAAAGGGACTAGAGTCACTACCTTTTTCATAATTAGTCCATTTGGTATAAAAAATAGGTAAATGGAATATCAAATGGATGCTATTTCAAATTCTTTAACAAGCATGAAAGAAAGCAAGTTTGCTTGGAATTTTTTTCATTTTTTAAGGAGTCAGAAAAAAGCTTAAAGGAAACTCCAGAGCGAGAGTCTGTTTACAGGGAAATAACAAATGAGTGACAATGTGAAGTAAATCATGCAGTTTCATTTCTGTATGTCAAACTATAAGGAATCTCGATCCTTTGGGGATATGAATGGCATGGCCGCAAAATGTAGGGGGTACTAAAGCAATCACCCATGAAAGGTAGGATCTACTATCGAGCAAGGACGAATGCAATGGTGGCTGGGCTAGGCCACTTACTCGGACAGGGGGTTCCTAAAGGCATATAGGGAAAACTGGATCAATGAATAAGATAATCTAGGGGAGAAGATGACCTATATGTTAGTTAAGAGGTTATACCTGCAGTGGCGGACGTCACTAGAGAGGAGGAGCGCCGCCATAACCTATATTTGTACACAAAACAAGGACACACGGGCATAAATGTGCATTTGGAACTTGAATATAGAATACAAATACATATATTAGGAGACTTGCGTGATGGAACACAAATCAAGGCAAGCCTTAAAATAGTCCAAAAAAAGTTTGGAGGTCATGAGAAATGCCCCCCATAATTAGAAAGAGCATGAAATGCTGATTCCGACGATGTGAACAACACAAAAAATGGACGCAGTATGAATCCAAAATGGTGGAAAGAAGTAAAGGACCAAAAATTCCTATGAAATAGGGGGAGCCCACTTGATACATGTCATTTTCATTGCTGAGTGTTGATATTGTGTGGAGGGACCCGGGAAAGGATTGCTAATTTCTTTTGATTGGACTGGCGGATTCGAGTTCTGCAACTTCTAGGTAACTGCTCTCATGTTTCTTAGTATTTTTTTCCATTAATTTTCTGGTTTTCATCCTTCTTGGGACCCCGATGAACCCTGTAATGGTTTTAGTGCTGGGTTGCACCTTTCGTGGGAATAGGTGCAACCAAGGTTGCTCTTTTCGAGGAGATAGGTGCGATCTGGGTCGCACATGTCTAGAGGACATGTGTGACCCATGTTGCACCTGTTTGATGGAAAAGTGCGACTTGGGTCTCACTGCTTGGATGAACGGGTGCGACCTGGGTCACTTTCCTCCCCAAAAAGGGCACGACCTAGGGCCAAAAAGGCAATGTTTTGCTCAAAAACTGTTCTAGATGCTGTGGTCATGCATGATGTCACGAGTTAACTGGTGAGAATGAGACACAAGTGACCTCCATGAGGATATTGAATATGACCAAGATGTAAAAGATAGGTTGGTGAGGCACATATTACTAAAGTTCATGGGGAACCCCTTGATGCACAATGCATAAGTGATATTGAAGAAGTTGGTATAGTTCTGGGATCGTGATGTAGAGGTGTTCATGGTGCAAGGTGAGCAACTAGAGTTCACCCTTGAGGATGTTTACTTCATGATGAAACTCCTGAGCTTGGTGGTGATTGAGGATATGCAGTCGAAGCGTCCATAGGATGTTTCGATGCGGGACATACGGGATCGTCACTGCTATATAACGATGGAGATTAAAAAAACATACATCTTGTTGTGTAACATCAAGAGCTTAGAGACTCAGGTGATTACAACTAGTGTGGTGCGGGTACTAGGATCAAGTGGACTGCACAAGGTCTCAGGTGGACAGATAATGTTGGTGGATAGTGTTCTTGTGGGTACCTAATTTGGGTGGGATTAGATTTACTTGACTACAGTTTAAAGAGAGCTGAACAAAGTGAGTCGACTGGACAGTGACTTCTGCTTCCCATCGTTCCTATGCAAATTATTTTTTGAGCGAGTTCCTACACTGCAAATGTACATATCGGTGCATGACGATGGGATGATGGAACCCAGGATGAGACATTGGTGTGAGATAATGATCAGGGAGGGATGGGTATTGGTGGGCAGGTTCTTCACTTGAGAGCTATTTACATAGTGGCATGAACTATCAATTATGATTGAGGACTACCCATATTCTGGCATGGACTTCAGGGGTGACCCTGAGTTACCTCGACCTCCGGGATAGACCTTGTGGCTGGACGGTACGTATGCAATTATTTTTTCATGTATATCCATGCTTATACTACTAGCATAGATGGTAGCTAGAGTTTACATATGATGTCGATATTGATGGCTAGTCATAGTGATGACTAGTCATGTGTGTGCATATATTGGACCGATACCTCTAGAAGGATACTAGAGGCACATAAGAAGGGTTGGGGGGATATATCCCCCAGCCCACGAGCAATGATCGTGCTGGGGTTCCGAGGCTATGTTGTACTCTCTACGGATAGGGATTTTTCAACTACTGGAGGGAGTTTCTAATGATCGCTAGTAATACCTAGACGTCGATTTCATAACCATCTACTACTAGGATCCTTCTTAGTGTAGGTTCATCATGCATTGAATCACCGTGGCTACGAAGTCTATGAGAGTGATGGCATGGGGTGATGCACCCCTAGATGATGAGGAGACTAAGGAGGAGGGGTCAAAAAAATATGATGACTAGCCGGTAGCTTGTGGAGTTTCCTTCCAATGCCATGAGCATGGGGATTTTCGACTGATGTAATATTTTATAGTTTTTGAGGAAGCTATTGGGGATTCTCTATGCAAATATGGCTATACTATTTTGGATATTATGATATGACATTATGTACATATGCACGTGGATGCGCTTTTTATGGTTTTTGTGTTTATGCTATGCTTGTGTACCTGTGAATGAAAAAATATGATAATGCATGTTGATGGTTTGTTTCCTATATTCGATGATTGAGATTCCACTCTATAATGTCACTAGCCATTTGTCCTGCAACATTATTGCAAATCCCATGGATATGTATGAATGAAATGAACTCAAAATGTCTAACCAATTGCTTAGTGCACATGAAGTTTCTAAAGAGGCAAGGGTCGCATACCTGATAGCAGTTGTTCAACTAGGAGTCTAGGAAGACACTGAGGTGACAGATACCCAAATGGAGGGTGACATTCAAGAGACCAATCACATCATCATACTCAGCCTAGTTATTGGTGGTCGCGCTAATACATACTCTGTCGAGATGGATCAACCCAGATGAGGGGGGGTATATGACCCATGCATTTGGGGCGAGATTCAAGGACCATATACTTGTGCAACCAGTGAAGATGGCATGAATTGAGGGAATAGGATCCATCTGGTAATAACTGCAGGAACAAACCATGAGGCTTAGGCATAAAAAAGGTGAAAACTATATTACATCAAACAAAGGGTTTGGTCAAATTAAGCATAAAATCTCTTTAGATACAACCCATTGAGAGGGTTTTTCAAGAGGCAACCTTCGAAATTGGCTAGGAGGTATTCCCCCTTTCCAAGACAATGTTTAACAACATATGGACCCTTCCACATGGATACAAAATTCCCTTTCCTGAGTTTGTCATGGGCTTGATCATAGACGAGGATGCGATCCCCTTCCTTGAAGATACGTAGGCGAACATGCACATCGTAATGGGATTTAGACATATGCTTTGCAGGTTCAGTCATCTGGATGGCGGTATGACGATCTTCATTCACCTATTCCAACATGAGAAAACGTCGCTCTAAGGGAGTTGCATCTGGTAAAATCTTGATGGCAATGTGGAGGGATGGGATATGACATTCAATTGGGAGGACTGATTCCACACCATTGAACAAATGGAATGGGGTAAAAGATATGGTGCCAATTGGACTTGTGCTTATCCATCATTCGTTGGAGAATGGTTTTAAATATTTTATTGATGGCCTCAACTTAGCCATTGCCCTTTGGATAGTATGAGGAGGAGTACTGGTGCTCAAATTTAAAAAGGCTAGAGAGATCTTTCAAAATGGCATCCTCAAAATGTTTACCATGATTGGATACAAGCTAGAGAGGGATGCCGAAGTGAGTGATAACATGGTTGAAGAAAAATATCGCCGCTGTATTAGCTTGGAAATTAAACATGGGCATGGATTTGACCCGTTTGGTGAAAAAATCAACCTCCACAATGATGTATTTATGGCCACTGACTGAATTAGAGTTACACTCCATGAAATTGATATCCCACTTGTATAAAGAACCAACGATAACCACGAGCTAGAGCGGCGCAGGAGGTGTTCTACCCTTTGGGGCAAAGAGTTGGCAATTGTGACAATGTTTAATTTCCGTAATGAAATCAGTAAAAAGGGTCATCTAGAAATAACCAACACAGATGACGTTTTGGGTGGTAGCCATACCAGAGAAGTAGCGCTGTAGGCTCCACTATGGTAGTCATTAAGGACCAACTCGACCTCATCATGAGTGAGGCATCTGCGTAAAATGGTATCAGCGGTGCACCAATACAAGACATTGCTTATGAGGAGATATGGATATGCTTGATGGTGAATGCGATGCTGATTGTCACAGCTAAGATGAGGACCAAATTTTTGGGTGCGCAGATACATGAGGATGTCTCCGTACCATGGATTGTCCAAGGAAATAGTAAACAAATGTTCATCAGGTAAGTCGACAGTGAGCGAAGATGATGTAGACAAAGATGGTAAGTTTTTCATAAGGTGCGCCAAAGCCAATGCCTTGGTACTCTTTGGGGTGAAAAACTCAAGAGCATACTCTTGAAGGATAATAATACATTTAGAGACACGACCTTGGATAGGACAGTGACTCAAGAGATAGATCATGGGGTTTGATTTTGCCACGAATGGGTGTGTCTCATAAGAATATAGTGACACAACTTATGAATAACAAAAATTACAGCTAAGGCCATTCTCTGCTCATGAGGATATCGTAGCGATGGGAAAGATAAAGTCTGACTCACATAATAGATCACATTCTCTTAAGAAGAAGCGTATTCTTGGAATAACACTCCAGTGATGGCATGTTCGGATGTCGATACATAAAGGATAAAATCCTTTGTTAAATATTTAAGCGCGTAATGTTGTTGTAGATGGTTGTAACTTAGGGGACCCAAGCTTCTACCAAACAAAGGTTGACATAATGCATGTGGATGCACCCTCATCAATAATATATCGATGGATGACTAAGTTCCGGATCAGCACGAGAATATGGAACACAATGGATGAAGGAATGAAGGGCTCTAAATGATCCAAGTCAAATGTGATCAAATGTGAATCATATGGATCGATTGCACCTAAAGCTGACAATAAGGATTTGCGTTGCACGAGGCAGTTCCTGAGAACTTCTAGAGTTGACACAGCGACAGGAGATTGGTTCAAATCGTACACAATGTTATAATTGAGAGTGGATCAAGCATTGGGATTGTTCGTAATGCGACGCAAAGGAAATTTGGGGAATTTTGGAGTCCCATCAGTCGAGGGTCTAGGTAAATGAAAATACTGGTCCACATGGGTGGAGTCAACGACCTTGTCAATGGGGATGGTTTCAGTAGCCGAACTATATTGGTTGCGGTGAGTTTGAGGGCTGACATCAGAAAAAAAAATTAAAAGGTGTTGCACTCCTGAATTAGGAGACTGACTCGAGGATTCGACATATGTAACCATAGAATGTTCTGCAACTACCCCTTGAGTGGGTAAAGGGTTTGGAAACACCATCGGTTGTTGAACTGATTAAGGTGGATTAGGTTGCACTTGAGGGGTGACAGTTGTGTGTTGCTGATTACCCTCATCCCAAAGCTAACGAGATTTAGCCAAATAGGGGCAATGATGTGTTCAATGTCCATAGACATTGCAGGAAGAACATGGATGATTGGTCTGTAGCTACATGTTCTTTCCTTGCTTAGGTGGTTGATTGGATTCCTGATTGGTAGTATTAGCTCCATTATTGTCAGGGGGGTGTGGAGGTTGTCCAACCCCTCCCTAGAATTGATTGATTCCTTTGTTCCTACCTTTTCTCTGATTATACTTCCCTTGTTGGTTATTAGGGGCTGGTTAGGTTGGCAGTTGGTTTTACCGCGCCTAAACTTGCCCTTGTGGAAAAGGTGGAGCTTGGAAAGAGGTTTGTACTAGAGCTACTAGTTGTGTGCACCAGAACAAGGATAATAAGGATTAATGTCCAAGGGTGGTGCATAACCTTGAGGAGTGCCTCCGTATGTAGGTCCTTTCTAGGAAGGTCCATGGACATGAGAGATAGGGGCTTGGGGCATATAAGAGGGTGTCTCTTCTGAATGAGACGACACAAGAGATAGATTAGGGCCATATCCCGGTGTGAGAAATGATCCCATCGGGGACTGTGCAATGCTAGAGGAATTACCGTATGCATAATGGGTTATCATGGGGGGTAAAGACGTATGTGGTCTAGGCTGGGACGCGACAGTGCCAATGACACCATCTATGAAATGAGATGCCCTCGGTGGATCCTTCTGAGAAAAGTCTCCATAAGGGGCATTAGGGAGAATGGTGTACAAATAGCCTAATTGTGCATAAATCAGGTTGAACTGTTGTGCCTTCAGAATTGCTTCTTCTTTAGACTGTAGGCATCCAGAAACCACATCTTTGGTGATGGTGGGGAGGAGAGACTAGAGGAACTAGTTTAAGAATATCCTATTGTCAATTTTGATCTTACACAAACTTTGACGTCTATGCCACTCATGGATATGGTCCATAATGTGTGTGGAGGAATTCGTTCAACAAGACATGAGGATCTCAACTCTAGCATCATACTGAACGAGAAACTAAAAAAATTGCAAGAAAGTGGAGGCTAACGACACGAAATTGGGATGTGCCCCATGTGGTTGATCAATGTACCACTTAGTCACAACACCAATGAGGGTTCTCTGAAAGAGATGTAGTCTAATGGAATCATCCACTATGTTTTTGGAGGAACACCATAAGTGGAAAGACATGATATGGTTCTGGGGGTGTTCCCCGGCGTTCCCTTCAAACTTGGGAATGTCTAATGGGAGTTTGGTAGGCATGGGGGGGCCAAGTAGGATCATTTCTAATAGGGTCTTGGCTAGTATATCCAAATCAAGTAGGTAAAGACTGGCCATAAATGGAAAATTAGTAGTAGGATAAAAAATGGTAGGACCAACAATGGTTATGTTCGTGGAGGCAACCATAGATCCAACAACTGTGGTTGTCGTGACCGAGATTGTGGGGATACTGCCACCTAGATTTAGAATAATTGTGGAACCAATGACTGTGTTGGTCGTGGTAGAAACTATAGGGCCACTGCCACTTCCTCCACCAATGATTCCCCCAATGAAAATAGTTGGTATATTTCCTACCATTCAGATGTGGCTGGGTGAATGTGTGGGTGACTTTGACTGATAAGAGTCGGAATCAAACCCAGATGTCTCAAAAAGTGGCTCCCGAGAAGGTGAAGTGTGACGAACTGGGGTTCGACTTGTATGGTCTAAGAACCTGCACTATGGTGATTGCCCCCAAAGTCTACAAGAGTATCTCGAGGGAGCTATAGTGACATGATCATAAACACTAAAAGGGTATGATCTCAGTCTTGAAAATACCAATGCAACCATATGTGCAAGAGGAGAGTCAGGCCAACAACAGGCTTGAACAACCCTTTGCAACTGTGTGTTACAACATATGAGATACAACAAAATGGACGCAAAGCCAACAAGAAGCACTCCTGTAAAAAGAAAATGACCTGCTAACCTATCGGATAAAGGAGCAAGCAGTCACCTATCTAATCGATGGAATCCCTCACAAATTGTTTCCCTTGCAGGGTGATGAAATACGCAGTCAGAAAAAATGAAATGGAATACCTATATGGCTCAGGGATATCCCCCCACCGAAGGGGATCCCAGGTAAAAGAGTCCTAAAAGAATGGATTCTAGGCTACCTTGTTTAGGTCACGTCAAGATGAATATTACATAGCTTCAATTCGAAGACAACGATATGGATGATCTTCAGTACTAGATGGGGATGGTGCACCACCCAACCATTCAGTTCTAGTCTTGTTGTTTTCCCTCCTAAGGGAGAGGATCACCCCACAAGTTGGCCTCAAGCCGTGTCCCAAGTACTAGAGGATTTTGGTTCCGTAAAAGGACAACTTCTATGTCGTAGATATAAATGACAAAGGGGAATTATTTGGATGCCTATCCCTAATGTCCTAACTTAACTACAAAATTATTTTTGGTCCTTAAGTGAGGTTAAGATTTGTTGTGTTAAGGTTAATTTTAAGGTTGAGTTTGGGGTCATGAACCAAGAATCAATTTTAGGGTGTGAAATGTGTGCACATGTGGTGTGTACCTAGATATAAAGCTGAAAAATAAATAGTCAATGGAAATGATAAACAATAGTAAGTAAAAACTTTTCTTTTGGAAACCATTTCAACTAAGGCTAAACATTTGATAACAAAGTAAAAACAAACAATGATTTTTCAACACATAACTTACTAAAAAGAGAACAATGCAGCCCTAACAGATATGAATGCTAGCCAAAGATGCAACAAATACTCAAGAAGTGGATTTTTCTTCACTACAAGGCTTACACAAGGGAAAATATAAAGACATCTATAGTGAGAAAATGGCCACAAGCATAATAAAAAGGGAACTGCAAATGAACATGACTGTAAAATCAAAATAGTGTGCAGAGGGTAGAGGTGGGATAGAGGGTCTAGAGGGATGGAAACAACTCAGGAAAGAAAAAACAATCACGGATCGCAGTTATCAAAGGAACATAAGTGACCTGTGTTGCATAGAACTGAAAAGCAGTTGCGACATGAGCGG
The DNA here is from genome assembly GCA_027924585.1 of Larix kaempferi. NCBI lineage: Eukaryota > Viridiplantae > Streptophyta > Pinopsida > Pinales > Pinaceae > Larix > Larix kaempferi. Next base: position 3,948,468 of record BSBM01000141.1, read on the forward strand.
AAAAGCCCAGAAAATAGATAGGTCACACTGATCGGGGGTTTTTGTGTGACAGGTCACACTTAAATGATAAGAAGGGGGTGACCTGGGTCACACATAATGGGAAAAAAGGCGCGACTTGAGCCGAAAACACCCCAAAACAGATAGATCACACCTATCGAGGGTTTATGTGTGACAAGTCGCACTTAACTAGGATGAATGAGTGACACGTCGCACTTAACTAGGCTGAATGAGCGACACGTGTCACACTTAATGGTAAAACAGGTGCGACCTCATATGAAAAGAGAAATTTTTGAAAAACAGAGTGCCGACAGGGGCCAAACTTGGAGGTTCTGGCGGGTTTTCTAGTCTAGATCTGAAAAATTAAGAGAGATAGTCTTAAATCAAGGTGAACCAAGTAGAATAAACCAAAAAAAACAAAACAAAAATAACCCAGAAAATGTGGTCAAACAGAACCGGAGATTGATAGAGATCGAACCCAATGGAGTTGCCAAAACTGTTGCTTGTGTTTTCACATTAGAACATGCCAAAAGGCACCTACTAAGGTTTAGGGAAACCAAAGTAGAGTTTAAAGAAGGGTGCAAACTAAATAAAATAGATGAAAAAAATAGAAACTAAACTAAACATGTGCATGAAATAAATCTAAACTAATATTGCAGGAATTCTTTAACAAGCATTGGACAAATAAAAGAATGATTTTTGTATTATATGGATGGGCTATACATGGAAAAAGGAATACCTTAGAATATCAATGGCAAGGGGCCCTTGTAGCCTTATGAAGTAGAGTTCTCCTAGTTATCCTTTGCATCACAATGTTCTCCAACTATACATCACAAGGTGCAAAATCTTTGGAATGTGAAACTAGAATGCTCAAAGGGGATTCAAGGTTTCAATGGAAATTTTGGCAGAGTAACGGTAAATGAAATGTATGGGGACACATTATGAAATGAGGGACCTTCACATTCAATATATAGGAAAAATGATTGATGGTTTTGGTTTCCCGTGGTATTTTTTTGCAAAATGGTTGATGGTTTTGGTGGCCCGTGGTATTTGGTGACCGCTAGTATTTGGATAGGCATTAGGTTTTTCACCTTTTTTATGGGATTTTTCCTTTTCCCTCTTCTTTTTTACTCTTTGGGGATTTTTCTCTTTTTCCTATTTGTAAGGAATGTGCCAACTTCCCTCTTTTGTGGAAAGATGAAATATCCAAAATATTAATTATGGGCCAATTTAATTTCCAACTTTGGGATTTTAGACATGTGAAGGTCAATGTCACATACCCCAATTTTGCAAAAATAATGTAATTATTTTATTATATTCCTGAGACATTATGTTAAATTTAATGCTAAGTAGGAATGGATGACTCAGCAGAGTCACCAGAAGTGGAATGTAATTCTGAATATTTTATTATTAATAAATAAATTATGGAGACAACAGCATGGGAGAGCTGTTAAAAGAGGTTACTGGTCTAACTGGAGGAGGGAACTAGGTGGAAAGGCAAAAGACAAGTGGTAGCATCCTCAAACACTTCCTAAGTTGCAGGTGGCAACTTCCCTATATTTTGGGGTCATGATTCCCCAAGAAAGTGGAATCTGAGCAGGTGGCTCATTAATGACAGTTAACCCAACTAAGACCTAGGCAATCTTTTAAATAGTACTCAATGAACTGAGCTGGGGGTTCAGCATTGTTCTGGAGGGAGAATACATTCAGGTGAATGATATTCAGGAGTCCCATTGAGGAAGAGGAAAATACAGTAAGGGAGTGTTTGATAAGGGATGTTGCAGTAACTTGGTTCCAGTTTAGCTGTTTGGCTGAGTGAATTGTTTTGCTGCACCTAGTTCCAGCCAGGGAGACCGGAGCAAGCTCGGGGGTCCTGAGAAGTGTTGTCTGGGCACTCTCCAGGAGTTGGTAGGGAGGAACAGCCTCCCATTGCTGTTGTTTTCCACAGTTTTGAAACAGGTTCTGCTACTTATTCCTGTTTGTTATTAAATATAAATGTTTGTATGTTATGTTTAACTTCATTATGTCTGAGTAGTATTTAATTCATCATAAGTCTGCAATCCCTGATTATCAGTGGTAGATTAATAAGAATTACTGTGTTTCAGCATTCTTTCATACTACTATTATTTTGCAGATAAAGTATTTACAAAACATGTTATACAGTAGTAATACTGTAAGTTTTAGTTAATGTTTGTAATTATTAATCTAGTTTATTCTTGTAATTGTAGCTAGCATTATGATTATCTTTGCAGAATATTTATAGCTACCATTAGGGTATGTTGTCAGAATATTAACCCTAGCTAAAGATTTAACCTTCGTTATCATTCAACAACAGAGGAATAAACCTAATTACTGTTTAAAAAATTTAATAACTGCAGAAAAGTATTTTAGCTCAGTTATCGAGCTCATCTGTTATTTTCCTATATATCTTTCACGTGATTTCTCAGTTATTAGCAGAAACATTTTCAGAACCAGATATTAACTTTTAAAACACAAAAATCGTAAACATAGATTCCAACATCTAAACATAACCACTTTTTTTCTTTTCGGAAACAAACCCTACCATTCCAGTTCTTAACAATAGAAACTCTTTTATCAGATACGAACTAAATGTTAAAACCATAACCACACGAAATAGACAGAACGTATCCTAGCTAATTGTTTAGCAGTTTAACCTCTTAAAAACTTTCTTTGTTTCTCTATTACCAACAGTATAACGTTGTAACTACTGAACCAACATTTATCTAGAAAAAAATCATTATACATTTTTGTATTAAATCCAAGACAATACAGGCGTTTAACTAGAACAGTATTGCAAGGACTTAACCACGGCCGTAGCCCAGTTTCCCGTGTAGATAATTTTTTTAAAAAAAACCAGGAAGTCAAAATATATGCCACACACAATAACTTAAAACAGACGGGAGACCCGTAACAGGTCGTATTATTCACCCTTGAAACTTTAACGACGATTCTATCTTTAGTCGATATCACAAACCCACTGTACCAATGGTTTCACCAACCAAAGATTATTCATTATAATTTTAGAGTATCAAATTAAAGAACAACACAGACATAGAACAAGCCTTCACAGGACACAAGTCGTATTAAGGAATTTTTTCCAAAAACCTGGGTAATGAAAACCCACAAGCAAAGTACAGGTACAGTATCAAACCCTGATGGTCGTAACCCCACCTACAAACAGGTTCTCAAGCCTTTATCTTTTCTATTTTCTACATTACAGTTCTTCTGTATATAAACAAACCAAGTGCCGTAAGAAGTACAATAGCTATAGTTCTAACTGAAGTCTTATATTCAAACCAACGCAGGGATTTAAACCCTTGTCTAATCATCTAAACCATACAGTTACAAGGATTTGCAAGGGTGCCGTGACTCTCAAAATCAAACCGAAAAAACCTATCATCCAAACAACCCACAAGGAGGACTTGCCATGGTAAGAACCAGGCTTACCCGGGGTTTGCCTGTTGTCGTAGCATGTGCCATCCATCATATAGGTGGAACGCGAATCCTGCAATGAAAGAACCAGTTGGTAAACCTTCTATGTTGTTTGGAGATTTCAGCAAATTCGCATAAACTTTAAACAACAAATTATAAAAACCCTGTAGCTTACCAGTGTGTTAAGTACAGACGTAAGTTGGTGACATTTTGATAGTCATGAACAGCAAAAGGGTGAATCCCTTTCTTCCCACCAATACGAACAAGCTGCCTAAAATCAAGGGTTTCTTCTGTAATGGAAGTCCAAATGAACACTACATAAGCCGATACACCCAAGCCGTGACAGGAAGCCTTAGAACAATACCCTCATGTCATGGCCGGACTAATATTGGAGGCACGCTTATTAACCCAGATCATAACCACTTCGTAGCTATCAATCACCGAAATTCAACAACTCTACACAATACAATGAAGGATTTCGAAGGCTATTAGAAGCATAGGGACTGCTAGTAAAAAGGTAACAGCAGAAACGATAGCCGAGGTGCTAAATAACTCATGGAATGCCAATCACAGAAGTATACAGCTCATGGACGATACTATGGACACACACCATGAACCGTAGCAGTATGAACACCGTTACTTACAGCACTACAACGAGAAACTCATACCAGGAGGGTCTTCTGAGGGAACCAAGCCCGAAGGCAGAGGGAATGAATCAGGTAGGGTTTGGACAAAGCATTTATATCATTGAATACAAGTCCCAGGACTACCCACGTAGCCTTTAAATAATTTAACCTGCCATGGGTCGACTGTCTAAAGTCTTTGACGTATTTACAATTTTATTTGTTTCACAAATTAAAATCAGAGCATGGATAAAACTTAATCATAGTCGGGATATTCTCCATCGTTCGAGACACTATCATGCAACCATTATATCTTACATGTTAGAACAATGCCGTTGAAATTACCTAGTACCCATAATTGCTTGCCCTACAAACCACGAAAATTATTTATTATTCATATGATCAGAGCTATGATGAGATTTTCATCATTGGTTATAAAAATAACAATCTGAGCATGAGTTTTTAAAACTACTCATAGTGATACATAAAAGTTGAAGTAGCATAATTCCTTTATTATCTTTAGAAATGATAAAAACAACAACATATCTCTTCTAAGTCATCAAGTTAAGAGTGACATAGTTGGGTGACTCATAGTTCCCATCAGTTTGACATTCATAGGAATAAGAATAGCTACCAAGATAAACGATTTCCGAAATAATTAAAAGGAGACATGGAAATTTTACAGGACATCTGTATGTGTTAAAAATAAGCAAAGCATATTTTATTGACACCTCCAGAACTCTACAATTGTAACGATGCATATCATATATTCTAATTTTAAATTCAGACTGATACGACCATAATGGAGGAGTAAAGAAAGAACCAACTATGAAATGTCTGTCATACTCTAAGACTCTAGCTTAGCAATTATGCACTTCAAATAGCTATCTTTATCTCCAGAAATTTTACCAATTTTGTGTTACACAGTTAGATCAAACAGAAGTCGTAGGATAATTACTACATGTAAACATTTTGGTAACCTGGCTAGTATGCTTAGAATTGTACAGAATAATATGATATAGAAAATGGAAATACGATACTGTTGAAATCAAAAGCGGAAACCTGTACCTTACTTGTGTATCTGCAAGAAGAAGACAATGGGAGGCATTAGCTCAGTAGCTAAGTAAGCCCGGTCTGCTATGACCACTCCCCCTTGGGGTTGCAAAACATTAAAACAATCAGTAACGGTTAAGAGCAAACCATAGTTACATTTAAGTACAACAAAGACCATTCATACATCCTTACAATCACATTAGTTAAACAGATAGCTAATGACGACATTTAATAATATTTAATGCTATCTTAAAAATTTTAAATTTTTCTGAAAATATCGGGATTTTACAGTCAAAGTGGTGGAAATGGAAAGTGGTCATGATGTAAGGACATGGTGTGGCTAGGGGTTGAGCAAAGTGGACAATTTTTTGGTGTTAAAAACCACCCTTTCCTTCATGTTTTTGGAGTAGTCTTGGACTTGGAAATACTTCCTCATCCCAAGAAGCAAAGCCTCAATTCCTTGACCTGATTTTCCTTCACCATAAAAGTAGGAGGTTTTGAGTTCCAAAATTTCCCACGTGAGTTCTTATCGATAGGCATCCTCCTCTTGTTTCTATGAGATGGAAATAGTGTGTCTTTAGTGGAGTCTTTAGAGGTAGGTGACTCACTAGAAGAGAACTCTGGAGTGTATGTCCTCTCTCTAGAAACCTTTCTTGAACTATGGGATATCTTGTGAGATTTCCTTCTTGAGCTACTCCCACTTTTCGCCTCATTTCCTAAGTGTTGTCTAGGGTGGATATTTATTTGAATGTATGTTAAGCTTTGGAGCATGGTTGCATTCAACTAGTTCTACTCTTCTTGAGCTCTAAGAAACCTCTCATTATCTGCACCACAACTTTGTATATCCACTCTTAGACTCCTCATGGTTTCTACAATGTTGGGGGAACTACTTGATTCCTTTGGCCATTAGATTCTATCTCTAAATTTTCAACATGTATATTTTATCCCATGACATTTATTTCAGTTTCATAAGGATCCTATGCTTCTTCACAACTTGGTAATTCCACTCTTAGACTCCTCATGGTTTCTACAATGTTTAGGGAAATTACTTGATTCCTTTGGACATTATATTATGTCTCTACATTTTCAACATGTATATTTTCTCCCATGACATTTATTTCAGCTGCATAAGGATCCTATGCATCTTCCATGATGGTTTTCTTGGCCCAATCAAGACCAAGGATTTCCAACTTGCACTATATTGGATTTTAATCCTTAACTATCCCTGATGTGATATTGTATTTGCAAAAGCGTTTATATAAACACATTTATTAGCTTCATTACATTCTTAAAAATTCTTAAAATTATTTTTCATGCATCTTGGGAACTACCCAAATTGACATTTTTTTTGTCAAATTATGGCTACAACTAGCACTTTCCTGTTCAAATCTCAGAAACATCTGAATCACTATTTCATAATTTGATTGTGTATGATCATTCCCATATGGATAATATTTCTAATGATTATCTTTATACTTCATTCTAACCTCAATTTGAAAGTTACATCTCTTTAAAATTTCTAATTTTGCCTAATTTTGCACTTTTCCTGCAGGTGCAATTAGTGCCAGAGACTAACTTCAGCCACATGTAGAGGAAAATCTAGGGAGAAATAGAAATTTTTTTCTATGGGGAACTGATATTAAACATAACAAGGATTACTGAACAACCTTTATATTTCTGATCCGATCCTCCAGTCAATTTCTATACATTTTTGGAATTGACTACTTTTGATTTTTGCACTTTTTCCCAAACTTGGAATTTTGAGTAAAATTGGTTATCTCCCAAACTAAGCATTTAAGGAAAAAATTCCTCTAACCAAAGGTATTTGTTTTGATGAGTAGTTAAAATGTCAAGTTCATAAGTTTTTATGGTTTCAACATCTAGGGTCACTTTTACCTCCTCCAAGTTTTCTGAAATCCCCCAAAAGTGCTATGGAATAGTGGACTTTGACCTTCTTTAGCACCTCAGATTCACACATTTTAGAATTTGGCCATGTTCTACTAGATTTATCTGTGTTCCTGGTCCATGAATTCACCATAACAATTTCGACCCCAATAAGGCCCCTACCGAGTCTCTTGGAACCGATATCTAAAAGTCACTATTTCAAAATTTTTGAAAATCTGGAGTAGAACAAGCCAATGCCTCTCACTGGAAATTCTGTATCATTTTTAAATGGAATCATAATGCCTCAAGTCTCATCCGATTCTTAGTTAAACTGATCCAGCTATGGCCAAAACAATTTTTGCGCTCTAGATCTTAAGTTTTTTTTAACTTTTTTCAAAATACACTTAATAGATCAAACTTTCCCCATTTACCGATTCCATATCGCTCAATGTGCGCTTTGATGGAAAATATCCAATATTACACCAGAAACGCATGATCAACTTACTATATTGCTTATACTCGACATCTTTGATGGCCTATATTCGATGGACGATATCCGATATCACATCGAAAACTCCCTATCGGACTTTTCATATTGCATATTTCTGACATATCCAATGGACTATATCTGATGGCTAATATTTGATATCACGTCAGAAACTCCCCATCAGACTTCTCATATTGCATATTCCCGACATATCCATTGGCCGATATCTAATATCACATCAGAAATTCCCCATCGAATTTCTCATATTGCATACTCTGGACATCTTCAATGGTCGATATTTGATATCACATTAGAAACTCCCCATCAGACTTCTCATATTGCATATTTTTGACATCTTTGATGGCCGATATCTGATATCACATTGGAAATTCCCCATCAAACTTCTTGTATCAGAACCCTAATGAGGCATCCTCGATACTTCGAATCCAATATGACATCGAGTACCTCCGCATTCACTCTCGACAACTTCTCTGATTGGTTCATCCTAATATAACTGTTGGGCTCCTCGCATCGAACCATTCTCGTTGGGCTCATGGGTTAACACTAGAAAGTATGTTACCCGATAAGATTCCTTCGACAACCTTGTTTTAGGTCCTACTATATATGCATTCATCTGACATGGTTGGCCCACATCATACTCCCTTGTACACTAACATGGGTGGAGCCCATCTCAAATTTCCCAATTTTTCATAAATAGGTAAAATTTCAATTTCCTCCATTTCAAAAATATCTATGTTGCAAAATAGAACCAAAATTTGTTTCAGTTATAACTCTATAGTTCGAAATTTTCCAAATTTTCTTAACCCAGTCTACCATTCCTTCCGGTAGATCATAGATTTAATTCATGTGCTCCATTAAAACACCATCTGCTTACTACATCCAAGATTTCCATGGAAGCGTTTATCAACACTTCTTGTACAAATCTAATTTTCTACAAGTAGCTGTGGATCCCGACCCATACAATTTTAGTGCTGCAACCAATAGATCTGATACCACTTCGTTACGTACCCATCCATCGATCTGACCAATGAATAGGGATATCTACAAATTGTAGGCTTAAAAATTTCACCCCATGGCCATATTTCAAATTCATAAACAATCAAATGCACGTGTAGATGTATAATTGTAAAACACAGTGAAAACAAAATTCTATACACACACTACATGCATATACAATCACAATTATCACAAGCATAAAATAAAATCATTGCACATTCAAATAAGAAGAGAATACGTATCTCTACACAAAGAATATCCAAGCAACTGATTGTGTAAGAGCAGTTTTCCACCCACCCATAGGAACTCTGTCTAGCATATACTCTTTATATTGAGAGACCACCCCTAAGTTGGGATAAGGCCATCATGGTGATGGAAACACCTACAAGATTCTCTCTCTCAGCTCACAACCCATTCTGTTCTCAATGCTTAGCCAAATGTTCATCTAGAGCTTCTATAGGAATCTCACTCAGCCATCGCAGCCATGGCACTCCTTCTAACTGCCTCACAAAACACAAGGAAGGAATTTCCCTTCACCGATCCATAGTTCCCTTAGGAAATCCAACCCTTACAGTGCTTACTAGTGTGTACAATAAGAGTCCAATTTGTTGTATGTTTTTGGAGAACCTCATGTAGCATTAATTCATGGCCTCTCAAGCATGCAAAAGTAGAAAAAACTCAATGGGTAAAGGTCCCTATCAACCTCTATGCTCAACTACAACCATATATATTCTTTCAAATCCGTAATTCTCCCTTCCAATTTGAATTCTTGGTTATGCACAAACTGGTAATTGGTAATGGCAATGTAATGAACAACAAAAATAGTAATTCTATGTAGTATAAAAATCTATTGTCCCAAAAATATGAGAGAATGGTGGAAAAGATAGCTAACATAAATTTTGAACATAGAAGAGATGACTCTTACCATATGTATAGAAGTATATTAATTCCATGCCTCCATTACTATAAGACTTTCCTCACCAACCTCACACATGCATTCAATGATTGGATTTAACAATCAAAAGGCAATAATTGGCCCATTAAAGGAAAATGGAAGGAATTGGGTGATTTTTAAGGTTGACACATGGAAATAGAGGATTTAATGTCCCATATGCCCCCTTTCCTCTTCCCCGCTAGTCGAATTATAGCCCATATAGTGCTCTTTACACATCCATCTTGGACCATTTTATTATTTTCCAACATAATATTTACATAGCATTTGAATTGGCATGATAATCCAACCACATGGTCCATAAATAAATATTTACATTATACATGCCTAGCCATTCATTGGTCAGGCCTTGGCCTTGAGATCCTCACTTGGAATTCATACTATCATATTTACATCATTTAGATGATTTGATTTAATATATTCCAAGTCAAAACTAGGGGTATTACAATTCCATTGAGCGAATCTTTTACTAACCATGGCGTCGTCGAGCATCAACTATTTTTCAGTGATGTTTTACCCTACGCCATCCTACAATAACTAGATAACACAAAAATATAAAATATACTTGGTGGCGTTGATTTGAGGAACCTTGTATTAAGATAATGGTATCAACACAGTCATCCACCAACTTGTCTAACTACGTGTCATGCTCTCCAATCTGTGAATCTAGTTAATTAACTAATGTGTTAGGCTTTAACCAGGCATGGTATATGCATAGACGCTCCATGATACACATGGATTCCATGCACACACCTACCCAGACCAATGAAACGATAATCAATAACCTGAAAATGTTAATGCCATTTCCTCATATACAAAATCGTTGGGACTTGCAATCCTCAACCATTTGAAAACTGCTCATGTTTTAAAAAATCTATTTCAAAGTTTTATATAGAATCTTAAATAGAAATGTTTATTTTCCAGGGAATATCAGGAAGAAATGTTTGTAGGCCGTTGCCGAGACCTTGTACTTATGCTATGCGTTGCGTTCTAGTAGTATGAGTGTCATTCTGTACTGAGACATGAAGGTGAGTTGGATGTGTATTGTGTTGTATTCTACCATTCAATAATAGAGTTGGGAAGAACTAGGTGTACTTATCAAAGAGGAGGGATCCATTCGTAGTTTCTCTTTCTCATGCCTGACGAGTAGAGTGGGTTGAAAGGTAGGATGGTTAGGGGGGATGCACGCTAATAGCTTTTTTCATCAATCAACTCATATATAATGGTGGGTGAGTGGTAGAACCAGCTAAAAAAATGCATTACAATTGCAAAGCAATACATTCCTAGAACCCAATCGCATTGAATGCATGACGACATGACACTTACGAGGTTCTTTATGTAGAGTTTCTGGTAGTTATGTTTTATTCGATGAGCATCCACGACCTGCTTGAAAATGAAGAAAATAGATACAGTGGAATGCATAGAATAAGGGGATCCAAAGGTAAAGTACTGAAGCACACCACAATTACTTAAATAAGAATGGAATTAGAGAATACATAGGTAACATACTAAATCTTGGTAGCACACTCTCTATAGTTGCGATTGAAACAACAAATAAAAAGAAATACTTATAGTAAGATGGTTGGTTGGGTGTCCTCTGTAGTCCTAATGCATAACATATAGAGTCTGAAATTGACTTTACATAAGTATGTTGAGTTTGAACATGAACCAAAAGGGAGCCACTGTGAAGAAGCTAGTTGACTTAAGAAGGAAATGGTGAATGGAGCCTTGCTCTATGTTACCGTTCAAACTAGCAGTCCCGTATTTGCAACACAATGTGATAAAATAAACTAGTGAATGGTAACCATGGGAGAGATCTAAACCCAATGTCATCTCCTCTTAGTCTCCCAACTACTTCGGGTAACTCCTAAACCTAGCCGATATCCCTATTAAGATACCTGCAATCACCAAAATATACCTTTCTACAACCTTTATGACAAAGATCAGTGCCTTATATGGAGTCAATCAATAAAAAAGGAAACTTGATCTACTAAGGAGTTAATGCAAACAAATACTTGCCCAAAATAACAGATATCAATGATTTCCAACACAATTTCACGTTTATCAATGAATTTCACACAACCCAAGGGACACCTCAGAAAAGTGCACCCTCGGGGAGAGATGGACACGCAAGGAAAGGTGAAGCCCTAGGAGGCCTCAGAAGGAAAACACTGCCTAGGGTTTGGGAGATATAGGGTTTTTACATTTCCTAAGGCAACTCCGAGAATGAGGACACCCTTCAAGGTCTGTGGATAAATCCAGTAAGGCAAAATTGATGGGTGGGCCAAATTTTTGAAGTTCCAAATGTTTTTAGGTTTTTGAATTTATGTAAATTTTTAGGGCCCTTTTGACAATATATGTCTTTTAGGGTTTTTTATACATAAAATGAGGACGTGCTTTAGGATCTATGGATAAATTCACTAGGGAAAATTTTTAGGGAGGACCAAAACTACAAACTCGCAGCTATTTTTGGAGTTATGGATTTTTCTAATTTTTAGGATTTTAGGATTTTTTAAAGATTTTTAGGTATTTTCATGCATAAAATTGCAGCCACAAATATAATACAATAAATGTTGAAAAATAGAGTAAAAAGATTAGAAGGGAAGGGAATATGATTATTTTCTCAATCCCTAGGGCATTGAGAGATCTATGGTTAATGTCCCTCTCTTAAGATGTTCCTCACTTACAAGCTAGGGCATCACCTAGCAACCTCTAGGGTTCTATAGGTGAGCCTAACTAAGGAAAATGGATAAGTCCAAGGCCCCAAAATCAATAGGAAACCCTTATGCAAGATGTTTCCTTCCTACAAAGTTGATAGAATATTGGTAAGAAGCACAAATTCAGAGAAAATGCAACATAAAACTACCATTCAATCCACATAGTAACATTATTCACCAACATTCAACAACGGATGAGTAAATAAAACACCTTTAGGTCACACTTTTGCATGTGTTATTCCAACAAGTCTAGCATCAACCATAGCATGTGCAAGACAGAAGCCTTATATCATTCATCCATCCACCATCAAGCAAAGAATATCATCCCAAGAGAAGAGAGCATCACCAAAGAGACTCAAAGAGTAGGAGAAAAATAAATAATTTCATATTAGAACCCTTGTCTTATGATTTTACAATGTGGAGAGGAGGTTTATTTACACCTTTCTCTCTTGAATATTTTAATTTTACCCTACAAGTCTAAAACATAAAATCATATTATTTTAGGGTAAATTCTACACAACAAAGGATTAATTTAACCCCAAAAAGTACAAAAATGATAAATAAGCCTAAATAAGTTGCGAGACAACTTCACTTGATGAAGTAGTGAGCCAAGAGGGAACATCATTTCCCATCTAACCCCAAAATGGTGAAAATCCCTCAACACCCCCTTAAGACATTATAGGCTTGACTGGTGCGCAACAGCTGGAAGAAGGGCACACTAAGCTGGAGGCATCAGAGGAGGGTTATCTGGAAGCTAAAATAGGTCCAAGTGGGTGCAAGAAGGTGTGCTAGGAGGAGACAATAGTCCTTTACAAAGCGCAATCACCTCTGCAAGTCAAATAACCAGGATGGGCATGTGCTCGATTGGATCACCCCCAGAATCCCTGGAGCACCAACCCATGGGATAAAATCCCTGCATGGTGGAGATATCATCACACCAAAGGGGCAGTAAGCAAAGCCACTAATCCAAGTACTTCTAAGAGTGTAACCAAGAAGGAAGGCCATGACCAATCCAGTGGATAAACAACCCCCAAAACAAATATCCATACAATAATCCCACTTTGGCTTGTACAATCAAAAACATTTGACCCCTTTATCTAGCCTCAACCTTGTTGGAACTCTATAGTAGCTTTGGCGCGTAACACTCTACACACTCTCCACTAGAATACAACTAACCATAGAGAGATTGAGCCAACCAAAAGGAAGAAAGGGAAGCTTAAGGGTCACATGGGATGTAGTTGGTAGAATGTGTAACTTGAGCGAGAGGATATCATGGAATAAGTGCAAGCACAAGCGAGAGAAGAGAAAGATTTGAAGAGAGGTGCACTAGACAATAAGTGGTGGATGGGAGAGAGAGGATTGGTGGTGTTGGCTTACAACTTATTTCCTTAACTTTCTCTTACAGACCCAAGTTTTGCGCAGTTAGGGGGCCAACAACGCCACTTCTTCAATGGCCCTTTCGGCAACAGTCTACGAACAGAATGAGGTCTCACCCGAGGCGAAGCTATGGGGGATTACAGAAGCAGGTTTATATAATCAAGTGATGTGCGGTTAAGAACTGATGTGGGCTAAGTCCTTTCGACTTCGCATATATTGATGGTTATTGCACACTTACGGGGCTGCGCACTTCACAAACTCATTCAATAGGAAGAAATGCAATGCACAACACAACTTCAAGACTACGCTTCCAGGGAATCGCACTTAACATGGACTTCACTGACTTAGTGTTTACCCAAATACTCATGCATTCAACATATTCAGAAACACTTGTTCATTCTACCATATGTGTCCAAGACTTAGCATATTATTCTCATTCATCAACATATGAACATATAAATGAAAGTGTGAATACACTTAAATATAATTCTGAATGTAACTTAATCAAAACATACACAATCACACATCCAATCACATAACACAAGTATTTACGTGGTTCACCCCCAGGATGGGAGCTACATCCACGGGAACTGTTGTTGATATTAATGGGAAGGGTTCAACAGTTCTAGTCTGCACACTCAGCTGCAGACTCTTCTCTCTATAGTAGGCCTCTGCGCACACAGCTACAGAGCCTCTTTCTCTTTATAATGGGTCTCTGCGCACACAGCTACAAAGCCTCTTACAATGCTTATCAACAAAGATCAATTTCTATCAAGATCAAGCAAAAAATCAACCCTTCCCTTACAAAATTTCCCTATTTATAGATTGTGCCCGGAGGTCACATCTTTACAATGAATGTGGGCCAAAAATCCCCCCAAAATGGCGCGGTTACTCCGCTAACCCGGCCTGTCGTAGTCGACAACGACTTCTCATGCCTTCATCCGCCTTACTGCGTTGCCTTTGGCTCTAATGAATCTTCTGACATCTGCAATTTTGACTGCACGACTGTGATTGCACTCTGGCATGTCCCTTTCAACCGCTCTGGCTTCATATGTCACTGTCGGCCCGCCATTCTGCTTCTAACGGTCTTAGTACTCTTCCTTTATTTTGGCGACAGGTCTCTTTCCGCCAGTTTCATGCCGCTCCTTACCCAACTCCTGGGAGTTATGGATTCGCTTACCCAAAATAGGTCGCTACAGCAACTTCACTTTTCCAGTACTTCGCTTCCAAAAATAGCTACTGCGCTGGTGCTCCGTATCAGCAAAACTGCGCCACGCTGGACTTTGCATTCCTACTGCGCTTTCCTTCACGTCGTAGTGCCCAAAACTGTGTTACTTGGGCCATGCCCAACAGGTGGTTGATGGAAGCCTAGTGGGAGGAATGGGGTAAGAGAAGAAAGTCGAAGAATTGATGGAAATGAAATAGGAGAAGAAAAGATGCAAACACTTTCAAACTAGTGGATCAAAGAGAGTATAAATAGGAGTCTCATTCAAAGAAGATTTTGATTAACCTTACAGAAGGATACATGATCCTCGAGCCACGAGATGATAAGGTGCTCTACGATGTGTTCCACCTATTTGAAGGAGAAAGTGTAGAAGCACCCTACATGATACCACCTAAAGGAAGTGGATCCAACCCATAGCAGTCATAACCCTTATGTAGATTCATCTAACAAAGGTAATTACTAATATTCCTTCAAGATATGATTTGAAAGTGTAATTTGATAGTGTTTCGAAGAAGAGTAGTGGTGGACAAAAAAAATTGAATTCGTGGACCTAGTTAGGATCTAGAATTGGGTATCTGGGTATATATATTGAACATAATCTACTTCTTTTCTATTGCTCATGTTTCTACCTTTCCCACATTTTCTTTTGGATGGAGGCACCTTTCCCACCTTTTCTTATGGCTTGAGTTAGATATGATCAAAGGTGTAGTGAAACGACGAGGATAAAAGGCAGTAAGGGTGAGGTTGTGATAGATGAACCTAGTCAATGTCCTAGTAGGTAAATGCATAGTGAATAGGTTGTTATAGATGCACCTAGTAAAGGTCCTAGTAGGTAAAGGCATAATGAAGCAGTGAAGATAAAAGTGATCCAGATCACCTTGACTAATGGGTCTCTCCAAGGTCCTATAACGGACTGCCTACACATCTTACAGTTCCATATTCTTGCCATTCAAAAATTACAGGAGTTTGTTGCTTCTAAATTTAGTAATAATATTCCTAAGTTGGTTTTTTCTTGGGGAGAGGGTGAAATTAATGATATTTTAGCTGGGGGGATTGTAGTAGTCTAGTGTAATAAAAAGACATATATAGGATGAGAGCGGGGAAATTTCCTTTCTGATTTCTTTCTTATTTGGTTAGTTTTACTGGAGGAGTAGAAGAGCCACATCCCCTATAGAATGAGAAATTGTTTTTAGAGGCATGCGTGCCCATATTCTAGATAGACGAATTTTATGTACCTAAGTTTGGAAATTCAAATGATAAATTAATGTTCATTATTGTCTTGTACATTCTTCTTGAATATGTGTGTTTCCATGTTATTATCTACAATCTATGTTTTCCATATTGTGTGCGTTCTCTGCAACTAGAGTGATTGCATTAGACTGGTATCAGAGCAACCACGATGTCTTAGAGGGGATTTCGTTTGAAATAAGGTAGAAGGGTAAGGAGAAATGCTAGACAGAGGGAACATATAGGTGAGGAAATACTTCGATGGTTAGAGGTCATTGAGTCTAGGTTACCTCATGAATATTCCAAAGAAGTGCTGGATATTCCAACAATTAGGGTTGTTGTTGTATATCCCATGGAGAGGGTTATTAAAGTGATAACCAAACAAGGAACCATATTTAAGGTTGAATACCCTGATTTTAAAGGTGAATTAAATCCACAATTGTTCATGGTTTGGGATCAAGAGTTAGAGAAATACTTTGATATGGAAGGGATTGAGGAGATTAATTTGCGAAGGGTCAAAATTGCAGCATAAAAAATGAAGTGGCATGATGCGTTGTGGTGGGAGAAACTCCAGAATGTTAAGAAAAGACAAGGGAAATAGAATATTAGGATGTGACCAAAAATTTTGAAATTTTTGAAAGATAATTTCTTTCCCTTTGACTATCAACAAAGGATTTTTATGGAGCATCATAATCTAAGATAGAAGGACTTATCCATACTTACTTTTATTGAATAATTTATGAGAATGAAAATTAGGACTGGATTGTAAGAGGATGATGAACATGTAGCAACTAGATACATTAATTCTCTTATATTTCGTCTATAGGATGGGTTGGCCCCATTCAAGGTGAACATCATGGATGAAGGTTATTAGTTATCCTTGAAAGTAGAGGAAAAATTGAATAGGCAGAACAAAGTAGCCATCAAACGAGTTGGTGACAATCAAAGTAGGGGAAGAGAAAGTTCTTACAAACCTTCCAATGAAGAAGAACCCGAGGGTAATGTCAAGTTAGAATTCTAAGGTAGAGGACAAGGGTGAAAATTTTCCGGGGGATGGAATCCCTTGAACTGTTTTATATCTAGTGGACAACATAAGGCTATAGATTTCCTTCAAAATCCTAAAAGGGTGATGATAATCCAAGAAGGAGAAGGATAATAGCTCTTCACAGAAGAAGTTGAAGCATAGCGAGGAGAGAATGTATTGCTGAGAAGGACCTTGATATCTGGGAACAAAGCCACCCTTGAAGTAGATTAGAAAAGGAAGAGCATGTTTCAGACAAAATAAAAGCGCAAGGGAAATATGTGCAAGGTGATTGTAGATGGAGGATATACCAATAATCTAGTAAGTATATAAATGGTGCAAAAATTTGTCACAACCCCAAATTTACCCAATTTTTAATTTTTTTGTATAAGTATGTATGACGACATTTAATTCCTATGTCACAGGTATGTAGTTGAAAAGGATGAAATAACACTCAACATCTCTCGCCGGTCAGGTATAATTTGAAAATTGATGTTCTTAAAGTTAATGTAAATGATGACGTAGTTTGCATAATAAACTGTTAGCCTTTAAGCAACGACTATATGCTTCTATTACAGCCATGGTTTGGCTTATTAACTATCAAGAGTCTATTATAACTATGGTTTACGGTTTGTGTGCCTTGTCTTGTAAACTTGATCAAATTAATAATAAGGTCCTAATCTTAATAACCAATATTACGGCCTAAGCCTAGCTAATTAACTTACCATTATTTCTATTATATTGCACAGTAGCCTATCCATATGAATCTCTGTTATTATCATGTTAAAACAAGTTAGTATTATAATACAATGCGCCTGCCTATGGCATGTTTACCATGGTCACTTCGACCCTTATTATGGTAAATGGCATGAGTGTTAACTATGGCCTTTAGGATTCATGTGCATTTGTATAAGTTTATGACCTATATTATGTATAAGTTTTATACACTAAGTGTTTAACTATAAATCTTGATCTCGCATAAGACATACCTTATTGAAATCTTGTTAATGCATTTGATTTATAATATGATGAGTAAGGGTAAATCAAAATGATTTTTACTATGGGATCATGGCTTTCAAGACGAGCCGTTACTTATTGCATTAAAGGTTTGATATGACAAGGTTCGGCTTGGTAAAACCGAGCTCCTTGTTGGTTTACCAAATCATCGATCCACGTGAACAATCTTACAACTCGGTATTCGTGGCACATGACATGGCACTAGCCATGTGACAGATCATATAAAACTTAAATGCAATGGCCTGGGTTGTCCCGTCAACTTGATGTCGGAAGATTTATCAATGCCGCGTATTAACTACTCCATGTGATTCGTGGATGTTGAAAGATCTTGACCCTCCATGTGTAGAATATTGTTGTTACTTCATCATTGATCTAGAGAGTATCGGGAAAAACGAGTTTTTGGTTCTCTGTGCCAATTAATGTAATTTTCGTTCTTGGTAAACCGCCAAGGGTTGTATCCCGGGGTTTCATTGTTGCGTTGCAAGATAGAGGTGCCGAAGGCACTCTGTTTGTAGTTTTGTTGCAGAGTATCTATGTGCAAGCACAAGGTTTAACCCTGTAGCGTTTCAACTCCACGTATTAAATGTCTACAGCGATAATGTGTTAGAGTTTCTCGGCGAGCTCTAAGAAACCTTTAACAAGAGTTTCGATTTCTCTGTAGGGTTTGCTGGTTTAGAAATGGGGTTCTTGTTGTTCATTCAGGCTGCGACTTGGGTGGGGTTTTCTTGGCCCAACAGGTAACTAAAAACTCCAACATTTTTTTTTATAGTTTTTAATGTTTTCTTATATTAAATGTGCCAAAACTTCTATTGTTATGCATTATGCCCAGGTGCTTCTGGACAGTGGCTTTCTTGGAAGAACTCGGTCGTTTGGCATTTTTTTCCCTATACAGGTAATCTCTCTACCCTGTACATATCACGTTTAAGTATTTTAACTCTTTGGTATCACACAGTAAATGTTCCTTTATAAAATGTAGGTTTGGAAGATGTCTCCCACTATACGAACTAGGGTTTATGTGAATCGGTTGAGTGAATAAATCTTATGAAGAGGTTTATTCTAAACCTTTCGAAGCTTTGGTATCATGGCCTCTGTTCAGATTCACTCGAGTCTGAGGACAAGGTAATTTCGCATCCTCTTATACTTCTTTCTTTTCATGATTTCTTGTCGGATTCTTCCATTTACTAACTCCTATATTATATTGTTTGTGTTTGCATGTATCTCTTATGACTTCGATGATGGTTGCGAATCACAAGTACGAATACCCACGCTCTTTAAGAGTTAAGGTGACGGTTCTAAATGCATGTGCGCTTAGTTGGGGATTTGTATGTTGAAACAATAGTTAATGCTCCTACATTGTCTATTCATTCAATTTGTTTATCAAGTGTGTAGGGTTTATCCTTACAGATTTCCCATTTTCCTTTCGGATCCTATACAAAGGACATTGTAATGTAAAGGAAACCCTTTGGTTCCTGTTTAAAGAATAAAAATATCTATGGTTATGTTTACAAAGTTTATCGTTCTGTTTGACCAATCCTTTCGGCTATGTTTTTAAGTATTTTTGTATATATAAAAGCCTTACAGCTCTACGCATTGAGACGCTATTAGTCTTGATATTGTGCCTCTGTGTATTAATATTTCCATTGTTGATATTTGAGTTTGCAGTATTAATTTGTTTCCTCAGCCTCTCGGCTCTGCGCAATAATGATCTATCATGACACTTTTGACTTTGGTACAAATTTGTGTTTGAGCCCCTCGGCTTCTTATATGAAGTGCTTTAGTTGTAGTATGTATATGAGTTGATAATTTCCTATGAGTGAATGTTATTTTGAGCCATTAATCTCTTGTATAAAAATATTTGTATTGAAATGTATTTGACATACTTTGTTTATTGAGCTATATTTCTTCATATTACTAGTTACATACTATGTATTTATAACAGGTCATTTGGCTATGTATAATCGTAAAAGAAACAAATAACTATATATTTAAATCTGTATATGAAATAAATATCTTATTTCATATTTGTATACACATTAAATAAAACTAAAACCCTAATCTATACATTATCAGTTTATCATATGAAACAAAGTTATGAAGAAAACTTAGAATTTGCAACATAAGATAGTTATTATACACAGGTTAGTAACAATGTAATCTTGACAGCATATAATGAAAATAACAAATTTCGAGATAAAATAGTTTAAAATGTTTAATTCGATAATAGTACAACAACTAAAATAAATAATATTACACAGATAATAAGAACCTGGCAATAAGAGCATACCGAATCCAATTTGAAGTTCGTCGTTCCTCCCAACCAATCTTCCAGAGCCACCAAGATTACTTGTTCTGAAACCCCTAAGCCTATTCGCTGGACCACAAGGACAAAGACTATTTAAACCAGTTCTGAATCATCACTCAGTTCCACTCATTTACTCAACAATAGTAATTATGTAATTTTTGTGTAATTGCGGATAAATCTTTGATAGTAGCATGTTAAAGCCCAAAGTTTCCCTCTTCCATCCAAGCCTCCTACTTGTCTGATGGGAATGCATATTTAACTTTGCCTAGGACTTAGGTCTATCATGAGCCTCCTACTCTAGAACCTCCATCTGGAGTTCTAACCTGAAATATAGGCATGATGCCTCCTGCACCTGTTGAGGTATTAAATATATGTTTTCACTACTAAGGGATTTTGTCCAACACTTGTCATTTCTCCTTGCGGGCCAGCAAACACTCTTTCAACAACTACTTCAGATCGGACTCTCTTGTTTTTCTTTATTAAATAATAATAATTCAAAATCCTCATACAAGTGTCTTTGACCACACTTCGTCAAATAATTGTTCAACAATAATTAAAACAATATTAAAAAGTATTAAACTTTAGTTAAGGTTCTAGGGGTATTAAAAAATTATAACTTAATTGCATTCCAAAATCACATCCCTATAGTATTTCCTAGTTGAAAAAGGATCACAATGTACTTGTAAATCATTCTTTCCTTTCTGACTTCAAAATTCGTCCCTATGAAGACAAAGTGTGGTGTGACGTAGTTCTAATGGATCATGCTTTCCATTTATTCTTAGGTAGACCTTGGAAATATGATCGGAATATAGTTCACCATGGTAGAGAAAACACCTATGAGATTCAACATGAGGGAAAGTGCCATATATTGAATCCCTTCAAAGGAGAAGAATCAATTGAATTAACATCTCTATCCTTGAGTACAATGGGTTGGAAGAAGTTTTTCAATATCTAAGGATGGGATTTGCTATCTACTGTACCCTTGAGAAAAGGATCCATTGTATCAACAAACAATACCATTGGAGGTGCATAAATTACTTCAATAGTATTTATATTTGACACCATTTGATCTACCATCTAGCCTACCTCCTTCAAGAGGCATTAGCCATCAAATGGATTTGATTCCCGATTCCAAAATTTTGAATTAGGTGGCTTACCGGATGACTCCTCTAGAAAATGAGGAAATGAGGAGGAAACTAACAAAATTAGTGGAAAAATGATTTATAAGGGAAAGCATGAACCCTTGTGCCACACTTTCTCTGCTTTATCCCAAGGAGGAAGGAATGACATGGAGGTTATGCATGGATTCTAGATATATTAACAAAATCACTGTGAAGTACCGATATTCACTACCAAGAATAGATTACTTACTAGATTGTTTGTCTGGTGCTAAGATATTCTCCAAGATTGACCTCAGAAGTGGGGACTGTCAAATCTGAATTTGTGAATGTGATGAGTGAAAGACTATTTTCAAAACCATGGATGGTTTATTTGAGTGGATGGTGATTCCATTTGGCTTATCCAATGTCTCGACTACCTTAAAGTGAACAATGAACCCGATATTTAGACTGCACATTGGAAAGTTTATCATAGTCTATTTTGATGATATTTTGATTTTTAGTAAAAATATGGAGGAACATGTAGAGAATTTGAGAGTGGTACTTGACATACTTTAGCCATAAAGACTGTTTATCAACCCTAAAAAGAGTGATGCAAGGATAAATTAGTATTCTTGGGTAGTGTTATTTCAACAGGTGGATTGAGCCAGGATCCCGAAAAAATAAAGGCAATTTTTGAGTGGCCTTCCCCACAAAGTATCATATAGGTGAAGGGTTTCCACGGGTCCGTTAACTTTTATAAAAGTTTCATCACAAATTTCAGTGAGATAAGTGCCCCCTTGACTAATTGAACAAGAGGAAAAGTCTTTACTTGGACAAAGGCAATTTCCATGAGTTTAATTTGAACAACTCAAAAGAAAATCTATAGAAGCACCCATGCTTACTATACCGCAGTTTGAGAAACTTTTTACAGACAAATTTGATGATTCAGGAGTTGCAATTGGAGGAGTATTAATCCAAGAAGGTAAACCTGTACCTTTTTTAGTGAGAAGTTAAGTGAAGCTAAGTAGAAGTATACCACTTATGATAAGGAAATCTAAGGAATAGTACAATCCTTGAAATATTGGAGGCACTACCTACTGCATAAAGAATTCATTTTGATGACTGATAATCAAGCCTTAAAGTACATAAACTCCTAGAATAAGTTGTCCCACAAACATGCCAAATGGGATTTATTTTTACAGACCTATACATTCGTTGTGCAAAATAGGAGTGGTAAAACCAATGTAGTGGCTAACGCCTTGAATAGAAGGCATCATTTGTTGGTAGTAATGAGTAATGGTCTAGTTGGGCTTGAAGAAATGAAAACTAAGTATTTCAATGACCCCTACTTTGGAAATATTATTGCAATCCTATGTGGACAAGGCCATGCTAGTTTACATTCATTTGAAGACTTTTTATTATTTGATGGCTTCTTATTTAAGGGTTCTAAATTTTTCATCCCCCTTGGACCAATACAAGAAAAGCTTGTGAGAGAGATGCACTCGAATGGATTGGATGGACACTTTGGAAGGGATAAGACCTTGGCAATAGTGAGTGAAGATTTATTTTGGCCTAAAATATGGGAAGTGGTGTAAATAAGTTTATTGTTGTTTCTAGGGTGTGTCAAACAACAAAAGGAGGACAACAAAATACATTCCTTTATATGTCCCTACATGTCCCAAAGGAACCATGGACTACTATTTCCATGGATTTTGTTTGGGATTTCCACGAACCAAACAAGGTCATGACTCAGTGTTTGTAGTAGTGGATCGATTTTCCAAAATGGCCCACTTCCTACCTTGTAAAAAGACAAATGATGTAATCCAAGTAGTGCATTTGTTCTTTAGGGAAATTGTTCAATTACATGGTATTTCAAAAACTATAACCAGTGACAGAGACACCAAATTATTAGGCCACTTTTGGAGAATCTTGTGGGAAAAATTGGATAGCAGCTACAATTCAATTCAACATACCACCCGCAAATCAGGGATCAAACAAAGGTGGTAAATTGAAGCTTGGGAAATTTATTGCGGTGCTTAGTGGGTGACAATCCTCGGCACTAGGATTTAGCAACACCCCAAGCTAAATTTTCCTATAATTCTAAAACAAATAGATCGACAGGTAAATCTATATTCCACATTGTTTATGGTGTCAATCCTAAAGGAATTGTAGACTTAGTTATGTTAATCTTCCTGCAAACCGATATGTCATCCTGGATGCTACAAATTTTGTAGATAATATCCACGAAATACATCAACAAGTTGAACACACACTAGTAGAAAAATGGGTAATTAGTGACTACACAACCAAAAAAGTTAGTCATGACAGTTTTTTAAAGTTAATTACTACCAAATTTGAGAAATTTTAAGTGACAGAACTAAAAATGATTACATAAACTACTAATTTAGTCTAGGGATAAAAAATATGTCTAGATAATAACTACATGAATATGAATTAGTAATAATGTTTACTTATAAGTAATTGATTTTTAGTAGTGTAGTCTTTTAGCACGCTTTTATCATGTTCATGATTAGGATTTTTCATGTTGATTTCATTTTTGTAGTGTTGTTAAGAGGTGAAGTCAATATCTAGATCTATGATATTCTTTAGCAGGTGGTATGTGGTTATTTTCATGCATTGTTCATATACGCCTCGGGGGGAGGTGACTAGGGTTGGATCCCCCGAGGTGAATTTTTTCTATATGGCACTGCACAACATGAAACTATACAATGTGGGAGCCATGTGGCTAATACGCATGGTTAAAGTTAATAGTTACTATCAACTTCATATTTTATATATATTATAGTTAATAATTACTATATATAAAAATGAATATAGTTATACAGAATATAATATAAGTTAGTAATAAATTATATACTATATAAATTATTTAATAGTGATATCTATATATGCAATATATAAGTTATATTTATTATATGTTATAATTAGTATTAATACATATGAAAAGTAATAAAATCAAAATAACACATAATAAAAACGATAAAAAAACACAACATGAATTCATTTGGTCATTAATGGCCACGGCGAGAAGGGTTAGGAAAGGCCACGGTGGGAAATAATGTGGTGATTTAATTTTGGTGAAAAATGGAGAGGCTTTGGCTAGAAGGGCTAAGGCTAAGAGGTATTGAGATAATTGAGGGTTTCAATTGGAGACCGATTTGAAAATGAAGCCGAAACTATGAAGCTGTGAAAACCTGAACGTGTGAAAGGAGTTGCAATTTTGGCATGAAATTAAAGGATTCCATTCGGTTAATGATCATATGTTATTTCTTGCGGGTGACTTTATTTGCCTCCAATATGACGAAATCTTCTTTTGGTTTTCTCCAGTTAATATTCTTAAGTGGGCTTTTGTTATTTTCTATTGTCATAGGTAAAAAAATGCTTTTAGCTTGTAATGTTGAAATTCTTGAAGGGAACACAATAGAGGAGTCTTTCCCACCTACCGATGTATCCTAACCTAATTACGAGCCTATGAGTACATGTAGAGGCACAAAAATAGGTAGGCGAAAACTTATTTAACCCAAATTACATCGTTATTGATTTGGTATTTGTTTTTGGAATCCATAAACAAGATATTTTATAGCATGCAAGACAAGTGTTTGACAGAATGGATAAACGAGATTGGAAATTAAAATATGCAAACTCAATATTGATAAAGGTAGAAAGCATGCCAAGTGTTCAAAAAAATTCCTAAATGAGATTGGGAATTAAAATATGCAAACTCAAGCCTTGACGTGAGACTTAAATTGTCTTTTTAGTCAATGATCTTTAACTTATTTTTCTGTTTAATCTCCTTTACAAAGTGAACAACTATTTACTTAGTGGTTCGAGCATTTGAATCCTTAGAAATACTTGATTCTTCTTCTTTTAAAGGTTTCTTCACATAAACACATTATACAACTTTCGCTGGAAAAACACATTATACAACTTAACGAGGACTATATACTTAAAATGAGAACTCTAATAATAAAAGCTCATAATTTGGCATCAAAAATACCAAAAACAACCCTTGAATTGAAAAGTGGTGCTATCGGTAGCACCCATTTTTTTCTGGGGCTAAAATTAGAACTTTTTTTAAACCCTTTCTGGGTGTCGTTGGAATCAATATCATAAATTGACCCCCGAATCAAAAAGTGATGCTACTGGTAACACCCTTTTTTTCAGGGCTAAAATTACAACTTTTTTTAAAATACGTCCTTAAGAACCAATGTCGATGCAATCAAAACCCTAAAATTATGCCCTTAGAATCACCCCTTATTTTTCCAGAGTTAAAATTACGCGCAACTTGAAACTATGACCCTTAAGTGGTTCGACCATGGCACCCCCATTTTTCTTTTCGACGTTAAAATTACGACTTGTTTGAAACCACAGCCTTATCGGGTGACCTTGTTGCAATGAAAATGCCTAAATCAACCCCCAAATCAAAAAGAGGTGCTTCCAGTAACACTCATTTCTTCTTCGAATTACAATTCCAAGAATTTCAAACTATGATAAAAAGAATTAATCACAGGGAAAACGAGAAAAAAGAAAACAAGATGAATGAAGATGGCAATGAGCATGAGCTTGCTCATCTTATAAGTTAGTATTGTTAAAATTATTTGCATTATGAAGCATATAAACAAAGCTTGTTGCCTTGACAACATCCTAAAATAGTATTCAAAGGCAAAAAACAAACATAAAACACACAGTGAAAAGCAAAAGCAAAGGGCAAGAGTTTATTGCACCGAGAGGAGCGAGGTGCTCTATAGCCTAGTATGGGGGAGATGTTGTCACGTAATGTAACGTAACATAATACAAAAAATAATTAAAAAAATTCATACTGGCTTATAAAATAAAAACAAATTATGGAAAGCATTTAAAAAATCCATAAATTATGAAAAGTAATTAAAAAATCAATGTTCGTCTATAAAATAAAGACATAAAACTTAAACCCAGATCTATCAACCAAGAGAGAGATCAAATTTCTTAAGTTTAAATTTTAAAAAAAATTACAATAAAAATATTCACCTCAAGAAATTGGATCCCTCTCGGTGCTTGATAGATCCAGGTTTAAGATGGATCTATGCTGGTAATATGGCAAATAAATTTTAAAAGTTTCACTAGAGGTTACAATCCTTCTTTGAATAAGAAGAATATACACTTTATTGTAATAATTTTTTTTCCTTTTCATTTTAAACTCTCTCTCTCTCTCTCTCTCTCTCTCTCCTCAACCCTCAACGAAAGCCTTTGTAAAACTATTCCTATTTGTTTCTTCAATATTGCAAATGGCCTTGTAAAACAATTTCTATTTGTTTCTTAAATATTGCAAATGGTATAGAGTTTCCCTATGGAGTTTGAGCCATTAGGCCCAAACTCCAGTCACAAGATTGAATAATTGGTTTTATCTTTAAGTCATCCTTACAAACTTTATTGTTTTTTTCCTAACCAAATTAAAGGTGAAGGTGGAGTCCTTATGTTCGAGCAATATAAAAAACAAACAATGAGGTGCGAGCACATTATAGTTAGTTGTACGTTACTATGTTTGTCGATCAATGTTTTATATGCTTTATTTTTTAACTTTTCCAATCATTTGATGGTATTTTAGAAAATTTTGCAACTTACTTTTTTATTGAATTGAAGAAACAAATGTAAATACCATCAATCTTCATTCTATGTTTGCACATTTATTTTCTTTTTATTTATTAAGAGTAATCAATGTTTTATATATTTTATTTTTTAACTTTTCCAATTATTTGATGGTTTTTTTGAGAATTTTGCAACTTACTTTTCTATTAAAATGAAAAAATAAATGCAAATACCATCCATTTCATTCCATGTTTACACATTTATTTTCTTTCATTTATTAAGAATAATCCATAATATCAGTATGTCTTTACACCTTTTAGAGGAAATTGCTAATATATAACTTTCCTCTTTGTTCATTTATTACCATGGTTTTCCTTACAAAGAATTGATTAATATCCTCTATGCCGCTAATATCCTTTTCCTTTATATAAGCTACATTGTTGAGTCATTGTCAACCTTTTGGGAAAATATTTGTATTTACAAACCAATATGCTTCGTTGCCATGACCTTATACTGAGAATTTATGGCAAGTATCATGCAAATGAACTATTTTTATAATTTGATCATCTTTCTAAAAAAAAATTGACAAGTGTTAATAATTTTTGTATTGCTTGTTCAATCCCTTTGCTCAATGTTTTGAAATTGTAAGTTCGATCAATTTCGAGGTTTATCAATGTATGGGATTGACTAATCTTGTCAATAATTTTTGTATTGCTTGTTCAATCCCTTTGCTCAATGTTTTGAAATTGTAAGTTCGATCAATTTCGAGGTTTATCAATGTATGGGATTGACTAATCTTGTCAATCATTTGCCTATGGGGATGTCGGGGAATGAGTGAAACGAAGGCTCGCCCCTTATCGGAGCTAAAAAGCAATATATAAGCCATACTCCAATGATGTTGAGGAGACGTTCTCAAAGGTTTTGTCATTTTTACAGGAAACAAAGGCATGAAAAAATGCATGTTTCTTACCTTTCATTATCTTATTGTTTCATTATATTCCATAATAGATACATGTATTTGATAATAACAAGCATCCAGCTTAGATTCCTAATTGTTATCCTTACATTTAGCCTTTTATTATTCAAAGTTATGGTTTGTGATGCGACATTTTCCATTCAAGTAAATGTTGAAACTACAATTTTTATTCGGGTGAAAGTTGATTTCACAAAATTTGTATTTATCCAGAAGTTGGGCATGCTGAAAGAAGGGGGCGGGTTGCTCTTGTTCAAAGTGGGAGGCAACCTCTATGGCGCTCTGAGTCTACACATCAAATTCAAGTTCGAACAGTTCAAGGTTATACACCTACAAACTAACTTTTCATCTACCATTTGGAATGCATGAGAATATCTACTTGAAATCTAAAATGATACTCGGCTCTCAAATTTGTTTTAAGGGGATTTACCCATTGTGACTGATAATAATGAGCAACATCATAAATTATATTTGACTAAGTTTATGGAACATGTATCAAGTTAGTTTTATATATATATATATATAACATGATTTGATACCGGTCATTTGCATGTGTTAACTAGCTAATATCATATTTGACTACTTGCTCTTAAAAACTAAGAAAATATGATACCTACAAATTCATAATGATGTGTGCGGATTTTTAAGGCTTTTGTTAATAATATATATATAGTCAAATATCTAGTTAGCACATGCAAATGACTAGTATCAAATCATGTCACGACAATTCCATCTATAGACAGTTATGATGTTCATGGGTGGAATCATCATCGTCACCCTATTCAAATTCATATAGAAGCTTAGAAATCCTTAAATGCTATCTACTTTCCCAATGTTGCAACATAAGGACCAATTTCACCTTGTGGTTCATCATGATTTCAATTCCCACCATTTTCTTACTTACTCATAATCAAATTCACATAATAAAGATTACATCTTAGCACATCATAATCTTAACACATCATATTTCCTTACCGCATCCTTTTGCACCACTGGATCCAATTGCTACTTTGCACCACTAGAGCCAATTGCTAGTGATAATATAATTTCTCCTTTTTGGTGTTTTATACTCAAAGTCTTGAACTCATATAAGCTAATTTGTTTATTTATTACTAAGGTTAAACAATGAGGTAAGTAAAATTTATATAAAGGCAATTTATAAATAACTACAAGTTCAACCATAATTATTTCTAGTATAGTTTTAAGATCTCATTTGAAATTCTTAAATTTGATATTGTGCTATCAATTAGTAATAAACACAAGGCATATCCCTTCATGATAAAACTGTATAGTCTATGTTTATCATCTTATTATAATTTAATTGTCTAAGTTAAACTAAGAAAAAAACGTTTTCATCGTTATCATTAACAAAACAAATTTGTCGATGCTAGAAGAAACATGGGAAAACTCCATTGTTCTTCCCCATAAACCATTGCTAGAACTTCTCTAAAGGGTAAATATGAAAATGCTTTAGTTGTGTGGTTAATTAATTTGAAAATATTGTTGATCACTTAGCTAGTTTCTAGTCCATAGAAATTATGCTTGCATTAATAATCATTTAGTTTCACTTATGATCATAATAATAATTAACTTTACGCTAATCAATCATAGAAGCTCACTATTTGTTTGCTAGCATACACTAATTCATTCACCACTCTACTCAAGACTAACCTCAACTCATGACAACACCTATAAGTTTTTAGGCCATCAAGTGAACATCAACAATTCACTTTGATTCCAATTCCTAAAGCACTATGTTTCCATAAATGTCTCTACCAAAACAAGTGACATGATTTACACCAATAAATTTACATAATTAACATTCTTAAAATATAATTAATAAATAATATAAATATAAAACTCAATAACGTAACTTTTTTATAATGAAAATATTTAATAAAATTTTAAAATTAAATATTAAATATTATTTTATTTTTATTACTAGATTTTAAAACATCAAAAATACATAATAGGGGAGGGATGTCTATTCTTGAACAGGGACCAGTAGTTGTCATAGTATTGGTCCCACACAGCCACCAAATATTGACATAAAAACACCCAAAAATTAAACATAAACATTTCTAATAAGTGCAGTAAATATTTAAATTATGTCCAAAAATTGCCCATTAACTGACTGGGCCAACATGTGTCCATAAATAGTCTTGATGTGCAAAAGAGTACATAAAATTTTGTCCCAACTACCTACAAATATGCCTAGGCATACAAAAGTACATGAACTACTAAATAACCCTCCTTGTATTTGCCACCTACTGCAAGGTACCTATCAAATCAACACCCACGGATATCTACTGGAGCATAAATATCCCAGCCAACATGAAAACCTGCTCAAGAACCAACGAGAGAGTGTAAGCCATAATTGCATGGTTGTTCAACAATCCAACCCACAGTCTTCAATAAATGACACATGCCCATTAAATGCACCCATTAAACAGATGAAAGCACAAGGATCATGAAACAGATGAAGGCACAAGGATCCACAATGACAAGTTCCTAGCCACTGGATCACATTTAAATCAATCCACAACACACATTCAAATTTGAGAGATTGCAATCCATGTGCTCCCTTCTTACCCATCCAATTCAATAGAAAACAACTATAAAAGAACCACAACCCTTACTGAAGTTGCATTTCAAACATTCAAACTGCAGAATGTGTGCATAGTGGAGACATACCATCAGAGAGTGTGTGCACAGTATAATCAGGTAACTGCATAATAGAATTGTTACTTCTATATATGTTATAATCAGCTTCAATGTTTATGTTATTTCCATTTATGTTATTTATATTTATGTTATATTCAGCTTCCAATTTCCTTCTATGTAATCAACTTCCCTTGTAAATGTGCAAGTAGTTGTAGGCATGGCAAGAGTCAGCAATGCAAGAAGAACAAGTCGTCGACTGAGCAGGGGTGCCCAACTACACTGCACCTCATCGGACAAGGAGAGGGTCAATCATTCAAATGCCAACAATGATCACAGCAATGTTGTTGAGAATGACCGTGCGGTTGTAGAGGACATTGTTGTCCCACCATCAACCACAGAGCCACCGTTAACCACAGTTCAAGGGACAAGTTCAACCACCAAAATCAGTGCAATAAGATGCTGGACAAAAGAAGACATGTTAGCTACGGTTGATGATATAGAGTTCAATGGATATTCCATTTGTGCAACTGCTAAAAAACATGGAGTTGCTACCTCATTAGTCCATTATTGGATAAATGGGCTCACACATACAAAGCGCAGAGGGCCTGTTACAGTTACGAGTGAAGAGGAGGAGGACGAGGTGGTTCAGTGGTGTAAGGAGATGGCTCAAATGGGACACGGGCTAGAGCTGATACAACTAAAATCCATAGTATCTCAAATCTGTCAAGGGAGGACAAACCCCTTCAAAGATGGGTTTCCTGTTAAGTCATGGTGGTTTGGGTTTAAAAAAAGGCATCCAGACCTTGTGTTGCATACAGACGAGGGCCTAGATAGAGACATGGCTCTCAATCTACACCCTGCAATTCTAACTAAGTTCTATGCCAACCTTTCTAGTGCATATGAGAAACATGGTTATGCTCCAGACCATATATGGAAATATGATGAAACAAGTTTACAGGAAAGAAGGAATTGTGGCATGCGTGTAATTTCCAAGAGAGGGAGTCGTAATGTGCCAAAGAGTTTTCCTAGGAGCAGGGAGTGGATCACTATTATATGCTATGTCAATGCAATTGGTGCTCCAATCCCTGAATTTTACATATTTAAAGGTAAAACTCAACTCAAAAACTATATACATTATTGTGAACCAAGTGCATGCATGGCTGTACATCCCCATGCTTGAATGACTAAAGAACTCTTTTTGAATTGGCTTACTCACTTTGTTGCATCTATACCAGGCGATGTCTCACCTGTAAATAGACACCTGCTGGTTTTAGATGGACATGGAAGCCACATTATTGTGCAAACAATTGAGGAGGCTAAAAATTTGGGCATCGACCTGTTGACATTGCCTGCTCATACCACTCACAAATTGCAACCCCTAGATGTCAGTGTGTTTGGGCCTTTCAAGAACTATTTCAGAGGTGAGCGAGCTTTGTGGATGGAAAATAATCCAAGGGTGGAGGTAAAAAGGTTTGAGCTAGTCGAGCTTGCAAGTAAAGCCTTTAAAAGGGATCTCACACCTTCAAATATCAAGGCTGGGTTTAAGAGGACTTCAATATGGCCATTGAATTCTGAGGCTCTCATGCATGATACTAGTTGTAGCCAGGCATTTGAACTAGATGGTCAGGAAGAAGGGGATGTACAAGCACATGTTGATGGCCAAGAAGATGTGGAAGTAGAGGAAGACGTTGTTGCTGCTGATAATATGATATCCCTCTCTCAAGGAGGACCCTACTGTGGTGATGATGATGAACATGTGAGTGAAACACAATATAACAATGAACCATTTGACAGTAACATGGAGGTTGTTAGACCAACTGAAACAACTACAACTTCTGGATGTGATCTTCTTAATGTCTCTATTGATCATGCAATTGTCAATGAGAATGTCAATGAAAACGTTGATCATGCTTCAGGAAGCAACAATGGAGAATTGAATTTGCCAAGCCAGGTTACCTCACCATCATGGCTAGCAGAATCCATGATGAATTTGGACAAAAATCATGTCTCAAGAACCAATGAAGAAAGCATGAACATGCCTTCACAACCAAGAGAATTGGACGATGAAATTGTTCATTATTTTGTGGACAATGGAAATCTGGAAGAAGATACTGTCCATAATGAGGTTCCAACTGAAGGGGATAATATTGTTTGGATAGAGTAGGAGAACATTGACCCAAATATTGAAAAGCAAGTGTCAATCAAGGAGCAACAAGTGTCAACGAAGGGCTAGTTGCTTGGTTGGTTCCTAAAGCTACCAATAGAGAGAGTGTCGGCAAAAAGAAGGCAAGCAAAAACATACAATCTTCATCTATGCCGAAGTTCACAGTCACTCACCTCATAAGACTATATAAAACTATTAGTTGAGTCTGAGCACAGGAAACTTGAAATCCAGGATTTAAAACAAAAAAAGGACTTAGCTAAAGAAAAGAATGCTGCAAGGATTGTTACAACAAAACTTTGAGCACAAGAAAGGCTTGAAAGAGAGAAAGAAAGACAAGAAAAGGATCATCAAAAACAGATGGCAAGGCAGGAAAAGGAATTGAGAAAGGCTCAACTATTGCTTCAAAAAGAACAAGGGATGGCAGAAATGGTTTCCATTGATGCAAACATAGTGGAGGGGAGTAGGATGATGCCAAACAAATTGGAACATATTGCAAATAATACTCCATGTTTCCAAGACCTCCTAAACATCAAAGTCCCCCGCTATCAACAAGTGCGCATGCCCACTTTATTCCCTCCTACCAGTGCAAGTTTCAATCATATGTATGATTATCGGGGGGCTCAACCTAATGCAGGGGTTAGTAGCACAAGTGTGCACTGTGGCTACTCAATTCCTCCATGGATACAAGAAGCAAATTGGATATCATATGGAGGAAATCAGCCACAACTTAATCAACCATTGTTAGGTAGGCCAACCAACTTGGCTCAAGCAGAAAACTCAACAATATTGGGCAATGAAGATCTTGGAGGACATCAAGCATAGGGGTTTCATATAGGGGTGACAAATTTTTTGTTGTGACCACATTGCAATGTAGATTTTGTAATCACTAGCTCTAATGTTTGTAACATAGCCATTTTGGATTTTGTAATCACTAGCTCTAATGTTTGTAACATGGCCATACTATTTGCGGCATTGTAATTAGTATCAACAATATATTAATTGTTTTTGTATTTAATGTTGCATTTGACAATAGTTGAAAGACCTAACTTTAACTTATTTTTAAGTGTGTTTTTTTTAATGTACAAGTCTTCCAAGATGACACCCCTATGTTTCCTTCCTTCTATAGAGCCCTATATTCCTTCTATATATAGCAATAAATATAAATCCCTATGTTCCTTCCATGTTGTATGTGGCATGGTTCCTTCTATGTTGTATGTGGCATGGTCTAGATCCTTAAACATGGACTATAAGCCTTAAAGTAACAGTTAGGATAGAAACCCATCACTATAAATTTGGTCCTGAACTATAAATCGGGTGTTTAAACCCATCACTACTATTCCTAATTGTTAATATTGGAGACATAAGCATCTTGTAGGCCAAAGGTTCTTTATTTAGGGCCTAAATCATTACTTAAATTTCTCTAATATTCCTCTAATATGTTAAATTTCCCCTCTATAGCTGTTGGGTTGGTATTGAGGGCTAACTTAGGGATGGTTTATGAGGCCCAAAGTAATTATGTTTGGGGACTATATTCTTAGTGTTTGGGTTTGAACCATTACTTGAGTTGTGATACCCATCCATGCGATGCTAACTCATAAAAACATGCCCATATTTCTCTCCTAAGACTAATAATGCCTCTCTGAGGAATGTTCCATGGAGGGCTCTCATGCATGACTTATTACACCTAAGAGCAATGAGTATGACCTAAATACAGTGTTCTGACTTTGAGAGATGGCTTGGGACACAAGACCCGCCTTTCTTTTACCTAATCCTTGAAATTGACTCTAAATGGCAATGATTACCTCTACAAGGTTTGAGTCATGGTTTAGTTTAGTTGGTTTAGTTGAGTCATGGTTTAGTTTAGTTGGTTGTGCAATAGGAAAAACACTCATACTTACAATCATGCCATGTAAAATATTGTCAATTATTCATCCCATAGAACCTTCATGAAAAATGCAATTTCACCATTTCAACATAACTCTATAAATAAACAACAATTCTGCATGACAAGTTTGCATAATAATTAACCATTAAAAACAATTATGGACCTCTGTAATAGGCATGCCTAGCATATCCTTCATTTACAATTTTGCATATCAATTATGCATTATAACAATTTTTTAACTCTGTAATAAGCATATACCCATACTGCAGGAATTGCAACTATGCAATAATTCCATAAACCCTAACCCTACTGCAGAGACTCCAACATAAACCAACAACAATTCATAAACCCTAACAATTTCACACTAAGCATATACCCATACTGCAGGGATTGCAACTCGGCAATAATTCCATAAACCCTAACCCTACTGTAGGGACTGCAACATAAACCAACAACAATTCATAAACCCTAACAAATTCACATTAAGCATATACCCATACTTCAGGGATTGCAACTCTGCAATAATTCCATAAACCCTAAAACTACTGCAGGGACTGCAACATAAACCAACAAATTTCATAAACCCTAACAAATTCACATTAACCATAACCCTACTGCAAGGATTGCAACACAAACCAACAACAAAATAAATTCATAAACCCTACTGCAACATAAACCATACTACTCATATTTACAATTATGCCATGTAAACTATTATCAATTATTCATCCCATAGAACCTTCATGCAAAATACAATTTCACCATTTCAACATACCTCTGTAAATAAACAACAATTCTGCATGACAAGTTCGCATAACAAGTTTGCACAATAATTTTGCATAAAAACAATTATGGAACGTAAAGCATCTTTTTCTAAGCAGAGCATTTCGTAGGGTGTTACAACTTAAATGAAAAACCAAAACGCAACACAAAACTTTTAAAATCGAAGCCCCAGGATCGAATCCTCTAGGCTAAAAAACAACGTAGCCATTACTTAAAGCATATGAATACACCACAACGTGGGAGTATTCCCCAAATCCCCACAACCACAAAACATTGAAATCAAATTATGTTCTTAACCAGGTTAGGGCACTGCCTGGATTAATACACACAATATTTATCAAATCATTAAAATAAATCTAGCAGAGACCCATACTGCAACATAAACCCTAAAAAACCGATTATAAACCCTATTGCAACATAAACAAATTCATTATTAATTATTCACCATTCATAACTCATTATTCAACATTAACAGGAGCAAAAACTAGTTCACCACTGCCGCAAATGCAACATAAACCACAAACAGTTCAAACGTAAACCCAACAAATACTGCAGCAGTGAACACAAGTCATAGACAGTACGCAGAAATGCACCAATTCACCACCTAAAAATCCAACATTAAACCAGTACCTAGCAAGAAATGTAAGATTTAACCTACAAATGCAACATAAAAGTTCCACACAATCCCCAACAGGTTGAGAGTGTTGAAAAACACAGTCGCAAGTATGGATGGTAGGAATCCTACCAGTGAGCCACCGTTGTGCCACCGAACGAACGCGTGCAGGAATCCACCATCGCCACCACCGAACCCAGCCGAGTAGGAACCCACCAACTCCACCGCCGAACCGATGAAAACCTCCAACAGGGTTCGCTGCAGACGAGCTCATGGGACTATGGTGTGTCACGGGCATGGGGAAATCGTCAATGTTGGGAGAACCGGTGGACAAAACCAAGCGCAGCAGAAAACGCCATCTGTCAGGGAGTAAGGCACCTTCCATCCGCAACAGCACAGGAAAACAATAAGATAATACCAGAACTGGAGCTGGAGTGGTGCAGAACGCAGGGCGACGTGAACAGGAAATGGGGTGGTGGAGCAACCACGGACTGGGCCCGAGCAAGAAAAAATGGGAGGAAAGAGTGTCCGCGGGAAAAGTGCCAGGTGACAGTGAAAAAGCATGCTGAAAAGGCTGCTTTAAAGCGCCCACCCACCACGACAAGTGGCGCTGCCATCTGGGCCCGGTCATGCCATGTGCCGAGGTGCCCACGTGGCGTGGGGAGTGGAGCCAAGTGGGGTGTCCAACAACTGGCATCCCTCCCCTAATGTTTTTAAAACGAAATTCACTAATGTAAACCGCATTATCCGATATATAAAAAACGATTTACTATTATTAAAACCCGTGATAAAAGCACATTAAAAATAATAAAAAATTATTACATTTAAATTTCTTAGATTTGTATCCACTTAGTGTCAAAGGATAGGGATTTCATTACTCTCAAATGTATTGAGCTTTTGTACATATTTACAATAATTAATTTTATAACCTAATGTAATTAAATATATGAAAATTAAAATATTGTTAATTTAATTTCTTAAAATATAAATTATAAGTTATTTTAATATTGATTTTTAATTATGGGCCTTGCACTCCTACATGTTGTCCCTATAGGATAGGCAAAAAACCATCACTTATGAATTACAAAAACCATGGTTCAAAGTCTATCTTGGTTTAACATTAACTATGGATTAAAGTCAACCATACCAAAACATGCTATAAATAATTGAACTTATTTTATTATTAATTATTTAATTTTCCACTTTTAAAAATGTGTTTTTTATTTCTTAATATGGTAAAACAATGGTTGGCCATGTTCTTCTGGTTATGTCAACCATGGTCAACGTCAACCATGTTTTTCCGAATATGTCAACCATGATGCACTAGATTCAACCATGACTAAACAACTATGGATTGAAGTCAACCTTGCTTAAAAGTCAACTATGTACTGAAGCCAACCTTGCTTAAAAGTCAACTATGGATTAAAGTCAACCTTGCTTAAAATTCAACTATGATTAAAGTCAACCTTGCTTAAAATTCAACTATGGATTGAAGTCAACCATGGTTCAAAGTCAATCAACTACTTTTAAAAATGTGGTTCTAGATTGAAGTCAAGCATGGTTCAAAGTCAACCTTAGATTGAAGTCAATAATATATTGAAGTCAACCATAGATTGAAGTCATTAATGTTACTATTATTAGTGGATTGAATTCAACAATTAGATTGAAATCAATATGATCTTTATATTTAATATTTATTTGTTTATTTATATGTTTCATAAATAAATATATATTTTTTAATTATTATTATAATAATAAAAATTCAAGAAACCTAACTTGTAAGCTGGTCGTCAACTAGTAAGGCGTATTAATTAATAATATGGCTTATATATGTCTATCGACATATATCAACCACTTTTAAATATGTAGCTATAATTAATATACGCTGATCAACACATATAAACTATATTATTAATTAATATAATTTACTAATATAACTTAATGTAGCTAAATATATGAAAATTAAAATATTGGTAATTTAATTTCTTAAAAAACAAAATCCTAATAATGAATTTTAATTTTGAGACCTCGCACTCTTACATGTTGCCCCCTCGAGGATAGTAAAAAACCATCACTTAATGAATTACACCATTGATTGTTATTAGTCCTTGCCCGTAGGTAGAGGACTTCCGTTTTCGTTTTTTAGACTAATCTTAATCTATAACCAAATCCATCGAAGTTTACTCTTGATTGCTATAAAGTTTTGATAAAACATTTATATTAAATTGTTATTTTTTAAATATATAACTTTTTGTATTTTTATTGCTTAGTTCCTAATTTCTATCATGGATAAGAAATTGAAAAAAATGTTTGCAATTATGTATCTATCATTTCATCGATGGAAAAAAAAATGTGAGCGTGAATTGGATGTGGTGGCAACGAGGTAAAAAAATGTTTGCAATTATGTATCTATCATTTCATTGATGGAAAAAAAAATGTGAGCGTGAATTGGATGTGGTGGCAACGAGGTGGCTTGAATGCAGCCACCTGCATGATTGAATTTTTTAGAATGGATGAATGAATGAAGTTTCTAGAGGGTAGTTTAGTTTAGAGCACTCGAATTGGAACCTTCAGTCATATTGGAGGTTAAACAAACAAAAATGAGTAGGAAATGTTGGAAATGTTACATTTTTGTTTTTTGTAAGGTTGTATTTTTTTTCTTTTATTATGATTTTATATGATATTTGAAATTTTGATTTGCCTACAGGTTTGACAACATAAGGAGGGCCCATATAGGTTGTGTTATTGTGTTGAGAGGCATTTTCTACAACCCATTATGAGGGAGAAGTGTAATTTAGTGCTCAACGTGGAGCTGACACGCGGCAATTTAATAAAATAATAAAGAATAAAGCACACATAAATTTTACAATGTCAACCCTAACCTAAATTTCAAAAGCAAAGGATCTAAGTTATTAGTTAACTAAAGTTTCTTAGACAATATGTCATGTCAAAAGCCATTAGATTCCTTTACTTTGTTTGGTTACCATTTTAAAGGGTCATGTGAAAGGGTAAAAATTATTATAAATAAATTCTAGCGTAGATCCATCTTAACTCTAGATCTGTCATACGTTGAGAGGGATCAAATCCCTTGAGCTGCAAACATTTTCTCAAATTTTTTGCAGTCTAAAAATGGTTTGCACTTAGATGGATCTATGTTAGTGCTTAGGTATTAAAGAAGGGGAGGAAAGCCTCATGTCTCACTGATAATTGCCTTTTGATTGCGGTATTCAAGGTTATCGTATTCGATGTTTGAACCCTCTCTAGTCTCAAATATGAGTAAGTATTGTTGGAAATAACGACGTTGGGGAGGGGAATTACAAAGAACTCTCTGTATATATAGATCAATGCAAGGTTACATATTTTCTTTTCATTATTATATATCTAAGGGCATATTTGAAACCTTGGTTTTCCTTCAGGTTCGAAGTTATGCCATGCTAGAGTTGGGAAGAAGACGAGGGAAGCCTAAGTTCTTCCTAAGAATTACCTTTTGATTGAGGGTAAGCTACAAGTTTTCTTTCTTCTTGGAGTTTTCCAGGTATTTTAATTTCATGTTATGCCTTAAAATCTATGGGTTCTATTTCATCTTTCAATACCTCATTAGATTCCTTTTTGCATAAGGTGTATTCTTATCCATATTTAGTTGTGCTTGCTATCAGTTGTTTGTCCTTCAAATAACTTGTTAGTAGAATTGCTATAGCTTAGAAACACCCATAATACTCCCCTGTTTTAGGATTCCCCTGTTTCACTATCTTTACTATCCTATGTGTTGAAAAGGGGAGCTAGAGAAAACCCAACAAAATAGCTTTGATTATAATAGAAGTTTCACTCGAACATCTATTGGCTAATTATCCATGGCCAGAACCCCTCGATTATGCACTCACAATAAAACCTTAAAGGGGTTTCCTCTAGTGAACTTACCTACATCTTTCTGCTCTAGA
Organism: Larix kaempferi; assembly: GCA_027924585.1. Classification (NCBI taxonomy): domain Eukaryota; kingdom Viridiplantae; phylum Streptophyta; class Pinopsida; order Pinales; family Pinaceae; genus Larix; species Larix kaempferi. Next base: position 3,988,526 of record BSBM01000141.1, read on the forward strand.
ATTGCTTCAAAGTATTCTCCATTATGACTAATCCTAGTGTTTCCGGAACCGTGAATCCATGCAGATATCACCACCCACCGCCATGACTGCGGCCATCGGAACGGTCGATTTTATTACCCACATTGCGTTCAAAGCCAATCTCTTTAAAGCCGTGTTCTTGAAAAACTAAGACCATCACTTAGAGAGGGCTATGGCTCTTTTCGTCACACAAAAACCGAAATATTCTTAGACTCACCATTAATACAACTACAAGATAAGATTCCAGGATTAGCATCCAACTGCAAGTTCCATAGTATACCCGCCCTAGCAGCCTCGCCTCTCATGAGGAGCGTGCCCTCTAGGGTCATTCTAAAACAATGTACTTATGAAATTTTGTACCATAGTTCCTCATTCATTGAGTAAGCACTGAACTAAATATATCTAGTCATAGCTTCTTGTTGTGGATATTTGAGATAATGGTAAGCATACGCAGCCAATCAATATACTTATGAAATTTTTTGTACCATAGAATCATTTATTAATTAAATGCTTGTCCTTGATAGCATCGACCATGGATGATAACGAGTCCTTTTTTCCCCTTATTTTTTAAACATTTGAGAAGTTATGACTATATGCTTTCTAGGTGGGAAACTAAATTACATGTAAAAAGAAAGAAGGTAACTGTAGAAATTGGCTTGTTGTCTTTTTCCTTATGTGGAATGTTCTTCGTTCAAAAAATGTGACTGTAGTATTATTAGTGCCCAAGTGTATGGAGAGAAGAGGTAGTATTATTAGTGCCCAAGTGTATGAAGAGAAGAGGCAGGGGTAGAAGGTTCAAAGATGTTTTCACGTTCTTTGACCACAAATAGCATTTAATATCAATATGTTTAATGTTGCAACAATATCTAGCATGTGATATAAAATGTTATATGCTTTTGTTGGATTGTTTATTTTTTCAATTTTTTTTGCAAAAGCATTAATAAGATTGATTTATTTGAATTTCATTGTTATGCATGATATTTTTGTGTTATTAAGGCATTGAGATAACATTATATCATCTACTTGATTGTGAATTTTATTGTTGTGCTTGTGGGTATTGACTAGAGATAGTGGGAGTAGAGTGTTTTTCACTTGCATGGTTTTATGTGACCATTCATTTTCTCTTTGCCTGTTCCATTTTCTCTCTTATTTATATTTTTTTTATAATATCCATTTTCTTGTGGTGAGTAGTTTCCTTAGGGTGAACTTCTTCCATCTTATTTTTTGTAAGTCAACAAAACTATTCTATCAATAATATAGAGTATGAATTACAAGCAGTCCAAACTATACTTTGTTTCCAAGGGAAACAAATGTCTATAATAAATTCAAAAAATATCATAGCTTTTATCAGGTTTGTTTGCACCCACATGGGCCTTAAACACAACACTTACAAATCCAAAAATAGTATCATATCTATCTAGAAACAATCTCTACTTGGATAAGGGATTTATCGAAAAACTAGCAAGACAAAAGGTGTTGGGGATGTCATGGAACCAATAATGAAACCTGAAATAGCCTGGGCTAATCATTAGAGTATGGTCTTGAAGCAATGGTGATGTAGGTAGGGGGGTGTCTCCTGCATTGTTGATTCTAAACGCTACCTCAGCTTGTACATTTGTCACGCCTATCATACCCTGCTCCTCTTCCCTAGTTGTAGCAACTCTCCCCTCCTCCCCAACCCATGTTGCTTCAATTAGTGCCTCATATTTTCTATCCATCTTGTCCAATTCATGTAGAATAACATAATATCAAAATTCTCTATATTGATTATGAAGTAATGCATGTACTAAAAACTTTGCCAATTCAAAAGTTGGCTTTGAGGCATGAGACTTGTAGCAACATAGAGGTGTCCATGTCTTTTTTCTGTCCCCTTGCTTGTGATTGTTATCTTTCTAATGCCTTCTTAAATGCAAGCCTAGTTAAATCTCAAAATGTTGATGACCTTAGAAGGAGTAACTAAAAATACATAATCGAAAAGACAAATGATAGTAAAATCAATTTGCAACTGTCATTACAATGGAATTCATAAGGAAATTGTAGAATGGCATATCATTGCGGTACAATTTCTTGACAGGAGTTAGTAATGATATTGCTTATAAGTGAAAATATTTCCAAGTTTATTTTGTTGAGAAAAATTTGATTCAAGCTACTCTTATATTAGAATGTGGGTTGACGATGAATCTCTATTATTCACATATTTCTTGTTCAAGCATACATACAGTTTTTATGATATGAATATGTAAGACTTACCTGCTAGTTTTCCATTTAATTGTTGATTTGAATGAGGACATGGAATTTCATGTATGTGCTTCTGATAAAGTACACATGCCATGATTTCCAAGGTTAATGGATTGCCATGAGATTGAACTCATGGAGACTTCCATCATGCTCTTAGATTTGTGCTCATTTGCTTCTAGTATCTAGAGTATCTAGAGGGTGGCAATGAAGTATTGCTTGCCATTCTCTAGGAAAAAGAGTTATTGGGGAACAATGCCTTTTTGAAATTTTGTACATTGGAGCACTTGATTGTCAGCATTTTCTTTCATTGTGAGAGTTCATTGCAGAATACCATCTCTACCGTGGTTGAGGTAGGTTGTCGTATTTGAATCCCAAATTGAATCCTTAAATATAGAAAAAAAATTGTTAGGTTTTGGGGTTACTTTGAAATTTCTTACTTGTGGTGTTTCATGTGATGTGGGGTAAATTTCTTTTTTTAATTTTTTTTCAAAAGAGCCATTACTAATACACATCCAATAAATCTATTATATGGAAAATTTCCCATTAAGTAGTTATCATCACGATATTAATATCCTTAAACAAACTTTGCACTTAAACAAAAAAAAATTGCGTATGGAAGAGAAGATGTAGACTCTTGTATACATCTCACTTCAAAGACCATTGTTAAGAATATACCACTTGTTTGTCATCATCGTAGACTAGCACAAAATACTATTATACATGGTTTGCGAATAACTAAAATTTAATATTATATTGGTTTAATTGTTGCAATTGTAACAAGTTGTCAGCAAAATAATACTCTCTATGAATTAAATGTAGAGATGAAGAGTCTACATATGACATTACAATTTTATGTTTTCATTTGCATCTTTTGTGTTCTTTCAAATTGCAACAAGTTCGTCAGCAAAATAATACTCTCTATGAATTAAATTTAGAGATGAAGAGTCTACATATGACATTACAATTTTATGTTTTCATTTGCATCTTTTGTGTTCCTTCACTATTGGCTTTTTGTCTAGCAAAATAGATGCAAGTCTAAATTTAAATAATAAAAACACACTTAATTTTTATGTGTTTTAGTCATAAATGGACGAAGTTTTCAAATATTTTGTCCTTTAGGTGCAACATCAACTTGGCTCAGGATCCATACCCATATTTCTATTTAAAAATGTTGTTAGAAATGGCTCAATAGGATTTCACAATCCGTGGACCACTAAATCACAAGCGTGGAATGGAATGCTTGCAAGTTCTTTCGCATACCAATATCTAGGAACGTAATCGTAGTCTATGCTCATTTCTGCAAAAAATATTATATTTTTCCTACTTTTGGTACTTTCTTCTTGTATTATTTTTTGAACAATCATACAACTTTGTCAATTTTATCCCCTTTGCTTCATTTTTTACAATCTACACAAAAGAAACTAAATAAATACATCTATTGCATATTGCAGGTGCAAGGCATTCTAAAAGTGAAAAGTATTTATGTACCTCCATTTGAACCTTTTTGTAACAGTTGCAACCGGATCATTCTTGCAACTTCTTTACCACTTGATGGTCTATGTTACTGTGTTAAAGGCAAAAAATAAAACAATGCTTTCTTACAATCATAGTCTTCACTGTGTAATAGAAACATAAGACAGAGATATTAGTTGCACTCTAAGGTGACCTATTCTTGACAAGCTATTGCCAAAGCAAACCAAAGTTTTATATGAACAATACAAAAATTGCATTTCATTGACTCTGGAGTTGATGCAAATGTTTCAAAAAAAGGGAACAATCATGATAATATTGGACAATGTCATATCAGATGTCAAAGAGTAAAGTTAAAGTTAAATAAAATGTTCAAAGACAATGAATCCAAATCTTGTATATATATAGAATTTATGGAACCATGATACTATAGTATGCCTTTTCATGTTAAACTATTTTATTTTTAAAGTTCATTTGACCAAAAAAACTAGATTTGGTATAATGTAGTGTGACAAAGTGTGCTATCAATTCATAGTTTTTTAATCACCAACCATTTTTCAACTTTGGAGTGTTGGAAATTTTGATATACATATTTCTAAATCTAGTTGTTATGAAATTGAAGTATTGGATTTCATATTTTGTTCCTTAAGCTCTTTTAACACAAATTGATTTTTGATGAATATTACTTAAGTTGTTATTAAATATTTGATGAAGAAAGATAGAACCCTTTACATATGACAAAGACTTCAAAGCCTAATGGATAAGTCACCGGTTTATGAAACCACACATTTTGGGATCGATCCCCGGTGGAGTTATACTAAAGTTATAGTGAATTATTGGCATTTTGGGTTTTTTTACATGTTGTCTTTATTATGATGTTATATGCTATTTGAAACAATGGCAATACTCCAAAGAAAGAAAAAAACCTTGCGTGTATGGTTGCACCAGAATCCTCTTCTATGGATTACTTGGTGTTTTACAAAGGATAGGATCTAATGTTGCCCATTAATTATGGTCCATGGAAAGAAGCACTTCGTTCATATAACCATAACCAAACCTTCGTTCATAGAAATAAGAACCAAAAATTGCTTTATCATTATGAGTGTTTCCAAAGTTGAGTGTTACAGACTTATTGACTTTCTTGGACCAAAGGATTCACATAAATATTTGGATTGGTTAATTTCCAGTAAGGTTGAGGTCCACCTTGTTGGATACCTAATACTATGAGATTAAGGTATATTGTAAAAATTGTAAATATATGAACTGTCATTAGAAAATGAATAGTCAGATACCTTTGGAATTAGAAGTCCAAAGCTCACCTTACCTATGTACAAATAAACCATTCTCATTCATCCCTGGCGTTTTTGTAACTCCATGATTTTTCTACCCTCTTCCAGTGTGTATTCACTGGCATATTCTTTTCTTTTGCATTCTCTCAAACCTGCTCAGTTGCATGCTCAGCTCTATGCACTATACATTATTCTCTGTTGTACATTACTCTCCCCATCCATTTTTGCGACTTGTTATTCTCCATTCTCCATTCTCTTCACGAGGGCATCTCCATTCACATATACATCCTCTAACACATAAACGTCTTTTCCTCTTGTTTTTATCCCACAATCCTATGTGTATTCATACCAAATTCACCTTTCACGACCAGTGTGAAAAGAAAAAGAAAAAACCCCAAATCTTTGTGTGTTGGTATCTATTGGCTCCTCCTCATGACCTGTGTATGTTACAAATATACCTCTCAACCCTCCTAATGACCTATGAAATTCCTCCTCACTACCTATGTATGCAAATATACCTCTCATCCCTCCTCATGACCTGCGACCTTCCTCCTCATGACTTGCATATGAAAATATACCTCTCAACCCTCCTCACGACCATGTGCATGTAGTTGTTGTATTTAACCTTTGAGAAGTATGTAGAATGCAAAATCCAATTCATACAAAGCATGTTTGGGAACATATTTTCCTCCATATTTTCCAAATCTATCAAATCCATCGAGTCTCATTTGTACGGTATGGCCCTTAGAGAGTGCACATTCCGAAACTAGATTCCTCCATTTGCACAATGATTGAAAGAATTGATTGAGCGGTTTTAGAGGGAAGTCCTTTGTTCTACAATCCGGTTGGTTGTTTGTTTAATTATATTTTTTATAGGATCCTTCAACAAGACCTCACAAATTGCTATTGTAGCAATGTCATATTGTGGTTCTAGTTGTAGTCGTATTGTTTGCAATCTTTATTTTCTATTGTGCTAATCAACATATTTATGTTATGCAATATGGAATTTCCTATAGTGAATTAAATAATAGAGATGACAGGTTTCTCTTTGATAAGGGCTTGATTATATTATGTGTTTCCCTTTACCTTGATGTAGTATTGTATTGGAGGGATTGGAAAAAGATTATATTTTAGAGATTATCACTTTCATTATTGTACTAGTTATATCACAAAGGAAGCACTATATTGTAGGTTATTTGCATAGACTTAGAACTCCACCTTGTATTGCTTAAATTGTATCACAAAGACTACATTGTGTTGAGTTATTTGCAGAACATGTTGTATCATAGTAGCTATTGTAGAGACTGTGTTTTCATTGCAGAAGCTTGTATTGTCAAATATGAATTATTTGGATTCCATCATTAGAGTGGTGCTCACTAGCAAGGATAACTATACAAAGTGGTCAAGGAAGATCAAGCATGCACTCATCTTTAATGATCTATGGAATAACATTTTTGAAGGAGAAACCATTGAAGCAACTAATGATGCTACACCTAAAGCTCCTGCAAAACCTATTGTAGACAAAGAACTTACCAAGTGGAAGAGTAGAGACAAGAAGGCATACACATGGATAGATGATACAGTTAGTGAAGAGGTGATTCGACATACTACACCTACTAAAAATTCTTATGATGATTTTAAGAAGTTAATAGATTTGTGTGACTCACATTCAAAATTGGAGCTAATTTAGTTATTGTTGAGGCTCTTCAACCTAGGGTTGAAGGACAATCATCCCATGCTTGTAGCATATGAGATTATATAAATCATGCATGACATTGATGCTACTGGTATGAAGATAGACATTTCTCTCATAACCTTCATAAAGTTCCTCTACCCCACATATTCATACTACCTTGAATCACTTGAAACTAATGGTAATTTGAAAGACCTCACGTTTGACACTATGGTGGAGAAGATTGAAAAAAAAATACAAATCCTTCAGGAAGAAGACAATTCATCCCACTAGAGAGACCTTGCACCTTTCCCAGAAGTGAAGAATTAATAAAATGATTCTTCTAAAGGAGAAAGCGGTGAGAGAGGACGTGAAAGAAAAAATTTCAAAGGCATGGGGGGTAGAAACAATCACAACAAGAGACCTAATATTCACTGTGGCTACTATGGAAAGAATGGACATGATCCAGAACATTGTTGGGATCCATGGGAGATTATTAAAGAGAAGCATAACCAGAAGCAAGGAGATAAAGGTAAGTCCAGTGGATTTCCTCACTTTATTGTTGCACATTATAATGCTGGAATAAATGAAGTTATGTTCAATACTTCATTTGCATCTTGGATAGATACTTGACTACTTGACACTGGTGAAACCTACCACATGAAATTTAGAAAATGTTTCTTTGAAGAAATGAACGACAATGTAGATAGTTTAATATATTTTGCAAATAAATCTAGCTTCGAACAAACAGAATTGACACCATCAGGGTCAAACTTCCTGGATTCCTTGACTTTCTATTGCATAATGTTATCTATCTTCCATAGTTGTGAATAATATTGTTTTCTATTATGTAGATTAAACAGCATACCCACTCCATCCACATATTTGATGGACAAGTTGAGATAAGGAGATCCCCTCACAACCTAGTCATCATGACTAGGTATGAAGATAGGAAACTATTGAAGTTGAAAGGAACATTTGCAAGAGCTTAGAATTTTGTCTCCATCTCTTAGCATGAAGATGGTAAATTTTCATATAGACTCTTGTGGCATGATATATATATGGACACATTAATTATAGCAGTCTCAAAATATTGAAAAATAATGGTGTTTCTAGTTTGTCCACCATTCCAAAGAAGTTGAAACAATGTGATGCTTGTATTCTTTGCAAACATAGTAAGCAACTTTTCCATGAGTCAAATTCTAGAGCATGTAGAATACTAGAGTTGATACACTCCGACCTGTGTCACCCCATGGTTGTTGCTTCTGCAAATGGCAATAAATATCTCATAACTTTTATTGACGATTACACTAGGATGTGTTGGGTCTAAAGAGAAAATCTAAGGCATATGAAACATTTAAAAATTTGCATGTCTGGATTGAAAATGAAGCACAATATCACATTGGCACTCTTCATACTGATACTGGAAAAGAATATACCTCGAATGAGTTTGAAAACTTTCTTTGTCAACGTGGGATTATGCCTCAAACATCTATTCCATATAATCCTTCGCATAATGGTGTAGCATAAAGAATGGACATGGCATTCTTGAATATGGTACGCTCCATGCTATTTTTCAAGAATGTGAATTTCACAATTGAATCTTCAGTCTATGATTCCCATATTCTAAACTTTTCACCTTAGCATTCAGAAACTAATTTTTGTTCTTCAAAGCCTCAACTTGTTTCTTGTATCCTGCTAACTCAGATGAAGCTTGAATGTACTTGTTGTATACTATACTATTTGACCCATAATCCATTGACATGTCATTTTTAGGTGGTAAATTTATAGTATCCAATGTCACTTGCAAAGTTTTCCATTCACTCGATTGCAAGTATTTATATTATTTCTATGCCAAGGTGTCCATGGTAGTTATGGTAAACCTATTGTTCATTGTTGAAATATTGTAACTTCAAAGAATATTATATTTGTATATTATTTATTCCGGAGATGTTCCATACCTCCGATGTGATTATACTATAAATCCGGAGATGTTTATTCCTCCAAGTTGGTTGTGGTAACTAGGGTTATTAGACCCACCATGTGGGGGTCGGCCCAATCAGTTGTAGTGGGGTATTTAACCCATTGGTTAAATACGAGCCTACGTGTACTTGTGTAAAAGATATGTCAGTGTAGTGTATAAATAGAGGAGGTGTGTTCCTCATTTGATACACTCACTCACTTGAGGATAGCGCACTTGTGGAGGAGAGATCTGCTATTGTGGAGAAGGAGATCATGTCTCAGGGTTTCATCTTTGTATATTGCTGGTCATCTATATTGAGGAAGCTTTGCTGGGTTTTCTACCCCATGAGGGTTTCCCAGGATAAATCTGTGTCTCTTGTGTTTATGCTGTACTTGTTGTTTCTTCAGTGATCCTGTATATGCTATTATTGTGAAATGGAATGTAATGCTGCCATTTTCTGTCTTAGCATATTGAATTTTAACATGGTATCAGAGCTAACCTGAAGGAAGACAAGGTATGGCACTAACGACACTTGCTTTACTTACGACAATTTGAAGGATAGGGTTTTACATGGAAAAAACCAGTCATCGTAGAACTTTCGCTATAAATCCGTTTTGGCGAACTTTTCGGATCTGAAATTGTTACAGGACGAATATTAAATCTCCAGGTACCTTGTATCCAAAGGACAACCTCTAATTCGTTGTACTTTGTGATTTATGATCTGTACAATATAGGGTTTCTGCCTCTTCCAGATCTGAGTCAAAATCAGGTGACCTTGGGAAAAAGGTCATATCTTGGGCTAGGAAGCTCCAAATGAAATTTCGTAAAAAGTGACAGGTAGTAAACAGTCTGTACTATCTCTGAAAACGTTTTCAGAGGCCGAAGTTGAAGAAGTGACACGTGGCACTCCGTACAAGTTTTCTCTCCTGTATTATCCCATAAACAGGTCATGTTGCGACACTTGGCATAACTCTCTCTCAGAGACTCCAATTGAGTTCATACCTATCAGGATGGAAAGATAACAGGCCGAGATATCTCAGGAACGTTTTTCAGAGGCCGAAGTTCAAACAGTGACACGTGGCACTCCGTACAAGTTCGCTATTCTGTTTTATCCCAAAACAGGTCATGTTGCGACATTTGACATAACTCTCTCTCAGAGAATCCAATTGAGGTCAGACCTGTCAGGATGGAAAGATAACAGGTCAGGCTATCTCAAAAAACTTTTTCAGACCCTGTGGATTGAAAAGTTTGGAGTTACACCAGAAACAATCAGGTACATATTTCTGTCAAAACATAATTATTTTTTAGTACCTTCATTCATGGCTTCCGGAATTTAGGGCTTTGAAGAAAGTTGGAATTTTTGTAAACGGAGACCACGGCTGAATGCTACTCATCAAAATAGAAATTTAGAGACCAATATCATATTTTTTGGTTGGGTAGAAGGTCCGGCTTGATCAAACCCTAGTTCGGGACTTTGATAAGAAAAGTGGAAAATTAGGGCTTCTGTAAAAAATGGGAATTTTTGAAGTCTGTAACCACGGCTAGAAGCTCCTAAGAAAAATAAGAGTTTAGAGCCTTAGATCGAACCTTTTGTTTGGGCAGAAGGGTGGGCTTCATCAAACCCTAGTTCGGGATCCTGTCCAGAAGATCCAGAAGTTTCAAAGGCAATTTTGAGGGGTCAAATTTTGGAAATTCCAAAATTGAAGTATGCTAGTTTGATCAGCTCAGCAAGACATATTCTTTCATCCATTCAGAAGTGTGAAAGTCAAAGATTGAATTTTTAGGGTTTCTCTAGAAAACCCTAATCAAGCTCCAGATCAAGTTTCAGGGGGAGTTGAGGCTAAGGCCTTACATAAGAAGACTACAAGAAGTCTCGACAGGTATGACTTAAGGAGGCTCAGGTATGTCTTGAAATCTAATTCTTTATTAAGTTCATGATGTGTTTGTCTTCATATTATTTATTAGTACAATCTTGATTAATGTTAGAATTGTCTTATCACCCTAGTAACAGTATGAATGCATGTGAATGATCAAAGACATTCATTGATTAGGGCTATATGATTGTACTAATGCATTATGATGTTGTGTGAGGTTGATGTTGTCTGCTAACAAGGCTCAGGTACATCACAAAAGACAAATCAGGTTAAATGACCATGAAAACATGAAGACAAAGACTCATCCATAATCTTTGTTCTACTTACGAGGTATTTATGACTTTGTTATATTATGCTTAACCTATGAGACATGCAGGTTCTAGCTCAGGATCTCTAAATCATTGAAGAGATTGTTTAGGTATGTTGTACATAACTAAGTAGGTATACTAATCCAGGTATGTTTCCCATGAATCTTACCTTGTGTTAGGATCCCTTATATAAGTATACTTGGTATGATTGGTTATGCTTATTCATAAAGTTAGTAATCAAGGGATTATGCATATTATGTCTTTTATCTTGATTGATGATATGCATGAGTAAAAGAAGACTTCCCTGAAATCTTGAATACTAATGTTTATTAACTATAATCATGACTATACATTCTCAAGATTATTTAGAACTATAATGTTTTGATAACATTTAGAACATACTAATGGGTGTATGTTTGTGTATGAGATCATGAGGATGACACTTGAACATGCACAGTGGTACATAATGAATAGAAGTTCAAAAGACATACAGAAGATCAAGTGGGAGGCAACCACACAAACATAAAAGATAAGTATTTGAGTTGTTATTTGAAATAGTAAATGATATTGCCTGTAATAGGTTGTATGCATATTTGTATTCCTATAATATATCATGCTAAGTGTAAATATTCATAGAACATTGAACAGTATACTACTAATATGCATATGATTGGTAAGTTGGACAAACATTCCATTGTTGCTTGTCTAGAATGAAACCTCTTTGCTGACATGCTGAGAGTTGTGCACACTCTCGATAGTATGTTCTGGTAGAGATGGAAGGAATCTAGATAGCCACTGTATGCATACAGGATATGGGAAAGTGTTGTGCCAAAGTATTGGTCAAGATAGTTGCATAACTATGTAAATGATATCTGTATGCATAATAGGTTATCATGTCAATATGATTTGATGATTATGAAGTATTACTAATCATGTACCTAATTTTGATTTGTAGGAAAAATCATGATGAATGATGAACAAGCGATGGATGTTCAACAAAAGGATTTACAAATCAAACACACTATAGAAAGCTTGTGGTTAAGAGATTCTCTTAGAAAGAGGAAGAGAATCATGATGAGATGTTTTGACCATTCTCTTAATAATGTAATCAGGTTTTGTATGGGTTCCCAGGATCGGTAGTCAATTGATGAGCTTAATGATCATCATGGGTGATGTGGATCTCAACCTTAGCTACAAGGTTGAATATGGGTTCTATACACATATGACATGGATGCAAGAAGGAACTCACCACAGAGTTCGAATGATTTTGAGACTCATATTAGTAGACCCATCTGACGAGAGATGGCACAGATAGATATGCAGAAGATCACTCAATGCTGAGTGAGAATAATGGACAATTGATAGCTTCATGACAAAGCTTGGGCTTTACCAGAAGTAAAACTGTTCCTAACCCTTACCTTAAGGTTGTGGATGATGAACCTATCATACCATTATTGTATGACGATGATCTCTTTCTGACAAGGAATGAGAAACAGGTCATGAAAATGGCTGTAAAAATGAAAATGAAAGATCTCGGATTAATGCACTACTTCTTAGGTCTAGAAGTATGGCAAGATCCAAAAGGAATCTTTTAAATCAAGGTAAGTATACTGTGAAGTTTCTAAAAAGATTTGATATGTTGGAATATAAAGCCATGGCCACTCCCATGTACTCCAACTTGAAGTTGTTAGTTAATGACTCATCGTATTTAATGGACCTAACCCTATATAGACAAATCATTGGGTCATTGATGTACTTAACAAATACTAGGCTAGATATATGCTTTGTTGTAAATACCCTAAGTCAGTATCTAGTAGAACGTAGAAAGGTGCACTTAATAGCTACAAAGCATGTAGTGAGGTACCTAAAAGGTATATTAGATTTTGGTCTATATTATCTTGGAGGTCATGAACTCCGTTTACATGGTTACTCAGATTCTGATTGGGCAGGAAGTGCCTCAGACAGAAAGAGTACATCAAGTGGATGTTATAGTCTTGAATCTGCCATGATCTCATGGTTCAGCAAGGAACAATCTAGTGTGGCTCTCAGTACTGCTGAAGCAGAATATATATATAGCTGTCTGCTCTGCCAGCTGTGAAGCAGTGTGGCTTCAGAAGCTATTATATGGAGTGTTTGACTTAGAAATTAATCAAGATAGAAAATCTTGTATTCCACGATAAGTCAATAACACATAGAGATCCGATACTTCTATATACGAGATATGGTGCAGAGAGGAGCTATCAAGATCGAGTATATAAGCACTAAGGATCAGATTGCCGATATCCTGACTAAACCTTTGTCTCGAGTAAAGTTTGAATACTTCCGAGACAAGCTTGGTATAGTCTAGAAGGACCCTCCTTGAAAGGGGGAGTAGTATAGTATTTGATAACAATTCTATCCCTTAAATTTTATTTTGTTGTACTTAGCTACTTACAAATATTTAGATTTAGAACTCTTATATATCTTTTATTTTAGATGTATACATGTTTTGATGTGATGTATACATGTTTTGATGTTAGATGTATTAGTGAGAATACATGCTAGATGTATACATGTTTTGAGGTGATGTATACATGCTTTGATGTTAGATGTATTAGTGAGAATACATGCTAGATGTATACATGTTTTGATGTGATGTATACATGTTTTGATGTTAGATGTATTAGTGAGAATACATGCTAGATGTATACATGTTTTGATTAGTAATGTATACATGTTTTGATGTGATACATGCTCTTGGACATTTGTACTTGTATAGATGTGAATACAGATGAGGATTGGATCATCCCTGGACTTTCAGTCCTAAAGAGAGCCGTAGACGTGAGGTCTCCCAAAATGAAGTCCTTAGTGGACAGCTGAGGGGATTGGATCATCCCTGGACTTTCAGTCCTAAAGAGAGCCGTAGACGTGAGGTCTCTGAAAATGAAGTCCTTGGTGGACTTGAGGGGATTGGATCATCCCTGGACTTTCAGTCCTAAAGAGAGCCGTAGACGTGAGGTCTCCGAGAATGAAGTCCTTGGTGGACTTGAGGGGATTGGATCATCCCTGGACTTTCAATCCTAAAGAGAGCCGTAGACGTGAGGTCTCCGAGAATGAAGTCCTTGGTGGACTTGAGGGGATTGGATCATCCCTGGACTTTCAGTCCTAAAGAGAGCCGTAGACGTGAGGTCTCCGAGAATGAAGTCCTTGGTGGACTTGAGGGGATTGGATCATCCCTGGACTTTCAGTCCTAAAGAGATCTGTAGACGTGAGGTCTCCGAGAATGAAGTCCTTGGTGGACTTGAGGGGATTGGATCATCCCTGGACTTTCAGTCCTAAAGAGAGCCGTAGACGTGAGGTCTCCGAGAATGAAGTCCTTGGTGGACTTGAGGGGATTGGATCATCCCTGGACTTTCATTCCTAAAGAGAGCCGTAGACGTGAGGTCTCCGAGAATGAAGTCCTTGGTGGACTTGAGAGGATTGGATCATCCTTGAACTCAAGTTCTAAAGTGAGCTGTAGACAGGTGTCTCCGAGAATAGAGGATAGGACTGCATCGTCCCTGGACCTTGGTTCAAAATGCACGTGATTGGATTAATCATCCTTAGACAGTAAATTCAGGAAGGATAGTCTTAAATGTGATTGTGATTGGATTAATCATCCTTAGACAGTAAATCCAGGAAGGATAGTCTTAAATGCGATTGTGGTTGGATTAATCATCCTTAGACAGTAAATCCATGAAGGATAGTCTTAAATGTGATTGTGTTTGGATTAATCATCCTTAGACAGTAAATCCAGGAAGGATAGTCTTAAATTCGATTGTGGTTGGATTAATCATCCTTAGACAGTAAATCCAGGAAGGATAGTCTTAAATGTGATTGTGGTTGGATTAATCATCCTTAGACAGTAAATCCAGGAAGGATAGTCTTAAATGCGATTATGGTTGGATTAATCATCCTTAGACAGTAAATCCAGGAAGGATAGTCTTAAATGCGATTGTGGTTGGATTGATCATCCTTAGACAGTAAATCCAGTAATTCCAAAAGGAAGGATAGTCTTAAAATATGATTGTGGTTGGACTAATCATCCTTAGACAGTAAATCCAGTAATTTCGAAAGGAAGGATAGTCTTAAATATGATTGTGATGAGATTGATCCAGTAATTCCGAAAGGAAGGATCATGTATATAGATGACGATGCTGATGATCGTGTGATGACGATGCTGCTGATCGTGTGATGACGATGCTGATGATCGTGTGATGACGATGCTGATGATCGTGTGATGACGATGCTGCTGATCGTGTGATGACGATGCTGCTAATCGTGATATGACGATGCTGATGATCGTGTGATGACGATGCTAATGATCGTGTGATGACGATGCTGATGATCGTGTGATGACTATGCTGATGATCGTGTGATGACGATGCTCCTGATCGTGTGATGACGATGCTGATGATCATGAGATGATGATGCTGATGATCATGTGATGACGATGCTGATGATCGTGAGATGACGATGCTGATGATCGTGTAATGATGATGCTGATGATCGTATGATGACGATGATGTTGATCGTCATGGTCTAGATGACGATGTTGATGATCATGAGGATCCAGACGTTGATGTTGCTATAGTTGTTCGAGTGCTCCAGAAGATAAAGACTCAGTACTGAAGATGTTGATGTTCCAGTAACTGGTTGAGTTACTGATGATGATAAGAAAGCTTCCAATGATTTATAGATGTATCATGTATGATGTTGATGACTCCTTGCTCGTGCAGATACTGTTATAATATCCTTCTCATTAAGGGGGAGTGTTGAAATATTGTAACTTCAAAGAATATTATATTTGTATATTATTTATTCCGGAGATGTTCCATACCTCCGATGTGATTATACTATAAATCCGGAGATGTTTATTCCTCCAAGTTGGTTGTGGTAACTAGGGTTATTAGACCCACCATGTGGGGGTCGGCCCAATCAGTTGTAGTGGGGTATTTAACCCATTGGTTAAATACGAGCCTACGTGTACTTGTGTAAAAGATATGTCAGTGTAGTGTATAAATAAAGGAGGTGTGTTCCTCATTTGATACACTCACTCACTTGAGGATAGCGCACTTGTGGAGGAGAGGTCTGCTATTGTGGAGGAGGAGATCATGTCTCAGGGTTTCATCTTTGTATATTGCTGGTCATCTATATTGAGGAAGCTTTGTTGGGTTTTCTACCCCATGAGGGTTTCCCAGGATAAATCTTTGTCTCTTGTGTTTATGTTGTGCTTGTTGTTTCTTCAGTGATCCTGTATATGCTATTATTGTGAAATGGAATGTAATGCTGCTATTTTCTGTCTTAGCATATTGAATTTTAACATTCATAGGGTCAAATTTGGGTATTTCCCTAGACCGAGATTGTGACTCTAAAGACCTTGTTGCTGGGAAAAATTATGGGAGTCTTCCCTCCTATGTTGTTCCTGTTCCAAGAATTTTGGGGTATTTGCAATCTCCCCTGTGTGTTCCTTCACCTCCAAATGTTTGATGTGTCATTTCAAAACTTGAAATTGTAGAATAGGCACCCATAGTGCCTCCTGTAACTACAACATAGAGAATATAGTTAGAATAAAAAATAAAAGGAAAAGGATCAGCAGAGGTTTCACCTCCTTCATGTTGGAGCTCTTGTTGCTGATCAAAATTATGAGAAAAAATAGTCATCCATGTCAAGTATTCTTCACTTATTTCCTCCTCCAACTCTAGTGTAGCTTCATCTATTTTAGTCCCCTTTCCTTTGGGCTCTTCCTGGGCACTTTCATCATCTTTCCGTTTTCATAATCCCTGAAGGTCCATCCATAACTTTTGACCCTACATCCTCATTCTTTTATTTCTCTTCCTGGCGTATTTCTTCTATGACTAAAGGTGAAGTTTCTTTAGGTTTCCTTGGTATTCCATCAACATGATGATACTCTTCCTTGTTGGGAGATTGAATGGTAATAACAACTGGATTCAATGGTGCTTTATCTGGCTCACTGGATTATGTATTCATAGGGTCACATTATGCCTCTTCACCATGATGTGTTTCTTCTGCTTTGGATCTTCAACAGTCTCCCCCATATGTTCCTCACGAGCTTTCTCTTATTCCCAGCCAAGAGGAACCTCGTGATATTGAATTTCTATGTAAATGGGATCATTTTGAGGTGCCTCGAGAGATGTCCGAGGGCTTGTTTTTAACCACTCTGAGTCTTCCTACATTGGTAGATTTATCTCATATCCCAGATCTAATGTTTTAGGTCTCTTTTCAAATTGAATGAGTTGCTTATTGCCCTATCCATCCTTCCTTAATCCTTGTTTTGGATTAAAACCCATGGACAACATAATGGGTAGACATTTCCGATACATCTATACTTCCTTGGGAGGTGAATGGATTTGTACCTCGGAAATTGATTGCATTTCTCCCACAATACCTCGTTCAATTTATAATGTACGGACAATCTATACCATTCCTTCTTGAGGTATTGGCTTCATCATGGGCACATCGATGTCCTCATCTCCACGGCATTCTTCATACATATTCTCGAACTTATCATCTTCTTGAATACTGAGGTATGGAGCATTCTCTTTCCTTAGATATTTCTTCATTCTCCACCATGCTCCTCTTCTACATTTATCTATGTTTTCATTATGTTGGATGTACTCATCATATCTTTTATATGTGGGGGGGGAGAATGCCATGTCTTCCTTGATAATTTGTGCCCCTTCTAGTCTATAAAAAGTATAGAAAGGTGGTGCATTCGAAGGCTCTGGAGTAGGATTTGGAAATGTTTGGGCCATTGTCTTAATGGGGTCTGCTTCTCCTCGAATTATCCTCTCCACTTCTTCAAATGTGTCTTTATTTGATAGCCTCTCTAGATCTGGCTTTGATTCGTTATCCTGTGGGTTAGGGAGTTTCTTCCCCTTTTATTTTTTAATCAAGAAGTGAGGATCATATCTCCATGCTATATCTAAAGTAAATTTTATATTTTTGAATATCTTATTGACTTCTTTAAGGCCCTTCTTATTTCCTATAACATAGCCTCCCATGACTATAGGGAATTCAATCCTACCTTTCTTTTTTTTATTTAATAAAATGAATTACATCTACCTCCAACATCTTATTTACATACTCTAACATAAAAGTCCTAGAAGTTAGGACTTTAGGAAGGCTATGAAGACGATATTGAATGCCATATATTCCGATGACTGTGTAATCCTCTGCTAGATACCATTCACCCCTCTTAACTACCTCTCCTAGCTGAAAATAGGGCTTGCTTTCCTGAGGCATGCATTTAGGTTCTTTTCTAGTAATCAAGGTGAAGGATCTATACATGAATTGAGAGACAAAGTGAGACCAGGTGACCTCCTTTTCTTTCCCTTCTTTAACCTAAGGAATCTATCCATATACACTGTTGGAGACACCTTCCTTGGTTTTCTGGACATATAGGGATTCAAAATATTGGGACTAATAAAAAAAGAGAAGATAAACAAGATAAGGATAGTATCTAAAGATACCACTTTCACTAAAATTTACCAACTAGGTCTTGATCCTTATTTCTATGGCCTCTACATAGTTGTATCTGGGCATGCTAGCATAATTATGTGTGTCAACCAAAGCTGTTATTCCTTCATCAGTGTCTTGTCAAAACTCTCTCCCCAGTATTTAATTAAACACATAGATAGTTTCTTAGTTCCAAGTGTGGAAAGTATGGCCATTTCCATGGTGTGGGAGGAATTTATTATTTGCCATGCTTGTATTTAAGTCGAGAAAACATCTTATCTTTTTGAAATTGATTCATATCCCTATTAGTAGGAAGCTTGATCTTTAAGGGATAAAAACTCTCCAACTGAGGAAGTACCCATCATCTTAGCAATGGAAAGTGATGAGATGTGAAAGAGAATAGTTTGGCCATCACTAGTTGTAATAGCCAAAGTAGTAGAATTATAATTACTAGCGCATAACTAGACAAGCTCAGGAAAGGGGAAGATGTCAAGAACCAGGTGTTGGGCCAACCCAGATGGACAAATATTGCAATTGGATTTTGGGGAAATCTATTTCTCAAGGGTGGCTCTTATTATTTGTCGGGCTGAATTTTTGGTTAACCTAGGAGAGGATACCATGGCCCATTGATCAACAAACAACGACACTCTGTGCGAGGAGATATCAGAAAAGTCGAACTAGCTGGAAAGGGATTCAGAAGACAAACTTGCGGAAGTGGTTTTCTTCCTTAGCATTTTGGGAATCTTGAAATGACAAATGGAGGATAAATTTCAGAGAAATGTGCAGAGGAGGGAATGAAACATGGAACAAACTTCTGCAATTTCTATTTGACATGATGGAGAAAGGAATAACTTAGAAATAATACTAGAGCCTGGATTATTCTACTTACTTGCTTTTACCAATGGTGCTGTTATCAATTCCCTAGGCTACTTCTGGTGGCCCATGATTCAAATTTCGGGATCTATGCAACTGACAATTATCTTTCTCAATATCTCTCTTCTCATACCATTTGAATAACGCTCAATACAAATGTTTTGCAGAGTTTTTACCCTGATTTTGTGTGAGGAAAGTCATTTAATTTCCCACCAAACAGGCATTATGCTAATATTGGTGGCCATTTAAAAGACGTCATTGGATTTCTTGTGCTAACAATATGGGGAAATCATTTCCTTAATTGAAAATCAAATCTTGGCATCCCTGAAAGGAAGAAAATCAACCGAATTCGACAGTATTTCAGGTGGAATCTTCATTTTCCGATGAATATCTAATACTTTGGGGAATTCGAACAAGTAATCAATCTTAATTAAACTTCAATGATTTTATATACTTGCGCACAAGATGGATCACCAGAAGACTGTGTTTTTCCAGACAAGCGTTCAACAACAACTCCAAAGCTGTGCTGGAAGCCAAGTTTCAAGTCTTCCTCTGTGGGAACTTCCTTGAATCGATCATCCTACATATTTGCATAACGTCATGAATTTACCTTTTACAGTGCAATAAAACAAAAATTATTTGCAATTTATTATTTGGATGCAATATTGGTTTTTTGATACTTACAATTAGTGCCGCCAAATTCGAATAACCACCAGGCCCAAGCTTGTGTTGTCCAATTTTTTCTTGTCTTTCCTTTGTGGCCTTTGATGTGTTTGACAACCCATGAAAATGTTGAAATACGTTATATGTTTCAAATTTGATCTAAAAATTAATAATAATAATAATAAGGTTTATAATTGCATTGTGGAAAGTATTGCATACCTTCCTGTGCCCAGTGGTAGCTTTCATTCTTTTCTCAAAGCCCTCTCCTTTCCATATTCCACTAGGTATTTCCACTCTCTTCCTAGAATCACTGGAGGGTGCTCATACCTAGGTTTCCTTTCTAGATGAACCCTATATTTGTCCCTCACAATCTTCATATGTTGGGCAGCCTTCTCTAGGACCTCCGCTCGATTAAAGGTCTCGGTACCGAACAGGCCAACCAAGCGATTAGTGAGCTCATCTTTTAAATTATTACTTTGTGTATCCAACCTTGTGTGGATGGTGGGCCCAAAGATATCCAATGACAAATCATTTAGATGTTTATAAAAAACATCATTTCCTGCAAGACGATCATGTCATCATTAATTGAAAAACAATGTTTTATGAGTATATTACAATTATCAAATTATAAACAATAACTTAAACAATGTATAAATACATGGGATCTTCTCTATATTTATGGGAATGAGATCTCTATCCACCAAAAATGTGGTCTGTAGGGTACCCGTGCTAGCGACATGGGAATATCCAGGAAATGTTGCTTGAATAATATCAATACTAGCCGCTGCATCGACCCCTTCTTCTATACGATCTGGTGTACGCTGGCCACTAGCGAGTGCACTCACATCTGGCCTCAGGGGTGTCATGGAATTTGTTTCTAACTGTATAATCGAAAAAAATGGCACATGAGATGCAAGTGGAGTCATTTTCTCATGTGACGACTCTCCAAGAGCATCACTAGTACCAACACCGCCTTGACCACTGGTGTGTGGGCGCAAAAAATCCTATAAATAAAAACCATATTTTAGTTCATGATCATATACAAGTAAAAATTATAAAATACTAAATGAATTTATCTTCTAATTCAAGATCCTGCAACTTACTTTCAAGGCATGAGATCTATTTACCAAAACATTAACCTTTGCTCTAATATCATTTGTGTGCAGCTGAATGAATAGTAGATGAAGTATATCCTCATGAATTGTTTTTAATGTCTTTTCTATCATCTTAATTGGGTCTAGCGAAGATCCAATTTCAGCATCGTGCATGAGATCATCCACATCAGTATATATTGATTTCTCTGATGCTGGATCAAACGTTGAATTAGTAGCCTACAAGAAAAATATATAAAACATTACCGACATGAAAGCAATAGACTGAGCAAAAAAACATATTGCTCATGTTAGATTTCTAAAATTACAATTAAGTATACCTGATACCTCGAGGCTGGTGTCGTCTAATCCACACTTGGGGACTTGCCTCGATCATCACCCTACAACAAAAATGTAGAAAACATTATCATAATGAAACCAATATACACAAGAAAAAGACAAAACAAAAAAAAACATATTGTTCATATTATATTTGTACAATTACAATGAGGTATACCTGCTACCTCAAGGATCGTGTACTCATTTGATCAACGGTCGGGGACATGCCCCGATCACTTCCTTGCAAAAAAAAATGTATAAACATTATTGAAATGGAACCAGTATACTCACAAAAAAACATAGTCAAAAATCATATTGCTCATATAATTATATATGTGCAATTACAATGAGGTATACCTGCTGCCTCGAGGATGGTGTTCTCCTCTGATCAATTGTCGGGGAGTTGCCCCTATCACTATCCTGTGACGAAATTATAAAATTCATTATCGGAATGAAACCAATATACTCATCAAAATAAATAATAAAAAAACATATTGCACATATTATAGTAGTAAAATTACAATGAGGTATACATGTTGCCTCGAGGCTGGTCTTGTCTAATCTACTGCTAGGGAGGTGCCCCGATCAGCACCCTACAACAAAAATATAGAAAAAAATTATCTAAACGAAACCAATATACTCACGAAAAAAACATAATAAAAAAACATCTTTCTCATATAATTATATTTCTGAAATTAAAATGAGGTATACCTACCGCCTCGAGGATGGTGTACTCCTCTGATCAACTGCAAGGAGATGCCCCAATCACTAGCTTGTGACGAAAATATAGAATTCATTATCAAAATTAAACCAATATACTCATGAAAAGAAATCATAAAAAAACATATTGTGCATAGTAGTATAAGTACAATGATGTATACATGTTGCCTCGAGGCTGGTCTGCTCTAATCTACTGCTAGGGAGGTACCCCGATCAACACCTTGCAACAAAACTATAGAAAAAATTGTCTAAACAAAACCAAAATACTCTCGAAAAAAACATAATAAGAAAACATATTTATCGTATTTAAATTGCACAATTACAATGAGGTATACATGTTTCCTCGACGATGTTATCATCTAATCAACAACAGGTTATTTTCCCCGATCAACACTGTGCAACAAATATATATATATAACATTATCTAAACGAAAATAATATATTCATGAAAAAACATAACAAAATAAACTTTGTGTTCATATTATATTTGTACAATTACAATGATGTATACCTGTTGCCTCGAGGATGGTGTACTCCTCTGATCAGTTGTCGGGGAGATGCCTTGATCACTACCCTGCGAAATAAATTTAGAAAATTTTAACGCTTATAACAATAGACTAACGAAAAATACATAATATATTAGATTCATTAATTAAAGGTTGGGTAAATTGTTCGATGTACCACTCCCATAGTAACCGCATTTGTATCTATTCGATTCAAATTGTGATTAATAAGCAACTCTTACCCTACAGCTATTGATTTAATGGCACATACAAAAACACAGTTTCCTTCATGCCCCTCAAATATGCAATTGGTTTGCTTAACTGTAGACCATGGTTGTGTACTATTTATAAACCTTGCAATATTCCCTATAGCTTTTGGCCTTCCGTCAATGTACATCATTGCTCCTTTATTTTGATCCTTGTCTTTCAGCTGTAAATAATTTGTAGACAATCCATATCTACACATACTTCGTGTATATTGTACCAGTCGCATCCAATATTTGTAGTTGTAACAAGGTCCAACATACTCCATCAATTCAGTACAACTGTCGTAACCGACCTTTATGCCATCCATGCAAAACAACCCCAAACCATGTAATGGCGATGGTGCAATCCGATATATCCTCTCGTTCACACAAAAATATGTGTTTAGTTGAGGAAGATCCTTGGGTACCCATTGTTTCATTAGATGTTTGTACCTCAAGGGCACCTCGATGTCGCCTATGGTCTCATCATCATAAGAACATGACCCCCCTTCAGTGAGAAAAAATTCCATGTGTTTATGGAATTCTCTTCTGATCTTTTGACATCTAGTTGATATAAATCTTGTAGACCTACTGGATGTCTCACTTTCCTCTGGTCTTCCTAAACTCCCCTCACTCGAGGAAGACGGATCTGACAAATACCTATTTGGTTCTACTTGCACCATGGGAAAAAAAATTCTCCAATAAACAAAGCACTTAAATCACTTAGGCACATTGACATACTCTTATAATAAAAGCATTATCACTACTATAGATGAGGAGATTGTACATAATTTTTAGGGTGGTTTAGGATTCTCATGAAAAAAATATGAAACCTCTAGCATTGGAAACCCTCAAACATAACAATATTAAAATGAATAATTTGGTTTATTATGAGACAATTTCTTAATAAAATTTCAGTGTATAAATCTAAGTATGACTAAGCCATAGTGAGAAAAAAATTAGAGCATGTAGTTGTGTATGAAATCCTGCAATCCCTGTGTGGCCTTTGTTACACCAGAACATAATAAATTTTGCATCCCATTGAACACTAGACTCACTTCAAGAGATTGTTTGGCCAAGATAGGCCCATACTAGTGGAATTTATTCTCCTAGTGAAGAGTAAAGAGCCACATATGAAGTTATTTTAATTAATCATATCTTGCAAATATGGAGTAAATATTCTTTGTATCTGCAAATATAATTGTGGACTGCAATTTCAACTTAACAATTTTGACAAGGAAAATCTAGAGGAAGCAATAAATACTTGAATTTAAAAGTATCCCTGAATAACTAGCAAACTATAACGTTAACACAGTTCCTAAATAGTGATAAAAATCTTCCAAACACTATGCCAAACTCTTCTAATCTAACCCAATTCATTGAATGGTGTGGTAGTTGGAAATGGCATCGAGCATTGAAACAAGAATACCAACAAGGCATCATAATCTCTACCAACACTAGAATTCTACAAATTCAAATTTTAAAGCAAGAGAGAAGTTATGAAACATAATTCTCATACCATTAATATTCTCAAATTGGTCTCCAAGGATGATGATCAATCTTTTTACTATTCATAGAGAAGCAAGTACATTAATTTGATAAATATTAGATTGACTTTACAATGCCCAAAATATCTAAGGGGATATGGATATCAAGCCTCAAGGCTCCTGTCCAATCACACCACTAGAAGAAAATCTCTAAGAAAGCAACGTGAGGGACTTCAACTAGCTCCAACACTCAATTATAGCTAAAATACGCGATTTTATAAGTGATATAGGATACAAGAAGCAAGTGATAACTCAAGGAACTTGTGGATTTCTTTTTGGAGCTCCACCTCCTTAAATAATTAAGACTTAGTCATATTTTTTACTTCACTAAACAAAACCGCTGAGCCAAAATTAGCTTTCATGTGAGGTTAATTTGACCACTTTCAAAATTAGAACACAAGTTCATCAAAATACACCCCCATATGCGTAGGGTTATATAACTTATCCATGCCCACTCATTCATGCATAAATATGGTCACAAGTAACATCTCGATTTTCCCAAAAATAGGAAATCAATAACACCAAAATATCCATTAAGCAAACTCACACTATATACTAGTGGGGCCAATGTGCCCAATCAGAAAAATTATTGCTAAAAAAACCATATCTCATTACCCAAATCATGCTTTAGAGGAGCGCTCAAGTATGTTAGAGATAGAAGATATTTGCTTCCATAACAACATGCCAACAAAACCTTGTTATACAACTTTTCTCATAAGGTGAAAACATGCAAGATATAAAAGTTGTTTCAAAACATTTCTAGTAAAACACCTAAACTTAAATGAATTGAAGTGCCATTCTACTTGAAATAGGTGAAGAACCATGTTACATATTCATGTGTCATGAAAGAACCATTTAACATAATGAGTTGGTTGGATTCTTTCTACTAGTTGAGATCTTCATCCTTCAACCTTAATGAGTTGGTTGGATTCCTCATCATGTTAATAAAATATTCATGGTTGATCATATTTAAACCAGTAATAAACCTTTATGTTAAGGTTTGGCTTGTAAGAACACACGTAAATGTGCATTCATCACTACTTTCCAACTTGTCACATCCCAATTCACCCACCATATTTGAAGCATTTCCTTAGATTTTAATCAATCCACCTTGTTTACCATCAATGATCAAATTTGAAGAGTTGCTCCTAATTTCAATTTCCACTATGATTTAAAGCATTGTCTTGGCTTTGAATCAAGCCACGTTGCTTATCATCAAAGATCAAATTTGAAAGTCTAATCCTAATTTCTATTTGAAGGGTATGCATTCATCCAACACTCTCATCATGAATAATTGAAAAATATAAGGGTTGATAAGTGTGGTCCAAGTGAGATTAATTTTTTTTATTTTGGTGGAAATCAAGAAAGAACTACAAATGGGGATTAAGGAATGCAACAAACCACTGGGCATAAGCCATAACTCTTCTCTAAGGGATAAAAATATTATAATTAAGTGGAATCAAGAACTTAATTGTTACTAGGGACTCTTCTATAGTAATCGTGAACAACTTGAACACTCCATCCAATGTCAAACTTGCTAGGCTTATTGCAAGAATTCAAAATCCTATCTCTTTGCTTTGAAAACATTAGATATTATCATGTTTTGGGAGAACATAATATCCAAGCATATGGTCATGCCAACAAAGCCTCACAATTGAATGAAAGAGAGCCAAAAAAATGGGTAGGCAATCTCTCTGGTAGAACTTTGTTTCTCTTTCAAGTTATCTGCAAGAACCTGGTTTGGATTTGGAACATTTGTTTATATTCTCTTGTGCTTTCTTTTCAATATCAAGGTTGGAAAGGAATTGGGTGTGTATCCTTTGTGTTTATTTTCTAAATTCTTGGGTTTTAATGTGTTACATCTCAATGCAATTTTAGTAGGGATAACAAGCCCATTATTCCATTGACTTTGGGCTATTTTGATACCTTTGAGTGGATTCGTTGGAACTCCAATATCTTTGTTTTGAAAGCAATGAATTGGCTCCACTTGTTTGGTTTCATTCTAGTAATTATGGTTGGGTATACTGGAATCATAGGATCATGGATACACCTTGAAACCATGGGAATTACCTTTGAAAAATTAATGAAATTCATAGGGTTCTATGCAACCATGAGGATTTTATCGATGGAAACAAGACTTTAATATTCTTTGTTACAAATTCATGGCCAAGAAAAAATATGCAATACACTAAATGTAGTTATATTGGAAACTCTTCTTCAACAAAAGAGACAAATCCAAGTATTGGAAGTGGAATGCTACTTGCTCTAGAATATGGTTTGTAATTTAAACTAGGTTCTCAGTAAGAAACTTTCAACCTCAAAATGTTAATAGATTAAAGAAAAGGAAACCATCCAACAAATGTTAGAAGACATGGACTAGGAAATTTAGAATTCACAACCCACCAATGTTGTCCAGGATGAAGTGCACATCAAGCATGTTTTCCACTAGTTTCAGTTTTATTTATGTTATGCAAAGCAATAGTGATCTTAGGCATCTTCTTTGGAGTTTATAATAGTTTGAACTTTTTCAAATCCCTTGCTGAACACTGTTCCAAAACCAAACACCATATTTGCCTTGAAGACACCAAGATTTTAGCTAGGGAAAGCCATTACTTTAAAAGAAAAAATAGAGAATCTTTGGAAATTATTAAACACCCGAACAATCTAAATAGGGATGGAGGCCTTGAAATTAGCACTGCTTGGCTTCCTTCTATAGTAAAAAACAGATTAAGATAATTTATTTTTCCCCCCACCCTATTTTTTGGCTCCTTAAAAATTTTTAATTTTTGGTGTTGATTTTATTACCAACCGAAAAAATTTCCTCCTAAATAACCCTAACCTAATCAACCCTATTCAAAAATTAAAATTTTATAAACTTACTTCACTAAACACTTTACTATTAAATTAAATAACATTCCTTAA
The DNA here is from genome assembly GCA_027924585.1 of Larix kaempferi. Classification (NCBI taxonomy): domain Eukaryota; kingdom Viridiplantae; phylum Streptophyta; class Pinopsida; order Pinales; family Pinaceae; genus Larix; species Larix kaempferi. The sequence continues at coordinate 4,015,758 of BSBM01000141.1, forward strand.
AATTAATAAATTTAATAATCAACTATTAACCCTAATGAAACCTTAATTACTCTACTTTAGTTTAATATTAAAATTAGATTAGTCTTAAAAATTATAACCTAATTTTAGTTTAGTCTTTATTATATTATAAAATTACATTATTTTCAACATCATTAGAATTTTAACTAAATTAGTTAGAAGTATTAAAAGTTTTATCTAGATTAAGAATTTAATGTATTTTATTATATCAAGTAGACTTTAAGGGCATTAGGTTCCAACTTATTAAACTAGCATTATCCTTAATAAAATTAAAAATAATAATAATAATAAAATTTTAAGATTAAAGAACTTTAATTAAAATTTCATAAACCCTAATTATCTTGGGCCGACCTCCACCTATCTCTGCAAACTAAATATTATATATAAATGAGATCTTTTGCTCCTCATAAAAACTTGACTATTCGTCCTGAAGATGGATCCTGCTATGGATTCGAAACGTCGACAGACTATTTTAACTACTATGGTTTCTCCGAGACCCTCTGACAATAACCACCACAGAAATCTTGCTACAGATAATATAATATTTTTTGCATTAAACTTTTATGGTTTTGATTATATATTGAATTTTGGACCACATGACAACATAATTTTTGTATTATTATGTTGACCAATATGGTTGCAACACTTTTCTAATTCAAAGCATAATAATTTTTGTTATATAAAAAATAAATAAATCAAAAGATAATTTCACTTCAATTGAAAATTCACTGAATACACCTTATGTGGAAAACTAGGTACACATTACAATATATATATTTTTAATAAAATGCTACTATTATAAAAAAAAATTATAATGTAAAAAAATAGTAAATTGTAATTTCAATAAAAAATAATAAATTAGCACATTGCTCTATCTTGCTTTCATATATAATAGACATTTAATCCCCTTTGCTAGTAAATGCACAAAAATGGAAAATAATTTAGACAGTTTGGTAAAGGAATGCCCATAATTGTTGGCACACAATTTGGAAAAGAATTAAGGTTTGATTCTGTCAAGCTCACCTGATATCTAGACTATGAGCAATATAACGTACACTCTCTACTTTGACGGAGTTGTTATAAGCTCCTTCTTATTAGTGAAATGAAATGGATGAGAATTGAATATAAGGAGATCAATCCCTATAGTTTATGCTCATAAGAGATAAATATTTTAGGATTTACCCTCATGATAGTATGAATAAATGGGATAGTAGTATGAGAAAATGGGCTTGCTTATGAAGGATTCAATTTGTGAAATACAAGGAATGGTATTACAAGTGATGTAGCAGTTTCAATGACAACATCTAAACTAGCATATTGGGTGCCAATTTTATATACACTCGTGACAATGCGGGGCTAATATATATATAACCATGAGAACTAGCTATGGTTATTGAAAAAAAATTGAATTCTAATGGAGTCAACAAGCTTAGCAGGGAAAAAACAACAAAATATAACCTACATCGAGGCCTGAAAATGTGTTATTGGCCTTAACATTTAGATGAAGTATGGGTAGTCAACAATTGTGGAGCATATGGGCCAACCCATACATAGATATGAGGACATGAATAACTTAGGAATCCTTTTGACTTTACATTCCCTTATTTGAATTTTATATTGTCTTTTAAGGTTATGTGGATCCCCTTATCCTCACGAGGGTTTAAACTAGGTTTTCATTCTTAAATTGAGTTAACCTTGCAATGGTTGGAAACTGACCCATCAATGGACCTATGATTTCTTAGCAAGCTAACCTTTTCTTTCTCATTCTTCTCTTGCAGGTGTACAAGGTTTCATACCAGTGTTGAGATTATAATCATATGGTATTTACGCCATACTTATCTTCATGGGGAAACTTCCTCTAACATATATTTTAAGGGTATGAATTAAAAAGGTTGAGTATATAGTTTGGAATGGGATTTACCTTTCCTACCTAGCGCAAAACATTTACCTTGCATTTCTTACTAAATGGTCAAAACCATAGATTAAATCTCTAGCCAAAGTGAATCACTTAGGTGGTTGGCATTTATTGAACCCATGTGACTGGCAGGTGCTTGGGGTGTCCAATGAAGCCCACGTTGATTAGTTGCACTAAGTATTGTACTGGTTATGTTCTCGATTTACAAACTGGGGTTCATTGGGGTTTTGGGGGTTAATTTGCACATTGTGGGAGAGGGAAGCTTAGGAGCTTGCTCTGCTCTAGGTGAAACCCTAAGCCCATCTTAGCATATAATCCTCCATTCATGATATCACTCATGCATTCAATAAATAAAATGGAAAATAAAATGGGTGTTGACCTATTTGGTAGGCATTGCGTCCTCTGTGGCTTCATGACCTCCTTGACCTCATCTATAACCTCCTCGACCTCCGATGTGACCTCCTCGACCTCCCCTACCTCCTCGACCTCCTATGCAAATTACTAGACCTCCTCTACGACCTCTGTAACCTTCTTTTCCACTTATGTGAACTGTGTGACTTCCGCTAAGCTTTACGAGCTCTGGCAGAAGAGTAGGAAGGTGAAAACGTGCCCTATCGGGAGGGAGCGAAATGCAAATGCTTTCGATAGTGATCTTTCGATGGGTAAATATTGATAAAGATAGTGTTCGATGATGTTAATCAAGATAAGAGGTTTATTAACAAAATTAAAAAGTCAATCAATGATGTGTTCTATCAAACCTTTATGTTGGAGAGTGAGGATATAAGGAATCAATTGAAATAGTTTTTGGCTCAAGGGGTTATTGTATTAGCAACATAGAAGTATGGGACTTGTCAAATGTGTGCTTATTTTCATGCACCCAAAAATATTTTAGTAAGTAATTAGTTATATCTTGAACAATAGATAACTGATTATATCCTCTACCGAGGATTGATGATTTGTTGGATTAGCTACAAGGATAAAGTTACGTTTCCAAGTTTGATCTCAAATATAAATATTATTAAGATATGGTTAAGTAATAATACACTTGAAAGACTACTTTTAAGAGCAAGTGTGGGTTGTTTGAATGGTTGTTAATGCCTAATTGTTACTTACTTATGCACTAACCACATTCATTAGGCTAATGAATGTAGTTATCAAGCCCTTCATTGAATATTTTCTAGTTGTTTACCTTGATGAAATAATAATATACAATGATCCATAGGAGGAGCTCATAGACCACATGAGGTGAGTTTTTGAAACTCTCAAATCAAGTAGTTTGAGTTGAACATGAAGAAATGTGAATTTTCTAGACAAGTGCTAATTCTTTACTTGGGATTCATGGCTAGTGAATATTAGTCAAATATCGACCCAATAAAGGTTTACATTATTATATTATGGCATAGACTAGTGAATATCCCCAAGGTAAGGAGTTTTCTTGTATCTTGTCAATGTTCATAAGTGATTGAATCATCTTTGTAAGTGCATGAATCCCACATTTCTCAAGTATTGTCACATATTCCTTCACAAAATAATAGCATAAATTTATTTGGACTAAGGAACATGCCTCAAAGAGTTTCACATTTTGAAGAATAAATTATGTGAATCACATGTGTTAAAGATTCTAAATATGAATAATCATTTTGAGATTTAGTTTGATGCATTAGATGGTATTCCTTGGGGGGCATCTTCATGCAATAAGAAAGACATATTGCCTACCATTAAAAACATTCAGTGAAAAAAGTTGTGGATTATCCTAGCTATGATAAGGTGTTGTATAAATTGGAATTGATAAAAGACATCTACATTATTTCAAAGAACTACAATTGTCACAAGGAACTACAATTTTTCTAAACCCAAACTAAGTTGCAACAAGCAAGGCATACCAAGTGGAGGTCTTAATTGCAAAAAAAAATCAACTTATTATCTAGTACAACAAGGGGGTTACCATTAATATTGTTGATTTATTATATAGGTTCCTTATGTTAGTTATTGTTCTATTAACCATTATGTATCTACAACCTTTTTTTTGTATTTGCATATCCAGTATGAAGAGGACATGAGGTTTCACCCAATTTTGGTAGCAATGAAGTAGGGAAAGAAGAATCCTTAATACCATTTGAAATATGGATTATTGTACAAAGATGACATGTTGTGTATTCCAATTGATAGGTGTATAACCATCCCATTGAGTGAATTCCATTCTTGCATAGTCTCTAAAAACTATGGAGCTAAGAAGACACTATTGAATTTATGTGTATGGTCCATTTATGCCAATATACATTTCTATGTTTAGTTGGACATGTGTTTTTTGTTGCATTCCAAAATGTGATAACATAATTTTGGGATTGTACTCTCTTTTTCATAACTTAATTCAAACATTGGGGAGGGGGGGGGGGGTCATGGATTTTCTTAGAGAAAGGAATAGGCATGTACATTATATGTGTTGGTAGTATTTGACATGTTCAACATAGTGTAGTTGATTCTATGTAATGATATTGCAATTAATTAGGAAGAAATGGAGCTATTTTCTATCACATATGCATACATTTTGGGCTCCCCAACTCCATTATTACAAATAAGAATAAAAAAAAGTGTAGCCATTTCTTGAAGGCATCGTGGGGTATGATGGAACTAAGTTAAAGTAGAGTGAAAAATTTCCCCCACAAAATGATGGGAAAATGAAATTTCTCCAGTATAACGTTGAGATGTTTAAACATCATGCATCCTTAGACTCCAGATGAGTCTCCCATACATTACGCATGAATATAATTAGGTCATTTATAGCTCTAACAATAAATCCCAATTTGAGACATATTTTGGATTTTTGGCTTGAACACCCTTTGACATTTAATTTTCCCAAGATACTTAAGATAATTTTATGATCCATGGAAATAAATAAGAAAAAACTATAAAATTTATAGAGAAAATTCAATGAGTTCACAGGAAGATGGGAGAGAACTTGTATAAATAAAAACAAAAGCATAACAAGATGAATGCTCATCATATAGTTTCTCATCAATTTAAATCTATAGGAGGCATGGTTTGGATAAATCTCAACAAGAGGTGACTAGAAGGCATAAGAAAAATGTTTAAAACCATTCTATATATATGTGTCCATGTCACAATACTATATTATAAGTGTTTGAAGTTTTAAAGGGGTGAAATCCTATCTCTTAGTCTCAATGGTGACATCACATAAAGTTCAAACATAAAAGTTTCAAACACATGTGATGAAATCCATAAAGGGGGCCTTCCACACCTTATATTATAAGGTGCTTGCAATCCATCACAAGGCTTACTATGTCCAAATGTGATAAAAACCCAATCCATCACATAGATTGAAAATATAAACATTTCAACAAATGCAACCATGTATAAACCAATGAAAAGTTTCAATTTCTCAAGAGATGTGGTTATAGCCTTTGTGTATAAATCCATGACAAATATTGAAAAACAAAATTGTCACTTGTATCCAAATAGTGGTAACTCAAACATGAGTAAGAATGAATCATAATTTTAGGGTTGGATAGTGGTGATCCTATATTAGCATTCAACCTGAAATCTCATAGTAATCCTTCAAAGTTATTGTTTATTATAATTTGTCATCCAAAGATATCCTACTAAAAGTTCTCCTATGAAAATATGTGGTATAGGTAGTATTTGTTTTCCTGATAATTTTAACCCACATATAGATCAATACATTTTGGTTTTGAATGGAACATTGATACATAATTTATAGCATGCTTAAACAATTTTGGACCTACTGTCACAAGTGCTCACCATAGCTCTAATTAATAGCTCAATTGAGGGATTAAAAGTACCTCAATCAAGGGTTGGGAATATTCGATCTCCTCCACTCACCTTGCAACAAAGTGTTACCTAACTTCAAGATTAACTCATATTTGAATCATTGGTGTAACACTAAAAGGAAAGGACTTCAATGTTGATGGGTTCAGAATCCTTGTGATTATATCAAGGTAGGATTTTCTTATATTTATTATGTGCAATGATTGATATGGTGAATTCGTGTATGGTGGGTTTGATAGTAAAATGTGTGATTTACATCCATTGTAAGTGCAATGAGGGGTCCAACACAAACACAAATTGAAAAACTTTCAATATTAGTCTCGTACATTAATTATTCTATAGGTTTGTTGTTTGATTGTCGAATTTTTTTTGTGGGTCATGTTTGAGTCTGGAAACCCTCCCACACCATCAATTCATGCATCTAGTCTAACCATGCCAAGTTCTAGTCCATACAAGCACAAATTGAAAAAAATTCAATGTTGGCCCCGTCCAATACATTAATTATTCTATAGGTTTGTTGTTTGATTGTCGAATTGTTTGTGTGAGTCATGTTTGATTCTGGAAACCCTCTGACATCGTCAACGCATGCGTCTAGTCTAACCATGCCAAATTTCAGTCTATACAAGCACAAATTGAAAAACGTTCAACGTTGGCCTCGTTCAGTACATTAATTATTCTATAGGTTTGTTGTTTGATTATCGAATTATTTGTGTCAGTCATGTTTGAGTCTGGAAACCATTCCACGGCGTCAATGCATGCATCTAGTCTAACCATGCCAAATTTCAGTCCATACAAATCACAAATTGAAAAACTTTCAACATTGGCCCTGTTCAGTACATTAATTATTCTATAGGTTTGTTGTTTGATTGTCGAATTGTTTTTGTGAGTCTTGTTTGAGTCTGGAAACCCTTCCACACCATCAATTCATGCGTCTAGTCTAATCATGCCAAATTTAATTCCATACAAGCACACATTGAAAAACATTCAACGTTGTCCTTGTTCAGTACCTTAATTATTCTATAGGTTTGTTGTTTGAATGTTGAATTGTTTGTGTGATTCATCTTTGAGTATGGAAACCCTCCCACACCATCAATGCATGTGTCTAGGCTAACCATGCCAAATTTCATTCCATACAAGCAGAAATTGAAAAACTTTCAATGTTGGCCCTATTCACATGACAATTATAATATGCGGGGTCAAGTACATGAGCAGGCACACCTTATTTTTGGGTTATGAATATCATATAAAAATGAAGGTGAAATAATTAGCATGATAATTTTGCATTACCTTACCGAGCTTCTCTTTGTTTCGATAATAATCTAATATTCTCTACTAAACAGGGCCAACCACGTGAAGGTGGAATCTCATCTGACCCCCCCCCACCTCACGTCACTCTCAATTCCCCATAACCTGACAAAATCTATGTACAAAAAAATAATTTATTGTGTTTTTTGTCATACTTAAGAAGCAATGTCTCTTATAACATATGTCGACATAAAAGAAAATGGAAAAAAAAAACTTTAAAACAATTAATTTATACATACCAATACAAGTCAATAATTCTATCACAATATTAATTCAAAATATATAGAGTAGATATATTAAGGCATACCTCATACAGTTCAATGGAATTCATCATATTCTTTATCCAAGTCATCATTGTATCATCTAATCCAGATTCAACATTGTAAGGATTGGCCATAACACCATCGTCATCAATGTCAGTTTCGATCATCATGTTATCGTCGATATCATCTTCATGGACATTGTTTGTTGTATCATATGATTCAACTAATTCTTCGACATCTTCCTTTGGAACATGATCATCTAACTGATCATGTTGATCATCCTCAACATCACCTTCTTCTTCAAGACCATTTTCATTATCTTCCTCTACATTATACTTTATCGGCCTTCCCCTTGGATCGTGTCTCACAATAAATGACCAACCCCCTCTACTTGGAATCTTAGAGTAAAATACTTGTTCACATTGGCTTGGAAGAACATAGGGATTTGTTCATGTCTCAAACAACCTTGTATTAACCATGGTAAATCCATTATCATGTTCAATATTAGCTTTATCAGGATCACGTTGATTCAATCGTAACCTGTACCATTTGACAACGAATAGAACTAATTTGAAGGAGTTAAAGTCACATTGAATAATATCTTCCAAATACCCATAGTATCAATTTTCTGAGAGTTCTGTATGTCTCTCACTTCTAGAGGAAACATTGGTCACCTCAAAGACTGCAGTTATCCCACAGTCAAATGTTTTCTTCGTTTCATCCAACTTTTTGATGCAAAATTTACGACCATTGCACCACATAGACTTATGGTGTTTTACCTACAACAAGCCATACACATAAATATTAATCCTGAATTGATCATGATTAAGCTCATGTTTATGATCTGCAGGGAAAAAAATCAACGTGTACATCAATATATTGGAAAACAATATTATGGCTAATTAATATACTTTCCTGCTTATCTTTTAAACCATATGCTAAATCGATTTCCCTTTGTGTAAGATTGGTATCGCCATTGCGATGAGCTGCTTTAACCAATGAAGACACACCTTCCCGTGACATTCCATGACCATATTGTTCACATCGTTCAATCCATACCTTCATCCAATCAAGATTGTTTGCGATGTATAACTGAAGTGCATCCCACTCTCAACCAACTACTTGATGAAATTAAAATTACAATTCAATACAAATATATATTCACTTAACATGGTATACACTTTTAATTGATGCATATTGAATCTTAAAAATGAAATAAGTATGATATATACATCAAAATCAGCAGTCAAATGTACTATAATTAATCTCCACTGGCTAATAATTACCTTTCACCTTCCTCAATCTACCTTTCCCCTTCAGGTACTCCCCTTCGAAATTTTTATTGGAGTTTGGATCACAAATGCAACCTAAATTGAGCTTTGACGCTAATTTAGGAAGATATTCATTAATATACATCATGTTCTGGTACACCATATATCCCTCCACCATAAAACCCTCAGGACGTGCTTGTTGTCTAACCAAACCCTTCAAAATTTTCAAGTGCCTCTCAACCATCCACATTGACCTTGAGTGTACAGGTCCACGCAATTGAATATCCTCAACTTGGTGTATGAGGTAGTGTTCTTGTGCATTGAAAAATGACGAAGGTAGATGCTTTTTCATTTCACACATGAGACGAGGAATTTATCTCCTCCAATACTTTATATCTTCTTTGTGGATTTTTTTAGATGACAACCATCTACAAGTGGTGCAAACAAATCACGAGATTTAACAAAAATAATTATATTACATAACAATTAGAAAAAGAAATGTCAAATAAAAGTTCTACAATGAATTAAACAAACACCTTATGCATGCAAAATATTGCTACTTACCTCATGTATTTTCCAAGATCATATATAACTTGTTTGACATTGTTGTTGAAGTTGTCCGGGAGAGATAGAGGTAGAACATACTGTAACAATATAAAAATAGTTTCAATATTTTTTACAAAAAGTAGACAAAAAAATACCAACAATATGCACTAGAATAAGAAAATATAGAAATATATATATCCATAATAATTACCTTGATGAAGATATGTCAATCATGCGTTTTCACCCCCGCAAAATCACATTTCTTTGTTATGATATTCTTCATGTTCGAACAAAATCTGGTGGGAAATTTAATTTTTCGCATGACTTATTTTACACCATTGCTTTGTTGATCCAATTAACAACCATGGAAGTGAGTTTATATTAATTTGGTCTCCGTTGCTATGTAATTCAATGACATCTTTCATTGCATGATTGGCTTCCTGAATGTCATTGCAAATTTTGACAATTTTTCTTTGTCACTCCTTCCATCCAATATTCGCCATAATGTTTCAGCCACATTTTTTCTGATATGCATTGTATCAAACAAATGAGAAATTTGTAGGTGCTCATAGTAGGGAAACCTATTGAATTGTTTAGGATAACTTTTCGTTCCTCGTGAAAGTCCATTAATGCCTTCATGATCACGAGAGCCATCATGAATCATAGTTTATAAAGAAACTACAAAAATCAATGTCAATTACAGTAAACAACACACAATAATAAAAAAATCAATTCATTTCATATATGATGATAGATATACAATTTGATCAGTACGTACCTTGACGATTTCAATTATATTGCAACTTCCATAGGTGAGGTGTCATTCTCTACAGTTTTAATGTAGTCTCCTGCTTCCCATTGAATAGATGTTTTTCGGTAGTTCGATACCTATGATTCTTAGAGAGAAAGTGCATATACTCATCAAACACCTCCTTTCCTAAACTTTTTGAATGACGAGATTTGATCTTAGGACCACAAACTGGACATGCAAATTTTCTCTTTGTTTGAATACCTACATAAAGAGATGGATTAACTATGTCAATTATAATTATATAAAATGAATGGATTATTTAAAAAAACATGCATGCATAATATATCAACTTCATAAAATTAAATACTATTTTAAGTGGACATTATAATTACAAACCACAAACATAGTTTAACCCTAGGGCATCATGTATTGTCCATACAAGCATTGCATGGAATTGAAATTGCCTTTGTCATATTGGTCTAGATACATCATGCATAGTGATGCCATTCCATAGCTTTAGTAGCTCGTCAATAAGAGGTTTGATATATACATTCATATAATTAACTTGGTACTTACCTGATTGATTTGAACATATAAAATATATAATTATTACTACCATTTAGATATATAAATAATACACAAGAGAGAAAAAAACATTATGCAACAAAATACGACAAATGAGATGCCACTACATTAAAATACAATTGTTGTAGACACATACCTGAAATAATCATTGCCAACATTATGTGCTCCCTCTTTATTGACAACCATGGAGGAATGTTATTGTTGATAACAAAAATAGGCCAGTAAATAGATCTCATCTCTGCAAATGGATTCAAAGAAATCCTAACATTATGAGGTTCTTCTTTAAAGTGTGGCCATTTTTCCTCCATATCTCTAAATGCAAAACCATTTGCAGGCATTCGAATAATGTCATCTTGACTTATGTTCCATGCATGGTAATCCATAAATTGTGTTATGTTTTTGCACTTGAGCAGTCGTTGCAAATGTGGAATAATAGGAATATAACGAAGAACCTTGCGAGGCACCTTTTTTGTTACTTGATATATTCGATATCTACTGATATGACATTCCATACATTTTGTTTCAAATTCATGTTGATTATAATATATAATATAGTCATCGGGGCATGCATTAATTGCTTCATACTGCATTCCAATTTTTTTCATGATGGCAGATAAGTCTCGATATGTGTGAGGTAAAATATTTCATGGTGGTAACAAAAATTCAGCTATCAAGCTACAACAAATTAAAATAAAAAAAAACTAGTTAATATAATATATAAATAAAATTAATGAAACATATTTCATCCATATTAATTTTACTTGTGAATTAACAATAAAATTATTAGAGGAACAAAGATAACCTTTATCATGATCATATATATGTGATGGAATATATTACATACCTTATCATCCATGTGATTGATGTGTTTGAAAGACCATTCATAACCTTCAAGTTCATTATCAACAATATAGCAGAGAGAATATTTGTGTGGGAGCCCTCATAAAGGTGTTCGTATGCCTTCTCAAGAAGAGGTAAATCATGAACATCATCATCTATTCTAACATTAAATGTGTCATGGATCAATGTATTTGTACCATCATCTTCAACTATGTTATCAGTATGATCATCTTCTTCAATATGATAATTAACTTGTTCTCCATTATTCATAGCTCCATGTTCCTCCGGTACTTGTTCTGAAAGCACATTCTCCGGGTGATATGCCGTAGGAGGTCTTTCCTTTATAATTACATGAAACCATAAAGAGATATTAGTTAATATAAGAAATATTAAAATGATACATACATTTACAAAAACGATCAATATAAATACATATATAATGAAGAACTTACCAATGGACGATAGTCATGTTCCCCCTCAACGTGTCCATGTTCCCTACAATGACTTTTGGATTTTGTGATCTTTATTCTTCTCCTTTTAAATCCCATGCATTGAATACATGGACAATAACATTTTCCTTCACCCTTTCTTTTCAATCCATCCCACAATTTAGCAAGCAATTCTCGATTTTGTTCGTCTGGATCAAGAATATTGTTATGTGGCATTTTCTGATACAAAGCTTGATTGATGATTATCGATCTTAAAAAATCAAACTCCACACTTCATTATTTTTAATCATAGTAACAATTGAAATAATTGTGTATTTTTGTACGGAAAATAATCTGTGCGAATATTATAATTTCCTCAAACGGTCGCTTGTATAGCAAACATGTCAGAATATTTCTATAATTTATAGTTTCTAAAAATAAATGATTTTCGGATATCCGACGAAGTTACCAAAGTTATCATTGTAACCTATATGTCGTAAATTAATTGACCTATGTCGAATATCCAATGTAGGTCATCGTATTTACGACGGTCGTCGGAAATTCAAAGACTACAAGGGTCAATTTTAAAAAAATTAAGAAAAATTCGTAATTATAAAGGTGAAATCCGACGAAAAAGTCAATTTCGTCGGAATTCATCGGATTTTGGGTTCAAATTTGGTTGTGATAACTCCAACCAATTAAAATATAGAGATGTGCTAAGTTCAAAATATATTGATCTCGTAATAATGTGGAATCTTTAGTATTGATGTACAATTTAGGAAGTCAATAAAATGTAGTTTTGATGCAACAATAATTTCAATATATTTTGGTAGAATAAGAATGACATTTGTTGTAGACATTGTAACAAAAACCATGCTCTCTAGGCTATATTATACAAAATAAAACTTTATATCAATTTCACTTCACATGACATTATTTAACAAAAACTATCACATAACGAACATACACCATATGCAATCACAACCTACATAGACATATTTTTCATTAGCAACAATCGTTATTGTGATTACTGCTCTAAGTGCCTCAAATGGTATATTAGATGGCTTTGTAAATGCCTCCATCAACATTCTAATACCCATGTGCACATGTAATGCAACCACAATATTCATGAACTTGTATGCCATCAAAGTTATTCACTTACATACAATGGGGAAAAGCCTATCATAATTTATGTTTTTCTAGACCTAATAGTAAACTTTGTATTTTAAACCAAATTCTGCATCCCTAATTGGATGGGAATTAACCCTTATTCCCTATCTCCTTTTCTCAAATATATCTCAGTTGAACATATAATCTAGGACTTGGAAACTTTGAAGAAAAATCCTCCAGTTTCGATATGAATAATGAATTTCACTTTGACGATTATTTTTTCTCTTGAAAAGCAAAAGTGATTACCTAAGGCTTAGAAGGAAATCCTACTTCTATTGTATTTGAGTGTGAAGAGGCTTGGGGACATCAGTGCTTTAACTTCATTGCCTCAAGTAGAAATGAAATATGACCCCATTGAATACCCTGAAAATATTCTAAACCTAAATCCATGTTTAAGGGTTGACCATAGAAATATTTCTCTTAAGGAAATTTATAAGTTGATGGATTGTCATGTTCTTCCTCTTTTATTGAGCTCGAAGATATTATACAGGACTTATTTTTTAACCCATTCAAAATTAATACCAATTGTGAGCATGAATTTTATTTACATTTGAATTGTGATAGAGAAATCCTAGGCTTTGATGATAAAATTTATGTTGTTAATCCAATTGCAACCACATATTCAATTCTCAAAGATCCTCCCTCTATTATTGTTGAATTAATGCAAATTCGAAGAATATTCTACTTGTACTTTATTATTGTAAATCTGTCATAGATGTTTTACCTCCGTTCGGCGATGTCATTATTATGTTTGGTCATGTAAAATTCATGAGGTAAAACCTCCATTGTAAGTCGGGTCAATAGTACCCAAAAGAGTTTATTATTATTATTATTTTGAGTCTCCCTAGAGAGGTCAGCCCAGTCAAGTTAAGTGAGGCCAACCTAGTTAGGTTAAATGTCAAGTAAAAGTAAAGTATAAATAGAGAGTCTTTCCCTCATTTGGACCATTCACTCACTCAAGCATTGCGCATTAGAGGAGAGAGGAAGTTTGTGAAGGAGGAGGAGGATTGGCTTGGATCTAGATTTTGGGTTTTTGTCTCTCTTCTTTGTGAGACTTATTTTTGGGAATTATACTTTGGTAATCTATATTGAGTAAGTTCTTGTTGGGTTTTCTTCCCCTTGAGGGTTTCCCAGGATATATTGTTGTGTACCTTGTGATGTGTATATTTCAAAGATCCTTGTTATGATGCTATTGTGAAAATGTATTAAATGCTCATGCAATTAGAATTTAGTCTTTAGTAGCATATAATATTAACATGGTATCAGAGCTATCCTGAAAAGAGAAACTTTCATAGGGTAAATCTCTCTCTCTCTCTGAGCATAAAAAATAGGGTTTCTCACTAAAGTGGAATTTTTTAGTGCAAGTGTCATAGGGAAGTGTTGTTGAATATTGTAACTTCTAAGAATATTATATTTGTACATTATTTATTCCGGAGATGTTCCATCCCTCCGAGGTGATTCTATTATGTATCCGGAGATGTTTATTCCTCCGAGGAGTTGTGGCAACTAGGGTTATTAGACCCACCATGTGGGGGTCGGCCCAGTCAGTTATAATAGGGTATTTAACCTAATGGTTAAATACGAGCCTACATGTACTTGTGTAAAATATATGTCAAAGTAGTGTATAAATAGAGGAGGTGTGTTCCTCATTTGATACACTCACACACTTGAAAAGAGGAGCACTTGTCTGGGATATTTGCTAAGGAGGATTAGAAGGAGGGAGCACATCTTGTATTTTGGTTTATCATCTTATTGGGGAAAGCTTTGCTGGGTTTTCTACCCCATGAGGGTTTCCCAGGATAAATCTGTGTCTCTTGTGTTTATGCTATGCTTGTTGTTTCTTCAGTGATCCTGTATATGCTATTATTGTGAAATAGAATGTAATGCTGCTATTTTCTGTCTTAGCATATTGAATTTTAACATGGAATCAGAGCTAACCTGAAGGAAGACAAGGTATGGCACTTACGACACTTGCTTTACTTCCGACAATTTGAAGGTTAGGATTTTACATAGCAAAAACCAGTCATCGTGGAACTTTCGCTATAAATCCATTTCTGCGAAGGTTCAGGGTCTGAAAAGTTTACAGGTCGAAGATAACATCCCCAGGTACCTTGTGTCCAAAGGGAACCCTCAGATTCGTTGTACTTTATGAGTTATGATCAGTACAATTTAGGGTTTCTGCCTCTTCCAGATCTCAGTCAAAATCAGGTGACCTTGGAAAAAAGGTCATAACTTGGGCTAGGAAGCTCCAAATGAAATTTAGTAAAAAGTGACAGGTAGTACACAGACTGTACTATCTTAGGAAACGTTTTCAGAGGCCGAAGGTGAACCAGTGACACGTGGCATGACGTACAAGTTTGCTCTCCTATTTTATCCCATAAACAGGTCACGTTGCGACACTTGGCATAACTCTCTCTCAGAGAGTCCAATTGAGGTCAGACCTGTCAGGATGGAAAGATAACAGGACGAGCTATCTCAAGAAAAATTTTCAGAGGCCTAAGATCAAACAGTGACACGTGGCATGCCGTACAAGTTCGCTCTCCTGTTTTATCCCATAAACAGGTCACGTTGCGACACTTGGCATAACTCTCTCTCAGAAAATCCAATTGAGGTCAGACCTGTCACGATGGAAAGATGACAGGCCAGGCTACTGCAAAAAAAGTTTTCAGACCCTGTGGAGCAAAAATTTCAGAGTTATAGCAGAAGCAATCAGGTGCATATTTCTGTCAAAACAGAATTATTTTTAGCACCTTTATTCATGGCTTCCGGAATTTAGGGTTTCGGAGAAAGTTAGAATTTTTTGAAGTCTGTAACCACGGCTGGAAGCTCCTCCGAAAAATAAGAGTTTAGAGCCTTGGATCGAACCTTTTGATTGGACAGAAGGGTGGGCTTCATCAAACCCTAGTTCGGGTTCCTGTCCAGAAGATCCAAAAGTTTCGAAGGCAATTTTGAGGGGTCAAATTTTGGAGATTTCAAAATTGAGGAATGCTAGGTTGATCAGCTCAGCAAGACACATTCTTCCATCCATTCAGAAGTATGAAAGTCAAAGATTGAATTTTTAGGGTTTCTTTAGCAAACCCTAATCAAGCTCCAGATCAAGTTTCAAGGGGAGTTGAGGCTAAGGCCTTACATAAGAAGACTACAAAAAGTCTCGAAAGGTATGACTTAAGGAGGTTGAAGTACATTACAAAAGAAAAATCAAGTTCCATGACCATGACAACATGAAGACAAAGACTCGCGAGGTATGTATGACTTTGTTATATTATGTTTAACCTACGAGACATGCAGGTTCTAGCTCAGGATCTCTAAATCATTGAAGAGATTGTTTAGATATGTTGTACATAACTAAGCAGGTATACTAATCCAGGTATGTTTTCCTATGTCATGTTAGAATCTTACCTTGTGTAAGTATACTTGGTATGATTGGTTAGTAATCAAGGGTTTATGCATATTATGTCTCTTATCTTGGTTGATAATTTAACTAACTAGATCAAACAAGAATATGCATGAGTAAAAGAAGACTTCCTTGAAACCCTGAATACTAATGATCATGACTGTACATATTCAAGATTATTTAGAATTAGAATGTTTTGATAATATTGAGAATATACTAATGAATGTATGTTTGTGTATGAGATCATGAGGATGACACTAGTGTACACTTGAGCATGCACAGTGGTACAGAATGAATAGATGTTCAGAAGACATACAGAAGATCAAGCGGGAGGAAACCACACAAACATAAAAGATAAGTATTTGAGTTGTTATTAAAAATAGTAAATGATATTTCTTGTATGCATATTTGTATTCCTAGAATATATCATGCTGAGTGTAAACATTCATAAAGCATTGAACAGTATACTACTAATATGCATATGATTGGTAAGTTGGACAAACATTCCATTGTTGCTTGTCTAGAATGAAACCTCTTTGCTGACATGCTGAGAGCTGTGCACACTCTCAATAGTATGTTCTGGTAGAGATGGAAGGCATCTAGATAGCCACTGTATGCATACAGGATATGGGAAAGTGTTGTGCCAAAGTATTGGTCAAAATAGTTGCATAACTATGTAAATGATATATGTATGCATAATAGGTTATCATGTCAATATGATTTGATGATTGTGAAGTATTACTAATCATGTACTTAATTTTGATTTGTAGGAAATATCATGATGAATGATGAACACTGAACAAGCGATGGATGTTCAACAAAAGAAACACACTATAGAAGGCTTGTGGTTAGAAGATTCTCTTAGAAAGAAGGAAGAGAATCATGATGAGATGTTTGCTCCAAGTGGCTAGATAAGACCATTCTTTTAATGGTGTAATTAAAGAAGAAGTGTGAATCAAATTCTGTATGGGTTCCCAAGATCGATAATCAATTGATGAGCTTAATGATCACCATGGGTGATGTGGATCTCAACCTTTGCTACAAGGTTGAATATGGCTTCTATACACATATGACATGGATGCAAGAAATAACTCACCACAGAGTTCGAATGATTTTGAGGATCATATTAGTAGACCCATCTGACGAGAGATGGCACAGATAGATATGCAGAAGATCACTCAATGCTGAGTGTGAATAATGGACAATTGACAGCTTCATGACAAAGCTTGGGCTTTACCAGAAGTAAAGTTGTTCCTAACCTTTACCTTAAGGTTGTGGATGATGAACCTATCATACCATTATTGTATGTCGATGATCTCTTTCTGACAAGGAATGAGAAACAAGTCATGAAAATGGCTGCAGAAATGAAAAATGAAAGATCTCGGATTAATGCACTACTTCTTAGGTCTAGAAGTATGGCAAGATCCAAAAGGAATCTTTTAATTTAAAGTAAGTATGTTGTGAAGTCTCTAAAAAGATTTGATATGTTGGAGTATAAATCCATGGCCACTCCCATGGACTCCAACTTGAAGTTGTTAGTTAATGACTCATCGTATTTAGTGGACCTAACCCTATATAGACAAATCATTGGTTCATTGATGTATATAACAAATACTAGGCCAGATATATGCTTTGCTGCAAATACCCTAAGTCAATATCTAGTAGAACCTAGAAAGGTTCACTTAATAACTACAAAGCATGTAGTGAGGTACCTAAAAGGTACATTAGATTTTGGTCTATATTATCTTGGAGGTCATGAACTCCGTTTACATGGTTACTCAGATTCTGATTGGGCAGGAAGTGCCTCAGACAGAAAGAGTACATCAGGTGGATATTATAGTCTTGAATCTGCCATGATCTCATGGTTCAGCAAGGAACATTCTAGTGTGGCTCTCAGCACTGCTGAAGCAGAATATATATATAGTTGTCTGCTCTACCAGCTGTGAAGCAGTGTGGCTTCATAAGCTATTATATGGAGTGTTTGACTTAGAAATGAATTCCACTATGATTATGTGTGACATTCAAAACTACATCAAGATAGAAAATCTTGTATTCCACAATAAGTCAAAAACACATAGAGATCCGATACTTCTATATACGAGATATGGTGCAGAGAGGAGCTATCAAGCTCGAGTATATAAGCACTGAGGATCAGATTGCTAATATCTTGACTAAACCTCTATCTCGAGTAAAGTTTGAATACTTCCGAGACAAGCTTGGTATAGTCCAGAAGGACCCTCCTCGAAAGGGGGAGTAGCATAGTATCTGATAACAAGTCTGTCTCATCAATGATGAGGTTACCTATTTACTGCACCTAGTTACTTAGAATTATTTAGATTTAGGAATCTTATATTTTTTCTTTTGATGATAGATGTTATGCATGTTTTGATGAGGAGGATACATGTTTTGTTATACATGTTTTGATGATGAGGATACATGTTTTGTTATACATGTTTTGATGATGAGGATACATGTTTTGTTATACATGTTTTGATGATGAGGATACATGTTTTGATGATGAGGATACATGATTGACACATGTTTTGATGAAGTTCTTGGTAAACATGTGAGGGGATTGGATCATCCCTGGACTTCAATCCGAAAGAAGAGTCGTAGACATATGTCTTCAAGAATGAAGTCCTTGGTGGACTTGAGGGGATTGGATCATCCCTGGACTTCAATCCTAAAGAGAGTCGTAGACGTATGTCTTCGAGAATGAAGTCCTTGGTGGACTTGAGGGGATTGGATCATCCCTGGACTTCAGTCCTAAAGAGAGTCGTAGACGTATGTCTTCGAGAATGAATTCCTTGGTGGACTTGAGGGGATTGGATCATCCCTGGACTTCAGTCCTAAAGAGAGCCGTAGACGTATGTCTTCGAGAATTAAGTCCTTGGTGGACTTGAGGGGATTGGATCATCCCTGGACTTCAGTCCTAAAGAGAGCCGTAGACGTATGTCTTCGAGAATGAAGTCCTTGGTGGACTTGAGGGGATTGGATCATCCCTGGACTTCATTCCTAAAGAGAGCCGTAGACGTATGTCTTCGAGAATGAAGTCCTTGGTGGACTTGAGGGGATTGGATCATCCCTGGACTTCAGTCTTAAAGAGAGCCGTAGACATATTTATTCGAGAATGAAGTCCTTGGTGGACTTGAGGGGATTGGATCATCCCTAGACTTCAGTCCTAAAGAGAGCCGTAGACGTATGTCTTCGAGAATGAAGTCCTTGGTGGACTTGAGGGGATTGGATCATCCCTGGAATTCACTCCTAAAGAGAGCCGTAAACGTATGTCTCCGAGAACAAAATCCTGAATGAACAGGTAAGGGGATTGGATCGTCCTCGAACTTTAGTCCTTTGAATTGAGCCATAGACATGATGTCTCCGAGAACTAAATCCTGAATGAACAAGTAAGGGGATTGGATCGTCCTCGAACTATGGTCCTTTGAATTGAGCTGTAGACATGAGGTCTCCGAGAATTGAATGATAGGACTGGATCGTCCCTGGACTTCGGTTCAAAAGGTACATGATAGGACTGGATCGTCCCTGGACTTCGATTCAAAAGGTACATGATAGGACTGGATCGTCCCTAGACTTCAGTTCAAAAGGTACATGATAGGACTGGATCATCCCTGGACCTCGGTTCAAAATGTACATGACAAATCCTAGAATTGTTCTAGGTTACATCCAGCATGAAACAGGGCTGGCTCTGTAGATATGATACATCCAGCATGAAACAGGGCTGGCTCTGTAGATATGATACATCCAGCATGAAACAGGGCTGGCTCTGTAGATATGATACATCCAGCATGAAACAGGGATGGCTCTGTAGATGTGATACATCCAGCATGAAACAGGGCTGGCTCTGTAGATATGATACATCCAGCATGAAACAGGGCTGGCTCTGTAGATGTGATACATCCAGCATGAAACAGGGTTGGCTCTGTAGATGTGATACATCCAGCATGAAACAGGGTTGGCTCTGTAGATGTGATACATCCAGCATGAAACAGGGCTAGCTCTGTAGATGTGATACATCCAGCATGAAACAGGGCTGGCTCTGTAGATGTGACACATCCAGTATGAAAAAGGACTGGCTCTGTGGTGGTAAATCCTAGATCTGATCTAGGTCACATCCAGTATGAAAAAGGACTGGCACTGTGGTTGGGATTGGATCGTCCCTAGACATGAGACTTGTCTTAAAGAGATAAGGATTGATCATCCTGGAACTTGATCTGGATTGCATCATCCATGGACCTATGTCCTAAAGAGAGCAGGATTGATCATCCTGTAATATGATCGTGTGATGACGATGCTGCCGATCGTGTATGCTGATCGTATGATGACGATGTTGATCGTGTGATGACGATGTTGTTGATTGTGTGATGACGATGTTGATCACATGATGACGATGCTGATCGTGTGATGACGATGTTGCCGATCGTGTGATGACGATGTTGATCATATGATGACGATGTTGTTGATCGTGTGATGACGATGCTAATCGTATGATGACGATGTTGATCGTATGTTGACGATGCTGTTGATCGTGTGATGACGATGCTGATGATCGTGTGATGACGATGCTGATGATCATGTGATCGTGTGATCGTGTGATGACAATGATGATGACGATGCTTATGATCGAGTAATATCAACTCTGATGATGTTGATGTTCCAGTAACTAGTTGAGTTACTGATGATGATGAATTAAAGAAAGCTTCCGATGATATATAGATGATGTAGTCAATGACTCCTTGCTCCTGCAGATGTTGTTATAATATCCTTCTCATTAAGGGGGAGTGTTGAATATTGTAACTTCTAAGAATATTATATTTGTACATTATTTATTCCGGAGATGTTCCATCCCTCCGAGGTGATTCTATTATGTATCCGGAGATATTTATTCCTCCGAGGAGTTGTGGCAACTAGGGTTATTAGACCCACCATGTGGGGGTCGTCCCATTCAGTTATAATAGGGTATTTAACCTAATGGTTAAATACGATCCTACATGTACTTGTGTAAAATATATGTCAAAGTAGTGTATAAATAGAGGAGGTGTGTTCCTCATTTGATACACTCACACACTTGAAAAGAGGAGCACTTGTCTGGGATATTTGCTAAGGAGGATTAGAAGGAGGGAGCACATCTTGTATTTTGGTTTATCATCTTATTGAGGAAATCTTTGCTGGGTTTTCTACCCCATGAAGGTTTCCCAGGATAAATCTGTGTCTCTTGTGTTTATGCTATGCTTGTTGTTTCTTCAGTGATCCTGTATATGCTATTATTGTGAAATAGAATGTAATGCTGCTATTTTCTGTCTTAGCATATTGAATTTTAACAAGTGTGCCCCTCCTAGGCGCATCTATTAGCACCGAGATCAAAAAATTTCAGTGGGAGAATCTTCCAAAAATCAAAACCCTAGTTTGACTTTGGACCAGAAAACCAGAAAAAGCAAGAAACTACAGACCAGAATTTCGCAAGTCAAATTTCAAGGGTGAAATTTTGGATTCTTCAAAAACAGATTGTACCAGCATACTCTCCTCAGGTAAGTGCGTCTTTTGGTGAGTTTAGTTTTCACTTTTGAGAAATTTTAATTTTTGGTTATTCTCTGTTCTCCGGGATAAGATGGCTCCAAGCACTAAGCTTTATGGCAAGTTGGAAGGCATAAAAAAATTTCGTGCTTGGAAATACAGAATTGGACTCATTCTAGAAGAGAATTATCTTGCAAAGTTTGTTAAGGAAGTTGTACCGGAACCTGTAGAAGCTGAAGCAAAGGAAAATCACAAGAAGGACATGATTAGAGGCGAGGGGATCATAGCAGATTCCATCAAGGATCACTTGATTCCTCAAGTTTCCTCCAAGAAAACACCTAAGGAAATGTTTGATGCCCTATCAAGGATGTATAAAGGAAAGAACATTAATTGGAAGATAAATTTGAGAACCCAACTCAAAAGTACAAAGAGGAATTAGGGTGAATCTATCCAAGAATAATTTACAAGGGTTTCCCAATTCAAAGAACAACTAGAAGCAATTGGAGACAACCTTGATGAAGATGAATTAGCGATGACCGCTCTCAATCGTCTTACTAGACCTTGGGATTATTTTATCCAGACAATGTGTGCAATAAAGGAAAGTCTACAATTTGAAATTGTATAGGAAGAATGTGTTCAAGAGGAAGATATACTGGAAAATCAAGAAGCGCAACTCAGAGATGATGATCAAGCTCTATCTACCCATACTAAAAGAGGAAAAGGAAAAACTCACTACCAGAAGGAAACTCATAAGGAGTTTCATCCTCCTAAGAATTTTTAGAAGTACAAGAAAGGAAACTACAAGAAGAAAGACTTTTCTTATCAATGTTATTATTGTGATAAGATGGGACATATTGCCAAACATTGTCCAGTGAGAAAAGAAGAATACAAGAAGAAGAGTAACAAAAGACATCATGCTCATTTAGTCGAAGAAGAAGAATAAGAAGAAGGACCTCCCAGGAAGTTACCAAAGGAAGAAATTGAAGAATATTCCCTATAATGGTGGTGTTTCAAAGCACTCTCTCAAATCTTGAAGAAAAGGACTTCCCTCATAAATTTTCACTAGGAGAATAGGAGAAGCCACATACAAGCTTGATTCAAGAGGATGTACTATCGAAAGAGTTTAGAATTACTTTTATATAAGATGCAGTTTTTATTGGGACAAAAGAAGGTGGCTCACATAAGATCACTTAGAAACAACTTTGATCTATGGTAGAAGACTTTATAAACATTATAGATCATAAGCAAGAAAGGCACGGGACCTCAAAAGTAGATGATGGAGTAGAGCTCACCATTAGACATTCCAATAATCCCTGCAAGGAGACTAGGATCGAAAGAGATCCTGCCAAACAAGCAAAGATAAGTATTTGAATTGTCATTTTTATCTAATTGTTTAACTGATATTGTTCAGTTGTGTACATATTTATATTCCTATATTTAGGAAGTATAGTATGCATATTAGAACAGTTGCATTAATGAAGTAGTTTACTACTAATATGCATGTGATGGGTAAGTAGCTTATGGTGCTATACAACATTCCATTGCTACTTATCTAGAGTGAAACCTCTTTGCTAACATATTAGGTGTAGTGCACACTCTTGATAATGTTCTGGTAGAGATGGAAGGCATCTAGAAAGTTACCATATGAATGTGGGATATGGATGAATGTTGTGGCAGTGTGACTTATGTTTTTATGCATATGTTTTGGAAAGTATGAAATGTTTCTAACCATGCTACTGAATTTGACTTGTAGGAAGTATCGTACACGATCACCTACAAATGAATAATGATGAGACTTGTTCCATAGAACAAGTGACAATGGTTCAACTATAAACAAGACTTATGAAATCAAGCAAAGGAAGAGATGTTTCTCTAGTATCCAAAATCATGGTGTAAAGTAGAAAAAGATATCGAGCAACCTCCATGACCCAAAGAACCACATGTGTGCAAATGAAGAAGACTTTGTACGAGCTCAGAAGTCACCCATGGATAAAATGATGAGATCAAGAGTGATGAGACATCAACCTTTGCTACAAGGTTGAATATGATAAGCTCATAGATGGGTGCAAGAAAGAACTTGCAACAGAGTTCGAGATCTTCATATCCAATGACTTAGACAGATGAAATAGATGGATACACAGAAGATTATCAGAAGAAAAGGATACCAATCATTCCAGTTGTGAATCCATATGGCTTCGGAAGTTGTTATCGGGTCTATTCTATCTAGAGTTGGATACCATAGTGATTCTATGCGATAACCAAAGCTGCATGAAAATGACAGAGAACCATTAGAGATATGGTGCAAAAGGGAGCTGTAAAGCTCCAATATGTGAGCATCGATGAGCAGGTTGAATATATGTTGACTAAGCCTCTGTCTCGTGTGAAGTTTGAGCACTTCGTGACAAGATTGGTGTAGTCCATAAGGACTTCCCTCAAAAGGGAGATTAGTGTTGATGATACTAGTGGCGCAATTGGCATTGATCATCCTTAGACAATGATCTCGTAATTCTGAAAGGAAGGATATTCTTACATGTTGATCCTTAGACTAAAATCTCATAATTCTAAAAGGAAGGATTGTCTAATATGTAAGTGGTGGACAATGATCCCATAATTCCAAAAGGAAGGATCGTCCAAGTGTGTTGAAGTGGTATCTCTATAAAGACAGGGTCCTGTAATTCAAAAAGGAAGGACTGTCCATGATCCCATAATTCCGAAAGGAAGGATTACCAAATTTAATGGACTGGGTCCCGTAATTCCAAAAGGAAGGATTGTCCATGATATCATAATTATGAAAGGAAGGATCACCAGAGTTGATGGATTGGGTCTTGTAATTCCGAAAGGAATGACTTCCCATGATCCCATAATTCTGAAAGGAAGGATCACCAAAGTTGATGGATTGGGTCCCGTAATTTCGAAAGGAAGGACTGTCCATGATCCTATAATTTTGAAAGGAAGGATCACCATATTTGATGGACTAGGTCCCATAATTCCGAAACGAAGGACTATCCATGATCCTGTAATTCCGAAAGGAAGGATCACCAGATTTGATGGACTGGGTCCCGTAATTCCGAAAGGAAGGACTATCCATGATCCCTTAATTCCTAAAGGAAGGATCACCATTGTTGTTGGACCAGAATCCCGTAATTTTGAAAGGAATGATTTTCCATGATCCCGTAATTCTGAAAGGAAGGATTGTCCATGATCCCGCAATTTCGAAAGGAAGGATCACTAGTGTTGTTGGACCAGAATCCTGTGATTTCGAAAGGAAGGATTGTCCATGATCCTATAATTCTTAAAGGAAGGATCACCAGTGTTGTTGGACCATAATCTCGTAATTCCGAAAGGAAGGATTGTCCATGATCCCATAATTATGAAAGGAAGGATTGTCCATGATCCCTCTGAAAGGAAGGATTGTCCATGATCCCATAATTCCGAAAGGAAGTATCACCAGTGTTTGTGGACCAGAATCTCGTAATTCCGAAAGGAAGGATTTTCCATGATCCTGTAATTCTGAAAGGAAGGATCAACTGTGTTGAAATTGATCCCGAAATTCCGAAAGGAAGGATCATATTGGTTTTTTATGCTCCTATTTCCAGAGATGATGTTTCTCTAGCCTTGAGTTGTTGACGATGATGATGTTATTCTAGCTTTATGCTGATGAGCCAGCCTCGTGTTGTCATTGTTGTTGACATTTCAGTATTTACTTACTAATGCTTGATGTTGTTGTTTCAGTATTTACTTACTGATGATTGATGTTGTTGTTTCAATATTTACTTACAAATGATTGATGTTGTTGTTTCAGTATTTACTTACTGATGATTGATGTCGTTGTTTCATTATTTACTTACTGATGATTGATGTTGTTGTTTCAGTTTTTACTTACTGATGATTGATGTTGTTGTTTCAGTATTCACTTACTAATGATTGATGATGTTGTTTCAGTATTCATATACTTATGATGATATTGTTCCAGCAAATTCTTGCTGAAAATGATGATGATGGTGATGGTGATATTCCAGCAGATGATGTTGATATTCCAGCAAATTCTTGCTAACAATGATTATGATGCTGATGGTGATATTCCAGCAGATGATTTTGATATTCCAGCAAATTCTTGTTGCAGATGATGATGATGATACGTCATCTCTATACTGAAGATGATGATGATGATACTTCAGCTCTATGTTGAAGATGACGATGATTATACTTCAGTTCCATATTGAAGATGATGATGATGATACTTCATCTCTATACTGAAGATAATGATGATGATACTTCAGCTCTGTACTGAAGATGATGATGATGATACTTCACCTCTATACTGAAGATGATGATGATGATACTTCAGATCTGTACTGAAGATGATGATGATGATACTTCAGCTCTGTACTAAAGATGATGATGATGTTACTTCAGCCCTATACTGAATATGGTGATGAAGAATATGATGTTCCAGCGTTGTAGTTGATGATGTTCCAGTACTGTAGATGATGATGTTCCAGTATTGCATATAATGGCGTTCCATTGTTGCGGATGATGATCCATCTTCATGCTGCAAATGATGACGTTCCAGCTTCATGCCATGGATGATGATGTTCCAACTTCGTGTTGCAGATGATGATGTTCCAGCACGTGCTGCAGATGATGTTCCAACTTTGTTCTACAGATCATGATGATGTTACAGCAAGCTTTTCCAGTTGTTGATATTGATGTTGTTGAAGAACTTCCAATGATTTATAGCTGTACCAACCAAGGTTCTAGATGATGTTATTGATGATGCCTCCTCCTCCCTCCTTCTGATGATGTTGTGTAGATTTACACCTGTTGTTATTGTTGTCAATAGAATACCCTTCTTGTTAAGGGGGAGTGTTGAATTAATGTAACTTCGAAGAATATTCTACTTGTACTTTATTTTTGTAACTCCATCGGAGATGTTTTACCTCTGTTTGGGGATGTCATTATTATATTTGGTCATGTAAGATTCATGAGTTAAAACCTCTATTGTAATTCAGGTCGATAGTACCCAAAAGGAGTTTATTATTATTACTATTTTGAGTCTCCCTAGAGAGGTCGACCCAGTCAAGTTAAGTGAGGCCGACCTAGTTAGGTTAAATGTAAATTAAAAGTAAAGTATAAATAGAGGGATTCTTTCCCTCATTTGGACCATTCACTCACTCAAGCATTGTGCATTAGAGGAGAGAGGAAGTTTGCGAAGGAGGAGGAGGATTGGCTTGGCTCTAGAGTTTGGATTTTTGTCTCTCTTCTTTGTGAGACTTATTTTTGGGCATTGTACTTTGGTAATCTATATTGAGGAATTTCTTGCTGGGTTTTCTTCCCCTTGAGGGTTTCCTAGTATATATTGTTGTGTACCTTGTGACTGTGTATCTTTCAGAGATCCTTGTTATGCTGCTATTGTGAAAATGTATTAAATGCTCATGAAGTTAGAATTTAGTCTTTTAGTATCATATAATCTTAACAATTATCGATGAATCCTTCTTTTGTAGCATTCTTAAATTTAAATTAGGGCCTATGTATGATGACAATTTCGAGGATATTCCTAGAAATTATGAAGAGGGTGTGGTTTTCTTAAAGCATCTCTGAAAGGGGAAACTCTTGAAAACCAACAAATGACCTTGTCTCTCAATTGTGACCAGCCTAATGGATAATCCCCTCTACATAACCTCATGATATTCTTCCTAAATAATCAAAATGGAATTCAAATTCCTAGATTGGTCCTTCAAGGCTTGGTTTGGGAGATGTAGGTTAAAGAGTTCAATATTTTTACTAGTGTTGATTGGGAAAGATATTCTTATCAATTTCATCAACAACATGGATACTCTAGAAACAAAATTCAATGTCTATGCAATTTTGAATGAATTATACTTAGATTTGTTTTCAAGACATCATTGGTCTCTTCTCTCACTCTATCACTGAATTCACATTATAGCCTACAATATTTCATTGCATCAAACTTTAATTAATATATCCGTTTAACATTGTGCAACACAACATAACATGACCCATTTTGGTGTGTTATTCATTGCATTAAACTTTCATTAATATATTACACTGTCATGAAAGAATGTTTTTTCATGGAAGAGAATACTTTTTTTCTCAAGTGCAAGTGGTTTCTCATGATTGAATGGCAATTTAAGATTAAATAATCCATAAACTCGTAATAAACAACTCAAGAATCCTAAGGCAAGATACATGCATAATACAAAGAATAAATTTGAAACTTGTGTCAAACAATACAAAAGCTATGAATCATGAGGCATGACCCAAATCAAAAGAAATTATGAAACTATTGTCAAATACTACATATAGGAGGTTAAATATTCTACTTTTTCTTCTTTTTTGGTTTGCCATCTCCAAAATCCCACCACATAATCTTTGCAAAATTTCAATTTTTGGATTTGATGAAATTGTTGTTTTTAATCTAGAAATGAATTCAACATCCTCTATTACCCCTACTACAACCGGGTTTTGCAATGTTAATATCATATATTTTCATTTCTATCAATCAAAAATTATTCTTGTTCGATTCAATCCAAAAATACTAGTTTCTCTTCCAATTATTTGAGTGGCTGAAAAAGTACCAATTCCTAGCATGTTTACACTACAACATACATATATCTAAAGGTTAAATAGTACATATATCCCCGTCAATGTTAAATAGTACATATCTTCGAATATAATCATCTAACAAGAAGGAAATACTTCTTAGTATAAGGAAAGTAAAGGCCATAAATCCACTCAATATGCATGTTCATATTGTCATATTAAAAGCAAAGCAATCATCATTATAAGAATTGAGAAATCTGTTTCTCCAACTCTGGCCTTAAGGTTAAATTTTCTGAAGTAGTAATATGCAATTTGTTTGATCCAAACCCTAGTTTATCCCTCACTATCGCTTGCCTCTCAGGTCCTTACAGCCATGGATCTGTATCCAAGAGGCTTCCTCCCCCTCTTGACGTCGATGCAACAAATTTCCACACCCTTATTCAATCTCTGGAGAAGTCAATTAAGAATTCTCAACCCTAAAGGTTTGTTAAAAAAATGGAACATATCCTTGAATCTAATCTTCCAGCCACTTCATCACGGCATATGGATTTGGCTCTTGCTGAAGAGGGCTTATTGGGAAGCTTACCAATATTTGGCCTTTACCCAGATCAATGGATATTTGGATCCATAAAAACTTGATAGCTATGATTAAAGGGAATCTAACCTATTATTTCTATGGAAGAGGGTTATATAGCTTTCTCTTCCAAGCCAAAGAATACCATCTTTCATAATGGTCCATATTTCTTTGGAACTAGGGAGGTGATGTATCTAAATCATTGGACCCATGATTTCGTCCCAGATATAGATGTACCATATGCAATTCGTGTTTGGGTTTGTTTTCCACCTACCCTTGCATTGATGGAATGAAGATTCACTAAGGAGTGTTGGAAACACTCTTAGAAAATACATCGACAAGTTGGAACCAAAAGATAGAATGTTTGTGTATGCAAGGATCTATGTTGAAGTGGATCTAGAGAAAGGATTTCTAGAAGCCATCCATGGCATCTTGGATCACTAGAAGCATGTGCAGAAGTTAGACTATGAACAAGTGTTATTAAAGTGCAAAACTTGTCGTCAATATGAACACTTTGCAAAAGATTTAAGAAGAATCAATGCCAAGCTCAAGCAAAAATGGACGAGGAAAAATGAAAAATTATGAATAAAAAACTTGTCCCAAACCCCAATCATTCTTATATCACAATTCATAAATCCCCTTCAACACCTAAAAATACAAAATTGTCAAGCCCATCCCAAGTAACTCATTCTACTCAGCAGGTAACCCACTCAACTCCAAAGCATTTTGCCTCAACAAGGGACATTTCACATCTTTCTAAGTTGATTTTATCTACGAATATCTATGAAATATTATCTTAGCATAAAGAATCCACTACAATCAAAGAGCCCATTAAGAAATGTAGCGCTTCCCATACTCTTGTCAATATTCCTTTTTCATTCCAGTGACACCATTTTCTCAGAAAATCAAGTGGAAACTCTCCTAAACTCGGAAGAAGATCTCATCTTGGGTAAGCAAGAGGAAATTGATCCTATCCTTGATAAATCCCACTTTCATGTTAGGATATTCCTATACTCCATCCTAGTCCTACTATCTTTTGAGACATTTTCATTTTCATTTTCAGTCTTTTAGGTTTTGCATGCACCTTTAGGGTTTGCGTGCATTCTAAGGTTTGCATGCATTTTACATGCATTCCATTCATCAGTCCCAGCACCTAGCCCTCAGTTAGCTAGCCCCTGGAGCTTCTTCTTGATCAGTTTCATCCCTCCTAGTGCCTAGTGAACCCACCTTTCACCTACTGCATGAGAGAGGCGCACTTCTTCACCTACCAGTCCAGTTATGTTCAGGTTAACAAGAGTTATCTCCCTGATTTTAGGCTTGACTCACTCTTAACTGACCTTATCACTCCGATGGACCTACAGTGTGACTAGATAACTTGTTCTGACTCCAGTTAGCTCAATGAGTGCCCTCCACTGAGCCTCCTTCACTACATTAGTGTTTCCATGTGCCAGTTACACCTACCACATTCAGTTAGACTCAGTTTGACTTCTGGTTGACTATTACTTGTGCATTTATGACTTCACTGATGATGAGTTGGACTCCTAGTTATTACTTGATGACACTCCACTGATTATGGATCTGTCCATGCAGGCTAATTCAAATCACACCTAGTGTATTTGAATCCTGAGCATTTTATATTTAGCTTTTTACTATTTAGATTAATGTAACATGTGTAATTATTCTGCCTCTATCTGAGCTCCTTTGGATCTATGTTCTTCTGCTCTATTCTTCTTCTGTCATTCCTAAATTCTTTCATTGTGAGGTTTACATCATCTCTTTGGATCTACTGTGATCATTTTCACATTGCAATCCAGTGGAGTGGTGATGAAAAATGAAATCCCAATGACAACTTGAAAGGGAAGAGGTAGATGAAGAGTGACCTATAAAAAAATAGGGAGAAAATCAACAAGAGATAAAAGGGAAGAAAAACAAAATAAGGAAAAAAAATGGGGATCCAGACCACTACTGAAAGTTCCATAGGAGTAGATGCAAACTTCAGTCACTCAAAATCCTAGGATCTCGAGTGCCATCAGATAGTCAACTTGGTGGAAATGTTAAACCCCCCAATGTTAAATGATATTAATGGTCTCCTGGAATTGTAAAGGTTTGAGAATCAAGGATAAAGAAGAAACACTTAGAGATTTGATTAGACGTGAAAAACCAGTTGTTCTCCTCCTCCATGAGTCTAAGCGAGAGGAAGTTGAAATGATAAAGATCAACGAAAGTATAACAATTAGCACTAGAGGAGCTTCAAGAGTTGTTTGCACTCTTTGGGACAAATTTTTGTTTCAACTAGACTTCTCCCATGAAATTCAACATTGGGTATCCATATCTTTAATGTTTCTATAAAGGAAAAAAAGAATGTTAACAATATTTACAAGTACTAAAGGATGCATATTTCACAAGAAATAACGTTGTGGTTGGGAATTTCATTGTGGTTTTATCAAACAAAGATAAAAGAGAAGGTAACGTAATAAGAGATCCCATGGAAGACCTCATAATAGATTAGGACCATGTGGATTTTAAATCAATAAAAGAAAAATATAGTTGGATCAATAGATGGTTTGGGCTAGGTCATATATTGATTCCTTATCGAGAGTGATCCTCTCTTAAACAATTAGATCATAACCTCCAAGACATTACTTTCTAGTATCTTGGACCACAAATCCATTTCGCTTATATTTTGCCATATTTTTCCCACTTTTAATCCACAATCCAAGAGCTATGGAAATCATAGAGGAAACATAGAATAAACCAACCTTTCATTCTCCATCCTTCATTTGGGAAAATAAGTTGAGAGCAATAAAGACAACATTAAAAAGAATAGCCCCCCGGATGCGGTTGGTGACATGCATGGGCATAAGACCATCATGACGATAGATGGCGGCCAAGCTCCCACACATGCGGAATGTGGAATGTTATGACGGCAGGTGGTTGTGTTAATGACATTTAATGGGTTTATGAATATGATGATAGTTGCACGGGAAGCATCAAGACGAGAAAGAAATGGTAGAGTTTGAGCCGAAAGGTGGTACGAGCTACAGCCGAGCTACTATTGAAGCCATCATGGAATTAAGTGGGAGGAATGATGTTAAATTGATTGAAGGTAGGTTGGATATCACTACTCTGGGAGATTGCTATTTCATTATTGCATCTGTGGCTTCTGGTCCATGTTGTTTTCTCTGTATTAGTCGCGGGGTGGTCATTCTAGGCTTTGTGCAGGGTAGTGGGAAGAGCCTTGGGAGCTTGGCGAAAGGGGATAGTAGGATGCAACAAAGAATCAAGGGCGGTATGGAGGAGGTCGAGACGAAGGGTGCATAGGATTCACACGGGCATTTCAAGGTGAGTCGAGAGCAGCTCTGAGTGACCCAAGTCGCTTGGAATTACCACGTGACTATTCTTGCGTCAATTCAGGCGGATTTTGAGATGTTGGAAAATGGTGTGTGGCGTGAGGTGGGGAATGCAGGCCCATCGTTAGCTAAGGCCGCACAGGAGACCTAGATTCAGGACCCTGGGTCCTCGTGGATCCATCAAGTCCTTTACGAGCGAATTGTTACTCTATATTGGGTTGTCAAGAGCATGTTGGGTTGTGTTTTGTTGGAACGAGAGGAGAAAGGGACGGTGGATGACGTCCCGGTGGTATTTTGGAAAGAACTCTACGCAGATACCTGACTGCTACATATGAATATTGACGTGTTGGGGCAGAAGATGACATCCCTTTCATGCCGAAAATGAGAAACTACAAGTCGATTGGGGTTATTGGAATGGTCGTGGGAGAGCAGCAATCTGGCTTGGCGCGTCTCGATGGATCGTTCCCGTTGGAATCGGGTAATTCTGGGTTCTGAGGCTAGGGTCTCTACTTTATTGATTTTGTGTGTGTTTAACAAAATTCTGTCCAATCGGAATGATATATGTTGGGTTCTATTCGTGTATTAGGACAGGGGGCTTGAGGAACTAGTAGGCTTATTGTGGGCTCTTTTTTGTTATGGTCATGATTTTTCTACCTTGGAAAGTTTCGAGGTTGTCAGCTCTAAGACGACTCACTTGTTTTGTTTAGCAAATGAAAAACTAATGGTAGTTATGTTTGTAAGCTATGTTTTCTCCTTTGGGAGAGGGGTTGTAGGAAAATTGTTATATGTCTTTAAGGATGCTTTGTGATGACTATTTCAGACTACCATGATGAACACTCACAATGATAAAATTTAATATGAAATTACTCTGTTAATATGAAATTACTTACTTACAAAAAAAAATATTAAAAAGAATAGTCAAAAAGGTCTTACATATCACCAGTGAAAGAACGCATATCTTTGCAAAAACCTCTTGGATCAATACTTACAAGCCATAATGGAAGTGAAATAGGTGACAAAGAAAATCAGATGGAGGAATATGATTTGTGCAACAAACTACATCTAACAAATAGGAAGAAAGTGGAAGTGTGGCGTCTGAAGTCCAAAAGTCTTTGGCTGCACTCAGGTGATAAAAATACGCCCTTCTTTAGGATTAAGAAAGGATCCAAAAAATACTCAATTAAAGAGATAACTCCTGCAAATGGAACAAGCTTGACTGGCTCTCCAACAATTAAAGAGGCAACACAATCCCATTTTAAATCCCTATATTCTTAGGAGGAAGACATTGATTCAAATGCCATTGAGGAAAATTTTATTATATTCCATTGCTTATTTCTAAAGATGAGAATTCAAAGCTATTTATAGACATAGAAGAGTCATAAATTATAAGAGCTATTTGGGGACTTGCACCTAACAAAGATTAGGGACTGAACAATTTCTCTATTCACTACTTATGTGGATGTTGTCCCATTATCAACTCTCAAAACTGATCTGAAATGTATGTTTATCCATTCACAGAAAAATAATATTCTCATTCACTACTTATGTGGATGTTGTCCCATTATCAACTCTCAAAACTGATCTGAAATGTATGTTTATCCATTCACAGAAAAATAATATTCTCATGGTATCCACTAATTGTTCTTTCTTATCCCTAATTCCAAAAGAAATTAACCCTTCCTCATTCTCTATATTTCATCCCCATTTGTGTAACTCCTCCTATAAAATACTAGCAAACATACTCTAAAATATTATCCCCGAAATAATCTCTGGAAATCAAGGAATGTTCATGTAGACAAGATAGATTATAGATCATATAATTTTGATCCAGGAGGAAATATATTCCAACATAGAAAAATATATGATAATCAAAATGGATACAGCCAACATGTTTGACTAAGTAAGACATAAAAAAAAAAATGTTTTTCGTAATTTTGAATTTGATGAATTATTGTTTATGGCGTGAAAGCTTGTATACACCCTCCTTGGATTTCCCCCTTGGTAAATAGGAGAGACTCATAGAGTTCTTCAACAACAATGGGAGAGACTCGTAGATTTCTTCAAGAGCAATAAAGGATTAAGGCAAGGATGTACCCTCTCTTGTTCTTTACATCATAATGGTAGATTCATTGCAAGAGGATTGGAATTGAGAGAGTATCAAACCATGTCTAAGAAATCAAATTCATTAGAGGGGTTAAAGGGATAAATCACTCCCAATTTGATGACACTCTCCTCATGGGGAGCATCCACTATTATAGCCGAGTAGTTCAACTATGTTTTGGACCAATTTTTTCATGCCTCCAATGTAAATTAAACAATAGAAAAATTCACATATACGTATATGGAACATTAAATGCTCATTAGTCGCAATCCATCTCTAGAATTCTTGAATTTCCTTGCTTTGTATTTTGGACCTCCTTCAAATATTTGGGGATGTTGATTTCATTAGGAAACCAACATCTATAATTTGGAAAGGAATAATTGGTAAAATGCCATATGTAAATTGTAATAATAGGGATCTTACTCGTTGAATCCAATAAACATAATAGTTCTCATTATACCAATATTGGCAGCGCTCGCAATATATCAGCATTCAACTATGTTGGCCCCCAATGGAGTAATGCATCACATTGCAGAAAAATCTGCAAATTCTTCTGGTAAGGTGGGGAAACTAACATTAAAATGTTTAATTTGATTAATTGGAACACTATCAAATCACCAAGAGACAATGGCATCCTAGGAATAAAAGATCCACCCCTTATGAGCATAGTAGTGGAAGTAACAGTTTTATGGCATCTAATTACTGAAATTTTCATTAGTGGAAATAGGTCTTGTTCAAGAATTATTTTCATGGCTACATAAAAGAAAAGAAATATATATATATATATATAAACCATTGTATAGTGGAAAATGATCACCAATGTGGAAACTATGTAAAAAAATGGCACCCCTAATACAATCTAAACTAACTTGGACCCCAAGGAATGGTACACTAATAAGTATATGGGATGATGACATCATGGAAAATACTTCTAATCGATGTAATAAAGAGCTCTTGGGTTTGATAGAATGGACAGAGAGATTCAAAGGATAAAAAACATTTTTGATTTGTTTCTTTGCATGATGACTCTCGATGGACAAGCTATACACCACTCTCTCCACCTATCCACCTCACCCCTTTGATATCAGTGTTTCTCTCTCATATGTGCTCTTGTTGATAAAATCACTTCACACTATAGAGTTTGGGGCTTCAAAGGCAATGAATGTAATTTCAATTTGATAGTGGTGTATCCAAACATATGAATGGTTACAAGAGTGCCATCACTGATCTAAAGGAGAAAGAGTTCGCATGCATGGTAGAGTTGGGGGATCCACCTCATTATAGCTGAGCAACGGTGATATTCTACATGTGGAGGACATTTTATATGTTCCAGTATTGAAGAGGAACCTCCTTTTAGTTTCGGTTCTTGAAGACAAAGGATTTTGAGTTATCTTCATGGATAACAAAGCACTTTTATGGCCGAAGAACAAAAGCTTAGAATCTGCTGATGTAATTGGAGTTCGAGAGGGAGGACTCTACAAGGTACCCAGGAAGTACATTCAAGCTATGATTCAACACACTACCAGTCCATGTGAGCTATGGCACCGAATCCTTGGACATCTACACTACAAATCGCTACCAGGACTTCAAAAGATGGTAAATGGCATGCCTGTATTTGATTTTTGTTGAGATATTGTAACTTCTAAGAATATTATATTTGTACTTTATTATTATGGAGATGTTTCATTCCTCCGTGAAGACCTTATTGTATATCCGGAGATGTTTATTCCTCCATCGGAATGTGGCAACTTGTGTTATTAGACTTCCCTAGTGGGATCGGCCCAGAGTCAGTTGTAATAGGGTGTTTAACCCAGTGGTTAAAGTTGGGGCCAACCTAGTTAGTGTAAAAGTCAAGTCAGAGTTGTGTATAAATAGAGGAGGTGTGTTCCTCATTTAACACACATTCACTTACTTGTGATTAGCACATAGGTGAGAGAGAGATCTGCTATGGAGGAGAAGGAGATCATGTTTGTGGATTACATCTTTGTATTTGTTGGTCATCTATATTGAGGAAGCTTTGCTGGGTTTTCTACCCCATGAGGGTTTCCCAGGATAAATCTATGTCTCTTGTGTTTATGATGTGCTTGTTGTTCTTTCAGTGATCTTGTATATGCTATTGTTGTGAAATGCAATGTAATGCTGATATTTTCTGTCTTAGCATATTGAATCTTAACATGGTATCATAGCTAGCCTGAAGAAAGGCAATGTATGGCACTTACGACACTTTCTTCACTTGCGACAATTTGAAGGTTAGGGTTTTGTATAGAAAAAACCATTCATCGTGGTACTTTCACTATAAATACATTTTGGAGAATGTTCTGGATCTGGAACCTTTACAGGTCATAGATAACATCCCCCTATACCTTGTTTCCAAAGGAAAACCTCATATTCGTTGTACTTTGTGAGTTATGATCACTACGAGTTAGGGTTTCTGCCTATTCCACATCTCAGTCATAAATAGGTGACCTAGGAAAAAAGGTCACAAATTGGGTTAGGAAGCTACAAATGAAATTTCATAAAAAGTGACAGGTAGAGCATGGATTGTAGCTTTTCAGGTAAGGTTTTTAGAGGCCGAAGTTGAACCAGTGACACGTGGCACGCCGTACAAGTTCGCTCTCCTGTTTTATCCCATAAACAAGTCACGTTGAGACACTTGGCATAACTCTCTCTCAGAGAATACAATTGAGGTCAGACCTATGGGGTTGGAAATATGACAAGTCACGATACCACAGACCGAAGTTTCAGACCCTACAGATCCAAAGTTTCATATATGCACCAGAAACAATACGGCACATCTGAAAGGCTAAAACGGAGGAAATCTAATATGAGGAGGAAGAAGCTCTCTCTTAGGGTTTTCAGTTATTAGGTCTGGAAGGACCTGATACAATGTTGGAGACACCTGATACAACATTGGAAGCTTTGATAATGGATTTGGAATCCATTCATATTGTTCCTCCATCAAAATGTTGTGGGAGGAAGGAGATTGAAGATTAGGGTTTCCAAGTAAGAAGAAACCCTAGCAAAATTGGGAGACTCATAGGGCAGCGATGAAGAAGGTTTAAATGGAGCTAATATCCTATAATCCTATAAACATGAACATACATAATATGTTTAAAAGTGATCTTCCTTGGATGGTTATGGTTTTACCCTTATAGAGAAGACTACTCGACAGGTATGACTTGAGAAGACATGGGTATGTTTTGAAATATGATTCTTGATTAAGTTCATTAAATGTTTGTCTTCATGTTATTGAGGTTAGTACAATTATGATTGTTTGATAATGATTGCATATGCGTGATAGAAGACATTCATTGATTAGTTTTATGACACTTATGATTGTACTAATGCATCTGTGGTGTTGTGTGAGGATGATGGTGTCTACTAACAAGATGCAGGTACATCAAGAAAGACAAATCAAGTTCTATGACCATGATGACATGGATACAAAGACTCATCCATAGTCTTTGACCACATAGAATCTCTACTTACGAGGTATGTATGACTTTTTTCTACTATGCTTAACCTATGAGATATGCAGGTTCTAGCACAAGGTCTCTAAATCATTGAAGAGAACAAAGAAGATATTGTTTGGGTATGTTAAGACATCACCAAACTTGATAATCTAGGTATGTTTTCCTACATCAAGTTAGAATCCTACTTTGTTAGGATCTTAGATAAGTATACCTATGTATGAAATGATCATGACCATACATACTTAAGATTATTTAGAATCATAATGTTTTGGTAGTATTGAGAGTATACTAATGAATGTATGATTATGAGGATGACACTAGTATGCATAGTGGTACGGGATGGATAAGAAGTTTAAAGATATATAGAGATCAAGCAGGAGGAAACCATAAAAGATAAGTATTTGAGTTGTTATTTGAATCTCTGAAATAGTAAATGATATTGCTTGTTGTTAACACCCAAAAAGTGTTCACCGGCCCATTTCCTTATTCACATAACCCATTTGTCCACTTTTTTCACCATTTGAGCCTTTAAAGCCATCAAAAGGTCACCAAAAGACCTTAATACACCCCTTTTTCCACTCAAAATGAATATTTTTCCTCAAAAAACATAAAAAACCCTCAAAAAGGGTCCAAATTCCCAAAAATATTAAAAAGGGAATAAAAATATTAAAAATATTCAAAAAGGGAAAAAGGAGGGAAAAGGTACCTAAACCATGTTGGTCAATACCATTGGTTTTCTCAATACCATAATGGTATTCCCCACCACCAAAAACTATAAAAAGGTGGTAGGGGCTCCTCACTTTCCATCCATCATCCTATCCTCATGCTGTCCAAATCTCCCATGAGCTTTTGACCATTGTAGCTACCTTGGAGAAGGGACCTTTGGAGCTTGGAGCTACTCACCTTGGAAGTTGCTCAACAATCTTCACCATTTGGAGGTATCACCATTGCAAGCACTTGCTTGCCCCTATTCTTAATACAAAATCATTTTTTACATATTGTCAGTTGTTTTGCTTTCAATAATATTTCCATTGTTTACTTATCTATTTCACATAGATCCATGATTAATGTAGTTTAAAGTAGTTTGTTATTTATTTCTATTGAAACTATTGCTACTAGTTAGCAGGTGCCCATTGCACTAATCTTGATTGCAAAACCAAGCCAACACTTGCAGTAGTTGTATGCATTCCTAGAATATATCATGTTGAGTGTAAACATTCATATAGCATTGAACAGTATACTACTAATATGCATATGATTGGTAAGTTGGACAAACATTCCATTGTTGCTTGTCTAGAATGAAACCTCTTTGCTGACATGCTGAGAGTTGTGCACACTCTTAATAGTATGTTCTAGAAGAGATGGAAGGCATCTAGATAGCCATTGTATGCATACAGGATATGGAAAAGTGTTGTGCCAAAGTATTGATCAAGATAGTTTCATAACTATGTGAATCATATTTGTATGCATAATAGATTATCATGTCAACATGATTTGATGATTATAAAGTATTACTAATCATGTAATTAACTTTGATTTGTAGGAAATATCGTGAAGAATGATGAACATCGA
This sequence comes from Larix kaempferi, assembly GCA_027924585.1. Classification (NCBI taxonomy): domain Eukaryota; kingdom Viridiplantae; phylum Streptophyta; class Pinopsida; order Pinales; family Pinaceae; genus Larix; species Larix kaempferi. Next base: position 4,055,214 of record BSBM01000141.1, read on the forward strand.
ACAAGTGATGGATGTTCAACAAGAAGATTTACAAATCAAACATACTATAGAAGGCTCGTGGCTAGAAGATTCTCTTAGAAAGAGAAAGAGGATCATGACGAGATGTTTGTGGCTAGATAAGACCATTATCTTAATGGTGTAATTGAAGAAGAAGTGTGAATCGAGAATACTCCCATAATTCAATTGAAGAAAGCTCTGTACGGGTACCCAGGATCGATAGTCATTTGATGAGCTTAATGATCACCATGGGTGATGCGGATTTCAACCTTTGATACAAGGTTGAAGATGGTGTACATATTCAGATGACATTCTTCTCTTAGATGGATGCAAGAAGGAACTGACCACAGAGTTCAAATGATCTTGAGGCTCATATCAGTAGACCCATCTAATGGGAGATGGCACGGATGATATGCAAAAGATCACTCAATGCAGAGTGTGAATGATGTCCAGTTACATAGGGAGAATTGATAGCTTCTTGACAAGCTTGGGATTTACCAAAAGTAAAGTTGATCCTCACCTTTACCTGAAGGTTATGGATGATACTATTATTGTATGTGGATGATCTTCTTCTAACAAGGAATGAGAAACAGATCATGGAAAGCAAGAAGAAGCTAGCTACAGAATTTGAGATGAAAGATCTCAGATTGATGCATTACTTCCTAGGTCTGGAAGTATGGCAAGGCTCAGAAGGAATCTTTCTCAACCAGGGAAAGTATGCTATGGAAATGTCATAACCCCAAATTTTCCGAAAAATTTAAAATTTTTTAAAAATAGCATATAATCTTATTAAATGCGGTCATTAGCTGTTTGATTAGTTTATGTTATCAGGATTGTAACTGAATGATCTTTTTTTATACTTAAATTTAAAGATGAGTTTCTTGTCAGTTACTGATTATTTTATGTTTGCAACCACAAGGGGGAATTGCCATAACAGACTGGGCTTACTTAGCTTCCGAGCTAATGCAGCAGATTTTCTTTCTCTTACAGATAAACAGGTAATGTTCGGGTCGCTGCAAACAAATCTTTAAAGTGTTATAAAACAAATTGATGTACCAAATCATTCAGTAAAAGTATAAGCATGCTAGCCAGGTTATCAAGTGTTTAAAGGTAGAACTCTTCCTATGATCTCCTCAAGATCTTACTGATAGAAAGTTGAAAATTACTAGAGAATATGATATCTATTTTCCTTGATAATAAGTGAATTAAGTATGCCTATGGAGTATTGGTCCCTTGATGATATTACTGTAATGCAATAATATTTCTTAACTAGCACTGTAGAATATAACTGGGTTACCATATTCAAACCAATTTTTAATCATCCATTCTTATCGCATCATGCCAAGTTTAAATGTAGAATATATTTTGATTTACAACTTCAATTGTAAAGGATCTGGAGTTAACAATATCGATACGTATATACTTTTCTTATTTCCAGCAATTACAAGGTTTACTGTCTGATACAAGTCTCCTCTTAACATTTTTAAGGGTTTGCATTGATTGGAAAACTACTCCTATTTCCATGATTGACAATTGAATAAAATCTATAAGCACCTTTAAAGTTAGTCCTAAATTATCATGATCTAACTCGTTGAGCATTAAGGATAACAAAAGTCTACTTGTTATCACAAGGAATCTGTGACTATTAAGAGATTTTTATTATATTGTAACAACAAGTAAAATGGACTAGAGTAACCTTAATCCAAATTTGTGAGTTATATAACTTGAATTCTACAAGTTAAAGTCACCTAAAGAAAGAATGACAAGTCCTATACCATCTCTGCAAAACTATAGCAAATGGCATTATAGTAGTAGAATTGTAAACCACTATACCTAACATTACTCCATTATCTTATAGACTTAAAAGAAATGATATATCTCTTGTCTTTTCACATGAGACTAGGGTAAATGGCAAAATAGTGATGAGTTTTATGGACCACTTAAAGCTTAACATTATACCCATATCCTTATAACTTTTATAATTAAAATCAATTCCTCTATGTCTAAAATACTTCAAGACTGAATTTTGAACGATATTTATATTGCATGGTTTTAATAGGGCAAAGTTTTAATAGTTACTATGCAAGATTAAAGCATTGTTCTAACATTTTGATTGTTAATAGTATGACAGGTGAAACTATGGTATTGCGACCATAAAGGGATATCCATGCTATGATTTTGTTTACCCATGCCATGATTTTGTTTATCCATGCTATGATTTTGTTGGAAAACAATCAATGGGAAATCTTGTCGTAAACATTAGAACTTCGACCCACTGGTAGGAAATATATTAAACGCGACGTGGTCATTCCAGAGCCATGCGTTGGTGTTATAAAGTCGTTGACTAAACCCTAACTTGCCATTTCTCCCTCGCCTTCGGGCTCGGTCGCTCTGTGAACCCACCTGGTCCAAGCTTTGCTGATACACTGTTTGGTAGCAGCTTCTATGTTGCTTCAGTCCTTCGTGCTCGTCTACTGTATCGTGTGGGGGTTAGTATATTTTAATGTTGGCAGCCATAGGGATGTTGAAAAAATTAGGGTCTTTCCTTTCTACACCACTGCTGACCCTGTCTCGGCGTGAGTGTATCTTTCGACGTGATACTGTCAAGGCTTCCATTGTGGAAGATAACCTTTGCTTCTGCCAACTCGTTCTTTTTGGTAACAAGGGAAGGGTTTACACTTCCTCTGCTCGTAGTTATCAAGTTGTTACGGTGACTGAGCTTCTTTCAAACTCACTGGTAAGTTACGGTTACTCCTTTGTCTTTCTAGTTTAAAGAAATAGTTTATCCATTTTTAAAAATAAAGTTTTTAACTGATACTATTCTTTCACTGCAGGCCCTGGCTCTTCTTAAAGGTGTGAATGGCACAAGCTTCGGCGGTTGGCTTTACCTGGTAAGCCTGGTTTTCACCATGGCATTTCCTCCTTGTTGGTTTGTTAGGACGGTTAGGGTTTTGACTTGAGTGAAGCGACTCTATGATTACCTTCGTTATGTTCAGTCTTTTAACTGCATGTTAAATGAATTCTTACAGGTTTAACCCTACGTTATTTATGGCTTCGGTCAATATTGTAATTATTCGTCTTTCGTTTGTATTTAAGGTTTTCTGTAGAAGAAATACTGTGTATATATATAATAACTGTAAGCCTGCCTGTAGATGAGGTTACAGCCTCTAAATCTTGTTTCATTTACTGTACTCTTAAATTGTTCAGGGTTTTCACCTAGAGTTTGGTAATATGACTTATTATAAAGCTTTCATGTATCTTTGAGCTTGTTATCGCATGCATTTTTAATTCTATGTTTTGTACAGGAATAAGTGAAATTAAGTTTATAACCACTTATACTGTGAACTTATGATGCGGCCGTAGGTGAAAACATTGTCTTAACTCTTAGCATTAATTTTACTTGTACAGACTGGACTGTTAGGGTTCAACCCGAATTTTATAGTTGAGATTTAGTTTAGTTGCTTAATCTGTTATTAAAATTATGACTATGTTGCTTAAGCTCGATGATTGAGCTAATGTTTGTTATGTTATTTCTTTTGGTTTTTTTTTAAATAATAACTGAGTTATTATTCTATTAATAAATTCTCTTTAATATAAAATACTGTTAGGGTTATGTACCTTGATTTATTTGTTATGTAATAATTTCCTAATTTATTTATAGGGTTTGTACCCTTATACAATAACCTAGCTGTGAAAACAATTCTCCTACATTGTTCTTGGTCATGATATAAATACTGTAATTTATCTTGTTATGTATTACTATTGCCTTCTAGGATTGTTTATTTAACTTGTAAAACACAGAGTATAAATATTTTGTACATAATCCTTACTTATTTATTCATCAAGTATAAATAAGCTAGTTTTGTAATTGCAATAATAAATTATTACTTAAAGTGTTACATTTATATTGTATGCATTATAGATACATTATTTGTAATACAATAATGATATTACTTCTTTCTAAGGATGCGGAAAAACACAGTAACTCTTAACAAATTTAACTACTGATATTCTGAGATACTAACTTTACTAACTAATTACTCCTCATACATATAAAAATATAAACACAACATACATCCATTCATACTTAATAAACATAAGGAAATAAGTGACAGAACCTGTTTAAGCTGTGGACAACAACAGCAATGGGAGGCCGTTCCTCCCTACCAACTCCTGGAGAGTGCTCAGACAGCGACTTCTCAGGACCCCCGAGTTTGCTCTGGTCTCCCTGGTTGGAACTAGGTGCAGCAAAATCAATTCTCTCAGCCAAGAAGCTGTAATGGAAATAAGTTACTGCAGCAATCCTCCTAAAACAACTTCCTTACTGTACTTCCCTCTTCCTCAATGGATTCCCTGAATAACATTCACATGAATGAATTCTCTCTGGAAAGTATCCAAGCCCCCAGCTCTCTTCATTGAGTCCTTTTAAAATATTTCCTAGGTCTTTGTTGGGTTAACTGTCATTTAATGAGCCACCTGCTCTGATTCCACTTTCTTGGGGAATCATGACCCCAAATATAGGGAAGTTGCCACCTGCAACTTAGGAAGTGTTTGAGGATGCTGCCACTTGTCTTTTGCCTTTCCACCTAGTGCCATCCACCAGTTTGACCAGTAACCTCTTTTTAACAGCTCTCCCATACTGTTGTCTCCACACTTTATTTATTAATAATAAAATATTCTGAATTACACTCCATTTCTATTGACTCTGCTGAGTCATCAATCCCTACTTAGCATTAAATTTAACATAATGTCTCAAGAATATAATAAAACAATTACAAAATTTTTACAAAATTGGGGTATTTGACAGGAAATCTTGAGAAGATTTGATATGTTGGAATGTATAACCATGGCCACTCTCATGGGTTCTGACTTGAAGTTGTTAGCTGATGACTCATCAGAGTTAGTGGATGTAACTCTGTACAGGCATATTATTGGGTCATTGATGTATCTGATGGACACTAGGCCAGATATATGATTTGTTGTGAACACCTTGAGTCAGTATCTAGTGGAACCTAGACGTGTTCACTTAATAACCGCAAAGCATGTGATGAGGCACCTGAAGGGTACGATAGACTTTGGTCTATATTATCTTGGAGATCATGATTTCAGATTTTATGGCTACACAGATGCCGATTGGGTTGGAAGTGTATCAGACAGGAAGATCACATCGGGTGGATATTATTGTCTAGGATCTGCCATGATCTCGTGGTTTAGCAGGAAGCAGTCTAGTGTGCCTCTCAGCATAGCTGGAACGGAATATATAGTTGCTTTCTCTGCTAGTTGTGAAGCGATATGGCTTCGAAGTTGTTATCAGGATTGTTTGACTTGGAGATAGAATCCACTGTGATCCTATGTGACAACCAGAGTTGTATCAAGATGACAAAGAATCCAGTCTTCCATGATAAGTCAAAGCACATAGAGATCCGATATTTCTATATACGGGATATGGTGTAGAAAGGAGATATAAAGCTCGAGTATGTGAGCACTGACGAACAAGTTGTTGATGTATTGACCAAACCTCTATCTCGAGTAAAGTTTGAGTATTTCCAAGACAAGCTTGGTGTATTTTAGAAGGACCCTCCTCGAAATGGGAAGTGATATGGTCGCTGATGATGAGATTGCCTGTATCGATGGTAAGGTCGATGATGTGGATACTTGTATCGATGATGAGGATACTGTATCAATGATGAGGATACTGTATCAATGATGTGGATACTGTATTGATGAGGATACTGTATTGATGAGGATACTGTATCGTTGATGTGGATACTGTATTGATGAGGATACTATATCGTTGATGTGGATACTGTATTGATGTGGATTCTTGTATTGATGATGAGGTCACTTGTTCTGACGATGAGGTCGATGATGAGGTTGTCGGTTACGATGATGAGGTTTTCGGTTACGATGATGAGGTCGATGCATGGTCCTTAGACTTTGTCTAAGTGGACGAGGAGGAATTGTATCATCCTCGGACTTAGGTCCCTGAATAGATCCGTAGACATATGTCTCCAAGAAGTGGTCCCTAGTGGACAAGAGGGATTGTATCATCCCTGGACTTCGGTCCCTGAATTGATCCGTAGACATATGTCTCCAAGAAGTGGTCCCTAGTGGATGAGAGGGATTGTATCATCCTCGGACTTCGGTCCCCCGAATTGATCCGTAGACATATGTCTCCGAGAAGTGGTCCCTAGTGGACGAGAGGGATTGTATCATCCCCGGAATTTGGTCCCTGAATTGATCCGTAGACTCTTTTCTTCGAGAAATATGTTGGTCAATGATGTAATGTGCGCTCCTGGACTGCTCAGCAGTGGATGATCATTCACGAAACCTGTAATGATGTAATGTTCGTTCATGGATTAGAGGGTGACCATTCACAGGTTGTAAATCCTAGATTTGATCTAGGTCACACCCCAATTGAAATAGTATTGGGTATGTGGTTGACTGGAATGATGTAATGTGTGCTCCTGGACTGCCTAGTGTAGCAGCAGGTGATCATTCGCAGGTCCCTTAATGATGTAATGTTCGCTCTTGGACTGCTCAGTGCAGCAGCAGGTGATCATTCATAGGTGGTAAAATCCTAGATTTAATCTAGGTCACATCCAGTATGAAAAAGGATTGGCACTATGGTCGGGATTGCATCGTCCATAGACATGAGAGGTGTCTTATAATGATAAGGATTGATCATCATGTAAGTAGATCTGGATTGCATCATTCCTAGACATGAGAGGTGTCTTAAAGTGATAAGGATTGATCATCCTGTAAGTAGATCGGGATTGCATCGTCCCTAGACATGAGAGGTGTCTTAAAGTGATAAGGATTGATCATCCTGTAAGTAGATCGGGATTTCATGGTCCCTAGACATGAGAGGTGTCTTAAAGTGATAAGGATTGATCATCTTGTAACTAGATCATGATTGCATCGTCCCTATACATGAGAGGTGTCTTAAAGTGAGAAGGATTGATCATCCTATAAGTAGATCGGGACTACATCGTCCTTGAACGTTTGGTTCAAAATGTACGTGATAGGACTATATCATCCATGAAAGTTTGGTTCAAAATGTACATGATAGGACTGCATCGTCCCTGAACGTTTGGTCCAAAATGTATGTGATAGGACTGCATCGTCGCTAAATGTTTGGTTCAAAATGTACTTGATAGGACTGCATCATCCCTGAACGGTTGGTTCAAAATGCACGTGATAGGATTGTATAATCCTTGGACTTATGTCCTAAAGTGAGCAGGATTGATCATCCTATAATTGGATCATGTGTGTTGCAGGGTATGCTGCTATGATTCTGTTGATCGGTAGATCCAGACGATGAGGCTGTTGATCGAGAGATCCAGATGATGATGTTGATCGGTAGATCCAGACGATGAGGTTTTTGATCGAGAGATCCAGATGATGATGTTGATCGATAGATCCAGACGATGAGGATGTTGATCGAGAGATCCAGATGATGATGTTGATCGGTAGATCCAGATGATGAGGTTGTTGATCGAGAGATCCAGATGATGATGTTGATCAGTAGATCCATATGTTGATGTTGTTGATCGAGAGGATCCAGATGATGATGCTGTTGATCGAGAGGATCCAGATGACGATGTTGTTGATCGATATGATGATGTTGTTGTAGTTGTTCGAGTGCTGCAGAAGATGAAGATCTAGTATTGAAGATCTTGAAGATGTTCCAGTAACTGTTTGAGTTACTGATGATGTATTAAGAAATCTTCCAATGATTTATAGATGTATCATGTTTCATGTAGTTGATGACTCCTTACTCCTATATATGTTGTTATAATATCCTTCTCGTTAAGGGTGTGTGTTGAGATATTGTAACTTCTAAGAATATTATATTTGTACTTTATTATTCCAGAAATGTTTCATTCCTCCGTGAAGACCTTATTGTATATCCCGAGATGTTTATTCATCCGTCGGAATGTGGTAACTTGGGTTATTAGACTTCCCTAGTGGAGTCGGACCAAAGTCAGTTGTAATGGGGTGTTTAACCCAGTGGTTAAAGTTGGGGCCGACCAAGTTAGTATAAAAGTCAAGTCGGAGTTGTGTATAAATAGAGGAGGTGTGTTCCTCATTTAACACACATTCCCTTACTTGTGATTAGCACATAGGTGAGCGAGAGATATTCTATGGAGGAGAAGGAGATCATGTTTGTGGATTACATCTTTGTATTTGTTGGTCATCTATATTGAGGGAGCTTTGCTGGGTCTTCTACCCCATGAGGGTTTCCCAGGATAAATCCGTGTCTCTTGTGTTTATGTTGTGCTTGTTGTTCTTGCAGTGATCTTGTATATGCTATTGTTGTGAAATACAATGTAATACTGATATTTTATGTCTTAGTATATTGAATCTTAACAATTTTGAGCATGATAGTGTATGTTGGGGTTGTGCACTTGGGAAGAATGTTAAGAAAAAATTTCTAGCAGTACTACTAGATATAAAGGGATTATAGATTTAATACATTATGATGTATATGGTCCCTAGGTATATCAAGAACTTAATTGTCACTAGGGACTCTTCTATAGTAATCAAAATCATGAACAACTTTAACACTCCATCCGATGTCAAACTTGCTAGGCTTATTGCAAGAATTCAAAATCCTAGCTCTTTGCTTTGAAAATATTAGGTATTATCATGTTTTGGGAGAAGATAATCTGCAAGCATATGGTCATGCCAACAAATCCTCACAATTGAATGAAAGAGAGCTAAAAAAATGGGTAGGCAATCTCTCTGGTAAAACTTTGTTTCTCTTTCAAGTTATCGGTAGGAACCTGGTTTGGATTTGGAACAATTTTTTTTATATTCACTTGTGCTTGCTCTTTGATCTCGAGGCTGGAAAGGAATTGGGTGTGTATCCTTTGTTTTTATTTGCTAAAGTCTTTGGTTTTAGTGTGTTACAGCTCAATGCAATTTTAGTAGGGATAACAAGCCCCTTATTCTATTGACTTTGGGCTATTTTGATACCTTTGAGTGGACTGGTTGGAACTCCAATATCTTTGTTTTGAAATAAATAAATTGGCTACACTTGTTTGGTTTCATTCTATTAATTATGGTTGGGTATACTGTAACCATAGGATCATGGATAGCCCTTGAAACCATGGGAATTTCCTTTGAAAAATCCATGAAATTCATAGGGTTCTATGCAGCTATGAGGATTTTATCGATGGAAACAAGACTTTAATCTTATTTGTTACAACCAAAATTCATGGCCAAGAAAAAATCTGCAATACTCAAAATGTAGTGATATTGGAAACTCTTCTTCTACAAAAGATACAAATCCAAGTATTGGAAGTGGAATGCTACTTGCTCTAGAATATGGCTTGTAATTTAAACTAGGTTCTTAGTTAGAAACTTTCAACCTCAAAATGTTAATAGATTAAAGAAGAGGAAACCATCCAACAAATGTTAGAAGACATGAACTTGGATATTAAGAATTCACAACCCACCAATGTTGGCCAGGATGAAGTGCATATCAAGCATGTTTTCCACTAGTTTCATTTTTATTTATGTTATGCAAAACAATAGTGATCTTAGGCATCTTCTTTGGAGTTTATAATAGTTTGAACTTTTTGAAATCATTTGTGAATGATAATATAATCTTTTTTGAATCAAACTTTTATGGTTTTGATTATATATTGAAATTTGGACCGCATGACAACATACTTTTTGTATTATTATGTTGACCAATATCGTTGCAACACCTTTCTAATTCAAATCATAATAATTTTTGTTATATAAAAAATAAATAAATAAAAAGATAATTTCACTTCAATTGAAAATTCACTAATACACCTTATGTGGAAAACTAAGTACACATTACAATATATATATTTTTAATAAAATGCTACTATTAAAAAATATATATAATGTAAAAAAAAATTGTAATTTCAATAAAAATTAATAAATTAGCACATTGCTCTATCTTGCTTTCATATAGAATAGACATTTAAACCCCTTTGCTAGTAAATGCACAAAAATGGAAAATAATTTTTACAGTTTGGAAAGGAATGCCCATAATTGTTGGCACACAATTTGGAAAAGAATTAAGGTTTGAGTCTATCAAGCTCACCCAATATCTAGAGTATGAGCAATATAACGTACATTCTCTACTTTGAGGGATTTGTTATTAGCTCCTTCTTATTAGTGAAATGAAATGGGTGAGAATTGAAGATAAGGAGATCAATCCCTATATTTTATGCTCATAAAAGATAAATATTTTAGGATTTACCCTCATGATAGTATGAATAAATGGGATAGTAGTATGAAAAAATGGGCTTGCTTATGAAGGATTCAATTTGTGAAACACAAGGAATGGTATTACAAGTGATGTAGCAGTTTCAATGACAACATCTAAACTAGCATATTGGATGCCAATTTTATATACAATCATGACAATGTGGGGCTAAGATATATATAACCATAAGAACTAGCTATGGTTATTGAAAACTTTTTGAATTTTAATGGAATCAACAATCTTAGCAAGGCAAAAACAACAAAATATAACCTACATCAAGGCCTGAAAATGTGTTATTGGCCTTAACATTTAGATGAAGTATGGGTATTCAACAATTGTGGAGCATATGGGCCAACCCATACATAGCTATGAGGACATGAATAACTTAGGCACCTTGTGACTTTACATTCCCTTATTTGAATTTTATATTGTCTTTTAAGGTTTTGTGGATCCCCTTATCCTCACAAGGGTTTAAACTAGGTTTTCATTCTTAAATTGAGTTAACCTTGAAATGGTTGGAAACTGACCCATCAATGGCCCTATGATTGCTTAGCAAGCTAACCTTTTTTTTCTCATTCTTCTCTTGCAGGTGTACAAGGTTTCATTCCATCGTTGATATTATAATCTTATGGTATTTACCCCTTACTTATCTTCGTGGGGAAACTTCCTCCAACATATATGTTAAGGGTATGAATTAAAAAGGTTGAATATATAGTTTGGAATGGGATTTTGTAATGTCCCTTTTAAGAAATGTTATAAAAATGACCAATTTTTCACTTTTTCCCCTATTTCGACCTTTGAATAGTTTTGATGTCTAGGTCTCCAAATTGACCCAAATGCTCCCAAATATTCTGAGAAGGTATATGACTGATATTAAGACTTGAATATGATTTCCAGGGATGATTTATGACCCTCCAAATACTTCTGCAAACTTTTTTAATATTCTGTCCAAGGTAGGAGTTTTCACTAGCAAATTGGGGTTCCAATTCTCCCTGGGTAAATGCTGAAAATGGCTTTCCAAATGCTCCCAAACCCACTCGAAATTCTGAAAAAAAGGAAGAGGATGTTTAAGGGACATTATTAAGGTCTTATTTGCATCATTATTTAGTTTATAAATCATGTTATAACCCTCTCCCAAACTGCTACAAAATCACTAGTTCGACCCTTGGGGAAATGGCACCAAATCTTCTCCAAGTGCAAATAAACTGAGTAATATGACTTCAAATGCTTAAGTGATGGATATGAAACTTGTAATACTCACCAATGGAAGTCCATTCATCATAAATATATTATAGAAACATTCTTTCATTCGAAATTACCAGCATTACAATGGCATACATCAATATAGTGGGGAAATGGTCAATGTTTGCTCATTAATAATCACTTTTACATACAACCACTTGGTATTTAGACATGATACTTTATGAATATGAATAACAGAGTGTATTAATCTTATTACAATCATAAATGGATCATGATAATCTCTCCCAAAGAGTACAATAGCTCACCCAAAGCACAATTCCTCAAGGAGCAAGAATATGCCATAAAAACTTGAAATGTTGAGAGAATGTGTTGCACTAGAAGAAACCATGAGCTTCCCTGTAGATTACACCTGCAAATACAAACTCCATTAAAGATCCATTAAATACCCGAATGGCCTCTCCAAACACCAACTTGGATGGGAATCTTTCACCCTCGAAATTGGCTAAGGCAAGAAACTAGTCATCCACTAGCTCTCTCTCTTCACAAATGCAAATTTATCAAATTATCAAAAGCCCTTCTCTTTGTTGATCCCTGTATTTTATAAAAATCCATAGCCTTCTAAGGTTATCAATCCATCCACAAACTCAAGCCAATTCAAATTAGGGTGTGTGCTCAAGATTTGTCATGTGTCCTCCCTTCCCTAGCCTTCCATCTTCCCCCAATTCGAGTAGGGTCCCATTGAGCTTCCCCAACTCACATGAGGGACTTCTTGGATGCTATATTTAGGCCTGACATGTCATAATGGTCAGATGTTAGCCTTAAGGTCTACAATATGTCATAAATTTCATAGCATCTTCATCATTGGTGTCATAGATGTCATAGGTGTTAGGGAATCTAGCCCAAGTGTCCAAGAAGCTCCTATTTGACTATTCCTCTCCCATGTAAGTTACATTTCCTTCCAAATTAGACCTATGATGCATATGGCCAATTGTATTAACCATATAACTCATCCAAGAAAATTAGGTTTCCCATGGATTCAAAATTGCAAGAGGAGGATGCCATGTGGCACAGAAATTCTAGCTTGTGTGGGCCCCATAATCTCCATGTGTCTCCATGCTCCATTGCCACTTCAATTTTTCTCTTGTATTTATTTAATTAGATCCATTATTAAATATTTATTCCATTCTAATTTCTAAACATCATTTATTAGCTCCCTTATTAAAATTCCAAATGTATCCATCCAACCTAGGGAACTAGTAGGATTGATGGAATTGTCCTGCTATGCAATTATTTGAGTGGGTACATTACAGTCCTCCCCACCCAAGATTGCTTGTCCTCGATCAATTTCATATTTGGATTCTTCAAAATCTTCTCCTCTTCCCATGCAGCATCTTCACTTGGTAGATCCTTCCATTGTACTAAGTATTCTTTGATAGTTCTGCTTCTCAATCTCCTTTCCCTTATCTTCAAAATCTTTTCCGAAACAAGTGTGAGCTGACCTTCATCATCCAAAGGAGGAAGTATTTCTGAAGTGACAATTTGCTGACCAAGAGATTTCTTGAGACAAGAAACATGAAATACATTATGGATTTTACTCCCTTCCGGAAGTTCTAATTCATATGCTACCTCCCCAATCTTCCGAACTACCTTGTATGGGCCATAGTATCTTGGTTTTATCTTTTTTGCTCCATTCTTTTTTAGAGATGTTTTTTTATATGGATGCAACCTCAAATATACTAAATCATTAACCTGAAAGATCATTTCTTCTCTATGTCTATCTGCATATTGTTTTTGTTGATTTTGAGCAACCTGCAAATTATCTTTCAAAAGCTTTAAAATTTCTTGGCTCTCTTCCACCCAATCTTTAGCTTTTGGGGATCTACTATCTCCAAATATAATTTCAAAAAATTTAAGTGCATCATAACCATATAAATCTTTTAAAGGAGACATCCCTATTGACATATGATAAGTGGTGTTGTAGCAAAACTCACCCAAGTGTAGCCATTTTGTCCATGCTTTTTGTTGCTCTCCCACATAGTTTCTTACGTACCCTTCCAACCATTGATTCACCCTCTCTATTTTTCCATCAGTTTGTGGATGATATCTTTTACTTAGAGTCAACTGAGTGCCCACCAATATAAAAATTTCTTGACAAAAAACACCCATGAATCTACTATCTCTATCACTTACAATGCTCTTGGGGAGCCCATCCAATCTGAAGATTTCTTTAAAAAAAATATCAGCCACTTGTGCAGCACTAAAAGATGATGTAAAAGCAAATAAATGAGCAAATTTTTTCAACCTATCCACTACCACATATATGCAATCCTTACCCAAATATTTGGGCAAACTAGTGATGAAGTCCATTGAGATACTGTCCCATTTTTGCTCCAGAATGGGAAATGGTTGCAATAAGCCAGTTGGGCATGTAAGTTCTGATTTTTTTTGCTGACATACCTTACATTCATTCACATATTTATGAACATTTTCCTTCAGCCCCTTCCAAAAAAATATTTTCCTTAATTGCCTATAAGTTTTGAAGATCCCTGGATGGCCAGCTAGTGGGGAATCATGTGCTTCTAGTTGCAAAATTTTGTACTTGAGTTTTGAATCTTGAACCAAACAAATTATTCCCTTATAATATATCAGCCCATTCAAAATCATGTAGTTATCATCCCCTTTGATTCCATCTAACACATCACAAGCAAATATGTCTTTGGCATATTCAACTAGTAGCATGTTTTTCCAATCCTTGGCAATGTCCATGAGAGAAAAAGAAGGTCTTCGCTATAATGCATCTGCTACAATGTTATTCTTCCCTTTAACATATTCAATATCAAAATCATAAGCTTGAATCTTGCTTACCCACTTTTGCTTCCTTTCATTTAGATCATTTTGGGTGAGGAAGTGCCTTAGACTATTGTGGTCAATTTTCACCACAAACTTGCTTCCTACCAAGTATTGTCGAAACTTGGCCCCGCATGATGGCCAGAATTTCTTTGTCATATATGGAGTAAATATTTTCATGAGGCTGCAAATTTCTGCTCTCAAAGGCTATAGGGTGTTTGCCTTGCTTTAGGACAACCCCTATTCCTCCACCTGAAGCATCACATTCAACTACAAAAATCTTAGAAAAATCAAGTAATGCAAGTATGGGACAACTACTCAATACCTCTTTCATTTTTTGGATGGCCTTTTCAGCCCCTTAAGCCCACTTGAAAGCATCATTCTTAGTCAAATCAGTGAGTGGAGAAGTCAACTTGGAGAACCCTTTCACAAACTTTCTATAATAGGTGCATATTCCAATGAAACCCCTTAATTCTGTGATATTTTTTGGTGATGGCCATTCTAAGATAGCCTTGATTTTTTCCATGTGTAATTTCACTCCTTCTTGCCCAATAATGTGCCCAAGTTACAATAGTTCCTTCATCCCAACTTCACATTTAGACATCTTAGCAAACAAGGACTTTTCTTGCAAAGTTTTCAACACAATTTCTAGATGTTGCAAATGCTCTTCCCAGGTCTTACTGTAAATGAGAATGTCATCAAAGAAAACCAAAACAAACCTTCTAATTTTCTTGCAAAACATCATATTCATGCATGCTTGAAATGTTGTTGGAGCATCAGTTAATCCAAAAGGCATAACAAGAAACTCATAGTGTCCATAATGACATCTAAAAGCAGTCTTTTGCACATCTTCTTCCTTCATTCGAATTTGATGATAACCTGATCTAAGGTCAATTTTGGAAAACTATTTAGCCCCAAATAGCTCGTCTATGAGCTCATCAATCCTAGGAATAGGATACATATTCTTTATGGTCTTCTTGTTCAAGGCTCTAAAGTCTATGCACATCCTCAAGGTTCCATCTTTTTTCTTTAACAACACTACGGAAGAAACATAAGGGCTAAAGCTTGGTCTAATGAGTCCCAACTCTAGGAGTTCTTGGATGGTCTTTTCAATTTCATCTCTGAATTTTTTTGGATGTCTATAGGGTGGTATTTGAATGGGTGAAGTACCCTCCTCCAAAACAATGTTGTGCTCAAACCCCCCCTATCTGGTGGTCTACCATGTGGAAGATCTCTAAAAAAAATTTCATACTTTTGCAAGAGTCTCTCTATCTCCTTTGGGTGCTCAACAACCTTTATATTTGGCTTGAGAGATGTGATATGAAATTCAGAATCTCATTCTATGTCCCCATGCCTCAATATAGATCTCATACTATTACAAGTCACTACTTGATTTGGGTAAGTATGTTGCCCTCCTACAACCCTTAGTACTCCTTTCAAATCTTGAAATTTCATTTCAGGAATTTGATAATTTACTGTATGCTCCCCTATAGAGTATAGCCATTGCACTCCCAAAACCACATCAGTATCAGCAACATCAACCACATAAAAACTATCAGCAAAAGTATAGTTACCTACGGTGACTTGCAGCTTTGGAACCCATGTTTTGCACTGCATTGTGTTGTGACCGGGAATGACAACTGTGAAGCCATCGAATGGTTCAATAGGTATATTCCTTTTCTCCACCATTTCTGCATCAATGAAGCTATGTGTGGCTCCTCCATCTACCAAAATTGAATCTCTTTGTCCTAGTACCACACCCTTGCATCAAATAATGTGATAACGAGGCACTGCTAAAAGTACTGCCATTCTTGCTTTGTCCGATGAAGGCTGATTTTCTTCCTGTCTTTCTTCTTCAACTGTTGTCTCATATGCCTTCATCTGAAATATGTCCTTCTTCATCCATACCCCCTTCATACTCATCATTATCAAAAAATACTTCTATGTATTGAGCTTTTCCCTTAGTACATTTATGCCCCGGTGTCCATGGTTGAAAGCATGTGAAGCACAATTTTTTCTTCGAAGTTCATCCCTGTTTAGTCCTTCTTTCTTATTCTTTTCAAATGAATCTCTTTGTCAAGGCTTCTTATCAAATGCATCTCTTTGGCAAGGTTTCTTTTCAAATTTGAAGTTAGGCTTGGGAGGAAATCTTGTTCTAGGAAGCACATTTTGGAGATCTCTAGTTAAGTTCATTGCATCTTTTAATGTGGTGGGCTTGTGGGATTTGACCAAGCCTCTTAAAGTTTCAGCCAAACCTTTAGTGAACAATAATACTAACCTTCCCATAGATATATCAGCCACCTTGACTGATAATTTTTGAAAGTCCATCATATAATCAGCAGGGGTTCCCACTTGCTTCAATTGAGCTAGTTCTTTGAAAGGAAATTTTGGGTCTTTTTGCTAAAATATCTCTAGTACCCTGTCAACAAATTCTCCATATGTTTTAACCTGCTCATGACCCAAAGTTTTCAGACCATGAAACCACCAATCATTGGCATCTCCTTCCAAGTGCAAAATGGCCATTTTTAAGGCATTTTCTTCCACCAATCTCAAATATCTATAGTACCCTGTCAACAAATTCGCCATATGTTTTAACCTACTCATGACCCAAATTTTTCAGACCATGAAACCACCATTCATTGGCATCTCCTTCCAAGTGAAAAATGGCCATTTTTAAGGCATTTTCTTCCACCATTGGATTCAGCTGAAAATACACATCTAGTTTTTGCACCCAAGTGTTAGCAAAATTTTGAGGAGAATCATCAAAAGTGGGAAGTGAAATTTTACCAATAGCACCATTTAATTCTTTGTTCTGGAATAGAACCCTATTTTCCTCCCTCTTTTTGAGTTTGTTTGCAACAATAAAGTACCGTTCAAATGGTAGACTTTTCCTACAATTTTCATCCAATTTCTCCCAATCTTTTGCCAATGTCTCAAGTTCAGATTGAGTGCTAGACTCTTCTTTGGGTATAATAAATTTAGGTGCAGTAGGCTTTGGTGTGCTTTGAAATTCATCAAGTCTATTACGGGGTCCTGTGCTTGAGAAAATATGCCCACCCATTGTCTACTTTTCTTCTGAATGTGAGCTACTGCTACCTCCCATGACTCCTTTGCCTGCTAGTTGACTAGACATTAATTCGAATCCCTTCATCATATTTTTTTTCATGTCTTCAAATAAAGGTCTTAGAACTGAAATAAATTCCTCCTTATGTTCTAAGTTTCCCTTTTCATCCCTAGTCATGATTTCTTCAAAAATTTGCTCTTCTTCTCCTACTACTTCCTCTTCAACTTCAGGTTCTAAGGGTGGTGACTTATTCTTTTGGATCATTTTTAATACCATCAGGTTCCAATACCATGCTCTGATACCACTTGTAATGTCCCTTTTAAGAAATTTTAAAAAAATGACCAATTTTTCACTTTTTCCATATTTCGACCTTTAACTAGTTTTGATGTCTAGGTCTCCAAATTGACCCAAATGCTCCCAAATATTCTGAGAATGTATATGAATTATATTAATACTTGAATATGATGTTCAGGGATGAATTATGACCCTCCAAAGACTTCTGCAAACTTGTTTAATATTCTGGCCAAGGTAGGAGTTTTCACTAGCAAATTGGGGTTCCAATTCCCCCTGGATAAATGCTGAAAAATGGCTTTCCAAATGCTCCCAAACCCACTCAAATTTATGAAAAAAGGAAGAGGATTTTTAAGGGAAATTATTAAGGTCTCATGTGCATCATTATTCAGTTTATAAATCCTGTTATAACCCTCTCCCAAACAGCTACAAAATCACTAGTTCAACCCTTGGGGAAATGGCACCAAATCTTCTCCAAATGCAAATAAACTGAGTAATATGTCTTCAAATTCTTAAGTGCTGGATATGAAACTTTTAATACTCACCAATGGAATTCCATTCATCATAAATATACCAGTGTAGATCCAAATCCTAGGCTCTATCAAGCGCTGAGAGGGATCAAATCTCCCGAGGTGCAAACCTCTCCTTGAATAGCACCTTGAGTGCAATACCTGAGCCACCTAATCCTAAGCTCTAAATTCTCTAGTTTAAGTCTCATATTTATTTTTTACTTTGTATTATTCTTTTTTGTTTATGTCCAACATAATATTTATTACTTTTTACTTTGTATTATTCTTTTTTGTTTACTTTGTATTATTTTGTTACTCGACAAACACTCTAAAATCTCATATTTACATTTTACTTTGTATTAAAAGTAAAAAGTAAAGTCTCTAGTTTAAGTCTCATATTTACTTTTTACTTTGAATTATTCTTTTTTGTTTATGACCAACATAATATTTATCACCTAATCCTAAGCTCTAAATTCTTTAGTTTAAGTCTCATATTTACTTTTTACTTTGTATTATTCTTTTTTGTTTATGCCCGACATAATATTTATTACTTTTTACTTTGTATTATTTTGTTACTAGACAAACACTTGAAAAACTCGACAAATACTCACATGTCACAAGATCTCCCTCATACCAGGCTGTAGAGCGCCTCTCGGCGCAATCAAAGAAACATTCTTTCATTCGAAATCATCAGCATTACAATGGCATACATCAATATAGTGGGGAAATGGTCATTGTTTGCTCATTAATAATCACTTTTACATACAACCACTTGGTATTTCGACCTGAGACTTTCTGAAGATGAAGAACATAGTATATAAAGCTTATTACAATCAGAAATGGATCATGAGAATCTCTCCCAAGGAGTACAATAGCTCACCCAAAGCGCAATCCCTCCATGAGCAAAAATATGCCATAAAAACTGGAAATGGTTGAGAGAATGTGCTGCACTAGAAGAAACCATAATCTGCCCTGTAGCTTACACCTGCAAATACAAACTCCATTAAAGCTCCATGAAAGACCTGAATGGCCTCTCCAAACACCAACTTGGATGGGAATCTTTCACCCTCGAAATTGGCTAAGGCAAGAAACTAGTCATCCACTAGCTCTCTCTCTTCACAAATGCAAATTTCTCAAATGATCAAAAGCCCTTCTCTTGGTTGATCCTTGTATTTTATAAACATCCTTATCCTTCTAAGGTTACCAATCCATCCACAAACTCAAGCCAATTTGAATTAGGGTGTGTGCTCAAGATTTGTCATGTGTCCTCCCTTCCCTAGCCTTCCATCTTCCCCCAATTCGAGTAGGGACCCATTGAGCTTCCCCAAATCACATGAGTGCCTTCTTGGATGCTATATTTAGGCCTGACATGTCATAATGGTCATATTTCATCCTTCAAGTCTGCAATATGTCATAAATGTCATAGCATCTTCATCATTAGTGTCATAGATGTCATAGGTGTTAGGGAATCTAGCCCAAGTGTCCAAGAAGCTCCCATTTGACTCTTCCTCTCCCATGTAAGTTACATTTCCTTCCAAATTCGACGTATGATGCATATGGCCAAGGGTATTAGGCTTCCCATGGATTCGAAATTGCAAGAGGAGGATGCCATGTGGCACAGAAATTCTAGCTTGTGTGGGCCCCATAATCTCCATGTGTCTCCATGCTCCATTGCCACTTCAATTTTTCTCTTGTATTTATTTAATTAGCTCCATTATTCAATATTTATTTCATTCTAATGTTTGAACATCATTTATTATCCCCCTTATTAAAATTCCAAATGTATCCATCCAACCTAGGGAACTAGTAGGATTGATGGAATTGTCCTACTATGCAATTATTTGATCAGTGGGGACATTACAGATTTACCTTTCCTACCTAGCGCAAAACCTTTACCTTGCATTTATTATTAAATGGTAAAAGCCATATATTAAATCCCTAGACAAAGCACATCGCTTGGGTGGTTGTAATTTGTTGAACCCATGTGACTGGCAGGTGCTTGGGGCATCCAACAAAGCCCACATTGAGTAGCTGCACTAAGTATTTTACTGGTTCGAGAGGGAGGACTCTACAAGGTACCTGGGAAGTACATTCAAGCTATGATTCACCACACTACCAATCCATGTGAGCTATGGCACCGAAGGCTTGGAAATATACACTACAAATCGCTACCAGGACTTCAAAATATGGTAAAAGGTATGCCCGTATTTGATTTTGAGCATGATAGTGTATGTTGGGGTTGTGCACTTGGGAAGAATGTTAAGAAAAAAATTTATAGCAGTACTACTAGATATAAAGGGATTTTATATTTAATACATTATGATGTATGTGGTCCCATGTCATCCCCCTCCTTGAGTGGCTTCTTATATTATGTACTATTCATAGATGATTTTTCTAGGAATTCATGGATTTATTTTATGAAGGCTAAAAGTGAAACTCTTAGCAATTTAAAGAGTTTAAATCCCTAGTTGAAAATCAGAAAGAAAAGCACATTCGCGCATTAAGGTCTGATAATGGAGGTAAATTTGATTCACATGCATTTAATGAGCTATGTAGTGATGCAGGAATATGTAGACAGCTAACAATACCATACAACCCTCAGCAAAATGGGGTCGCCGAAAAGAAGAATAGAACCATATGTGAGGTTGCAAATACCATGATGCATGATCAAGATATGTCTACCTCATTATGGGAAGAAGCCACTCGTACAACTGTGTACATCCAGAATAGAATCCTACATGCCATTCTAGATGAGAAGACACCAGAAGAAGTGTTTATCGGTGAGAAACCAGACATCTCACACTTGAGGATATTTGGGAACCCTGTATACATTCATGTACCGAAAGAAAAGAGAACAAAGATGGAGCCTTCTGGAAAGAAAGGAACCTTTGTGGGTTATAGCAATTCATCCAAAGCATACCAAATATATATACCTGTTGAGAGACACATTGAAGTCAACCGAGATGTTACCTTCCATGAGGAAGCTGCTTTCAAAATATCGAAAGGGATTCAATGTGATTCAGAGATGGAGGATCCTGAATCTGATTCTCCCCCTTCAGATTTTGAGAGGGAGACACCAGAAGATGCCTTAGATTCGCTAGCTCCTGAAGAATCAGTGGAACTGATTGAGAGGTCATCTGGTGAACCTCCCACTAAAAGAAGATATGCTTGGTGCTGAGATATCTTACAAGATGCAAAGAAACATGGAGCACTAGCAGTATCATCCAAAGCACAAGCAACCTAACAAATATTCATGGTATGTGGCACTGATGAGTAACATCAGTGATTCAGAACCATCCTCATATGAAGAAGCCTCAAAGCAGCAATTTTGTAAAGATGCAATTACAAAAGAATACAACTCTATAATGAAGAATGATGTTTAGGAGGTTGTTCCTAACTTGATGGCAAGTCCATTGTGACTTCCAGATGGATTTACAAGATAAAGCATGTTGCGGATGGTAGCATTGAGAAGTATAAATCCATATTCATTGCCAAAGGTTTCTCTTATAAAGAAGGCATCGATTATGATGAGACCTTTTCCCCTATGAAAAGGTACACCACAATCCGAGCAATGATTGCACATGCATCTGTTATAGCATGGAAACTTCACCAGATGGATGTGAAGATAGCCTTCCTCAATGGTGAGGTTGAGGAAGAGGTTTATATTCAGCTTCCTAAAAGATTTGTGGTGTATGGGAAGGAGTCCTATTTTTGCAAGCTAAAGAAATCTCTATGTGGGCTTAAGCAATCCCCTAGGGATTAGTACTACATAATTGATAGTTACCTTCAGAAACTGGATTTCAGTACGAGTGAAGCTGATCCAAGTTTTTACTTCAAAGTAGTGAAGAACCAACCGTTGATATTGGTTCTGTATATTGATGATTTGTTTCTCACTAGAGAGGAACATCTGATTGCTTGATGCAAAAGGGAGCTCACCTCAGAGTTGGAGATGAAAGAATTAGGTCTAATGCACTACTTTCTTGGCCTTGAGATCTGGAAAATAAAAGATGAAATTTTTCTATCTCAAGGGAAGTACACTGTGGTTATATTGCACGAGTTTGGCATGATAGATTGCAAATCTATGACTACACCGATGGTTTCCAATTTGAGGAAACTTCATGAGTTAGGATTTGGATCAAATCTAGTAGATCCCACTTTGTATAGACAACTTATAATAGGATCATTAATGTACTTGATACATTCTAGGCATGATATATGTTATGTTGTGATCATTCTGAGTCAATTTATGTCTAATCTGAGACACAGACACTGGACAGCTGCTAAGCATGTGCTTATGTCTCTTCGAGGTACAATTTCATATGAACTCAGATATGCCTCCATTGGAGGAGTCACGTTACTTGGTTATACATACTCAAACTGGGGAGGAATTATTGTGGACCGTAAGAGTACATCCAACTACTATTATATCCTAGGATTAGCTATGATATCTTGGTCCAGCAGGAAGCAGGGATTCGTAGCCCAGAGCACTACTGAAGTAGAATACAGGTTTCTAAGCGCTAGCATTCATGAATTCCCTCAAGATTTCCACAAATGTACCCTTGGACAGAGCTAGTGTTTCCTGCCGGGAAGTAATGTGGATCAGAAAGCTACTTGCAGGGTTGTTCGGTGAAAAAATTGAGCCTACAGTTATTAGGTGTGACAATCAGAGTTGCATCATGCTTTACAAAAACCCAGTGTTTCATGACAAGTCGAAGCACATTGAAATGAAGTATCACTTCATCTAAGACATGGTCCAAAAAGGTACAGTAAAAATTCAATACATTGCTACTGATGAGAATATTGCAGATGTATTAACAAAGCCTTTGTAAGTGACAAAGTTCAGGTACTTCCGAGACAAGATTGGTATGGCAAAGAATGCCTCCCTCGCTGAGAGGGAGTGTTAAATATACAACATCGGGATACATTCTCCCAACCAATCTAATGTAGCCAATATTGATCCTCCCATATAGAGGTGATCACTTTGATTGCCTTTCGTGTAAATGTTATTCCTCCCATATATAAGTAATTGATCAAAGTAATGATGTTGTAAAGTCTTGTTGGAAAAGGCTTTGGACTTGTGTGTCAAGTCATGATTCTCATGTGAAACTTATGTATAAAGGTATCCATGGGATGGACCTCCCATACAGAGGTGGACATTCCGTATAAAGGCCATGCTTTACTTGTAAAAGAATTTAATGTTGTGTGATCTATTATTAACCATGATCATCGGATTTCTATTAACTCTCCTTTAAATATTGATCACCTCTAAAGTGAATTACTTTAGCATATGATCATTTGGTCCAAATAATATAATATGGTCACAGCATCCGATAATTCTTCTTAGTATAATGTAATGTGATGGATAATTAAAGTTAGCACATATTGACAATGTAGTAAGAGATAAAGAAATAAAAGATAAAGCATATAGATCAAGAGAATTTGAAATTTCCCATGCAGACACTTCAGCTAATTAAAGAGAACTCAAATTGTTAAAGCTTCAGTTAAGTATCAATGTATGCCTCAATCAATGCTTCAGTTAAAGCATCAGTTAAATATATGACTTAGTTAACTAAAGAATTCACAGTGGTCACGTCAAGTAAATCAATCAGGATGATTTCAATTAACTAAGTGTTAAAAAAGGACTAGTGAACTAAAGTGTTTTCACTTTAGTTAAACTAAAATATGACACTTTAGTAAATCAATGAGAACTCGAATTGATCACTACAGTGATGTTATCAAGAATTAGTTAAAGAGAGTTAACTAAGTGACAACAAAGAAGATCTAGTAAACTAAGTGACGAAACTTAAGTTAGCCACCTAACTAAGTGGGAAAGCTTTCAGTTAAGAGGCTAGTTCATCCTAAGTGACAGCTCAGTGAGATAAAGCATTGCATGAGAAGTGGGGTGCACTTCTGCATGCAAGATTGATACATCCAATTTGAGGGCGAGTTCATCCTGAAAATAGAAGATACAAATAGAAGAGAAGAATGTATAAATATGTTATACAGGAATGATGAATTCAATGTGAAGCAAATTCTCTTCTCCATTGAAGGCAAGGCGCTTCTCTTTTGTGCAGGATATTATTATTGAAGTCAAGGTGCTTCTCCGATTGATCTCTCTTCTTTATTGCTTTTGTATCTTCACCAAGAGTGTTTTGGTGATCTCTTATCTTCTGAAAGCAATCTACTATTTTGTAAAGAAAGGATTCTCTACTATATATTATATTATACTGAGAAGAATTGTTGGGGTTTGTGTTCTCATAGTTTTGAGGATTTTCCCCAGGGTATATCTTGTGTTATGGATGTATGAATATCATGTGATTGAATTGTTTATTGTTTCAAGTTTCGGCATCTAAAAGAATTAAAGATCAAAGCTCAACCAAATATTAACACATGGTAGAATATAACTACTAAGAATCCTCGTAAGTGCAAGATTCAAGGGCCATTTTGGTGTGTGTGTTGTAAATCAAATGCAAATACATGACATCATATTTTATTTCACTGCCCTTTCACAAAACAAAAACGATTGTTTTCCTTTGATGAAATTGTGCAAAGAATGGAAACCCCTATCTCGTGGAAGGAAATATTCACCAATTGACACAAAAAATATAATGGGACATTCTTGAATGAGACAATTCTCAAAAGAGCATAAATAACTATGCCAAAATTTGTTTGATGGAAGATCTAGTGGGCATGAAATAAAGTCATATTTCAATAAGAAAGTGTTACACCAAGGAATATCATTGCTAGCATTGAAGGCCTCCTAAATGAAGGCATCACAACAAGGGGGTGGAAGGCCATAACTTCTTTCTATTGGAACATGATGATAAATATTGGCTCAAAGGTATTCTAATGGTGGATGTCTCTTAGCCAAGAAGCATTCTCTTGAAGCCTACCCAAAGACTGAAATTGGCAGTTTCAATTGAAGGAAAAATAATTTTAGTGATGGAAGTTGTCCCAGTAAAAATTTATTATCTTCTTTGATGGGGCCTTAAAGGGAAACCCAAGGATGGTATTGTTGTGGGGGATCATCCGTAATCCCAATAGAATCCAATAAATTAGTTATGAAAGAGGGTTGGGGAAAGAAACTAGCAATCAACTAGAGTCTCTAACTCTATTCCAAGGACTCAAAATCCTAGATTCAAGCCGCATCAAGTACCTTTTAATTATTGATGATTCAACTATAATAGCAGTAATACTTGGGAAACCCATATATCCAATAAGATGGGAAATCCCCATACTCATCTTGAAAATACAAAAATAAGCTAATCACTTTGAGACTAATGAGTGTTTTCATTTCCTAAGAGAGCACAATCACCATGTTGATTGTTTAGCCAATGTGACCTCTCAAATGGATGGTTGAATTCTAAAGGCTAAAACGGGGTATCCCACTTCCACACCCTATAAGTTAACAACTATGAATAATTGAATGTATCGCATGCATTCCACGCTTCAAGGATTACGATAGGGAAGCATTAATAATGGAGAGCATATAACTATGGCCATCATACCATCTGACAATTCAATCTTTATGGTTGGAAAACCATTTCAAAAGGATTTGGTTATGAATTTTATTGCAAGTGGGATAATGAGGGTGTTTCTTTGTGACAGTGGCTCTAGTTCGAGGAAGGTCACCTTAGCTTCAAATATTGCTAGTTTACCACCCTACAACTTGCAATTTCCTCCCTTCGTTGTGGCATCCAAGCTCAGTCTCATTACACTGGTAAGCTTTGATGATTCTAGGCATATTCTTGTAGTGCATTCAGAATGTCTGGTGTGAAATTTGAAGCTAGTGTGGTGTGAGAATTTGACCCAAGCATTGCTAGTGAATTAGGTTCATTAACGAATTTAGCTTCTTATTTTGTATGGTGGGAAATTACGGTGGACAACTTTGAACATATCGTAGTGTGATTTGAATGTACTGAATAATGGAATCGAGAGTCTCAGTGCAACTGGATTTATATTGTGTGTTTTTTCTGTGTTATGTTGTGGAGCCATATCTAGGCATTTGCGTAGTTTAAACATCTCAACGAGGAAACAAAATTATGTACCCTTGGCCTTTTCGAAGAATGAAAAATGTGGGAAACCGCTCCCATCTTGAGATTTGTCCATTTTGAAAAATCATTGGCATTCATAGGGTCTTGCGAGGGAAAAAGGATTTGATAGCAAATAATAAAACATCCATCTTCTCAATCATAGGTGAAAGTGCATGCACAAGAGGAAAATCATAATAGCAAGTATGTAGTGATAATGGAGACCTATCTCCACCAAAAGAGACAAATCCAAGCTTTAGAATCTAAGTTCAATTTGCTTCACCACCTAATTACCAATTTGAATAAGGGTTCACAAAACACTACATCTAATTACAAAATGTGAATGGGATCAGTGTCTAAGGAGCTCAAAGAATAAGAGGCTATTTATCAATGACTTGAAGATGTGGACATGGATGGTATTGATAAATGATCTCAACACATCAATGTTAGCTACCTCACAACAAACATATATTTCATTGCACGAAGACTAGTGAGGTGCTCTACAGCCCAATATGGAGGAGATGTTGTAACGTGTAACATATGTAATGTGTCATCCCCCTAAAAAAAAAAAGCAAATTATGTTGGCTTAAACAAAAATATATATATATATATATCGATTTCATATTAAATTAGATATATCGAGCATCAAATCAAATATCTTGAGTTGTGATTTTTTTCTTAATGTGTAAAAATTTTAAGATAATAAAAATTTACACCTCAAGAAATTACATCCCTCTCAGTGCTTGATAGATCCGGTTTAAGATGGATCTATGTTGGTTAAAATCAAATTACTCTGTTTTGCAAAGTAGGTGTGATTTTAGATGTTTTCAATATGATTTATACTAACATAAATTCATGGACTTACTTTCAAGGATAGCATCATTTTTTTCCGCAAATTCTTAATTTTTTGGACAAATGTTAAACTAAATATTGTGGAACAGTGATTGCTTCTTTATATTATTACGCTGAATAACGTGACTACAACAAAAGTTTGTAATTACACTGATAGTTTGTAATTCTCCCCACTTTTGATCCAAGATGGAGGTAGATCTCCACGGATCCCAAATTGCACAAGGATGAGACAAGTGGATTGTCCAGGTTAATTTATAGTCGTCGTAATTCCAAATAAACAATTATAATAAAAAAAGAATATAAAAATTAATTGGTAGTTGATGCATGGATAACCAGCAGATTGTGGCAAAAAACTTTTTTAACTAGAAAAAGGGGGCCTATTGGTGTTCACCAACCACAAGTTAAGTGATTGTGGTAGTATAAAAGTTTACCATTTTATTTATAAAGAAAAAATCAAAGAAATCCATCCAATTAAATAGATTTAGTTCGTAGGGAATACATCTAGTTAACATAAAATGCATATAAACACACCAAGCAAAAATACTTAATCGTTGACCAACCGTCATAGAAAAGTGTCATCTTCTTAGATTAATGTCCAACATAGAAATGTTTGTTTCTTAAATGCAAATGAGGTCCCATGACCAATGCCCATGCATATTTCAAAATAAATATTGAAATCAATGTCAAAAATTCTTGGTACAAGGGCCATAAATATCATAAATCCCACCATAGAAAATTGCTCAGGATCACAACCTCATGCCTTGTCCAAAATAAATGTCAAACAATACATCTATCCAAGTAGGGAATGAGTCTTAGTGCAATAGTTACAAAGACCATAAATCCAATTCAAAAGTAATCTTATCCATATTATCTATTAAATATCATTACAAGATTCAAAACAACCCTACAACTATGACCAAAAAAAATCATCATTACAAGATTTGTAAAAACCTTCTAACTATAAACACACATAAGCAAGTTAAAAAACAAAAAGAATCATCATTACAAAATTTATAAAAACTTTATAACTAGAAACATACATATAAGCAAATTAAAAAAAAATAGAATTTGACAAAGTGCAACACTCGAATCAACACCTGAGGACAAAAAGAATATATATACAATTAAGTATGCATATCTAGATTGTCAATTCAAAATATGAACAAACCCTACAACTAGAAACGTACAATGCATAAAAGCATGTTGAACAAAAATACTCGACAATATGTAACACTTTAATCAGCAACCAATAAAAAGCAAATAACCTAGAAACCTATTAACTCCTGAGAAATGATTCGTGAATTTTATAGTGCTAAAAAACACTAAAATTCATCATATAAATAGTTAGTAATATGTCACGGTTAAGTTTGATAAGAATCAAATTACATTTGTTCATTTGCCCAAAACAAGAAATCATATAGATATAATATGCAATGCCCCCATGTTGACTTCTACAACTAAACTACATTATGATATAGTTTATATTTATTTGCTTATTATTTGTTGAACTCGATCATAAAATTAAGTTGGAATAAGGAAACTATATTGTGGACTTATGGATCTATCTATGTACAAGGGTTATGTATAAAACTTAATGTTTATGTTGTAAAAGAGGAAAGTGGCACGATTTCCTTCTAACATGCTAATTAAATAGATAAATGTAGTGGGTAGATATAAGTTTAAATCATATTTGAAAATAAAACAATAGGTAGCATGCACATGGTAAATAGACTAACTTGTTTACATTGTTCGTCGATTGATGTTACAATAATCACATGTAAACAATTAACTGGTTATGCACGTTCTTGTGTATGGTAACTCCACAGAAAGTGGACTAAGTGATAATAAATTAATTGTGGTAGTAAAGTGACAATGATGTCGTTGACATCAAATAAATTGTATACTATGAAACATTCATTTATGATGTATTTATTTGTTCAATATATTAGTATGATGTGTGGGCAACTACAAATCCTACAAGATGCACAATTACCAACACTAGTCATTCAATGTCCTAGCCTTAATAACAATAACAACAACTCGATATGGTAATAAATAAAGCATTGACCCTAGTTCTATCAAGAGGGGTGGAGGTATTACCCATTGTTTATCCTCCAAAAACTAAAATTGTGGGAGGATCGTGCTAAGCCACACTTCCCAAATGTGATGGTGACTTCTGATTCATTGTCAAGAAACCTTAATTGATATAGTCAACACTTCCACTTCTAGATTCTATCTAAAGTTAAGTTAATATAATTGGTACTGCCAAAATATTTCAGCTAAGAAAAGGTCAAGATCTGGAAAATGATAGATTATGAAGGATGATTTGAAGTAGTTAAGAATGTTGTTGAGGAATTAGATATTACTCGAGTTTCGTACTTAGTTTTTTATGGTCTAAACGACTTGCTTGATTCACTTATGATAATATCGAAAGTAATGTTTTGTTCATATTTGAATCATTACTTATTTTGTGAAATTCTAGGTGATATACTATCTGCATACTTGAATGAAATAACATAAAAGTGAATGTTAAAAGTGGTAGGTGTAATCATTAGTACATGCACATAGCTATGACATAGCTATATATACATACATTACACACTAAGGATATATAACTATTAAAATAATATTATAAATAATTTACAATGGTTTGATACATGTTTATGTTTATTGTAATATAAGGTAAAATATCAATTTAAGATATATCGCTATTAAAATAATTAGGAATAGTTTACAACAACAACTTGATACATATTAACTATAATATAAGGTAAAATATCAATTTAAGATATATATTTATTAAAATAATCTTATGAATAGTTTACAAGGACGTGATACATGTTAACTACAATATGAAGCTTAACTTTCATGTGGATTTACTTTTTTATTTTAAAAGGAAATTTGCATTTATTTAAAATTGAAGATTTCATTTTGCATTTATTTAAAATTCAATATCATTTTATCACATTTGCATTTAGTTAAAATTGAATATTTCATTTTATCACTTATTCATTTAAAATTGAATATCATTTGAAAACTTACTTGTAAATATAGATATAAAAAAATTGGGTATCATTAAATTGGATTGGTTTTTGTTTTATTGAAATGGATTGTTAGTGTATAAAAAGTGGGTAAGATTTACAAGCAGTGTTATTTTATTGTTTCGAGGCCTCCCGAGATTAGAAGGGTGGTGGAGAAGTGCATTAAGAGAAGATTGGAAAGAGGATGAAGATGGAGATGTAAAGAAACTTACAAGATTTTGAATGCCAATGGAGAAGAAGATTGGAAAGAGATGAAGATGGAGATGTGAAGTCACATAGAAGGCTTTGGTAATGAGAAGGATTTGGTGGAGGGAACTTAGAGTTGGGCACTGGGACATTGAGCTATGAAGGTTGAGACTCATTTTGGAAAAATGACTAGAATTGATAGATTTTACAAAGTTTACTAGTTTTTGCTATAGAGACCATGGGAACATAATCTCTTAGCACTAAAAGTACAAAAGCTATTAGCTGATTGGGAAGATTAATCCCACTTTGGATAACAATAAACTCTTTGAGATGATTGAACTAGACTGCATTGGCCTACTAAAAAACTTTAGTTCTAAATCAATAAGCTCTTTGAGAAGATTGAAGTAGACAGCATTAGCCAAATATAAATTCTAAATTCTAAATCAATAAACTCTTTGAGAAGATTGAACTGAACAGCATTGACCTATTAAAAACTTCTAAATCGGCTAGTTTTAGAAGCAATCTATTACTTCTTGAACTGGACTGCAATGGCCTACTAAAACCTATAGTTCTAAATTAATAAACTCTTCAAGAATATCAAGAATATCAAACTGGACAGCATTGGACTACTGAAAACTATAGTTTTGAGGCAATCTTACTTCTTGAACTGGACTGCAATGGCCTACTAAAACCTATAGTTCTAAATTAATAAACTCTTCAAGAATATCAAACTGGACAGCATTGGACTACTAAAAACTATAGTTTTAAATCAGATAGTGTTTAGGCAATCTATTATTTCTTGATTTGATTTAGTTTTTTAATTATTATTTTTCAAGTTGATTTAATTTGGTATAAATTATAAGTTCAGATAGTTTAGTACTTTTGGAGAATCTATTGCTTCTTGATTTAGTTCTAACTTTAGATAGTTTTTGAGACAATATAATTTGGTCTAATTATAAGTTCAGATAGTTTAGTTGTTTTGGAGAATCTATTGCTTCTTGATTTAGTTTTAACTTTAGACCGTTTTCGAGACCATCTATTATTTCTTGATTCGATTTAGTGTATTTTAATTAACACTTATAGTTGAGTTTTTTGCTTGTATTAATTAGAACTTAAAGTTCTAATTTAGATAGTTTTTGAGGCAATTTATTATTTGATTTGATTTAGTTTATTTCAATTATAACTTATTGGTTAAGTTATATAAATTCTGGCTTAAACAAAACACGTACTGTAACTTAAACAGAAGTTAATTATTCCATTATATTTTAGTCAGATTAAATTAAAAAATAACACCCATCAAGGACCACGGGTGTTTACATCATACGATTTCTAAAAATTTAGGAATTGATTTCTCAAATATTATGAATTGACGTTTGAGTTTTTACAAGAAACTCTAGGGTTTTGATTTAGTTTGTTTTAATTATAACTTATTGGTTAGGTTATATAAATTATGGCTTAAACACATGCTGTAACTTCAAAAGAAGAATTATTGTATTATATTTTAGTAATTTAAAATGACAAAATAATCAAGTTAGATTAAATTAAAAAATAACAACCATTAAGGACCGTGGATGTTTACATAATTTAATTTCTAAAAGATTAGGGAGAGGAGCCATATGTGGGGCAGGGATTAAAGGGACTAAATGTGGAGATAGAGAGTGGTGAAGGTAGATCCAATATTGGAAAAACTAGTTACCACATGGGGTTCATAAAAATACTTTATGTAGTCATTGTGAATATTTTTATGTCTTTAAAATTATTTATCACAAAAAGTTTTTTTTACATTTTGAAATAAAATGAATATTTGAAATTTGAAATTTCATTTTAAGTCGTACCAATGTTCACACATTGGTCCTAGTCAAAAATACACTATGGCTAGACAACTTGGAACTTGGTGGCTAACGTGACATTAATTTGGATGTCACACCTAAAGACCAATATGTTAGATAGAGGACACGCCAAAGTATATGTAATAAAAATTTGGAGGAAAAAACAACTTGAGAACATGGAGAATTAAGTCACCCAAGTTTAAGTGCACCACTTAGACGTTCAAATTTTTAAAACTTAACTCAATTCACGACGTTAAATTTTTACAGTAAACTCCAATGTCAAAATGGATAGGGATAGGGATATAGAAATGTTCCAAAGTGCATAAGCACCAAAATCTATAAATCCAATTCAAAGGTATGTACATTGAACATCAAAACAAAATTGATAGTGTATCCAACTAGCATAGAAAAGTGTGTTTTTCTTAATTACATTAGATGTACAACTAGCATCGAAGAGAAGTGACTTTCTTGAATGCAAGCGAGCTATCATTACTCGATGACCATTTAGGTTCCACAGGCTCTAGGGAAGGGATGTCTATTCTTGAACAGGGACCAGTAGTTGTCATGGTACTGGTCCCACACAGCCACCAAATATTGACATAAAAACACCCAAAGATTAAACATAAACATTTCATATTAAGTGCAGTAAATATTTAAACTATATCCAAAAATTGTCCATTAACTGACTGGGCCAACATGTGTCCATAAATAGTCTTTATGTGCAAACGAGTACAAAACATCTTGTCCCAACTACCTACAAATCTGCCTAGGCATACAAAAGTACATGAACTACTAAATAACGCTCCTTGTATTTGCCACCTACTGCAAGGTACCTATCAAGTCAACACCCATGGATATCTACTAGAGCATAAATATCCCAGCCAACATGAAAACCTCCTCAAGAACCAACGAGAGAGTGTCAACCATCTCTGCATGGTTGTTCAACAATCCAACCCACTGTCTTCAATAAATGACACCTGCCCATTAAACAGATGAAAGCACAAGAATCATGAAACATATAAAGGCACAAGGATCCACCATGACAAGTTCCCAACCATTGGATCACATTTCAATCAATCCACAACACAAATTCAAATTTGAGAGATTGCAATCCATGTGCTCCCTTCTTACCCATCCAATTCAATAGCAAACAACTATAAAAGAACCACAACCCTTACTGAAGTTGCATTTCAAACATTCAAACTGCGGAGTGTGTGCACAGTGGAGACATACCATCAGAGAGTGTGTGCACAGTATAATCAGGTAACTGCATAATAGAATTGTTACTTCTATATCTGTTATAGTCAACTTCAATGTTTATGTTATTTCCATTTATGTTATTTATATTTTTGTTATAATCAGCTTCCAGTTTCCTTCTATGTAATCAGCTTCCCTTGTAAATGTGCAAGTAGTTGTAGGCATGGCAAGAGTCAGCAATGCAAGGAGAAGAAGTCGTCGACTGAGCAAGGATGCCCAGCTACGCTACACCTCATCGGACGAGGAGAGGGTCAATCATTCAAATGCCAACAATGCTCCCAGCAATGTTGTTGAGAATGACCATGCGGTGGTAGAGGACACTGTTGTCCCACCATCAACCACAGAGCCACCGTCAACCACAGTTCAAGGGACAAGTTCAACCACCAAAATTAGTGCAATAAGAGGTTGGACAAAAGAAGACATGTTAGATGCGATTGATGATATAGAGTTCAATGGATATTCTATTCGTGGAGCTGCTAAAAAACATGGAGTTGCTACCTCATCAATCCATTATTGGATAAATGGGCTCACACATACAAAGCGCAGAGGACCTGTTACAGTTATGAGTGAAGAGGAGGAGGCCAAAGTGGTTCAGTGGTGTAAGGAGATGGCTCAAATGGGACATGGGCTAGAGCTGATACAGCTAAAATCCACAGTAACTCAAATATGTCAAAGGAGGCCAAACCCCTTCAAAGATGGGTTTCCTGGTAAGTCATGGTAGTTTGGGTTTAAAAAAAGACATCCAGACCTTGTGTTGCATACAACCGAGGGCCTAGATAGAGACAGGGCTCTCAATCTACGCCCTGCAATTCTAACTAAGTTCTATGCCACTCTTTCTAGTGCATACGAGAAACGTGGTTATGCTCCAGACCATATATGGAACTGTGATGAAACAGGTTTACAAGCAGGAAGGAACTGTAGCATGCGTGTAATTGCCAAGAGATGTAGTCGTAATGTGCCAAAGGTTTTTCCTAGGAGTAGGGATTGGATCACTATTCTATGCTATGTCAATGCAATTGGTGCTTCAATCCCTGGATTTTATCTATTTAAAAGTAAAACTCAACTCAAAAACTATATACAGAATTGTGAACCAGGTGCATGCATGGCTACACATCCCCATGCTTGGATGACTAAAGAACTCTTTTTGAATTGGCTTACTCACTTTGCTGCATCTATACCAGGCGGTGTCTCGCCTGTAAATAGACACCTGTTGGTTTTAGATGGACATGGAAGCCACATTGTTGTGCAAACAATTGAGGAGGCTAAAAAATTGGGCATTGACCTGTTGACACGGCCTGCTCATACCACTCACAGATTGCAACCCCTAGTGTGTTTGGGCCTTTCAAGAACTATTTCAGGGGTGAGGGAGCTTCGTGGATGGCAAAGAATCCAGTGGTGGAGGTAAAAAGGTTTGATCTAGCCGAGCTTGCAATAAAGTCTTTAAAAGGGCTCTCACACCTTCAAATATCAAGGTTGGGTTTAAGAGGACTGGAATATGGCCACTGAATTCTAAGGCTCTCATGCATGATACTAGTTGTAGCCAGGCATTTGAACTGGATGGTCAGAAAGAAGGGGATGTCCAAGCACATGTTGATGGCCAAGAAGATGTGGAAGCAGAGGAAGACGTTGTTGTTGTTGATAATATGATATCCCTCTCTCAAGGAGAGCCCTACTATGGTGATGATGATGAACATGTAAGTGAAACACAATATAACAATGAACCATTTGACAGTAACATGGAGGTTGTTAGACCAACTGAAACAGCTGCAACTTCTCCATGTGATCTTCTTAATGTCTCTATTTATCATGCAACTGTCAATGAGAATGTCAATGAAAACGCTGATCATGCTCTAGGAAGCAACAATGGAGAATTGACTTTGCCAAGCCAAGTTACTCCACCATCATGGCTGGCAAAAGCCATGATGAATTTGGACTAAAATAATGTCTCAAGAACCAATGAAGAAAGTATGAACATGTCTTCACAACCAAGAGAATTGGACAAGACAATTGTTCATTATTTTGTGGACAATGGAAATTTGGAAGACACTGTCAATAATGAAGTTCCAGCTGAAGGGGACAATATGGTTCAGATAGAGCAGGAGAACATTAACCCAAATATTGAAAAGCAAGTGTCAAGCAAGAAGCAGCGAGTGTCAACGAAGGGCCAGTTGCCTAGTCGGTTCCTAAAGCTACCAATAGAGAGAGTGTCAACAAAAAGCAAGCAAGCAAGCAACAACAGACAATCTTCGTCTATGCCGAAGTTCATAGTTTACTCACCTCAGAAGACTATATAAAACTATTAGTTGAGTCTAAGCATAGTAAACTTGAAATCCAGAATTTTAAAGAAAGAAAGAAAAAAAAAAGACTTAGCTAAAGAAAAGAAGGCTGCAAGGATGGCTGCAACAGAACTTCGAGCACAAGAAAGGCTTGAAAGAGAGAAAGAAAGACAAGAAAAGGCTCATCAAAAACAGATGGCAAGGTAGGAAAAAGAATTGAGAAAGGCTCAACAATTGCTTCAAAAAGAACAAGGGTTGGCAGAAAGGATTACCATTGATGCAAACATAGTGGAGGGGAGTAGGATGATGCCAAACACATTGGAACATATTGCAGATAATACTCCATGTTTCCAAGACCTCCTAAACATCCAAGGCCACCTCTATCAACAAGTGCATATGCCCACTTTGTACCCTCCTACCAGTGCAGGTGTCAATCGTATGTATGACTATTAAGGGGCTCAACTTAATGCGGAGGTTAATAGCACAGGTGTGCACTATGGCTACTTAATTCCTCCATTGGCTACAAGAAGCAAATTGAATATCATATGGAGGCAATCAACCACAACCTAATCAGCGATTGTTAGGTAGGCCAACCAACTTGGCTCAAGCAGGAAACTCAAAAATATTGGGCAGTGAAAATCTTGAAGGACATCAAGCATAGGGGTGTCATATAAGGGTGCCAAATTTTTTGTTGTGACCACATTGCAATGTGGATTTTGTAGTCACTGGCTCTAATGTTAGTAACATGGCCATTTTGGATTTCGTAATCACTAGCTCTAATGTTTGTAACATGGCCATACTGTTTGCAGCATTGTAATCAGGTTAGTATCAACAATATATTCATTGTTTTTGTATTTAATGTTGCATTTGACAATATTTGAAAGACCTAACTTTAAAGTACTTTTAAGTGTGTTTTTTAATGTACAACTCTTCGATGACACCCCTATGTTTCCTTCCTTCTATTGAGCCCTATACTCCTATATAGAGCAATAAATATAGAGCCCTATGTTCATTCTATGTTGTATGTGGCATGGTCTAGATCCTTAAACATGGACTATAAGCCTTAAAGTAACAGTTATGATAGAAACCCATCACTATAAATTTGGTCCTGAACTATAAATTGGATGTTTGAACCCATCACTACTATTCCTAATTGTTAAAATTGGAGACATATGCATCGTGTAGGCCAAAGGTTCTTTATTTAGAGCCTAAATCATTACTTAAATTTCTCTAATATTCCTCTAATATGTTAAATTTCCCCTCTATAGTTGTTGGGTTGGGATTGAGGGCTAACTTAGGGATGGTTTATGAGGCCCAATGTAGTTATGGTTGGGGACTATATTCCTAATGTTTGGGTTTGAACCATTACTTGAGTTGTGATGCCCATCCATGCAATGCTAACTCATAAGAACATGCCCATATTTCTCTCCTATGACTAATAATGCTTCTCTAAAGAATGTTCCATGGAGGGCTCTCATGCATGACTTATTACACCTAAGAGCAATGAGTATGACCTAAATACAATGTTCTGACTTTGAGACTGACTTTGAGAGATGGTGTGGGACACAAGACCCACCTTTCTTTTACCTAATCCTTGAAATTGACTCTAAATGGCAATGATTACTTCTACATGGTTTGAGTCATGGTTTAGTTGGTTGTGCAATGCCTATGAGTCATGGTTTAGTTTAGTTGGTTGTGCAATAGGCAAAACACTCATAATTACAATCATGCCATGTAAACTATTATCAATTATTCAACCCATAGAACCTTCATGAAAAAGACAATTTCACCATTTCAACATAACTCTATAAATAAACAACAATTCTGCAAAACAAGTTTGCATAATAATTAACCACTAAAAACAATTATGGAACTCCGTAATAGGGATGCCTAGCATATCCTTCATCAACAATTTTGCATATCAATTTTGCATGGCAATTATGCATTATAACAATTTTTTAACTCTATAAGAAGCATATACCCATACTATAGAGATTGTAGCTCTGCAATAATTCCATAAACCCTAACCCTACTACAGGGACTGCAACATACACCAAAAACAATTCATAAATCCTAACAAATTTACATTAAGCATATACCCATACTACAGGGATTGCAACTCTGCAATAATTCCATAAACCCTAACCTTACTACAAGGACTGCAACATACACCAACAACAATTCATAAACCCTAACAAATTCACATTAAGCATATACCCATACTACGGGGATTGCAACTCTACAATAATTCCATAAACCCTAATCCTACTGCAGGGACTGCAACATAAACCAACAACATTTCATAAACTCTAACAAATTCACATTAACCATAACTCAGGATTGCAACACAAACCAACAACAAAATAAATTCATAAACCATACTACTCATATTTACAATTATGCCATGTAAACTATTATCAATTATTCAATCCATAGAACTTTCATGCAAAATACAATTTCACCATTTCAACATAACTCTATAAATCAACAACAATTCTGCATGACAAATTCGCATAACAAGTTTGCACAATAATTTTGCATAAAAACAATTATGGAACGTAAAGCATCTTTTTCTAAACAGAGCATTTCGTAGGGTTTTACAACTTAAATGAAAAAACCAAAACACAACACAAAACTTTTAAAATCAAAGCCCTAGGATCGAATCCTCTAGGCTAAAAAACAACGCAGCCATTACTTAAAGTAGAGATGAATACACCACACCGTGGAAGTATTCCCCAAACCCCACAACCACAAAACATTGAAAGCAAATTACGTTCTTAACCAAGTTAGGGCACTGCTCGGATTAATACACACAATATTTATCAAGCCATTAAAATAAATCTAGCAGAGACCCATACTTCAACATAAACCCTTAAAAACTGATTATAAATCCTAAAAAACTGATTATAAACCCTAAAAAATTCATAAACCCTACTGCAACATAAACAAATTCATTATTCATTATTCATTATTCACCATTCATAACTAATTATTCAGCATTAACAAGAGCACAAACTAGTTCACCACTGTCGCAAATGCAACATAAACCACAAAAAGTTCAAGCGTAAACCCAAAAAACGCTGCAGCAGCGAATGCAAGTCATAGACAGTATGCAAAAATGCACCAATTCACCACCTAGAAATGCAACATGAAACAGTAACCAGCAAGAAATGCAAGATCTAACCTACAAATGCAGCAGAAAAGGTCCACACAATCCCCAATAGGTTGAGAGTGTTGAAAAACACAATCACAAGTATCATTGGTAGGAATCCTACCAGTGAGCCACCATTGTGCCACCGTCGTGCCACAAAACAAACCCACAAAGAAACTCGAGCAGGAAGGGACCATCGCCACCGAACGAACAAAACAAACACATGCAGGAAACCACCATCAAACCCAACCGAGTAGGAACCCACCAACTCCACCACCGAACCGACGAAAACCTCCAACAAGGTCCGTTGCAGACGAGCTCATGGGCCTATGGTGCGCCACGAGCATGGGGCAACCATCCATGCTGAGAGAACCAGTGGACAAAACCAGGCACACAGGAACAAACGCCATCCATCAGGGAGTAAGGCACCTTCCATCCGCAACAACACAGAAAAACAGCAAGATACTACCAGAACCAGAGCTGGAGTGGTGCAAAACACAAGGCAACGTGAACAAGAAATGGGACCATCGCCACCGAACGAACAAAACGAACACATGCAGGAAACCACCATCAAACCCAACCGAGTAGGAACCCACCAACTCCACCACCGAACCGACGAAAACCTCCAACAAGGTCCGTTGCAGACGAGCTCATGGGCCTATGGTGTGCCACGAGCATGGGGCAACCATCCATGCTGAGAGAACCAGTGGACAAAACCAGGCACACAGGAACAAACGCCATCCATCAGGGAGTAAGGCACCTTCCATCCGCAACAACACAGAAAAACAGCAAGATACTACCAGAACCAGAGCTGGAGTGGTGCAAAACACAAGGCAACGTGAACAAGAAATGGGATGGTAGAGCGACCACAGATCGGACCCGAGCAAGAAAACACGGGAGAAAAGCATGTTCGCGGGGAAAGTGCCAAGTGACCGTGAAAAAGCCTGCCGAAAAGGCCGCTTTAAAGCGTCCACCCACCTCGACAGGTGGTGCTGCCATCTGGGCCCATTCACACCATGTGCCGAGGTGCCCACATGGCATGGGGAGTGTTGCCAAGTGGGATGTCCAACAACGGGCATCCCTCCCCTAGAGAAATAGAGCTTAGAAAAGTGTACTTTTCTCAATTACATTAAATGTACAATTAGCACATAAATAGCTTAGAAAAGTGTACTTTTCTTAATTACATTAAATGTACAACTAGCATCAAAGAGAAGTGACTTTCTTGAAAGCGAGTGAGCTCTCACGACTCAATGACCACTACAAACTCCACACTCGGTGACTATTTAGGTTTTACAAACTCCACAGAAATAGCTCATGATCCACGATCCATAGATAGTACAAAAGAAATGTTGAAAACAATGTTACATGGTACATCTATCCAAGCAAGAAATGCTTATAAATGCAAATGCAGCAAAGAAAATTTATCCAACTCAGAAATATGCATATCCAAATTGTCAATTAAAAGCAAAACAATCACAGTTATACCATATTTCGAAAATTGAAAAATACCCTACAACTAGAAACATAAAATACAGCACATTTAACAAAACGGATTTGGCAATAACACTTCAGTTAGCCCCGAATTAGAAGCATATGATCCATTAACTTCTAAGAAATGGCTCACGAATTGTAAAGTAGTCCCAAGGAAAAACTGAATTTCATCATATAAAAACATACATCTTATCCAAATAGGAAATGCTAAGTGGACGAGTACAAACACAATCACCAGTACAGACAGCACCTGCGTATGGCAAGTAACACAGTCATCTACTTCAAAACAAACCAAACATAAATATACGCACTTATTACTAAAGTTCTAAAGGTCAACGCCTAGTTCACATGTCCCTACTGTCTATTAAAAGTTAAACGCCCAGTTCACATGTCCATAGCTAACTCTGTTTGGCCTTCTTAGACACATTAGGTTGCACTGAGTTTTCGGCTGACAGAAGGTCCAGAACAACTCTCTTTACACTTCCTTCATTCTTCACCAACAATGTTCTGTTCATTTCTGAATCATGGAAGCCCTGCCACAGCAAAAAGGTTCAGTGCAAGAATCTCAATGAAAAAATTTAGCATGTAAAATCATCAAAGAATCATAAAATAGTTCTGTTTTAAAAATAAACATGGGGAACAAGGGTTTATATCTTAACAAGAATATGAGCACTCACCATTTCTTGGAGCTCTTCAAGAATAGGATCCCAGTCGGCTGCATTACAGAGATCATCGAGAGTTTTCTGTAAATCATAATTATGTTTTCGGAGTAGTTCAGCATTCAGCATCCTCTGATTGAAGCCCATGTCTTCAAGCTCACGAAGAAGTGTCTGCTCTACTACATTCCTATCCTGTGTCTCTTTACCAACAGAGAATGTTTCAGACCCTACAAGAGATGGAGCACTGGCAGGCAACACAATATGTTCTAGAGATACGTCATGAACTGGAAGTGGAACTGATTTAGCAGGTGATGGGTAACCAGCTCCTAGAGCAGATGGCACAACCTCAATATTCATGCTGCTAGATCCTTGCACTTCTGTTGGAACATCCACTCCCAGAAATTGTGTAAAAGCATTACCCACTTCAACACGCGAAGATGGTTGCTTACCCTTGTCCACGACCATAGATAAGCTTCCAAGCCCATTGGGATCCAAAACCATCTTATTATCACCCAAACATGGCTTTTCAGAAGTATCTTGAGAAGAAACATCCACCAGATCAGCTGTATTCTGTTTGTTTTGCCCTTGAGATAGATTGTTTTGTTCAACTTCATTCAAAGTTAAAAGAGACTCCATAAGATCGGGTAGAGAATCCTCTCTTCGGGGTACTACCTGAGAAGTGAGATTCAAAGGACTCGTTAAAAGAGAATTAGCAATGTGGTAGTAAAATGAAAAAATAAGGGTCGCAACGTACTACTCCCATGATCCTACCCAATAACATCACAAGTACAATATGTTCCTAGCAATGTGGTAAAATGAAAAGATATGGTTCGCAACGTACTACTTCCATATGATCCTACCCAATAACATCACAAGTACAATGTTCCTTGCCATGATCTAAGAAAAGACTGATGAAGAAAAGTACTTTGATGGCACAGTCAATAACTCATACTAGAATGCATCGCATACCATGCTATCAGTCTATACCAAAATTGAACAATAGCTAAAGTAGAAACAAATTTTTGCACAAATTAAGGAAAATAATGACAAATCCACAACGATGTGAAATGAGAAAATGGATGGTTAAGGATATGCAGAAAAAGAAAGAAGCCTGAAAACATATTATACCTGAATAAGGACCCACACTCGTTGCCCAAACTTTTGACCTGAAGGTGCCATTAAACGCCAGTATGACACATAGCGTCCAGGTTGTATAGGGGCGAGAAAATCAACAGCAGCATCGAGCTCCTGGTCTACCTGGTACCCTTGCTCTTGAATCTGTATTATAAAGAAATAATAACTTCATTACATAATACAAACAGAAAATAGACTGCTTACAAAGAATACATAACGAAAAAAACTAAAAAATCAAAAAAGTAATATGCCTACTGTCTTACTTATCCTAACCAAAAATGGTAAACTATATTAGCAAGGAACAAGTTTTGAACAAACCTCGAGATTGACTACATCTCCGGCTCCCAAATCATCGCCACCAACTCGGACAAGCTGGGTTTGATGTGGCCACCTCAGCGTGCCATTATTGCGCAGACGCCAAATCTTGGTAAAGGGTGTCCCTGGAGCCAACTGTGTTCCATCGAAGATGGTGACATCTTGAACAAAACGACAGTCGAGCTTTCCAGGTGCTTTATTAGCTGGTTTCCCAGCAGATGGGGCTTGTGGAGAATGTATAGACGTAGGGGGGTTCCAAGGATTGAAAACAGGTGGGGCTTGTGCAAAAGGGTTAAGTGCAGGACATCTAGAAGGATAAAAACCAGGCTGCCACATCAACAATAAAGTTACATTAACAAAGTTATATCCAACTCAATAGTCAACAAAAATGTAGAATACAAATAACCTAATGATAGACCTTACCGACTTATGAAAGTGACGTCTCCCATGAAAAGAGCGTTCCTTGTGTGGTGGCCTATATAGAGCTGGTGGCCTGTATAAAGCACGATCAAGTCTCATGTACTCTTCTTCATTGCCATTTTCAGAGAAGCAACTTTGGCATAAGTCATAGTCATCTGTCCTGCAACACATGCCCAAATACATATATTTATGTAGATCCACAGGTGGCGACACATGCAAAAAAAAACAACATAAGTAGCGACTTTGCTTACACAAGAGACTTGTAGCGGGGACCAATAATCGGATGCATCCCACAACCATCACATTGTACACCTTTGTGAAAGGTCCGATGTATATTCTCACCAAAGCCACGATTCCCTTTTAAACCGTAACCATGAACCTCTCCAACTGGAAATGGTGAAGCAACAAAGCGATCCCCTGAAGTTGGCTGATCATTGCCAGTGCCCTGTTCCGCTGGGTCATTGACAAAAGGAACAGTGTCATTTGGTTGAGTGCCACTGCTTGCTCCAGCAGTTTGTTTCATTTCCATGAGAGGCCCCAGATGAGTAGAGGCAAGCTTGATGACACCCTCTATCAATTCTGCCACTGATGGGGCAGAGGCAAGATCAACAGTTTCCTTGGTACATTTTAGCATTGCCTTGCGTAGAGGCTCAGGTAATAATTTCAAGGTTTCATCTGAAAAAATACTTAGATCAAAAGCTTGCCTCTGATCTTTGGGGATTGAAAAATTCCTAGGAGTCGAAGGTTGGCTCTGAGGCTGTTTTTCTATGGCCCTATTATTCTGGCTCGTCAGAGACACCTCCAAGCGCAAAGGATTTAAACCTTGACGCAAGACATCAAGCAGATCATTCTCGTCTGCCATAGTTACAATATCCTTGTCTTCATCGACATACGTTATAACAAACTCTGCATATGGATCGAATTGAAAAAGCTCGCAGATTTTAGATCTCAGCCCAGACAAGGAGAGGTCCAGACTGCCGTCTTCCCTTGAATACACATTGAATCTTCTCAGAGAAGTGTCATATTTTACCTGCATGAAAATTAAGGCAGAGGATAATGTAATTCATAAGATTAACCACTCGATGGTTCCTTCCTACCTAGCTTAAGAGCATTGCAAAGGACACTCAAAGGAACAAATATGTTTAATCATAGTTGCAAAGACAAATGTCTATTTTTGTTTAGACAGTACCTAAAAATTCAAAAAATTAGTATTTCATGAACGGATATTCAGACAGTACCTAAAAATTCAAAAAATTAGAATTTCATGAAAGGACTACAGCAGAGATTTTGGTGCAAAGTTCAGACACAAGAAATTATATACAAAGCCTAAAAGAGACTAAAAGCAGACTTGTGAACCAATCATATATAAGAAATGCATTTTACTATTAATTAGCACAGCCATTTAACTTGTGGCGAGTGAACTCTGATAGATCACAACTACCAGTTATTTTGTACAAACTGTCATTATCCATGCATCGGCTACCAGTTATTCATGAATCAGCTACCAGTTATCC
Organism: Larix kaempferi; assembly: GCA_027924585.1. Lineage (NCBI taxonomy): Eukaryota > Viridiplantae > Streptophyta > Pinopsida > Pinales > Pinaceae > Larix > Larix kaempferi. Next base: position 4,099,532 of record BSBM01000141.1, read on the forward strand.
ATGCATAGCTACCAGTTATTTTTTATATTCTTTTTTTTTATAATTGTTTATTTCAAAATTGGAACAACTGCCATAAAATCAATCTAGACAGTACACATGTCTCATCCTTGTGCAATCTAGGAAAAGCATAGATGCTAGTCCACAAATTCTAAGATAAAAGAAATGCCCAAATTCTAAGATACAAAGCCCAAAAGAGACTAAAGCAACTAAAGCAGAGACTTGTGAGCCAATCCTATACAAGAAATGCATTTTACTATAGACAAATGGCTACAAGTTGCAAAATTAAGTGAAAAAAGTAACCATAATAAGATAAGTATCATTTAATCAAGTCATTGATCTCTAAGGGTACACCTAAACAAGGTGACAGTATCAATGTGTAACATTATTTAGGACTGAAGTAGAGATGGCCAGTCAGAAAAAGATTAAGAAGCAAACAATCAGAACCATGTAACATCCGACCACTAGAAATAACAATAAACAATGCAAAATCTTCAAGTGAGCAGAATCCACAAAATATAACAGGAGATCTGAAAATCTCCTTGCTACTGCTTTGGATAATTCTAAGGGTACACCTAAACAAGGTGACAGTATCAATGTGTAACATTACTTAGGACTGAAGTAGAGATGGGCAGTCAGAAAAAGATTAAGAAGCAAACAATCAGAACCATGTAACATCCGACCACTAGAAATAACAATAAACAATGCAAAATCTTCAAGTGAGCAGAATCCACAAAATATAACAGGAGATCTGAAAATCTCCTTGCTACTGCTTTGGATAATTCTAAGGCCTAGAATTGGTTCACTAAATATTTTCCCAGTGCCTCCTCACCTCCCTTTCCTAGAAGGTCGTGCTCTCAGGAGACATGCTACCGTGGGTTATAGAATTCCAAGTAACAGCAACTCATCGAAGATGAAGTTTTATTTCTTATCTGAAAGAAAAATATGAATCTCTCCCATCCAATTTTAGTTCCAGTGCTGAACTGACGACCTGCACAGAAGGGAATTTATTCGATAGAACAAAACGGAGAAGGCACAAATTAATTGATTGAACGGAACGTATTGATTCAGATTTCAGATTTCATGGGGGAAGAAGAGGAGAGAAAAGGGAAAACGAGAGAAGAAAAAATAACTTTATTGATAATTGCATAATCCCTTTTGCTGAAAGAGCCCACCACCACAGTTGGTCTTATAGCCCTCCTCCATGGCGTCTAAATGATACATTCCCCATCCTTGGCCTTGCTATCTTGGAGAATGAAAAAACACAAAGAACATTGATCCAATTAGTAGTGGCTGGGGGCAACTAGAAATCTCCTTGCTACTGCTTTGGATAATTCTACGGCTTAGAATTGGTTCGCCGCTGAATTTTTTGGCAGTGCCTCCATGCCTCCATTTCCTAGAAGGTTGTGCTCTCAGGAGACATGCTGCCATGGGTCATAGAATTCCAAGTACTATGGCAGCTCATCGAAAATGAAGTTTTATTTCTTATCTGAAAGAAAACTATGAATCTGTGTTCAACCAAGCCCAACCCGTAAATTTTTTCTCGAGTTAAGAGTTCACAAATTTATACCAATCTTTATATGCATACTATTGTCCAGGTACAAAAAGCGGAACTGGATGTAGTGAATTTGTGCCAACGGCTGGAATATGGAGGGGCTCCTTACAATTAGAAGCCTCCAATTGACACTTGTGCTTCCTCCACAGGCTCCAGGCAGATGCAGTGCTCAGAGAGGAGGGCCAATGCATATAGTTGGCCATGCTGTTCAGGAAAGGTGAGACCACCACCATAGTTGGCCTTATAGCCCTCCTCCATGGCGTCTAAATGATAAATTCCCCATCCTTGGCCTTGCTATCTTGGAGAATGAGAAGACACGAAAAACGTTTGCTCCAATTAGTAATGGCTGGGACCAACTATGTTAAGATTTTAAGCCAACAAATGATGATTGAATGCCACTCCTGATGACAAAATATGATCCTCCTTTGGATGCGAGATCCCAAGGACAATACTTTATGGTTGTTATGTTTTTATGCTAAGTGGCTTTTAAGGAATTATTCTTCTTTATACTATTATAGTATGACAGAGTGACAATTTTGATAGGTTGTATTTTTGCATACAATCTTGACAGGAGCTATTAGATATTTTTAAGCTAACTTTATAAGATTGTCCTAGAGATTGTGCTAGCTGCCATGTGACCCAGAGATTGTGCTAGCTGCCATGTGGCCCAGTATTTTTGTACAAAATGCTTATTATGTACATAACCAAATTTATCATTAGTTAAATGAAGCATTTTATACAAATATGCATAGGCAAAAGGCTTCATCCCATCACCCTACAAGTGTGTAACTAAAACTCAACTTACACCAATGCATCATGTTGGCATCCATTTCAAAGCATTAAATATTCTTCTTCTTTACATACTATGTCCATTCAATAAGACCACGTCCATAACTAAAACTCAACTTACACCAATGACAAAGCATCCTATTGGCATCCATCTCAAAGCATTCAATATTATTCTTCTTTACATACTATGTCTTCAACAGGACCAAAACCAATGCCTCCTGTTTGTATTCATCTCAAAGCACTTCATATTTTTTTATATGGTATATATTCTTTACTTACTATATTCATTCAACACAGATCAATGATCCCGGATCCTATCATTCTTTGATGACCGATCAATATGTCATATGAAGGATAAAACACCCAATCAAATATATATTGAGGGACCACAACCAATGCCTCCTGTTTGTATTCATCTCAAAGCATTACATATTTTTTTATGTGGTATCTATTCTTTACTTACTATATTCATATGAAGGATAAAACACCCAATCAAATATATATTGAGGGACCACAACCAATGCCTCCTGTTTGTATTCATCTCAAAGCATTACATATTTTTTATGTGGTATCTATTCTTTACTTACTATATTCATTCAACACAGATCAAGGATCCCGGATCCTATCATTCTTTGATGCCCGATCAATATGTCATGAAGGATAAAACACCCAATCAAATATATATTGAGGGATGAAACTCTAGGGCACAAGCAATTTGTCAAATTAATTTCTGATACCTCACGTAATGAAACTGTAAGGCACAAACAATTCGTCATATTCCTTTCTAATATCACACAAGACCTTATCCTTGTAGAGTTGATGAGGTTTTTTCACTGACTTTCATAAGGTAGTAATAGATGAATAACTTACTCTTAGCTTCGGTGACAAAATAATCCTTGCATATCTCCTTAACCACAAATGTTCCTGAACAATACTTCGATATTGTCACATGTATATGAAGATAATGGATGACCTGATTTAAAAAGGTGTAAGCCATTTATATCCATTCAGGATTTGGATTTGCCAGGCTCCTTCAAGTGAAAAATTTATGGCCAAATTATCTCTCGCATTCTCACTTTTATATCTTCCTTTAATTTGCTAAGGGAAAAAATTTTAAGTACATACTTGAATTTGTAACACGAAAAATCTGAAAAAACTAACTAGAATTACTAGAATCTCCGGTCCAACAGAAGCAATGATTGAACCCTAATATATATAAGTCTTCTAAGGTTTCCCATGCATTGTTGTATGGAAGAGAAAAAAGAAATTATGACCCGCATAGATCCATCTTAAACCCAGATCTATGAAGCACCAAAAGGGATCCAATTTTTTTAGGTGTAAATTTTTATCTAAATTTTTTTACATGTCAAGAAAAAATTTACACCTCTGGGGAGGCAGGTGCGGGGAGGGTAACTTTTTACCCTGCTGGAAATGCAGTCTTATCATTTGCTTGTGGCTCAAGGGATCAGTACCAACAACCAAGCAGAACAATATATTTGGGATTAAAAGAAGTTGTTGCTCTTGGGATCCAATTGCTAGTGGTAATAGGAGATTCTCTTCTTATCATCTCTCAAACTAGACAACAACAAAATATTATGGATTTAAATAACAGGATGTCTACACAATCGTATCATTGGCTTACTCCATCAAATCCCAAATATTCAATTCTTTCATGTTAGGCGTGAATACAATGCGACAATTGACCAACTTGCAAATAAAGCCTCGAGCATCCTTAGAGGGGGCATGAAAAAAAATGGGGGTTACCTCTCCCTTCGTTGGCTCCAATATTTGACCCTAGTGGAAATGCAGTCTTATCATTTGCTTGTGGCTTAAGGGATCAGTGCCAACAACCAAGCAGAACAATATGCTTTATATTTGGGATTAAAAGAAGCTGTTGCTCTTGGGATCCAATTGCTGGTGGTAATAGGAGATTCTCTTCTTATCATCTCTCAAACTAGATAACGACAAAATATTATGGATTTAAATGACAGGGTGTCTACACAATCGTATCATTGGCTTACTCCATCGAATCCCAAATATTCAATTCTTTCATGTTAGGCGTGAATACAATGCGACAATTGACCAACTTGCAAATGAAGCCTCGAGTATCCTTAGAGGGGGCATGAAAAAAAATGAGGGTGAGCCTTTCATGTTAGGTGTGAATACAATGCGACAATTGACCAACTTGCAAATGAAGCCTTGAGTATCCTTAGAGGGGGCATGAAAAAAAATGGGGGTGACCTCTCCCTTCGGTGGCTCCCTTGGAATTTGTTATGTTTTCCTATGTCCAATTCAATCCCACAAATTAGTTTGGTCCTATGTTGCACGAAACATGGAAACATGTACAAGTTTCAGAAACGGGAACGTTTGGAAACATGACCCCCCCGAAAATGGGTACGTCAAGGGAAACACAATATATATATTTATATATATAGGTTTTTTTAATAACACATTATCTCATAATAAAATAAGAATGAGAGGTTTATTTGTAGGTAGGTTTAGAAACAATTTCGAGGTAAATTTGTTTTCATTTTCCATAAACTAAGGTTTTTTTAGATTTCCTATGGGTCCCAAGCCGCTCATGGACCCTTGGAGGTTTCCGAGAAGTTTCCAAGAAGTTTCCAAGTTTCTGCGAGTTTCCGGTACTGATACGTGGGCATTTTAGGAGTTTCGTGCAACATAGGTTTGGTCATCCTTCATCCTCTTCAATCAACGGCAGAGGTCATTAATTTTCTTGTCCATGGAGGGCTCTTCGTGGCTGGGAGAATGAACATTCTCGAGAACTCTTGGTTCGCACAATCGAGAATTTAATGCGGTCTTATAGTGGTACAGTCTGGAAGCTTTGTTATGTTAACTTCTATGTCCAATCCAATCCCACAAATTAGTCTTGTCAACCATCACTTCAATCCATAAATTGATTGAAAAGGAGTGTGGGAGGGAAGCTTAATCAAAATGGCAAAGGTATTATCTTGCCAGGCGCTCAAACAAGATTGGGAAGTTATTATTGGGAACTGAGACCCAATGGGAAGAAGCACAAGCTGTGAAAGGTACGAGCCAGGTAAACATAGCCCAAAGTATAACAGACAGATCACGAAGGAATTATCCTGCCAGGTGCTCAATCAAGATTGGAATGTTCTTAGTGGGAGCTGAGGCCCAATGGGGAGCACAAGGTGTGAGAGGCACGTGCGAGGATAACATAGCCCAAATATAAGATAACATAGCCCAAAGTATAACAGACAGATCAAGAAGGAATTATACTGTCAGGTGCTCAAACAAGATTGGAAAGTTCTTAGTGGGAGCTGAGGCCCAATGGGGAGCACAAGATGTGAAAGGCACGTGCCAGGATAACATAGCCCAAATATAAGACAAGCTGATGAGACTAATTAATCATGGTATCGTTGAGCATACAAACTTATCGCAATCATGGCAGAGATAACCAAAATGGCCCTGAGTAACCAAATGATGAGTTCTGGTAGATGGCATATTCATTACAAAGGATTCCGATCAATTGCAGAAGTGAAATGAACTACATCCAGCGGAGTACACTACCAGAAGCGTTAATAAAGTCCTATGTGCCAATGAAGCCTGTTTTCCCTCAAGTTGGTGGTTGAGCAAAAAGGACGGTATGTGTAGTCAAGATAATGTCAAGAAGGGACCTGATAAAATCTGCAGAGGGAATGGAGATCACTCCAGAATCACCAACAAGGGGATCTCGCAGAAAGAGGGGGAGACAAAATCTGTTTAAGCATCGTCATAAAGGCGGAAATAAATGGTCAAGATGATCTGAGTTGAAGGTTAGCCATGAACAGGCTTTCAAACTGCATCCTCCTTTGCCAGCCAGAAGAAATACAGAGAATTGGTAGAAGAGAGGAGAGTCATTTCAAGCACAGAATGCCGACTCAGGCAAGGGTTTGCCGTCTCATTATTCTCTTGAAGACCCAGGGAAAATGAGAGCAAGGTCTGTATACTACGCAGCAATTGATACCCAATCGGTTGTGAGGACATCCTTGTAGGTGTGGCTAATGATATAGAGGGAATAAATTCAGCCCTCATTGGGAGATGCGTGACTTCATCCATCGGGACAAAGAAAAACATCGGGAGGCCAGTGCCTGTGGGGAAAAGGATGAGATAAATGTAGATAGGCTGCTCCATTCTCTGGAGGAGCACATAGCGACTCAGATCATCTTGTTGGAATACCTGTTACAGAAACTGGGTATCCAGAGAATGAAAGGCAAAACGAATGATGAACCCACAAATTCAACAAGAACAAACCAAGACGTTCTAGCCTCTAAATTTGGAATACACTCATGAATGAATAGTTGGGATTCCCCGTTATCGAGATCCCTTTTGTTACAATTAGAAATCAAATCTCATTGTCAAGTCGAATGTATGATTATGGCAATCTAGTTTGAAATAGACGGTAATAGAAGTCCCGGGCGATGCCATTGCTCATACTAATGGGGAGTATAGATCTATTTTGACCACAAGAAAGTAACCAAACCATGGGAATTTTGACCTGGATCTGACTCGATACCATCTAGTTGAAATAGTCAGGAATAGAAGTCCTGGGTGACGTCACTTCGATAGTAATGGGCAGTATAGATCTATTTTGACCATGAGAATGTGGCCAAACACTGGGAATTTAGACCTGGATATGACTCGATGCGATCTAATTGAAATAGTCAGGAATAGAGGTCTGGGCGATGCCATTGCTCATTATAAAGGGCATAATAGATATTTTTTAGCACAAAAAAGTCGCCAAACCCTGGGAATTTTGACCTGGACCTAACTCTATCGAGTCTGTACAATCTAGTTGCACGGGGCCTTGGGATATAATAGAGATAAGCAGAACTCCTCTCTTAAGACATAAGAGGGATACAAATGTCGAATATCAGGCCCAAAACCAGTCCAGTCGAAGACAGCCGGATCGGCACCTAACATTGCGATATTACACTTTATTTTTATTTTATTTAGAAACAAGAAGATCGGAAAGTTAGGCATTAAGAAAAAATCGGCAAGGCTATTTGGTTCCAAGGGCTCACTGGAGAGGGTACTAGACTCGTTGCAATATCTGCTTTACAATTGTGTAACCTTCAGCTATACAGCAGTGTTTGTGAAACTGGCCTCATCATAGACAACTGTTTTTAAAAGCACCTATGTACCAGTGTTGCCCCCTCCGCACTTCAAAAGACTTCAGATCAACCATAATATTAAAGATCGGCGGGGTTTTAAACCCGGGTCATCACAGCTGCAAGAAATCACCCTAGACCTCAGCCTCACAAACAGTACCAATTTTCCTCTTAAAAACGGATTTCTACACATTTGTATAGAAAATAAGAACTAATATTGAGCAGCCAATACATGAAAAGAAAGGGCTCTCAAGAGAAAAATGGTAATCAAAACCCTCTGATATAGAAACCAAACATTGCAAAGAAAGAATACTCTACAACAAAAACGGTAATCAAAACCCTCTGATGTATAAATCAAACATTGCCATAAAATTTTCAAACCCAAAAAAACCCAATTCTATTTTACATAGCACGAAAACCCAAGAGCAGTTTTTAGAGATGATGCAAAGACTACGTTACCTTCACAACCAAAGCCATGACTGCTCCCAACAATCACGAAAGCTAACACAAATTCAAAAGCAACGCAAATCCAAGCGTCCCGGTGAGCCGCGAGTTCAAATCACATAGAAGGCAGCGAAAGCCGTAGAATTAGCTCTGTCCAGAGACTATCAGGCGTATTCTCAACGTCCAGACAACCAGCGACCGTCAGTATTAAGTCTTGCTGGCAATTAAGGTATTCCAGGGGCTGAAATGGGATGAAAATGGATGCAATCTCGGCGTATTCAGGTTCAAACCACGCGTTCCTGTGAGCCGCGAATTGCACAATGAGGTAGTGAGCAATATATATAGAGGTCCTATGTGCATCGATCACAGTGAATTATTATTATTATTATTCATTTATGTTTTAATATCCCCTATGGTATAATGGTGTGTCTGAGAAGAAGGTACCTTAGTGAGCAAGGAATATCGTTTTCTTAACCTCCAAGCTTTTGGACTTTTTAGCCTGGTGGAGCAACCAACACGTTTCACTCTCCTCTTTTCGTGTCCCATGTGTGGGCCTCTTTTAATGTCCTGTGTGGGACGTGGCTGATTTTTTTCTTTATGTGTTTAATGCGCATTGTGAGATGGTAGGATTATATTGTTTATTAACCACTTAATTTATGGATTTATGGTTGTGAATATTAATATGTTATAAGTTAAATGTCACGAACTAACAATTTATTTATGTTATTTATTATTATTATTTGTTATTTATGTGTAGTTGTAATTATTCGTTGTTTATAGTTGTGTTACTTGTTATCCATGTATTAGCTATTATTTTTCTATTAATTTCTTTATAATTATTTATTTTGAATTTGAAATAATACTCGTAAAATCAATCTTAATCTAGATAGTACACTTGTCTTGTCCTCCTGCAATCTAAAAAAAACATACTTGCTAATCCACCCCAAATTCTAAAATATAAACATTTATCGTTGTAAAAAAAAATTCAAAGTTATATATATATACTAGTCCACCGCAAATTCTAAAATATAAACATTTATCGATGTAAAAAAAATCAAAGTTATATTTGCTAATCCACCCCAAATTCTAAAATATAAACATTATCGATGTAAAAACAAAAATCAAGTTTTATATATATATAAGTTAGTTCTTGATATGATACAATTAATTTTATGACAACCAATCATTTTTTTAATTTTGACTAGGATTGAATATAGTTTGTTAATTTGGTCCAACTCGAATAGTTGTGGGATGGAGTGTTATCCTTCCCACCCAGGTTCTATTTATGTAAGTGACTCATGTGTTGAGCTCATAATGAGTATATTGTTGTAACAACTTCATGTTTTGTTGTTGACATGACCTTGTGCTTGAAGAATATAGGGTTTACCCTAAGCCATCCTCAAAATGAGGGGAAGTCCATGGGGTTTCCAAGGGTTGGTAAAAAAATTAGACATAGTTAAAAATTCAACACATTCCAAAGTTTGTGCATAGTGAAAAGATGTTTCAAGGGGTTAGCTCAATTTTGAATTAATCCAAATTCTTGAAAAAACGATGAGAGTTCTAGATTGATCGAAGACTTTCTGTGTTGCTAGATTCTCACAATGAGAAAGAAGTTTGCTACACAATTAGATGACTCCATTTTACAAGAATTATTAAAATTAATCAAGTAGATTGAGGACAATAATAAAGGATAAAATGATAAATTGGTTTTAGGGATTAATATGCTTTAATTGATCACCTTACCACTTTTAAAGTTATCGTTGAGGATTGTAGATAAAAAAACATAATTTGTTTGGTTATGTTGTTGATTTTAGAAAGCATTTCTCACTATGTTTAAAGCCAATATATGAAAAATACTAAAAGAACTAGCGAGCCATCCTAAATTTCATAGCATTATTATTAGGCTCTATGACAAGGTTATTGCTAAGATGAAATGTAATAATAAACAAACAATTAATGGACATAAATTGTGATATATGTGTTAAACAAAGGTGCCCTCTTTCTCCCACCCTTTTTGACATTTACATTGATAAAATTGAGAAATGTTTAAAAGATGATAGGTGCATTGGTGTTAACATAATTAAAGTTATTGTTGGCATTCTCGTATACGTTGATGATATTGTTCTTCTTGCAAAAACTATTAACAATCTTTACAAGCAACTAATGATTCTCCAACAATATAAAAAACACTTTTTTTTTTCCACGAAAAAAAACATACTATTGCTATTCATTAAGTTGAATCAAATAGTACAGATTAGTCTCCCACATAAGCTGGATCCAAGTGGATACCCAATACAAAGAGTTACAAAATGTTCCAAACATCCCAATATGCCACCAACACAAAAAGGCAGAGATGGTCTCACAAGAAAGTCAAAGGACATACAAAGAAACAGCCAATAAACTGGCCCACAGTCATAGCCCATAGCTAGAAGTAAATCATATCATGATGTTATATGAGCCAGCATTTATCACAGAATCGTCCCAGCATTCCTCCCAGAGCACATAGTCCTCAATCCCCTCCAGAGCCAACTTCGAGTGCCGATCTGCCAGTACATTGTGCTCTCTGTCGATGTGTTCCAAAGAGTAGGAGCAGAAAGACTGAAATTTCTCCTTAATTCTTCTGCACCAGCCTTCTAGCTCAAGAACACTGATGTCATATTCACCCCGGGCCCATTTGATGGTGACCCGCGAGTTACCGAAGATATTGATTCTGGGAAGACCAAAAATGTGAGCAACCTTGACAACCATCCATAAAGCCATCAGTTCAGCTTTCATGTTCGAACCTTTGCCACATTTGAGACATAGTAAAAACTGGTGATGTTGATTAATGATAATCACCCCTCCGGCACCACAATTTCCATAGCAAGCAGCCCCATCAAAAAATAAAACAGGGTCACTTAAATTAAACAGAAAGTCTCCAATAGGTCTCTGAGTGGAAACTTCCTCCAGAGGTTGATAAAGCGAAAACTGTGTAAGTATGGCCCTGTAAGTACCAAAGATATCAGGTTGTAGGTTCTCAAAGATGGCCCGGTTTCTTATTGACCACACCACCCAGCATATAAAAATTGGCAAAGTAGCGAAGGGTTTACACTTATACATCCATTCTTTCAGGCACCCATCAAGTGAGCATCCCTTCCAGGTATGTTCAATAGCTAAGCTGTGATACAGCTTTTCTAGAATAGAAACAGTAAATGGACAGTCAATGAAAAGATGCACGGCTGTTTCCGAGTTGGTCTTACAAAGAACACAACGATTGGGCCCTACCCAACCAAACAATGATAAATTATCCCAAGTCTTTAAACGATTCATCAAAAGGAGCCAACAAAAACATTTAATTTTCAAAGGCAAATTCCATTGCCAAACCTGCGAGTACCACCAATGATTAGGAAAAATACAGCGTCTATGGATCATACAGTCATATGTTGTCTGTGCAGTGATAATGCCTGTAGCCACATTGCCAGTCCATACCACAGTATCTTCCCCGGCCGAGGTCCGAATACCTGCTGCATTAAGATCGTGTATATATGTATCCCATTCTTCACTTAAGGGAGGATCTAAGTTGAGATCCAAGGCATTGAGCCAATACCCAGATCCATCGTTTTTAACAATACTATTAAGAGTATACAGGCCAGCAGCTCGCAGGTGTGCCAAAAGACCATCCCGAGAGCGTGTATTCTCCAAGTAAGCCAATAATCGGGTCAACCCCGATGGCCACCTCCGACCCAGAGCCCACTCTCCAGCAGAGTTTGTGTGCCAACCAACAATAAACACGCATGAAGCCTCTCCAGATAGGTGAGACACTTCTCACTTTTTTAGAAGTCTGCCGAAGCCAGTGAGAAGTGTTGATCTTGATGTATTTCCTATGAATAACAGTGGACCACAGAGTACCTCCATAGATGGCACGCCAAAGGCTCTTTAATTTCAAGGCATCATTGAAAATCGAGATATCCTTCAATCCCCAGCCACCAGAAGAGTGTGGCAAGGATAATCTGGTCCAACTGACCATGGAAATAGTAGGCCTCTTAAGACCACCAGACCATAAGAAATTGAAGATAAGCCTTCTCAATTTGTTGATAATAGACCGCGGGACTGTGAGAAGTGAGAACCAAAATACGGGCATCCCCATTAAGACAGATTTAGCCAAAGTTAACTTACCTCCGATAGAGAGAAGGCGATAAGTCCAGTGTGTGATACGAGATTCGAAACGTTTAACCAACCAATCCCAATCCTTGACCAGGTATCCGTTGGGATTTAAGAAGAAGCCCAAATATGTGAAGCCTTCAACAACCATGTTGCATCTGTAGGGCACAACCGACCGAATTCCCGATAAACAGACATTTTCCACCATAAAATGATAAAGGTGAGACTTCCTCAAACTCACCTTCATACCCAAGGCTCTACAAAAGGTCTCAATGATATTTTGTAGGGAATCCCATTCTTCTAATAATGCTAATCCAGCAATCAGAACGTCATCAGCAAAGAGCACATGAGATATAAGAAGATCAGTAGAAATATTAATGCCATGAAACTTGCCCTGCTCTTTAGCGAGCTTAATTAACCTGCTGAAACCATCCATAATAAGAATAAATAACATGGGAGACATCGAGCAGCCTTGACGAATCCCTCTGGAGCAGCTAAAGAAGGACGTTGGAGAACCATTGATGAGAACAGAAATATTCATAGTGTCAACGCACGCCATGATCCATCTGATAGCCAGTGCAGGCACCCCTATCTGTATGAGCAGTAGTCTCAAGAAATCCCAGTTCACCCGATCGAAGGCCTTTTCCAGATCAAGTTTAAGGAGAATGGCACTGCGCTTCTTGGATTTGATAGTATGTAACAACTCCTGAACAATACCAACTGCGTCATGTATTTGCCGATTCTGGAGGAAGCCAAACTGTTCAGGGGTAATAAACCTCGAAAAAACAGGTTTTAACCGGCCAGCAATGATCTTGGACACAATTTTATATGCCAAATTACATAAGGCAATGGGTCTAAAATCAGCAAAGGTTGCCAGATCATTTACCTTAGGAATCAGTGTTAAGAAGGTAGAATTTAAGGCTCCAGAAAGGTACCCATAGCGTCTCGTGTAATCCACCATATTGACAATGTCCTCCCCCATAATGTCTAGAAAATGTAAGAAGAGCTCCACCGTCCAGCCATCCGGGCCTGGACTCTTCTCTTTTTTTAAATGTTTGAGGGTACGTTCCACTTCTGCCAGGGTAACAGCTGAACAAAGCTGATCTGCATCTGCTTGGTCAAAGAAACGAGGGAAAAGCCTGGCAACTTGTAGCTGTGAGATCAGATCGCACTTATTATCATCAGCATAGATTCGAGAGAAGTGATTGTAAGCATGTGTCTGCAAATCACCAATTCCTGCATGTACAGTCCCATCATCCTCCACAATATTCCAAATAGTATTATTGTTCCTTCTAGCAGAGGCATACCTGTGAAAAAATCTAGAGTTTTTATCCCCCGCCTTCACCCATAGTACCCTGCTCTTCAATCTCCATTCCCTCTCCTCCATCAGATAAATCCTGTCCTTCTCGGCTTCTAATCGAATAAGCCTTTCCAGATCCGATCCCGTAAGAGGAGTCTCGAGATTCAGAAGATAAAGATTATGCAATTCAGATTCCACCTCAGCCAACAGCTGCTTATCCAATAGTTTATTCATATGTATCCAGTGGGATACTTCACCCTTCAACAGCTTTAATTTGTGACAGAAAAGATCAACCGGGTTCAAATCTGGGTCGGCACCAGTTCTAGTCCAAACATCCCTAACCAGACGATCAAAATCCACATTTGATAGTGTCAGAACCCGTTAATTCTGAAAAATTTAAAAATTTTTATTCGTAACAATAAATGTTAATTAGGTAGTATTTCTGATATTGTTTTAATTTAAACAACTAACATAAACTGTTTAAAGACTCTGTTTTATTAAAACTTTGATTTCGGTGATTGTAATTAATGATTGTTTTGTTTTGAACCGCAAGGGAAGAGCTAGTCGTAGTTGACTGGCTTACTTAGCTTACGAGCTAATGCATACGTCGTCTTTTGTTTCTCAGGTGCGTCAGTGAAGTAAGGATCACTGTATGTTAAACTTGGTGAGCATCAATACTCCCTATACTTCAAAACTTAATGATCGTCATGATATTTCTTATTTAGCTAGTATCGTCAAGTGTTACGAAGATTTACATTGTCTCAGTTATAATTATGTTTTTATGATTATTATGCTATGTTACTGTTGTAACTAAAATGAAACATTTGTGATATCAGAATTTTTGGCTGTAACAGTGTCTTTGCATCATGTGACCTGTTGTCAACTTAATACCGGTGACTACTGTTTTGTTCATGCATTGATAATGCGAGTTGAGAAGGTGACGCCTCTAGCGTTGTTTCAATATGATCCTATGCGTTGAAGTCCAATGTCCACTTAGAGTTTAACTTATGTTACTTGACGGTGCCTTGATTTTAACTATCTTTACGATGTACACCTGTAGATGAAGCTCTATTTCAACATCTTAATAATAGAGGTTTATTTTTCATATTGTTACTGTTAACAATAGTATTGATAGCAATTCTGATGCTAGTATATAATGGCAATATATTTATTGTCTTAAAGACTTGGTAACATTCAAGTATTAAATAACGAGGCATTTTAATTTGAAGGTTGACTACCTTGGTACTTATATGAACATAGAAATGTAATATGCACCTGGCATTAATCTATGACTTGGTATTAATTTATATATATAATGATTGTACAATAATCATAATATTCCATACATTGGCAAACTTTATATTCTATATAGTGTTATGGTTGTATTTATCATACTAGGCCATAGAGAAAACTCTAGGGTTGAAGTTGACCAACATCTTGTGTAAAGTGATATGCGAAAGACATTAACCTATGCCCTGGTTTCATTGTAAATGTGCATTAACTTGATTTTGTCATAGTCCTAATGTTCTTCCCTTACCATGGATAAGATTTATAACTAAGTTATGTTAAAGTATTATCCACCCTATTAAGTTATGGAATAATCCATATATGATGTTGACTAACTCTTATTTCTATCATTGTAGTGATTATACATTCCCATTGCTTGGGATTCTCGACGATTCAATTGCAAGGCTATATGCCAAATGATTATATATCATTTGTTATCTCATACGTTTGACTTATATATGACATGATTTGGAAAAGAATCGGTGTATAATTATTTGGTTGGCAATGAAACTATAGGTTCTCGACCCATGCTACGTTGATTTATTTGAGTGCTACGTGGTTGCATCTCCTCCATGCGATGGGCGATATATAAGCTGCTATTGAAACCCTACAGGTTATTGTAGTTGCCTTCGGGCTCGGGTCCTAAGGATGAAACCCTCCCTGTCTGAGTTTTGTAATGAAGGCACTGTAACAATGTGCAGAGTGTGGTGGTTATGGCCTTGAGGTTCCATTCGGCAATAGGGTAGGTCCTCGGCTCTGGGGATAGCGTCTGCTATAGTTTTATTGCTTCGTGGTCTCGTTGTTCTTTATAAGTTTAAGTCCCAGCTATTTACAGTTCGTCACTGTGCTGGTGTGGGTAAGAGATAGGGTTCTCGGTAATGTCTTTAGGTTATGAGAGAGTTGATGCCATTGGGCTTTGGGTTTGCTTCTCGACTGATTCAGTTCCAGTTTGAGGTCTCCGTCTGCAAGGTTTATCTGTCGTGGCCGTCATTGGAAGAGTTTGAGGGTGTTCCTTGCTCTTTCAACCGACGAGGGTGATGGGGGTTTCAGTGTCTGCTCCCACCGGTGGCTTCCAGAATATCCACGGCTACATTGCTCAGGTAATAAATAACCTTATTTTCGCAATTTCTGTTTTGCAAGCAGTGTAGATATACAATTATTTAAAACTCTCGGCATAAACAGTGTATTAACATCTTTCAGCATTGAATGTGCAGGTCACGCGGCTCTGAAGGTGTACAGGGTTCTTTCTCCAACGCTGGCTCAACCGGGTAAGCCTGGTTATCCACGGCTGTCTCTTCCTTTGCTGGTTTTGTGGTTAGGGTTGTGTCATGGAGGAAAACTCCTGTGTAGTGAGGTCGTTTGACGACTTGATGTTCATGGTTGCAATCATCTGTATAAGTTATTTTGTTTGAATGAAAGGGTTGAAACCTTGTTATGTTTATTGGAGAGCCCTTCACGGCTCAGACTGTATGAGGCCAGGGTTTCTGTTATTGTACTTTGTAATTGCTAAGCGTAGGGTTCCATCCTCGCTGCATAAAATTTATACTTAATATATTACTGGGCCTATCATGGCCGTGTTCATTTTTGGGTTTCGTTAAATTATTCAAAAGTATTTGAACTGTAAGGATAGATGAATTCTTCGGTACCTGCAATGGATGTTAACTCTGTTATAAATGAAACCCTATGATTGTCTCTCTGCGTTTTTCTTCGTTTTGGAGTATTAAATAAAAGATTGTGGAAGTTTATCCACTATGTCTGTAATAGTTAATAGCATAGGGTTATTCTGGCGAATTGGGGGTTTTGTTTTGTGTTCAATGCATAAGTATGATATTGTTAACTCGGTGGTGACTGGGTACGAGTTGTAACAATTTATTTTGAATCTATATAATTATTAAATAAAACTATGAATAGAATAATATATACATAGAACTATGTGTTAAGATGCTGTAGGTTCTGTCTGTCATAAAAAAAAGCATTCTTTTCAATTGTTTTCAGTCTGTCGAATGAATAATATAAGGCTACGGCCGTGTAGGGTTTGTGGACTACCTAAGGAAGAACATTTGTACTGAATAAATATGATTACTGTGTAAACTTAAGATGGTTTGTAACAGCCAAAGATGGTTGCGTTCATCGACAGTTTCTCTGTTGTGTAATATGTTTGTTTTTGTTTAAAACAACTTTGTTAATTCTATTATAATAAGCATGGCTAATGTATTATAATTACTAGGTTGAAGGAGAATAATACTATACAGTTGCTAAGTGTTTGTGTTTGACTACTGTGTAGATGATTAAGATTATGTGGAAGCTTGTAACAATGAAATATTGTTACAGTCACCTCTTTAGATAATCGATAGCTGTCAAACATGTTCTGAGTATAAACAATATATTTAAAATGAGTTTTGTTTATCTGTTAACTCAATATAAGAATGACCTAAAACTAAAGTTGACTGAAATATGCTATACATATATATATGCAGGTATATTACTGGAATATCTATTATTTAATATTTCTGTCTATTATTGAACCATTAACAGGAATTCTAGAATATGCCTAAACATGGTAATTGTTAACTATAACAGTAACAATTAGGTTCTGTATAAGATAAATACTCTATTTAAATAAAATAGGAAATCTCTATAACATCTGCGTTTCTGAAATTTATAACAAAAGGGAGTACAGAGACTGATTTACTGAAGTTGAATACAGTCAAAAACATAGTTGTACTAGTCTATCTCATATGAAAATAAATTAAATCAACAACAGGAAGAGTGGCAGAACCTGTAGCTATGGTAGACAATAACAGCAATGGGAGGCTGTTCCTCCCTACCAATTCCTGGAGAGTGCCCAGACAGCACTTCTCAGGACCCCCGAGCTTGCTCTGGTCTAACTGGCTGGAATCTAGGTACGGCCAATAATTCCCTCAGCCCAAATTAGCTATACTGGAACCAAGTTACTGCAACTTCCTGCTTCAAAAACACTTCCTTACTGTTTTCCCACTTCCTCAATGGGACTCCTGAATAGCATTCACCTGAATGTATTCTCCCTCTAGAACAATTGCTGAACCCCCAGCTCAGTTCATTGAGTAGTATTTAAAAGATTGCCTAGGTCTTAGTTGGGCTAACTGTCATTAATGAGCCACCTGCTCAGATTCCACTTTCTTGGGGAATCATGACCCCAAAATATAGGGAAGTTGCCACCTGCAACTCAGGAAGTGTTTGAGGATGCTGCCACTTGTCTTTTGTCCTTCCACCTAATTCCATCCACCAGTTAGACCAGTAACCTCTTTTAACAGCTCTCCCATGCTGTTGTCTCCATAATTTATTTATTAATAATAATTATTCAGATTTTACATTCCATTTCTGGAGACTCTGCTGAGTCATCCCTTCCTACTTAGCATTTAATTTAACATAATGTTCTCAGGAATATTAAAAATAATTACATTATTTTAATAAAATTGGGGTATGTGACATACACACCCCCTTAAAATGTAACATCGTCCTCGATGTTACTTATTCTTCTTCTTCAGCTACCTGCTGGAATAGATGGGGATATGCTTCCCGCATCTTACTTTCCAGCTCCCAGGTAGATTCTTCAGGACTAAGGTGCTTCCATTGCACCTTCACTTGTCCAATTATCCGGTTCCGTAGAGTAATTTCCCTCCTCCCGAGGATACAATCCGGTTCTACCAGAACTTCCCCTTCTGGTTCTACCTGTACAATGTTCCAATCAATAACATGAGTAGCATCATGAATATACTTTTTCAAAACAGAGATATGAAAAACATTGTGTACTTTTAAATTTGGCGGTAATGCTAACTGATAAGCAACTTGACCAATTCTGGCTAAAATTTCAAATGGACCACAGTAACGTGGTGCTAATTTTGCACAACTTCCTAATCTTAGGGAGCTTTTCTTTGGTCTTGCCTTGATGAACACATGTTCACCTACCTGGAACTCTTTAGGAGTTCTTTTCAAATCTGCTTGACTCTTTTGCCGATCCTGGGCAATCTTCAAGTTTTCCTGCACTTGTTTCACAATCTGTTCCATTTCTTTCAATAAATCAGGTCCTAACACTAATCTATCTACTGGATTACTCCAAGAGATAGGAGTGTTGCATTTTCGTCCATACAAAACCTCAAAAGGACTAAACTTAGCTGATGATTGATAGCTGTTATTGTATGCAAATTCAGCTAAGTGTAAATAATCCTCCCACTTACCTGGTTGATCTTTAACATACATCCTTAACAGATCTTCTAATATTTGATTAACTCTTTCCGTTTGTCCGTCAGTCTGAGGATGGAAAGAGGTGCTGAAATTTAAAGTGGTGTTTAATCCTTTGAACAAGGATCTCCAAAAATTTCCTGTAAATTTAGGATCCCTGTCTGATATAATAACCTTTGGAATACCGTGTAACCGAAAAATCTGTTTTAGAAAGATATCTGCTATGTTTGCAGCCTTGTATGTGGTTTTAACAGGAATAAAATGTGCTGATTTACTTAATTTGTCTACCACTACCATAATTGAATCATTCTGATGTTGGTTTTTGGGTAAACCCGTAATGAAATCCAGGCTAATTATTTCCCATTTCCAGCTAGGAATAGGTAAAGGTTGCAGCAATCCAGCTGGATGTTGATGTTCTGTTTTTACTTGTTGGCAGTCCAAACACTTCGCTAAATATTCAGCAGTTTCAGATTTCATGTTAGGCCAAAAATATTCTTTTCTCAACATAGTGATAGTCTTTTGATAGCCAGGGTGCCCGGAGTAAGGGGTTTTATGTATTTCGTCTAAAATTAACAGCTTAACTGTAGGTGCATTAGGGATATACAGCCTGTCTTTAAACAGCAAAAATCCGTTTTCATTTAAACTATACCCTTTTAGCAAACTTTCTGTGGGCTGTTCTTGGGCTGTAATTTGTAAATGTTGATAATTTTCGTCTAAATTTATCCCTTCAGCCAGCTGTTCATTTAAATCAGAGGTGTAAGTGCTGCTAGCTGATATAAAATTCAGTTTTGCATTCCTACTCAAGGCATCAGCCACCTTATTCTCCTTCCCTTTTATGTGTTGGATTTCAAAATCGTATTCACTTAGGAATGCCAGCCACCTGGCTTGTCTTGCATTTAGATTTGGCTGGTCTAAAAGGTATTTCAGACCTTTATTATCTGTTAGTAAGGTAAATTTTCTTCCTATTAGGTGGTGTCGCCACATCTTTAAAGCATGAATTACAGCAGCTAATTCTAGGTCATAAGTGGCATAATTCTTTTCATGGATTTTCAGCTTCCTAGATTCGTAAGCAATGACATGTCCTTCTTGAGTCAGTACTCCGCCTAAGCCATCATTACAAGCGTCGGTACAAACTATGAAATCTTTATTTGGGTCCGCTATTCTAAGAATAGGTGCAGTTGTCAATAAAGTCTTAAGTTTCTTGAAACTTTCTTCACATTTCGCATTCCAATCAAACTTCTTGCCTTTCTTCTGCAAAGAAGTGATTGGGTTGGCTATTTTTGAAAAGCCTTCAATAAACCTCCGGTAGTAACCGGTAATTCCCATGAAAGATCTAACGTCCGTCACATCTTTAGGTACTGGCCATTCTTCAATCGCCCGAATCTTTTCGGGATCCACTGAAATCCCTTCCTTAGTAACTACATGTCCTAAGTACTGGATTTCATCTTTGAAGAAGTCACATTTGCTAAATTTCGCAAAAAGTTGTTGTTCTCTTAGTTCTTGTAAAACGATACGTAAGTGTTCCTTGTGCTCCTCCTCGCTCTTAGAATAGACTAAAATGTCGTCGATAAATACAACCACAAATTTATCTAAGTACTTGTGCATTATGTTGTTCATTAAGCACATGAAAACCGCTGGGGCATTAGTAAGTCCAAATGGCATTACGACAAATTCGTAATGTCCATACCTGGTTCTAAAGGCTGTTTTGAAAATGTCTTCTTCTTTAATTCTTACCTGATGATAACCCGATCTTAGATCGATCTTAGAGAATACCGTAGCGCCACGTAGTTGATCAAACAGATCATCAATACGAGGTAACGGATACCTGTTTTTGATCGTCATCTTGTTTAGTTGACGATAATCTATGCAAAGTCGCATAGTTCCGTCCTTCTTTTTAACGAAAATCACTGGTGCTCCCCAAGGGGATACACTGGGTCGGATATAGTTCTTATCTATTAACTCCTTCAACTGAGTTTTCAACTCGTTAAGCTCCAAGATATTCATACGATACGGGGCTTTTGAACTGGGAACAGCACCTGGTACCAGCTCAATGGTAAAGTCAAGCTCTCTCTTGGGAGGCAATTCTGGAATTTCCTCAGGAAAAACGTCAATAAATTCATTGACGACAGGAATGTTCTCTACTGTTTTCTGGTTGTTTTCAAATTTATCTGTCTCGTTTGTAATAGTTACAGCATAGGTCTTGCATCCTTTCCTGACTGCTCTTTTAAGTTGTAATGCAGAAATTTGCCTCACTACTGTTTTCCTAGGAATACCCCTAACAGTTACAGGCTGTCCACTACTGTTTATACACCTAAAAGTTTTGTCAAAACAGTTTAAAACGACCCTATGTTGTTCCAACCAGTCCATTCCGATAAGTATGTCATATGAGCCAAGTGGTAAAACGTTCAGTTTAACTGTAGTTCTAAAATCAGTCATGTTTAAGATGCATTCTTTTACATAGCAGTTTACTTTCTTCTTAGCCCCAGTAGCTAATTGTACAGACCAAGAATTATCAAACCTTTCAACAGTCAAATTACATTTTTCTACCAGCTGAGGTGAAATATAACTAAGACTTGCACCGGGATCTATTAATATAGTAACTGGGGTTTTGTTAATCATACCTCCTACTTCCACCATGGAAGTTTGGTAGTCAGCCTGGCGGTTTTCCAACGCTGCATTGATTCGGGGCATAGTTCCTGCAAAATCTCCAACTGTCATTTCGTCTTGAACAGTATGAATATTGCTGACTTGTTTCTTTCTGTTTGAGCAGACTGAAGCATAATGTGGCCCATTACATTCCCAGCACTTGACAGGTTCTTTTCGCTCAAAATTTTTGATGTAGTTTCCATGGTTATTAGGAGTCTCTTTGCTGTTTTTTTGTAATTGTTTGAATGGCTGACAGCTCCATTTTTGTTTCCTTGGAAACTTTTACTATTAAAGTGGTTCCCGTTTTTGCCATTCTTGAAATTTTTATGGGGAACAAATTCCTTTTTCTTGTACTCGATCAGATTGCTGTTCTTTTTGGCTTTCCAACTGGCTATCCCTTCTTTCTTCAGATGAGGAACTGCTGTCAGATTTAGTTGGTTTTGTCCTTTTTGACCCTCTTGGATGATTAACTTCTTCTGAGTCAGCTGGTTTGCTCCTTCCGTCAGTTTGAAATTTTTCTATCAATAGCTGATTTAGCTGTTCCTGAGTCTTTAGAATTCTTTCATTATCCTTCTTAACCGTTTCCATTTCTGTCTTTAATCCTCTTATAGTCTGCATCAGCTCAGTGGTGTGAGCAATTTCTTCTTCTGCCTCTAGTTCTTTTGACATCCGTCTTGTCCCAGCATTGGGAGATTCCTCCTCAGCATATTCTCCCAGTTTTTCCATATCTGTCTGAAAAATTCAGAAAAGAGAATTTTTCTGTACTGTACATTAAACCGAAATATATGTTAGTATTTTATAAATAAAACAAAATCTTCTTTTATGATCGCTGTTTACGGAAGTTTAGTGGAGTCACATCCAGGCCTAGTGTCTGAACCTCGCTCTGATACCACATGTCAGAACCCGTTAATTCTGAAAAATTTAAAATTTTTTATTCGTAACAATAAATGTTAATTAGGTAGTATTTCTGATATTGTTTTAATTTAAACAACTAACATAAACTGTTTAAAGACTCTGTTTTATTAAAACTTTGATTTCGGTGATTGTAATTAATGATTGTTTTGTTTTGAACCGCAAGGGAAGAGCTAGTCGTAGTTGACTGGCTTACTTAGCTTACGAGCTAATGCATACGTCGTCTTTTGTTTCTCAGGTGCGTCAGTGAAGTAAGGATCACTGTATGTTAAACTTGGTGAGCATCAATACTCCCTATACTTCAAAACTTAATGATCGTCATGATATTTCTTATTCAGCTAGTATCGTCAAGTGTTACGAAGATTTACATTGTCTCAGTTATAATTATGTTTTTATGATTATTATGCTATGTTACTGTTGTAACTAAAATGAAACATTTGTGATATCAGAATTTTTGGCTGTAACAGTGTCTTTGCATCATGTGACCTGTTGTCAACTTAATACCGGTGACTACTGTTTTGTTCATGCATTGATAATGCGAGTTGAGAAGGTGACGCCTCTAGCGTTGTTTCAATATGATCCTATGCGTTGAAGTCCAATGTCCACTTAGAGTTTAACTTATGTTACTTGACGGTGCCTTGATTTTAACTATCTTTACGATGTACACCTGTAGATGAAGCTCTATTTCAACATCTTAATAATAGAGGTTTATTTTTCATATTGTTACTGTTAACAATAGTATTGATAGCAATTCTGATGCTAGTATATAATGGCAATATATTTATTGTCTTAAAGACTTGGTAACATTCAAGTATTAAATAACGAGGCATTTTAATTTGAAGGTTGACTACCTTGGTACTTATATGAACATAGAAATGTAATATGCACCTGGCATTAATCTATGACTTGGTATTAATTTATATATATAATGATTGTACAATAATCATAATATTCCATACATTGGCAAACTTTATATTCTATATAGTGTTATGGTTGTATTTATCATACTAGGCCATAGAGAAAACTCTAGGGTTGAAGTTGACCAACATCTTGTGTAAAGTGATATGCGAAAGACATTAACCTATGCCCTGGTTTCATTGTAAATGTGCATTAACTTGATTTTGTCATAGTCCTAATGTTCTTCCCTTACCATGGATAAGATTTATAACTAAGTTATGTTAAAGTATTATCCACCCTATTAAGTTATGGAATAATCCATATATGATGTTGACTAACTCTTATTTCTATCATTGTAGTGATTATACATTCCCATTGCTTGGGATTCTCGACGATTCAATTGCAAGGCTATATGCCAAATGATTATATATCATTTGTTATCTCATACGTTTGACTTATATATGACATGATTTGGAAAAGAATCGGTGTATAATTATTTGGTTGGCAATGAAACTATAGGTTCTCGACCCATGCTACGTTGATTTATTTGAGTGCTACGTGGTTGCATCTCCTCCATGCGATGGGCGATATATAAGCTGCTATTGAAACCCTACAGGTTATTGTAGTTGCCTTCGGGCTCGGGTCCTAAGGATGAAACCCTCCCTGTCTGAGTTTTGTAATGAAGGCACTGTAACAATGTGCAGAGTGTGGTGGTTATGGCCTTGAGGTTCCATTCGGCAATAGGGTAGGTCCTCGGCTCTGGGGATAGCGTCTGCTATAGTTTTATTGCTTCGTGGTCTCGTTGTTCTTTATAAGTTTAAGTCCCAGCTATTTACAGTTCGTCACTGTGCTGGTGTGGGTAAGAGATAGGGTTCTCGGTAATGTCTTTAGGTTATGAGAGAGTTGATGCCATTGGGCTTTGGGTTTGCTTCTCGACTGATTCAGTTCCAGTTTGAGGTCTCCGTCTGCAAGGTTTGTCTGTCGTGGCCGTCATTGGAAGAGTTTGAGGGTGTTCCTTGCTCTTTCAACCGACGAGGGTGATGGGGGTTTCAGTGTCTGCTCCCACCGGTGGCTTCCAGAATATCCACGGCTACATTGCTCAGGTAATAAATAACCTTATTTTCGCAATTTCTGTTTTGCAAGCAGTGTAGATATACAATTATTTAAAACTCTCGGCATAAACAGTGTATTAACATCTTTC
This sequence comes from Larix kaempferi, assembly GCA_027924585.1. Classification (NCBI taxonomy): domain Eukaryota; kingdom Viridiplantae; phylum Streptophyta; class Pinopsida; order Pinales; family Pinaceae; genus Larix; species Larix kaempferi. The sequence goes on from BSBM01000141.1 coordinate 4,124,050, forward strand.
AGCATTGAATGTGCAGGTCACGCGGCTCTGAAGGTGTACAGGGTTCTTTCTCCAACGCTGGCTCAACCGGGTAAGCCTGGTTATCCACGGCTGTCTCTTCCTTTGCTGGTTTTGTGGTTAGGGTTGTGTCATGGAGGAAAACTCCTGTGTAGTGAGGTCGTTTGACGACTTGATGTTCATGGTTGCAATCATCTGTATAAGTTATTTTGTTTGAATGAAAGGGTTGAAACCTTGTTATGTTTATTGGAGAGCCCTTCACGGCTCAGACTGTATGAGGCCAGGGTTTCTGTTATTGTACTTTGTAATTGCTAAGCGTAGGGTTCCATCCTCGCTGCATAAAATTTATACTTAATATATTACTGGGCCTATCATGGCCGTGTTCATTTTTGGGTTTCGTTAAATTATTCAAAAGTATTTGAACTGTAAGGATAGATGAATTCTTCGGTACCTGCAATGGATGTTAACTCTGTTATAAATGAAACCCTATGATTGTCTCTCTGCGTTTTTCTTCGTTTTGGAGTATTAAATAAAAGATTGTGGAAGTTTATCCACTATGTCTGTAATAGTTAATAGCATAGGGTTATTCTGGCGAATTGGGGGTTTTGTTTTGTGTTCAATGCATAAGTATGATATTGTTAACTCGGTGGTGACTGGGTACGAGTTGTAACAATTTATTTTGAATCTATATAATTATTAAATAAAACTATGAATAGAATAATATATACATAGAACTATGTGTTAAGATGCTGTAGGTTCTGTCTGTCATAAAAAAAAGCATTCTTTTCAATTGTTTTCAGTCTGTCGAATGAATAATATAAGGCTACGGCCGTGTAGGGTTTGTGGACTACCTAAGGAAGAACATTTGTACTGAATAAATATGATTACTGTGTAAACTTAAGATGGTTTGTAACAGCCAAAGATGGTTGCGTTCATCGACAGTTTCTCTGTTGTGTAATATGTTTGTTTTTGTTTAAAACAACTTTGTTAATTCTATTATAATAAGCATGGCTAATGTATTATAATTACTAGGTTGAAGGAGAATAATACTATACAGTTGCTAAGTGTTTGTGTTTGACTACTGTGTAGATGATTAAGATTATGTGGAAGCTTGTAACAATGAAATATTGTTACAGTCACCTCTTTAGATAATCGATAGCTGTCAAACATGTTCTGAGTATAAACAATATATTTAAAATGAGTTTTGTTTATCTGTTAACTCAATATAAGAATGAACTAAAACTAAAGTTGACTGAAATATGCTATACATATATATATGCAGGTATATTACTGGAATATCTATTATTTAATATTTCTGTCTATTATTGAACCATTAACAGGAATTCTAGAATATGCCTAAACATGGTAATTGTTAACTATAACAGTAACAATTAGGTTCTGTATAAGATAAATACTCTATTTAAATAAAATAGGAAATCTCTATAACATCTGCGTTTCTGAAATTTATAACAAAAGGGAGTACAGAGACTGATTTACTGAAGTTGAATACAGTCAAAAACATAGTTGTACTAGTCTATCTCATATGAAAATAAATTAAATCAACAACAGGAAGAGTGGCAGAACCTGTAGCTATGGTAGACAATAACAGCAATGGGAGGCTGTTCCTCCCTACCAATTCCTGGAGAGTGCCCAGACAGCACTTCTCAGGACCCCCGAGCTTGCTCTGGTCTAACTGGCTGGAATCTAGGTACGGCCAATAATTCCCTCAGCCCAAATTAGCTATACTGGAACCAAGTTACTGCAACTTCCTGCTTCAAAAACACTTCCTTACTGTTTTCCCACTTCCTCAATGGGACTCCTGAATAGCATTCACCTGAATGTATTCTCCCTCTAGAACAATTGCTGAACCCCCAGCTCAGTTCATTGAGTAGTATTTAAAAGATTGCCTAGGTCTTAGTTGGGCTAACTGTCATTAATGAGCCACCTGCTCAGATTCCACTTTCTTGGGGAATCATGACCCCAAAATATAGGGAAGTTGCCACCTGCAACTCAGGAAGTGTTTGAGGATGCTGCCACTTGTCTTTTGTCCTTCCACCTAATTCCATCCACCAGTTAGACCAGTAACCTCTTTTAACAGCTCTCCCATGCTGTTGTCTCCATAATTTATTTATTAATAATAATTATTCAGATTTTACATTCCATTTCTGGAGACTCTGCTGAGTCATCCCTTCCTACTTAGCATTTAATTTAACATAATGTTCTCAGGAATATTAAAAATAATTACATTATTTTAATAAAATTGGGGTATGTGACAGATAGCCAAGAGCTATCAAATTTGAATGGAAAATGTGCAGATAGGAAGTCCTCTTCTAATTGAAGAAATATAGGCCAATGGTCCGATACTTTGCACTTGCCCACCCAGGACCGATACCGGCTGCAGTTCTCCAATAGTGATTCCTTAACAAGAAATTTGTCCAATCACTTGTGTATTCCTTCAACCCCATTCTGCCGTTGGACCAAGTGGGAACAAGTGGTCCTGTGCACACATCAATGAGACTATTGTTAATAAGCAAGTCCGAGAAGAATAATGCCAAGTCATCCAAGCGTTCCTTGGAACCCCACACTTCTTGAGCCAGTCGGGTAAAGTTAAGGTCCCCGGCCAGAATAAAATTGTGTTTATCGAAGATGCCAGAGGATTGGAGACCCTGCCAAAAGGTTTCCCTGTTCTTGTATGGGGCATAACAATTCAGCAGTGAGAGATGTAGATCGGTAGCTTTACAGTAACCCTCTAATAGTATGCCCCAAGAGGTCCGAAAGGGGTTGAGGCAATAGACCCTAGGGTCCCATGCCACGGCCAAACCCCCAGCCAAGCCACTGGAACTAACAGCAGAGATCTCCCACCCAAGAAGCACCCCAGCCAGTTTGGTAATAGCAATAAAGTCCTCACACATGGTTTCTTGAAGCAAAAGAATGCTAGGCCGGGAAGTAGAGATAAGATTGGATAGAGCCCTTCCCCTGGCGGCTCTCCCCAACCCTCGAATGTTAGGAGAACAGATAGACATTAGGGAACAATGTCTCGGGGGACAATAGCTCCAAGGCCCCCAGCAGAAAAAGGCAAAACTTCCAAAACCCTCCCATCCTCCACAGAGCCAGGTGTCCGATCATGTTGTAAGGGAGCGGTCATTAAACACTCAGACAAAGGGTTGAAAGCAGCCCCCACATCCTCAGGAGGTTTGACTTTCCTGGCAGAGCTCTTCACCCTCCTAATCGTGATATTTTGAAACTTAGCAGTATTTGCAAACCCAAGATTATTATAATCATATATAAAAAAAATAATTGATCATCCAAATTTGTATGGTGATTATTAGATTTTGGTAGCTCGGAGGTACTTCTGCATTAGTGCCTAGTCACTTTTATTCATTAAATAATAAAAGACCCTCTTAACTTTATAAAAATCACTTTAATATAGTCAAGTTATTAAAGAGAGACATTTGATCGATCACTTTTGTAGTGTTGGTGTCTACTCTGCAGAAGTGACCGATCAAATGTCTCTCTTTAATAACTTGACTTTATTAAAGTGATTTTTATAAAGTTAAGTGGGCCTTTTATTATTATGTCTTTGACATTAAGTTTTCACACAGCACTATTAAGCGGCGCTTGGTATAAAATATTTGGCGGACTATGGCAAAAAGTTTAGAGCAATATTTTTATTATTAAAGTTTTTTAATAAATACATGTTTTTTCTACCCTCTTATTGGATCCGGACTCATATGACGTATGCCTCGTTCTTCGCTTCCAGGGAGCCGGCGGCGTGCTTACCTCAACGTATCCTGCTTCCAGATTTCTCATCAAAGCTCGCATGTGAGACCATGTCCTCACCTTCATTCATACGTTGTTGTTCCCTGCGTTGAAACTATTTGGAAGCAACGAAGAAGCAAGCCCTATGTTCAGAGCCCTTACTCTTAATTCATTCAATCTATAGGTTTGTCTTTATGTTAAAGGCATGGGCAGCTTCCGCAGACTGTATGTCACATGGATCCAGTGAAGATGTCCGAGGAAACGTGTTCATTAAGGTTTTTATTAAACTCAGGGACTCGCTCGTGTTAATGCAAGAAGCATTTGAAATTCTGAGACGAGATGTAGACTGTTTGTTGAGTGTTCATAGAGGCCAAGCAGATTCTTGCAAGTAAATGATGAGAAAGGACATGTGTGGCCGATTGGCAACAATGGATCCCCAGTCAGGCTCTTCCAAGCCCCGGGAGCCCCAGGCGCAAGTGTTGCTGCCTTCGGAGCTGTTATTGAAGAGAATCGATGAATTGGAAGTGAGTCATGCGCACTTGAAAGAATAGAAGGCTAAGTTGCTTAATTGTCATGAGGCCGAGGCCGAGGCTACAGTAGAAGATGAAGAGCCGAAGCTGTAGCCGGTGTCGGTGTTGGTACTGGTACTCTCAACTCACAGCCTCGGCCAAGTGAATTGCGGACCTATTCGCCTAGAAGGGCTCAGTATGAATCTTCTCAGGGAAGTCACATAGTGGTGTCATCTTCATTGCCCCAACGATCGCATTCGGTATCACCACAACAAACCCGATTGACGATAGTCAAGAGGGACAATTTCGATGCACGACAGAGAATAGGGCAGACGCTAACCCCAGAGGTGGTGAGCATCTTAAATCATGCCATAGCAGAAGCTTCTCGCCGCCATCACGGCCAAACAATTCCTCTACATGACTGTGCGACGTTTTTGGCAGCCCCTGCTAGCCATCTGCTCCAGGCTTGCTAGGCTGCGACTCTAAAGTTTAGGGGTTGGTTCTCGTAGGGGAGAAAGAGGTCGAACCTGTAATAAAAAATACTTGTGTAGATAATATTAGAAAAGGGTGAAACCCCAAAGCAACTTTAGATCCTTCCTATTGTACCAAAAATATATGCTTTCTATTATGTTTTGGAAACAAAGATAAAGACCACATTGTTATGTAGTTCAAGGAATTGGAACAAATGGTGGAAGGGCGTTTGAACAAGGGTATAATTCTTAACGTGGGTGATTTAAAGTGGCTTGTAGAGCAGCCCAAGGCAGGAGGAGCATCGATAGGGTTGTCAGTCTCATCTGCTATGCAACACGTTGTTATGAAATTGAGCCAATTATTAGCTCGATATGGAGGAACTGGTCATCTATGGTTGATTGGGATTGCGATGTGTGAAACATACCTGTGTTGTCAAGTATATCATCCTTCTATGGAGAATGATTGGGACCTGCAGCCTCTACCTATTGTTGCCAAACCAACTCCGGGATTGTTTCCTAAGTTCTCCCTTGTTTCTTCTGCTTTGCAAGTTCTGCCCCTAATCCCATCCGGTTGCTCAAGTTTATCCCGTCCTGGGGAGTCGACTGGCCACAAAGAATGAAAATTAGTTAGTATCTATAAATGCATATGTTATTTGTTCTCTCAAATCACTTGAAATTCTTGTTGCACTATGCTTTTTCAAGTTATTTCAGATAAGATTATATATTTTTTTCGGGTAAGGTAATTACTGAGTAAATTACAGCAGTTAAACCTTATATATACAATTTTTCTCTTCTTGTTCAACCACCATATATAAGAAAACTTGACTTACCTGAAGTTGCAGAAATCTTAAATATGGTCGGCTTTCCACTGGCTAGGGGGAGTAGCATCGATATCTAGGGAAAAACATTTAACCAAATCATAGTAAGCATTCGTAAACATAATCAATCGACGGGTCTCTAACTACCAAAAGGACCCAACAGGAAATTCTTGTCCAATACTTTCGTAACGGTTTAGAGAAGAAAAATAAAAAACAAAACCCTCTTCTATTTTCTTAGGGTGCAAGTGGAGGATTTGGCATTCAAATTGGCAAACAGGAAAGACAAAAGCTTTCATATGGTTTAATCTTGGGGGTGTAAAGGAATCTTTTCCGGCAAAAGAGGTACAAAACAAATATTTAAACCACAACCCATAAAAATCTCCAATGTTCAAAATTTTCAAAAGTTCAGATTATATCTTTCAATTTATCATTATTGCTGAAACATAATATACATATGAAAGAGATTATATCTTTCAATTTAAAGTGTTACGAAATGCCTAATTGATCGAATAAAACCCTCCACACATAGTTGAATCCAATACCATTGTTCAACATATACATAAGTAAACATCAAACTGCACCAATGGGTATTATTTAATCACCATATATACAAATATCCATGTGCTCAGAACCTTTTCATAACATACATGGATAAATGGCAATCTACCTGCATGTGTTTTGACCAAATTCTTGTAAATATAAGTACTTAAAGATGGATCCCTGTCTGAAATAGTCCTACTCCTTACATTTACGCTTGGCAAAGAAACATTAGAGCTTCGTTCTAAGTTATTGGATTTCCCTTCAGCCAAATTGGTTATGATATCAAATTGGACAAATCTTCAGCAGTACCATTATAGCTCCTTCCTAAATTGTTGGATTCCCTTAGCCAAATTTGGTTCTGACATCAAATTGGACCATTTTTCAAGAGTGCCAACAAGTAGATGTCAACCGAGAGTAGGGTGAGGCCCTTCGAAATAAGGAACAGGTGTTCCAGACACCATTTTGTTGACATAAATAAATTGTCTCGCCTATAATTTAGCGATTAGGACAAGTTCCTCTTGATCATCTGTGAGAGAAACATATGTTGAATGACGTCCATCTGAGAGATTAATTATAAAGCCTTGCTTTGGACAGAATTCTTTTAAGTCGAGATCTATTGGAAGTATGTCTACGACATACTTGCCTGTCAGGAGGAACTTCAAAAAACTGTCAGGAGCCAATGTCACCATGAAATGAAATAAGGAAACAATGATCATACAATTTGACATAGATCTATTCCACGTGCTATGCATGCATGTTTCATTCATGGACATCTGGATGCACAGTAATAATGTATGTATGTATTTTAAACAAATATTTAGATTATATAATTGTCTCAATCTAAGTGATGTTCCTTTTCAAGTTTTAGTTAAATTTTGACCTAACCAAATATGCCTTTTGAATTTTAATTAAATTTTGGTACCACTTCACAAATTTGGGTAATGCGTTTTGAATTTTAGTTAAAATTTGATATCACTTTATAAATTTGAGTAATGTTGCATTCCTAAATTTCTTAATTCAGTTTGCATTATTCTTAAAGTTAATAATATATATTATATGTTTATGCAAATCCAGGTTTATATCACATTTTTATTGATGTTCATAGCTAATATATATTTTTAATTTGATGATGGAACTTCATCCATGGAACTATAATTCAGCTCCAAATATTCCTCTTCTACTGCAATAGGTACCAATCTCATTTTTTTGGTGGGTTAGGGTTCGGAGGGATGGTGGAACGTGCTAGCCTACTGCAGGAGGCAGGGGCGACATCTCTCTGTCACAGTCAGGATGACTGCACGGGTATGGTGGCCGGCTTAATACTCTTCCTGTAAGTTTTTTTTCACTTTTTTAATGCATTTTTCCTTGTTTATCCTGGAAACGGTGGTTTGGCTTGCCGGAAGCAAATGGTCGCGGTCGAGGTGTGGGTGGGCGGACAACACCCTTCACTGTCACATTTTCATGGAAATATTGGGGCTTTGATGGAGGTGGTATCTTCTCGGGGAAGGGTTTCTTTTATTATTTCGCCGCAGGGAGTTTTCGTGTGTCGTCAGGTTTCTGGACCTTGTGTCGGCGTGCCGGGGTTTTGGTAGGGACTGTTGTGCACGGGGGTCCTTGGCTTTGGTGGAAGCAGTGGACATGGAAGCATCTTCTGAACAGATGGATGATTTTGAGGGTTGGGGGTTTCCAGGTGGAGGACAGATGGAGGGTCAGGTGGGATTTTCTTTTCAGGGGCCTGCAGGTACTGTATCGATCGGTTTGGGCCAGGCGAGGTCGGATTTTGGTTCATTATCCTCGGCATATACGACACCTCCTCGTGATATGCTGCCGGAATTCCTGGATAACGTTGGACGGTCGGTGGATTTGTTGGGTAGCCCGGGCTGGCGGGAGGCTGGGGTATTCTTTGCATGGAATTTGGGTTTTTCGGCCACCGGTTTAGATGCTGTTTATGCAGATGTGGTCGGTTCTGAACAGAATGAGGCTGAGGATGGGGCTCGACTGGCTCCGCAGCAGGCTGGGACGCATGAAGGTGATGATGGAGGGTATGTGAGAGTGCCGTTGGAGATTAATGAGCACCGAGGCTGTGAAAGCCCTATTGGGGTTGATGGGTCTCTGCAGGGTCGTGATGGGGTTACTGTGAGGGCAGGGGCAGCACACAAAGGCCCTTGTAGGCGTCGGAAGAGAAGCTGGATAAAAACCCGGATCGTGGGCTCTTACGCTGTAGGCGAGGATATCGCCTGGGAACGAATCATTGAGATGTCTGGTTTGACGGTGGTTGGTAGGGTTATGGGCAGAATGTATGCACGACCCACTGTGATGGCTTGGGTGGATTCTCAATGGCGCGCGGTGTTGGGATACACTCCTGAGGTGGATATGCTGCTTCGTGGGTGGTTTGCGGTGGTACTACAATCTGAGGAGGATGTGCGCAAAATACTTGACAGGAATTGGCATTTGAAACATTCACCGGTATTGTTGAAGCCATGGCATCCACTTTTTGATGCTAGTCGGGAGAGGATTGACAAGTCTCCGGTGTGGGTACGATTACCTGGACTTCCTCTGCAATTCTGGGATATCCGCCACTTTCGACAGATTGGGGATATTCTGGGAAACTTTCTGGAAGCTGACCTCTCCTATTTGAAGACACATTATAAACAAGTTGCTCGAATCTTGGTGAATTTAAATATCCGTGAAGGACTGCCGGAACACATAAACTTGGAATGGGGGCCTGTTAATATTTCACAGATGTTGGATTATGAGAATGTACCATTCAGATGCCGGAGGTGTCATGTCTATGGACACCCGGAATCAGACTGTCAGCTATCGGCTCGATCCCTGAATCGGGGGAGAAAAAACCCCTCTGTTTTGGCTTCAATGGAAGAAACTATGAATGGTTTGAACACTGTGACCTCGCCTGAACGGATGGACTTGGAGGAGGACCGGATTGCTGCGGATTTGGATACTGTTGGTCAGGCTACAGTATTGTCTCAGGACGTATTTGGGGAAAACATTATTGCTGATATAGAGGACAACGGTGGAGCTGCCTCAATGGCTGTGGTTGTTGCGCTGGAACCAATCTTGCCGGGTATTCCTTCTTATTCTTTTATACCTTCTGTACATCTTTTTTTCAATCAGTGCTCTATGGGGGGTATTGATTGGGTTGAGGGTTTGAAGAATCTATCTCTGTCGGGACTGTCTGAGACTCCTTCTCGCACTGTTGTTAAGCCCTCTAGTGGGTGTTTTGGTTTTGCGGTGGGTAAACCTGTTGTTCATGAACCCGACTTGCCACCTCTTCTTTTAGAGGACAAACTGATTACTTTTGAACCGGATCCTGGAGAGGTGGAAGTGTCTTCTGAGCCCACTTCCCCAGAATCATCTGTTTCAGGATATAATCTTCGGTCATGCACTAAGAATTCTGGGGGGGGATTGGGAAAGATGAAGTTGCAGGCCCAGAGGGGCAGAGGCCGTCGATCTCATTTATCTAAGGCACAAAACAGAGCCAGACTGGACCTACGGGAGGGGAAACAAGTTTCTATCGAGAGGGCACTTAGAGCAGTGAATGCCCGGACGAAGGTTCGGATATGAAGATCATGTCCTTCAATTGTCGGGGTCTGGCTGGGCCAAAAAAGAAATCAGCCTTCATGAGGGTGCTTACTCTTGAACACCCTGATGTGATTCTGCTACAAGAGACCTTAGGTTTAGGATCTATTATTAAGGAGAAATTGGAACAGTGGTTGGCTGGATGGACCTTTGTGACTCTGGATGTTAGGGGTCGCTCAGGTGGCTTGGCTGTGGGATGGAAGAATTGTACGATTCAACTGATTAATGCTTGGGGGATGGTATCTGTGCTGGGAGCTGATTTCCTCTCTGTAGACTTGGGCACACGTTTCACTGTGCTTAATGTCTACGGGCCCTACGTAAATAGAGCACCTTTCTGGGATTCATTACTGCAAGATCCGATTTTTGAGGGTGAATCGATTGTGGTGGGGGGTGATTTAAACTTCACCTTAGGACATTCTGAAGTTTGGGGACCACAAGCACATGTGGATCCCTTGGCTGGACACTTTCAACAGAGATTGGTACAAAAGAACTTGTTGGATATTGAACCTATTAAGCTGAAACCCACTTGGAGGAATAACAGGAGTGGAGAGGCCAGGGTGGCAAAAAGATTGGATCGTTTCCTGGTGGCTGAAACTTTGGTGGACAGGTTTTTTCAAATCAGGCAATGGGTAGGAAGTGGAGGGGATTCTGACCACTTCCCTATCTTTCTTGAGATCAGAAGAGGTCCTGATAACCCACCTAGCTCACTTAAGTTTAACAAGAATTGGCTTAGTGATGACTCTTTCATCACCCTATTTCGGGACCTATGGAGGCCTTTTGATGAGGAGCATGAACGAACAGGAGCATTTCAGTTCGCTGAGAACATTCATCGTTTAAAAGGAGCTGTTAAAACTTGGGCTTTTACAAAGAAATTGAGGGATGATGCTGATTTGAAACTTATAGAGGATGAACTTTTACAGATCTATGAGGGGGATGGGGGGGGTCTCCTGACTTTGGAATCCAAGGCAGAAATGGCCAGGTTGGAAGGCAAAAGAAATAACCTGTTGTTAGAAAAGGAGGAAACCTGGAGACTTAAGAGCAGGGCGATTTGGTTGGAATGTGGGGATGAGAACACTAAATTTTTCCATGCATATGCCAGGGGGAGGAAGGCGGTCAACACTATTTGGAGCTTGAAAGATGAAGCAGGTTATGAACATTTCGATTTTGAAGGAAAAGCTCGGTGCGGGGTGGGACATTTCCAGAATTTATTCAAAGCTCCTGTACAGGCTACTATTGCAGAAGTTATTAGGATCGCTCAATTATTCCCTCGCTTTGCTGAGGAGGAGGATAATAGGAGATTGATGCAAGCAGTTACTGAGGAGGAACTGAAGGAGGTCCTTGGTAGCTTCCAGAAGGACAAGAGCCCCGGGCCGGATGGATGGACTGTGGAATTTTTTACCACACTCTATGAGATTATTGGATTAGATCTTCTACAGGTGGTAGAAGATACCCGTTTGAATGGAAGGATACCTGCTTGTTTCAACTCTACCTTTATTGCCCTCATACCTAAGAATGATAATCCAACTACCCTCTCAGAATTTAGACCTATTTCTCTGTGCAATTGTATTTACAAGATTGTGTCAAAGGTCATAGCACGACGTTTCAAGGTAACACTATCTGAACATATTTCAGCTGAACAATTTGGCTTCCTTGAAGGTCGTCAGATACACGAGGCTATAGGGGTGGCACAGGAAGGACTTCACAGTATGAAGACTAGACACATCAGAGGAGCTATACTAAAAATTGATTTATCCAAAGCATACGACAAGGTGAGTTGGATTTATATCCGGCTCCTTCTAACACATTTGGGTTTTGGTATCAATTTTATTAGATGGATCATGTCATGTATAACTACTGTATCTTTCTCTGTGTTATTGAATGGAGCTGCCACACCTTTTTTTCATGCGGAAAGAGGACTTAGGCAGGGATGCCCTCTTTCCCCGCTACTCTTTTTGCTAGTGGCAGAAGGACTTAGCAGGGCTATCATTGCTGAAAATTTACAGGGGCGGTTTAAAGGCATTGGCATTGGGGAGCAGTTATTTGTCACTCACTTATTATTTGTGGACGACATTCTCATATTCTGTTATGGTGATCGAAGGGATACTCGGCATTTGAAGGAGGTCCTGGAACTTTTTTCAAGGGCGACGGGGATGGATATAAATGCTGAAAAGTCCACTCTTACTACACATCTGCTCCGACCGGGAGAGGAACGGGCACTTGTTGAAAACTTCCCTTTTAAATTATCTACTCTTGATGAGGGATTGAAATACCTGGGATTCTCTTTAAAAGCCAATACTTATCTTAAGAAGGATTGGCGATGGCTAATCGGTAAGGTGGAGAAACGATTGAATGTATGGAGTCACAAGTGGATGTCGAGAGCGGGCAGACTGGTCTTGGTAAAGGCCATCCTAGAAGCCATTCCTGTTTATTGGATGTCTTTGTCCTGGATACCCAAAGGAATTCTCGAACATATCAGGCGGTTATGCTTTAGATTCTTGTGGAGTAGTAAGAAGGAAGGACAGGTCACCCCATGGGTCAATTGGAAGCGGATTGTTGTCCCTAAAGGGCTGGGGGGTTGGGGATTAAAAAACATTTTTCTGTTTGCTCAGGCGCTGGCAGCTAAGGGTGGCTGGAGACTTCTCAAGACAAACAGCTTATGGACCCGGGTTATTATTGGGAAATATCTATCTGACACTAACCTGGATGAATGGCTTAGGAGCCCTCGGAAATCACATATTGGCGGATCTGTGATTTGGAAGGCAGTGGTAAAATCCTTTTCACTGGTGGAGAATTATCTGGCGTGGAATGTGGGTAATGGTGAACTGGTGAGAGTCGGTAGAGATCCATGGATCGGGAGTGAACAGTCACATTTGTTACCCGAGTATGTTGTGAACTCTCTGGAAGTTAGGGGTATTCACACCCTTAATCAACTGGCGGTGCAACGACCTGATGACCCGTGGATACAACATTGGAAAACTGCGGATAGTTTGGGTTTGATGGACCGGGAGGCTTTTTTCCTGAATAATTATATCCGTGGTCTGAATCGGGCTTGCATTCATCTTTCGAACCAGGAGGATGTATTGACTTGGGAGCTGGATCCAGCGGGGATTTATACACCTAAGATGGGATATCAGGTGCTCAGTGCAGGAGCAATTGATCGGGATGAGGTCTGGTGGTGGAGATCTCTGTGGAAACTTAAATGCCCTTCAAAGAACAGACTTTTCATGTGGTGTGCTCTGGAGAATCGGGTCCCGACCTGGGATATCCTACAGAAAAGAAATTTTCAGGGCCCGGGATGGTGTGTCTTATGTAAAATGGATATGGAAACTGTCACACATCTCTTCATCACGTGCCCGTTCACGATGGCTGTATGGCAAGAATGCACTCGCTTGGTAGGTTTTGCTTGCAGATGGGAAGGAACCTCTGTGGCTGTTGCATGGGAGAGCTGGTGGAGGCGGACATATAACAATAAGAAACTGAAGATCCTACCACTGTTGATCATCTGGGGGATTTGGCTGGCTCGGAACGGGGCAATCTTTCAGGACAAATCATGCACACCGGATATTATTTGCTCAATGGCGGTAGGTCGGTATCTTGCTTTCCCCGAACATGTCAGGACAGCTCATCAGAGACGAAACCTGGAAGTGGATATTGACAGATCTTACCCATGGGGGTTTTTTGATGGAGCAGCTGGCAATGAGTTTTGCGGAGGGGGTGCTATTCTTTATCTATCCAATTCTCACTTCTATACTATCATTATGGGGCTTGGAATGGGAACCAACAATTATGCAGAAGTCATGAGTTTAAAGCTATTACTCATCTTTGCTGCTGAAAGGGGTATTTCTAGGCTGGCGGTATATGGTGATTCTATGAATGCCGTAAATTGGATCAATAAAACACAAGCTTGCAGAGTTCTCAGACTTGCAAATATACTACACACTATCCAGATGCTTAAACAATCCTTTGACACACTTATATGCCGGCATGTGTACAGGGAGAGTAACCAAAAAGCGGACCAGGCTTCCAAAGATGGGCAGAATATGGACTTCGGCACCTGGAAAGTAGTCGAAGAGATGGAGGGTCATAGAACCGAGTTCTCACTCAGACCATTTATCGTATAACCAACAATTAATGATAGTATATATCTGAAAAATACAGTTTTTAAGTTTTATGGTTTTAGCGCTGATTTTCATAATTGGCATGAAGATTATAATTATAATATTTTTGAAGATGTACGAACAAGATAGTCCGTTGGGACAGAAACAACATATTTTGGAAAAATAGGAATGCAACATATTTTTGCTTCTTGAAAGTAGACGATGAAGTCTCAACAACTGAACCATATGTATGGAATTTTTGATAATTCACTGATACAGTGAATACAGATTGTAATTCTGATCTCCTTGGATGAATAGAATTATGCTTTTTTCTTTTTGAAAAAAAAAAAATATTTTTAATTTAAATTTTATGTTTTAAAAATTAATTTTTATCATATTTTAATTAATTACCTTAGTGTATTATGAAAGCTTTTTTATTTTTATAATATTTTTTTTTATTCGTGTTCTCTTCCATGTTTAATCACCTTTCTATTCTTTTTTATGTGTTTTTAAAATTTTATAATATTTATTATTGTGTTTTTTTATATATAATTAATTATATATCATTTTTTATTTTTTATAATTTTTTCAATAATTTAAATTTTTTTATATATCGTATTGTTTTGAAATTTAAATATTTATTTATTTTCTTAAAAAATAAAAATTAAAGACAAGATAAAACATAAAAGTTAAAGACAATTTTGATAAAACTATGCATATGTATTTTCAATATTTATTTAATTTTTTTATAGATACCTTTACTTCTTTTTATTGTAATTTTGTGGTTCTTATTTTTTTTGCAAAATCTGAACTTAACTCTGTTTTATGGCGATTTTGATGGTAGAAACATATTCAATATCATCAAAAACCTCTGGAGCTCTCAAAATTTCAGAGTTCGACAATTGTAACGAGAATTTTTAAAAGATTTTTCATAATCGTGTGGAAAAATCAATTTTTTTTAGTTCAAAATTGTAGAACTTTTAGAATACGAGATTTTGAATCTTTATATATAACCATTTTCAATTTTTATATAGTCAGTTTCAATTTTTTTATTGTTTTATAATAAATATTAATATCTTTATTTATTTTTTTATTATATGTAGTTTTGGTTTTTAAAATATATTGTAAAGTCAATAAACCTACCTAGATTCGATACTTTTTTGAATTTTTATATATAGCCATTTTCAATTTTTATATAGTCATTTTCAAAAAATTTATTGTTTTACAATAAATATCAATATTTCTATTATAATTAATTTTGGTTTTTAAAATATATTGTAAAGTCAATAAACCTGACACTTTGAAATAGTATCCATCCCAGTAAATAGATCATATTTACTTTATGTAGAAAGTTTTATAAGCCCTACTTTTAACTTCTTCTTTTTTTCAATATTCACGTGTCTTTTTTAAACTAAATTTTAATCAATGTTCAAATATCATGTATTTAATTTGTTTATTACGCTACCTCAATCATTATTAAGTTTTTGTTTTTTCTTCTCATTCGATTTAGATTTTAATTATTAAAATTTAGATAGAGCAAAACATATATTAAAATTTGTCTTTTATTGAAAGCTTTTTTTTAGCTAAATTCTAACCAATGTTCAAAATTCAAATACCATATTCTCCTCATTAATTTTATGGATAAGTATAGGTGGCAAGGCGAAATTCTAAATAATACTTTGTGGCATATGCAATCCAATGTAATGTATTGCTATATATCTAATTCTTATCATAACAATGTAATTGATAGCAATTATGATTTTCAAGAGAGTAAAAACATCGTAATATGGATAATTTAGAGTAAAGTAAACATGGTGTAATATCAATAATAGAATTGCAACATAAATGTTTGTGCTAAATGCAAATTTTTCATTTAACCATATTTATCATCATAAAAGTAAATATAGATAGATTTTATAAAAATGAATTGATAAATCAAATTATAGTTCAGTTTTTTTTTGGGTATAGCAAACTTGGATACTAAAGCATCTACTAAAAAAATAAAGATTATTTTTTTATACTTTTATTTGAGTTTTGATACAAATTTTAATGATAAATATTGCCAATTTTGAATTAGATTTACAGTCATATCTAATCTCAATTTTGAGATATTAATACTAATTATAAAAAGTAACTTGTTATCCCTCAACAATTAAAACACAACATTCATGCACCATTATATCCGTTTGCTAATAATCCATGAAGAAGATTCAAACATAGTTATAGATATTAATACTAATCTTACTTTTAATTCTTATTATTCATTTACTAAAATTACTTTATAAATGTCAATTTTGGACTAATTTGACTCCGCTTAATTAAAGAAAGGAAAGCTACCTTTGAAATTATCATCTCTTTGAAATGGATTCCCCTTGATTCTAAGTACAACATATAAAAGAATGGTTACCTTGAGCTTTACGAAATTAAAGTCAATATTATGAACAAACATCACTACTCAATTTGTTTGTGTTGATGTAGACAAGAGAATTCTATTGTTAAATTTTGAGTAATTTCTTTTACTTTATTTTTTAATAGTTTTCAGTGTCCTTCCAAACGCATATACAAACTTTCCAGTTTCAAACAAATAGAGCAAGTGGCAATGTCAAAGACATTGACACCTCATGGCAATGTCAAAGACATTGCCACCTCGTGGCTCTTGTTTAATGAATAAAAGTGACTTTTATAAAGTTGGGTCACTTAAGTGATTTAAGTGAGCTCAATGAGAGATTAAGTCACGACCGTTAGATCGTGAGAGGCAAGATTCAATCTTGGCCATTGATATTTATAGTTAGGATAGTTATTCATTAATGAGATTATAAAAAGGGCATTTAGAAAGAGATGAGACACATTCTTTGAGAGAGAAAAGAAAGAGGAGAGGGAGAAAAGAGAAAGGAGAGATGGAGCAACTTGAGGGTGTCATTTCCAAGAATGAGGGAGGGCATGCAAATCGAGATCGTACTCAGTCATAAAGTACAGTCTCTACAACATTATTTCAACATGCCATGCTATGTATTTATGGCAGTTGTACAGTCTTCCCTAGTTTCAAACCCCTAGTCTGATGATGCTAATTATTTTCTATGAATGCTTTCAAGGCTGGACATATTGGATTTTGCAAATATTAACACAACTAGCTATGTTGAGGCAGTATGCTGAAGAGATCGAGGACTTGTTTATTCACCAAAGACATTAAGGAGGTTAGAATGTCTTATGGGGGGAAACCATGTTATGACCCCATTAAACCTTTAAGTCCGTAAATTTTATCCTAAGTCAAGGTTTAAGCCAAAAATTCCCTTTTTATTAATTTAAAATTATTTAATGGCATGATGGGAATTAAGTGTGATTAAGGAAGTATTTAGTGTTTAATTAAAAAGGAGAAATGTGGCTTGTGGGAGAGTCCACATTCGGAAGAGTATTACCATGCAAAAACCAAAATGGAAAATTTACCCAAGCCCATTATGGGGAGAGGTCTAAGCGAATAGATTATTGGAGGTAATTATTGTTTGAGAATGAAATTTGATATGAATTCCTGAACTCGTGAAGCAAATTGCTGTAGAATTTATACTAAAACTCTATTCATTTTGCCTCGTGTCATTCCAATGAAGTGGCAAATGGTGTAGCTAGTTGTCTTGGTGGAATTCTGAGCACAGATGGCAGTGATGTGTCCCACTGTTGTGCAGTCAGAAGGAAATAAAGGAAGTGAAATGCATTGTTTGGCATGGAATTGGACTTAAGCCAATTTTCCTAATTGCCAAGTGTTTAATCCTGAAAAATTATGGGATTGGTGAGATGTTTGTCTAGTGAATGCATGAGTCTCAACTCGGGGGTGGAATTTTGCTGAGATATTAATGAACAAAATTGCCTACAGTTGGGTGGAGCGTGCCTCACATGGAGCCAGTTTCCCATTCAATTGAAATCTCAAATGAGTATTAGTTAAAAATGGTTATGAATTTTTCTTGTTATTTATCAGTTTAGGGGAAATTCAATCCTGAATGGAATTCAATGGATAATTTGTTTGAATCCTTGATGTGGATGTTGGGTTGGTTATGCATGCCAAGTTTTACCTAAAATTATAATGGCAATGAAAAAAATTCCAAGTCTGTAAATGTAATCATGGGCATTTGGTTTTCATAGGTGAACAAGTTGTAAATTCTGGAAGTGTAAATGAATTCTGGGCAATTCTAGTTTTGTTGTTATGCATACACACAGAGGGATGTTTTTGCACCCGTGGGATTTGTGTGTCATTCCAAAAAAACGTTTTTGGTTAAGCCCAACCATTTTACACTCTACCAGAAGACATTTCTATGCTCAAAAGTTGTAAATTTGCTCACGAGTCAATGTTTGAGTGTTATTGCATCTATGTTTTAAATGACATAATAATTTCTTATTCATGGTTGAAATTGCATGTTTAATGAACAATTTATAAGTCATTAAATGGTAGAAGAAAGGTTGTGATATTCGTTCTCAAGCTTAGTGTATTTGAGGATTTATGTATGCAGTTGTAACTTTCATTTTGATTCAGTAACTTATAATTTAATGGTTCATTGCAACTAAGTTACACTGTGCAGAATAATGCTTGTGTCATAGGTCTTGTGTCACAATTATTATAATAGTGTTTGTGTCACAACTCTTGTTTCACAATTATTATAATAGTGCTTGTGTCACAATTATTACAACAGTGCTTGTGTCATAGGTCTTGTGTCACTGCTTTTGTGTCACAGTTATTATAACAGTGCTTGTGTTACAACTCTTGTGTCACATTTATTGTAATAGTGCTTGTGTCACGGGTCTTGTGTCACGGTTATTGTAATAGTGCTTGTGTCACAGCTATTGTAATAGTGCTTGTGTCACAGGTCTTGTGGCATAGGTACTATAACAGTTCTTGTGTCATAGCTCTTGTGCCATAGCTCTTGTATCATAGTGCTTGTGTCACAGTTGATTTGTGTCACTGTTATTATAAACCCTTGTGTCACTACTGACTTATGTCACAACTGATTTATGTCACAACTAATTTGTGTCATAGTTGATCTGTGTCACAGTGACTTTGTGTCATAGTTATTATAAACACTGCATGTGCCATAGCCCTTGTGTCACAGGTTCTCTGTGTCACAGTTAAGAAGTACTTTATTTTATTTAAATCTTTACTAAATCAAATTGTGTTGTGAAATATGGTTTGGTCTAGTGTAATGTAAGTTGATCAATTATGTTGATCTACTATGCTTCCGCTAAAATGTTTATTTTTGTTATGCATTTGTTATAGGAATTTATATAACCATTTTGCATGTAACATTTTAGAAAAAGACTTATGAGTATGTTGTAAGTCTAGTGTAATGTTGGGTGTGTTGCACATAGAAATCGAGGTGTTGTTCTGCACTTATTTTGAGGCATTTATTGCTACAAAGTGAGATTGTACAGTTGGTACGCTGAACGTACAGAATTCTGAAATTACAATGCATGATTCCCAAGGCATATTTCTGAGGTTGTTGGTCATACATTAGTACTGTTTGGTTGGCACACAAAACGAGGAGGCTTCTATGTGTGTTGAGATAAGTACATGTGTATTTAATGCTTATTATGCAAGCTGTAAGCTCATTTTTTGAGCACTCACAATAAAAAAAGTATTCTCTCTATATTGGTTTCCCTTCAGGGTTTTTCCAGGGGCATTTCCCAAAATTCTATGTGTCAAATGAATGGTTGAATATTTGTTCATTGTTCTATTTCCGTTGCAGATTGATTAGATACTTGTATTTCTACTCATAATTACATTTGAATGCATGTGAGTATATTTGCATTAATGTTGAATATTATTGTAGTATGAAATCTAGATGTGACTAAGTGTTTGACGAAACTTCTACAAGAGAAAAACTAAGTGCTGTAGAATTTTTTACAGTGATACCGCCCTTCAATAGATAAAATCTTACAAATAGTTATGCATTGATTTTAATCACCATTTAAATTGGAACCACGATATCGAGAAGATATTCTTTGGTGGTTAAAATTTTTCTTATGGTCTTGAAAGCAGATGTAGAAAAGCAAAACTTCAAGATTGGGATAATAAAAAAACATTTTCAACACTTTAGTTATCCCAGCTATTTTATATGGTTGTGAAGTCCATGCTTGCAACATCTATCATGAAACTTGGAAGAAAATCAAACAAATCCAACTACATTTTTATTAGGATATTTCAACATTAGGAGCTAGTTTAAGTTCAACTTGACTTAATGTGCCTTTAGGTTAAAGTGTTTTGTTACTATGTTTCTCTAGTTTTCTTTTGTACTTTATTAATATGATGGTCACAATCATGCCCTACTCATGAGTGCTATGATGGTTTAACATCTCCTTGATATTAACAACCCTTTATTTGTGATTAACACCCAATTGGTCCATGAGCTTTATGTAAAGAGCATGCATGGCCATTTGTTAATGATTAAACTAATCATAAATGTCCATCTAAATATATTCTTCATTAATTAATTGCTTAAGTGTCGTAAAATGTTTCTCTCTTTGAGGGTTTTAACCATGTAAATCTTGGTGTCTTGATCTCTAATATGTGTATAAACTTCTACCTAAAGGTGTTTGACTTGTGTGGATATACCTTTTTTTTGAAGTTGGTATTAAAGTACTTATGATGCTTCACTCCTATTTTGAATCAGATTTGGATAGCCTATGACAATTACAAGAGTATTATGTGGATCAAAGCTTGATTTTGTTCATCGCAAAATTGTGCTCAGTAGTTGTCTTGGTGCATAATGTGTGGTTATGTTTCATCCTTTTACATGCATTTATAGGTTGAATGAGTTGCGCCTTTACATTCAGAGCATCATTTCCATTTAGGAAGCATTTTGTTTCATTTGAAAAGGGTTTTGTTTTCCTGATACATTCATTTATCTCCATTGATTCAACAAAGCAATAAAATACTTGTCTTATAAAGTTTTATTGTAATATTTTTCAACGTATTTCAAGTTTTTTTTATGTTTTTTCCCTACATATTCTCTTTACTCTATGCTTCTAGTTGATCTAGTGAATTAGAAACAAATCCATTTGTTTGGGTCTCATCTTGCTACATTTTTATGCTAACTAAATACTAATTGTGTCAAGCAAGTCTTTAGCAAAGTTTTTGTGTTTGTGGTGTTCTCAATTCTTTAAACTGTTGGACAATCATTTATTTTCCTATTTTCCTAAATTTATAATACAGTGATAGCAATCCCGAAGGATTATATGACTAACACTATTTCTCTTTCAATGGAATCCAAAATAAAAATAGATTCATTTTGATAAGTGATTCCATCATTATCTACTAGTTCTAAATCATATATGCTATTTGAATAAAGAAGCATATCTTCCTATTGATGGGTAGAATTACCTTTTTCAAAAGTAGGGGTTAATGCCCAAAAAGAGACCCAATTGGACTCTTTATTGTTTGCTATAAAAAAAACCCACCAGAACGGCTTGGTTACCCTTCGATGAGCTTTAAATGTTTGAAAGTAAATTCTGGATTTTTTTGATCTTTTTCTTTTTATAGGTTTTATGAAAGTATTTAAAAAGGGAAATTAAAATTGTTAACTTAATCTAATCTAAAATATATGATTGTAAACGTCCTAATCTAAAGTTAATGGATATTCAGATCTTTTGTATGATTTTGGATAAGTGGTATTTACCAAGAAACCATTTCACAAAATAAATTATGTAAAAGATTCCACATGTATGTAAGATAAAGCTTTAAAATAAATTCAAAAAATGATTTTACGAACATTGCATTAATAAAAGAAAGCTTTGCTAGGATATTAATAAAGATAAACAGATGAAGAAGTAATTCAATACATAAGCTAAACTTCTTATTGAACGTGTTTAAAAATTCCTCGAGGTAGAAGAATCAAAACTCTAGTGTGATTGTACACAAGAAATCTTAGTTGCAGTTGCAAAAAGTTGGCCAAAACTAGATTCTTAACATTAGTTCTTTGAAAGAATCAGTCTTTACAATAAAAAAAATTCTCAAAAGCTCTGCTCTCCAAAAATCCAAAGAAAAAAAAAGAGCCTTTCTTCTTTCATATTGTCTCCTTAAACAGATAAAGCAGGGAAGTGAAGATAACTAGTTCTTAACTCAACTTGGTTTTAACTTAATTTGAGTGGAACTTGAGTCAAGTTGATTTTCTAATTCCTTTTTGTATTGCCCCCTTTTTTTAAATAAATCATTACAATATAAAATTGAGCCTTAAGTCTGGGAGTTGCACTTGATATCTTTGCACTGAGAGTAGCGAGGTGCTTACAACCCGATATGGAGGAGATGTTGTCGCATTTGTCATGTTAGTCACGTTACATAACGTTCCCATGTTGGCTCATAACATATCAAAAATAAAAAGTAATTAAATTAAAATGAGCATAGATATATCTTAAACCTATATCTATTAGGCACTGAGAGGGATACAATTTCCTAAGGTGTAAATTTTTTCTTAACGTGTAAAAATTTAAGATAAAAAAAAATACAACTCAAGAAATTGGATCCCTCTCTGTGCTTAATAGATCTGACTTTAAGATGGATCTATGTTGGTTTAAAATATTTATCCACTTGTGGCAGAGCACATTGAAGTTTAGTAACTTTGTGTGCTTCCTTAGTAATGAATTTTTTAATGTGATCTTTTCCAACACGAGAAATGTTTTGCAATTCAAATTTATGTTGACTTTGAATATCTTCTAAAGATTTGGCAACTTCCTTAGCATCAAAGAAATTTTGAGGAGGACCAAAAGGTGGAAAATGGCATTGATTGACAACACCTTCAACAAAGTCCCATATTTTAATACAACTCAATCATTCATCATCAATTATGTTATGGGTCCTTTTGGCCATTCTACCCCAGTACATAACATCTTGTTTAAGCTTGTGAATTTCGTCTTCACCAAGAATCCCGTTGTTACGTTCCTCATATATCCAATGCTTTTGTGCTTGCTTGATGAAACTAACTTGCTCCTCTGGTTTTTCCAGTAATTCTTTCCATCTTAAATTTTTTCTTTATAAATAATTGAGAGTTGCATAATGTATTTATGTAGTTTGAATGCTCTCATGTAGAAGTCTCATGCCATCTGAAAATGATATTTTTCCTATTCAAGAATATATTTCAGAAAAGTGGTGATTAATTCTTGCCCATATTTGTAGTACGTGACTTGATTTTCTAGATGAGCTACCTTTTGCTGCAATTTCTTCATATCTTCAACTTATATGTTTCGTTTGTCAAGAGCAGCTTGGGTCATGGCTAGGTTTACATTAATATGATTGACAAATCAACGTTTTCAGTGTTCATTATCTTTCCTTTTGTGGTGTAGACTATGAATTTGTCCACATCAACCTTTCTCCTTTTTGGTACTTGCTTTACTAAGTCAACAACTTCATGCACATTCTCTAGAAAAGTTCGATTGTTGCAAGAAAGAATATTTTATAGGTTACTTGGAGTCATAATTTCTTCAATGACAATAGCTTTACCTTTATCAACTGGATTTATTTTGGGAGAGTGAGTGATTTCTGCAGATTGATTTCCAGCATTATCATTAGCATTTGCACTTGGCTAAGTGGTTGTTGAAGCTTGCCAAGTGCTTTGTTCTGATTGATCCGGTATATGACTTTTCTTCATCTTTTTTCATTTGTTTCTCTTGCTTTCTCTTTTGCTAAAATTCCATCTTCCTTTTCTCTTATGCTTCCTTGCATTTAATTTCTTCATCTTTTTATCTTTTTTCATCATCTTCTTTCTTTTTCTCTTTTTGCTTGCTCTACTTTTCCTTTTTATTTCCATTTTTCTTATTTTCTTTTCTTTTGTTCATCTTCTTATGTTCCTCTTGTAATTTTTTCTTCTATTCATTTTCTTCTTTTTTCTTTTGTTCTTCCTCTTGTAATTTAAGAGTTGTTACTTTATCTTCTTCTTCCTTTTCCTTTATTGTCTTAAGTCTATATTGTTCCTCTTTTTGTCTGGCTACCTCTTCTGCTTTTATTTTGTCTTGTTTTTTATTTTTCCTTCCTTGCTTATTCTTTTACCTATTGCTTTTGCTCTTGGGATAATTTATCCTTAGATGTTTGTTCTTTGGATTCTTGTTCCTTGGATGTTTTTTCTTTGGCTCCTCTTTCTGTCATGATTTTGTTTTGTTATTCTTTGAGCTTTTACTCTATACAATCTTGCTTCTCTTTTAGTCTCCTTTCAGTTTCTTCTTTGGAGGCTTGGAATTGTTCTTTACGTAGCTTCTTTTGTTCATTTTTTTCTTCACTCTATCCATTAGAATATTCACTAGTTTCTTGTTGAGCTTGAGTCTTTCATTTAAGTAACACTTCACCCCAAGAGTTAGAATTTTTAAGGGTTTTCAATCTTCCATTCCTCATGGGTACAAGGCCAAATCAATCGAACTTGACTGTAGTGTTTAACCACTAATCCATGTGGGTCATGTCTTTTGAATTGACCTTGAGGGAACCTATACTCAAGCATCAATTGGGCTTGTTCTTTGGTTGTTTTGAAACTACTAATTCCAAAATTTCCAATGTAAATGTGTTGAGGAATTACAAGCTTCTTCTTTTCTTTTTTCAAAGCAACAGTGATCCCATGCAAGGTGGATTGATAAGCAATTTATGATATGAATATCTCGTCTGGTACATGTTTTGGAAAAATATGAGGAGGGGAAGTGACTCCATAAATTATGATATATGTATTGTTCTCCTTATCCGGATCTTGGGGGTTGAGACCCGGAATACTTGAATGCCGAGAGAGGAGGAGAAGAGATAGCCTCAAAGCTGAATTGAACTATGGATCAGCTGTGAGAAAGACACATCAGTGAGATCTGGGCTGTGAAAAACCTAAATAGAGAAACATAGAGTAAATATGCCACATGGAGGGGTGAGACTCAAAGATGGTTTTTTTAGCCTCACCTCTCAAACTATACTAAGAAAGGCACTCAGAACCAATAACCCAATAATAGCTCAATAAAATAAGAGAAATGTAGGATGCCAAAAAAATAGCTTGCTATATTGAGAAGGCATAAATCCCTTTATATAATATTATTACAATGTGCCTTGAAGCCATACTATGGAACAAAACCATGGGCTACCAAAAACCATGGATGGGTGTATTCTAAATTGTGGGATGCATGGAAGATTCCAAAACTATGGATGGGAGAGGGTGGCCTCTCTATTTAATGCTTTTATGATGAATGGGAGAGGGTGGCCTCTCCATTTAATGCTTTTATGACTTATACTTCCGAATTTAGACCATATGCCCCCTAAAATTTGGATAATTCCTCCCCCCTTAAAAAATGATGGATGCTAAAAAGAGAGCCATGATTACAATGTGATAGTTACCAATGAAGATAAGGGTTTTGTGTGGTTAACCCATAACCGTGGGTTTTGTGTGGTTGACCCATAACCGTGATTACAATACATAACTATGGGTTTTGTGTGGTTGATCCATAACCATGGGTTTTGTGTGGTTGACCCATAACCGTGATTACAATACATAATTGTGGGTTTTGTGTGGTTGCCCCATAATCGTGGGTTTTGTGTGGTTGCCCCATAACCATGGGTTTCGTGTGGTTAACCCATAACCATGATTACAATATGATTTAATAATAGTCCAAAAATTGAAAAATTCATGATCTTTGGTGTAGTTGATGTCTTGCTGCAAATCCATTCATAGCTTCTGATGTAGGTGATGAAATTGAATTTCGTTGAGGACCCATTTGATATATCCAAGAGAACTTTCCATCCATATAACATACTTGCTCTATGGTGGCCCAAGGAGTGAGAAAATGTTTGTTGAAGCTTAGGAGATGCGCACACACTATTTTGCAAATATATGTTGTTTCAGTCGATGATATCTATCAAACCAAAAAGCCAAAAGAAAAACCGTGAAATACCCATTTTAGTTTACGGAAAGAAATTTCCAATGAGTTATGGTAGAGCCTTTGAAATGCTTTTTGGAGTCGGTAGAACTTGTTTAAAGTTGTTGTACGTGCCTGTATTTTGTACAAACATGTGCTACTTGAAACAAGCATATATCACAAACTAGGAAACAAAATGTAATTCCGTGAAATACCCATTTGAGATGATAGAACAAAATTTTAAATGAGATATAATAGACCCTCTAAAACGTCCCGTAGAGTTCACAACATACCTCTAAATCTTGTTGAATGTGAGAGTGCCGAATGTAGAGGGCCAAGGGTTTGTAGAGCAGCATGGGTTGTTGCAGAGGTTGTGAAACCTCCATGGGAAGCATGGAAACCCTATAAAATTATTGAAAATGTTGCATACCAATGGATGTATTAGATCCATGTATGGTTCCTTTTGTAATGGTGAATGAATATCTGAGGGTAGAAAAAAATTTTGAACCCACAATAAGCTTCAAACCCTTGTTTCGATGGAGAGCGTACCTACTCTGAAACCACTGAACCAGATCTTGGGGGTTGAGACCCGAAATACTTGAATGTCGAGAGAGGAGGAGAAGAGATAACCTCAAAGTTGAAGTGGACTATGGATCAGCTGTGAGAAAGACAAAACAACGAAATCTGGGCTGTGAAAATCCTAGACAGAGAAACGTAGAGTAAATATGCCACATGGAGGGGTGAGGCTCAAAGAGAGTTCTTTGAGCCTCATCTCTCAAACTATACAAAGAAAGGCACTTAGAACCAATAACCCAATGATAACTCAATAAAATAAGAGAAAGGTAGGATGCCAAAAATAATAGCTTGCTTTATTGAGAAGGCATAAATACCTTTATACAATATTATTATAATGTGCTTTGAAGCCATTCCATGGAACAAAACCATGGGCTACCAAATTCCATGGATGGGTGTATTCTAAACTGTGGGCTGTATGGAAGATTCCAAAACCACGGATGGGAGAGGGTGGCCTCTCTATTTAATGATTTTATGATGAATGGGAGAGGGTGGAATCTCCATTTAATGCTTTTATGACTTATACATCCGAATTTAGACCATATGCCCCCCTAAAATTCAGATCATCTCCTCTATGTACCAATTGCCAGTATCTTACATTACAACCTTTGCTTTAGGAGACATTCTTGGGCATTCTCTATTGAAGAGTATGTTGAACAAGGGAGCAAAGAAATAATCAGAAATTAAATTATAATTCCTTTTGTATTTGTTCTCCCATAACATCTAATAATACACATGGGAAGGAATGCATGAAATACTCCAACTCCATCGAATTTGAGGAAATGGATGGTTCGCACATATCACATCCAAAAGATATAAAGATGCGTAAAATGTTGGAAATCCTTCAACATCTTCCTTCTGTTCCTTTTCAATTGCTTTATGCAAAGCAAGAGATAGTATTCTAGCCCAATTGAAAATTATACTTGCCGTGACAACATAATGAACAAAAGAGACCCATGCATCTTTATAGACAACACGGTTTGGTTGACCATATAATCTGCACATCAAGGCCATGGCATACAAGTAGGGAAATCTTAGATTTGTTGTAGGGTAGATGCCATCATTTCTAGTTTGGAACCTTTTGGTTTTTTCCCACTAGCTTGTCATAACTAGTTGGAGGGAATCGAGGCATAGAGGCCTTTATTACTTGTCCCTTCCATGCAGTAGAGCGTGCCTAATAGATCTGCCACCCTCTTGTGTTTAATGGCGAAATGATGTCGTATAGGATTATCGTTACCAGGAGGAATAAGCCTTTAATGACCCTCAAGCGAGTGTTAAAGAGACATGTTGGGCACCATTTCCTCATTCATAGAGATAAGCTTCATGATGTAAGCAATAGGAGTTGGGTAACATATCAGTCGACCATGACAACAAAAGTTGTAGTCATGGTAAGAGAGCATATACGAGCTTCTAGTTGTCATGGTGGTCACCACAGGGGTCTTTCCATGGAAACACATCGTGGTGTAGTGGCCAGACACCTAACATCCATGATAGACACCATTTTCGACATCATGAATGATAATCATAGCTTCACTAAAGACACGTAGACGAGCGTCCAGGATTTGGCTTTCCAGGTTCAAGTGGTCTTCAATTGGTGCGTAGACATGGCCAATACTCTAAACCTTCGTCCCCCAAACTTAATGATGGGAAAAAATCCCGAGATTGACATCTCAGCTTCAAATTCCCCTCCTAATGCTCAAGCACCCACAATGCCAACTCCAGTTCTCAAATTCGGTGGTAGTGGCGAGCAACTTGATGTTTGGTAACTCTAGATCCAGTGATGATATATGTGAAGTCTGATGTTTTCCTCCAAATGTGAAGCCCATTGTTGTGCCGAGAGGCGCTCTACATCCCAGTACGAGGGAGATCTTGTAACGTGTATGTGTAGCATTACATGTGTGATGTAGCGTTACATCTAATAGTAAAAAGTGATAATATGAGGGAGATCTTGTAACGTGTATGATGTAGCGTTACATGTGTGATGTAGTGTTACATCTAATAGTAAAAAGTGATAATATGAGGGAGATCTTGTAACGTGTATGATGTAGCGTTACATCTAATAGTAAAAAGTGATAATGTGATAAACAAAATAATATTTTGTCGGCCATTAAAAGGGACTTGTATTTTCGATTGAAAAACAGGGTTGAAACCAATGCCTATATAAAAAAAAAACAACATAAAAATTATAATGTCCCCTACTACACCATTCACCTGCACCTGCACCTCCTCCTCCGTCCATACTCCATTTGCAGACCTCCCCTTGTGTCCCCTCCTCCGTAGACCACCCCTCGCGTCCCTTGCTCATCTGTGTCCCCTCCATTCGTCGTCCTCCTCCTCGCATGCACCTCCTCCTCCATCTGTTTCCCCTCCATTTGTCGTCCTCCTCCTTCTCGCATGCACCTCCATCCTCCTCCCCTCCCGTCCGCCTCCCCCATCATCCTGCGGCTACCCTCTTGCCATCCTCCTCCCCTCCCGTCGCCTACAATATTCGCCGCTTCCTCCCCCATCCTCCTCCCCTCCTGCTGCCATCCTCCCCTCCTCCACCATCCTCCTCCTCTCCTGACGCCTCCTCCCTCCCTCCCTACCGCCATCATCCCTCCCTCTGTCATCCTCCTCGCCTCCAACACCATCCGCAGACCTCCTCACCACCTGCACCATCTGTCGCCATCCTTCCACCTACCTCCTCTCTCCCGCCCGCCAGCATCCCTCCCTCCATCATCCTCTGCAGACCTCCCCGCATCATCCGCCATCATCCCCCTCCCTCCATCACCCCCCTCCCTCCTGCCCGCCATCATCCCTCCCACCATCATCCTCCGCAAACCTCCTCGCCGCCTCCTCTCTCCCGCCCTCCATCATCCCACCAGCCATCATCCTCCTCCCTCCCTCCATCATCCTCCTCAACCTCCTTGCCTGCTGCACTATCCTTCCGCTGCCATCCACAGACCACTTGCACTGCTGTACAATGCCATCATCCCGCTGCCTGCAATGCACCATCTAACCGTCGCCGCCACCTGCACCACCTGCAGCAATAATATATATTAATTATAATTTTATTTAGTTTAAATTTCTATTTATAAAAAATAAATTTTATTTTTAAATTTAATTTGTAACTTTATTTTCAATTGATCTAGAGGTGAGTTTTCAATAACATCAATTGATAAGTTATGGATTTACACACGTATAGAATAATTGTGTTTATATTTTATAATTTTGGGTGGATAATGAAAGGTCCGCTTTTTTAGATTGAGACAAATTCAGAAATATGAGATAAGTGTATTACTAAGATTTATTTTATGGTTATTATTTCAAAATTCAAATGAATAATTATAAAAATATTAAAATTTGGTAAGTATACTAAAGTTAATTTATGGCTTATAAACATTCACTTGCAACAAATTAATTGAGTTTGTTAGTGTTAAACAATCCTAGATGTCAAAGTATACACATTTAAAAAAATAAAGATGTAGAAATTCCCACCTTATGTGACACGTTATGTTATTTTATTATGTATAGTAATAAATTAACATTTAATTTAAATTTAAATATATATTAATATTTACATATAAGTATATAAGTTCTTTACTATGTATAAGCCCCAAGAGTTAGCTCGATCGGTTGAGTTCTCGGCAGTTAGGCCTCCCAGCATGCGAGGTCACGGGATCCATCCTCATAGACCCTCTTGGGGTTAGGCACGCAGCGGCCGCAGGGCGGAAACCCCTTCGGGGCGGGTCCGTCGGAAATTATTTCGTGGATGTAGCGGTCGGCTAAGCCGATTAAAGTGAACCACATGAACATGAAAAAGAAAAAAAAGAAAAAAAAAGGTTCTTTACTATGTATAATAAGAACTACATGTGGTATAGTGGTAAGGGTGTTGGGATAATAGGCGTGAGGTCCAAGGTTCAATCCTCCCAGATCATCGACTTTTTTTTTAAATATAGAATTTCATAAATATATTGAATTTCATTATCATGTAAAATGAGTTTTATACTTGCATAGATTTCAGTGTAAGGGGTCTTTTTATTGCATATTTTCAGTGTAGATGTTGTTCTGTGGATGCATTGATTTTAGTGTATGGACGCATAGATTTCAGTGTATGGGATTTTTTATTACATATTTTTCACTGTAGATGTTATTATGTGGACGCATTGATTTCAGTATATGGACACATAGATTTCAGTGTATGGGGTTTTTCATTGCATAATTTTCAGTGTAGCTGTTATACCATGGACGCATTGAATTCAATGTAGATTTCTTGGATGCATAAATTTTAGTGTGGATTTCATCGATGCATAAATTTCAGTGTATATGTTAATGTTTGATTTTTTTGATATAGAGTCTAAACTAGAAATAGAAGATTTGCATGTGGAAGGTGCTATGAGACAAACTGGTGAAGAACCAAAAATACAGAACGCCGAACGTCGTAAAACATATCAAGGAAGAAAATCTTACGAAATGACAACAAAAGAATGAGAAGAAGACTTGAAAGAAAAGCAGAAGAACAAAAAGAATTTCGAAAAAGGAAGTTGCACGAAATGACAACAGAAGAATGAGAAGAACAAAGAAAACGAAATGCAGATTGACAAAAAGAATATCGAAAAAGAAAGTTAGACGAATTGACAGCAAAAGAACGAGAGGAACAAAGAAAACAAAATGTTGATCGAAAAAGAGTGTATCCAGAGAGAAAGTTGAAGCAATTGGAAGAACAAAGAAATCAAGTTGCAAAATAACAAATAAATCAAAATGTACGAAATGACGACAGAAGAAGGAGAAGAACGAAGAAAATGAAACGCAGATCGACAAAAAAATATCGAAAAAAAAAAGTCAGGCGAATTGACAGCAGAAGAACGAGAAGAACAAAGAAAACGAAACATTGATCGACAAAGAGCGTATCGAGAGAGAAAGTTGAAGCAATTGGAAGAACAAAAAATCCAGTTTGCAGAACAACAAATAAATCAAAATGTACGAAATGATGACAGAAGAAGGAGAAGAACAAACAAAACAAAACGCAGATCAACAAAAAGAGAATCGAAAAAAAAGTTAGGCAAACTGTCTCTATTTTCCAGTTTAACAATTTACTCAATCCCACATACTTATTGCTTACATTATGATAATCCTCATAAATGTATCTGTGTTTTCAACTTAACTTGTTCCTTACAATGCTGATCAAACTCCAGTTTTGTGTCACTGCCCACGGCTGAAACCAACCCAGTTTTTGTGCACCTCGGGAGATTTGATCCCTCTCGACGCTTTATAGAGCCTAGGATTTGGATCTAGGCTGGTAATTCATCCATTTGGCAATAGGGACGGCACTCAAAGTATTGACACGACTAGTGAGGAAAATCCAGATAGTGTAGTGGACCCCCCCCCCCCCAACAACGATGATATCTGAACATCGGTCCCTTCGTGGAGAATTATCAATGACACATGCCTCCAGCTATGATGGGTTTTCCATGCATAGTAGCTTCACTCTCCTTTATGAATTTTTAGATTGTTATCTTAACGTCCCTTATACTGTTTGCAAATCTATAGGAGATATCCAGCTATTTAAATGCTCGTTTCTATGGCCCTATAGAGACAAATTTCAAGCAGAGTTTGTGTATCCTAATAAAGGTAGTCTTAAGTAATCTATATTTTGCAGTTAACTTCAGTTGAACGTTGTATAGTCTGATAACGACAAATTATAGTATTTTTTGGGATTTTGGCATGGGAAAATTCTCCTTTTTGAATTCCCAGGACCACCTCAGTGTATGTATTTGTAAATTTTGTATTATGTAATATAAAGATATAACTTAAAAAAAATGTCATTGACACTATTGTCAACGTTATCCAAAAAATAATCCAGAATAGTATTTGGAAATAGTATTTGGAAGTTCAATCGATAGGCTATCAACGTCATCATGAAACTCGGAATGTGATCTTTCTTGGGAATGCTAAATGTACCATTGGTGAAGTTTCCATACTTCGATTCCAAATATTTGCACAATAATGTTGATAACATTATCAGGGTATGTTAAAACCTTCAAATTTAAACCCTTGCGAAGAATTGTCGATGGTGCCATCAAGAATATTTTAAAAAGCCTCAAAATGAATCTTTTGTGAACACATCGATAATGTTATTTTAAAATTAAAACTCATTCTCCTAACAAAGTGCCGATAGTATTGTCGACATCTATCAAAAAGTTCGATAATAATCTTTTTGAAAAGTGCCGAAGGATCTTTTGTAAAACTACGATGAGATCATTTTGAAGAGCGTCAGTAGTGTTATCAACACTCTTTCGAAATATTTTTTCCTTGGATTAGTTTTGAGCAAGAAGATGCCAAAAATGAATATTTTGGAATTTTATTGATAAACATTGATAAGAACTTGATAGATTGAATCAAAACACAATAAAAAAGGAAATTGAATTTACAAACAACGTAATAAAAAAGAAGTGGAACCCAAAAATGATTTTTAACAACCAATTTTTTTTAGGGTGCATTGAAGCCTCAACAAAAGGCAACATACTGGGTGAATCTAGAATCTATGATATTAATCTTAAAATAAAGAGCAAAATATAAAATTTCTATCTCTTAAAAGTTAGAAGGAAAGATTAAATTTATAAGACTTAACGTGTATCCTTTGATTCTCAATCCAAAAGTTGATTTCCTTACTAGAATATCGGATGTTTGGAAGCTCATTGAATGATAAGATCATAATTTCAAAATTTGTTGAGATTAAAGACTTCATTTTTTTTCATCCATTCCTTCATACTAAACCTTTTTTTTTAAGCAAAAAAGGGAAGAACTTTATATTACATACTGATAAATATTACATTCGTTTTCTTGCCACCTTGCACTTCCGATACAAAACAAACTGCCATTGAGAGAAAACCCCTGACTGTTACTAGAATTAGAGATTGAAAACAAAGAGTACATTGCTTACTAACGTCCGAAAAATGGCACAAATGGACCCAGATTTGAGAAACTATATACATCATAGTGTGCCTCCATATCCAAAATCTCACACCCAATAGACTAACAGACTCGGTATAATGCCGAAATAGAGTAATAATTGACAACTTCTAAATATAACAGAGTAAATCCCTATACCCTCCCAGAAACAAAACGCAAAGACCCAGAGAAATTAAATAGAAGGACGAGGACCTTCATCCTGAGTAGTGGCTTGAGGAGCTACGGTCGTCATTGGTTGGTTATTGAGGACTATCACTTTGGGTTGAGCCGTAACCCGAGGTTCAGTAAAAAAGGAGATGCCAAGATGTTCAACTATGGCATTCAACTTCATATGCATAAAGCCAGAATCTTCATTGTGGTCTTTGAACATCTCTTCGTGGTCCTTGAACCTTTGTGAACCTGTGAGTATGTCAACCGACGCCTCCCTCGATTGTACAATTCCATCCTGCCTCTGGTATTTCCAGGGTCCTGAATCCAATTGGCCATAGCTACTACCTCCGGTGGGGGTTCTCCCTCCCCCACTCTAATCCATAGGTTTTCCTCCAATTCCTCAATCTCGTTTTGTATTTCCTGAGGAAACATTCTGCGAAAGAAAACCGCCATGGTGGCCACTGGTCCTGAATAGGACCTCCCTGATTCTCACGACCACCCCTCACCGGTCTACCTCTACGCGGCATACTCCTCCTTCCCTTCCTCTTGTTAACAGTATAGAGAAGAGAAAAAGACAACAAGGGGAAAGAGAAAGCAATATCAGTGCTATGGAGCATATGTATGAACACACCCAGGGGATGGAGATTTAAAGGGGAAGCCCCACTCACGGCCATAATTTTGACCATAATGTTTGTATGTCGAACGGTACCTCCTTCGTCCTGAAAAACTCTCAACAAATAATTATCCTCATTGGTCTCATGTAGCAGAATCACGTGCCAAGGATTGATCGTCATCTTTGCACACCCCCACCTCCTGTAAACATTTAATCACTAGATGAAAGGATGGTGCGAGCGTGCTCAATTAATATATCCTCTGATCTAGAGCCCACCTATGCATGTGGTAACGTGGAGGTCACGTGGCATGACATCACACTACTCATTTCAACGCTTTCTATATGTAGGCAGTGGATCCAACAGGTTTCTACAGGCATGTCCTATAATAATCCTTCCCATCCATTCGTGTTACAGGTAGCGCCTTGATTAGCGAGACGATCCACTAGAGTGTTCGCTTGACGACGGACGTGGTGGAAGTTGAAAACATTTATTAAGGCGAGGATATTTCCAAGATAATGGGTGCAAAAAGCAAGACGCCAGGATGGCGCCACCTTTGCAACTTGGGACCCATGGCATAATTTGGTCGTTAGTTGGAGCACTACCTTTGAATCGCCTTCCACTTGCAGTCTGTTGTAACGACGTTGTCTTTCCATGCATAATCCCTGTAGGAGAGCTTCAATTTCAACCACATTATTTGTTTCCTTGCTCATTGCGGAAGACTCCTCCATAGCCGGCTTTTCTGGGGTTGCCTTTGGACGTCCCGTCGAAATTCAACTTGATCCAGCCAGGGGGAGGTGGAGACCAACAATCAAACTAACAGGAGAGCACTGTCGCTGGTGAATGCTACTGATGTGGATAGGGAGAGTTTGTACTCCCCAAGTGCGTAAAAGGATCCTCTTTGTGTATGGAATTAGTATATCTTGTTCATTCCACAGAGATAAAGTAAGAGTCTCTTGAATCCCTTTTCAAATTTGGTTCCAAACAAATTGTTGAGTCTAGTGTCTACCTGTAAAAATACGTCTGTTGCGTTCTTTCCCAACCTCCCAAAAGAGGAACCCTAGGAACAACTGATGAGTCTAAGATACAGGTATTTGATATCCCTTCCCCACAACAAAAACACAAGAAAGGGTGAAGAAATACACTTGTTTTGTGGGAGAAATGATTTACCTTGATTATTTAATGAAGTTGTTTTAAATATTATTCTTGCATGTTTAAATGCGTGTTCAATGAACTAATTATGTGAAAATCGAGTATGATTGAGCAGGTCCAGGTACACTAAAGGATACCCACGCAGATCAAGCAGTGGACTGGAAAGCTCATGCAAAAATCAGCGCCTTTTTCCCGATTTCTAGGGAGAACACTTGTTCAAACAGAATCGGAAATTAGACATAGAAGTTAGGTTAAGCATTAGAGGCATATATATACAAGCCTCTCGACTAGCGAGAGGGGCCTGTTGACATTTTTTAGAACCACTGCTTTACGTTTTTATACTGTTAAGATACTTTGAGTTACAGACTTTTGTTAAACTATGGAGCTGCTATTTTGAATAAAAGACTTGATGTTTCTTTTGATTCAACATATATAAGTTTTTCCACTACTGAGTATGGGTTGGGGAGGGCCCTCCAACATGTAAGTCGGGATATCTTATTGTTCAGGTATTTCTTCGTTATGTGCTTTACATTGACTGAAATCTATATTGCATATGGAAGCATTTGAATGATGTTAGTTAGTATGATTTGATTTTTGTAGTAAAGAAACCAGTTGATTCAGTAGTAGTTTATAACGCATTATGTAGTTCGGTAATACTGTTTCAGTAGTCCTGTAGAAGCATTCTTCCAAGGCATATTTTCAGCATCTATTGCCCTATGTGCTCGCATTGCTTCTGAACAATGATTCAAATCTTAAAGATTATGCACTCTCTCATTACTCTGGTTGCTCATCAAGATTGCTTACTTTCAATACTGTGGTTAATTAATGATATTTACTTCTTGAAATTTTGATTTTTTCATAGCATTAGATAATGGTATCCTAAACTTGGTTTTGAAAATTAAATAGGTTAGACCAGACTTCTAGTTTATGCATTTGACTTACAGTAATTGCTTCTTGGATAAAAGATCCAGCTTTCATTATTTTAGAATAGATATGCTACATTTTTAGTATTCATTTCCATAGAACATATTGATTGATTTCAGCATTTAGATTCTTTGATATAGATTTACTGTCTTCAGTACTTGAAATTCTTAGCATAGGTATTTTTCATTCGTAGATTAAGAAACCCTTTCCCAGTTTAGTCAATTTCTCTTAGGCAAACTCTTAACCATTGATACCAACACCCAACTGCGACCAAGATTATCCTATAAGAGAACATATAGTGCCTGCACCTCTGAAGTTTGTACGTCCCCTGGGTTGATAATTAAAGTAGGCTCTTAGTCTAGCTGCCCTCATTAGGCATCCATTCTGAGAGCTCACCACTTTTTGGCGCCGTTGCCAAGGAGGTGCTAAATCTTTTAGGAGACATCTTCAAAAATAACACAAAAAGAAAAGAAAAATCACATAATTTTTTTTTTTTTTTTACCAATGAATGCCTCGTCGGCAAAGGGATAGGTTTTGGACACTTTCTGCCTAAGCGTCCCATGAGAAACAATGGTAACAACAGTTATGACCATTCTCAGTTTGAATTTCTAAACTTTGAAAACGAAACTGACTCCACATACGATCCAAACAGAGACAACTTCTCTACTAGTTCCAGCTCAAACACCACTATGGCAGACGAAGAAGAGGAACCTAGGGAGTGTTAAATTTTCAGAATTTACTTCAATCTGATCTAGGATCTTAACTGAGAGAACAACATGTACAGCATATCTACAGCATATCAATCATGGAGACAATAATGCAAGCACACAAGAGACACAAAGATTTACTTGGGGAAAACCATAAAGGTGAAAAACCCCAATAACTTCCTCAGAGATAGATAGAGCAATGATACAACCAACCAAGAGAGATAGCCATAACCTAGTAGCAGATCCTCCTCCTCCATAAGTGCGCTACTCCTCCTTGAGTGTATGTGTGAGAAGTGAGTGAGTAAATAGAGTGCCTCCCGCACTCTATTTATACTTGACTTGACTTGCCTTTTTACCTAACTCATGTAGGCTCGAACTTAACCACATAACATAATGCTGAGTGGGCCGACCCCCAATAGGGTGGTCTAATAACCCTTTGACCCACATGGCCGACCGCCAATAGGGTGGTCTAATAACCCTTTGACCCACATGACTTATACAGGGCCGACCCCAAACAAGGTGGTCTAATAACCCATCAAGTATAAGTTACGACACTTACAATATAAATGACGACACTTCCTTATAGAGGAATAATACCATCTCTATAGGAATATAATATACATATATGTGAAATACATTCCGAAGTTACATATACATCAACAGGGAACTGTTCACCTTCCCTATTAGCATACCTATTGGAGATGCTAGGATGAAGAATATCAACCCTAACAATTTTCCAAACTTCCATGGATTAACTTCAGAAGATCCCGACACATTCCTGTTTGAATTTGAGGTAGTTTGCAGATCCTTTGATTACACTACGGATGCACAAAAGATGAGACTTTTTCCCTCCACATTGAAAGATTTATCACTTAGATGGTTCATGGATTTAGAGGGAAATAGTATTTTCAGTTGGGATCAGATGAAATAGGCATTCCTAGAAAAATATAGGGACTACTGCAAAGCAAAGGATACAAGCGATGAAATATTTAGGATGCAGCAGGGAGACCGTGAATCCTTAGAAGACTATGCCCAGCGTTTTCATCTCAGCTACAAACGAGCTAACCATTGCACCCTAGACCCTGAATCATTGAAACTTGTCCTTCTTAGAGGGATCAAAGAAGAGAATTCTGAGATCTTAAACCTCTTAGGAGATGGATACATATTTCAGAAGACTTATGACCAGATACTCCAGATCTTCAAGAACCATTCTAGGTCTAGGAAAAGCAATAATGGGACTAGAGATACACATCTACCCATAGGATCCTCAACATATTCAGGATCCAATCTTACAAAATCTGATTTAGGAAACATGTTAGATGACATGAAGACCAACATCTTACAATCTTTGGCCATGCAACTTGATGCACTTCAGATAAAAAAGAAGCAGGATGAAATTAACCAAGCCTTGGCAGTATTCCGTCCTCGTTGTAGAAAGAAACATGAGAAGGGGCAGTGCACTTTAAACACCATAGAAATATGTGGTCTCTGCACAACGACCACTCCACTGATAAATGTCCCCTGTTACCCTCATGTAAGGTTGCTATTCAAGATCCCGTAGCTGAAGGAGAAATAGAACAACTATGTTTTATAAATCAAAGGAGGAGTAATTTTGTTAGACCATATCAAACTAGCAATCAAGCCTACTATAATCAGGGCTAGCAAAATTGGAACTCTGCACCAACTCCATGGCAAGCACAGCCAAATCCAAATCAATGGCAGCAAAATCAGTAGACTTATCAGCAGAATCAACAAACTTATCAATCACCTTATCAACAATCTTATTACCCACCATCTTACCCTCCATGCCCCCCACCTTTTCTTCCATCAACCACAAATTATGCAAATCAATACTCCCATCCATCAAATTGGAGGGCCCCACTACAACAACCACTTATTATGCCGCCCCCACAGACTCAACCACCCCCCATACCCCCACCAATTCCATTCGAACCCATCCCAAACCCTAATAATAACAGACCTCCACAACAACAACAGACTTATAACGCTAATATCACACAATTCCCTACCTATGTCATAGACACCATGGAAATAAATGAAATAAACCTCCGATCTGGAAAAACGTTGCAAAATACATCCACACAGAATATCCCACAACCTGAAGCTCAAGAACAAAGAACAAAACCCTATGTTCAGCATCTGGATGAACCAAATCCTCCAGAGGAAGAAACCCAACCCCTCCCACGAAACAAAAACCCTCCATTTCCAGAGAAACTTATACGAAGTACAAAAGAGGAAGAAGAAAATGCAATTTTAAACGAATTAAAACACTTAAACATCCAAATCCCAATTTTGCAAGCCATAAGGGATGTGCCCATCTGTAACAAATTTATTAGAGAAAATTGTATGAAGAAACTTGGGAGGACGAAGCGTGACCCACCAACAATAAATGTAGTAGGACAATTGGCTGATTTAATGCTGGGTATTATTATTAACCCTAAGTATCTTGATCCAGGTAGTCATGTAGTGAATGTCACCATCAATAGCAAGCAAATAAATAAAATCTTAATAGATTTGGGAGCTGCTATCAACGTCATGACTAAGGAAACCATGATATACCTAGGACTTCAATCGTTGATCAGACCAACAACTACAGTATTCCAGCTAGCTAACACATCCACTGTGAAACCCGAAGGGATGCTTGAAGACATTATGATCAATATTGAGTCCTGGGAATACCCAGCTGATTTCATAGTAATTGAAGTCAAAAGTAAACTTAGTGGTTATCCAATCATACTAGGTAGACCTTGGTTAGCAACTGCAGATGCTTACATAGGTTTCCGATCAGGAAACATGACTTTCACCAGTGGACATGCCAAGAAGAAAATCACGATCTACCCACCAGCAAGGAAATTTTCAGATTTAGAATATCAAAATTGGACTGATGATTATTACAACACACCAAATCAGAACCTACAACTTGTCCTAACAATTGATGCTGCACTATCATTGAAAGCAATAGATGAAGATGGCCATATAGATAGGTTTATACAGAATGCATATTCTAACAATGCTGGTCTTGAAATATTTTTTGCCACAAGACAGTAACAAGAAGGCGAAAGTTCAAACCATAACTTAAATAAAATGTGGGCAGAAGTACTACATCTGGAAGAACAATAAGAAAAAGCAAAGGCGGTGGAAATTATGCCTGGAAAGACAGTCAACATTAATTCCAATCTCAATCCAGAGCAAGGAAAGCAATTAATGAAAGTATTATCAGAACAAAATAAAGCTTTTGCATGGACATATGCAGACATGAAAGGTATACATCCTGATATATGCAAACATTATATTTAAATCAAAGAAGGTTCTATCCCTATCAGGCAGCCACAGAGGAGGTTGAACCCAGCATTAAAGGACATTGTCAAAGTAGAACTACAGAAGTTATTAGATGCAGGGTTCATATATCCCATCTCTGACAGCGAATGGGTCTCACCACTGGTTATAGTCCCAAAAAAAGGAGGCAAATGGAGAATTTGTGTGGACTACAGAGAGCTAAATAAAGCAACCAAGAAAGATCACTTTCCACTGCCATTTATAGATCAGGTGCTGGACACATTAGCTGGGAACAAGTATTTTTCATTTTTAGATGGCTTCAGTGGGTACAACCAAATTTTAATACACCCAACTGATCAAGATAAGACAACATTTACATGCCCCTGGGGTACTTACGCATACAGAGTACTACCCTTTGGGTTATGTAATGCTCCAACAACATTCCAAAGGGCCATACTAAGTATATTCTTTGATTTCATAAATGATCAAATGGAAGTCTTCATGGATGACTTCACACCCTATGGACAAAACTTTGATCAAGCATTGAGCCATCTTGAATTGGTATTAAAAAAATGTATTGAGATGACCCTATGCCTTATCAATGACAAATGCAGAATGTTAATGGAAGAAGGCATCGTTCTAGGACATCATATATCACAAATGGGGATAGAGGTTGATCAAACAAAAATCTCAGTAACCAAAACGCTGCCACCACCTGTTAAACAAAGGGATGTGAGAAGTTTCCTTGGGCAAACAGAGTACTACATAAGGTTTATTGAAAATTATAGCAGAATTGTTGCCCCAATGTTTGCACTTCTCACAAAAGACATTGAGTTCATATGGACAAACAATTGCATGACAACATTTAATAACCTTAAGAAGAAAACAATTACAGCTCCAGTACTCCAAGGACCAAACTGGGCACTTCCATTCCACATCCACTCTGATGCATCAGATAAGGCAATCGGGTCTGTCCTTGGACAAGAAAAAGAGAAGAAGCCCTATGCAATATATTATATCAGTAAGAATTTAGCATGGGCAGAATTAAATTATACTATCACAGAGAAGGAATTTTTGGCTGTCATACATGCCATTAATAAATTCAGGCACTATATCACTGCCTACCAAGTCTTTGTTCATACAGACCATTCAACCATAAGATATCTAATGAAAAAACCCAACACAAGTGCTCGAGTAATTAGATGGCTGCTACTACTCCAAGAGTTTGACATCACGATTTTAGACAAGCCAGGTAAACACAATGTAGTGCCTGACTTTCTATCTAGGCTGACACATGGACGAGACAATGAAGTAATCAATAACAATTTTCCAG
The DNA here is from genome assembly GCA_027924585.1 of Larix kaempferi. Classification (NCBI taxonomy): domain Eukaryota; kingdom Viridiplantae; phylum Streptophyta; class Pinopsida; order Pinales; family Pinaceae; genus Larix; species Larix kaempferi. The sequence goes on from BSBM01000141.1 coordinate 4,165,379, forward strand.
ATGAGCACCTTTTTTCCATATCCGGAAGAATCCCATGGTTTGCTGACATAGCAAACTATTTAGTGTCTGGGAAGTTTCCAGAACATTACAGTTATAAAGAAAAGACAAAAGTAATAAGGCAAAGTGCAACATACATGTGGATAGAAGACATGCTCTTCAAACAAGGACCTGATCAAATACTCAGAAGGTGCATCAGAGAAAATGAAGTACATGACATAATGCATGCCACTCACAATGAACCATGTGGAGGACACTATGCTGCAAAGAGGACAGCTTATAAGATTTTACAAACATGATACTATTGGCCAACACTCCACAAAGATACTTATGAATATGTTTCACACTGTGATGACTGCCAAAGGATGAGAAAACCAACACAAAAGGAAGAAATGCCACTCCATCCACATATCTCCTTGGAGGCATTCGAAAAATGGGGATTTGATTTCGTTGGTCCAATCAACCCACAGTCAAATCAGAAGATTTACATCCTAGTATGCACTGACCACCTCACAAAATGGACTGAGGTAGCAGCACTTGCTGCAGCCAATGAAAACAACGTAGCAAAATTCTTCACTGAGCAGATATTTCATAGGTTTGGAGTACCAAGAGAACTAGTTTCTGATCAAGGCCCACAATTTACATCAAATTTAATAGAAGACTTGCTTAAAAGAAACAATGTCAAGCACAAGCAGTCCTCCTCTTATCACCCTCAAGCAAATGGTCAAGTTGAGGTCACCAACAGAGAATTAGAGAGGATTCTGACAAAGACAGTCCAACTCCACAAAAGAGATTGGGCTGACAGACTGAGCGAGGCGGTTTGGGCCTATAATACCACATGGAAGACAACAATAGGATTCACACCTTATGAACTAGTATATGGAAAGAAAGTCATGCTGCCAATTGAATTTGAAATAAAAACATTAATAATTGCAGCAGAGTTGAATATGGAACTATAAAAAATACAACAAGAACGCATGCTACAATTGAATCAACTGGATGAGCAATGCCAGCAAGCACTTGCCCACACTGAAATCATCCAACAACAAAGAAAGAAGTGGCATGACAAACACCTGAAGGATAAAGTTCAAGGAAGGTGATTGGGCACTACTCTACGACTCCAGGTTTCACATATTCAAGGGAAAACTAACAACAAGATGGATGGGACCTTATATAATTCAAAAGATCTATGACAATGGAGCTGTAAGGATCATCACAATTGATGAAGAAGAGTTTCCTATGATAGTAAATGGACATCGACTCAAAATTTACAAAATGCCACAGTCAAAGGAGGAGTTTACACAAGTACTGTACCAGCAACCACTGATGCTGATAGAGAGCATAGAAAATAAGTGAAATTCAATTTAATATATATATATATATATATATATATGTAAAAAATATATATATAGAAAAATGACAATACAGCCATCGAACCAGTAATAAACCTCGACAATCTGAGGGAGGATAGCCGCGCTCCAAGCACTGATTTATTGTTATAGTAAAGAATTTCAGGATGACAAAAGGTTTCAAGAAAAGCGAACCAGAGGAACACAGTGCTATTTATCAAAACCCATGAATGCTAGCAATCATCCGCAACACGGGTTGGATGCCTTTCATCTTGGGATTGAGAGGATACAATGCAGGGGTGGCTATGGAGTTTGCAAGAAATTTAAAACATATCAAGGATGAACAGTTCATCACCCAAGTGAAGGGGTTATGTATAAAGTTGGATGATGAAGTGATTGCCAAATTCACGGGTCTACCAATGGGACTGCATTGGAGCAGGGATGATCGGGAGGCAAACCAGGAAGCAAAGGCAACATTTTTCGAGCGAGGAGAGGTCTACGACGAAGAAAAAAACGGAGTCAAAAGACTCTACATGCCGACACCATGGGAGGAAATGGCTGCAATCGTCCAGAAGTACATTACATGCACTGGTAGGTTAAGTGATGTCCCCATTTTTCATTTTCAAATTCTAGAACTATTGAGGCACAGGGCCCATCATCCACCGAACAACAACATTAGTATTCCATACTACCTGTTCCAATCTCTAGCAGAAATGAGCAAGAAAGTGATTAAAGGAAAGGAGGATCCCTTAGCCCATCATGGGTTGATCAAATGAATCGTTTGTGAGGAATTAAAAGCACAGATACCAAGATTTCTTGGGAAGAATTCGTGTTGGTATCTGCTGAAGATGTTCAAAGAATGAAGGGTACACCCACAGCTGGCGTACCCCTACCACCAGGATCAATGAACAAAACCGCCTCTACATCAGGGACGAAGAGGAAAATTGACCTGGATAGTGTGGCTGATACCCTGGTGAAGATTAAAAAATTCACGAGATGACTCCCCCAAAACGAACCCAGGGATTCCTGCCAGTAATCAAGGGCCGAAGAGAAGAAGTAAAAGATTCACACAAGCATCCAGAATCTGAATTACCAAGGAAGAGAGTAGGGAACCCAATCCCATAGTTCAAAATGTGTCTGATGAGGACGATGATATTTGGGTAGATCAGGAGGATCCCACTACACCAGAGGAGCAGGATGAACAAGAAGAGCAGGATACAAAAGAGGAGCAGGATGAACAAGAAATACAGGATGAACGAGAAGAACATGAGGCAGAAGAAGAACATAATGAACAAGAAGAGCAAGACAACCTCCAGGGGGACCCTCCTGAGCACAATGAAAACCCTGGGGTCATCAACCAACTCGCTGAGGCATGGGCGAAATTAGAAAAGCTCAGAAAGGAACTGGCAACATTGAGAATTGAATCGGGAAGCCGGTCCACATCACCCCCGTTTTCATCTGAAAAGACACAAATCTTGAAAATGCATCATGTAGGGGAGCTAAGACTGGCAGAACAGAGAAATTCAACACTTAAAGAGAAATCGACTGAGGCACAAGGGGAGCTATCCAAAAAGGACTAGGAAATTGTTCAACTAAGGGATGTTTTGGCTACTACCACTAAAATATATGATACACTACTGGACCTCAGGCTGCCATCAACAATTTATGCAGTTTATCTACAGGAGAAGTGTGGCAAATTCTAGCTCCAAAGGTTAAAATAAGGACTCCCGATAGAGATCAGCAACCCCAAAGAATTTATGGATGCATCTCTAAATGCCACAGAGTTGGAGAAGGACCAATTAAGCAAATTTTTCTTGCACAATTTTGTAGTCCCTAGCTCACCGAACTGGTCGCCAAACCCTTACATGGGCGATTTCCAGTTGAGGGAACTATGTTCATGGATGAATTACGAAATTGAGCAAGCTCAGTACTACCATATTTACGTTGCAACAAAATGGAAAACCCCATTAATGGTCAGGGCAGAGGTAACTCACCCTGAAAGAATAATTTACAACCATAGGATCCTCACCCAGGATGAGGAGCTGATCCCCATTCTCCTTGCAAAGCAACAGTAGGCTGTGGCTCATTTTTATGTTACTCTCCAAGGCACACACAAAGAGGTTCATGATTCCATTAAGGAAAGATGGCACAGATTAGCAAACGACCTAAAAAGAAGAGAGCTCCACTCCCCTCTCAGACTTGAAGATTCTCTTTTCAAAGCCAAGCTCTACAGGGAATACCTAATAAAGAACCAACTTAGATGGATTGGAATGAGGTTGAATCCCCCATTCTTCCTTCCCTTGGTTATTAAGGAACATATCAATGAAGAAGAAGAGAAGAGATCATGGGTCAAGGAGGATTAGACCTTGGGCTATCACAGGCAGGCAGGGACCCCCAGGGTAGTAGCATGGGACATCAGAGAGGTCATCGACGAGCTGAATCTGTCACCCAAGGATGGGTGAATCCTTCAAGTATGGGGGAGAATGATGAGTCCACGATACAAGTATCTGATAGCCCTTCCCCACAGCAAAAACACAAGAAAGGGTGAAGAAATACACTTGTTTTGTGGGAGAAATGATTTACCTTGATTATTTAATGAAGTTGTTTTAAAGATTATTCTTGTATGTTTAAATGCGTGTTCAATGAACTAATTATGTGAAAATCGAGTATGATTGAGCAGGTCCAGGTACACTAAAGGACACCCACGCAGATCAAGCAATGGACTGGAAAGCTCATGCAAAACTCAACGCCTTTTTCCTGATTTCTAGGGAGAACACCTGTTCAAACAGAATCGACAATTAGACATAGAAGTTAGGTTAAGCATTAGAGGCATATATATACGGGCCTCTCGGCTATAGAGAGGGGCCTATTGACATTTTTGAGAACCATTTCTTTACGTTTTTATACTATTAAGATACTTTGAGTTACAGAATTTTGTTAAACTATGGAGCTGCTATTTTGAATAAAATACTTGATGTTTCTTTTGATTCAGCGTATATAAGTTTTTCCACTCCTGAGCACAGGTTCGGGAGGGCCCCTCCAACACGTAATTCAGGAGATCTTACTATTCAGGTATTTCTTAGTTATGTGCTTTACATTGACTGAAATCTATATTGCATATGGAAGCATTTGAATGGTGTTAGTTAGTATGATTTGATTTCTGTAGTAAAGAAACCAGTTGATTCAGTAGTAGTTTATAACGCATTCTGTAGTTCGGTAATACTGTTTCAGTAGTCCTGTAGCAGCATTCTTCCAAGGCATATTTTCAACATCTATTTCCCTATGTGCTCGCATTGCTTCTGAACAGTGATTCAAATCTTAAAGCTTATGCACTCTCTCATTACTCTGGTTGCTTGTCAAGATTGCTTACTTTCAATACTGTGGTTAATTAATGATATTTACTTCTTGAAATTCTGATTATTTCATAGCATTAGATAATGGTATCCTAAACTTGGTTTCGACAATTAAATAAGTTAGACGAGACTTCTATTTTATGCATTTGATTTACAATAATTATTTCTTAGATAAAAGATCCAACTTTCATTATTTTAGAATAGATCTGCTACATTTTTAGTATTCACTTACATAGAACATATTGATTGATTTTAGCATTTAGATTCTTTGATATAGATTTACTGTCTTCAGTACTTGAAATTCTTAGCATAGGTATTTTTCATCTGTAGATTAAACAACCCTTTCCCAGTTTAGTCGATTTCTCTTAGGCAAACTCTTAACCATTGATACCAACACCCAACCGCAACCAAGATTATCCTATAAGAGCACATATAGTGCCTGCACCTCTGAAGTTTGTACGTCCCCTGGGTTGATAATTAAAGTAGGCTCTTAGTCTAGCTGCCCTCATTAGGCATCCATTTTGAGAGCTCACCAACAACTTCCATATCTGGTTGGGAATTCTGCCCTGGAATGGTTCTCCCCTCCAACCTTTGATTGAAGTTGGGGGGTCTGTGCGGACTTTGTCGATTAAACGGAAGATCACTGCTCCTTTGACACCCAGTTTAGAGGTGAAGCTACATTCGTCAAGGAGATGGGCAATGGTTTCGTTGTCTTCACCACACAAGATACAGTAAGAGGGTCATGCAATTCCCCTTTTCCTGATGTTATCCCAAGTTAGGATTTGACCTTTTAAACCAGCCAAAGGAACAAGGTAATTTTGGGCCATAATTTGTTCGCCCAAATTTTCTTTCATTCTCAGCCCACAGGCTATTCGTTAGATTCATTCTGCAATGAGTAAGCTTCCTTAAGACTAAACATGCCTTTGGGAGAGTATCCCCATCGGATTATATCTGGCCCTTCCTAAATTTTTATCAGTCATTGGCTAAGATGTTGATAAATCATACCCCCTTCATTCATACAATACTTATCCCTCCACCATTCTAAAGGTTTCCATTTCCTGAAGCCTCTGTCATCTTGCTCCACTTGCCAGTAGTAATTGACCATCCTCTAGTTGCGATCCTATGAGGGATGAGGGATTGGTGGATTGGGTATTAGATTTTGGAGGGATGGCTCTTGTTTCCAGGAATCGGCCCATAAGTTGGCCGACGAGCCCTCTCTAATTTCCTAGAAACTGTGTTTTTGGATTACAAACTTCCCCGCCCTTGCCATTTTCCATATATGGGATCCCGTCTCAGGCCCATCAAAATGGATAAGGTGTTGTTTGGGAATGTCTGGGGCATACTTCTTGCACCAGAAACTAGCCCATGGTTCATTAGTGTGGGTGATCCATCGCCACCATACTTTCGCCCCACAGATAATGCTGATTCTTTCAGGGTCACGAAGTCCCAAACCCCCATCTTTCTTAGGTTGACAGAGAGTGTTCCAGTCGACAAGCGGCCATTTACGATGGTCAGCTGTACCTCACCATAAAAGGGATCTTTGAATACTTCATATTTCTTTCATAACATACTTTGGAGTAGTCAACAAAGAGAAAAGGTACAAAGGCATCACCTGTAAAACAAATTTGACCAAAACCAATCTGCCAAGGAAATTTAAAGCCCACGACGTCCAACTCGAAAGTTTCTCCTTCATTTTATTAAGGATTTCTTCCCAGGAGATCTTTTTCAGTACTGAGACAAATAAGGGTTCTCCAAGGTATTTGGTTGGAATGGGACTCTGTTTGAAACCCAGGATCCGTAGTATGTTTCTTTGAGTAATGGGAGGGGTGTTAACAAAGAACACTTGAGACTTGTCCTCGTTTATGGTTAATCCATAAGCTTTGAGAAAAAAATTTAACCCCTTCTTTAGCTGTCTTGCTTCCTGAACTGAAGAATGTCCCATGAGAATAGTATCATCCACAAATTGTTGATGAATCATGGCATTTTCATAAGGTGGAAACCAACGGTCTTTGAGGGACTATTGGTTCAACATGTGAGTAATGAGTCGACCCAGGCCTTCAGTCATAAGGAAAAAATGAACGGGGATAGGGGGTCTGCCTAGAGAATACCCCTCGAAGGTTTGAAGAGATATGAAGGGGTTCCATTAATAAGGATGGAGAAGAAAGATGAGGAAGTTAGATTTTATATCCAACGAATCCAACTATCTCCAAAACCAAAGGGGCTCATAATTTATTTCATGAAATTCCAATTAAGCTTATCATAAGCTTTAGATAGATCCAGTTTTAGCAACATTCCTGCTTTTTTGGTAACCTGGAGGGAGTGTAGAACTTCATGGGCAAAGATAATGCCATCTAAAATTTGTCTTCCCTCCACAAAACCCGATTGTTCAGGGGATATTAGAGTAGGAAGGAGGGGTTTGAGACAATTTTCCAAGACCTTTGTGATTATTTTGTAAATCATGTTACAAAGGGCGATAGGTCGAAACATATCAAGTCACTCAACCATCACAATTTTGGGAATCATGGTTAGAAAAGTGGAGTTGAGCACCAAGAGGACTCTCTTCATTTTCCTAGATTCCTCCACAACTTCCCAGACTTCAATCTTAATCAAATTCCAAAAGTGATGAAAGAAATTTGTAGTGAAACCATCAGGGCCAGGAGATTTTCCATCCTACATTTGATTGATTTCTCCCTCCACTTCCTGCAGATCGATGGGTCTTAAGAGCATTTCATTATGCTCTATTGTAACCAACCTAGGGATAACTCTTTTGATTTCCCTAATGGCCTTAGTTCTGTCAATATTAGGCTCGGTAAGCAACGACTTGAAATGGAGGATCATCTCCTTTTCAATATATTCATGGGTATCCACAATCTGACCATTATGAGTTCTTAAATTGTTGATTTGATTATGATGCATGTGATGAATGGTAGCTCGGTGAAGGAACTTTGTATTTTTATCCCCGTCCCTTAACCATTGATTCCGAGATTTTTGTTTCCAGAGGATTTATTCTTGTTTTTCTCGTTCCTGAAGTTATTCAATAACAAGCTTTTCCTTAGAGTAGAGATAATCTGAGAGTCCCTCCATCATGATGGTTTCCTGTATTTTTCCCATTTGGTGCTCTAACTTAACTTTTTCAAGCATTATGTTACCAAATACCTCTTTATTCCAGATCTTCAATTTTTGTTTTAGAAGCTTCAATTTATGTTGAAATTGGTACATATTTGTTCCTTTAGGATGGATGATTGTTTTCCACCAACTCTCCATTTGAGCATGGAAGTCCTGATGAGTAAGCCAAAACTGTTCAAAGCGTAAAGGTTTTTTCATTCTGATCCCAATGTTACTCCAGATCAGATTAATCGGCCAATGATATGAACCTACTGAAGTGAGAGGGTGAGAGGCTAGATCCCCACCAAATAGCATAATACTTTCCGAAATGAGAAACCTGTCAAGAATCACGGCTACATCGTGATACCCTCCTCTTATGTTATTCCAAGTAAACTCCCTTCTTCCTAATCCAATATCCACCAGGTGACTTGATTCAATGAACTCATAAAAAATAGCACTTTCTTGAGTAAGAACTCTTCTACCTCCTTTTTTTTCCGATAGTGAGCGAATCAGATTGAAATCACCTCCTATGATCCAATGGATTCCTTCAAAATCCCTCCTCATACTGATCAGACTGTTGATGAAATTCCTTTTTTGGGGATAACTACTAGGCCCATACACATTAGTAATAATACCTCGAGCAGTCCTTCCAAGGATGTGGAATTCTACTAAGAGAATAAAGGTCTTCCATACAAAATTATCTAGAGAAACCTGACTAGGATCTCAGAGGATCTCCAAACCTCCAGCTTGACCCACATCATCTATGGCCATCATCTTACATTTTTTCCAAAGGGTTCTCACTTTTACTGCCAGTTCATCCTCAGAGCACTTTGTTTCTTGTAAAAAGACTATAGAGGGTTTCTCCATTATGATATTTTTTTTAAGACTTTTGTTTTTTTGGGGACCATTGGTCCCTCTGATATTCCAAGATAGAATCTTCATCATGCAAGATATCTGACAGAGAGTAGAGCCTCCTCAATCGTAGGATACTGACCTGAGTCCACTTGCTGATCCCCCACTTCCTCGATCCGTTCTTTGTTGGTCTTTCTTCCTCTCTTCATACCTCCTTCTTTATGTTTACATTTTGTCTCCTTAAGTTTTAAGGGTCCAATTCCCAAGGCCAGAGTAGGTTTCGTTTTTAAGATTTCCTCTTTTAGGAGTTGTAGTTGTTGGTCCGAGATAGAGTGGAGCTCCTTTTTTCTGCATGCTTCTTCAATGCTATCCAAATCCAGATATCCCATTTCCATTTCGTCAACATCTTCTTCCATTTTCTCCCCTTCTGGTGGATTTTCAGGTTGGGAGTAGGTTTATTTTACTGTCATTGTTCTCTGGGCTGGAAGCTCTATGACTTGAGGCTGTGGCTGCTGTTCCTCAGGAGGAGTTATCACCTCCGGAGGATTTTTCTCCAAAACTGCAAAAATGTTTGATGTGTTGGCTTTCTTACTTAGGTCAGTACCATTATGCTTTCGTTCGGTTCTTTTCCTGTTGGTAACCTTGACAAAGCCTTATGAGTCTAATGTCTCTTTGATTTTGTTATAGGGTGGCTCAACTTGTGGGTTTAAGTGGCAATCTTGGACCAGATGTCCATGTTTATGGAAGTGACGACATCTAAAGGGGATATGCTCATAATCAATGGTTTGAAACCACTATGAGTCTTCCCAAGTAAGGTTAATCCCCTTAGGGAAATATTTAGAAATATTCATATAAACACAGAGTTTGGCATAAGAAACATACCTTCCTTGTTTGGTAAGGTCTGATGTCTTCACAAATTGGCCTAAAGCACCGTCGACCACCTTCAAGATTTCTGGATCCCAATATTTGGTAGGTAGGGAGTAAAGTCGTATCCACACCGGGGCAATAGATAGGTCTTCCTTGTCTGAATTAAAATGATCCTTCCAAAATCTAAGGTATAGTCCAGCTGAATAGTAGAAATATGGTCCTCCTTCAAATATCCGCTCTCGATCTTCGACATTTAAAAAAACCATTGTAAAGAAACCCTTTGAGCTGAGAAGGAGGTCGAAATGGCCCTTTGGTTTCTAGGTAGAGTTAATCCACCATATGAGAGCTTTTTCTGACAGCCAGATACCGATAAATTTTCCAATTAAAGCGTGGTCCATCATGTGTTGTATTTTCTCTTTAATCTGAGTTGGATCTACTGGGATGGTCAGGATACTAGCCGATTTTGGAATACATGAGCCTTGGTTGGGAAACCCTTACACAGACTGCTGATTTGTCACTGGGTTTGCTGATCCCTCTCCTCCGATTCCATCCTCTTTGGCGGTTGAGGGAGAAAATTCAATGTGTTTCTTTGCATCCGTAGTTGGAGGAGGGGCTGTGCCCCTCCCTTGTGTGCTATTCATCCCTAGGTTGATCAGTCCAGTCGACTGCGTAAACCCCAAGTCCTTCCTAAGTCTGCGGATTGACCATTTTCATCCTCCACTTCTTGGAGCTCTCATATCACCATATTCATTCAGATCCTGCATACTAAAGCTTTGATCAAAGAGTTTTGACATATTACTTTTTAGTTTCTAAAGTTGCTCCACTACCTGCAAGTGTCCATAGCCTCGACAGAGACATCTCGATACCACAAATCTTGCTCCATTGCCAACTAGAGTCCATAACCCCGGCATGGATATTTGCATTTCCTCAAGAGTTTCCCTTCAACTCAAAATTTTTATTTTTATTTTTTTATACTTTAATTTTTATATATCTGTATGATACTTTGTTATCAGAACGAGGGAAAAAACTATGGACGATGCTCTTTGTTTTTTGAAACATGAAAAGTTAATCATCTCTTTGTCTAGTGGAAAAAGTATAATGACTTTGGTAAGTTGAAATATTTGATTGTAATTGCCATCTATATCTCCATTTAAAGGTTTAGGAAAAATTATTCAAAGGAGCTTGTTTACTGGTCCAATTCCTAGTAATAAAACTCATTCGAGATGAATTAAGAGAGAATATGAGAAATTATTCTTATTGAACTGAACGATAACCTTTAATTTTTAAAAGATTTACTTTAATATGTAACGTAAATATTGAAGGTTTATTAGGACCCTGGATATTAGCAACATATCACATGTATTTAAGACCAACTAATTGAAATATTTATACATATACAACATAGATAAAATTTGAAAACAAAAACAAAATTGAGAATTTGAAAATTGAAATAAAATTAAAAGAGTGCTCAAAATTGAAAGAACAAATTATATACAAGTTAATTGTTAAATGAACAATCAATTAAAATATCTATTGATAATTTGACCATTAACTAGAATTTGATCAAGACCCCTTTCCAAGTTTTTTAACCTCTTAATTCCAATTCCATTTTTTTCATCTATTTGGTACAATATGAACCAAAGTTGTTGAAACTTTGTATGTTCCCCTTTGGGTTCATTAGGATTGTCCCATTTTAGAACCAAATCTCCTATTTGAAAATCTTTATCTCCTGTGTTTCATTTATCGAACCATCTCTTAATGATTTGTTGATGAGCTGCAAACTTTTATTTTGTTTTTTCTCCCCTTCTTATAATAATAAAGTATCATTTCGATTATGAAGAACATGTGAGTGACTTCGTTTGCAGATTGGGATAATTGAAGAGAGAAAATAAAACATTAGAAGGGAGAATTGAGGGGAGAATTGCTTCTTGACCATAAACCAAAAAGTAGGGATATGTTCCAAGGTAATTTTTAGGGGTTACTATGTCAACCTATAATGCATTAGGTAGAGCATTATGCCAATTTTTATGATTTTCCATTAATGTTTTTTTTATGATCCAATTTAAATTTTTATTTGTTGATTTTGCTACACCATTTCCTTGAGGATAATATTAACATAATAATGGAGAATGGTTCCTTTATTTAAGACAAAGTTAAAGAGAGCAGTGGAAGAAAAATATGAAGCAATATTAAATAGAATAACTCTAGGAATTTTGAATCTAGCGATTACATGAAATTCAAGAAATTGAATAACTACATATTCTTTAATATTAGCTAAGGGGATTGTTTTTACCCAATGAGAGAAATAATCAGCATCAGTAATAATATATTTATGTTGTTTAGATGAATGTGGATTAATGTCTCCAATTATATCAATCCCGCATTGTTTGAAAGATTTTTCAATTGATACAAGTTGTAGATGTATAGATGCTTTATTTTCTTTACCGGCACTAAATTGGAAAATTTTTCATTTTTGTGCATGAGCATGGGTGTCTTTAAATATTGTTGGCTAATAGTACCCAACTATGAGTATTTTAATGTGCAATGGTTTCTCTGGAAAAATGACCTCTGGATGGACCATCATGAAGCTCCGTTAAGACTTTGTATGCATCTTTATTTTGTAAACATCATAAAATGACTCCATCATAGTTTCAATGGAAAAAATTCCATTAATGAGTGTATATTGTGCAGATTTCAACATAAGTGCTCTTCTTTCTGTTTCATTTAGGTGATCAAGACAAGCACCTTGGTATAAATAATATTTTAAATTGGAATACCAAGACTCTTGTGGATTAGGAGAACATAGTATTTCATGAGAAAAAAAACATAAATTTCATTCTCCCATCCTCTTCCTCACTTTGTTCCAAATTTCGTGGATTAACAACCAATTTACACAGACCTTGTCCTCAAACAATATTCGTGTGTTTGAATTCTAGATTGTATTCTTGAAGGGTTGAGATCCAATTTCCCCTCCATTCTCTGAATTCCTACTGAACAAATAATGTTCTAACATAGGGATATGGCACTATGACCTTTGTATGATTCTTTAAAATATAGGGTTTAAAGTGCTTCACTAATGTGTAAACTACAAAATCATGTTTGAAAATGGTGAGATAATTCAATTTAGATCTTTGTATATTTGTACTCATAAAGGTTATAGGATATTCATTTGCTTCTAAATCCTTTTGAGTTAAAATTGTAGCTAATGAAATATGTAACACAAAAGTATACAATGAAAAGTCTGGATTAAAATAAAGACTATGTAGAATATGAGCATTTGCAATTGCTGATTTGATTTGTTCAAAAGCTTGTTTTTCTATAGTGGTCCAATTAAAATCAATGTCCTTTTTATCATTTTTTGCAATGGCATAATAGTTTAAGCAAAATATGTAATAAATATCATGACAAAGTTAATCTTCCCGGAGAAATATTACATTGCTTTTTATTATGTGGGTAGGAAAGCTGAGAGATAGCTTTTACCTGTTTAGGGTTAATATCAATCCCTTATATTGATACCACAAGACTTAAAAGCTTACCTTCGGTAACAACAAACATGATTTTCCTTAGATTCAGGGATATGTCATATTTCTACATCTTTCAAAGATTTCAATGAGATGCTTTATATGATCCAAATGATTTTTCGAATACACAGTAACATTATCAAGATAAACCACTGTGATATGATTTATTAGTCCTCGAAAAGCTATATCCACTTCCTTTTGGAAAGTAGCCCTGACATTGATTAACCCAAAAGACATTCTCCTATAAGAGGATTTTCCCCATTTGGTTCTAAAAGTGGTTTTGAGAATGCCATTTTCTACTACAAGAACTTGGTTATATTCTAAAAAACCATTTAATAATGAAAACATTTATGACCTTGAGATAAGTTGAAGAATCTGATCCATAGGAGGGACGATATAGTTATCTTTATGTGAGGCTCTATTCAGATTATGGAAATTGAAACACAATCATATGTCACCATTCTTCTTCCCAACAAGAATTAGATTAGCAACCCATGCATAATGACACACTTGAAAAATAATATGAGTGTTTAATAGGTTTTTGAGTTCTTTTTTTGTATCTGTTTCCAGAGAGGGATGGATTTTTATGAGTTTTTGTTGAAATGGGTTGGCATCCATTTTAATAGGAATAACATGTTGTATAATGTAAGTGTAATAATCCTTCAAAACCTCATAAGTCCACACAAAAACATCATGAAATTTTTGAAACAAACTAATATAATTGGTTTTTTCTTGAGGTGAAATATCAAGTCCCAAATTAACGTATTTCGGATTTTTAGTTGTTCCAAGATTTATATGTTCGTGCCCTACAGTTGAACTGTAAAATTTTGTATTTAATGGTTTTTTGAATTTATCTTGCAGATCAAATAAAGTTTCAAGGGTTAAGACCCCTTTTGGAATAGTGTTGATCTTAGAATAATGAGAATTAGGTTCACACTTTTTCATTACTTTTTTTATGTACTTCATCATCAAGGGATGAATATTTGAAAGTTTCTTAATCTTTCAAAAAATGAATTATCTGATTATCGTCATTAAACACTCTCCAATTTGTGATTTTATCAGGAATAGTCGTCATATAAATCAATTCAATAGATAATTTGTTTGATCAAAATTCTCTAAGGGGGCTTAACCTTGAAGTAGTTCTAGCAAAATAATCAATTATGTTATTCTTGGCTTGAGGTATGACATACATATTGGAAGCCTAATTTATTTTATCATATTCCAAAATTTATGTCCGCGGTGCATTTTATATTACCCATCACACCGGTGCATCAAGGAATGAGTGCACTGCTTTAGGGTTAAAACATTGCAAATTAAAAAACATGACTATCTTTCTTATTTCAAATTTCTATTTGTGGTGCATTTGATATTATCAATTGCCCCGGTGCGTCCTGGAGTCGGGCGCACTGCACTTGGATTAAAACTTTCCAAATTAAAAAACACGATTATTTTTATTTCAAATATATATAGGCAGTGTGTTTGGTGTTATTAATTGCACATGTGCGTTATTAAATATGACGCATCGCATTAGGGATAAAACTGTAAAAAATACTCGACTATATTTTTTATTTCAAATTTCTATTAACAATGAGTTTATATACTCAATCACACCGGGGCATCCTGCAGTCGGGTGCACCAGTGAAGGGTTTAATAAAAAAAATTACCACACCAAAAAAATCAATTTTTCCATTCTATAGTGCTTCTAATCCCAACAGCACCAGTTTCATACATCACATACATAGTCGCCCTGACATCCGTGCTCCACATGGTGGCATTGCTCACTCCCATTGGCTACTGACTTGAGTTTGAATTTTTCCAAACAGTGGGAAATTTTTCAAATTTTACATACATCGCCACGATGCCTCCCCAATGCATAAGTGACCAGGTAAATTGATTGTTATTTCACTATTTAATTTTTTAGCCGATTAAATTTGAGAATCCACCTTTATTTTGCCAAAATTTCAAAAAATTTGCACGATGTGTTGAAGTCGTTCGGCTCGCACCACAAGACGATGCACCCTATAGCACCGGGTGCGGTGCATTTAATAAATCAACAACCGCACATACAGTGCGCTATAATTTTTAGCGTACCGATTAACATAATTAAAAAAAAACTATGAATATAACCATGATGTGTCATATAAATATATCCCAACCACCTTTGGTGCGTTGACGTGTTCAAAGCACACCAAATAAATCAACATAATTTTTAAAAAATGATAACGTTACATATTGTGTTTAACTGAACTAGACGCCATGACGGTGCACTGGCATGTCTCTAGCGCTCCACTAAACTATAAAAATTAAAAAAATGAAACGTTTCATAGTGTGCTTCATTACTGGATACACATTGAATATTTGGTGTGCTTCTGTGTAACTAACGCATCGTAAAATCATAAAAAAATCAAAATTTGAAGGTGCTCTATATGAAAATTTATGCACTGTCTGCTAGTGCACTAACGTGCATTAGGCGCACCGTTAACTGCATTTTAAAATAATAAAATATATAATTAGATGCCCCTGCAATTTTGCGTTGAGGTCTCCATAACGCACTGCCCAAGCAAATTTCTAAAAATATTACTTTATCCGATGCGCAATAAAAGCACGTGTGCACTGGATAAGTGCTCTTCTTTTCGTTGCGTTTAGGTGATCAAGACAAGAAACCTGGTATAAATAATATTTTAAATTGGATTACCAAGACTCTTTTGGATTAGGAGAACAAAATATTTCATGAGAGAAAAACAAAAATTTCATTCTCCCATCCTTCTTCCTCACTTTGTTCCAAATTCCGTGGAGTAACAACCAATTTACATAGACCTTGTCCTCAAACAATATTGGCGTGTTTGAATTCTAGATTGTATCCTTGAAGGTTTGACATCCAATTTCCCCTCCATTATCTGAATTCCTACTGAACAAATAATGTTCTAACAATGGGATGTGGCACAATGAATTTTGCATGATTCTTTAAAATATAATGTCTAAAGCGCTTTATTGTTGTGTAAACTACAAAATCATGTTTGTCAATGGTGAGATAATTCAATTTAGATCCTTGTATATTTGTAGGCATAAAGGCTATAGGATATTCATTTGCTTCTGAATCCTTTTGAATTAAAATTGTAGCTAATGAAAGATCTGACACAAAAGTATACAATGAAATGTCTTGATTAAAATTAAGACTATGTAGAGTAGGAGCATTTGCAATTTCTGATTTGATTTGTTCAAAAGCTTGTTTTTCTATAGTGGTCCAATTAAAATCAACGTCGTTTTTTTATCATTTTTTGCAATGGCGTACTAGTTTCAGCAAAATTTGGAATAAATATCCTAACAAAGTTAATCTTCCCAGAGAAAGATTGCTTTGCTTTTTATTATGCTGGTAGGTAAGCTGAGAGATAGATTTTAATTGTTTAGGGTCAATAGTAATCCCTTATAATGATACCATAAGACTTAAAAGCTTACCTTGGGTAACAAAAAACATGATTTTTCTTTAGATTCAGGGATATGCCATATTTCTACATCTTTCAAATATTTAAATAAGATGCTTTATATGATCCAAATGATTTTTCAAATACACAGTAACATCATCAACATAAACCACTACGATATGATTTATTAGTCCTCAAAAAGCTATATCCATTTCCCTTTGGAAAGTATCCCTAACATTGATTAACCCAAAAGGAATTCTCCTATAATCTAAGGTTCCCCATTTGGTTCTAAAAGTGGTTTTGAGTATGTCATTTTCTGCTACAAGAACTTGGTTATATTCTTAAAAACCATTTAATAATGAAAACATTTATGACCTTAGGACAAGTGAAGGATATGATCCATAGGAGGGACTGTATAGTTATCATTATGTGAGGCTCTATTCATATTATGGAAATTGAAACACAATCATATGCCACCATTCTTCTTCCCAACTAGAATTAGATTAGCAACCCATGCAGAATGACACACTTGAAAACAATCCGAGCATCTAATAGTTTTTTGAGTTCTTTTCGTATACGAGTTTCTAGGGAGAGATGGATTTTTATGAGTTTCTATTGAAATTGTTTGGCATCCCTTTTAATAGGAATAACATGTTGGATAATGCAAGTGTAATAAGCATTCAAATCGTCATAAGTCCACACAAAAACATCATGAAAATTTTGAAACAAACTAATATAATTGGCCTTTTCTTGAGGTGAAATATCAAGTCCCAAATTAATGTATTTTGGGTTTTCAGTTGTTCCAAGATTTATATGTTCGTGTCCTAGAATTGAACTGTAAACTTTTGTATTTAATGGGTTTTTGAATTTATCTTGCAGATCAAATAATTTTTCAAGGGTTAAGACCCCTTTTGGAATAGTGTTGATCTCAGAATAATGAGAATTAGGTTCACACTTTTCTATTCCTTTTCTTATGTACTTCATCATCAAGGGATGAATATTTGAAAGTTTCTTTATATTTAAAAAAATGAATTATCTGATTATCGTCATTGAACACTCTCCAATTTGTGATATTATCAGGAAGAGTTGTCCTATAAATCAATTCAGTGGAGAATTTATTTGATCAAAATTCTCTAAGGGACTTAACCTTGAAGTAGTGGTAGCAAAATAATCAATTATGTTATTCTTGGCTTGAGGTATGACATAAATATTGAAAGCATAATTTCTTTTATCAAATTCAAACTTCCTTTTGATAATTTTTTAAATAAGGAGAATTAGAAAAAATTGAATTTTTAATTTGTCTGACAACCATTTTTGAATCACCAAAAAATTTCAATTTTTTATCTTTTAAGTCTTTGGCCCTTTTCAGGCCCTATACAAATGCTTCATACTTTGCAATATTATTTGTACATTCAAATTCCAATATACAAGTGATATAGCTACGTTTTCCAAAAGGATCTAATATCAAACAACCTATTCTAGCACTATCCGGGGATTTAGAACCATCGAAATATAAAGTCCATAAATTTGGTTCTCCTTTTATATTTACATTATGCACAATATTTACATCTCGGATGCAAGTAGATTCTCGATCAAGTGACGTTGTTTGAGAAATATTAGATTGTTGATCATGTGGAATAGTAGAGGTTTCAATAATGAAATTTGTAAAATAATAATCAATCATACAATTACCAAGAATAGGGAATTCATATCCCGGATGCGGGTGCTTTCCCCAAGAAATCCCCGCTTGGAATCTCTTTCCATCCAGCTGGAGCTGGCACACTACACCCGTCACCTCTCAGTAATACGGGGAGGCTGCATCTTAATGCAGGCCATTGTGATTATGTGAGGATTAATGAGCGGTTTAATGGTTGTAATGAGCCAGAGCTCGATGCGACTACGGAAATCCCTTGGCATAATGCTGGTAGGTGTACACTGCAGCTCCCGTGTGTGGCTTACTTGTATGCCTCCTCCTTGACGCTTGAAATGGAGAACATGATCAACTCCCTCCTCACTTGGATTTCAACTCTAATCTCTACGTTGAACTGCCCGATTATGTTTTGCTCTTCGCACTCTGTTATGGCCCGGGAGCTCCATCTCCACAATATGACTTGTCCTTGAGGCACCTCTCGTCGGGGAGCGGGGCATGGAGCTGGTAGGGATGCTAGGTCTCCTGGAAAAAGTAAGGCCGTCATCAACGGTTATGACAGCGGCATCTCGGCTTCGTTCTAGAGGCTAATTGACGACTAGTAATCCGGTTAGGTGGAAGATATCCTTGCTACAGGTAACCATGACAATCAAGTCAATTACTACTGGATTATAAAAAATATGCTAAGCAATTTGGTTGAGGAGATGTTGGAAAATTGGAGCACGGACACAACCTCCATCATGGATATCAGGGCTCTCTTGGTCCTCTTGGATGCGAAATTGGTAAGTCTCGATGCCAGCCTCACTCGAGGTAAGTATTCTCTGGAGAAGTGTGCTATGGTGCATAGGGGCTCGACTTCAACAGAGCCCACAAACACTCGGGCTGGTTTGGATGGAATGGAAGCAACTCACATAGGTGGGTCCTCTCCTGCTCCTAAAGCTCCATCAATTTCGGGAGAAATGATGGACGTAATGGCCGAAAGCTCTATGGCTGTGGTGGAAAACCCCTCGGGGCCAACGTTGCTTGTTTTCGAAGCTTCCTCTGGTTTGGATCCCCTGCACGCCACCTTTCTTGTGCCAACAACTATTGATTCTCTGCACTGCAAACGGGTCCGAAAGACTGAAGGGGATGCCTCTCTCTGCTGCAAAACTGATCCGCTAACGCCTAAGCTCCCTCCTCTGGGATGGGACGATGACTTCTTCAGCAGTTGCCCCATTGTTGAGGACAAACCTATCCCCCATAATGCATAAGCAAATATTGTGTATGCCCGTCCCTAGCTCACTCTGTGATGGTCAAAGGTTCTGCTTTTTTTGGATACACTATCTATTTTCTTACTCAGTTATGTTATATGTATGGTTATGCAATAACTTATGTGGCACCTAGCCTCCCTGGATAGGCCTGTTATTCCATGTTACTTATCATCCTAGCATTTTTGAGCATCTGGTTTGGTGGATCCACCAACCTAGATCGCCAAGGCTAGCAAACTGCCATGTAGTTTTTGTACTTTTAATATAATTTTAGAATGCAGCTTTACAAAAAAGAATAGGGAATTCATATGAAGAAGGTTCATTTCTAGCTTCTAAATCAATAGCTGTAAGTTTCGTATAGTTTTCCCTTTCAGTCTTGACTTTATTTGGTTGACCTTTCCAAGGTAACCAGAGATGAGATCAATCTGATGCAAAATATCTATTAAATTTCTGAGACCAATCTTGGTTTAAGAGTAAGCCATGGCATTTGGGGAAATATACCACAATAATTTCAATAACTTCATGTACATTGGGATGTTAGGAAACTCTAATCAGTACATATTCGATTTCTCCTATCACTTTAACATCAGACCTATCCAAATGAGTGATATGAGAAGGGAATTTTACAAGTGTTGCATTCAATTTTTTGCATACTAAATATGAAATTATATTCGATGATGCACCAGAGTCAACCATACAATTCTGTACATTCTTGTTGAAGATTTCAAAAATAATAATTAAAGATGGAGTTTGTTCTTTTGATCTTTTACTTGACATAACTGTGTTATATGAGGTTTGTTGTAAAAGGCTAGTTCATTTAACAAAAGTTTTGACAAGAGATGTTTGTGACACCTCTTGATCCATAAGAGCTTTTAATAACAATTCCTTCTGGTGATCAAGCTTACAAATATCTACGAAGGAAACATTAACTTTGATCTTCTTCAAATCTTCAACAACATTCTAATCCATCGGTGGGGATTCTTGATTGTTATAGGTAAGCTTGTTAGGGGCCATATTATCAGAAACTATTCTAGACGTAGATGGACGACTGGTAATTTTCTTACTTGTACCAATTTTAGAATTTGAAATTATTCTATTAATGGTTGGTCCTTTGCTTATGAGGTTATAATAATTTTGAGCACGTATTTCATCTGTTTCCTCATCTCCTTCTACCAGATTAAAATCAGGTATCATGTCCCAAAAAAACATGGTTGTTTCTTCATCATGTTGTTTAGTAAGTTCTTGTTGATCCTCAATAATATCTTCACACTACAAGGAAAGGGCCCTTTAGTAGAGGTTATACCGGATGCTCCTCTAAAAAGATCCCAAACATCCATTTATAGTGGAGGTTACTAGTGGAGGTGAGCGGGCAGAGGTTTTAGCAGATGTTTTTTATTGGTGTGTTTATACATTACAAACTCATCGGTGTGCATCCAAAACAAATGCACTGGTACTGAAAATAAATTATGTGGCACCGCGACAAAAAATTCCTCCACATGAAAAAAATGAAATTTTACAACTGATGCATTTGTATTACAAAGTTGCATTGGGTCGCCACTAACCTGAATGCACTGAAATAGGGTAAACTGATAGTGAACATCAGATAATTATACATTTTTGTTTCCATCATCAATGAGATATGTCTATTTTACTGCACTGCGGCATTAAAGACAACACCACATCGCATTATGATAAAAAAATATAGATTAAAAAACACGATTGTATTTTGTTCAAATTTATGTTCACAGTACGTTTTATATTACCCATCACACCGGTGCATCAAGGAATGAGTGCACCGCTTAAGGTTTAAAACATTGAAAATTAAAAAACACAACTATATTTTTTATTGCAATTTTCTATTTTCGGTGCATTTGATATTATCAATTGCCCCAGTGCATCCTAGAATTGGGCGCAATGCACTTGGATTAAAACTTTCCAAATTAAAAAAAAACACGATTATTTTTATTTCAAATTTATATAGGTGGTGTGTTTGGTGTGATCAATCGCACGAATGCATTATTAAATACGACACTCCGCATTAGGGTTAAAACTAAAAAAAAACCATCTATATTTTATATTTCAAATTTATATTAACGATGTGTTTATATACTCAATCACACCGAGGAATCCTGTAGTCGGTTGTACTAGTGGAGGGTTTAATAAAAAAATTACCGCACCCAAAAAAATCAATTTTGCCATTCTACAGTGCTGCTGGGCCCAACAGCACATGTGCCATACATGACATACTTAGTCGCCCTGACATCCATACTCCATGTGGCGGCATTTCTCACTCCCATTAGCTGCTGACTTGAGTTTGAATTCTTCCAAATGGTGGAAAAATTTGACTCATAAATGACTAGGTAAATTGATTGTTATTTCACTATTTAAATTTTAGCGGATTAAATTTGAAAATTCACCTTTATTTTTCCCATTTTTTTTTTTAAAGAAAAACTTTGCACGATGCATTCAAGCCGTTCGACTCGCACCGCAAGATGATGCACCCTATAGAACTAGGCGCAATGAATTTAATAAATCGGCGCACTGCACATACAGTGCACTATAATTTTTAACGTACCGATTAAAATAATTTGAAAAAAACTATGAATATATTCATGGTGCATCATATAAATATATCCCAACCACCTTCTAGTGCGGTGATGTGTTCAAAGCACACCGGATAAATAAACATAATTTATTAAAAATGATAACGTTAGGCGTTGTGGTTAACTGAATTGGACGCACCGCCATGACGATGTGTTGGTGTGTCTCTAGCTCACCACTAAACTATAAAAATTAAAAAACAAAATGTTTCATAGTGCGCTTTGTTACTGGTTACACACCAAATATTCGGTGTGATTCCATGTAACTAATGCATTGTAAAACCATAAAAAACTCAGAATTTGATGGTGCTCTATATGAACATTTACGCACCATCTACCGGTGCACTAACGTGCATGAGGAACACCGTCAACCACATTTTAGAATAATAAAATATATAAATAAACACCCCTACAACGGTGCACTGAAGTTGCCATAACACATCGCCCAACCAAATTTCTAAAAGAACTACTTTATCCGATGTGCAATAAAAGCACGTGTGCACTGTATATACAGTGCATTGATTGATAATAGGCGCACTATTATTTTCTAAACATGTCACAAACACACAAATAGATGCACCTACTACAGTGTGCTAATTAACATATGAGCATTGTTTATGGTGCTATCATATCTCTACAACACACCCGTGCTTACGATTGTTGGACGCATCGTTAAATGAAATATATTTAAAAAACATTACCATGCTCACCGATGTGCTTGTTTAGTATTGCGCACCACTGGTAGTGCTTGTCTGTTAAAAGAGCACCGTAGGTGGTGCATTCTTGTAATTTAGGCACACCACTTGTCAAATTCATTTATTTTGGGAAATTTTTTATTATTTGATGTTAATAAATAATATGCTCATTTAATGTTTTTTTATGTTTATTTATTAGACTGGTCTATGTTATATGTGTATCAGAGACGTAAGTGGTTGAGTGGCAACAGGCATGAGTTGATCCCTATGAATTCGTGTGTGCTTGTGAGGTTAGAGAGAGGGAGAGGTATTTGTACCATCGCCCCATCACATATCATACACGAGACCTCTTGATGGTTGTAGGCCTCCCGAATTTATATCAGGAGGCTAATTCCCTCAAAGGGAAC
Organism: Larix kaempferi; assembly: GCA_027924585.1. NCBI lineage: Eukaryota > Viridiplantae > Streptophyta > Pinopsida > Pinales > Pinaceae > Larix > Larix kaempferi. The sequence continues at coordinate 4,188,442 of BSBM01000141.1, forward strand.
TTGTATTTATTGGCACAATTCATCCGTTGTTGGGACCACATGAAACAAGCATTTCATATTGGTATTGGTTAGTGGTTCCAACCCACTGAGGAGGATATATATTTCATCACTGGCCTATCCAAGAGAGGGGAGGACTTTACCCAGTTCCTTGATGTCCTTGTACGTTTTTTGGCATAGAGTCGACTCAATTACTCTCATAGATATATTGTTTCCAACATAGTCGATCCTGTTGATTTTTAGGTGCGTGGTGGATAACTCTGGATTAGTTCTTTCGATGGAGAAGAGGTTAGGTGCCTCTCATTAGTGGTTACGAGCATTGCACATTCCACTAGTGATAGGTAACGCATTAGTTGCCCTCTTTTATATTATGTAGATTCTTTAGTGTAGTCACCTATATGCATTAGGTGGTCCGCCATTTTTTTACGGCAGTTTGGTTTTCTTTGTATCGATGTCATTCGGTGTTTGATTGGAAGTCCGAATTCCCTTTTGATTCAGAGCTATTTTGTTTATTTTTTGAGAGTATTTCAGCCATGAGGCCATCATTTGACTGTCGCCCTCTTAGGCCACCGACTAAGGTGCGTATACGGATGTGGGGATAGATGAATCCCAAGAGGGGGAAGCTCGAATTCCCAACATGGATCACATCAAATGTGTTGGAGATGCTATCTAGCAAGGAGGACCATGAATTGGACCTTCTTCCATATTCATACACCGAGTTGGACTAGAGAGCATGTCCCAACATATTTTTCACCCATGCTAAGCCAACAAATGAGAGAGGGAATATTATCGTTATGTTTAAATTAGTATAGTTGATCATTTTATTGTCTTATTTAATGCAAATGAAATATAGTCTAAAATTTTCTTTAAATTGTTTTATTAATTTTTTTAATGAAATTTTCTAATTATATTTGTTGTGTACTATTATGCAGACATTGGTACGTTTGATAGGGAGGTGCTACTTGATTTGGTTCAATATGATGAGGATATGTAGGAGTTTGAGGTGCCTGCATTACCCAAACTCGGCCAACAACTTGGTCCAAATTAGAGGTTTCAACAAGATATAGCCAACATGTTGTCCACATTGTTGGCTCAACGAGGAGTCATTCCTATAGGAGTCGTGGATATCAGGAGAGACCCTGATATCGCAGAGTTATGGAGGATGATGCTTTATGATATGCGATTGTTGATGTAGTATGTATTTGGTGCATTGATTCTTTCAGATGCTTGGAGGCCGGAGGGTCCGTCTACGTCATCTGATGAGGATGGCGATGCTCCACCTCCTCCACCTCACCATGACACGGGAGCATCGTCATCTCATGCTACACCTTATCCTCCTCACCATGGCGTGGGAGCATCACCATCTCATGCTCCACATCCTCCTCCTTCTCCTCACCATGATCATGACTGAACACTATTTACTCCTCCACACCTAGTTGACCCACCACCATCTCCTATCCATCCACTCGTCCTACCAACCACTCCACCATCTCCTAATCCACTCACCTTAGTTGTCAATAAGACAGGTATAGTGGGTGAGATTCATCTCGATGGATATATCTATGCTGCTCTCTAGTCAAATTTTTCTCATGATAAAGGTATTGATGCCTCTGATGGTGGAAGAGATATCTTATAACAATTATTAGACTGGAGAAGTATATTTGGCATGTATAATGAGTTTGATATTATTGTTCATATATATATATATATCAAATTACCACAAAAATTCATTCAACAAAAATGTCCGTCATTTTTACATAATTGATAAATACAAAGTAATTAATATTGTTAAAATTTATAATAGTCTACAATTAAAGTTATTAATTATATTTAATTTAATTTTTGAAAAAGGAGCCATTATTCTTTTGCTATTGTCCAAGGTAGGGAATAACAAGTCAGGTGTTTGAAGTTGGGTTTGCAATTGAATAATTTCACAATTGAATGCCAACAATGTTAAAATTCAAACTAATATATTTTGTATACAAATCCTAAACCCTAGACACCCTAAGCCCCAAACCCTACTTTTCAATTGTCTAGAGCAAAGTAGATTTGTATATACCTGGTTTCTATAAGTGGTGCCATCTGATTCAACAACCTAGCCAATGAAATTCCATATCATAGAAATGGCATCTATCATTAAATATTGTGGTCATTACAAATGATTTTCTCATTGTTGGGAGTCGAAAAAACGTCCCATTTATTTTACACACAATAATGGCCACAAACTACGGTTCCACCCATCACTCATTATCAATCATGATCTCCAAATTTGAGCTTTCTAAATATGGAATAATATCTACTTGGAGATTCCTAAATAATGAATACAATCTTGCAATAGTGCTTTTTAATTTACTCAGTGCACCATAATAACAAACTGAACTGACGCTTCTAAACCACATACACACCGTGGTGGAAAATCCGCAAAAAATATTGTAAAAGAAACTATCCGCTATATTTTGTTGATGTATATGTAACTTCGGAATGTATTTCACATATATGTATATTGTATTCCTATAGAGATGGTATTATTCCTCTATAAGGAAGTGTCGTCATTTATATTGTAAGTGTCGTAACTTATACTTGATGGGTTATTAGACCACCTTGTTTGGGGTCGGCCCTGTATAAGTCATGTGGGTCAAAGGGTTATTAGACCACCCTATTGGGGGGTCGGCCATGTGGGTCAAAGGGTTATTAGACCATCCTATTGGGGGTTGGCCCAGTCAGCATTATTTTATGTGGTTAAGTTTGAGCCTACATGAGTTAGGTAAAAAGGCAAGTCAAGTCAAGTATAAATAGAGTGTGGGAGGCACTCTATTTGCTCACTCACTTCTCACTCATGCACTCAAGGAGGAGTGGCGCACTTATGGAGGAGGAGGATCTGCTGCTAGGTTATGTCTATCTCTTATGGTTGGTTGTATCATTGCTCTATCTATCTCTGAGGAAGTTATTGGGGTTTTTCACCTTTATGGTTTTCCCCAAGTAAATATTTGTGTCTCTTGTGTGCTTGCATTATTATCTCCATGATTGATATGCTGTAGATATGCTGTACATGTTGTTCTCTCAGTTAAGATCCTAGATCAGATTGAAGTAAATTCTGAAAATTTAACATATTTGATAGTAGATAGTTATCTATGTTGTTTTCAATATTGTTGATGTTGGTGCTCTTAATATATAAAGATGCACCAATGCAGTATAATTTTTTTTATGCATCGTAGTATGTTGTTTTTATTCTCCTTTGGATGTAAATATGGTGCAATTTGAAAAACAAATTGCACCTGTGTGTTCATATTTGTATGGCGCATTGGTATTCCAAATTTGTTTAAATATTATTAATCACGGTGCATTTCAAGATATGACACATCGGTGCGTTTATTTAAAGAGCACACTGATGTCCAAAAAATTAAAAATAAAAAGTCGACGAATTATTTTCCCATAAACTAAGAAATGAGCTGGAATTTCAATTTTAAAAACTAATTCTATAAGGTATTAAAAAAAAACTAATCACTCTTTCATTACTTTGCCAATATTTTGAGGGGAGAGTTTTGGGAGAGATTTTAAGGGATGAGTTTGGAGAAACCATATTATTTTGAAGATCGAAATTAGTAAGGTATGTTGAATCAAACAAATCCCTATGTAGTAAAAATTTCAAGTGTGCGAATTATTTTCCTATTTAGATTTTCTTGTTGCTTCCTTTCATTTAATGTGGCTTCAAAATTTTACATTACAATTTAAATCCATCTATTGTTTTACAATTATGATTTTTATTTTTAGGGATTAATATTTAATGGGTTTGTAGTTTTATACATAAGTGGTTGGGTGCGATGGGACCACTTATTGGGTCGAATCTGAAACCCTGTTGATCCTGTCAGTTTTCTTTTTTTAATTCTTTTAAGAAAAATGCTTTCGGAGTTTTCAGTGCATTCTATTTGTAAAAATGCACACCAGTGCGTTTGTAGTAATAACACATTGGTAATGTCTGGAATGTTTTTTTAATTTAAAAAAAAACTTATGCAATTTTCGGTGCGTTCGCGTTGTTTTAAAGCACCGATGCGTTAATAGTGAAAGTGCATTGTTTTGATTGCTGGTGCTTTATAATAAAGAAATCACATCGATAAATGTGTATATGACTATTTTTATTTTTTTATGGTTAACAATGGTTCAATTACGACACACTGGTGCGATTATGCATCGGAAGCACCAGTGTGTTTCTTATGTTGCAACACACCGAAATGGCAAGTTTTTTTTTGTTTCTTTTTAATTTTTTAAATTTATTTTGAAGATATGTATTTTTTTGTATAATATATTTAAAAACTTCTTTATTTAATGGTCTAGGTTATTTATTGATAGGAAATGCATGATAAGAATTCAATGAACAACAATTCTAGTCGACATGATGGGAGCATATCCAAAGTCGCAAAGAAGGCAAGGTCTTTGTAATTTCTGAATCAAATTAATATGTTTGAATTATTTGTAAATTTAACTAGTATGTGTTGGTAGTTGTCTCACATGTAGAGCCATAAAATGAGGAATCTCGATAAGATTATTTGCAATCTAAGTGCAGAAGAGCATAAAACCCCAATGGAGAAATTGCAAAGGGATGAATCAAGTGACTAAAAAAGAAATCAATATGAAATTCTTCTTGAATTTTGAGTAATATTGTACTTAAGAATATTCGAAAAGACATTTCAAACAATCTAATTCACATATGTTGAATGCTATGAAGGGACTGACAACAACATAAGGGAATGTCAACATAAGAAAAAACAAATTATGTAAGATGTAAATGATGATGAATTGGTGCTTAGCTCGTCTGGAGTGGTGCTGGAACTTAATGAAAAGGGGATTTTTTTATTATAAAACTATGATCTTTATAACAACTTAATATTTATTATTGGTTGTGGTATTTATGTTTATTTAATTTTTTCACCGACCATCCTTGGATGTCTTCAAACAGGTGTTAACATACAAAGAAGAGCCATCAAAAGAATTGATCGGCATTGGGTTAAGTAAGCTTTGTGAGTATATATTGGTGTATCAAAAATTAATTGTGGAATTCGTAAGTATATATCTTTTTTTACTTCTCTCATTTTATAAATAATAGAATAACAAAAATCCTTTATATTAAATATATGATTTCTTACAAGTCGGTATAAAATTTGCAGGAAACAAAGTATGGAGTGGAGCCAACATAAGACTTGTTGAAAGAAGGCATGAAATTTGGTTTTAAAAGAATTTGTATCATTCAATAATCAATTATTTCTATGGTACGTCGCTTTTCAATTTACATTCATCTATATTATCTATTTTAATTTTCATTATTCCCAACAATGTAGATCATATACTCATTACACGTTTTTTTAATGTTTGTAGATGGAAGCTGAAGAAGCGAAAAATAATATAGGCAATGGACAAAACATTAGGCCAGATAACCCAAGTCATGCAAGTGGCTCGACCACTAACAGTAGTTCCAACAAAGAATGACAATCCATATATTTGGATTTTAATGCAAGCTGTTGTATATTTTGAAATATTTGTCTATTAAAATCATACATTTTAATGTATAATGTACTGGACATAATGTCCCAATTGAAAGAAGATGGGTTACTAATAAGTGTAACAATTACGTGCATGTTGATATTTTGATTATTGTGGAATCTATGTTGTCCCAATTTGTATGACAAAGGACCTCTTATTGATATATAATAAAACGAAGAATTTTATTCTATTGCATTCTCCAATGTTGTGAAATGCTAAATCGCTAATTAAATATATGGATGATTAAATATTACAACAGATGTAAAAATTTATGATATAATAAATTAATCCAAACATCATATCCAAATGCAATAATAAAAATTCAAATGAATGCTATTGTAAAAAATATCTTAATTTTTTACGAATAATGTAATTAAATAAAATACAAATTATCTATCTATCTATCTATCTATCTATCTATCTATCTATATATTCCAGTGCGATGTCAGCAGTCACGGTTCACCAAACATAAAATAATCAGTGGTGTTTTTCATCATTATGATAGTACCAATGCGTTTATATTTTAATTTTCCAAGGAAAAAAATCATTTATACATATATGAATAACATTGACTTTCCAAAGAGGACTTACATCATGGCTTCCAAAACTGAAAATTCATTTTGGAAAAATTCATAAGGTCGTCGATTCATACACAACTCCAACTATTTTCCTTTTGATTTTTCCACTTTTCAAAAAGAGTCCCGTAAAATGTTTGCCACAAACCATACATGAAGAAAAAAAGTATGTGCCAAAGACATGAGGTATTGTGAGATTTGGTTCCCATTTTGAACCTCTTCAATGAGAGTCCCTGGGACCAAGAATAACACACTTTTAGAAAGCGAATCTGCCTCAACATTCAACTCCCTGTATACATGAATGAAAGAAATGCAACCAAACCTTTCAATTTGTTTTCTGATTGCCTCAAGTAAGTGAAGTAAATGAGGAGATTTGATCTGTATCTTATTGTTGGCCCAGTCTATAACCTTTTTTGAGTCCCCTAAGATCTGAATTTTAGAAATGTCCCGAGCCAACGTTGTGTTGAGGACTGCCCAAAGTGTTGTTAATTTCGCTTTACTGTTTGTGCTCTGACCCGGGCCGCATTTTATTGAAATTGTCACTGCATTTGAAAGATATATAATTGATCCAGAACCTCCCAAGGGAGGGTCACCTTGGCTTGCTTTGTCGAAATAGGCCCAAGGGATATTTTTATCAACGTTGGGTTCCTTTATCTCTCACTTAGTTTTAGACTTTTCGGCAGATTTTTACTCTCTTGTCCACTGCACAATCATGAAAGAAGTTAACTCTGATGGAATTTTTCAATTTTGAAAAATGGCAGAATTTCTTTCCCACCATATGCCATTTATAAACAGGGAAGGGAAGGTGTCAAAGCATTGTACCGAGGGGTTTTTCCACCAGCTTCTACAACTGAGTTCCAGAGTAGTTTCCAACGGCATGTCAGCACTGCTCAGTTCTTTGGACATTACTTTCCATATGTCCCATGCATAAGGGAAATAAGTAAATAAGTGTGGTGAGGATTCACAACAGGACTGATGTAATACACACCAGCTTGGTCCTTTCCACCCATGCTTCATCGAGTTTTCCCAGGTCAACAATTTATTTTTTAAATCTAGCCAAAGAACTATCTTTGCTTTCAAGGGGCCAGTTGTTTTCCAAACAACATGCCACCACCATTCCTTTTCGTCAGAGAAAGTTTCGAAAGCTTTAACCTCTTATCCCAGCTTCACTGTCAATTCCCCTATTGAGCAATTTTTTGTCCAAACCAGTTTATCTGGTTCAGTATCCTCCAGAGTGATGAAGTTGGAATTCAATGTGTTGATCATTCCTGACCATTCTTCAGCTGCTTTGTTCACTAACCCAAGATCCTGGGCGGATTTCCACTCATCTCCTTCCACTCTTTGAGGAACTCTGATCCTTGCGTTTGCTAAAGTTTTGATATTTCGACATCTTAGTAATGTAACTGTGTTAGGGGATAGCACGTAAGCACCACCTGAGCCGACCCATGGATCCTCACCTAAACGAACACTCTTTCCATCTCCAATTTTCCAAGCCATCCAATTTCCTATTAGAGGGAAAGAAAGTACTAGAGCTTTCCATCCAACTGAATATCCTTTGTAACTTTTTGCTTGACTTCTAAACCAATCTATTAATGAAGAATTTGGACAATATTTGGAGGTCATTTTTTTTCCCCAAAGAGAGTTAGTATTACCTATTAATATCCAAAGGGATTTTGCTGCAAGAACTTGATTGCAAATAAAAGGGTTTTTTATCCCCCATCCCTCCAATTCCTTTAAGTTGGCCACCGTTGTCCATTTCACCAAAGGGATGCCATCCTTTTTTTCACTTTCTGTCCACAGAAAGGAAAAGCACAACTTACATATCTTCATCAAAATTCCCTTTGGTATGTATGAAACAGATGCCCAATAAATTGGTATACTTTGTAGAACTTATTTTAAAAGTGTCAGATGTCCACCTCTTGAGAGAAATCTGTCGGCCTAGCTTGAGATGGCGGATTCCACCTTCTTGTATAACCATATCCAGTCCTTAAAGGAGTTTGCATTGGGCTTGAGAAAGAACCCCAAATATTTGAAGCCTTCACTCACCGGGCTAAGAGTATATGCAACTTCAGACCCGAATTGTTGTTGTAAAACTTCAGGCACTTTATTTAGTGCAAGATTATATTTGTCAAAATTGATTACCATCCCTGTAGCCTTACTGTATAGGAGTAGGATTTTTTCTATGGTATGCAAATTTTCTGAATTTCCTTCGCCCATCAATAGCACATCATCCACAAATAGGTTGTGCGTTAATTCCACCATCTCCAAGCCTAAAATCCCCTTTAGGGAGCCTTCTCTTTTAGCCTGCTGTACCAACTTGCTAAGGGATTTTGCAATCAGTAAAAATAGAAAGGGAGAGAGTGGACATCCCTGACGTAAACCTCGTGAAGGCCTAACAAAAGAGGAAGGGGAACCATTGATTAGCACTGCAAATGATGATGAGGTTACACATCCCAGTATCCAATTCACTTGATCAATCGAGAAGCCCATTTGAATTAGCAGAAGACGCAAGAAAGTCCAATTAACGCGATCGTAATATTTTGACAAGTCTAGCTTCTTCTTGATAATCAAATCAATTGCTTCTTGGGATAATGAGACCGCATCGTGAATTTTCATGCTGAACAAAAATCCAAGCTGTTCTTCCGAAACAATCTGACTGAGGATCGGTTTTAACCTTTGGGCTATTATTTTGGCAATTATTTTATAGACTATATTGCAGCAAGAGATCGGTCTGAAGTCTCCAAAGTCTATGGGTTTTTGTTTCTTTGGTATTAACGCCAAAAAGGTGTATTTTATTGATCCCATAACCTTACCAAATCCTTGTGATTCTCTGATAAACTTTAAGAGATCTTCCTTTAATAATTCATAGAATCCCAAGAAAAAATCTATTGAAATCTCGTCTGGCCCTGGGCTCTTTCCTTTCTGGAAAGAATGTACTATACTGCATAAATATTCTTCAGTTACCTCATTTTTTAATGTGGCATTCATTTCATCTATTATAGACTTTGGGAAGAGTCTTAAGACCTGTAAAATTTCTTGGATCGTACACCCTTCAGTTTCACTGAACATATTTTTGAAAAAGGAGACTCCTGCTTCACACGTCTCTTTGAAAGAACTTACATTGTATCCCTTATCATCTTGGATTTTCCTTATAGTATTTACATTCTTTCTATGTGAAGTGAATCTGTGAAAGAAATTTGAGTTGTTGTCTCCTTCGAATATCCAAAGTGCTCTGATTTTAAGCCTCCAGATCTGTTCTTCATTGTCCAAAAGGATAGTATGTTGTGCTTCCAATGCTTTCAAATTCTTTAATTCCTCTTTGGAAAAAACCCCGGCTTTGTTCTCCTTGTATGAATTTTTGATGTCATCTTCCACCCTCTTTAGGTTGGCCTGTTGTCGTGCACGAAAATTCCCCCCCCAATTCTTAGAGACTGCTTTCACCTTGGCCATATTATCCATCATCTGTTGCATATAAGTCTTTGAAGTATCGCTCCTTAAAGTGGTCCAAGTTTCCTCTATCAATTTCTTATACTCTTCTTCTTTCAGCCACAACGGGTTAAACTTGAAAGGGGAAGTTGTTTTCTTTTCCTGTAGGCCAATTGACAACCTTATGGGTCGATGATCAGAGAGGCCTCCATCTTCTACCCAAGAGTTTATCATTATATGAGTTGTGTACAAATTCTCCGAAACCAAAAAGCGGTCCAATCTTTTGGAGATCGCATTTTCCCCACTTCTTTTATTCCTCCAAGTTGGCTCCAGTTTTTTCGGTTGGACATCAACAAGTCCCTTTGAGTCGAAGAAGGATAAGAAGAATTTGCTTAGGGAGTCTTCTCGAGAAATCTTCCCCCATACTTCTTTTTTTGACACCGTGAGATTTAAATCTCCTTCGATTACCAAATTGCGATCTTCCCAGAGACTATTTGCAGATAAACTTTCCCAAAAATCCCTGCGGTTGTGGAACGACCCATAAATATTCAATAACGTAAAGGAGACTCCAGTGCAGCTATCCTCAACAACCGTCTGTATCACATTATTGAGCTTTCAATATTTGACCTTTTTTAAAGCCGAGCTCCATGTCGTTAACAACCCTCTCGAATGTCCAACCGAGTCAATGTAATCAAAAGACCAGTTTCTTAAAAAGGGCTCTAGCACCTCCTGTGCTTTTTTTCCTTCATCCATTGTTTCTTGTAAGAGGATGACCAAAGGATTCAAAATTGAGATCATCCTCTTTAGGGCCCTTAAATTGGGGGATCCCCCTAACCCCCTAACATTGTAGGAAAAACACAACATTAGTTAGCCCTCAGGAGGGATTTTCCTGCTCTAAGGGACCCATTTAATGTTCATTGTTTTCCAGATTTGATATCCAACAAAGCTTTATTTTTTGATTTTGTTAATTGAGAATTTCTTCCCAGGATGACTTTGGTCAGAGCGTCTTCTTTTTATCCCTCCTGCAAGTTCTTCTTCACTTCCCGCCAGAGCGACTACCCTATCCCTAGTGGTATAGATTTTCGTAAATGCCACCTAGCCGGGTTTTTCTTTTGTCCGTGGGACTGAGGAATTTCCTGAAACTTCTGCTACTAACAAATCTTTCTTTATGGAAGTACAGGGGGAGGAGAAGTACCCTTCCCAATGACATTCTCTTATGCCAAAGGAGTTGCTAATAAAGAAATATTAACAGGAAGGACAAGTAGAGAAACATCGCACTTACCAATGGGAGAAAATGTTGTATTTTCTGCCAATTTGCATGGCTCAACGTTATGAATGTGCTCCTGCGATGCATTCTACTCGTCACCTTTTCTGTCATTTCATGTCTTCTCCTTCTGCTGAAAAATACCTAACGATTTTTTCACCCAAATTTTCCTTCGATTCCGAGCAGTTGGAGCAGATAACGGGCAATCACGGATTATATGGCCTACCTTTCTGCAACCAAAACATCTGAAAGGAATCTTCTAGTAATCCAAACGTTGATTTCACATGCTGCCGTGCATTTCCAGTTTGATTTTTTCATATAAACCATCGCGAATGTCCATCTCTACTAGTATTTTTGCCCAACGTCTGTCTGTCTTTGTATCCCAGTTTTCCTCCAAGGAAATGAATCTCCCAAGCTTGTTACCAATCGCTTGTAGTATAGGTTTTTTTCCAGAAAATCATGGGCAATCGAGGCAGAATAACCCACACTTGTTGTAGATTCTGAGGCTCTCTACGTGCATCGAAATCAACCTGCCACCTCTTAATGATTAAACTGGATGGACCCCAACTCCAATTTTGTTCCAACAACTTCTGTTTGTACAATTCCGAATGTACTTGGAATAATATCCATCCCCTTGACATGATATGAAAGGAGGGGATTTGGTTAAGTATCATTCCCCAATGGGTTTCCATCCAATTGCATAAGGAAGTTTCACCAACTTGGTTACCGCAAAACCTTCCTACTAGGGTTGATGCTAGGTAAACTGGTATTTCCTCGATTCCGATTTCCCATCTGACCACCAACACTCTTGGATGCATTTTTTCTCGATCTCCTTTCATGCTCCTTGGTTTGTCTGTAGATTCATTTTTCGGAGGACCTGAGTTATCATTGTCTAGACTAGAGGATAAATGTGGCTCCTCCTCGCGTAAGGTTTGCTGCAAATGAAAGGTCTTATCAAGTTCGGGCGATCCCTTAAAACTGTTGCGTCACCTTATTTCATCATCTAATTTGAATATTGATCTTGCGGGGGAAGCCCTATCGCAGTCCACCTCATCCAGATCCAACATGCGAACCGTAGTACGAACCGACACTAAAAAGTGATGTCGGAACACCCAACTTAAGGTCTGTCGAAAGAAGACCTAGGAGAAACGAAAGAACGCAAACATAAAATAAAATAAAATAAAAACATCCATCATGATCTGCTGCACCTTCGACCTTCGACCCTCGGGTCATCCCGTGCCACAGATCTCCTCCCTCTCCCCCTCCTCCAACGTGTATCTATCTATCTATCTCTATATATATTACAGTGTGATGTCAGTAGTCACGGTTTACCAAATAGAAAATAATCAGTGGTGCTTTTCATCGTTATGATAGCACCAACGCGTTTCATACATTGTGGCACCAGTTCATTTAGTTGCTTGTTTCATTGGGTGTTTAGTTGATTGTCGCACCAGTGCACTTAAAACAACATAGTCCTGGAGCAACATTATACTCATTGCATTCCCCGGGGATTTTTCTATTATTATGCCCCAGTGTGCTACGTTATATTAATCGCACCGTTAAATTTAAAAAATATAGCAAGCACTATTGCTTTGTAATATTTAGAGATCATCGGTGCTTTTTAATAGTTCATAAGCACCGATGCTACTTTTAGTATAACGCACTGGTGCATATGTTGTTAAATAACATCGATGTTATTTAATAGGTAGTAAGCACCTACACATATATTGTTGCGCCGAGAGGTGCTCTACAACCCAGTATGAGGGAGATCTTGTAACATGTGTGGAGTGTTTGTCCAATGACAAAATAATACAATGTAGACAAAAAAGAATAATACAAAGTAAAAGTAATAAATATTATGTCGGCCATAAACAAAAAAGAACAATACAAAGTAAAAAGTAAATATGAGACTTAAACTAGAGACTTTAGAGCTTAGGATTAGGTGCTAAATATTATGTCGGCCAAAAACAAAAAAGAATAATACAAAGTAAAAAGTAAATATGAGACTTAAACTAGAGACTTTACTTTTTACTTTTAATACAAAGTAAAAAGTAAATATGAGACTTTAGAGTGTTTGTTGAGTTTGTCGAGTAACAAAATAATACAAAGTAAACAAAAAATAATAATACAAAGTAAAAAGTAATAATATTATGTCGACCATAAATAAAAAAGAATAATACAAAGTAAAAAGTAAATATGAGACTTAAACTAGAGACTTTAGAGCTTAGGATTAGGTGGTTCAGGTATTGTACTCAAGGACCTATTCCAGGATAGGTTTGCACCTCGGGAGATTTGATCCCTCTCGGTGCTTGATAGAGCCTAGGATTTGGATCTAGGCTGGTTATAAAGCATTGGTTCTTGTTAAAATTTTGTTGCACATCGGTGCTATATGTGTCTTTAAGCACCTATGCTTGTTATTTTTATGCACATTGGTGCTATTATGTATTTAGAATGCACTCGTGTATGTTATGTATGTCAGCACCAGTGTGTTTCAACCAATAAAGCGTACCATAGGAAAAAAAAAAAATCCTTTGGCCACCGATTTTTTTAAGTTATAATACATTTCTATAAAAACCTCCGCTAAAACTTCCGGTACCATTTGAGGAGGTTATAGCGGTGGGATTTTGGACAATTTTGGTCAATCTTATAACACTAAAAACCTTCGTTATAACCTCCACTACATGGACTTTTCCTTGTAGTGTCAACTAAATCTCTAGATGGAGTACATTCATCTAAAAATCAATTTGCTATTGAATTGATAGCATTTATCTATTAAGGACACGTTTTTTCTTAATGGGTTGCCTGATGATAATTACAAAAGCATTGAGATTTGTAGCAAGAGGTTCCAACATTTTAGGAGGGTTGGGATTATTGAATATCCTAAAGAATGGTCTAAAATGTCTTTAGTTATAAGTACCTTATTTAGCTCCTCTTTTAATCCCAATTATTTCATTAGTTTAATGTTTAACCATTTTTTCTAAATTATCCAATTCTAAACTTCCTTTTCTTTAGGATTAGTTGTATTTTTTGGAGCAAGTCTAGGAAGAATCACATTTCTTCTAGTCTAAGTAGTTTCTCTTTTAGTTAGGGAATTATGATTTTCCTTACAACTGATCATTTCTAGTTCAACTTTCTTGGCTTCTCCAAAATTTTATGTTAAAGTTTTCTTACTAGCTCTTTTCACAAACATAGAGATAGGTGTAGGTAAGGAATTTACATGCACTTCAACTTGTAGTTCTTGAGCATGCACAGTTCTAGGCCGAAATTTATTTATGAGGGTGGTGAATATTTGTTTAAATTCCTTAACCCATTCTTTAGGGATCATGAATAAAGAAAAAAGTTTAGTCGTAAGAGCACCTGCAGTAACTTCTTCTCCGAACTTGTCAAGGAAAAATATTTAAAACTCATCCCTATTGGAAATAGAATCTATAGGTAGGTTGAAGTTCCAAGTGGATGCCTTATTTTCAATGGTATATGAAATTAATATGAAAATAACACCCTCATATTGGACGTTTATCAATCTAACGGACGTAATAAATTTATTGATGTGAACATCAGGAGAAAATGTTAAATCAAGATGGTATTTGGGCAAACGACGTTCATGATTCTTAAGAAAACGATGAAAAGGTCCAAGTAATTCTAAGGAATTATGGGTTAGCCATGGTTGATTTAGGTTAATATTTTGATCGTTCTCCATTTTTGAAATTTTAGACTCAAAATCTGCTGAAGATGTTTCATCTTCTAAGCTTTGTGAAGGAATGGATATGTTTAGAGTAGGAGGATTTTGATCAAGTGGTTGAGAGATTTCTTGGAGAACAAAATCAACCAATTCTTCTACCGAATGAGCTAAAGTGTTGTCTTCTTCTTGATTTAATTTTGTGTGTGTGTTCCTTCTTCGAGGTAGTAGAGGAATTATTGCTAGAGTTCTACTTTTCCTAAGATAAGCCCTAGTATATCGTCTAAATTGGTTTACTTCTTCGTTAGGAATAATGTATGGGATACTAGGGTGTCTGTTAGTAGGGAAATTTGGTTTTTCTTGATTAGATGAATCTTTACGAGAATGAGGATCTATGGCATGAGATTCTATATGGTGAGATGAATCAACCATGTCGATTTTATACCCTTCATCTATTTTCTACTCTTGGATTCTTGTCTTCTTCTTGGGATAAAACTTGCCAAGATTGCTCAAGTTCATCCTTGTCTCTAGTTGTTTGTAGTGCTAGAAACACATTATACAACTTGATGAGATCTTTATACTCAAAACGATAACTCTAGTCATACAAATTCATATTTTTGTGTCAAAAACTCCAAAAAAACCCCTTGAATTGAAACTTTTTACTACCAATAGAAACCTTTTTTTGGGGGCTAAAATTACAAGTTTTTTAAATCCTGAACAGTTGCATTGCAATCAAAGCCATAAATCGACCCCCAAATCAAAAAGGGGTGCTACTGGTAGCATCCTTTTTCTTCTAAGGCTAAAATTGCAGTAGCACCCTTTTTTTCCAAGGCTAAAATTGCATATTGTTTGAAACTCCGACCTTAACAACTAGCACTCGTTTTTTTGCTAGGGCTGAAAATACATATTGTTTGAAACCCTAGTCTTAACAATTGGTGTTGCTACAGTCAAAACTCTAAATCATTTCCCAAATAAAAAAGTGATGCTACCATGACACCTCCAATTTTTTTTCTATTTTTTTTTCGAGGTTGAACTTACAACTTCTTTGAAACCGTGGTCGTTGTAAAGAAAATGTCAAAATTGACCCAAATCGGAAAAGGATGCTATTAGTAGCAACCTGTTCTTCAGTAGAGTTAAAACTGTAGGCATTTCGAAACTAAAACCTAAAAACAATATTAAGTTTTTTTTTTTTATCACTTGAAAAACAATAAAATAAAAATGACAAATGAGACACAAAACATTATTTTTTTTAATAAAACACTTTAAATCTTCTAAAAATAAAACAAAACATATTAAAGATTAAAGTTAAAAAATTAATGATAAAACAAAATTTAAAAAATATAAAATTTTGAAACTTAAAACGTTCTATCAATTAACCCATCTCGTTTTTATACCTCATTTTATTTCTCAGCATCACATTATTCGTAGCTACTCACCCTCTCATATTTGAATTCTAAGAACCTAAGTATTGAGCATTACATTGTGTGAAGAGAATAATAAAGAATTAAAAATAAAATAAAGAATAAACTTAAAAATAAAATAAAATAGAGAAAAATAAAAAATAATTTTTTTGAAAATTATAAACAAATTATTAAATATTAAATTATAAATAAAAAAATAAAAATAAAATGAAATAAAATATGAGAATTGTTTTTAATTTTTTTTGCTAGAATCTTCTTGACTTTAGGTAGTAGCCTTTAGTCTAAGAAACCAAGGCTTAGGGGTATTTAAGTCGTCAAAATCACTTGGGGATCGTACCTGACTTGGGCCACACCAACACTCAACTAGTTGGATTTTGCGTGTCTCCTCCCAACTAGCTAATCCCTAAGGGGAATTGAATCTGAGTCACCTTACTGACGAGACCCACACCTTAACTAAATGAACTAATAGGAGTTCATATATATATATATATATATATATAATAATAATAATAAAATTTTAATTTTTTTATTATAAAATATCGCAAAAATTTAAATTTAAAAATATAAAATACAACAAAATATAAAAACTCTAAAAATATAAATATAATTAAAATTTAAAAAACTAATTTTAAAATAAAATAATATTATAATAACCCATGTAATAGGGTGGGGAGGGGCATGTAAAGTAGAATCAAGTACCCTTTACATGCCCCTCCCCACCCGTCATTACATGGGTTATTATAATATTATTTTATAGAAACGTTTTTATTTCTATGTTATTATACATATAAAATAAGCTTAGGATCCGTCTTATATAAGGTTTTACACTTATCCAAGACGACTTCTAAGAAATTTTGGAGGCAAATTCTAACTTGTAAAACTATAGAAAATAATAAGATCTCTTTGGAGGAATGGAACTCATATCTTAAAAAGCTTTACGAAACCCTAGATGTCGAGGATAACATTCAAGCCCTCACAATTGAGCAAGTCTTTTCTTTAGAAGACATAGACTTTGGGATTAAGCGCCTAGCTAATTGAAAAGCTAAATACATTGAAGGGTACCAAGCATAAATCCTAAAAATTGGAGCACCCGTCCTCATTAGATATAAAGCTTTATAGAAACGGTTGATGATTTTCATTAGATATATAAAAAAGCAAAGTTTACATATAGCAGAGGATAGAATGCTCCCTTATCAGAGATGCATCCGTCACTCCATAATCATCTTTTCAAAATTGAAACAACTATGAAACTTTCCAAAATGTAGAGAGTTGTAGCACCTTATAAACTGTCCTAGGAGGAATGTGCAGAAATAAAGCATAATTACAGAGTTTGCTTAATAAAACATGTTGTAAAGTAGGATTATCTGAACTATAGCTAAGAATACTAGATATTGCCCGCCTGCATTTTTCAACAAAAAGGGACTGAAAACTTAAAGACATAGCATATAACATAATGCCAACAAAAACCAGAGTGGGGCACCATCTGCTACGGGTGGAGGAGTCCAGTGTTCATTACGACACCATCAGACTCTGTCGTTTCCTTCCTATCGCTGCCGAGGTCGACAAAGTTTCCAACTTGAACCATGAACTTTTTTAACTTGTCCATTTTTCTGGCAATGCCTTCATCTCTCCGCCTGAAATATCCATTTTTTCCTTCTTTTGTGCCTTGTGTGTGAAGTAGAGACCCAATGTCTCTTCCAAGTGTTTCACTTTCTCTACTATCTTGTTGCTTTGAGACTTAACTTTCGAATGTGTACATTGAGCCAAAGTGTAAAGACGGGACAAAACCTTCTTGAATTCCAGATTTTCGTGTCTGACCAGATGAAATTGAGCTTCTAGTTCATGGATATGCATCCACAAGTCCTCATTTTCCTGAGTGTTGCCCAGAACCTGGTGATGGCCCCGAGAAGACCCAATTCCAGCTTGTCTGTGACAAGAACCCATCCTGTGCGAATTGAAGTGATCATCAATCATCTGAGTGCCATTCTCCTCTTCTACCAGCGAGATAAACCTTCCGCAGACGCCGAGAGGGATGGTCTTGCTGCATCGAATGCATTTTGAGTAAGCACCCATCCCTTCCTGCGAAGAATAACCTGAAACATGCTCCATCTCACAAATTGGGGTTAATTTTATGTGGAGAGAAATCGAAATTCGAACAGGGATAGTAAGGCTGCGAACCCAGCGCCAAGACGAGACAGGAGTGCATAAGAGGTAAAGACAATCTTTATTTAAGCCGAGAAAAGGATGTCGCATGTCAGACAACTGGCAGTTTGGTCAGGTGAAGTAAATGCATAAGTGTGGGAGGATCCCATGCGTTTTTATGAAATCTAACAAGGACATGGACCTAAAATCGAACCAAGTAGTTGGATGTCTAAGGATTAAGACAAATTTTCTTAAGACAATAATGCAGATATAGGTATTCATAATATGATGGATCAATGGGTTAATGAATCCAAATATTTTCAACGGTTTCCTGATCACATTCTAGGGAGCCATAGGGTAGTTTGGCACCTCTGTTGGCCATGTGGTATGCGTGCCTGTTTTGATTTCTCAGTATGTGAAAGAATTTTAACTCTTTGAATTCTTTACTGATGCTGTCGAGGAGATAATGCATCTTGGAGGAAGGGCTCTTCCAAGCGTTGATAATTCTTCTAGCTTCTCCGATGACGATTAAAGAGTCGCCAATGACCATCAATTTTCAATTCCCATAGCTCTTGTTGTCTCGAGACCTTTAATGAGGCTAAGTCATTCGGATCCATTATTGGTCTTTTTTCCAATTCCCCAGGCGAACTCTTTCTGTTTATTCCCCATGTAGTACAAAATTACTCCTCCCGCACCTACCAACCTAGCGTTACGCTTAGGATCATTATGGAGGAGTGTCAGAATAATAAATCTAATATTTTCTATTGTTTCATGGACTTCAGAAAATCTTTTGATACAGTGCCTAGAAAGAACCTATGGAATAGATTATAAGAGTTAAAGGTTCCTGTTAAGATGAGGGCTACGACTATAAGGTTATATGAGAATGTCATTTCCAAATTAAAAAACCTGAGGGCTGGTCACATGATATTAAATGTAATATTGGAGTTAAACAAGGTTGCTCCCTCTTCCTCCCAGATGCAGCGCCACCACAACAACTGGACAACATGGAAAGGAGGAGCCTCGACTTGGGATCCCACAATATGGCACCCTGCTCTACATGCATTAAACCCCTTGGTGGTCGACGATGATGGATCATTCAATCTAGTTCAAATGGACGTCCCTTCATCTGTTGGAGGGACGCGGCCTGGTTTTTTGGTTCATTAACTTCGGTTCTCTGCACATTGATATGGTGCGTGTGGGATTTGAGAACCTCCCCAAAAGCAGGATAAGGGAGGAAGATGAGGGCATATCATACGTCAATACTCGACTCTATGTTCTCATGTGCTGGTCTTGCCTTGCAATCTACAGTTTTGGATTGTGGAAATTGGTCCTGATTCACTCCGTGCTATCAACAATGTCTCGAAAATGTGGTTCTCCTTGTCGGGGAAGTGGAAGTTGGGGTAGGAGCCAGTGCCACCCTGCACCAGAAACTAAGGATGGATATGACATGGGAGTCTCCATGCCGTTCCGCGTTCTGATAGATGACTGGGAAGCTCAATTGGTCTCGAAATACCTAGCTTCGAGGAAAGGAGGAGGTCATATCAATCATCATTGGCTCATAAGGAATATGATGGGTATGCTCATGGAGGATATGATAAACAATTGGAGCTTGGAAAAAGACTCCGTGCTAGCTTCTAGATCTAAGCTCATTGATGTGGATGTCTGAATTTCAATCTTGGACACCACCTTCTCCTGGAAGCACCTTGCGGTTGGACGGCCCGAAAAATGTGGAGGTTGGAAGCGGTAGCGCTTCGGTTGTTCAGACGATTGGTAAGGGTGTGCCCTCGGAAGGGCACCTGGCTCCTCTAGCTCCATTCCCAAATCCATCTACTATCGGGTCTCCTCCCAGTAAAAGAATCTGAAATCCTGTGGAGCATGACCCTGTGGATTCACGCAAGGATGCGCTTCTGCCAGTCAAGCTTCCAGAGCCTGATGATGCCTTCCAGGGAAGTTGCCCCATTATGGAGGAAACCCCATGAAGATCTCAAAGAGGGCTTCGCCACCCACTAGTTCTCTCTGTTTTTTCCATCTTTTATGTTATAGAATGTTTAGCATTTTTTTCTATAAGTTAGCTATATACAATTCAAACTGTGATAAAAAAACTCTAGCCAACCTCCCTCTAAGGGGCAGTTTTTTTGTATGGTATATAAGAGCCACAGTACCATCTTTTATAGATTGGGATGGTGGTTCCATCATCTCAGACCGCCTCCGATGCCTACAAACTATGTATTTTTTTTTTATCAATATATTTTGTAGACTTACAAACAAAAAGGGTGCTCTCTCTCCCCTACAGTTTTCAGAATTTACGTTGATAAGTTAGAAGGTTGTTTAGAAGAAGTAGGCCGTGTTTGCACGATCTTAGCATGAATAGTCATCATGCTGCTTCTTTATTCCGATGATATAGTTCTATGGAAAGGTGCCCCTATTATCTTGTTAAGAAAATAAGAATCTTAAGAATTTCTACTTCAATATGGTCATGACCATTAACATCGACAAAACAAAAGTCATGATTATGAAATGCAATAAGGGTACTTATGACAATTTTGTACATGACAACAAAAACCCAGAGGAAACAAATTCTTATAAATATCTAGGATTTGACTTCCATCATAAGCTCAATTGGAACTATAGCATCAAGAAGAGGATTAATGTAGGGTGGAAAGCCTACCTTGGACTTGAAAACAACTATAAATCAACAAACCTTGTGATATGAGACATAAATAAATTCCTCTTTAAAACGCTTTTCACTCGCCTTATCTTATATGGATGTGAAGCTTGGGGATGCAACATTTCCATAGACTCTTGGAGAAGAATTAATCAAATCTAGAAGCGGTTTATTACTTGTAATCTTAAAATTAAGAGCAATACGCCCTATACCATTCTCCTCTTAGAAGTAGGGCTCTCCCCCATTGAAATCATGGTAATGAATAAATATTTAATGTACAGACACAAATTAAACAATATAGGAGACCATCTGCTTCCTAATATTGCTCTTAACTCCAGCCAAAACCACCTACGCCTCAAGCGGGGGTGGCTTAAAGATGCCACAAGTTGGTTAAATTATTGGGGGATTGACGAAACTGCCACTTTGCAAAATATCGATAACATTAAAAGTATTGTTACTTCTACATTCAAAGAGAAAATGTGGTGCAAGGAAGATTTAGAGGTTAAAAAAAAATTGCGTTATTATAAAGAGATCATTAACCCTAATCTTGAGGATGAAAATTATCTTTCTATCTTAACAAGATCAAAGAAGAAAATAATATAGCGAGGATTAGAACGAAATCTCATGAGCTTCATAGCCAAACTAGGCGCTGGACAACCCCTAAAACGTTTTGGGTCAAAAGGATTTTCCATCTTTGCAAGTCTATGACCGTTGAAATGAAAATGACTTTCTCTTAGAATGCCCTTCCTACACCCACATTAGGTCTTAGTTCCATAATATTTTCTCCAACTTTGACCTCTCTAATCTTCTAACTCCTCAAAACTATGGTGAGCTAGGGATGCTCCTCTTTAAGCTTTTTGAGCATATAAATAATAAACAAATCAAATAATTTATGTATTGGAGATCAAATAATTTGGTCTCAGTGGACGTTAAAGACCATCCTCATCCTCATGATCATCATCATAATATTTTAAAATTTTAGTTATATCATCATCGTTGTCGTCACTCCCATTATCTTATATGGCTGTGAAGCTTGGGGATGCAGTATTTCTAGATAATCATGGAGAAGAATTGAGCAAATCCAAAAGAGGTTTATTACTTATAATCTCAAAATTAAAAGCACCACGCCCTACCCTATTCTCCCCTTAGAATAGGGGCTCTCCCCCATCAAAAGCATAGCTATGCCTAGATATCTATTGTACAAGCATAAGCTAAACAATATAGGAGACCAATGACTTCCTAAAATTTCTCTTAACTCCAACCAAAACCACCTTTGCCTCAAGCGGGGGTGGCTTAAAGATGCCACGATTTGGGTAAACTATTGGGGGATCGACGAAATTGCCACTTTGCAAATATGGATAATATTAAAAATATTATTACTTCTACGTTTAAAGACAAAATGTGGTGCAAGGAATATTTAGAGGTTAAAAGAAAATTAAGATATTATAAAGAGATCATTAAACCTAATATCAAGGATCAAAATTATATTTCTATCTTAACGAGCTCAAAGAAAAAAAATAATATTACCAATATTAGAACGGATTCTCATGAGATTCATAGTGAAATTGGGCACTGGACAACCCCTAAAACGTCATGGGCCAAAGGATTTGTCATCTTTGCGAGTCTATGAGTGTTGAAGATGAAAATCACTTTCTCTCATAATGCCCTGCCTACACCCACATTAGATCTCAGTTCCATAATCATTGCTCCAGCTTGACCTCTCTAACCTTCTAACTCCTCAAAACTATGACAAGCTAGTGACGCTCCTCTTTAAGCTTTTTGAGCATAAGAATAATATTTTAAAACAAATCAAATAATCTCCATCTTTCTTAAGGTCCGATAGACAAAAATTTGGACTCAATAAACATTAAAGACCACCACCACCACCACCACCATCATCATATTTTTAAAATTTTAAAATTTTGTTATATTTCATGTTTCTAATTTTTTTTAATTCTTAAGTTACAGTTCAGTTGTACCTTGGCGACTAGCTGTTCCAAGTACTTTAATATGTCGGGTCCTAACATAATTCTGTCTACTGGACTATCCCAAGTCACGGGGGTCCGACATTTCCTGCCGTAGAGTACTTCGAAAGGACTCATTTTGGCCAAGGTTTGATAACCGTTGTTGTATGCAAACTCCACGAGGTGCAAATAATCCTCCCATTTGGTGGGGTTGTTCATGACATACATCCTCAACATGTCCTCGAGGATCTGGGTTACTCGTTCTATTTGTCCGCTGGTCTGGGGATGGTACGCGGTACTGAATTGTAACTAGGTCTCCGAACCGAAGAATAATGCTCTCCAGAAGTTATTAGTGAACTTCGTGTCTCGATCGGAAATGATTGCTTTGGGTATTCCATGCAATCAAAAGATCTCTTTTAAGAATATTTCCGCGATGTGAACTGCTTTGTAGATAGATTTCACCGGTATAAAGTGGGCTGCTTTATACAGCTTGTCTACCACTACAAAGATGGAGTCGTTTAGTTTCTTACTCTTGGGTAAGCCTGTAATGAAGTCCATACTTATTACCTCCCATTTCCATTCCGGAATGGGTAAAGGTTGAAGTAATCCGGAGGGGTGTTGGTGTTCTACTTTGACCAATTGGCACTCCTGACATTTCGCGATGAACATTGCAATGGCAGCTTTCAAATTATGCAAAAAGTAATGTTTCTTTATGGCCGATATCATCTTTTGATATCCGGGGTGCCCTGAATAGGGTTTCTGGTGAAATTCGGTGAGAGTGTTTGATCTAATGTCTCCACTCTCTGGGACGTAATGTCGGTCTTTAGAACACAGTAGTCCCGATTCGTCTATCTTATATTCTTTCTACCGTTGGAAAAGTATGTATTCCTAAATCTTTGTGAGGATTTCCGTACAATAACAGTCACTCTTACATGCCGTTCGAATTCTGTGGTGTAAGTCGGAGTCGGTTTGGCTTACCGTGACCTCGTAATGCATATGTGCTCGACGGCTTAATGCATCCGCAATCTTGTTTTCCTTGCCTTTTATATGCTTTAGTTCGAAATGGTATTCACTAAGGAAGGCTAACCGACCTGCCTGGCATTTAGGCCGGGTTGGTCAAAAAGGTATTTCAAGCTCATGTTATCCGTCATCAATAGGAGTTTCTTTCCCATGAGATAATGTTGCCACATTTTCAGAGCATGGATGATGGCGGCTAGTTCGTGGTCATGAGTAGGGTAGTTCTATTCATGTTCTTTTAGTTTCCTCGATTCATAGCATATGGAAAAATTGTCTTGCATAAGGACTCCCGCGAGTCCTTCTTTGCTTGCATCCGTGCAAACGACGAAGTCCCCATAGGGATCCGCAATACATAGAATCGGTGAACTAATCAGTAGTTGCTTCAGCTTTTGAAAGCTTTCTTCACACTTATCTGTCAAGATAAACTTGTTTTCCTTTTTCTGCAAGGCGGTCATGGGACATGCAATCCATGAAAAGTTCTCAATGAACTTTCGGTAGTAGTCGGCTAATCCTAAGAACGATCTTATATCGAATACGCAAGTAGGTGTGGGACCTTCTTCGATAGCTTTGACTTTTTTGGGGTCGACGGCTGTTCCCTTTTCGGAAATGATATGTCCTAAGTATTGGATCTTGGGTTTGTAGAAATCGCACTTACTAAACTTGGCATAAATCTGGTGTTCCCTTAGTATCCGTAAAATAATTCAGAGGTGCTCCTCATGTTCTAGTTCGTTCTTGGAGTAGATCAGAATGTCGTCAATAAAGACTAGAACAAATTTATCAAGGTATTTACTAAAGATACTGTTCATCATGCACATAAAGTTGGCCAGTGCGTTCGTCAACCCAAAGGGCATCACTACGAACTCGTAGTGGCCGTAACGGGTTCAAAATGCGATTTTGTTGATATCCTCATCACAGATCCTCACCTGATGGTATCCGGATCGTAAGTCTATCTTCGAGAAGATCTTTGGCCCTCCGACTTGGTTAAACAAGTCATCGATCCCAGGGAGTAGGTAGCGGTTCTTAATGGTCATCTTGTTGAGTTGGCGGTAATCGATGCACATCCGCATCGTGCCGTCTTTCTTCTTGACGAAGAGTATCGGTGCACCCCAATGGGACACACTTAGTCAAATGTATCCTTTATCTAATAACTCTTGTAACTGAAGCTTGAGCTCCACCAATTCTGGTGTGCTCATGCGGTACGGGGATTTAGAAGCTAGTACTGACTCGGGTGTTAGTTCAATGGAAAAGTCTAAGTCTCGTTGAGGCGGTAATCCTGGTATTTCTTAGGGAAATATATCTTTGAATTCTACGAGGACTGGAAGGTCTTCGATCTTCTATTCCCTATCAGTTTCTATGTTTTGGATATTGACGGCAAAGAGTTTGCAACCCTTTCTGATACATTTCTTTGCTTGTAAGGCGGAGATCTGTCTTACCGACACTTTCTTAGGGATACCCTGAATCGTCTTCTGAATCCCTTGGTCATCCCTGCAGAGTAAGGATTTGTTTAAGAAGTCTAGGAGGACATGGTGTTCTTCCAACCAATCCATGTTGATGAGTACATCGTACGACCCTAGGGGTAGAATGCTTAAATCTAACCTAGTTTGGAATCCGTTTAAGTCTATCTCATAATTTTTAACTAACTCGGAGACCTTTCATTTGGTACCGGTGGCTAGTTATACCAGCCATGGTTTCTCGTGGGGTTCTCGTTTGAACTTACAAGTGTCCACTAACTTAGGGGAGATATAACTTCAGCAAGCGCCGGGATCTATTAAAATTGAAACGACAACGTTAGAGATCTTACCCTCTATTTCCACCATGGTGGCTTGGTGATTTGCCTGTCGACCATCGAGAGCGGCATAAATCCTTGGTGTCTTTTCCATGTCTCCTACGGTAGGTTCCGCTTGGACATTGTGTAAAACTTCATCTGTTTTGCTGGGGCAGTCTCGGTAGTAGTGTGCATTTCCAACAAGAAACAGTTGGTGGGACAACTTTTGTCCCTTTGTTGAAAATTGGCCTGTTATCAGGTGGTGGGGGTGCACTTGGTCGTGCTTGAGGTCAGTTGAAGCATCTATTTGGTGGAAAACTGTTGTTATGTTTCTGATAAGGTGGAGGTCTAAATCCTGGTCTGTGGTTGTCCGAGAAGGTTCTGAACCTATCTCTATTCCTGTTGATGTTGTCATTCCTTGGCTGTCCATGTTCATAACACAACCTTGCTTTATGTAAGGTTATATCAAGGGTTTTGGGCATGTCAAACTCTATCTTTTCTCTAAAGTTTGGTGGCATCCCTCCCAAGAAATGCTGAATCTTTACCTTCTCGTCTTTAATATAAGGCACATAGTGCAACAAGTCTAAGAATCGGTTTGTGAATGCTTCCATAGTCAAGGAGCCCATTTTTAATTCATGAAATTCTTTTATTTTCTTATCAAAGAATCTTTCAGACATATACTTGTCCCAGAATATTCTGCTGAAAGTATCCCAGGTTATGTCCCTCAATTCTTATCCTTTGGTGTGTTTCAAGTCCTGCCACCATCTGGCAGCTTTACCATTCAGGTTGTATATTGCTAGTCGGGCTTGCATTTCACTGGAGTAATTGTGAACTTAGAAGTATTTATTCATCCCTAGCAGCCACTCCTCAGCCTTCTCCCCAGAGTTAATCTCTCCGTGATATGTTGGGGCTCTTATCTTTCGGAATTCCCCTTGCATACTGTTGTCATTTTTTCTCCTTTTCTTGCAAGGAGGGGGTGAACCTTTATCATTGGAAGAGCTCTTACAGTCTTCTTCAATTGATTCATGTATGTGTTCTCCTTGCTCTTCTCCTTTAGGGCTGGCAGTCGTTTTTGTGTGACTGTTTCCCTTTTTAAAAGTGTTGACTGAGAGTGTGGGGTGTCTGTGAGGTTTTGACTTTGTTAAATTCTGAAGCAATGCCTCATTTATGGTATGCTCTCTCTTCTTTCTTGCATGTTTTCGTCTCGGAAAATTTGGAATTCGGCCTATAGATTCTGCATGGATTTCATTAAATCCGAGTTGAGTTCCACCACAATTTGTTTCTCTCGTGGTGGAGAGTTCAGATTTCCATGTATGCTGCTGCCCCCTTCTGCATTCATTTTAGACAGTGACTTTACCTGAAATGTTATATAAGTATAAAGAGCAGAAAATCATGTTAGTTTATTTTCTCATAAAACAAAATAAAAATTTTAATGTATGTTTCTGTTTACTGTGTATCTGTAGCGAATGTTTGTAATGAGCCCAATAGGTCACTTAGTTTTGTAACTGAGCTCTGATACCACTTGTAATGTCCCTTAAAATAGCAAAAAAATTGAAAAATTTTCGATACTAAATTAAACTGTTAAAGAGGTGAGGAATAATAAATTACTTCAACACTGCTAAGTGCCTACTGTACCGGTATTTGATTTCTACTCTTTGAAGTGTCTTTAGTTTATAAGTGTCATGGTTTTCTGATTATAAACTCTACAGTTTTTGCGGAAGTGTTTATTTTAGAAAGATGTATGAACTGTCGCATGTGTATGAATGTATTGAATGTAATGATGGGAATCTCCTTCTTACGGTTGTAAAGATTTGCATGCATATGTATTAAAATCTATTTGGTAATTCAGGTGAAATGAACCTTCATTGGTGGTGGTTGAGGCCCATTATGTGATGCTTGGTCTTTTAAAGGTCAAGGTACCCTGGCAGGGCTGCCGAGAAGTAGGGGTAAGTAAATGGAGGCTCTGGTCTTACTTAGCGCTTTCGCTAATGCTTCCACTTCTTTTCCTGGTTTACAGGTCTACTTACGGAGGTGCCTACTTATGGTGTCCATTTCGCAATTTCCGTATTTTAATTAATACTATTGTTTATAATGTGTGGTGGTTGGCACTTCGAAATGATTTGTTGGAAGATTGGGAGTCCTTGTTGAGTTTTCATAACATAATGACCTTGCCATTATTTGTTGACTTTACACAATACTTGGGGTCTATGTAACACCCTTGCATTTTAAATACTTCTTGGTTGTGAATGCCTTCGCCACTATAGAGATCACGACTCTTAATGAATGTTGGGGGTTGGTGGTGGCATTTAAAGCGACCACACGAATACACATGCCAACTTCTACCAGCTAAGCTAGGGGTTTGGTCTTGGGTACTACAACATCGAGGGTTTCAATTGTCAGTATTCGTTTGCCTCTGTCTGTATGTTGGATGCGTCTGAGGGTTTGGTGTTTTGACCTAAGCTTGGCTCATGGTCAACCCACCACGAATGTTTCATTATGCAGACATGGCTATAGCAGAAGGTAATACCGTTCTGATTCTACTTGCAAGTTTTACATTGATAGAGACGAAAATGAAATAGTTTTCGACTGAATGTTTTACTTGCTTGACGGGTAGGTGGTTGGTCTCTGTCGTCTGCGTAGATACTGGTTGATGATCAAGACTTTAGACTTGGAGGCATTGGAAACTAGTAAGTCTAGAGTCCACATTAACTTATCTCCTCCTCTCGCCTCTGTGGAGTGTCTTGCGTCTGCGATGAGGAACTTGTGAACTCGTTTGGGTTCACTGTGACAAATTTCGAGTTCCTAGAAGTTGCCATTTGGTTGGACTGTTGTGAGAAGATGTATCTATTGTCATTTGCAGACCCTAGAGGGTTTTAGTGCGAGCTTTTGGCTATCTGGCTCTATGTTTGAATTTTGTTGAACTCTCACTATTGGCAATAATTCCCAAAATGAACTGGGGTTTACATTAAAGACCTATGTTTGCTAAAAGTATTTGTATGGGCCCTGGAATGTCCTTATGTGTAATATTTATGAGGTTTTGGTACCCTATTTAATCTCTGCATTTTAATTCATATGAATGTTGTCTGTATCAAAGGTTATTTTGTTTTAAAAGATGTTGGTTGTCATTATGACTGTTTTGATGGCACGAATCGTAAACTTGAGGCCAAAATAATATGCCTGCCATGATCTAAGATTTGGGTCTTTACTGCTACGTTTCTGGTTATTTGAAGTAGGTAGAAAACAAAAGGGTCTCAAATGAAATGGTGGTGGGAATCGATCCCTGTACCATCGTTTATGAATAACGCTTCTCTGTATGATATCATGTAACGTTTGTTTGAAGAATGTTGTGTAATCCTTCTGCGTTTTGAATAATAGTCGTAGCCTTAGCTACTGTTTTGATTGACCCTTGAGAGGCTATGGGTTGCTGTACGTTTTCTATACTTGTGGTGTCTAGTAAGATAGCAAAGCTTTGGATGGGGTTTGATCCTCTGACCTGTAGAATGATATGTTAACGATTTTGTAGGGTGTGGACTGTTTGATTTCTGAAATGAAAAGCATTGAGTTTCTTTTCCATAGTTTAGTTTACAAGAATGAAAATGTCTGATACTAAGTTTATAAATCATAATGCATGGAATATGCGTTTAATTCCTTATGATGAGTTGACGATTGGTAATAGTCAACCCATAGAGAAGTTCTGTGGTGCTTTCGTGGTAGTGGATGATTAACTTGTTGAATATGGGATAGCTTTGAGAGAGAAAATGTTGTACATGCCTTCACTACTTGGTATTTTTAATTCGAAGACTGTATTCATTTTCCTGAAAGGGTTAGTAGTTTCAAACATGATCCTCATTAGATTTGTGATATGTTGATGTTGTAAATTTGAAAGAGGACTTTGGTAGAGATGATTATAAGAAGTAATGCGAACATAATTCTTTTCCTAGCTATACACAGATTATGGAAACATAATTTCAAACACTGTTTCAGAATGGATATATATATATATATATATATATATATATATATATATATAATAAATTTGTTCTGAGTGTAGCAATCTAGGTGTATCTAAATATTAAGAGCTGATTTCTAGGTTATGGGTTTGCGAGGATGTCTAGCACAGGAACCTGCTAGACATTCTACTGATCCTAGCTTCTAAGTTAACATAATCCTAGCTTACAACAAAATGATGCTGGGGTAGCATCCTGTGTTATTGATCTAACCTTTATTATAACTTGAAATGGAAGATTCACATTTCATACCTGATTATTTTGTAGCTTGCTCCCTTCCTGAAGTAACCTGCACACTCAAACAATAATTAGTGTAGAGCCCTATGAGCTCAACTGACCTGTTAAAATGACTTTGGGGCTACCATGTTCCTCCCAACCTTGACCCTTGAACCGTTCTGGTTCTATCTGGATCCCCCCGAGCTTGGTTCCAACATGCAATGAGAGGTAGAGGCCCTAGTTCCACTGCTGGTTCAATTCTGAGAATTTCTAGGTAAGGTTGCTTCAACTTCTTGGAGCAGAATACTTTTCTTGGATTACCATAATATAATGATAATGACCAAGAATGATGGATGATCCCCAAAACTTGGGATCTTCCCTCTTTAAGTAGGGAAGTATTGAATTAGGAGTATTGAAGTAATTAGTTTATTTAAATTCAATAAATTTTTTTTTTCCTTGAAAAAAAAGCATAATTTTATTTCATCTTTCGAGTACAAAATTACATTCGATAAACTTCACTCTTGAAGAGCATAAATGCTGTTAGGAAATACCAGAAATAGACCAGAATCTGTGTCCAACATAATGCAGAAAGGCTTATAAGAGCCTTTTCAGTAACAGCTTTTCAACTTTGCAGTAAAATAATGCAAGTACCAAAGCACCCAAGAAACAAAAAACAAAAATCTACAACTAAAAACCCCTATAACAGGGCAGCCAAGAATGGATCCAATACAGACCTGCTCATAAAGAGCTGCCAAAAGAAAGAAACTATGATGAACAAGCCGACCCAAGAAGTTTAAATACGAGATTCCCATAAAACTAGAAGAGGGAGCCGAGCCACCGGCTGCAGTAATGAAACCACAGAAAACATAAAGAGAAACGTCCCTGACAACAGGCAAGTGACGACTCTATTCGGCAAGAAAGCAGCCGACGCCATCACTGGATGCATGAGCTCACCCATAAAAACAGTAATGGGCAGGAACTCACGGGATCCTATGCATGAAGAAAAACCCTGCCGCTGTCGACGCAGGGACGAACGCCCCACTGATCTACAGCCTCGTCAAGGGTGCTGCCGCCGCTGATAAATTGGGGCTCGGAAGCCCAACAATCTGCCTCAGCCACCGTCGCCAAAGAGCCCCTCCCTGGTTCAGGTTTCACAACACATACAACCGCCGCTGCCGCCACTGGTAAGAAGGATGTGCCAGCTACCCAATGGGTCGCCCCGAGAAAGCACGACCACCACTCCAATCACAGGAAGAAATCGACAATAAACCCCATCAAGCAGCCATGTCAGATAGCTAAGCAAATGCAGGGGAGGAGGTGGAGAAAGCGGCCATGGAAGGATCCATGGCCGCTTTATCAAACCCTAGCAGAGCGTTTTCACTCATTTAAATTCAATAATTACTAATTAAAAGATATTATTTAATTAAATATCTAGTCCTTTTGAACTAGGACTTTTCCAACTGTTTAACTATAAGTGATTTTGAATAATAATTATAATAATTTAATAACAATAATTATAATAACAACAATTATACTAACAATAATTATATTTCACTTAACTATTATACATCACTTTATAATATAAAATAATGCATAAATCATATATACTAATTATATTCCATAATTAAATAATGGCACCATTATTATTAAAGCCCTTAATAATAATATTAGCCTTGAGGCCTTTATACATGTTAGTCGCAAAAGACTACTGGTATTTATCTTTTATTTAGTTATGTGTCATCATATGAAACTTCTTTTAACTTTTAAGGACAAGGTCCAATTCTTTGGATGGTCTCGGTCAGTTTGGTTAGGTACCTCTAGTCTCTCTCTTGCATGTCGGATTCCCTCGTTTAACATGGTAGTTCCCACAGTAGGTGATAATAGATAAAAGGATGAATCATTTAATCAAATTAAATAAGTGTGATAAAAGTGCTCTTCAGAGTCTTTTTGACTCAACACTTTGAGACTCAGTAACCCCGAGTGCTCTTCAGAGCCTTTTAACTCAACACTCTCACATGGGCATTACTCTAGTGCAATTCCAGAGCCCCTGCTCAACACTAGTGCTAGGATGTGGTTGTGAGGCACATCTAGAATATTTACGTTTCCTTGGATCCAATATTTATTTATCAATCTTGGAGTGCTCTAGGGTTTTTCCCAACACCCAATGTACCTCAAGGATTACTCCTAGTTCAATAAACATTCTTGTAGGTACATCGGGGCTTATGCCCAGTAAGTAGGTTATATGTGTGTTTCTGAGTCCACTCTCAACACACTCATAAGTCAAATCATGTAAAAGTCATAACTCTGCACAATAAGTAACAAAAGATCATCTCAGTATACTAGAGTTTGTACCCATATCAAATCAGAAGAACATCATTAAAACATTGGGGTCTCCTCGCCTAGTATATACTCAAATAAAGAAGTCAGTCAGGGTCCATGCCCGATATGTCGATATATATATATATATATATATATATATATATATATATATATATATATATATATAAGAATGAATCATAGGTTCTAGGGCTCATGCCTAATACTCAAACTAAACATAGGTGCTGGGGCCGTGGCCCAATATAACAACAAAATAGTTAGTCCAAAATTTGGGATATTACATCCCTCCCCGCTTAGAAAAACACCGTCCTAGTGTTTCTAGGGACTAGGAATGAAGTCATGAAACAAGGTGGGGTATGCCTCTTTCATGGTGGCATCATTCTCCCAAGTAGCCTCATCTGGTCCAAAGTTCCTCCATTGCACTTTCAACAAAGTAATGGTCCTCCTCCTAAGCTGGACCTCTCTCTTGTCCAGAATGTGGAGTGGTTTTGGCGTGAACTCCCCTTCGGGCTCCACCTGTAATAAGGACCAATCAATAACATGTTTAGTATCGTATACATATTTCTTTAATAGTGAAGGATGAAAAACATTATGAACTTTTATATGAGCTGGTAGGGCTAGCTCATAAGCTACTGGGCCCTTCTTGGCTAGTATTTCAAAAAGTCCACAAAATATCGGGGCTAGTTTCCCGCAACGTCCTAAGCTCAACGAGCTTCGTTTCGCCTCTGTTTTTAGAAACACATGTTCACCGACTTGGTACTCCTTGTCTTTATTTTCTTGTCCGCATAACTCTTTTGGCGGTCTTGTGCTTCTTTTAAGTTCAGTTGTACCTTGGAGACTGGCTGTTCCAAGTCCTTTAATAGGTCGGGTCCTAACATAAGTTTGTTTACTGGACTGTCCCAAGTCACGGGGGTTCGACATTTCTTGTTGTAGAGTACTACGAAAGGACTCATTTTGGACAAGTTTTGATAACCATTGTTGTATGCAAACTCCACGAGGTGCAAATAATCCTCCCACTTGGTGGGGTTGTTCATGACATACATCCTCAACATGTCCTCGAGGATCTGGTTTACTCGTTCTGTTTGTCTGTTGGTCTGGGGATGGTACGCGGTACTGAATTGTAACTAGGTCTCCAAACTAGAGAATAATGCTCTCCAGAAGTTACTAGTGAACTTCGTGTCTCGATCGGAAATGATTGCTTTGGGTATTCCATGCAATTGAAAGATCTCTTTTAAGAATATTTCCGCGATGTGAACTGCTTTGTAGGTAGATTTCACCGGTATAAAGCGAGCTTCTTTAGACAGCTTGTCTACCACTACAAAGATGGATTCGTTCAGTTTCTTACTCTTGGGTAAGCTTGTAATGAAGTCCATACTTATTACCTCCCATTTCCATTCCGGAATGGGTAAAGGTTGAAGTAATCCGGAGGGGTGTTGGTGTTCTGCTTTGACCAATTTGCACTCCTGACATTTCGTGAGGAACATTGCGATGTCAGCTTTTAGCTTAGGCCAAAAGTAATGTTTCTTTACGACCAATATCATATTTTGATATCCGGGGTGCCCTGAATAGGGTTTTCGTTGAAATTCGGTGAGAATGTTTGATCTAATGTCTCCACTCTCTAGGACGTAATGTCGGTCTTTAGACCACAGTAGTCCCGATTCGTCTATCTTATATTCTTTTTGCTGTTGGAAAAGTCTGTCTTCCTAAATCTTTGCGAGGATTTTCGTATAATAACGGTCACTCTTACATGCCGTTCGAATTCTGTGGTGTAAGTCGGAGTCATTTTAGCTTACCATGACCTCGTAAAGCATATGTGCTCGATGGCTTAAGGCATCCGCAATCTTGTTTTCCTTGCCTTTTATATGCTTTAGTTCGAAATGGTATTCATTAAGGAAGGCTAACCACCCGGCCTGCCTGGCATTTAGGTCGGGTTGGTCAAAAAGGTATTTCAAGCTCATGTTATCCGTCATCAATAGGAAATTCTTTCCCATGAGATAATGTCGCCACATTTTCAGAGCATGGATGATGACGGCTAGTTCGAGGTCATGAGTAGGGTAGTTCTGTTCATGTTCTTTTAGTTTCCTTGATTCATAGCATATGGAAAAATTGTCTTGCATAAGGACTCCCCCGAGTCCTTCATTGCTTGCATCCGTGCAAACGACGAATTCCCCATTGGGATCCACAATACGCAAAATCAGTGCACTAATCAGTTGTTGCTTCAGCTTTTGAAAGCTTTCTTCGCACTTATCCATCCAGATAAACTTGTTTTCCTTTTTCTTGAAGGCAAACGGTCATGGGACACACAATCTGTGAAAATTTCTCAATGAACTTTCGGTAGTAGTGGGCTAATCCTAAGAACGATATTATATCGAATACGCAAGTTAGTGTGGGCCATTCTTTGATAGCTTTGAATTTTTCAGGGTTGACGATTGTTCCCTTTTCGGAAATGATATGTCTTAAGTATTGGATCTGGGGTTTGTAGAAATCGCACTTACTAAACTTGGCGTAAATC
This sequence comes from Larix kaempferi, assembly GCA_027924585.1. Lineage (NCBI taxonomy): Eukaryota > Viridiplantae > Streptophyta > Pinopsida > Pinales > Pinaceae > Larix > Larix kaempferi. The sequence goes on from BSBM01000141.1 coordinate 4,222,961, forward strand.
TGGTGTTCCCTTAGTATCCACAAAACAATTCGGAGGTGCTCCTCATGTTCTAGTTCGTTCTTGGAGTAGATCAGAATGTCGTCAATAAAGACTAGAACGAATTTATCGAGGTATTTACTAAAGATACTGTTCATCATGCACATAAAGTTGGCCGGTGTGTTCGTACACCCAAAGGGCATCACTACGAACTCATAGTGGCCGTAACGGGTTCGAAATGCGGTCTTGTCGATATCCTCATCACGGATCCTCACCTGATGGTATTTGGATCGTAAGTCGATCTTCGAGAAGATCTTTGGCCCTCCGACTTGGTCAAACAAGTCGTTGATCCTAGGGAGTGGGTAGCGGTTCTTAATGCATCCAAATGCATCCAATTTGACGAAATGGATGGTTGGAATATATCACATCCAAAAGATGTGAACATATGTAAAATATTGAAAATACTTGAACATCTTCGTCCTGTGCCTTTTGAATTCATTTTTGAAAAGCAATATATAATATTCCATCCCAACTGAAAATAATACCTATTGTGACAACATAATGAACTAAAGGGATCCATGAATCTTTATAGACAACATAAATTGATTGACCATATAACCTGCACATCAAGGCCATGGCATACAAGTAGGGAAATCTAAGTTTTGTTGTAGGTAGATGCCATCATTTCTGGTTTGGAATATTTTGATTTCTACCACAAGCCAGTCATAGCCTTCTTGGTGTCATTCAACTGATGGAGTTGCTTAACATGCCACACATTGACCATCATCATTGTGGATTGTCCTAGTTTCTAGTTTAGTGTGTTGAAAAATCCATTGAATAACATATGAACAAGGCAGAACATGGGTCCTTCCGGCCACGTTGTGGAGATGTGAATCTCTGATGTTGATACAAACTACATCATTTATATCTCTTAAGAAATAATTACTAGGAGGGATTACTTCGAGGTTCTCTTCATCCTTTATTCTTCATTTTAACACCTAAATTTTGTCCACCTACCTTGTCATTATCCCCATCACACATATACATCATTATCATGTTTCATATCCACTCTTTAGACCTCGATAAAACCAAAAAATCAAATTCATACTCCGAAAAGGTTATTTTACAAATTAAAATTGCTCAATTATCTCGAAATAAATGAGCAACCTTGCCTTGCCTTGTTTTTTGAATGTTTCTCCTTTTTATCCTCAACAAAAAGAAGAAACTTGGCACAACCCTTGTGATAGCCTAATTTGGAAAAGGATAAAAAAAAAGTCAAAGGCATAAAAAACAAAAACAAAAAACAAAAAATAAAAAATCAAAGCCTGATTTGAGTTATCCATTGTGCCTATAAATGAACCCTCAAGGTTCCTTATTTAATGCCAATTATCCATTCATTGCTCATGCCATTTCTTTTCACAAATTTCCCCAAGATATGAAATCCCTCCTGTGTTCCTTTCTTAGCTTGCCGTAGATTGCATACATGATGTGTGGCCAGAGAAGTGTGGACTACTCAGAGACCAAGTAAATCCTCCCTCAGACAGCTGCAGGGGCCTCTTCTACTGCTACTCAGAGGTGATACTTGTTCTCTATAAAATCAAAATTTTCCAATGAAAAACACATTCTTTATTCTTTAAAATATATTGTACGTCTACTTGATGAAGATTGCATATATTAGACTTGATTTAATTATTGTCCAGTTCTACCTGCTTATTGGATTAGTTATTTTTAATTTATGTTTTAGTTATTTTTATCCTTTACTCTGAAACTCTACTAGGATTAACACAACTCCTAGTAGATGCATTTTTGCATGTGATGGTGTGAAAACACCAGCAACAATTTTTTTGCAACCATACTGGGGATCATTTTTCGGTTGTGCTCATCCAATCTTTCTAGCATTTGTTTTTTTTTTCATCCTTTGTCTGGCTATTTCCTGCTCTCTGAGTGAGTAGAGTTGAAAAATCAGCTTGAATCTACCTCCATTGATCAAGCCAAGCCTCTATATACCGTGCTTGAGATTTTCTGTGCTGGGTTTCACTTGTCTGGCCTTTTTGAGTGACCCGAGTCACACTTTTTCCTTTGAAAAGTGTGACATAAACCAAAAACCATCATTTTCTAGCGGGTCTCACTTGTTAGGCAGTTTAGTGTGACCTAGGTCACATATTTTGCCATGAAAAGTGTGACCTTTTCCTGAAACTCATAATTTTAGTTTAGGTTGCACCTGTTTAACCTTTTTGAGCGACCTGGATCACACTTCCCCCCCGATAAGAGGGACCTGTGCTCTGTTTTCCTTTTTTTAGTATTTTGTAGCCATCAAACCCTCCATTTGACCTTTTCCCATTGCAGACGACTTCTTTTTTTCAATCAAAGATTGTTTTCAATTCCCTTTCAGTTCTATTTGCAATCGTTTGCTTGCTGTAGTAGTCTTTTTAGTTTTCTTTTTAAATTATGGTGGTGAAGAAAATTCCCTTTTGTTTGAGTATTTTCCATTTCCTTAGTTCTATTAATATTTCTGTTGGATTGCATGCTTACTGTTTCAGCGAGTGCTTGTTGAAGAATCGATATTTTTCATACTTTGAATGATAAATGTTTAGCCGTAGCCTTTCTACTCTGAAATGATGTTTTCAAGAAACGTTTAGACTTAGTATTGGAATAAGTTCATTTCTTTTAGGCATTTACTTTCTTAGATAGTAGTTGTACACACCACCAGTGCACACAAACACTCCCTAAATGGAACTATCACTTGGTTCATGCCACCAACGAAGCCTCAAAATAAACTATAACTTAACATGCATTAACCTCACTTAAGGACAAAAACAATTTGGTAGTTAAGTGTTGTAGAATTTTCTCCCTACGGATGGCTGAAAGACTTTACAAATACTGTGCGGAGATAGCATCGAGGAGAGAAACAAGGAGCTGAAACATAAACAAAATGTTAGATATACCATCGAGGCGGGCATCTCCATGCTCGGAAACAATTGACTCAAAGCATGGCTGCCGACCAATACATTACAAATCCATGAGTACTGAGATGATATAGACTGTAGACAAATCATGGCTACTATGAACAAGGGTAGATCCATGAGACAGTAATGACACAGCCACGACCAATACAAAAAGTGGATCTATGTGACAATACAAAGGACATCCCCATCGCAACCTAGACGCAATCAAGATACAAAGGTGCGCCCAGGGTCTTCTACCCAATCGCAAATGATACGAATCTAGCCATGTGATTACAAAGTATTGAAGTCGAACATGGTAGAAACCATTTGATTACCGGTCAATGATGTGAACCGTTAATAAATGCGAGGGAAACCACCAATGATGACGATGATCCCCAAGGTATCTGTAGTACATCTCAACGAAATGCGAATGAATGGGTTGATGTCGAGCATTCGAGAGATCGTTTGAGCAGAGGTCAATGATGTAAACATACTGTCGAACACGAGGAAACCTGCCATTGAGGCATGTAGGTACCAAGGTACTAATGGTTGATCCCCAAGTCCAATTCTTGGATAGTGATTTGGCATCGACGGCAATAGACTCGTCGAAGGTGGGCCATAATGATTCCCACATCATCGACACGAAATTAGAACGAAAGATAGTATAGGATGATGAAACAATGGAGCATGTACTGACACAGCGGAGGTCTGACACAATGAATGAATCTGAACAATGTAACCCTTTGAACATATAACGGCATGAAACAGGACTTGGCAGCAGGGATTATTGATAGCAGAGGATAGACACCGAACGAGTAGGTTCGTGGCCAGAGAGATGACTTAGGATGATGACCATAACTCACCGAAAAATAGATACCCAAAATAGACAAGGGACAGATGCATGCCATGTTCAAAGGTAACAACTGTTAAGCTGCCAAAACAAACTTGACTTGTTTCCCATATTCCCCCGACATGATAGGCGAGTACCTCTTTGTTGTTTTTTGAGCTTGAAGAGGATAACCGATGCTCGGTATAGCTCATCACATAGATGAGTCCAATCTCACATGTTTTACGAACCTGAGAAAGGAGGGGTTCGTCCCAAAGTGGGTCCTTCGATGTTAAATTTTAACGAGTCCAAGGAAGGGAAACTCGGTAGTTTTTCACATTTAGAGAGCCTGAAAAACTTAAAGGAGGATCCAAAGTGTGCTTTTTCGTAAATTTAGTCCCTCGATCCCGAAAAAGTGTAAAACAATTCCTGAGAGAACTCTCCCAGCCAAAAATTGACCGAGGAATACCTTTCTCGTAAATAGTCTAGACGGGCCAAAAAAGGGATAACCTATCACCAAATAGATGACCTTTCAAATACTTTTACTGTTAAATTTTCAGTATTAAATCACAATACTATAGGATCTTTGCTGAGAGAATAACATCTACAGTATATCAATGCATGACAATCATAATATGACAAGCATCACAAGCATCACAAGAATCAAAAGCATAGAGACAAGAGACACAGAGTTTCCGTGGGGAAAACCCTAAGGTGAAAAACCCCACAACTTCCTCAGAGATAGAGAGAGCAATGGCTCAACCAAAATACAACCAAATAACACTGAGATAGTCTCCTAGCAGATGATCCTCCTCCTCCTCACTAGTGCGCCACTTTTCAGAGAGAGAGATAGATACTTTTCCGAGTGAGTAAAATAGAGATCTCCTATCTCTATTTATACTCACCTTTTTGCCCAGTGACTTACTGGGGCCGACTTGTCTACTTAGATACATCCACATTATATTATATATAATTCCAGGCCGACCCCAAATGGTGGTCTAATAACCCATCGGCAAGTTCACACACTTGCGACACTTGTCAATCCACATGACGACACTTCCTTATAGAGGAATAACACATCTCTTATAAGGGTACAATAAATATATATAAAATATACAGATGAAATACATTCCGAAGTTACATATACATCAACACTCCCTCTTAACTAGGAAGGTATTTCTCGACACAGATCTGCTAGACAAGTCTTCTTCTCTGGATCATCGTCATCGATGCATCGTCATCATCATCGTCACTGCTGCTACTATCTCAACCAATCTCTGTCTCTACTCGTCATAGGAAGTTCTACAGAGCCAGTCCTTTTTTATACTGGATGTAGGCCCACCACCTGCAGGTCTTCATCATCACTGGCCATACTGTGGAATCCTCAGGACTGATTACGTGCGTCACAAAACCTCGAAAGAGCATCCCAGGCTGTTACGAGCACACGGCTCTACCTATAGGATCTCCCAGGGCACAAATTACATGTGACCTCACCACAAAACCTCGAAAGAGAATCCCAGGACTGATTACGAGCACAAGGCTCAACCTATCGGATCTCCCAGGGCACAAATTACATGTGATCACCACAAAACCTCGAAAGAGCATCCCAGGACTGATTACGAGCACACAGCTCAACCTATCGGATCTCCCAGGGCACAAATTACATGTGGTCATGGAAAAACCTCGAAAGAGCATTTCAGGATGTTACGGGTACACAACTCTGACCTGAAATCTCCCAGGGCACAAATTACATGCCATAGGACAAAACCTCGAAAGAGCATCTGCCAGATATCCCAGGGCACAAATTACATGCCATAGGCAAAACCTCGAAAGACTATCTGCAGATCTCCCAGGGCACAAATTATATGTCCTCCCAAGCAAAACCTCGAAAGAGCATTTGCCAGATGTCCCAGGGCACAAATTACATGCCATAGGCAAAACCTTGAAAGACCATATGCAAATCTCCCAGGGCACAAATTACATGCTTATCTGCACAACCTGATCCACGGCCACAAAGTATCAACCTGATACTCACCATACATCATCCTGATGTATCCACGATCATCCTGATCATCATCACTGCAACGTCCTGCTGCATGTCATCTGGAGCAACATCCTGAAGCTCGTCATCTATGATCATCCTGATCATCACTGCAACATCTTGCTGCATGTCATATGGAGCAACATCCTGAAGCTCGTCATCTATGATCATCCTGATCATCACTGCAACATCCTGTTGCATGTCATCTGGAGCAACATCCTGAAGCTCGTCATCTATGATCATTCTGATCATCACTGCAACATCCTACTGCATGTCATCTGGAGCAACATCCTGAAGCTCGTCATCTATGATCATCCTGATCATCAATGCATCTACCTGATGCATACCAGGTATCTACCTGATACATATCATCATACTTGATCTTCATGATCATCAATGTATCCACCTGATACAAATACAAGTACATGATACATATCACCATACATGATCCACCTGATCATACAATGTACCCATCTGATACATATACAGATACATGGTCCAAGCATCCAACATGATGCATATACAAAATACATACTCATGATCCAACTGATCATATCCAGCATCCAACATGATGCGTACATACATACATAAAAATGATCCAACTGATCATATCCAGGCAGAAATCAGAACATCATCCTGATGCTCATCATCCAGCGCTTACATCCACAGCCATGTGAAGGATCCTCCTTCCAACATGCTTGGAATGGCTTCAGCAAATGTGTCCATCACTTCTTCCTCGAAGTGTCCTCGATCTGAAGAACTCCAAGCCTCTCTCTGAAGTACTCGAACTTCACCCTGGCTAGTGGCTTCGTCAGCACATCTGCAATCTGCTCGTCTGTCGCAACATATAGGAGCTTCACAGCTCCTCTCTGCACCATATCCCTGATATAGTGATATTTGATCTCTATGTGTTTCGACCTGTCATGAAATATTGGATTCTCGGACAGCTTCACACAACTCTGGTTATCACAGAAGATACCAGTAGCTTCCAATGGGAGATCAAATAGCTCAGACAGTAGCTTCCGTAGCCATACTGCCTCACAACTAGCTGAGCAGGCTGCAACATACTCTGCCTCAGCTGTACTCAGTGCTACGCAGGATTGCTTCCTGATAAACCAAGAGATCACACCTGATCCCATACTGAAGCAACACCCAGATGTGCTCTTCCTATCTGCAGCACTGCCAGCCCAATCTGAATCAACATAACCCTGCAGGTTAAACTTTTGATTCACCTCATACCTGAGCCCATAATCCACTGTACCCTTCAGGTACCTCAGAACATGCTTTACAGCAACCAGGTGAACACTCCTCGGATCCGTCAGGAACTCGCTCAATGTGTTCACAGCAAAGCAAATGTCTGGTCTCGTGTTCGTCAGGTACATCAAGGACCCAATCATCTGACGATACATAGAGACATCAATCGGCTCAGATGAAGCATCTCATAGAAGCTTTAGATTTGATGCCATAGGTGTGGCCATGGCCTTGCAATCCATCATCCCGAACCTCTTCAGGATCTCTACTGCATACTTCCCTTGTCCAAGGAAGATTCCTTCTGCATTCTGCCACACCTCCATGCCAAAAACAAATAGTGCATCATCCCCAAGTTCTTCATCTCGAACTCGGTAGTAAGCTTCCGCTGCGTGTCGGCAATCAATCTATCTTCACCATACCAAGTTCTGCACATATATGATTTCCTATCATGTGTCTCAGAACGAAGTGGTTGCTTCTTCTTCAACTACACCATTCAAGAAAGCTGTCTTGAATCCATCTGGTGTATCTTCTATTTCATCACTTTTATATTTCTCTATGCTGCCATCTGCAACATGCTTGATCTGAAAGTTCTATTTGGAAGTCACAACAGACTTCCCTTTAGCTCTTGGGATCGCATCCCAAACATCATTCTTCATGATCGACGGATCATGGCATTCCATTTCTTCATCCCAGATCCTGGGAATTTCAATATCTTCAATAGATATCTTTGTTGCTGGAACAAATGTTGTAGTCCTTTTGTAGGTGAAGATATACGGTCTTTCCTACAAAACATATTAAATTGCATGATTAGAAACATCTCATAATTTTCAGAACAAATTCTTACACATGAAGAAATATGTCATACAGTCATGCAATTATCTTAGCCAATGCTTCAATACAACATTTATCCATATCCCGTAACTTTCTAGATGCCTTCCAATCTCTACCAGAACATTGTTAAGAGTGTGCACAACTCCCAACATGTCAGCAAAGAGGTTTCATTCTAGATAAGTAGCAATGGAATGTTGTACAGTGCCATAGGCCACTTACCCAACACATGCATATTAGTAGTATACTGTTCATTAATTCAATCATTCTAATATGCACAATAAGTCTAGGAACATGAGCATATACATCATTGAACAATTTTATTTAAGCAAACAAATATGCAAGAAAATTAAAATACTTATCTTTGTTTGTTTGTTGGGTGGACTCCCTCTGAGTCTCTTCTTCCTTGCAGGAGCTGCTGGAGTCCTTCTACACCTTCTTGTTGTGGAATGTAGAGAGATGGACAACTCCCTCTGAATATTTGCACCCTTGCAGAAACCACTGGAGTGTGCTCCCTCTTGATCTTTGCTTCCTGGATTACTTGTTCTTGAACTCATATTCATCCTTGGTCCCTCTATGTATGCTTATTAGTATCATGATTGTGTTATCCTTGTAATCTCATACAAAATCATACATTCATTAAAACACAATAATCTCAAGTATGTATAGTCATGATCATTTCAAACAGAAATAATAAGCATTAGCATTCAAGGTTTATATAGGACTCTTATGGTTAGTCATATCATAAGAAACATAACATGTATAAACCTGTAATTACTCAAACCTATGGCTCTTCTGGTTAGTCATATTATTAATTAAGGTAAGACACATAATATGCATATGCCCATGATTATTCAAACTTATGACTTTATGAACAATCATCATCAATCATGCCATGCATACTTATATGATAGATCCTATGATATAAGAAACACATACCTGGTCACCATATTTGCTAGTTATGTCTAGCAATGTGTTCTTGTTCTCTTCAATGACCTGCATAACTCATTAGTTAACTTTTGCAAAAACAAATTATACATACCTCTATGTGATCCATGACTATGGATGAATCTTTGTATTTATGTCACCATGGCATGTTCAGGTTGTCCCTTCAAATTGTACAAACCTCCCTCTTGCTTTCCAATCACTACTGCATCATCTATGGTCTTTCCCTTTGGCCACATTAGGACTTGGCCATCCACAAATGCAACCCTCATACCTTTTGCATCTAATGCAGAAATGGAGAGTAAGTTCTTCTTGAGCCCAGGTACATAAAGTACTTCTTTCATCTTCAATGATTTTCCAGAATCTAGATTGTAGGAGGCTTCACCACTTCCTTTGATTGGGTATTGATAATCATCCCCAAGTTTCACCTTATGGGGTGATTCATGTTCAGAAAGGTTCACAAAAGATTCCTTGAACCCAGTCATGTGTTTGGAGGCCCCACTATCAATCAACCAATCATTACAACCATGGGAGATTGTGCCTGTGAGTGCAGAGATCAGAACATACTCTTCTTCACTTGATGAGTCATCATCACTACTACTTTCTGCCCTAGCCTTTTTCTTTGGAGGTTCATCATCTTCGGCAGCATGAGCATGATATCTTCTTTTGTTATTCTTTTGCTTTTTGTTGAAGTTGTTGTTGTTGTCTTTCTTCTTCTTGGGACAATCTGAAGCAAAGTGTCCCTTCTCATTGCAAGTGAAGCATCTGAGATCTTTCTTATCTTTATGATAATGGTGGTGAGAGGATCTTCTATTATGAGATGATTCCTTCTTGGATTTACCTCTTTTGGTGTGAGCTGCAAGAGCTTGATCTTCACCTCCCATCTTTTCTTCACGAGCTATAAGTCTAGCTTCTTCTTGAGAGCATTCTTCCCGAAGTCTACTGAAGGAGATCAACTTCTTTCTTGCACAAATTCCTTGAATGAAGGAATCCCATGACCTGGGTAGGCCATTCAGAGTGGTCATCACCACTTCACTATTCTCCACCATTTCATCCACTGCTTCTAGTTGTTCCTTGATCTGGGAGACCCTTGAAAAGTAAGATTGAATGGTTTCTCCATTCTGAAACTTTACTGCTTTCAATTGGTTCCGCAGGGTCATCTTCCGATTTATGTTCTTTCCTTCAAATAGCTTGGTCAAAGATTCAAACATCTCTTTGGGTGTCTTGAGAGAAGACACATGGGGTATGAGATGATCTTTGATAGAATCAGCAATGATTCTCTTTGCTTTGACCAAGTTCTTCTTGTGCAATACCTTGGCCTCTTCATCCTCTGGGATAGGGATGTCTTCTTTCACATATAAGTCCAACTCATTCTCTTCCAGGATTAGCCCAATCCTATACTTCCAGGCTCGGAAGTTATCAGCCCCTTCAAGCTTATCCTCAAGCTTGGTGTGAAGAGACATCTTTAAGAGTACTTCAAATGGAAATAGAAAAGATTTAGAACTTACCACTTGAAGTGCTGAAAACTGGATCTGGTCCCGGATTAGGGTTTGTCAGAGAAACCCTAAAAATTCAAAATGTGAATTTCAAAATTCCGAAAGGATAGAAAGATGCGCCTTGGAGAGCTGATCAGCCTAGTACATTCAGAATTTGAGATCAGCAAAGTCTTGCCCTTCAGAATTGCCTTTTTGTCCTCCCGGGTTCACTAGGGAGAGCCCTGAATTAGGGTTTGAGTTTCCCAGAGATCTACCCAGCCAAAAATCTCGATCCAAAGTTCAAACCTTCGATTTTTGCAAGGAGCTTCCAGCTGTACCTTCAGTTTCCAGAAATTCCTATTTTTGTGGAAACCCTAATTTTTAGGGCCAAAACTGAAAATGCTCGGAACTGAAATCTGATTGGACAGAAAGATGCGCCTTGATGAGTAGATCCAATCTACTATACTGAATTTCAAAAATCTGTGGAGAGAAACCCAATAAACAAGGAATACAAGCTTCCGTCACTGCAAAATGTCTTCTTCTCAGTTAAGCTCTGATACCATGTTAAATTTTTAGTATTAAATCACAATACTATAGGATCTTTGCTGAGAGAATAACATCTACAGTATATCAATGCATGACAATCATAATATGACAAGCATCACAAGCATCACAAGAATCAAAAGCATAGAGACAAGAGACACAGAGTTTCCGTGGGGAAAACCCTAAGGTGAAAAACCCCACAACTTCCTCAGAGATAGAGAGAGCAATGGCTCAACCAAAATACAACCAAATAACACTGAGATAGTCTCCTAGCAGATGATCCTCCTCCTCCTCACTAGTGCGCCACTTTTCAGAGAGAGAGATAGATACTTTTTCGAGTGAGTAAAATAGAGATCTCCTATCTCTATTTATACTCACCTTTTTGCCCAGTGACTTACTGGGGCCGACTTGTCTACTTATATACATCCACATTATATTATATATAATTCCAGGCCGACCCCAAATGGTGGTCTAATAACCCATCGGCAAGTTCACACACTTGCGACACTTGTCAATCCACATGACGACACTTCCTTATAGAGGAATAACACATCTCTTATAAGGGTACAATAAATATATATAAAATATACAGATGAAATACATTCCGAAGTTACATATACATCAACATTTACAAGTGTGAAAGAGTCAAGATCACTTGGCAATCTTTTCAATTTTAGGGAGTCTGAAAAGAGATTAACTATGGACTCCAATGGTCCTTTTCGTAATTTTTAATTATTCTAGTCTGAAAAGAGAATAAAATACAACCATGATAATACTTTCCTCATCGTTTAACGAGCATGAGTAAAGCTAACTAAGCTCAACACCATTTAATTAAGTTTGACAAGCACGACACGGGTGTAAAAGCGCTTGGAATCTTTTTCAAGTTTTAATACAGAGCATGAAAAAGATAAAGTAGGCTCAAAATGAAGGTCAAACAATAAATGAACGCCAATGTGAATATTTTTTTAAAGGAGACCTTGTCAACAAATGCTCATGGAACCAGATATTAGTAATGTGAAATGGGTTTTATTTTAACTAGATAAAATAATGAGTAAAAAATAAGTGAAAAATTTATATACAAAGGATGGGTAAATATGGAAAGTTACCATTTCACTTGTGCATTTGCCAAAAGAGGAGATTTTACCCATTGAGGAGCAAAAACTTCAAGAGTTCATATCTGGAGATCCGGAGTACCGTTTCAACAACCGTCTGCGCCAGGTAAGAAATTTCAAGCCCCTCTTTCGTTTCATTTATGAATAACTTGATTTCAGTAGGGAATAACAATTTTTTGGGCGAGCCCTATTAGGCAATTTTCGCCTTCCACAGTACCGCACGGGAGCCATATCGAGAAGCGCAGTACTGTATAATAGTACCGCGCTGTAAGATTAAACACGGGCACGGTATTGTGCAGTACCGCGCAGTCAATTTTCCCCCAGGCGCGATAGTGGTGATTTTCAAGATGAAAAAATTATTTTTTCTCAAATTTTTAGCTGAGATCAAGTTGTTAAATGATTAATGAATGTTTCCTATGACCTTTTGCAGGTGTCTGCAACTTGTTTGGAGAAAAATGGTCCATTGGAAAGAAAGAGAGCATGAAGCGGATGATTTGTTGGCCGAAGATGACCATGAGACCTTGACTGCATTGCGGGAATGTGGTTTGTTGAAATTCTTCAAGACCAAAGGCATCCGTAAGCAGGCAAAACTTCTCACCCACATTATTCAAATGTGGGACCCCGGCATTCAAGCTTTCCGAGTAGGAGAACACACCCTCGAGATTGAACTCGAGGACATTTATTTTATCACGGGCCTCTCAAAAAGAGGAGCCCGGGTGAGTTTTACTGGGTTCACAGCTTCGGAGGCGAGCACTGATGCTTTAATTGCTTGTTATTGCCGTCAAGGTTCGGGGAAGAAAAGCGGCAAGGTGGTCATTAAGGACATTGTAGAACTTCCTTTAAAAACTGTTTTGTTCACCATCACACGTGCAGCAGGGAGCACGGGTCCCCATCAGGCGTCTCGTACACAGATGAATCTTGCAGTGGATTGCATGGCAGGAATAGTATTCAACTGGTGTGAGGCAGTATTGACCAACCTCAAAGAGCAAGTGAACAAGTGAAGGCTTGGAGAGAATTCTCAATTTGCGTATGGGAGCATCTTAGTCACCTTCTTCTTGGCGAGGGTGCCATTGTTGCGCCCACAGATAGCCATGCCCCCTCGTCCACCCACCGAGCCATGGATGGCTCGATGGAGTGAATACGCAGGACGACTCGGGGGGCCACATCATTTGGCTTTCGGTGAGGATTTCTTCTCGTGGCTCGAGGAACAGATTGTGATGATCGATGACTACCCCTATGCAGGGGTGGACTTCCGCGAGGACATAGACTTGGCACTGCAAGAAGATGAGGATTGGGATAATTTAGGTATGACCTTCATGAATGTTTTTTTCTTTTTTGAATATATAATTTTTATTGTTTTTTTTTTAGAATGTGTAAAAGACTTTAATATATGTACGTGTGCATGTCACAGATCGTGGACCACAGAGATCGGAAGGGTACTCGCCATTACGTCTAGGTGGTGTTGATCACCAAGCCGCTCCGGATGAGGAAGAAGATGAGGATGAGGCGGGAGGGGTTCAGGAGATAGAGAGGAACCTACAAGGTTTAAACCACGGTGTCCCCGCTATGAGGATGGACGACATCCCTTTGCATCTCTAGCGGCATACCATAGGTGTGCCTCGGCGTATTGGCCGACTCCTCCGTAGGGTGGCTCGGGCTATAATGTGTTATCACTAGCAGTGTGAGGAATCTGATGAGGAGCATGATAGATCCCCCAGATCTCCTTAGATGGTAGATTTTATATTTTTGCGGCATGTATACGATATGTAGACTTTGAGAGCCAAATTTTTGTATGGGATTGGGTCCCAAATTTTGTCTTTAAAACACAAACTTTATGCATTTGAAAAAAAACACTTTTTATATACAGTTATATATATATGGACCTACTTTTATGACCTATTTATTTACAATGACTTGTGTGTTTATTTTGTGATGTGTTTTTATGTATGGGCAAGATGCTAATCCAAAATGAAATTAGCTAATGAATCAACTATACAATTGAATTCCCTTGGTACGTGTTGATATGAAATGGAATTAAAAGATCGTTCCAAGAGGCGTACCCTCCGAAATAAACGAAGTAGGATGGGATCGAGAACTGTGTAAACATGATTAAGATGAGAAACCATGAGTTGGGAGTCTAAAAAGATTGATAGGGAGACAATCCCAAGGGAAGCAACCTCCGTCAAGAGTCCGATGACTGCATGGTACTCTGCGATATTGTTGGTTGCAGGACCCAAACAATTGGCTCCTGAAGATAGAAACTCGCCAATGGGAGAATAGATTACCCATGCTGCGGAAGCGAGGCTCCGGTTATGCCGGCTTGCACCATCGGCGAATCCGAAGTAGGCAGACATCTGCGCATAAAATCACAAGTCAAGGTAAAAATGGATATATGAGGTCCATGCGTGCACACCAAAAAGATGAGTGAAAACAAGCTAGGTACATTATGTACAAAAAAGTATCTCGCGTAGGATAACCTTACGCATAGAAGCGTTTGAGGTATAGCCCATTGCGGGGCCATACCAATGGTGTGCCATCACAATCGACGAGTTCATAGGCTCCTTTCTCCAAGACACGTTTTACAACAAAGGGGCCGTACCACATAGATTCTAGTCTTCCTTTTCCGAGTTTATCGTGCATTTGATCATATGTGAGTACGAGGTCACCTTCATTGAAAATCCGAGGTTGAACGGATTTGTCATACTGTACTTTGACGCGTTTTTTATGAGCTTCGTTGGCTAAAGCAGCGTCGCAACGGGTTTCATCTAGCTTGGCTAGGTATAGAAACCATTCCTCTTTGGAAGTGGTGTGGAGAAGTAGCTCTATGGCTATCTTAAGTGATGGAATTTCACATTTAATCGGTCAAATGGTTTGCAGGCCATACACCAGTTGGAAGGGTGTAAACCCAGTAGCATGTTTTACTGAGGTTCGGTATGCCCATAGTGCTGAAAAGAGAGCTGAGTGCCAGTTGGATTTATGAGTACCCACAATACGCTGAATCATTCGTTTCAAAACTTTGTTAATGGCTTCAACTTGGCCATTAGCTTGTGGGTAGTATGGGGTTGAGTTTTCATGGCGAAAACCCAATTTGGCACTTAGTTCCTCAATCATATGGTTCCTGAAGTGGGAGCCGTGATCGGTCACAATGGATTGTGGGACACCAAATCTAGCTATAATGTGATTGAATATGAATTGTGCTGCTGTTTTTCCGTCCTCAACATAAGTAGGCATCGCTTCAACCCATTTTGTGAAATAGTCAACAAATACTATGACATAGCTATGCCCCCCAGCTGCAGTGGGCTTACAGTGCATGAAATCTATGCCCCATTTGGAAAAGGGGCCGACAACAATAACAGGATGGAGTGGAGCAGGGTGCGAGGGTGTTTTATTATGAAAGAATTGACGGGGTGGACATTTCTTGACCGTTTCAATGCAGTCTTTTAAAATCGAGGGCCAGAAATATCCTGCTCGCAGTATTTTCTGGGCCGTAGCCATCCCAGAGATATGACCACCACATGCTCCCGCATGGCAGTCATTAAGAACGCATTCCGCTTCATCTAGTGTCAAACAACGTCAAAGAACAGTGTCAACACCACGTCGATAAAGGGTATTGTTGACTATGAGGTAGTACTTGGCGTGATGTCGGATGCGTTGACGTTCATCGCGAGTGAGGTCGGGGTGGAAACGTTGGGTTTGGAGATATAATAAAATAACCCCGTACCATGGATCATACATGCTAATGAGGAACAACGATTCATCGGGAAGAGAATCGATGGCCTCAGATTGCTCGGTAGCACGGGGCAAGTTACAAATCAACTCAGCAAAGATCAAAGACTTCTTGGACTTGGCTTTGGAAAATTCCAAGTCAAACTCCTGTAGGATGACGATCCAACGAGAATATTTTCCCCCAAGCACTTGACACGTGAGGATATAATACAGTGGATTGAAATTGGCTATAATAGTGGTCCGACAGAGTAGAATGTAATGACAGAACCTCTGGACAGCGAAAACTGTTGCCAGAGCCAGTTTTTCAACATGTGAATAACGAGTTTCGGAGTCGAGAAGACTCTTACTAAGATAGTATACCACATGTTCTATGTCGTTATGGTCTTCCTGGACTAGCACCATACCGATGGTGGAAATTGAAGCTGCGAGATAAAGAATGTAATCCCGTGTGTAATTGGGGGGTTGAATCACAGGATCTTTAGTTAAGGCCGCCTTTAGATTATCAAAGGAACGTTGGGCTTTGTCGTCCCAGATGAAGGGAGTGTTCTTCTTGAGAAGCCTCATATAGCCTTTTGTTATCTCGGAAAGATTACAGATGAAACGACGTAGAAAGTTTGCATGCCCTTGGAAACTTTGAAGTTCTGGAATGTCCGTAGGGGAAGGCAGGGCTAAGATGGCTTCTACCTTCGCAGTATCTAAGCATATCCCGCTTTTGGAGATTATGAATCCCAAAATTTTTCTAGATTCTACGCAAAATATGCATTTATGTGGATTCAAACGGATATTGTAGCGACGACACCTTTCAAAAACGGCACCTAAGTGATCAGGATGGTCATCCCGAGTCTAAGAATGAGCGGGAAGATAATCAAGATATGGTTCTACAATATGTTTGATATCGTGAAATGCATACGACATTTCCCGTTGGAAAGTTGCCCCGGCATTTTTAAGGCCAAAAGGTAACTTTCAATATGCAAAAATCCCCCAAGGGCAGATAAAGGTTGTTTTATGCTGGTCGGCTGGGAGGATATTGATCTGATTATAGCCAGAAAAGCCATCCATAAATGAAAAGATGACACTCCTGGTGTAGTTATCGATGATTTGGTCGATGAACAGAGTTGGGTAGTTGTCCTTTAGACAAGCTTTGTTCAAGTCGCGGTAATCGACACAGACTCTAATCGTTCCCTGTTTCTTGGCTACGGGAACGATGTTAGATACCCATTATGTTAATGGGACAGGATAGATAAAACCAGCACGCAAATTTTTTTCAACTTCTGCTTTAATAGAGGCTTCCTTACGAGGATGGACGGGTCAAAGTTTCTGCCGAACAGGTCGGGTGCCAGGGAAGGTTGGAATTTCATGGACCACAATCGACGGATCTATTCCTGGCATTTCTTCATAACTCCAAGCAAAAACATCGCAGAAATATTTGAAGTAGGCAGTGTAGAACTACATTTTGAGGGGAGTGCATGTTTTGACAATATGTATGTTTTCCACAATACCAGGCTTCACTGAAATATCTATGGGAGTGGTTGCCATAAGGTTAGCCAAATTTCCTTCGAAAAATACTTTGTCGAGGGAAGTGGGAAACTTGGTTTGAACCATTCCAACTGCAGGACTGGGTTTTGTATCGGGCTCAAGCGTCTGAATGGTGGGGAATGAAGATCGATGATGAAAATCTCCCCATGGTGGCTCATCACCGCACAGAACCTCCATAATTGATTCATCAGTGGGAAAAATCAAAGTGAGAGGATCGATAAGTGGTGGGGATGAATGAGTCTCAGACGAGAGCTGTGCTACGGTGTGATGGGTAGGACAGTCGACCCAATCTGTGGCTAATTGGATCGCTTCGTACGCTGCGAGGTTTCTATTCAAAGGCATGGAGTTTCCATAGTTTTCAATCTCAGCGGGACTCGGAATCACCCATGAATCATTGGAAGGAGTGACATTTGATGAAATCATGTTGACTGGTTGAACATGGGGCCCCAGCTCTGGAAAAACTCCAATAAGGGAAGAATCCTTCATAAGACCAACGCCAACGTCTTGGAACCGGTATCGAGGCTGATCCAATAATGGGATGGTGTTGACGGCGTTCGGATGAGAGTCTGGGATATAGTAATCAAGTTGATCTATGGTGACAATTTTCCCTTCATGAGGAAATTGCACAATCCAGAAGACAGTAGATGCTATGGCGGTCATGGCATAAAACCAGTTCCGACCAAGTAGAAGATTGTAATCTAATGGTGCATCCACGACTTCGATGTGTACGGATACTATTTTTCCCCCCAATTCAATACCAATTGCGGGAATGAGTCCATAAGGTTGAAAACCGTGTCCATCAAATGCCCTGAGAGTAGTGGGAGATGTCGTGACTTCGGGTGAGCCTAAGGCTCTCCAACAATTCAAAGACATGATCGACGTGGAAGCACCTTCATCTAACACAGTGCGATGGATGCTATTTCCATGGATTTTTGTATGAACCTGGAAGGCTAATTGGTGAGAAAGCCGAGGTTTGGCATACTCCAAGTTAAACATGATAGTGTTTGAAGTATCTAGGTCCATTGCCCCCAGTGCTGAAAGTAAGGTTCTATGCTGCGTAGGTCAGTGTTGAAGAACCTCGAGAGTCGACATGGCGTAAGGTGCTTGAGCTAAATCCTCAACAATGTTGTAATTTTTGGCAACTCGCGCATTGGGATTAAATGTCGCCTTTCGTATGGTGCCCTTGGGTGGGCGTAGCACTGTGTCTGTAATCGGTCTCTCGATATGGAGATGGCCGTTAGGGGGGGGGGGTAGGAGTCGGATCTTCAACAGGAGATTTGCCTTTGGCTATCTCTGACTGTTTGTTTGAACTTGGAGGGTTCTCATATGTCTTTGAACGAGTGGTTATATGAATCTCTTTATTACTCGTCATCAGGATTTCACGATTTTTGGACGTCTCTTCGCGAGTTGGGTTGCTCGAGTTGCCCCCCTGTGGGGTTTCTTGGGAAACCATCTGCTGTTGCTGCTGAGGGAAAGGGTCAGTTAACACTGCTGGGCGAGAGGATCCTTTAACGAATTTGTTGACTTCATCCTTGTAGGGCCAGTGACGCGTTTAGTGATCGTCTTGACAAATTAGGCAGGGAAACTTAGCCTTTTGACGTGGTTTTGGGTCATTGTGGGTGGGTTGTGGCTTGGGATTCTCCTGCTGGTTCTTCTTGGATTTACCACGATTCTTCTTCTTCTTTCCTCCGGATGGTTGTGACGTAGATTGAATTGCGTTCACTTCGGAGGAGATAGCAGGAGAAGTAGTAGCTTTTGGAGCAGCTTGAGGTAGAGCGGGGGAAGCAGAAGCTTGTTGCCCTGTCGAGTTGGTAGTAGGCTGGGCCTTGACTGAACCGACAATACCATCAATGGGGGGTTCAGTGGCGGGTTTCGTTGGATCAGTGGTAACGCTGGAGGCATGGGGAAGAAGTTCGTGTAAAGTGTCAGATTGGGTATATACCAAATCCATGTACTGAGCTGTCGAGATGGATTGTTCTTCTGTGACCGGCCCGCGCATAGCGATATCCCTAGCTATGGGAGGCAAAAATGACTTTGTGAACCAATCAGTAAGTAGCTGATCCGGAATGGGTGCCTTGATTAGCCTACGGCATCGACGCCACTCATGGATGTGATCCGAAATGTGCATAGAAGTGGTTTGACGCAGGGAGGTTAACAGTTCTGTTCTAGTCTCATATTGGATGGGGAGCTGGAAATGGGTCAGAAACTGCATAGACAAGGTGTTGAAATCGTGGAAAGAGTGTTGTGGCAGCTCGATGTATCATTTTGCTGCCGTTCCGGTAAGCGTACGTTGGAAGAGCCATAGTCGAATGGAATCGTCCATCAAGGAGTTGGATGAACACCAAAGATGGAAGGTCATTACATGGTTCTTGGGGTCTTCCCTAGGCTTAGCATCGAACTTAGGAATGTCCGATGGAAGTTTGGATGGAATGGGTGGCCAGTGAGGTTCATGCCATATAGGATTGTTAATGAGCCTCGAAAAATCAGGTAAGTCTAGCGTGGCCAAAAAGGGAAGTTGATGATTATTCTGCGGGTATGGGTAATAACCGTATGGTGCAGAGAAACCTGGGGGGCCCTGCATAGTATACTGCTGCGTGTTATACCCATATGTGTTTCCCGTGGGGTACTGCTGGAAGTTCTGTGAGTAGTAGGCCATTTGGTTAACCGATTGAGTGTTGGTAACCGGTTGGTGGATGTTCTGCTGAGTGGGGATGGTAGGTATGGTACCCTGGGGTTGCTATAACTCGGGAATGGTTGCTGCTCCTGGTTGGGAAAAAGTTCCCTGGAGTTGTTGTGTTCCAGGAATGTTACCATTATATTGGGTAAGTGGAGGGTTTCCCATAGCAGGGTTGGGGGTGGGCTGCGATAGTGGTGTCCATGGAATGTTCGTTCCTCCTTGATGAACGTGTGGAAATTAAAGGGATGGGTTCCATGGAGTTGTAGCAGCCGAAGGATAAGGGAAGCCGGAGTTCAAGTTGGGGGGAATTTGAGATTGCCCCCCAGCTGGGTTCCAGTTTCCAAATAATGAGTACCCCCCACTCTGTGGGATTTGAGGTTCCCAAGAAGGAAGTGTACCTGACGAGGGATGTTGAAGATGAGGCCCAGTTGGAAAACCGGTATAAGGTTGTCCGCTGCCAGGTGTGTTGTACATACCATACTGAGCAGATGCTGCTGGTTGGGAGAGTTTTTTGATGGCGTCGATGGGTTTCCCTCCAGCATATGGGTTGGATGGCCCTATAGGAGGAGGTTGTTGACTAGGAACGGGGTTTCCAACAAAGGATTGTCCTCCAGTAGGTTGGGTTGATGGACCACCAGGAGGAGTTTGGTTGTTGGAGTTGGGGATCACGACACTCAGTTGTCCACCTCCTGAGATAGTGTAGATAGTGACCGAAGGTGAACCTCTAGTCAAAATGGATGATCCAGCAGTATGACTTGGTGTTCTTTCGATACTAGCCAAATACGATAGTGTCGATTGGCCAACGGCGCCAAAAGTGTCGATTTGTGGAGGGGGTCTTCCATAGCTATCAGGAAAGGACGGAGAAAAAACTGGGTTATCCCTCATAGAATGTGCTCCAAACATGGGTGATGGCAGCAAATGTGGGGAATTTAACCGAGGGGTATCATCCATAGCGTGTTCAATGATAGGAGGACCATCGAAGACTGGGTCTGGGTTCGTATCCTGAAAAGGGTTTTCGGGGTCCAGTGGGAACATAGGTATAGTAACGTCTGAAGGTTCGGAGCCGTCTGCATAGGAGTGATGAAACTCTGTGCTAGACGGGAAGTTGGGATCCCGATAGTCGGGAGGACGGGTAACAGGGGGGTATCTAGAAGTCGTCGAGAGCATTTGCTCTGTGTCACATTTAAACTGTTCCGACGCTAACAAGGAATTTGCTAGACTAACTATACTAGAATGAATGGAGGCCATGATCTCATGTCCTGAAGGGAGGTTGGGGAGAGATATGGTACAAGGTACATTGCTGGAAGAATTGGTTTCCTATGGATGAACGCTGGATGGTGCGGTGATAACAGGCAGAAGCTTCGCCTGGGAAGTGATAAAGCAATAGTCAGGTTCAAAAGGTGTATTAGGAAGTTGAGTGTCTTCAATAATTTCGACGTACCTTCCCAGGACTGGAATCAAGCCAGAAATATCCTGGTCGGATCCTTCGGTGGTGCCAACAGATCTGTCCGTGTCATCGTAGAAAGTTTCTGGTGGAAGGGAGGTGTTGACATCAGGTAGGACGATGGCCTCTGGTCTAGTATTTTGGGCTGTACTAGATTCAACCGCTGTAATGTTGTCCACTGTGGGAGATATATCTAGAATAACAGTGGGTGAAGTGACAGTGGGAATCTCAGATATACTAGTGGTTGCAGAAATTGCAAGAGGTTCTGAGACTGTGCTGTGAGTAACGGTTACAGACGGAACTGAAGATGTAGTGCGTATCGGTGGTGGAATGTTCCCTCGACCGGAACAGCGGCCAGGAGGGGCGGGAATACGTGATGCAAGTGGAACGGAGGTCCGTGGCGGTGGTGGTGGTGGAGGGATTTTGACCTGTACTCGTCGTGATGTCCGTGGTGGTTCTGACATAATGGTAGGAATATGAAATCCAGGGGCAGTCTCGTAACAAAGAACTCAAAAACTCTAATGCAGCCGAGTGTGCAAAAGAGGAACTAGAAAAAGCAAGGCTCGCAGGCCAAAAAAGCAAGCTCTAAAATCTATACTGAGACTGGTGTCTCAGTAAGCGAGCTGAGAAAAATAATGGCCAGAATGCCAACAAGCAGTCACTAAAAAGAAAAATGACCCTCTATAAAGATGAGATAACAAGAAAAATCCTAACTAAGAGCTGGAGACCTCAACAAGTTGTATCCGTCGCAAGGTGATGAAATCCAAGTCGAACAATACAACGTGAGAGACCAATATGAGAAATATATCCCTCTACCGAAAGGCATCCTGGGTAAAAGATTCCTAGTAGAAAAGTCACTAAGCTACCTCGTTCATGACACGTTGGAAAAGGTTTTCGGCGCTTCTGCCTTATCACCCTTGCATTACTATGAATTACAAGGAAGACAATGATCGATGTTGACTTAGGGTTAAGTGGAGTGCGGCATTCCACAGAGTCTGTCCGGTTCTCAATCTCGTGACGGTTTAACCCCTGAAAGTTAAAAACAGTCAGGAGGCCCCTCCATAAACTGGTTGTGACCGTGTCAATAAATACTAGAGGATTTTAGTTCCCTAGAGGACAACAACTATGTCTCAGATGAAAATAACAAGGGGGAATTATTTTGATGCCTATCCCCGGTGTCCTACCTAACTACCAAATTCTTTTGATTTCCTCAAGTGAGGTTAATGTTGGTTTAGTTAGGGAGATTAATTTTAGTGGTTGTATTACTCAATCGGGTAAATGGACGTGAAACTTGGTGGTGTTGTGACGACCCAAACCATGCAAGTGAGAATGAATCGAAATAAGCCTTGTATTCGATGAAAACTAGCTATGGAAGAGAGAGAGTTCTTCGATCATAAATGCATGAAACTTTCATAACCAATTAAAAACCACTTCAAAACAATTTTTTTTTGTTTTCTTTTTGTAAGTATGGCCAAACTGAAATAAACACTTCTTTCCAATTCACTGATCTTGCAACTAGGATGCTTCAAAAAATGAGAATTTTTGTGGCAAATTTAAATGGTTCACTTCCTAATGCACAATAATACTGCTAGACCATTTCAATCCAAACAACACAAATGTTCTCCAATGATAATTTTCAATATAGATTTTAATGATAATAATGGAAACAATGTAATGGTTTGGTTGTGATGAGAAGATCAAGCCAATGCAATCAAACTGAAGGGGTGACCCACTGTGCAAATAATGCCACTAACTCATAAAATAATCAAGCTCACAAGAGAAATAAACACACCACAAAGACTGTGTAATGAACAGGATAGTAATAGGCAACAGAAAACACCAACTAAAGCAGAGAAAATAAAAAATGACTCAGGAAACCAAACATGCAAGAAAAAAAATGGAAATATGCAGACACTACTGAGTGGCAGAAACAGACTAGAGCGTGGTACTGGTACACTACCGCTCTGGTAAAAGTGCTGGGTACGCGGTACCACTGCGCTGTAGACAGTGCTGGGGGTGCGGTACTATTGCAAAGGATGGAAAAACACAACTTTTGAAAAGAAGATTGAATTTTTCAAGGTTGCTGCAGACCCAGAGGACTCACTGATCATAGAGGGAGGAAAGATGTAGAGAGGAGGGAAGAATAAAGGTCAAGGAGACCAAAATTCAGTATTGGTTTGAAGAGAAAGAAGAATCACAATAAAAAATGACTGAAAGTGAGATAAATCAATCGAATGGGGTTCAAACCAGCGGAGTCGCTATTCTTGTTGTAGAATTTTCTCCCTACGGATAGGTAGAAATTCTCTTAGGTTAAAGTAGACTTTAACTGACTCTAAACTAAGACAAAGGGATAACAAATGCTACCTTGAATTCCTAGATCTAAATAGACATTTCAAGATTAAACTGCTGGGAGAAACATAAGAGATCTAACTGACCTTCAATCCAATTGCTTGTCTTAATGGTCGCTCCAATTTCCAAGTCCTCGCAAATGAACCTGTCAAAATGAAACCAAGATACAAGCATATACGATTCTCTAGCAACTTGAAATATGAGTTAGGATCTAAATCTATAACATATACAAATCATATAATTGAAACAAAATCAACACATGTGATTTGGGAAACAAGACAAGTTATGTTCTATTACCAACTTGAAGTCACTTACAATGGTTGCTTGATATCCAAGCCAACTCCTAGCTCCAAGTGCTTCCTCCTCTAGCTATCTCCACAAAGATTCAAGATCATAAGTTTGATGTCTCCAAGAGTCCTCCCCTTTGCTCATGGAATGTCTCTCTCTTATAGTGTGTATTAGGGTTAACCAACAAGAGAGAAGGATGGATCTTGGGAGAGTTTAGTGGATCAGGCCCACTAATCACAGAAAGTGAGTTAGGATCAAATCAGGGATACCAATCCTCAAAAATCTCTTGAAGATCAAGATCCCATAAGCCATGGAAAAAAGGCTAAAAAGGGAGTATCGTGCCTCTTAAACTGAGCATAGCGCGGTATTACCGCGCGGTATAGAAAGATCATAACGTGGTAGTGTGGACTATCGCGCACCTAAGCTGGAGCAAGGCGCGGTAGTGTAGGTATATGAAGTCTCAGGTGGGTTGATTCTTGACAGGATAGGTTTGTCTTCAAGGATCACTCATCATTTTTCTCTTCTGGATGTTTTAAGCAGTAGGGGAAGTGTCGTCAACTATTTTTTATGGTGAAGATGCGACATTGTGAAATATGGAGGTATAACATTAAGTTAGGACATTAGGGATAGGAATCCAAATAATTCCCCTTTGTCACTATACATATGAAACATAGTGGTTGTCTTTTTAGGGAGCCAAAATCCTCTAGTACTTGGTACACGGTTTGAGGCCAATTTGTGAGGTGATCTTCTCCCTTAAGAAGGAAAACGACAAGACTGGAACCGAATGGTTGGGTGGTGCACCGTCCCCACTAAGTACTGAATATCATCATGATCGATTTCCTTGGACTAAACCTGTGGAATAATCATCTTAACGTGACTTGAACGAGGTAGTCTAGAGACCATTTTTCTTAGGTATCTTACCCAGATTCCATCCCCTTCGATGGGGGGAGACCTAGGATAGATGTCATCCCCTTCGATGGGGGGAGACCATTTTTCATGTAAAGGTTGATTGTTGGAAGTCTAGTTAAGGGAAGTACAAGGGAAATTTTTTAGAACAATAGTGGGTACCAAATCCCGATGACATAGAACTTGGATCTATTCCAATTAATACCATAGTTTGGGCATGGATTCCAAAGAAAGAAGATTGCAAGAACACTGAGATAAATAAATGTGGTGTAGAAGTTGTACTTGATCTGCTTCAACGAATATAATGAGATTAGGTGGAGATGATACATGAATGTAATTTTGTTCTTTGAATGACTTATTACTATACATGAGGAAACACTTTTCAATGTTTGAGTATATCAAATATTTTCTTCAAGTTATCTTTTGAGGAATTTTATATTATTGACTACATATATGAAAATTTTGGTTCGACTTCAATGTTAATTCACATGACGATACTTTATATGAATTACATAACACCATTCAATATTTAACTTTTCAATGCGTTGTTTAGATCAACCTAACATCTATCTATATCAAATGTGAATAATCAAATTCAATAATGCCTGATTTAATCTATTGTCATGTCCCCACTGACCTCCATGGCCATGGGAGACCCTGATACATTTTTTTCTTCTTCCAAATTCGACTGTATACACATACATAGTTGAAATGACTCGGATCTGCAATCTTCAACCCGCAACTGTGAATCCGTGATCCGCAATCCACAACTGCGGATGCGGAAGTGCAAAAATTCATAACCAGAAAGTTTACCTTTCCGCAATCCGCAATCCGTAACAGGGGATCTGCAATCTGCAATTGCAATCCACAATCCACGATCCGCAATCCGCTATCTGTGATTACGAATGTGGGAGTGAAAACTTCATAACCGGAAAGTTTACCTTTCCGCAATCTGCAATCCGCAACAACGGATCCGCAATCTGCAATCCACAAATGCGGATGCGGAAATGCGAGACGTCGAACTCCAATCTCCAAAAAGGTTATTTCCGCAATCCGCAATCCCCAATCCCCAATTGTGGATGCAAGGGTGTCAAAGTCCAAATGCAACTTCGACTTCCGTGCTTCCGTAATCTGTAATTCACATTGCGGATGCGGGCATGCAGAACCATACGTTCTGTCATAGTAACTTTCCACACCAATCTTCTGAGGGTCATAACTTCTCCATCCTTGGTCCAAATGAGACAAGGTTGGTACCATTGGAAATATCTTGGAGAGATATATCCAATGGTGAAATCCCTGCCCCATTTGAGCACTCATGGCATGTTAAATTTCTCACTGAATTTCTGTCCATAACTCTGCCAAAAAGGAATTACGACATCTTCCTATCATGACTTTCCCTTCCACTTGACCCACAGAGGAGTTCTGAAACATTTCCATGGCATCCCCCTCCTCCCCAAGGATCATATGCAAGCATACAACTTATTCACAAGGTTAATCATACATATCATAACATGTGCGATGCATTAAATTAGATCTAGCAATGACATCTATCACAAGAAATACTTATAATGCATTAAACTCATGCAATACAAAGATATACATATAAATATAAACTCAGCCATTTACTCAGGCCTGCACATGACTTCTTGTCAACCAAATTCATATAAACATACATTCCACAATTGCACAATTGAACATAAGCAACCATTTCATAACAATGAAACACCATCATTTAGCATAACAAGAAATACTTATCTTTCAATTTCCAAAGCAATTGGCTAAGTGAGAGAAACACTCCACCCAACCTTAGATCTATGTCCATCCTGTACTCTTTCAGTTGAGAGATCACCCCCGAGATGGGCTGTGTATCCACTAAGGAGCGCTATCAGGTTCTCTCACAGTCAAGGTTCCATCTCAATACTAAGCAAATATGTAGTTGGGTTTATCAAGCATTCCAGGGAACCTACCCATGCTAAGCCAACCTATAGTGGGTTTATCAAGCATTCAGGGACATACTGGTCATGCTAAGACAACTTAAGTTGGGTTTACCAGGCATACCAACAACAGGGTCATGCCAAGCCAACATACAGTTGGGTTGATCAAGCATACCGATCTAGCTGGTCATGTTAAGCCAACCTGCAGTGGGTTTATCAGGCATGCCAAGCAATAAAATCATGCCAAGCCAGCATACCGTTGGGTTTATCAAACATATCAGACAAGATGATCATGCTAAGCCAACCGATAGTGGGTTTATCAGGCGAACATGGACAAAAAGGGAGCATTGCTAAGCCAGTGAGCTCAACCACAGAGCTGCAGGCATCTCAACACTCAGCCGACCTGGAACCCACATTACCTACGACATCCAATAGAAGGAAGACCCTCTTCTCTACTGCATAGTCCCTCAAAGCCTCTTCCCTTCCAGTGCTATTCCAGGATGGGCATAGAAAGGTCCAGTCGCTAGTTCTATGATATTTTAGCCTTCACTGGGTTTATCAAGCAACCCAACCTCCTTCCACAGTTCAACGAGCAGACTCGTTCCAGGCTCTCGGACGGGGCTCTGTTCCACAATCTAGCCTCTGCGATCCAAGCTTAGGTTCTCTCGCGGTTTCTCTGCACTGTTCAAGCTTGCAGTTTCCTCACGGATTCTCACCACTCAGTAATGGAGCACTCTGTCACCGGTATCTTGGGTTTGCACACACAGTTCTCATGGATATCAACTCTCTGGTATTTTTCTATTACACAGGGAAACACGATTATCTTCACGTTATACCACTCTATTGACTCTGCGTATCCATAGACGTATGAGCAAGCTCTCTCCCTGTGGGGCGATGGATCGTGAATGACCAGTGCATGAATGGATCGTCGATGTTTGAATGAATGTGGTGGTTTTTTCCTCCCACCCACGGGTCGTCAAACAGGATCTTCCAGTTTCAAGCGTTGAGTGTCTTTTTGGACAAGCAACTAGAGTCATGCTCTGCCATACGAAATCGTAGACATGATCCATACTCCATCGCCTTCAACAACAGGGTTCTCAACCACCCTCTGTAACTGCATTAATTTCAGTA
Organism: Larix kaempferi; assembly: GCA_027924585.1. Lineage (NCBI taxonomy): Eukaryota > Viridiplantae > Streptophyta > Pinopsida > Pinales > Pinaceae > Larix > Larix kaempferi. The sequence goes on from BSBM01000141.1 coordinate 4,250,894, forward strand.
GGGAGTTCAAACAGGTTCACAGTTGGACATGTGGCAACATGGGAAACCAATCCCATAACCCCCTCCCCTCTCCCTAGTGGATACACATGGCCCCTTCTCATTAGTTGCCTCCTTAGCCAACTTCTTTGTTATTTTATTCATTAATAAATAATTACATCATTTACATTTCTCCATGGCTTAACAACCCATGAATAATCAAACTGTCAAATACTTGCCTATGGAATAACTTTAAACATCCACTAGTGGGGGCCTTGGCCTTGAGCTCCACACTAGGGAGAATACACACACCACATGTACACAGTATTTACATTGAATCCAATACAAATCAAGGCCAAAATGGGGTATTACAAATCCCTCTCCCTTAAAATAACACCGTCCTCGGTGTTCTCAAAACTGAACAAAAATGTGAATGCCTCTTTCATGGCGTCCTCCATCTCCCGTGGCCTCCTCTGGGCTAAGGTGCCTCCATTGCACCTTTACCTGCCCTATGGCCCAGTTCCAGAGCAAGGTAACCTTCCCGTCGAGGATGCATATAGGCTCCACCTGGAACTCTCCCTCTGGTTCCACCTATATCACATGCCAATCAATTATATGATTAGGATCATGTACATATTTCTTAAGCAAAGATACATGGAAAACATTATGAGCTTTCATGTTAGCAGGCAATGCAATTCTATATGCAATTGGCCCTATCCTAACAAGGACTTCAAATGGCCCATAGTATCTAGGTGCCAATTTGGTACAACTTCCCAACTTCATGGAACTCTTCCTCAGTTTCACTCTCAAGTAGACATGATCCCCAATCTGAAATTCCTTATGCATTCTTTTCAGATCGGCATAACTCTTCTGTCTGTCCTGTGCTGCCTTCAAATTCTATCGGATCTTCACAATCTCTTGCTCCATTTTCTTGATCATCTCAGGTCCAAGCACTACTCTGTGCACTGGCCTGTCCCAGCTTACTAGAGTTCTGCATCCTTTACCATACAACACTTCAAAAGGACTCATCTTCAATAATGCTTGATGCCCATTGTTGTAAGCAAATTCCACTAAGTGTAAGTAGTCTTCCCACTTATATGGCTTGTCCATCACATACATCCTTAACATATCTTCAAGGATCTGATTCACTCTCTCAGTCTGACCATCCGTCTGAGGATGATAGGTTGTAGTAAAATTCAACCGATTTCCCAACTCCTGGAACAATCCTTTCCAAAAATTAGATGTGAACTTTGTGTCACTATCTGAAACTATTTCCTTGGGAAATCCATGCAATCTGAATATCTCTCTCATGAAGATATATGCAATGTCATTGGCCTTGTGAGTGGATTTGACTGGAATGAAATGAGATACCTTTGATAGCTTGTCCACCACTACTATGATTGAATCATGTTTCTTCACTATCATTGGCAATCTTGTTATTAAATCCATAGAAATCACTTCCCACTTCCATTCTGGAATGGGTAATGGCTACAACAATCCTGCTGGATGTTGATGCTCTACCTTGAACTGTTGACACTTTTGACATCTAGCAATGTACTCAGTTATGTCTTTCTTCATACCATGCTAAAAGTACTGCTTCCTCACTGCTGTTATAGACTTCTGATATCCTGGGTGTCCTGAGTATGGTCTTTGATGTATCTCATCCATCACCAACTTATTCAAATTTGCACTGTTTGGAATGTACAGTTTGGTGTTTTGATGAATGAGAACATTATCCTCACCCAGCTAATATCTTGCATACTTTTTATCTTTAACATTCTGCTGCAATTTCTCTTTGATTTGAAGGTAGAATTCATCACTATCTCGATCCTCTAAAATTCTTTCCTTCAAGTCTGACTCACACTTACTTACTACTGCAATATGGAATTTCTTGCTGAGTGCATCAACAACCTTATTCTCTTTACTCTTGACATGCTTAATTTCCAAATCAAACTCACAAAGAAAATCCATCCATCTAGTTTTCCTAGCGTTCTGATTTGGCTAGTCAAACAATTATTTCAAACTCATATGATCAGTTCTGAGCTCAAATATTTTTCCCAAGAGATAATTCCTCCATCTCTTGAGAGCGTGAACTATGGATTCTAGCTCTAAGTCATGGGTGGCATAGTTCCTTTCATACTCCTTCAACTTTCTTGACTCATAAGAAATTACAGAACCTTCTTGCATTAGCACTCCACCGAGTCCCTCAATGCAAGCATCAATGCATACTACAAAATCCTTACTCGGATATGCAATCTTCAAAACAGGTGCATTAGTAAGCAACTCCTTTAACTGCTAGAAACTTCTTTCACATTTTTCGGACCATGTGAATTTGATGTCCTTCCTCTGCAATGATGTCATTGGATGGGCTATCTTGGAAAAGCCTCCAATGAACCTCCTGTAGTAACCAACAAGGCCCATAAAATATCTAACATCTGCTACATTCCTTGGAGTAGGACAATCCATGATGGCCTCAATCTTCTCTAGTCAACTGCAATGTCATCTTCCGATATAATATGAACCAAATACTGCACCTTCTCTTGATAGAAGTTACATTTACTCAACTTAGCATACAATTGGTGCTCCCTAAGGACTTGCAATACCATCCTCAAATGCTCATCATGCTCTTCTTCATTCTTGGAATACACAAGAATGTAATCCATGAACACAATCACGAACTTATCCAAATATTTGCTGAAGACACTATTCATGAGACACATGAATGTAGTAGGTGCATTGGTAAGACCAAATGGAACCACTGTAAATTCATAATGGCCATACCTAGTTTTGAAGGTTGTATTATGAATGTCTTCTTCCTTTATCCTTACTTGATGGTACCCAGACCTCAATTCAATCTTGGAAAACACTCTAGCTTCCTTCATTTGATCAAACAAGTCATCAATCCTTGGAAAGGGATACTTGTTCTTAATTGTCACCTTATTGAGCTACTCGTAATCAATACACAACCTCAATGTTCCATCCTTCTTTTTAACAAACAAAACTGGTGCACCCCATGTGGATACACTCGGTCTGACATATTCCTTGTCCATTAATTCCTGCAGCTGCATCTTCAATTCTACCAACTCTAGTGTGCTCATTCTATAATGAGCTTTGGAGACGGGTGCTACCCTGGAATAAGATTAATGGAATAGTCAATATCTCTCTTGGGTGGAAATCCTGGAACCTCATCTAGAAACACATCCTGAAACTCTTGCAATATCGGGAAGTCTTCTATCTTGGGTCCTTTATCTTCGGTTGAATTTGATATATGCACAACATATAACTTACAACCATTTTTATAAAACTTCCTTAAGTGCAGAGCTGAAATCTGCCTTACTAAAACATGCTTTGGAATTCCCTTTACTAGCATTGGCTTGCCTTCATCATCAAGGAATTCAAGTGCTTTCTCATAACAATCCACCTTGGCTCTATGTTTTTCCAACCAATCCATGCCAATTAAGGCATCATATGATCCCAATGGTAAGACATTTAATTCCTCCTGAGTGAGGAGTCCATTCAATTCTATAGGACCCTCCTTCACTACTTCACTTACCTTTCTCTTGGTACCGGTGGCTAATTGAACTAGCCAAGCCTTGTCATGATTTAATTTACCAAGAGAACATCTTTCAATTACCTTAGGAGATACATAACTATGAGTAGACCCTGGATCAATCAAAACAAAAAGAGGTTGCTCAACAATCTTACCTGCAACCTCCACCACTGTTGATTGATGGTATGCTTGATGATCATCCAGTGCTGCATAAATCCTAGGCGTTGCTCTTGCCATGTCCCTTACTATAGCTGCTCTTCTAACATTGTGCAAGCTCCTGGGGTTCTTCCTTATAGTTGGGAAATCTCTGAGCATGTGGTTTTCCCCACAGCCCCAACAACGAAGTGGCCCGATTGACATTCTATCTGCTGCTACAGCTGGCTTGAATTCTCTTCTTGCTTGTTGGCCTTGTGGAAATATCCTAGGATGATTTCTGAATGGTGGTTTGAATTCACCTTTCTTCTGATCAAACTTTCTCTTGGGTTTACCTTTCCATGCTGGCTACACCTCTGCTTTACCTTTACCCTACTCATAGCAGTGCTCTGTAACCATCCTAATGGCTTCATCCAAGCTTGGTGGATTTACAAACTCTATTCTATGTCTATAGCTTTGTGGTAGACTACAAAGGAAGCATTGGATCTTCACTCTTTCATCCTTGATGTAGTCTACATACCTCATCAACTCCAGAAACCTGTGGACGTGCTTATCCATGGTGTTCTGTCCTAGTCTGAGTTCACTGAACCCTTTTCTTTTGCTATGATAATACCTAGATGATGGGTACTTCTCCTGAAAGTATCTTTGAAACTTTTCCCAGCTGACTCTTCTTGCACTGATTCCTTTCACTTGCATGAGGTGATCCCACCAAATAGAAGCTCTTCCACTAAGGTTATAAATAACAACCTTAGCCTTTTCATTCTCTGAATATTCATGCATTCTGAAGTACTTCTTCATTCCAAGAAGTTATGCCTCTGCTTCTTGAACTTCTTTGCTTTCACCATCAAAAGTGGGAGGCCTTGCCTTCCTAAATTCACTCCGTGGAATACCTCTGTTCTTCTTTCTTCCTTTATTCTTGTTGGAAGTGCGCCTTGGGGCTCCCCTAAGAACCCTCAGAGCCATTTGACCTGCTAGAAGAAAACTTAGGGGAGGGTGTCCTGTGCCTTCTGCTCATCAATCCTCTTCTAGGGCTCGGAGTTCTTCTCGTGGAACATCCCCTAAACTAAATTTCTACATTTCTTTCCTCTCAACCTTTGTGGCTCGGGTTATAACCACCGTTAATCTTTTGTTGCAAGTCCGTAAGACTCTGCAAAATGGCTTCATTGAGTTGATGTTGTTCCTCTTGCGCTTTCATCATCCACTTGTTAAAGCTTACCATAGTCTCAACCAAGTTTGGGGGAGTCACTTGCTCCCTTCTTCCATCAGACTCGGCCTATGTATGTGCTTCTTGCACGTTCTCACCCATCACATCATCTTCTGGTTCAAACGGATCCTGTGCATCATTTAGAGTGACCATTCTTACACTGTTCTGTGCACTGCCCTGTGATACAATTCGTCTTAGAGCTGCTGCTATCGCTATGCATATCAAAGACATTCTATTAGATATCACAGCATGCAGATAACTCCATCATACACATTCAAACCTGGAACTATTCATTTGAATAATCAATTAATCAAATAGCTCATCAAAACCATGCCATAGGCGCATCTCTTGACCAAAAATTTATGCACGGTCTGACCCAAATAGCTCCCAGTGCTGCAACTGAAGCTCTTATACCACTCTGTCACGTCCCCACTGACCTCCATGGCCACAGGAGACCTTGATACAATTTGTTTTTCTTCCAAATTCGACTGAATACACACACATAGTTGACATGAATCGGATCCACAATCCACAACTCGCAACTGCGAATCCGCAATACGCGATCTGTAATCCGCAATTGCGGATGCAAAAGTGCAAAAATTCATAACTGGAAAGTTTACCTTTCCACAATCCACAATCTGCAATCTGCAATTACGGATGCGGGAGTGCAAACTTCATAACCGAAAAGTTTACCTTTCCACAATCCGCAATCCGCAAATGTGGATGCGGAAGTGCGGGACGTCGAACTCCAATCTCCAAAAAGGTCACTTCCGCAATCTGCAATTGCAGATGCGAGGGTGCAGAAGTACAAATGCAACTTCGAATTCCATGCTTCCGCAATCCGCAATCTGCATTGAGAATGCGGGCATGCGGAACGATACCCTCTGTCATGGTAACTTTCCACACAATCTTCTGAGGGTCATAAATTCTCCATCCTTGGTCCAAATGAGACAAGGTCAGTTCCGTTGGAAATCTCTTGGAGAGCTCTATCCAATGGTGAAATCCCTACCCCATATGAGCACTCATGCCATGTTAAATTTCCCACTAAAGTCCTATCCATAAATCTTCCAAAAAGGACTTAAGGCTTCTTCCTATCATGAATTTCCCTTCCACCTGACCCACAGAGGGGTTCTGAAACATTTCTAGGGAATTCCAATCGTCCCTAAGGATCAAATGCAAGCATACAACTCATTCACAGGGTTACTCATACATATCATAACATGTGAGATGCATTAAATTAGATCTAGCAATTACATCTATCACAAGCAATACTTATAATGCATTAAACTCATGCAATACACAAATATACATATAACAATAAAATCATCCCTTTACTCAGGCCTGCATATGACTTCTTTTCAACCAAATTCATATAAACATACATTCCACAATTGCACAATTGAACATAAGCAACCATTTCATAAAAATGAAACACCATCATTTAGCATAACAAGAAATACTTATCTTTCAATTTCCGAAGCAAATGGCTAAGTGAGAGAAACATTCCACCCAACCTTAGATCTCTGTCCAGCCTGTACTCTTTCAGTTGAGAGATCACCCCCGATATGGGTTGTGTATCCACTAAGAAATGATATCAGGTTCTCTCACAGTCAAGGTTCCATCCCAATGCTAAGCCAATATGTAATTGGGTTTATCAAGCATTCCAGGGCACCTACCCATGCTAATCCAACCTACAATGTGTTTATGAAGCATTCAGGGACATACTGGTCATGCTAAGCCAACTTCCAGTTGGGTTTATCAAGCATACCAATAGCAAGGTCATGCTAAGACAACATACAGTTGGGTTTATCAAGCATACCGGGCTAGCTGGTCATTCTAAGCCAACCTGCAGTGGGTTTATCAGGCATACCAATCAATACAATCATGTCAAGCCATCATACCGTTGGGTTTATCAAACATATCAGACAAGTTGATCATGCTAAGACAACCGGTAGTGGGTTTATCAGGTGAACAGGGACATCAAGGGAGGCATTGCTCAGCCAATGAGCTCAACCACAAAGCTACAAGAATATCAACACTCAACTGACCTGGAACCCACATTACCTACCAAATCCAACAGAAGGAAGACCCTCTTCTTTGCTGCACAGTCCCTCAAGGCCTCTTCTCTTCTAGTGTTATTCCAGTATGGGCATAGAAAGGTCCAGTCGCTAGTTCTATGAGATTTTAGCCTTCATTGGTTTTATCAAGCAACCCAACCTTCTTCCACAGTTCAACGAGTTGAGTCGTTCCAGGCTGGCAGATGGGGCTCTGTTCCGCAATCTATCCTCTGCGATCCAAGCTCACGTTCTCTCACGGTTTCTCTGCACTATTCAGGCTTTCAATTTCCTCACAGGTTCTCACAACTCGGTCATGGAGCACTCTATCACCGGTATCCTAGGTTCGCACACACAGTTCTCATGGCTATCAACTCTCTAATATTTTCTATTACACAGGGAAACACGATTATCTTCAGGTTATACCACTTTCTGACTCTGCGTATCCATAAACGTATGAGCAAGCTCTCTCCCTGTGAGGTGATGGATCGTGAATGGACATTGCGTGAATGGATCGTCAATGTTTGAATGAATGTGGTGGTTGTTTCCTCCCACCCATGGGTAGTCAAACAGGCTCTGGCAGTTTCAGGCATTGATTTTCTTTCCGGACAAGTAACTAGAGTCATGCTCTGCCATATGAAATAGAAGACATGCTCCATACTCCATCGGCTTCAGCAACAAGGTTTTCAACCACCCTCTGTAACCGCATTAATGTCAGCAGGGAGTTCAAACGGGTTCACAGTCGGACATGTGGCAACATGGGAAACTAGTACCATAACCCCCTCACCTCTCCCTAGTGGATACACGTGGCCCCTTCTCATCAGTTGCCTCCTTAGCCAGCTTCTTGGTTATTTTATTCATTCATAAATAATTATATCATTTATATTTATCCATGGCTTAACAACCCATGAATAATCAAACTGGCAAATACTTTCTTATGCAATAACTTTAAACATCCACTAGTGGGGGCCTTGGCCTTGAGCTCCACACTAGGGCGAACACACACACTGCATGTACACACCATTTACATTGAATCCAATAAACATCAAGGGAAAAATGGGGTGTTACGTCTACAAGATATTGATTTTCTGGATTAAGCTTTGTGAAAGTTTTTCATACCAATGTTTCAAGTGGACACTCCACCCATCGTCAGGGGAAACACGAAAAACTCATTGTGGTCTGAAAAAATTTCACACAACTTAATCCAGAAAATCAATTACAAAGTAGTAACACTTAGTGTAATTACTAAAAAAATTAATAATAGTCACAAACACAATATTAATATGTCGTTAAATAACTTAATATTATGTAAGAATTTTTTTACACAATTTATTAATAATTCACGAGTCAAATATTTGATGAACTTTGTTTTAATACATAAATATAAATATTGTAATAAAGTTATGTTTAAGAAACATTAATATGCTTTTTTCAATTCAACATGTTCAAACACTTCACAAAACACTTGCAATTGGTTTTCCCTCTTTCCTCTGGTATTTGAAAAAATCAAATTGTACGCCACTTATGCTATTCTAGTTCATAATTTAATTTGATTGTTAAAATAATTAATATTAATAAACAATGGAGGCATTAATAACATCAAGATCATTAAATAAATTTATAGGTAAGAAATTTCTCACATTGATCTATTATTCATAAAGTAAACATTCATCAACTTAGTTTTAATCCACCACCACCACCACCACCAACAATAATAATAAATTATGTTTCTATTCTAATTCATAATTTAATTTAATCATTACAAGGGTAAAACCTTGACTTTAAAGTCATAAAATATTTTCTCAACCTAGACACAATAGTTAACATAATGTCAAATTATAATGAAACTCCAATTTAATAATAAATTATGTAAGAAATTATAGTTAACATAATGTAAAATTATATGAAACTCCAAGTTAATAATAAATTATGTAAGAAATTTCTTGCAAAATCTATGATTCATGAAGTAATCCTTAATCAACTCAACTTTTAAGAGAATATATAAATAATAATAATATAAATAAATTATTTTTCTATTCTAATTTATAATTGATTTTCATCATTAAAACAATAAATTTAGCATACACTTACATAATAGTTTCTCTTGTCGCCTATAAAATGTTTCCAACCTCCTAATATAATAAAACATGGTACTCAACACGGACAATGGTATTTTCTATGTCAATAATTGTTAACAATTGTATTATGTCATTAAATAGTTTTTATATGGGTCATTCTAAAATTGTGCCAACCCTCTACTAGTATAGGAACTAAACACATACATAGTAGTTACCATATCAAATTATAATTAAATTGGTTAATCATAGTAACATACATAATATTAATGTCATTAAATAACCTAAATCAACCTAGCATTTAATACAAACTATAAATGATATTAATAAAAATTATGTAAGGAATCAAAGTCAAAGACTTTCGTCATTTTAAACGAACTCAATCTATCTAAAGTTCTAAATTCTAGATCCGTTGAATAATTCCAAATTTAATGAAATATGTGTTGTCGGGATAGGGTTTTTAACCAATCTATATGACTATGGGATAGAAAGTATTTTGATTCAATAGTGTATGGTTGGGTGTAATATCCCTAATTTGAAAGTTTACACAATTTGGCCAATTTTCGAACCTTGGACTGTGGAACCCCAAACTATCTTAAATGATCCCAAATGGTTTTGAATTTTGTCTGGAGGGACTTATTAGGACATAGGACACTCTAATACACCCTTTACATACCCAAACCTCTGTTATAAACATTCATGGTTTGCAATTTTCGAGGGAAGACTTGGGACAAAACTAGTCAATTGGATTAGTGGAAATACCCCCTAGGTCTGCCACTATTTTGCCTTCCAAACACTGTATGGACTTTCCTAGTATTCAGTATGAGAATTGGTTATGTTAGAGTACATCAAGGAAAACATGTGTGCAGCACTATATCAGGTTTTAGGGTCGGATAAGTCTCCCAAAGGACAACAACTTCTAAGGCATACAATTTATGTGAAAATGGTGGACAAGTGAGCATGAATTAATGTTGCAAACTATATTATGACTTGAGGGGTATGAATACAATAATTTTGACATCCATTTAAATTCCATAATCATATTAAATATGTTAGTATTTCAAAATTTACTTCAATCTGATCTAGGATCTTAACTGAGAGAACAACATGTACAACATATCTACAGCATATCAATCATGGACACAATAATGCAAACACACAAGAGACACAGAGTTTACTTGGGGAAAAACATAAAGGTTAAAAACCCCAATAACTTCCTCAGAGATAGATAGATCAATGATACAACCCAAGCATAAGAGATAGACATATCCTAGCAGCAACTTCTCCTCCTCCACAAGTGCGCCACTCTCCAAAGAGTGTGTGTGTGAATAGAATGATCAAATAGAGAGCCTCCCGTAGTCTATTTATACTTGACTTGACTTTCCTAATAACCTTTACTAGGTCGGCGTTAACTTAACCACATAACATAATGCTGACTGGGCCAACACCCAATAGGGTGGTCTAATAACCCTTTGACCCACATGGCCGACCCCCAATAGGGTGGTCTAATCACAGGTCCTCTAGCACAAGTCTTCTTCTTTGGATCATCGGCACTGGATAATCGTCATCGAGTCATCGTCATCGTCACTGCTACTGTTATCTCAATCAATCTCTAAATCTACTCGTCATAGGAATTTCTACAGATCCAGTCCTTTTTCATATTGGTTGTAGGCCCACCACCTGTAGGTCTTCATCATCATTGGCCATACTTTGGAATCCTCAGGACTTATTACGTGCGCCACAAAACCTCGAAAGAGCATCCCAGGCTGTTACGAGCAGACAAATCTACCTGTCGAATCTCCCAGGGATAGTATTATATGTGACTGTCACAAAACCTTAAAAGAGTCTCTTGACTAGAAAGAACCCTAAAGAGCATCTGAGGCCTTTTTCATCCTGTCCAGATCTCCAGGACTTATTACATGTGACCCCCACCACAAAACCTTAAAAGAGTGTCTTTCCAAGCAAGAACCCTAAAGAGCATATGAGGCCTTTTTCATCCTTTCCAGATCTCCAGGACTTATTACATGTGGTCATGGAAAAACCTCGAAAGAGCATCCCATGACTGATTATGAGCACATAGCTCAACCTATCGGATCTCCTAGGGCTAGGATTACATGCCATAGGACAAAACCTTGAAAGAGCATTTTCCAGATCTCCCAGGGAGCTATTATATGCCAACGGCAAAACCTAGCAAGAGAATCTGCAAACCTCCCAGGGCTAAGATTATATGTCCTCCAAAGCAAAACCTCGAAAGAGCATTTTCCAGATATCTCAGGGCCAGTATTACATGCCATAGGCAAAACCTCGAAAGACCATCTGCAAAACTCCTAGGGCTAGGATTATATGCTTATCTGCACAACCTGTTCCATGGCCAAATAGTATCATCCTGATACTCACCATACATCATCCTGATGTACACATGATCATCCTGATCATCATCACTGCATCATCCTGATGCATGTCATCTGGAGCAACATCTTGAAGCTCGTCATCCATGATCATCCTGATCATACAATGCATCTGCCTGATGCATACATAGTATCTGCCTGATACATATCATCATACATGATCTACCTGATCATACAATGTATCCACCTGATACACATACAAATACATGATCCACCTGATCATACCTGATACATATCAACACACATGATCCACCTGATCATACAATGTATCCACCTGTTACATATACAGATACATACACATGATCCAACTGATCATATCGAGCATCAACATGATGCATACATACATAAATGATCCAACTGATCATATCCAACATCCAACATCCAACATGATGCATACATACATAAATGATCCAACTAATCATATCCATCATCAACATGATGCATACATACATAAATGATCCAACTGATCATATCCAACATCCAACATGATGCATACATACATAAATGATCCAACTGATCATATCCAGAATCAACATGATGCATACATACATAAATCATCCAACTGATCATATCCAACATCCAACATGATGCATACAAATACAGAGTAGTAACTGGAGCATCGCCCTGATGCTCATCATCCAGCGCTTACATCCACATCCATGTGAAGGATCCTCCTTCCAACATGCTTGGAATGGCTTTTGCAAATGTGTCCATCACTTCTTCCTCGAAGTGTCGTCAATCTGAATAACACCAAGCCTCTATCTGAAGTACTCGAACTTCACTCTGGCTAGTGGCTTCGTCAGTACATCTACAATCTGCTCATCTGTCGCAACATACAGGAGCTTCACTGCTCCTCTCTACACCATATCCCTGATATAGTGATATTTGATCTCAAGTGTTTCGACTTGTCATGGAACATTGGATTTTCAGATAGCTTCACACAACTCTGGTTGTCACAAAAGGTACCAGTAGCCTCCAGTGGGAGATCAAATAACTCAGATAGTAGCTTTCGAAGCCATACTGCCTCACAACTAGCTGAAATGGCTGCAACATACTCTGCTTCAGTTGTACTCAGTGCTACGCAGGATTGCTTCCTACTAAACCAAGAGATCACACCTGATCCCATACTGAAGCAACACCCAGAAGTGCTCTTCCTATCTGCAGCACTGCCTGCCCAATCTGAATCAACATAACCCTACAGGTTAAACTTTTGATTCGCATCATACTTGAGCCCATAATCAACTGTACCCTTTAGGTACCTCAGAATATGATTTACAGCAACTAGGTGAACACTCCTCGGATCCATCAGGAACTGGATCAATGTGTTCACCACAAAGCAAATATCTGGTCTCGTGTTCGTTAGGTACATCAAGAACCCAATCGTCTGGCGATACACAGTGACATCAACCAGATTAGATGAAGCATCACACAGAAGCTTCAGGTTTGATGCCATAAATGTGGCCATGTCCTTGCAGTCCATCATCCTGAAGCTCTTCAGGATCTCTACTGCATACTTCCCTTGTCCAAGGAAGATTCTATCTGCACTATGTCACACCTCCATGCCAAGAAAGTAGTGCATCATACCCAAGTTCTTCATCTCGAACTTGGCAGCAAGCTTCTGCTGCATGTCGACAATCAATCTATCCTCTCCTATTACAAACAGGTCATCCACATACAATAGTAGTATCACTGGATTGCCTTCCTCAACCTTTTAGTAAAGGTTGGAATCCGCTTTACTCTTGGTAAAGCCCAAACTGGATAGAAAGCTGTCTATCCTACCATACCAAGTTCTGCACATATATGACTACCCGTCATGTGTCTCAAAACCAAGTGGCTGCTCCACATACACTTCCTCTTCGACTACACCATTCAAGAAAGCTGTCTTAACATCCATCTGGTGTATCTTCCATTTCATCACTGCAACCATTGCAAGTACTGATTTGATGGAAGTGTGCCTGGCTATAGGTGTAGAAGTCTCTTCATACTCAATCCCTTTTTCTGGGAGAAGCCACGAGCTACAAACCTCGTTTTGTATTTCTCCATGCTACCATCTACAACATGCTTGATCTTATAGATCCATTTGGAAGTCACAACAGACTTCCCTTCAGGTCTTGGGACTGCATCCCAAACATCATTCTTCATGACCGACTGGTACTCCTCGATCATGGCATTCTTCCCAAATCATGGGAACTTCAATATATTCAATATATTCAATAGATAACTTTGTTGCTGAAACAAATGTTGTAGTGCTTCTTTTGTAGGTGCTTGTATACGATCTTTCCTACAAAACAAGTTAAATTGCATGATTAGAAACTTCTCATAGTTTTCAGAACAAATTCTTACACATAAAGAAATATGTCATATAGTCATGCAATTATTTTAGCCAATGTTTCAATACAACATTCATCCATATCCTGTAACTTTCTAGATGCCTTCCAACCTCTACCAGAACATTGTTAAGAGTTTGTACTACTCCCAACATGTCAACAAAGAGGTTTCATTCTAGATAAGTAGCAATGGAATGTTGTACAGTGCCATAGGCCACTTAACCATCACATGCATATTAGTAGTACACTGTTCATTAATGCAATTATTCTAATATGCATAATACACAACCTAAGTCTAGGAACATAAGAATATACATTATTGAACACCATTATTTAAACAAACAAATATGTAAGAAATGACAATTCAAATACTTATCTTTGTTTGGTTGTTGGGTGGACTCCCTCTGAATCTTTGCAACTCCATTTTGATGTGGATTGTGAGAAGTGGTCGACTCCCTCTGAATATTTGCATCATTGCAGAAACTACTGGAGTGTGCTCCCTCTTGATCTTTGCTTCCTGGATTACCAGTCCTTGAACTTATATCCATCCTCGATCATTGTGCATGCTTATAAGTATCATTATTGTGATATCCTCGAGATCTCATACATAATCATACATTTATTAGTATATTCTCAATACTATCAAAACACAATAATCTTAAGCATGTATAGTCATGATCATTTCAAATAGAAATAATAAGCATTAGTATTCAAGGACTCTTATGGTTAGTCATATCATAAATTAAAGTAAGAAACATAATATGCCTAACCCATGATTATTCAAACCTATGAATAATCATTATCAATCATGCCATGTATACTTATATAAGAGATCCTATCACAAGGTAGGATTCTAACTTGATATAGGAAACACATACCTGGATTAGTCTGTTAGCTAGTTATGTCTAACATACCCACATGATGTCTTCTTGTTCTCTTCAATGACTTGTGCTAGTAACCTGCATATCTCATAGGTTAACCATTATAGAACCAAGTTATACATAGCTCGTAAATAGATCTTCTAAGTGATCCATGACAATGGATGAATCTTTGTCTTCATGTCACCATGATCATATGTTCTTGAACTAGAACATGATTTGTCTTTCTTGGTGTACCTTTCATGTTAGCGGACAACATAAACCTCATACAACACCATAATGCATTAGTACAATCATAAGTGTCAACACCCTAATCAATGAATATCTTCTATCATGCATTCATAATTTTATTAAGGTGATACGAAAAGTCTAAATTTAATCAAGATTGTACTAATCGTAATAATATGAAGAAAAACATACCATAAACTTAATCATGAACAAATCTCGAAACATACCTGGATAAGTCATACCTGTCGAGATTGCTTGTAATATTCTTATGTAAGGCCTTAGCCTCATCTCCCTCTAAAATAGGAACTTCTTCACTTATGTAGGTGACCAATCCATTCTCTTCTAGGATTAACTCAATTCACTTGATTTGCAGGAACTGGATCTGGAGCTGGATTAGGGTTTGTCACAGAAACCCTAAAATTCAAACTTTGAATTTCAAAGTTCTGAAAGGATAGAAAGATGCACCTTGATGAGCTGATCAAGCCGATATACTCAGAATTTGAAAAACTGCAAAGTTTCACCCCTCAAAAATGCCTTTGAAACTTTCGGATTCACTGGACATGACCCCGAACTAGGGTTTGATAAAGCCCACCCTTCTTCCCAATCAAAAGGTTTGATCCAAATCTCTAAGCTTCTATTTTTCTGAGGAGCTTCCAGCCGTGGTCATAGATTTCAAAAATTCCCATTTTTGCAGAAGCCCTAATTTTCCACTTTTCCGATCAAAGTCCCGAACTAGGGTCTGATCAAGCCCGACCTTCTGCCCAACCAAAAAATATGATATTGGTCTCTAAATTTTGATTTTGATGAGTATCATTCAGCCGTGGTTTTTTATTACAAAAATTCCAACTTTCACCGAAACCCTAATTCCCGGAGCCATGAATGAAGGTGCTCAAAATCCAATTCTGTTTTGACAGAAATATGGACCTGATTGTTTCTGGTGTAACTTTGAAATTAAGACTCCACAGGGTCTGAAACTTCTTCCTGTGGTATCTCGACCTGTTATCTTTCCAACCCCATAGGTATGACCTCAATTGGATTCTCTGAGTGAGAGTTATGCCAAATGTCGCAACGTGACCTGTTTATGGGATAAAACAGGAGATTGAACTTGTACGCCGTGTCACATGTCATTGGTTCAGTTTCGGCCTCTGAAAAAATTATCTGGGAAAGTACAGTTTGGGAACTACCTGTCAAGTTTTACGAAATTTCATTTGGATCTTCCTATCCCAAGTTATGACCTTTTTTCCTAGGTCACCTGTTTATGACTCAGATCTGGAAGAGGCAGAAACCCTAGATTGTACAGATCATAAAACACAAAGTACAACGAATTAGAAGCTTTCCTTTGGACACAAGGTACATGGGGATTTGATATTCGACCTATAAAAGTTTTAGATCCGAAAAATTCGTCAAAATGGATTTATAGAGAAAGTTCTACTATGATTGGTTTTTGCTATATCAAGCCCTAGCATCGTAAGTGCAACAAGTGTCATACATGCCATACCATGCCTTCTTTCAGGCTAGCTCTGATACCATGTTAGTATTTCAAAATTTACTTCAATCTAATCTAGGATCTTAACTGAGAGAACAACATGTACAGCATATCTATAGCATATCAATCATGGACACAATAATGCAAGTACACAAGAGACATAGAGTTTACTTGGGGAAAACCATAAAGGTGAAAAACCCCAATAACTTACTCAGAGATAGATAGAGCAATGATACAACCCAAGCATAAGAGATAGACATCTCCTAGCAGCAGATTCTCCTCCTCCACAAGTGCGCCACTCTCCAAAGAGTGTGTGTGTGAATAGAATGATAAAATAGAGTGCTTCCCGCACTCTATTTATACTTGACTTGACTTGCTTAATGACCTTTACTAGGTCGGCCTTAACTTAACCACATAACATAATGCTGACTGGGCCGACACCCAATAGGGTGGTCTAATAACCCTTTGACCCACATGGACGACCCCCAATAGGGTGGTCTAATACCCCTTCGACCCACATGACTTATACAGGGACGACCCCAACAAGGTGGCCTAATAACCCATCAAGTATAAGTTATGACACTTACAATATAAATGACGACACTTTCATATAGAGGAATAATAACATCTCTATAGGAATACAAACACTTCCGTATAGAGGAATAATACCATCTCTATAGGAGTACAATATACATATATGAAATACATTCCGAAGTTACATATACATCAACAAAATCATATGCAACACCTTCATAAAATTATTATATCAAACTTATACAAAACATGCTACAATCACCATGAGAATATAGTGAGGAAACTAGCTCGAATATCAATGTTACTTGGATAAATAGTACATGAAGTGCTTAGTATTTCAAGATGTAGCTCTCATGATCTATCCATTAAATGTTTATGCATCCATTAACAAGTTCATAAGGTCGAAATAAAATCCTTCCATTATCTATATGCAACCAAGAGTGCGTTATCTCACTTTACATGAACATTGAGAAAAAGATAGTAGAATGAGAGAAGAGAATAAAGAATGATTATGAAATTGAACTAATATGGGGGTTGAACCTGCACCAAAACATCTTCATGAATCTCGATTGAAATTTATGAATGGCCTCTCTATCAACCAACTTGTATGGGAATCTTGCACCCTCGAAATTAGTTCTAAGGTAGGGAGGATGAACATCCGTCATGCAAGGACAAGATTGAAGCTCTCCCAAATTGCAATGATGCAAATAAAAAATGACCAAAATCTACTCCATTTCGTCTTGGACTCCTTTTAATAACTTTATTTGACTCATTTCCCTCCTTAGAACTTAAATTATCTCCTAATTACTCATTAAATTCGAATTAGTGGGGGTTATGACCCTTCATTGGCCCCACATGACACTTGGCTCATCTTTTGTCTCCAACTCCTCCATGAATTTGAATTGGGGAATCTTTTGGATGCATTGGAGATGTGTAACTCCTCTCATTCTCCCTCTTGGTCTATTTTTATCTCTTACGTTGTCATAGATGTCATAGAATTTGGCATAAGTGTCATAGGTGTCATAGAATTTGACATAAGTGTCATAATGCTCATCATAATTGTCATAGAATATGTCATTGCCTATTTTTAGCCCTATGACTCTTCCTCTTCCTTCATGAATGTTACCTCTTCCCTCCAACTCAAATTTGGGGATGGCTCCATGTTTGAAGGAGGAATATTCTCTCATGTGGACCCCACATGTCCACTTATGCGCCCCCAAGTCCAACTAGGACCTAATTCCACTTCATTTTGGAGCATTTAACATTTATTCCATAATTTATTGGTCCATTTTTACCCCATCAATTTAGAATATTGAATTTTCAAGAGAAACTATAGACCTTGGGGTTAAATGTCAATATTTTAATTCTTCCACATAACCCTAGGAATTGGGTAGGCCAACTTAATTATTTATCATAAAATCATTTAATTGGGGACATGATAGTCCTCCCCACCCAATATTGATTGTCCTCAAGCAATTTCAAACATGGATGTTGAAGAACCTTCTTTCCTTCCAAAACTTTGCTTCCAAAACTTTCCTTCTGAAACTATGAGTAGTGGCACTCATGTACTGCAATTGTGTGTTTCCAAAAGTAAGGAGATGTGGTTTTATTTTTCATATTGATATCTCCTATGAAATCACCACTAAAAACCAAAATATAAATTAAATCCATCCAAACAAAGTTTGCACAATTAATCTTTACCTCTTTCAGATTTTGGAAACCATTTCTGAACTTTCAACCCTTTTTCTCACTATATAATTCTTTGAAGTTGCCACTGAGTTGCCCAATTTCGAGTCTTCAAGATTACATGAAATTTTTTAGAGAGGAACCACTATGCTTGATGCTGCACTACTCTGATTACAATCACCTTCTCAAGTGGTGACTCAATCTCCCATCCTACTTGCTGCCCCAAAAAATTGAAACCAACGAGACCAAAAATTATCCCAGGGTCCTAAATGATCCTGATACATGCATGGTGTGAAATGTCTAGTATGAAATGTAATGAACACCAAGCATGTGAATATTGAATCCATATCTCAAAATGTATCCCACATAGGAAACTGGAACATTTCTCTGCAAAGATGAACTCAAACAACTGAAGGTTGGATTTCTCTCTCAAACCAACAATCGAAGTGCTGCTCCAAGTGAGCTGAAACCAAGCAACACCGGGATCCCATTGATTGTATTGAATCCTTACAAACATCATAAGTATAAAATATAGATAATCAAAGTACATAACAACATCATACAAATCTACATCAAATAGGTTCCTCATCAAAGAATCATGAAAGTGCTTATACATCCAAGTAAGTAGATCATCATGTGCCTCATACACACAAGCATCAAGTATTATATCAAATCTGCTCCAATGACATAGGTGAGGATCCCATGTCCTATAATGTTGATCTAAAAGATTGTAAGATGCATCAAAACAATGAGCCATGTGTTATTTCATCCAAGAAGTGAATGAAGAACCTCCACTAAAATATGAACCAAGTAACGAGCAAGGAAAATCACGAGTCTTCAAGTGACTCAAGTGAACATCATAGGTGCATCCATGTGCAGGTGTATCATCATAAGGTAACAAATGATGCTGCTGAAATGTAAAGAATAATGTGCTCTAATCATGTCATCATCGAAAGGAGAGATAGGAGTTTCATACTCCTCATGTGGCATCATCAGAAATAAACGTTTCACCCAGTTTTCATTCCCAATTGATGTGGTTGAAAAAGAAGTAGGGGGTGAATAATTGTGAACCAACCTTACCTCTTTGAAACTCTAACCCATCAATATTTTGAATGTATCTTCATCATTTGTTGGTTCAACTGTTGTGAGATCATGCGCCTCCTCCAAGGCTTTGCAACTCTCACCATGAGGCAACTCATAATCCCTCTGAACAAGAACAAGTGCTTGGATTCCTTCTTGTTTGAATGTAACCTCTTCAAGCACCTTCATATCAACATGTACCTTAGGTTCCACCATCACATGAGGTTCATCCTTTGTAACATAAATTCTTTCAACCATTGAATGATTGTCTGATATGTAGGAGGGTGTAAAGGGCCTTTGTAACCTCTCTTGATGTCACATACCCCAATTTTATTAAAATAATGTAATTATTTTATTAAAATTCCTGAGACATTATGTTAAATTTAATGCTAAGTAGGAAATGGATGACTCAGCAGAGTCTCCAGAAATGGAATGTAAATTCTGAATAATTATTATTAATAAATAAATTATGGAGACAACAGCATTGGAGAGCTGTTAAAAGAGGTTACTGGTCTAACTGGTGGATGGAATTAGGTGGAAGGACAAAAGACAAGTGGCAGCATCCTCAAACACTTCCTGAGTTGCAGGTGGCAACTTCCCTATATTTTGGGGTCATGATTCCCCAAGAAAGTGGAATCTGAGCAGGTGGCTCATTAATGACAGTTAACCCAACTAAGACCTAGGCAATCTTTTAAATACTACTCAATGAACTGAGCTGGGGGTGCAGCAGTTGTTCTAGAGGGAGAATACATTCAGATGAATGCTATTCAGGAGTCCCATTGAGAAGGTGGGAAAACAGTAAGGAAGTGTTTTGAGTTAGGAAGCTGCAGTAACTTGGTTCCAGTATAGCTACTTTGGCTGAGGGAATTGTGGGCTGTACCTAGTTCCAGCCAGTTAGACCAGAGCAAGCTCGGGGGTCCTGAGAAGTGTTGTCTGGGAACTCTCCAGGAATTGGTAGGGAGGAACAGCCTCCCATTGTTGTTATTGTCTACCATAGATACAGGTTCTGTCACTCTTCCTGCTGTTTGTTTAAATAATTTTTAATGTAGAATGGACTATTTCAACTGTGTTTTGACTGTATTTATTTTCAGTAGATCAGTCTTCCTGTATTGTCCCTTGGTATAAATTTCAGAACTCAGATGTTTTAGAATTTTCCCTATTTTCACTTAAATAGAGTAATTATTCTATGCAGAATATATTTGTTACTTTTACAGTAATCAAATATCATGGTTAGTTATTTCTAGAATTTCTATTAATAGTTAAACAATAGACAGAATGTTAAACAGTAGTCATTCCAGAAATATACTCATTAAAACAGTCATAAGAACAGACACATAGACAAATCTTAGAATTACTGTGAAATATTTCCCCATAGAGAATGTACAGGAATAGTTTCTATTAGAGCAATATACTTGTATATATATATCTGTTTCATATTTATGTCAACTATAGATATAGGTTAGTCTCTGCATCGAGCTAAATAAGAACAAAACTCATATCATTTTATTTATTTATACTCAGAACATCATTGATAGTTATCGATTATCTAAAAGATGTGATTGTAACAATGTTTCATTGTTTAAAAACTTTCCATACAATCTTATTCAAATCATAGTCAAATGCAAATACTTAAAACTATAAATTGTCTTTGTCTTTTAATCCTAATACTATAGTATTTCTAGCCATGTTGGGAGAACACAGATTAACAGAGTTATTAAAAAACAAGACAAACATCTTGACTTGCTCGAAGCCAAGTCTTAGTACATAGAGACTTCATTGTTTCACTATCCAAATCATAAGCATAGAATCACTGTACATTATCGAGCTTGTATTATATGAAATACATAGCTCTGTCGTAGGTTGTCTTATCTATAGTCACACAGTTTTAAACGCAGGGAAGCCATCAACAAGCGTCGCCATTGTTGACTGTTACAACCCTCATAGTTATTTATTGTATTAAGACTTATCTCATTATCAGTATTACTCTTTGGGAGTGGATAGCAAACTTACCACGGCCGTAGCCAGACCCTATTAAATCGATAGGGTGAAAACAAGAGAAAAGAAATGCCTCTTATGACAGACCACAGGAGGTTTTATACATAGTTTATGTATATAATTTTTATCCACAGTTATATTCAATATTTATACAAGAATCAAAACAAAACTTCACAGCTCGTTTCCAGTCACCACCGAGCTCAAAACATTTTCATATATATGTTTTAAACCAGGAACAGAATCCCAACTCGCCAGGGTTTACCCTATATAAATTAACCATTACAGTAATGGTAATAAACATCAACATTCTTTTTATTTAACACTCAAAATCAAAGAAAACGCAGAGAGATAAATACATGGATTCAGTTATAGCAGAGTTATCATCTCGTGCTGGTATCGGAGAACTCAAATCATCCTTATATTTTAAACACTCTATTTTATTAACAAAAAACACAGAATGATACACGGCCATGACAGGCCCAATATTACATTAATATTAACTTATACAGCGTAGGTAAAAACCCTACATATAGAAAACAAAACGACAACAACAACCCCCTGGCCTCATACAGTCTGAGCCGTATATGGTTCTTCATAAACATGACGGGGTATCAAACCTTTTCTATACAAACAAAACAATTTGATACATGTGACTGTATCCATGTCACAAGAACCATAACACCCCGCTACACAGGAGGTTCCCTCCAGACTTAACCCTAGTACAACAAAAACAACAAAGGGAGAGACAGCCGTGGATAACCAGGCTTACCCGGAGGAGCCAGCGCTGAAGATGAAGCCCTGGGCATCTTCAGAACAGCAGGACCTGCACATACAAATGCCGAGAGTTGTTAATACTTATGTAAATCGAAAACAATCGTTTGCAAAACCAAAACTGTGAAAATATGGATATTATCTTACCTGAGCCATGGAGGAATGCGAGCCGTGGACAACCTGGTAGCCACCAGTGGAAACGAATAACGAAACCCCATTACATTCGTCAGTTGGATGAGTAAGAGAGATTTCCAGTACCCTCTATTGACAGCTACGACAGGCAACAATTTAAACAAAAACCCTTAAGCTGTGAATGAACCAGTCGAGAAGCACACTCCCAACCCAAATGCACAACCACCTCATGGATAAAAACAACAGCGAAACCCTGCCTCAAACTCACACCAGCGATAGTGGAAAGCTGAAGTAACAGGTGACTAAAAATGGTGATGGAAACGAGACCAGGATACAAATGAAAATGTAGCAGACGCCAATACAGAACTCAAGACTTCTATACTATCAGAAGAATGAAATTTACGTAACCAGACCCTAAGCAAATAGCCTGTTACAATGCCAAACTAACGAGTTCAGACATGGAGGGTTTCTCCCCTTGCAACCCGAGCCCGAAGGAAAAGACAATGACCAGGTAGGGTTTCAATGTTAGCTTATATATCACCAAATGCATGGAGGAGATCCAACCACGTAGCCATGTAAATTATCAACGTAACATGGGTCGAGTTCCTATAGTCTGTTGCAGTTCGAATCATTTAGATATAAGTCAAATTTAAATGTATGGAAAACACTAAGATTTACACTCAATCAACATATAGTGCATGCCTTGCAACCGAACCTTCGATAATTCCAAGGTACATGGTATGTATATTCCCTACAATGATATGAACGAGATAGTCAACTTCAAATATTGAGTTTTCTCTTAGCCTTAGTATGGTAGATACTACCTTAACATTATATTGGATATAAATCTTGTCCAATGTATGGAAAACACAATGATTGTTACACAATCATTGTAATGTTTATACATTAAAAACCAAGCCATCGATAATGTCAAGGGCGCATCATATTTTTACCTACAATTATTTAAACAATGATGTAGTCAACCTTCAAATGAAAACTCCATATCACTTAAGACATTGAAATGTTACCATAATCATATGATGGGATACACCATTGTTACTAAGTTCTAATTACCATAAATCTCCCAATACCATGGTGAACAATCAACAATGAGAATAACAATATTTATTATCATGATGTCTAAATATAAACTCATATACAGGTCCATACCATGAACATAGAGTAAAACCAAGACAGAGTTAGATGAGACAAGTTAAACAATAATACTAAGTGGACGTTGGGACCTTGAAAACATAGATGAATATAATGGAACATCGCTAGAGGCGTCACAACTCCCACTCATGTTAATAACACATGAACACAGCAGTAATCACCGTTAATAGTTGACAATAGATCACCTAACGCAAACGACACTATATGCAGTTATTAAACATGATACAAACAATTTGCTATAGTGATAGTTACATCATTAACATAGGATCATGTTCATATCGCAATGGATACGACGGGAAACTTTGTAAGTCATAGCAAAAACCTGATGATACTATCCAGGATAGGAAATATCAAGTCGAGGCAGACTATCAATCTTATTTAAGCGTATATTTCACGAAAAGAACCTTACGGTCTTACACGACAACTAGCATAGTAAATAGATCTTCTTTAAGTTTTTACAGTGCAAGGAAAGAAGCTTGATACTTACAAAGATTAAAATTCAGTGACCCATACTTCACCGGTGTACCTGCAAACAAAAGTCAAAGTATGCATTAGCTCGTAAGCTAAGTAAGCCAGACAGCTATGGCTAGCTCTCCCTTTGCAGTTTGAAACAAAAACAGTCAACATTTAAAATCACAAAAATCACAATTATAGTAAGACAGAATCTTTTAAACAAGTTTATGATTAGTTACTGAAATTAAACAGGACCAGGAATGTTTTTAACTAACATTTATTGTTATAATAAAAATTTTAAATTTTTCAGAAATTTCGGGTTTTGACATGTGGTATCAGAGCATGGTTCAGACACTAGGCTTGGATGTGACTCCACTATCTTCCGCAAAAACAGTGACCATGAAAAAAAAAAAAAAAATTTATATATAAAGTACTAACATATATTTCGGTTGCATGAACAGAACAGAAAATTTCTTTTTTTTTTTTTTTTCTGAATTTTTCAGACAGGTATGGAAAAACTGGGAGAATACACTGAGGAGGAATCTCCAAATGCAGTGACAAGGCAGATGTCAAGAGAACCTGAGACAGAAGAAGTAATGGCTCGCACCACTGAGCTGATGCAGACCATAAGAGGATTAAAGACAGAGATGGAAACAGTCAAGAAGGATAATGAAAGAATTTTAAAGACTCAGGAGCAGTTAAATCATCTATTGATAGAAAAATTTCAGACAGAAGGAAGGAGCAAACGAGCTGACTCAGAAGAAGTTAGTCATCAAAGAGGGTCAAAAAGGACAAAACCGGCTAAGTCCGACAGCAGTTCATCATCTGAAGAAAGAAAGGGACAACCCAGTTATCACACAAGCAGTGACAGCAGTGAAACTGAGCAGCACAACCGAAGGAAAAAGTACAGGCCTTATGAAGAGATTTCCGGGGAGTTTAAGAAGATAAAGCCCCCAACTTTCAATGGAGAATCTGAAACTGGAGAAGAGGCAGAATCCTGGTTATTCGGGATGAGAAAATATTTTCAGATCTATAACTACTCAAATCAGCTGAAGGCACGAATGGCCATCTACAACCTCTCGGGAAAGGCGAACATATGGTGGCAAGACCTGAAAAGGGTCAAAGGGATTAAAGAAAGAGAAGTTAATTGGAGTACCTTTAAAAGATACTTCAAGAAGAAATTCCTGTCCGAACAGTATTATGAGGAGAGGGCCAAGGAATTTTATGAACTAAAGCTCGGATCTATGACGATGAAGGACTTAAACAGTAAATTCTTAAGTCTGTTGCGGTATGTACCGTATTTTGTCGAAGAGAAACCAAAAATACAGCGGTTTCTTAGTTGTCTGCCTTATCATATCAAGGACAGAATTGAATATGACAACCCCAAAACACTGGAAGAAGCTATGCGCAAAGCAAATTTCTGTTATGAACAGAGTAAAAAGAAAGAGGGAATAGCCAGCTGGAAAGCCAAAAAGAGCAGCAATCTGATCGAGTACAAGAAAAAGGAGTTTGTCCCCCATAAAGGTTTCAAGAATGGCAAAAACGGAAACCACTTTAATAGTAAAAGTTTCCAGGGAAACAAAAATGGAGCTGTCAGCCATTCGAACAATTACAAAAACAGCAAGGAGACTCCTAATAATCATGGAAATTACACCAAAAACTTTGAGCGAAAAGAACCTGTCAAATGCTGGGAGTGTAATGGGCCACATTATGCCTCAGTATGCCCAAACAGAAAGAAACAAATCAGCAATATTCATACTATTCAGGATGAAATGACAGTTGGAGATTTTGCAGGAACTATGCCCCGAATCAATGCAGCGTTGGAAAACCGTCAGGCTGACTACCAAACTTCCATGGTGGAAGTAGGAGGTATGATTAACAAAACCCCTGTTACTATTTTAATAGATCCAGGTGCTAGTCTTAGTTATATTTCACCTCAGCTTGTAGAAAAATGTAATTTGACTGTTGAAAAATTTGATAATTCTTGGTCTGTACAATTAGCTACTGGGGCAAAGAGGAAAGTAAACTGTTATGTAAAAGAATGCATCTTAAACATGAACGATTTTAGAACTACAGTTAAACTGAACATCTTACCACTTGGCTCTTATGACATACTTATCGGAATGGACTGGTTGGAAAAACATAGGGTCGTTTTAAACTATTTTGACAAAACTTTTAGGTGTGTAAACAGTAGTGGACAGCCTGTAACTGTCAGGGGTATCCCTAGGAAAACAGTAGTTAGGCAGATTTCTGCCTTACAACTTAAAAGAGCAGTCAGAAAAGGGTGCAAGACCTATGCTGTAACTATTACAGATGAGACAGATAAGTCCAAAAGCAACCAGAAAACAGTAGTGAACATCCCTGTAGTCAATGATTTTATTGACGTTTTTCCTGAGGAAATCCCAGAATTGCCTCCCAAGAGGGAGCTAGACTTTACAATTGAGCTGGTACGAGGTGCTGTTCCCAGTTCAAAAGCCCCGTATCGTATGAATATCTTGGAGCTTAACGAGTTGAAAACTCAGTTAAAGGAGTTAATAGACAAGAACTATATTCGACCCAGTGTATCCCCTTGGGGAGCACCAGTGATTTTCGTTAAAAAGAAGGACGGAACTATGCGACTTTGCATAGATTATCGTCAACTAAACAAGATGACAATCAAAAACAGGTATCCGTTACCTCGTATTGATGATCTGTTTGATCAGCTACGTGGAGCTACGGTATTCTCCAAGATCGATCTGAGATCGGGTTATCATCAGGTAAGAATTAAAGAAGAAGACATTTTCAAAACAACCTTTAGAACAAGGTACGGACATTACGAATTTGTCGTAATGCCATTTGGGCTTACTAATGCCCCAGCTGTTTTTATGTGCTTAATGAACAACATAATGCATAAGTACTTAGATAAATTCGTGGTTGTATTCATCGACGACATTTTAGTCTACTCTAAGAGTGAGGAGGAGCATAAAGAACACTTACGTATAGTCTTACAAGAACTGAGAGAACAACAGCTCTTTGCGAAATTCAGTAAGTGTGACTTCTTCAAAGACGAAATCCAGTACTTAGGACATGTAGTCACTAAGGAAGGGATTTCAGTGGATCCCGAAAAGATTCGGGCAATTGAAGAATGGCCAGTACCTAAAGATGTGACGGATGTTAGATCTTTCATGGGGATTACCGGTTACTACCGGAGGTTTATTGAAGGCTTTTCAAAAATAGCCAACCCAATCACTTCTTTGCAAAAGAAAGGCAAGAAGTTTGATTGGAATGCGAAGTGTGAAGAAAGTTTCAAGAAACTTAAGACCTTATTGACAACTGCACCTATTCTTAGAATAGCGGACCCAAATAAAGATTTCGTAGTTTGCACCGACGCTTGTAATGATGGTTTAGGCGGAGTGCTGACTCAAGAAGGACATGTCATTGCTTACGAATCTAGGAAGCTGAAAATCCATGAAAAGAATTATGCCACTTATGACCTAGAATTAGCTGCAACACTTCCAAAAGTGATATCTATGTCACCAACATAGAGGTGTGAGCACCCATCAGTAGGTACTCCTTCACAATTCAAGCATCCATTAGTAGATGCTCTTTGATTCATGTGCAAAGTAGAGTGTGTCTCAGAATGATATTTAGTATTTTCAATGGAATATTATTCATTCTCATGTGACTTCATGTAATGCTTCTTCTGCATCACCTATTTCAGAACTAGGTGCCTCATGGGTCTCCTCATTTCGCTCCTCCTTTTCACTCGAACATATATGATTTTCTCTTCAAGGTATTTTGAAAGAATGTAATAAACCTTTATTCACTAAATTCACATATTAATTCTTGGGCCTATATCCAAATACCCAACAAAAAAGTCTTCCAAAAGAATGGTCTTTTGTGTATCTCCCTTATACCAAGATATGGCTGATATTGTTGGGGAAAGGTTTTACATGTTGCTCTCAATATTTGTAATTAATTCATAGAATTATCCTCTGGTGGTTTTGCACATAAATATTCATCATACATAGGGTCATATGAATAACCCTCATCCCATATGAACTTGCAAGAAGTGTTGCATAATGGCACCTCTTCCTCATACCATTCACATTCTTCTTTATATTGCTCACAATCATCTTCATACTGCTCATAAGCATTGTATTCATAGGAGTCATCATAATAGTAAGAAATGGATTCAAATTCTTCTTCAATGGATGATATTAATGAACAGGTTCAAGGACCATGCTCTGATACCACTGTAATTAATCCCTAATTTGAAATTTTACACAATTTGGCCAATTTTCGAACCTTGGCCTAGTGAAACCCCAAACTGTCCCAAATGATCCCAAATGGTTTGTAATTATGTATGGAGGAACTTAGAAGTATATAGGACACTCTAATACACCCTTTAGACACCCAACCCTCTTTTATAAACATTCATGGTCTGCGATTTTCAAGGATGGAAGACTTGGGACAAAACTAGTCAATTGGATTAGTGAAAATCACCCCTAGGTCTGCCACTATTTTTCCTTCCAGACACTGTACGTCCTTACCTAATATTCAGTATGAGAATTATTTATGTTATATTACATCAAGGAAAACATGTGTGCATCACTATATCAGGTTTTAGGTTCGGATAGGTCTCCCAGAGGACAACAGCTTCTAAGGCATACAATTTATGTAAAAATGGTGGACAAGTGAGCATGAATTAATGTTGCAAACTATAGTATGACTTGAGGGGTATGAATACAATAATTTGGACATACATTTAACTTCAATAAGTATATTAAATCATAGGAAACACCTCCATAAAATTATGGTATCAAACTGATACAAAAAATGCTACAATCACCATTAGAATATAGTGAGGAAACTAGCTCAAATATCAATGTTACTTGGAGAAATAGTACATGAGGTGCTTAGTATTTTGAGGTATGGATCTCATGATCTATCCATTACAGAGTTATGCATCCGTAAAAAATTTCATAAGGTCAAAAAAATAGCCTTCCATTATCTATATGCAACCAAGACTGCAGTATCTCACTTTACATGAACATTGAGAGAAAGATAGTATAATGAGAGAAGAGAAGAAATAATGAATATGAACTCAAACTCAGATGGGGGTTGAACCTACACAAAAACATATCCATGAAGCTCTGTTGAAAGGTATGAATATAATCTCCATAAACCAACATGGATTGGAATCTTGTACCCTTGAAATTGGTTCTAAGGCAGGGAGGATGAACATCCACCATGCAAGGACAACCTTCAAGCTCTACCAAATTGCAAAGATGCAAATAACGAATGACCAAAAGCTACTCCATTTCGACTTGGCCTCCTTTTAATAAATTTAGTTGACTTATTTCCCTCCTTATAACTCAAACTATCTCCTAATTACTCATGAAATTCGAATTAGTGGGGGTTATGACCCTTCATTGGCCCCACATGACACTTGGCTCATCTTTTGTCTCCAACTCCTCCATGAATTCGAGTTGGGGAATATTTTGGATGCTTTGGAGATGTGTAACTCCTCTCATGTGCCCTCTTGGCCTATTTTTAGCTCTTACATTGTCATAGATTTCATAGAATCTGTCATAAGTGTCATAATGCTTGTCATAGTTGTCATAAAATCTGTCATTGCTTGTTTTTAGCCCTATGACTCTTCCTTTTCCTTCATGAATGTTATGTCTTCCCTCCAACTCGAATTTGGGGATGGCTCCATGTTTAAAGGAGGAATATTCTCTCATGTGGACCCCACATGTCCACTTATGCACCCCCAATTCCAACTAGGACCTAATGCCACTTCATTTTGGAGCATTTAACATTTATTCCATAATTTATTGGTCTATTTCCCCCCATCAATTTAGAATATTGAATTTTCATCAGAAACTATAGACCTTGGGTTTAAATGTCAATATTTTAATTCTTCCACATAACCCTTAGGAATTGGGTAGGCCAACTTAATTATTTATCTGAAAATCATTTAATTGGGGACATGATATTGGGCCACTGAAGTAATCGGTGGGCCATGGGTAGGGACAAAAGATGACCTGTGATGGAGATCATCCCACAGGGGTTCATATAAATGCATGGCTTCCATTATTTCTTCATTAGTGAAGAAGAAATATTCATGTAATATGTCTTCATCAGAAGAGAAGGAATTGTCAGAGTTGGTGTGAGTGGATTGAACAGTGACGGGACCTTGTGGTCGGATAGATTCAAGATGGGCAGCCCATTCATTTGGTGGAAGTGGAATCGAGCCAAGATGAAGGATATCCACATAGTGAAGGGGGATTTTGGGAGGAGGAGGGATCTCCTCTAGTGGGAAAACCTGGGCGTCGAATTCCTTCTCAGTAAGTGGTGATGGAGGGTTGTCACTGCTAAGGTGAAGAGAAACCAATGGTATGTCTAGCTCTTCGTTGTCCTTAGTAGAGTTGTTCCAAATGGGTAAGGTTATATGATAGTCACTTGTGTGTGGCACAGAGGATGCATAAAGGGATAAATTGGAAGGAGTGGTGATTAATTAAGAACAATGGTTGGGATTTGAGTTTGTAGATGAAGCAATTGTTGATCGAAAAGTGGAAGGATTGATTCTTCTAGTTGCAGTGCTTCTAAGGTGGTTACTATGGGAGAGGGAGACAATGTTGTCATGATAGTTATGGAAGTGGTTTCCTGGGGTTGTGTTGAAGGACTCCCAGGCAAAGTTCGGGTGAGGCGAATGGTCTCCAAGGTGTCCCAAAATCAAGGGAAATTAGGACAATTGTGTGTAATAACCAAACTGAGAACAAATCAAACATGTGTGATTAGTACGCAATGATTTCGACTTAAGTGTTGTATTGGGAAAACAAGAGCTTCCCCTTGCTACTGTAGGTGGTGCATGTATTACACTCACAAGGGTATTGAGAATATTTCTGAGCTATGGTAAGGTGGGGTACAGGTTGGTCGCATGGCCTTATTTCCCACATAGGGAACATGGTGGAGTGACCCTTGTAGTAGGAGTAGTGGTTGTCATTACTGGGGATTTTAACCATTGTTGGGTTATGCCCCTTTCTTTAGTCTTGGTATTTGTTGATGACGATTCAGGGAGAGGGTTGGTTATGTTGGAGGATTTCAAATTGGGTTGTCTCATGGCCTCGTTGGTGGGTTTGATGACTGCTAGTGGTGGTTTATTCATAGGTGTCATAGGCTCGATGTGCGGTCCAGATGGTGTGACTGGCCTAGATGGTGTAATGGATGAGAAAGGGACAAAATCATAGTGTGATGCCAGTTTAGAAGACATCTCTGGCTAGGGTGGAATAAGGTACCACACAAGTATACCCAAAGTGATCCCAGGTAGAGTCAACTGAGCCATAATTGGCGTTCTTTGAACTCCCAATGGGGGGTATAAGAATGGTATCTGGAATATGGGAGGAAATGATGGACTTAAATTATTTTCAATGCCATGACTCATTACATGTGTGGATGATGATATCAAGGGAGTGGTGGTTGAATTTTCAGAGGTTAAAATAGTGCACATAAGTCCATTAATCGATGTAGGGATTTTGGGTGACAGACCTAAATATACCCCTAGAAAGTTGGAGTCTGTGTACACTCCTCGACATATGTCAACGTAAGGGGGTTAAATGGTCCCAAAAACCGTGGGTAGCATGTTGTCCATATTGGTGTTGGTGTGGGGGTCATAGTAATTCAGTTGGTCAAGGGAGACTATCTTCCCATTAAAGGGAAACATCATGATGCAGAAACCGACAAGGAAACCTCCTTCATGGAGTACATGTAAATACGACCCAACAAGACATTGTATTCGAGTTGTGCATTGACTACTTCAATATCAATCATGACCAATTTCCCCCCCAGATCGATGGGCACATTCTTGTACAATCCCATAGGTTTTTATGGTCTCCCGTCATATGAGCAAAGGGTGATAGACAAGGGGACTAACTCGTGTGAACCCAACCGTTTCCAAACATACGATGACATGACATATGTGGATGCGCCTTCATCGATGATGCATTAGTGAATCATAATGTTTTTAATTGTAATAGGGACTTAGAATGCGACTGAAAATGGTATCCATGGTTCACCTTTTTCAAGATCAAAGGTCATAAGCCACGAGTCGGAAGGGTCGATGGCACCAAGTGCATTGAGTAATGCCTTTCATTGGGTTGAGAAAGATTGTAGCACCTCTAATGTAGACATGGTAGCTGCTGACTGAGCCAAGTCATCCACAATACTGTAATTGTGAGTGGATTTCAAATTAGGGTTATGGGGGGTGATCCTAAGCGGTACCTTTGGTATCCATGGGATTTTTTCACTACTTGGGTATGGTATTTGAAAAGGTCCCTAGAAAGCATAGGTACATCCTCCACTTGTGGGGGATCAAGCCCATTATAGCCATTAAATCGAGTCTGAGGTTAATGTTTGTTGTCTTTATGTAGACATTATGGAAGGAGTCATTGCTAGAGGGGCGGGGCTCCTTCTGTTGAGTAACGACCCCTCGATTGAAAAAGGGTTGTTGCAAGACAACAGTTTGGGGTTGTGGAGTATTTGTCACCTGAGGGGGATTCATGACTGTCTTTTTATTATATTCCACCAACTGTTGGCGGTCAGGGATAAGTGGATAATGGTGAGTGTAGTTACCATACTCTCCACAAATGGAGCAAGAATAATTGGTCCTCAGTTTAGTGTTCTTCCCTTTCTTGGGGGGGGGTTATTATCCCCCATGGTTTGGTTACCCTAGTTCTAGTTTTGTTGGGGAGGGGGGTTTCCCCCATGCCCCTAATGTTCGTTCTGTTTGTTCTTACCTTTCTACTTCCCTTGATTTTGAGGATTCAAGGATTTGCATTATTCAACTGCTCAAAATGTTGAGCTTGTTCTGCAAAAGAAGGTTGAATTAAATCATCCCTTGTGAAGGGCATGGAGAAATAACTAGGAGGACATGGGAACAAGTAATAAGGGTTATATCCTGGAGGTGGGTTATATGTGTTTTTTTCTCCATAGGATATGGACGTAGGAGCATCTTGTACCATTTTCGGTGGAGGTACCATCGATGCCTGGCTTGCATTGGGATAAGTAAGACTATAAGGTCCATACTGTAGCTGACCAAATGGAGGACTATAAGGTCCATACTGTAGTCGGTTGGAGTGACTTGATGAACCAATCCAATAGGAATTGAGGTTGTATTTTGATTTTACACAATGTTCGGCATCTACGCCACTCGTGGATGTGGTCCTCTATGTGGGTAGAGGTGTTCTATTGAAATTCTATGAGAATTTCGACACCAATGTTATGGCGATTGGGAAGCTTAAAGTATGTGAGAAATGTGATGGCCAATGTCCCAAAGGTGGCATGCATCGTTCCTAGTAAGTTCACATATCATTTCGGTTTTGTTTCGGTAAGGGTTCACTAAAAGCAGCAAAGCCTCACCGAGTCTTCCACCATGCTATTAAGGGAACACCGTAAGTCGAATGACATGACATGGTTGGTTATTTAATCTCCTTGTTTCCCTTCAAACTTAGAGATATCGGAGGGGACTTTACCTGGCATAGAGGATCATGTTTGATCATGTGCTACGGGGTTATTGATGAATTTGGACAAATCTAGGATATTTAGGATAGCCATGAAAGGTAGGTTGGGAGTAGGTCTTTCCATTGTATGTTGTGTGTTATTTCCTTGAGGGGAATAATGGGGGATATGTGGTGGGGTATCTATATCTAATGGGAAGATGAGGATACAATATTTCCTCCTCCTGAAGGGGGAGAATAAATAGGTGTATTTACATTGAGAGATGGAAATAAAGTGTGGCCTCTTTTGTGAGAGGGTGAAACAAAGGGGTCTAAGCTATCTCCAAGGGGAGGAGATGAAGAGATGCCTCTTCCACATGATGATGAAGCAAAAGGTTCTATGCTTTATCCAAGGGGAGAAAATGAATCAAGCAAGGAGCAACCTCGCCTTGGTGATCCTATCAGTGTGGCCTAGAAACACCCTGGCTAGAGTATATCCCTTGTGAACCATGGGGAGAAAGTTGAAAAAAACCCCTTTAGAGAGGGGAAAGTCCTTGCATTCTACAGGGCTACATTAGGGGGTTTTGTTCCTCTATGATAAAAGCCTAGTGACAAGTGAGAGTGATGATGTAAATAAGCACAAATGAACAAATGCAAAAATATGCCAACCACAACAGATGCAAAATAGTGCAAAGTTAGTGATATGTGGTATATTAGTACAAGAGTTCCCTCATGTAGGTTCTTTTAAATTACAAGTTTTATGAACTTGTATTTTAAAATAAAATAAATGTAAATTCCCTAAATACCTAACATCCTTCCTCTCAAAATGTAACTAGGCCTTCCAAAATTACAATTGGTGGTGATAATGGGATCCACATACCAATTGAACAGTGAAGGTAACAAAGAGTTAACTATATTGGTGATGGGGCTAAATCCCCAAAGAGATTGGAAACATTTCCCGATGGAAATATATGAATTTAGGAGTCAATTGCACTCACAATTGTTCATTGGTGATATCCTAAGTTTGGCCACAAAGATACTCATGTCAAGTGTAGATAAATTGTTCAGCCTAGGTGGTATAGTGTCGCCTCCACAAAAAGCTAAGTGGCTCTTTGGAGAGGGTGGGGAAACTATACCTAGGATTTGACCTTCTTGGGCATGGTGCACTTCTTATCTAGGTTTTCTTTTAATGCTTACTGATAGTAGGATTTAATAGTACCCTAGTAGTAAAAAATGTTATGTTTAAAAAAATTAATGAAACTAGACTGGTGGGAATTAATGGATGCCTAGCCCAATCAATCCAAACTAACTAAAATGTTATTTTGTGACCTCCTGTGGATAATTTTAGTTGGTTGGAATTTACAAGTGTTGATTTTAAAGGGTCTAAATTCACTTAAGGAGTGTAAGGGAGGTATTTCACAATTCACTTTTGTTCTGATTCACCAAGAACATAAGTAATGCGAGGTGAAGAGCATACTTGAAGTGAAAGATCCTTTAGGTCCCTTACTGTGTGTTAGTGATGCAAACACATGTGATATAAGAAAATTGATTGTTGAAATTAACTAAAGAGATTAATGTAAATGAAAATGGAGATTTAAATTCTGCCCGGTGGGTTAGCTCAAGTGGTTGAGTGTTGTAATCGCAAGCAAAAGGTATCGGGGTCAAATCCCCAGGTGGCTATGCAGGGCCTCACTTGATGTCCCCATTGAGTTAGGCCCCGTAATTAGGGCTGGTGTTTTACCTTGGGTACCATCCTCGAAATGAGGGGAAGTACCTGAGGGTTTCCCATGATGTGTTCCATTGAAAATAAAAATAAAAAAATGGATATTTAACTTCAACTCTAAAGATGTTAATGATGCTTGCTTAACAAAATGCTATTGAAATAAAAGTGTGCAATGGAGGTATTTCACACTTCTCACCCTTTTCTGATTCACCAAGCTCACAAGAAGTGACAGGTGACAAGACGAGCATACTCTAGGACAGTATAGTCTTTAGGTCATTTCTTGTGTGCAAAAGTGGATTTATACTACTTGGCCTAAAAACATGGAAAGTAATAAAAAACAAAAATGTCTTGAATACTGGTGACAACAATTAGGCCCGTTGAAAGCCTCAAAGTTGGTTAACTAAGTATATTTCAAGACAGTAGGAGTCTTTACTCCCTAATCTTGGTAGAAATGGGCTAATTACTAAATAAAAACTAACTATTGCAAGTTAATTTATTTTTGGTTCATGAGTGAGCATCCATTGGGACTGCAAGATTGTATGCATAATTGATAAAAAACAAATAAATGATAGCAACACGGAAAACAGAAAAATAGACACGTTGTAGCACAAAAAAAGCATTCACTAGAATGCAATAGCGTGATTACAACACATCAATTCTGTGCTAATAGAAAGCAAATTATGGCATGGGCAATGGTTTTTTAATGTGCACGAGTAGCACAAATCTCAAAGTGAAATCTACAGGGGTATTGCGCTTGGGGAACCTTGATCCGTGCAACTGTGTAAACAACAATTATGGACCAAAGGAGTCCGGAATCCAGGAAGGAAGGGTATGAAACTCTTCACCTGCACATGACAAGCACCCAAAATTAGCTAGCTAGCAAACAAAAACCTAGTCGAAGAGAAATGAACACAAATATAGTGGAGTCGCCATAAATATTGTTGAGGGAAAAATGACACAAGGGTGATAAATATTCCCTCTTTGGTGGTTAAGCCTTTGAGTTTGTCAACAAGGCCCAATATTGCAGTACATGAAGAAAATGTGAGTGACCCCAAATTGGCCCTACAAGCCCTTGTTAGTAAGTACAAAACAAAATGAAACAAAAACTTGAAAATAACTTGAAAGGGAGTGAGGATATGCAAACCACAACATGAAGCAAATGCTAGAACCAATTTAGATTTCCCAATGGTCAATTTGTTACATGTAGTGTCACCTAGGAGGTGTGGGATTCAAGGGAAGCCAATAATTTCCCTTAGTGAGGCCCTTTTTGTCCACACTAAATTCTAAATGAATTGAGATAAAAATGGGAGAAACACTTTCCCCTTCGAGGAAGGTGGCAAGGGAGCTTGAAGAATGCTAATAGGTATGGGAAGAGGTGGAAGAAGTTCCAACACCATTCTAGCATCATAACCTTGCTCTATTTTCTCCTTTCTAGATGCATTCCCATGGCTTCCTTTTATAGGCCAATATATGGCCAAGAAATAACAAGATCCAAATGTGGACTCATTAACTCCATGATCTAGCTCCAAAGTACACAAAAGAGGGCCATTCAATGAACCTAAGTACCTGAGGAGCCATATTTGAATTCTTGGAGGTGATGGAGCTGTCATGAGCTGATCCGGAAACAAGATCTTTGCTACTCTATGACGTTAACATGAATTGCATAAAGAGTATGAATGAAGCTCACAAATCCATAAGAAGAGAACCAAACAGCATAGACAATACACACATAAAGACAACAAGTTGATAACAGAGTTCGTCCAGGATGGACTACGTCTCCGGGCCTGCTTCTCAATAGGAGGGCCGATCTATAATCTCAGCATAAAGGCAAAATACATGGCAATGATACAATGATACCTTGGCGACAATGGCCAGGAAGAGAACCGCTGCCCAAAACACAACAAGACTGCTTCCAGCAACTCCAAAGCCTGAAGACGGTGTAAAACGAGTATAAACACTCGTACCTTCCTCCTGCAGAGCTACGCAATCTCCCTTCTCTCCTTTAGCTACAAAGTCTCTATTCCAAAGCATGAGTGGGAAATGGCAAATGAATGGGTTTATATAGGTTGGCTTTCCCTTCTTCACATGACTCTCAGGGATTCCTTTGGTTGCAACTAATTTGCCTATCTTGGCCTTGGTTACAACTTCCCTAAGTTGGTTTCCATGTGGTTGGGCTTTTAAGAACATAAACCAAAAATATGGTTCATGCCCACATGTCCATGGGTTTTCACATTTAGTTACTTCCCCATAATGACATTTACAAAATCCAACAATAATCCATTACATACCAAAATCCTTCTTTTAAATAGCATGTTGGTTTTTTTTTTTCAACCATAAACCAACTTGTTACAACTTCTTTACAAATATGGCATGTTTGTTTTTTGTTACAACCATGCATTAACTTCATAACAACTCAAGGAATAAAATAAATGAGTAATATGTGAGTAATTTTTCCACTCACTTCAAATATTAATCATTTTACAATTTCTCATGAGTAAATGCATGAATTTCCTAAAACTCATTTCAAGCACAAATGCATGCATGCTAGTCATCATGCCACTTCATCATGCCATGTCACCATGCCACATCATCATGCCATGTCATCATGCCACATCAGCATGCCATGTCATCATGCCACATCATCATGCCATGTCAGAATGCCACATCATCATGACACATTATCATGCCATGTCATCATGCCACGTCAGCATGCCATGTCATCATACCGCATCATCATGTCATTTAGCATGCCATGTCATCATGCCACATGTCACCTTGTGATTGGTCTGTATTGTATGGATGCCATGTGTCATCCTCTGAGTGGTGCCACATCATCATGTTTGTACAGTATGGATGCCACGTGTCACCTTGTCAGTGGTGCCACGTGGCACCTCTTTTTGCCAAATTTCCCTGTTGACCTTATGGAACAGAACGCGATAACTTTCTCATACGGAGTCCGTTTGAGGTGAAACAAATGCCGTTGGAATCATCTCGACGAGCCCTTCGATATAGTGCTAGTTTTGCTGAGATTGGAGGACTTCAAAATTTTGCCTTCTTAGATCCTCCTGGATCATTCCTCCCCACTGAGAAGATTTTGGCCTCAAAAAGCCTTTACTAATCAACAGATAGGTGAGGGAATCGCTCCCTCACTTTCTCCTTCTCAATCCACTTGTCTTTGCTTGGATGAGTGCCTCTGATGCCCACTCGAATATAATCAACATCACCTCTGCGAGAAGTCCTTGTCCTTCTGTCCAAGATGACATCTTCCTTTAGCTCATCCATGTACTCAGGAGCAAATTCATCAACTGATGGCAATGAGACATTCTCCCTTTCATCCATGATCATGGGAGGCTCATAGAGTTTCAAGTTCTCCACATTCACCACTGAGTAGATCTGCATGTATGGTGGTAGCTCTAAGCGAAAAGCATTTGTCCCAATCTTCTCCAAGATGGTGAAGGGACCATATCTAATGGGCTTGAGCTTCTTGCCTTCTCCTTTCATCCTCTCCTTGCTGATGTGAAGCCACACTTGATCTCCCACCTGAAACTGATGATAAAATCTATGCTTGTCATGGAGAGCCTTGTACTGGGCTTGACTCTTCTCCAACTGCTCTTGCACTGCTTGATGTACCTGTTGAACTCTCTGAATGAACCTGCGGGCTTTGTCTTCATCCTTGGAAGCGCTTGAATCAACCTCTCTCCCATAAGTCAAGTCCAATGGAGTCTTTGGTAAGTACCCAAAGCATGTCTCAAATGGAGATCTCTGAGTGGAATAATGCATAGCCCTGTTGTAGGCATGCTGCACATACTGGATCTGTTCATCCCATAACTTAGGATGCTTGTTGCAATAGCCCCGAAGCAAATGGACAACTGTCCTGTTGACTACCTCTGTCTGTCCATCAGTCTGTGGATGGAAAGCAGTGCTCCTCTTCAGCTTGGTGTCCATCATACACCATAACTTTGTCCAAAATTATCCAAGGAATCGGGAGTCCCGATCCGAGATAATGGACGTAGGAAGTCCAAAATGAACCCATACATGCTGAAAGAAAAGAGAAGCAGCCTGCTCTGCAGTGACCTGCTTTTTACATGGCATAAGAATACACATCTTGCTAAACCTATCCACGACCACATACAAGTAGTCATGACCCCTCCTAGACATAGGCAAACCCCCCACAAAATCCATGGAAATGCTTTCCCAAGGATGGGAAGGAATAGGAAGTGGTGAGTACAGCCCCAATTTTCTATTAGTGGGCTTACAAGTAGAGCACATCACACACCCCTTTACATATTTTGTTACAATGTCTTTCATGCGAGGCCAATACACAAGTCTTTGCAAATGAGCCAAAGTATTACCTACCCCAAAATGCCCTGATACAAGAGAAGTATGAGCTTCTTGTATTACATGGACTCTTTCACTAATAGGAACACATAACTTGCCCAAATGATAGAGCAACTTTCCCTGCAAATAGTAATCTTCCACCTGTGGGCCATTGGTTAGCTTCTCATAAATCTCCTTGAAATCATCATCAGTAGCATACTGCTCAATATAAATTTCATGGGACAAAGAAGCATTTTTCAAAACAATAGATGCAACAATAGGAGGTCTAGCAAGCATATCTACCACTTTGTTACCAGTACCCTTCTTGTACTTGATAACTGCGGACAACCTGTACATGCCCACATTAGGAAGAGGGGAATCCTGCTGGAGATGAATATCATGTTGAATCTCCCTTTTGGGAGGCAAACCTGTAGGTTCCTGAAATATATCATCATAGTTAGCCACAATATCAATCATAGCCTTTGTATGAGAA
Source organism: Larix kaempferi (assembly GCA_027924585.1). Taxonomy (NCBI): domain Eukaryota; kingdom Viridiplantae; phylum Streptophyta; class Pinopsida; order Pinales; family Pinaceae; genus Larix; species Larix kaempferi. The sequence continues at coordinate 4,291,069 of BSBM01000141.1, forward strand.
GGATCACAACCTTTGAAAGCATCGGATGCCTCAGCATATTTTGCTCTCACAACCATGAACATGTATCTCTTGTTAGTGTTGATGAGTCTCTTCATCTGTCCTGCACTAACAAGAGTGGTGTTAGCCTTCATACTGTGAGCTCTCACAATGTACTCCACCCCATTTTTGGTGAGATGGTACTTGTTTTCATGACGGAAGAACACTGCTTTTCGATCATACAAGTATGGGCTTCCCAATACGATACCACAGATGTCAAGAGGAACAACATCTAAGTCCACCTCATCAATCAACTTTGAAGCAATAGCAAACCTTAACCTGCATTGCTTAGTCACCTGCAACTTAGCATTATCACATACCCATCCAAGAGGATAAGGCTTGGGGTGAGGTTTAGTCTGTATGCCGAACTTCTTAACAATTGATTCTGAGATCAAATTTACTTGAGAACCCGAATCAAATAATGTTTCAATCTTTGTATGCTTAGACACAACTCTGATGTGAAACAACTCACTTCTTCTTTTATCATTTTCTTTAGAAACATGAGTAGAACTTGAACCAGTATGAGGAGTTTTGTTACCTTGCATTCCCATGGCTGTAATCATGGTTTCGTCACCTGAGTCGGAACCCAAATCTCGTTGCGCTGTTGCAACGGTCTTTTTCTTCTTTTTGCCTCCATAATGCTTTGGCCTTTGTTCAGGATGCAACTTCCAACAACTTTCTTCATCATGCCCATCAGTGTCACAATGGTTGCAATGGAGCTTTCCTCCTTCCTTCTTGGCAGTAGTTGTCTTCTTGCTCTTGTCTTTTTCCTTGAACTTGTGGTTGTTGTTGTGCTTGAAAGGCTTCTTCTGATGGTCTTCTTGCAAATGATTCCCCCTGCTCTCAAGATGAGTAGCCTGAACACTTGCTTCATCCACACTAGTAGGATTCAACAACAGCAAAGTATGGCGTAGATAATGATGAAGAGCACCAATGTACTTCAAAAGAGTGTCAGGAGAATCTAAAGAAATATTCAACTCTAGAGCTTTCTTTCTAAATTCTTCAGTAAAATTCTGAACACTCTGACCCTTGCCTTGTCTAAAACTTTGCCAATCCATCATTGCCTTCTGAACATAACCCAACGGATAAAATTGCTTACGTAAAGCAGAAATAAAAGCAGACCACGATGAGAGAAGATTACCCATTTGTTTGCTACCTTGTTGAAGCTTGCTTTCCCACCATACAAGTGCGGTGCCTGTCAGCCGAAGTGAAGCCAACTGAATCTTCACATCTTCTTCTTCGATCTGCTGGACTCGGCAATAGACCTCAATTTGCCTTATCCAATTGTTTAACTTCTCTGCATTCGCTTCCCCATTGAACATGGGCAAATCAAACTTCACATCGAGCTTCAATAAGGGCTTCTTTTGAGGCTCTTTGTGAGGAACCTTGGAATGTTGAGAATGAGATGAGGAAGAAGCACTTGAACTTGTGCTTGAAGCTGAAGGTGAAGAGGGAGGCTCAGGAGGCTCTTCGCCACCTTCCCCTTGGTTAACTGAAGCGTTGCCTTCGTCCTTCACTTCTTTGTCTTCCTTCTTTACTTCACTGCCTTTTCTTTCTTTTGCCATGCGTTCTTCATAGTCTGCAAACAACTTGTCTACCTTGTCGGCCATCATATAGAAGACCTTGTGAAAGTTTGCCTCCATCTCGATGCGGGCATCATTAGCATCCATCTTCCTCCTTCGGTGTGCACGTCCGATCTCGGAATTGTAAGGCTCTAATGTACCCTCACCAGCTTGCAGTTTAGCCCTCGTGAGCATCCACACTCACAATCCAACATCAAATAGACCTGCTCTGATACCACATGATCTGGAAACAAGATCTTTGCTACTCTATGACGTTAACATGAATTGCATAAAGAGTATGAATGAAGCTCACAAATCCATAAGAAGAGAACCAAACAGCATAGACAATACACACATAAAGACAACAAGTTGATAACGGAGTTCGTCCAGGATGGACTACGTCTCCGGGCCTGCTTCTCAATAGGAGGGCCGATCTATAATCTCAACATAAAGGAAAAATACATGGCAATGATACAATGATACCTTGGCGACAATGGCCAGGAAGAGAACCGCTGCCCAAAACACAACAAGACTGCTTCCAGCAACTCCAAAGCCTGAAGACGGTGTAAAACGAGTATAAACACTCGTACCTTCCTCCTGCAGAGCTACGCAATCTCCCTTCTCTCCTTTAGCTACAAAGTCTCTATTCCAAAGCATGAGTGGGAAATGGCAAATGAATGGGTTTATATAGGTTGGCTTTCCCTTCTTCACATGACTCTCATGGATTCCTTTGGTTGCAACTAATTTGCCTATCTTGGCCTTGGTTACAACTTCCCTAAGTTGGTTTCCATGTGGTTGGGCTTTTAAGAACATAAACCAAAAATATGGTTCATGCCCACATGTCCATGGGTTTTCACATTTAGTTACTTCCCCATAATGACATTTACAAAATCCAACAATAATCCATTACATACCAAAATCCTTCTTTTAAATAGCATGTTGGTTTTTTTTTTTCAACCATAAACCAACTTGTTACAACTTCTTTACAAATATGGCATGTTTGTTTTTGGTTACAACCATGCATTAACTTCATAACAACTCAAGGAATAAAATAAATGAGTAATATGTGAGTAATTTTTCCACTCACTTCAAATATTAATCATTTTACAATTTCTCATGAGTAAATGCATGAATTTCCTAAAAATCATTTCAAGCACAAATGCATGCATGCTAGTCATCATGCCACTTCATCATGCCATGTCACCATGCCACATCATCATGCCATGTCATCATGCCACATCAGCATGCCATGTCATCATGCCACATCATCATGCCATGTCAGAATGCCACATCATCATGACACATTATCATGCCATGTCATCATGCCACATCAGCATGCCTGTCATCATACTGCATCATCATGCCATTTAGCATGCCATGTCATCATGCCACATGTCACCTTGTGATTGGTCTGTACTGTATGGATGCCATGTGTCATCCTCTGAGTGGTGCCACATCATCATGTTTGTACAGTACGGATTCCACGTGTCACCTTGTCAGTGGTGCCACGTGGCACCTCTTTTTGCCAAATTTGCCTGTTGACCTTATGGAACAGAACGCGATAAATTTCTCATACGGAGTCCGTTTGAGGTGAAACGAACGCCGTTGGAATCGTCTCGACGAGCCCTTCGATATAGTGCTAGTTTTGCTGAGATTGGAGGACTTCAAAATTTTGCCTTCTTAGATCCTCCTGGATCATGAGCCTTCAATGCACCATGGGTTGTTTTGGTCTCGTTATTTTTACAGTCATCTCAATTTCGAAGGAAAATCTGCACTAGTATAGTGCATTCACTGAACTGATAATATGTGTTGTAGCACAGTCTATCCTGGTAGTAATTGCGCTACCTTTGTTTTTGACTATTTTTTTGCATTGTTGGACTCATGTCTCTTTCTCGATCTGATGAAGATGTCTTCGATGGGTTTCATGCTATATGTTGATGATGCCTAATTGAAATATTAGCCAAAATATCATATGTGTGCGAAATTTAGGCTTTTACATCAACATTAAGGGGGGGTGTTAGAATGTGTTTTGTTGTTTCATAGTGGCTTGATGTAGCATTGTATTTAGTGTCAAAATGATGATGATTATAACATCATTTGTGGGGAAATTATACATGTAACTAGGTCTCAATACACTTTTGTAATATTCTACATGTGCACATGGAGACAATTTTGGGATTTATTTGGTGGTGACCTGTCTCTATGTAATGGTGACCTACACTCCTAGATCATTCTTATCCACTACTTTTCCATTATATCTTGATGAGCCAATTTTCTAAATTTATGGATTGGTTGATCTCCACCCTTAATTGTGACTCATGATCAATGGTCTAGGTTTCTCCCAATTACCATAAATTTGGGTCAATGATTTTGAATCAAGGAGGGTGGAGGGTGGATTATGATCTTGATTGCTGGGTTAGACCCTATGATCCCTTAGACTAGATCATCCACATTATTCATAGTTGTATGGGTCCCATTTGAACTCCATACATTTATGTGATATAGGAATTGCAATTGGGAGGATTTGTTGAAGAATAGAAGGCCTTTCTTACATGGATGCTTCCCCATCTTGGGATTTTACCATATAAATTATCTTTGCTCCTCTCTCTTGTTTATTTAAATCCACTTTCATGTTCTTCATGGTTTCCATATAATTTTAGATAGGATAGATCTTTGTTATATGTTTATACATATGTTTCTCTCCTTTCATAAGAGATTTTTGTCCTCAAAATGAGAACTCTAGCCCTAAAAACCCATATTTTAAGGGTCAAAAACACCAAAATCAACCCTTGAATCGAAAGTGGTATTATCAATAGAACCCTTTTGGGGGGGGTTAAAATTACATCCTATTGGAACCATGGCCTTAAAACCCAATAATGTTGCTAAAAAAACCTTAAAATCAACCCTTGAATCAATAAGTGGTGCTATTGGTAGCAACCTTTTTCTTGGAGGGTTAAAATTACAACTTGTTTGAAACCGTGGCCTTAACAAGTGGTAATCTTGCAACAAAATCTTAAAATAATCCCTTGAACCAAAAATTGGTGCTACTAGTTGGACCCTTTTTTTCAAGGTTAAAATTACAATTACTACTAAGTTTGAAACCATGGCTTTATCAATCAGTGTCATCACAACCAAATCTTAAAATCAAACCACAAATTAAAAAGTGGTGCTACTAATAGAACCATTTTTTTGGAAGGTGGGTGGTTAAAATTACAATATTTTTGAAGCCATTGCCTTAACATCTCGTATCATTGTTCTTGATGGATCCCTACACCAAGATTTTTGAGAATCCTAATTTAAGTGCTTCTCACTCAAACAACAAACAAGATTAGTGTAATGAAAGAGAATGAATAAAAAAGTAAAGGTAAAGAGATCAATACATGTGAATCTACTCATAAACCATGCATAAACAATAGATTTCACACAATAAAGAATGGTTTCACCTTTGGTATTTACGAATAAATGTAGGCTTTACAATGCATAAACCTTTGGAGTAGTTTGAGGATGACATGATGGTCTCCAAGTTACAATATTTGGAGATTCCTTTGCTCCTTTGAATTCTCTTGAATCCTTGCCTTGGTACCTGCAGAATGGATGGGAGAGATAGGAAGGAATGGCCTTCTTAATCTCTCATGGAAAGGGTATAATAACTTTCTTTTGTGGAGAATGGAAGGGAAGGGAAAACAATGAATAAATGAATAAATAGGGATGGAAAATAGAATAGAATCCTCTTGAGGGGTGAATAATATGACCTCTCATCAAATCTTATATCCAATCATATCATAATAAAATATGAGGATGACACTCTCCTATGTAAATTGCAGCCCTATGGTGAATACACTCCTAGATTTGGTTACAAGACTCTAAATGACTAAACGAATCTAATAACCACTAGGTGCTAGTAGAAAAATATTTGTAGGTTTATATGCCCATCAAAGGATTTTATTTTTATGTGGCTCCTCCTTAATAATAAGGTGCTAACATGGGAAATTTTCCAAAAATTATCCCTTGCTAGTCATGGTAGATGCAGTCTCTGTCACATCAAAGAGGAAACCAATTTCCACTTGGTTATTTCTTGCTCTTTTACTCAATAAATTTGGCATGAGATTTAAGTGTTCATTGGATTGAATGGATTTTGGGCGAAATTGTTTAATGAGAATGCTCTAAATATATGGCGTGAGTAGGATAGAATAAATCTATTTCACATTCTTCCCTTGACTATAGCTTGGAGAATCTAGCTATCTTGAAACTCTACTATAATTTACGACAAGATGTCCTCCCCATTGGTTGTTTCAATTCAAAGTATTAATGTTTCCAATGCCTGCAACTCTAAATCCCTCTCTAAATCTCCAAGTGCTCAAGTGGAGGTGGGGATTGACAAGAATAGTCCCTAGGATTACTTTAATGGGGCCTCAAAAGGGGATTCTTCACTAGTAGGTGTGGGTGGTATTGTAGACATGTATAACTCACATTCTCTCATGCTTAAAGTTGGTTTAGCCTAAGGTTATAATAATGTTGAGAATCTCTAGGCTTTGAAACTTGTGTTAACCTTGGTCGTGGAAAAATGAATAAATTTTGTCTAGATTTGTGTGTACTCCTAGGTGGTAGTTAATTGGATCATTAAAAAATATAGGATGGGAATTTCCAATATGTAATCCATATTGGATGAGATCATCGCTCTTTTAAATGCCATACATAATGATTCTATCACCCATATCTATAGAGAAAAGAGATAGGATGTTGAATCCCTCTCCAAAGAATAACTTCATAATCCATAATGGACTTGTTCCAACTTGGAAAACATCAATCATAAGAGTTCGGAGTATACCCATGTTCCATTTCTATAGGACCTATTTTTTTCTCGAACATATCAAGCATATTTTTATATTAACAATGTTTTTTAAGTGTGAATTCATACTCACTATTTTGAATAGATAATTGGGGATCGAGTGAATTGTTGATTGTTAGAAGGGACTCTAGTTTCTTATTATAGAACTTGAGAAAGGTTTTGAATTTTGAATACCCATAGGTATCTAATATATGTAATTTTGTTTTACATTAAATGAGATTATGAATTGCAAGAGTTTCCTTATTTCCCAGTCGTTTGGGATGACTGCTTCCGACATATATAATCCTTCGTTGGCCTTAGGGTTTTGCTTCTTGAAAAGAAGACTTATTATCTTAATGAATACTAAAGTAAGTAATCCTAAAAGATCTAATGAAAGATAGGGTTGATTTGGTTAGAGAATTCAAGTACAAAAACCTACTTAAAATGGGTTAAAATTCTATCACTTGATTTTGGTAATTAAATAGGATGCAATGAAAAAAAAGAAGATAAATCTGTATTTTCATTAGAAGAATCCCTACTGGTAACAGTTAAACAAAAAATTTATTTAACTAAACCAGTTTAAAGATACAAAATCAAATGTTGAGGATGATCATTAATAAGGTCAGTGAATAATCAAGTCAAAAAATATTAGTATTTCGAAATGTTGATAATCTGCAAGGGACCCTGTCATAACAGAGATAAATGAACAAATTCACTCCACCCTATCACAATAGCTCACCATAATAAATAAATTCATAATGATTAATTAACCTATGCACTTATTAGCATCTGAAACATATTAAAGAATGATTGAATTAAAAGGAAACACATGAAGAATAATAAAACTTAGTCTCACATTATGCCAAGAACCATATGCAAGAAACATTCCACCTTCCATTCACAAGTATGTAAATCATTACATAACTGGTTTCAAAAGATAGAAACTTATACAAAGACTGATACAAAGGAATTCAACTAGGGGTTCCACAGTGTCCCCCCCCTTCTCTCTAAGGGATAAAAAAATAAATGAAATGAAGTGGATACAGATAGATCCACAAAAGAAGGACAAATACCCTGAATCTAAGCAAGAATACAAACTATCTTAGTCAGGATTAGTAAGATAATCCTTCCATTCAGCATAAACATTCCACATTTAGTCACATCAGGATAGTTGGCATGTTCCAGTTGTAGCTGTGTTTTACACATATAGGATCTGATTTCTTTATTGTGGATCTTGGACCAAGTGTTGAGAAATAATTGAAACATAGCTTCCAATTGACTCGGGGTTAAATAAAAAATCTAAATGAAGAGATATCCAACTAATTTGTGTTATGGATCATGTCTACAGATTGGTTCCTCTACTCGTCCACCTCAGCAATTCTTAACTTTGTTGGAATTGATTCTGTTGACTCAACAAAGACAAGCATTGCCATATTTTCCAAGTGATCATCTATCAACATCCATTGTCTAGCGCAAATATTCTACCCCTTTTAGATCATGCAAGCTACCTCATTGCAGATAAGTTCCTAGTACTTCATCGATATGCGCGTTCTCATCAGATTTCCTGTGTCTAAGCAAGAAAGAGTCTATGGAGAAGTCTTCAAATGGGTTTTCCACTCACAAATCTGCTCATAAGTTGAGTGAGCCTTATTCCTTTTATCAGTATGGTCTGCAAGGATATCTAATAGACGTTAAAAATAATTGAAGTCATCCTATACTTCATTGATGCCTTGAAAGTATAGGGTCTGAGTCTGCCTCAAACTATCATTAAAGGAAATGGATTCATCCTTAAATTATTGCATAGTCAATTTTAAAAAGTCAGAAAAGGGATCCTAATATTTGAGTTGTTCCATTTTCATCTTGAGATCAACAAGAGTGGAGGCTTGCTCAATCACCTTAGCCTCTGTAATTTCCTTTTGTAGAGAAAACTATTGAATTTGACCTTGCAAATTCTACACCACTAAATCGTGTTGGGCTTTGAATTATTCCATTTGCTTGATTAGATTCTAATGGAGAGAATCCTTCTCTGCAATGCCACATTATTAGATTTTTCTTCGTCTAATGCCTTATTTAGAGTGGACACAAAATCAAAATTAGCCCCATCACAGGCTCCCATTTCAGCAACAACTTCTATGTCCTCTCTTTGTGGGTCATCAGTGGCTTGCTTCCATATGACTTGATTAGGGACTAGAGTCACTAGACCAACTTGCACTTATGCATCCTCTCCAAATTTTATTGAGTCCTAAACAATTGTAGCCAAAATTTATGTGGTATTGGCAATAGGCAATGGTTGACTATCAATGGCAGTTGCTAACTAAGATTAATCTTGAGGTGGTGGTAGGATGACTTGGAGAGAAGCATTTGTAGGAAAATTTTCAGAAGGGAGTTTAGTGGACTGAGTAGGAGGGGTAGTATTTTCATACTGTAAAGGAATGGAAGCGGTATCAACTCCATCCAATGGGGTATTTGATTGAGAGGTTGTGGGTTGTTGTAAGACATATATGTCAACCAATGTGTCTAACCTAGTCTAAGTGGGTGACTTAGTAGATTGTGCGACTGAATCCGAAGGGTTGGGAGAATGGATAAAAATATGTGGTGAATTTGAGGTAGACTGGTGAACAAGGTCATCAACAATAGGGACTTCTGACATACCACTATCTGGAGATGGATGAGAATCATCACCATTAATAGTCTGGATATTTTCAAGGGCAGGTTTCTGTTGAGGTTCTTGAACTAATGGGTTGGATTGATAACCTCCACAGTTTGCTCTTTTTCTAAATCAATAACATCATTAATGGATGTTTGAAGTGGAGGATTGACTACTAGCCTAGTTTGTTTTTCAACCTTCACAAATATATTTGGTGCTAACTTAGGAATAGGATCAATATTGTAAATAGAATAAGTATAAGAGACAAAATTACCTTGAAGGATTTGGGTCTGTTGAATGATGTTATTAAGATTTTGAATATGAGTGGATTACTAAGCAATTGACATAGGCTGCTTACCTTGCTTCTTGTCCAACTGTTGTTGTGCATTGGGTTGAGATGAGGATGAAATGGAAACTATAGCTTTATTGGCAGCCTCCATTGCTTCCCTAACAACTTCTTATTGTTCTAAAAAAAATGTCTCTCTCCTCCATAAACCTAATCTTTTGTTTCTTCTTGGCTTCATCTATGAGGATCCTTTGGTCTGCATCAATCAATTTTCTCAGAACTTCTTCAAAACTGTGTGCACCTTGGTATAAGGAATCATTTGGCTGTTGCTCATGTACATATTTATTTTTTAGATGTGTGTGTACAAAGTGATCTGCTATAAAACCCTTAGGGCCATGCATCATTTTCTCCGCAAAATCCAATTTCAACTAATTGAACTCTTAAATGGCCAATGTCTAGAGGGAATTTAGGCCATGCTCTTCTCTTTGAACAATGGCATTGACCATGAAATCCATCATAAACGGTCTGGAAATCTACTTTAAAAATAACCATTCTATCAAGGACAATCCTTGGTAACAAATGCATTGATTTACTACCCCAAATTATGAGGTAAGTAAAATACTCTCCAACATACCAATCTCCCATAGTAGAAATCATAGAAATGGCATTTTCTGAAACCCTAGGAGCATTCTTTTTTAACATGGAAAAATAAACAACACTAATGAACTTGTCACAGATGCCATAAATGTAGGGTTGTAGTTATCTTCTTAGATAATTGAACAATAAATGTGTATTGGAGGCTTTTCTCTGGTCCAGTGCCAGTTCATGGAAACATAAGAGAAGGAATCACACACAATATCCATCAATAAATATGACATGTAAAACTTACGATTCCTAATGGCTGGAGACTTCTCTTCCTAAGCAAATGCATCTTTAAAGGTGACAAAAAAAATTTGTGCCCAATTGAAGATTTTACCTCTGGTGGATATGTAATGTGCTAAAGGGCCCCATTCCAACTTGAAGTACTAGCAAGTATCTACACCATAAAACATGCAAAACATGGCCATAAGTAATTTGTATGGCTCTCTAAGTAGAGCAATTGGATATTTCTTATTCGGCCTGAATATGAAAGTATTAGGGTTAGTCATCTAGGTTTTCAAAAAGAACATCTAGCTTGTATGTATTTTCAAACGGCTTTATGAACTCCTATGTGAGGAGCTGTTTTGGGGTCTTCAAAGCATAGATTCTTGCAAACGTATCTGGCTTAAACGAAGCATAAAGAAATTGGTTAAGGTATCTGAACACGTTGGTTGGAATATCTGTGTATTCAATCATCCATTGACCAAGATCCTATAGGGAAATACTGTCGGGCACGCGGCAATGGCATGGATGAAAAATTGTCACTGTCAAAGATGTTGTAGATTCTAGTCCAGTCCAGACATAGTGTATTAGAGACCCACGTGTCTGTGTATGAATAGAATCCAAAATTGGGATATTTTACCTTCAATTCCTCTGCAACAACTTTAGACCTGGTTCTTTTAGCCATGATGGGAGAAACGGTCCTGCAATACAGTAAAAATCAAATAAGGTACTCGAAATATGAAAAACCTGAGAGAACTTGATAAAATCATATAATACCTGCAAAACACTGAAAGTGATAAAATATTATTTCAGAAACAAAGGATGCTGGTATGCTTGAATCTGAATTCACTTTGTCGTAATGGCGAAAGAAATTCAAAAAATGATTAAGTGAATGTTTCATTAGGACCAAATCAATCGCTCATTAATTAAAGCTGAGCTGCCCTGAAATCAACGGTTAGATCTTAATCGTTCATTGATCACATTAATTGGGATCGTGTTTCAAGGCATTTTGGTGTGTGTAAAATATGAATTTTGGATGTGAAAATTGGGACCCCAAAAATTTGAATAAGTCGGGAGCAAAACTAACATAACAATTCATAATGGCCCGATTTTTTTCGAATACCGCAATTTGTTATAAATGGGAAAAGTCGAGAATCAAGAGTGAGGACTAAAATTTAATCATAACAAATAGCTCCCCCGACTTCCGACTACCGATGTTAAAATGGAAATATAGGAGTCAGGAAGTCGACAAACTTAAATAAACTTAACCAAATGTCATGCCGACTTCCGACTACCGAAATTAAGCAAATGAAGACGTCGGGCTCATAACATCAAGGAGGTTGATACGAACATATACTCATCCCAACTTCTGACTTCTGTAATTTGATCTTTTACTTAATTAAGTGGATTAGAAAAGTCGGATCTAATGTTATTCAAAAACCCAATTTTTTTCAGATTTACTTTCAAAGTATCTTTAAGCAAAACCTTAAACATGGTTAACTAAACAAAATAATAATAAAATGCTTCTAAGACAAATAAAATCAGTAAATGAAAAACTAAAAATAGGGGCTCCCATCTTGTTTGGACAAGATGGGATTGTTGTGGCTACAATGTTGATGTATATGTAACTTCAGAATGTATTTCATCTGTATATTATATATATATTTATTGTACCCTTATAAGAGATGTGTTATTCCTCTATAAGGAAGTGTCGTCATGTGGATTGACAAGTGTCGCAAGTGTGTGTACTTGCCGATGGGTTATTAGACCACCTTATGGGGCCGACCCTGATTAATATATATTATAATGTGGGTGTATCTAAGTAGACAAGTCGGCCCCAGTAGGTCACTGGGCAAAAAGGTGAGTATAAATAGAGATAGGAGATCTCTATTTTACTCACTCGGAAAAGTAACTATCTCTCTCTCTGAAAAGTGGCACACTAGTGAGGAGGAGGAGGATCATCTGCTAGGAGACTATCTCAGTGTTTTTTGGTTGTATTTTGGTTGAAACATTGCTCTCTCTATCTCTGAGGAAGTTGTGGGGTTTTTCACCTTAGGGTTTTCCCCACGGAAACTCTGTGTCTCTTGTCTCTATGCTTTTGATTCTTGTGATGCTTGTGATGCTTGTCATATTATGATTGTCATGCATTGATATACTGTAGATGTTATTCTCTCAGCAAAGATCCTATAGTATTGTGATTTAATACTAAAAATTTAACATGGTATCAGAGCTTAACTGAGAAGAAGACATTTTGCAGTGACGGAAGCTTGTATTCCTTGTTTATTGGGTTTCTCTCCACAGATTTTTGAAATTCAGTATAGTAGATTGGATCTACTTATCAAGGTGCATCTATCTGTCCAATCAGAATTCAGTTCCGAGCATTTTCAGTTTTGGCCCTAAAAATTAGGGTTTCCACAAAAATAGGAATTTCTGGAAACTGAAGGCACAGCTGGAAGCTCCTTGCAAAAATCGAAGGTTTGAGCTTTGGATCGAGATTTTTGGCTGGGTAGATCTCCGGGAAACTCAAACCCTAATTCAGGGCTCTCCCTAGTGAACCCTGGAGGACAAAAAGGCAATTTTGAAGGGCAAGACCTTGCTGATCTCAAATTCTGAATGTACTAGGCTGATCAGCTCTCCAAGGCGCATCTTTCTATCCTTTCGGAATTTTGAAATTCACATTTTGAATTTTTAGGGTTTCTCTGACAAACCCTAATTCGGGACCAGATCCAGTTTTCAGCACTTCAAGTGGTAAGTCCTAAATCTTTTCTATTTCCATTTGAAGTACTCTTAAAGATGTCTCTCCACACTAAGCTTGAGGATAAGCTTGAAGGGGCTGATAACTTTCGATCCTGGAAGTATAGGATTGGGTTAATCCTGGAAGAAAATGAGTTGGACTCATATGTGAAATAAGACATCCCTATCCCAGAGGATGAAGAGGCCAAGGCATTGCACAAGAAGAACTTGGTCAAGGCAAAGAGAATCATTGTTGATTCTATCAAAGACCATCTCATACCCCATGTGTCTTCTCTCAAGACACCCAAGGAGATGTTTGAATCCTTGACCAAGCTATTTGAAGGAAAGAACATAAATCGGAAGATGACCCTGCGGAACCAATTGAAAGTAGTAAAGTTTCAGAATGGAGAAACCATTCAATCTTATTTTTCAAGGGTCTCCCAGATCAAGGAACAACTAGAAGCAGTGGATGAAATGGTGGAGAATGGTGAAGTGGTGATGACCACTCTAAATGGCCTACCCAGGTCATGGGATTCTTTTATTCAAGGAATTTGTGCAAGGAAGAAGTTGATCTCCTTCAACAGACTGAGGGAAGAATGCTCTCAAGAAGAAGCTGGGCTTATAGCTCATGAGGAAAAGATGGGAGGAGAAGATCAAGCACTTGCATCTCACACCAAAAGAAGCAAAACCAAGAAGGATCACTCTCACCACAAAATATCTCATCAAAGGAGTAAGAAGGACCTAAGATGCTTTACATGCAATGAGAAGGGTCACTATGCTTCAGATTGTCCCAAGAACAAAAGGGATAATAAAAACAACTTCAGTAAGAAGAAGAAGGGCAGCAAAAGAAGATTTCATGCTCATGCTGCCGAAGATGATGAACCCCCAAAGAAGAAGGCTAGGGCAGAAAGTGATAGTGATGATGTCTCATCAAGTGAAGAAGAGTATGTTCTGATCTCTGCTCTTATAGGTACCATCTCCCATGGATGTAATGATTGGTTGATTGATAGTGGGGCTTCCAAACACATGACTGGGTTTAAAGAATCCTTTGTGAACCTATCTGAACATGAGTCACCCCATAAGGTGAAACTTGGGGATGATTATCAATACCCAATCAAAGGAAGTGGTGAAGCCTCCTACAACCTAGATTCTGGAAAATCATTGAAGATGAAAGAAGTACTTTATGTACCTGGGATCAAGAAGAACTTACTCTCCATCTCTGCATTGGATGCAAAAGGTATGAGGGTTGCATTTGTGGATGGCCAAGTCCTAATGTGGCCAAAGGGAAAGACCATAGATGATGCAGTAGTGATTGGAGAGCAAGAGGGAGGCTTGTATAAATTGAAGGGACAACCTGAACATGCCATGGTACATGAATCCATGGAGCCAAGTGAACTTGGCATAGAAGACTTGCTCATATGCACTATAGGGCACTTCCAATTGCAAGCAAGGCAGTAGAGGGTATTCCTGAAATCAAGACCAAACATGAAGGTGTTTGCAAAGGATGTGCAAAAGGTAAGAACATTAAGAAGGCTTTCCCAAGCAGTGAAAGCAAGGCAAAAGACATCCTGGAAATCATCCACTCAGATGTATGTGGCCCTATGTCATCCAGCTCCCTGAGTGGGTATGTTTACTATGTATCATTCATTGATGACTTCTCCAGGAAGACTTGGGTATACTTCTTGAAGGGAAAAGATGAGGTGCTTGATAAATTCAAGGAATTCAAAACCTTGATGGAGAATAAAACTGACAAGAAAATCAAGACATTCAGATCTGACAATGGTGGAGAATTCACCTCAAATGACTTCAAGAAGCTTTGCAGTGATTAAGGGATTAAGAGGGAGTTGACTGCTCCTTATAATCCTCAACAGAATGGAGTTGCAGAAAGGAAGAACAAAACTATCATGGAAGCAGCAAGGGCAATGTTGCATGACCAGGATCTTCCTATGCATCTATGGGAAGAAGCAGCTAGAACAGCTGTATATGTGCAAAACAGAACACCCCACAAGATATTGGACAACAAGACACTAGAAGAGGTCTTTTCTGGTAAGAAACCTGAAGTCAGCCATCTCAGAATATTTGGTTGTCCAGTATATACTCATGTCCTAAAAGAGAAGAGGACTAAACTAGATCCTTCAGGAAAGAAGGGCATCTTTGTGGGTTATAGTGAAAGCTCAAAGGCGTACAGAATATACTTTCCAGGGTTCAAGAAAATTGATGTCAGTAGGGATGTAACATTTGATGAAAACTCAGCATTCATCAAATCAAGAAAGACACCTACAGAAGTTTATGAAGAACCTAAGGAAACAAGATTTCAGGACACTACCATGACTGAAGCAGTTCCAGAAGCTGTTCGTGAGTTTGAAGATCCACAAGAACCTGTAGATCCACCCCGTAAGGATAACTCTCACAAGAGGAAACCTGTATGGGCTAGAGAGCTCATTCATGATGCAGAAAGATTTGGCATTCCAGAAGAAGAACACAGAGCAAAGAAAAGAACCAGATCTCACACCAGTTATGTTGCTTTACTCTGTGACATTATGAACAAAGAGCCTTCCAGTTATGAAGAGGCAGCAGAAAAGAAGGAATGGAAGGATGCTATGGTTGAGGAATACCAATCAATAATGAAGAATGATGTTTGGGATGTTGTCCCAAGACCTAAAGAGAAGTCTGTTGTGACTTCCAAGTGGATCTACAAAATCAAGCACGCTGCAGATGGCAGTGTAGAAAAATACAAAGCAAGATTCGTAGCTCGTGGTTTCTCTCAGAAAGAAGGAATAGATTATGAAGAAACCTTTGCACCTGTAGCCAGGTATACTTCCATCAGAACAGTACTTGCCCTGGCTGCAGCAATGAAATGGAAAATACACCAGATGGATGTCAAGACTGCTTTCCTGAATGGTGTAGTAGAAGAGGAAGTATATGTGGAAAAGCCACTCGGTTTTGAAATACATGACAGGGAGTCATATGTGTGCAGATTGAAGAAAGCCTTGTATGGCTTGAAGCAAGCTCCCAGAACTTGGTATGGTAGGATGGACAGTTTTCTATCTAGCTTGGGCTTTACCAAGAGTAAAGCAGATTCCAACCTTTACTATAAGGTTGAGGAAGGGAATCCAGTGATTTTACTCCTGTATGTTGATGACCTATTTGTGACAGGAGATGACAGATTGATTGCAGATACTAAGAGGAAGCTTGCAGCTGAATTCGACATGAAAGATTTGGGAATGATGCACTATTTCCTAGGTATGGAGGTGTGGCAGAATGCAGGTGGGATCTTCCTTTGTCAAGGAAAGTACACAGTAGATATCCTGAAGAGATTCGGGATGATGGATTGCAAGGCCATGGCTACACCGATGGCATCGAATCTGAAGCTTCTATGTGATGCTTCATCTGAGCCAGTTGATGTCTCTATGTATCGTCAGATGATTGGGTCCTTG
Source organism: Larix kaempferi (assembly GCA_027924585.1). Classification (NCBI taxonomy): domain Eukaryota; kingdom Viridiplantae; phylum Streptophyta; class Pinopsida; order Pinales; family Pinaceae; genus Larix; species Larix kaempferi. The sequence continues at coordinate 4,307,459 of BSBM01000141.1, forward strand.
ATGTACCTGACGAACACGAGACCAGACGTTTGCTTTGCTGTGAACACATTGAGCCAGTTCCTGATGGATCCGAGAAGTGTTCACCTGGTTGCTGTAAAGCATGTTCTGAGGTACCTGAAGGGTACAGTGGATTATGGGCTCAGGTATGAGGCGAATCAAAATTTTAACCTGCAGGGTTATGTTGATTCGGATTGGGCTGGCAGTGCTGCAGATAGGAAGAGCACATCTGGGTGTTGCTTCAGTATGGGATCAGGTGTGATCTCTTGGTTTAGCAAGAAGCAGTCCTGCGTAGCACTAAGTATAGCTGAGGCAGAGTATGTTGCAGCCTGTTCAGCTAGTTGTGAGGCAGTATGGCTACGGAAGCTACTGTCTGAGTTATTTGATCTCCCGTTGGAGGCTACTGGTATCTTCTGTGATAACCAGAGTTGTGTGAAGTTGTCCGAGAACCCAGTGTTTCATGACAGGTCGAAACACATAGAGATCAAATATCACTATATCAGGGATATGGTGCAGAGAGGAGCTGTGAAGCTCCTGTATGTTGTGACAGACGAGCAGATTGTAGATGTGCTGACAAAGCCACTAGCCAGGGTGAAGTTCGAGTACTTCAGAGAGAGGCTTGGCGTTCTTCAGATCGAGGACACTTCGAGGAAGAAGTGATGGACACATTTGCTGAAGCCATTCCAAGCATGTCGGAAGGAGGATCCTTCACATGGCTGTGGATGTAAGCGCTGGATGATGAGCATCAGAATGATGTTCTGGTTTATGCTTGGATATGATCAGTTGGATCATTTTTATGTATGTATGTACGCATCATGTGGATGCTGGATATGATCAGTTGGATCATTTTATGTATGTATATACGCATCATGTGGATGCTGGATATGATCAGTTGGATCATTTTATGTATGTATGTATGCATCATGTTGGATGCTTGGACCATGTATCTGTATATGTATCAGGTGGATACATTGTGTGATCGGGTGGATCATGTATGGTGATATGTATCATGTATGTGTATTTGTATCAGGTGGATACATTGATGATCAGGAGGATCATGTATGATGATATGCATCAGGTAGATACTTAGTATGCATCAGGTAGATGCATTAATGATCAGGATGATCATAGATGACGAGCTTCAGGATGTTGCTCCAGATGACATGCAGCAGGATGTTGCAGTGAAGATCAGGATGATCATAGATGATGAGCTTCAGGATGTTGCTCCAGATGACATGCAGCAGGATGTTGCAGTGATGATCAGGATGATCATAGATGACGAGCTTCAGGATGTTGCTCCAGATGACATGCAGCAGGACGTTGCAGTGATGATGATCAGGATGATCATGGATGCATCAGGATGATGTATGGTGAGTATCAGGATGATACTCTATGGCCGTGGATCAGGTTGTGCAGATGAACATGTAATCCGGTGCCCTGGGAGATTTGCAGATGGTCTTTCGAGGTTTTTCCTATGGCATATAATATCGGTACCCTGGGACATCTGGCAAATGCTCTTTCGAGGTTTTGCTCTGGGAGGACATGTAATTTGGTGCCCTAGGAGATGTGCAGATAGTCTTTCGAGGTTTTTCCTATGGCATATAATAGCGCCCTGGGATATCTAGCAGATGCTCTTGCGAGGTTTTGTCCTATGGCATGTAATAGCGCCCTGGGAGATCCGATAGGTTGGGCTGTGTGCCCGTAATCATTCCTGGGATGCTCTTGCGAGGTTTTGCCATGAACACATGTAATAGCGCCTTGGGAGATTTCAGGTCGGAGTTGTGTACCCGTAACATCCTGAGATGCTCTTGCGAGGTTTTCTGGTGGACCACATGTAATTTGTGCCCTGGGAGATTTCAGGTCAGAGTTGTGTACCCGTAACATCCTGAGATGCTCTTTCAAGGTTTTGTGGTGGGGTCACAAGTAATAGCGCCCTGGGAGATCCTATAGGTAGAGCTGTGTGCTCGTAACAGCCTGGGATGCTCTTTCGAGGTTTTGTGACGCACGTAATAAGTCCTGAGGATTCCACAGTATGGCCAGTGATGACGAAGACCTACAGGTGGTGGGCCTACATCCAGTATGAAAAAGGACTGGCTCTGTAGAACTTCCTATGACGAGTAGAGACAGAGATTGGTTGAGATAGTAGCAGCAGTGACGATGATGATGACGATGCATCGATGATGATGATCCAGAGAAGAAGACTTGTCTAGCAGATCTGTGTCGAGAAATACCTTCCTAGTTAAGAGGGAGTGTTGATGTATATGTAACTTCGGAATGTATTTCATCTGTATATTATATATATATTTATTGTACCCTTATAAGAGATGTGTTATTCCTCTATAAGGAAGTGTCGTCATGTGGATTGACAAGTGTCGCAAGTGTGTGTACTTGCCGATGGGTTATTAGACCACCTTATGGGGTCGGCCCTGATTAATATATATTATAATGTGGGTGTATCTAAGTAGACAAGTCGGCCCCAGTAGGTCACTGGGAAAAAAGGTGAGTATAAATAGAGATAGGAGATCTCTATTTTACTCACTCGGAAAAGTAACTATCTCTCTCTCTGAAAAGTGGCGCACTAGTGAGGAGGAGGAGGATCATCTGCTAGGAGACTATCTCAGTGTTATTTGGTTGTATTTTGGTTGAGACATTGCTCTCTCTATCTCTGAGGAAGTTGTGGGGTTTTTCACCTTAGGGTTTTCCCCACGGAAACTCTATGTCTCTTGTCTCTATGCTTTTGATTCTTTTGATTCTTGTGATGCTTGTCATATTATGATTGTCATGCATTGATATACTGTAGATGTTATTCTCTCAGCAAAGATCCTATAGTATTGTGATTTAATACTAAAAATTTAACATACAATAGGTCTCTACTAGATTGGATAAGAAAAAAACATTAAACATTCACAATGCATTAAACCATTGGAAGGCTTCGGCCTTGGCCTTTCCTTTCACTACAAGGAAAATACCTTCTAGTGAAGGTTTTTGCGGAGGTTTTTAGTGTTACAATATTAGGAAAAATTATAAAAAAAAACTCCGCTAAAACCTTTTCAAATGATAACAAATGGTTTGGCGAAGGTTGTAACGGAAATTTATTATTACTTAAAAAATGTGAGCAGTTGGAGGCTTTAGCGAGTGTTTTTTCCAGTGTGGTTACATAGTTCAAATGCATCAATGCAATGTTCCGTAAAAATACGCATCAGGACATATTTATTAAATGTTCCAATAAGGGTTCTTTCCATTTATATAATGCATTGGTGCATATTATTTAAATGCACCACATCGATGCTTTATAGTAATGTCAACACCGGTGCCCCAATAATAAATAATAGCCTTTACGCTCTGTAATTCAAAGAGCACTGGTGCATTCAATTGAAATGTGATATATCGATATCATCCATTGACATAAAAAACTGGTTCCTTATTAATGTATTATTAAGCTAGAGCATATCATCATTTATACTACACCAGGAAGTAGAGTTAAAATAAATTTGCCGGGAAGTATTTGTGGTGCATGTTTACTTGATGGCACACTGATGCAATTGTCAATATAAGCACTAGGGAATTTATTTAGGAGAACCAATGTGGTTTAATGGTTTAACAACACTGAAGAGAATTTATTAGCAAAAGATCAATATGATGAACGAATTATGTATGCCCCACAACTATAGGTAACCAATTGCTACAATATGTCTAGTACATAAAACTAAATGTCTGATTTTCACAAACAATCATTTTAAAACGTACAACTTGCATTAACATCCAATTATATATATTGATCATCGTTCTTCACTTGAACCGGTGTCAACGCTCGAGCTACTTGCATGGCACCTCATTTATTCATCACTTGCAGATGATATTGTACCTAGTTATTTGGTTGAATGTTTTGTTGATTGGATTGATTTTTTTACTTCTCTTCATGTTCCATCTACAAACATAAAAATAAAGTGTAATGAGTATATTTGCATTGATGGGCATAATGCAAAAATAAATCATATACATGATTATGTAAATAAAAAAGCATACCATAACAAGAAGTGATTCACAGACAGTACACATTATTTCAAACTCATTCCTCATGTAGTTTATCAACAACTCTTTAGTTGGCTCCACTCCATACTTTGTTTCCTGCAAATTTTAAACACTGTGCAAACTCATAGATTTAACATAAAGGTTTCTTGTTGTTTTAGTTATAAAATGAGATAAGTAAAATAACATAGCTACTTACAAATTGCACAATTAACTCTTGATACCACAACATATACTCACAACTCATACTTAACCCACTGTAAACCAATTCTTTGGATGAATCTTCTTTATATTTTAACACCTGTTAGAAGGAATCCAAGGACGAGTGTAAAATAATTAAAATATAAATATCACAACAAATATGAAATTTTGATTAAGGAAAACACAAGTGCTCACAAAATTTGTGATCAACCCTTTTCTTTTGTATCATTATGTCTTATGTGTTGAATGGATTACATTTTGTATTCTTTTATGCATCAAAATAATTAAAAAATAATATTTCATGCAATAATTAAATTATATTTACATAAAAGAAATAATATGTGATTGCATACATTTGATGCATGTTGTTATTGATATGGTTCATCCTACGATGCAATTATGTTCATTTTCTTAACCATATACTTGTACACTTATTTGAACTTCCCGGCAAGAATTTTTCGCATATCACTTCATTCGTCCTTTGGGATTTTCAAAAAGCTTCCCAAAAAACAAAAAATCACAAAAAAAAAATTATATTGATATGAAAGTAAATATGTATAGCTGAAATATTAATTTCATGATTTTTTGTAGTAGTATATACATATTAGAAAAAAAAACAAGTTTAATAATAATACATTTAAAAAGGAAATGTTATTGTGTAATATTCAATTGCAATCCGGATAGCTCTCATTGACCATTTCTCTGGAAACACTTCATGTAGTTTATATATAACCTTATTCTTGGACTCACTTGACTGATTTTCGTATTGTAAGTGGAAAGTACATCTATATGTTATTCCCACTATGTCCCTCATAGTTTTATAAAAGTCTTCCCCCTTTCATTAACTTCCAACACCACTCTCGATGAAATATGGGCCAATTCATCATCATATACATCCTTCATATTTTTTAACCTCTTAGGACGACATTCCCTTCCCTCGTTGTCGATCCTTGCACAACACTAAACAAATGTGAAATATATTGTTTGAAAAATGTTAGAAAATATTCTTAAGTACATTATTACTGAAAATTCAAAAGATTTTTTTTTGTTGATTACCTTTTAATTCACTTAATCCATATTTTTGCAACTTTTCCGTCAAGGTTTTATTCTCATTTGCATTTAGATTGCAAATGATCTTAGCGAGTTTCTTCAAGCTTTTGCTTTGCATGACATGCATTAACCAATATACATCATTTAAACTCAGTAATAATTCAAATATATTAATTTTATAATAAAATTTTGAAGAACTTGTCTTGTTCTCTTTTTTGAATGTGCTCCCATTGTGCTCGTTGCCACAAGTTATTTTTTCTAAACTTATATAAACATATTCTATCAATAAATGTCATCCATCATTAAATAGAAAAAATTAACAAATAAATTAAATAATTATTTTTGGTTAACTGGTGTGATTTGTACATAAATAAGCACCGGTGTTTTATAATCCTACAAATGCACTGGTGTGCCAAATCCATAAGTACGCACGGGTATAGTGTGGCAAATTTTTAAAAAAAACTTAATTTTCACATATGTGTTTTATTTTAGAACATTGGTGTGTATCATCTTTATGTGTCGTGCCTATATAACCATGATACTCCTCCGGTTTTGATGTATCCTTGCGGATTCTTTGATGGGGCTGCGGTTGGGGGGGTGGTAATTGTGGGGCTGGTGCAGTACTTCATATGAACTGCAACGTTTCTTATAGAATTCATTTAAATTTGGGGGGAGGTACAAATACACGCAGTGAATTATGTGCCCTCTGGCTACTTTTGCACTTTGCTCGGCGCTTACAGATCTCTCCACTTGTTGTTATGGGTGATTCTTCAACCATAATTTCATGGGCTATGGGTTCTTCTTCACTTGATGTGCTGATCCTCACTAAATGGATGGATGCTGTTCGGAATTACATCAATGACTTGCAGCATATTCACTTTGCCCATGTTTACTGAGAGCATAATCGGGAGGCAGACATCCTTTCCAAGAGGGCTTTGGACTCTCCGACTGGTATTATCTTGTGGGAGGAATGGCATGAGGATCTTCTTTTCTCTCAGGGATCGGTTGATCTGCTTTGGACCTGACTCTTTTGGTATGGACTTGGACATTGATTTTTGTTTTTTCACTCATGATATATTTCGGCTATATTTTTGCAGGTACATAGTGTATCTTCCTCCAACTACTTGTTGGATTTTTGACTTGGTTGTCTCACGCGGCTCTATACTTTATGTTATTTGACTCATACGTCCAGGCCATTTGGTTGTTTTGGACTTTTATGGACTTATTATTATATGTATTTATGTCATGGCGATTTGATACTATGCCATCTGGGGACTTGTTTGATTATTGGCTTATGCAGCTGTTGGGACACTGTGTTATGATTGGGTTTTGGGTGGGACCCTGGATTCTGTGATGTTATCATGGGGCTTTGCATGTGCCCGTTTATGTATTTCATTCATGCCTTCATGGTATGAGGACCTGATGTATGATTTCTATTTACTATTTCGCGGTATTAATAGTAAGATATATTTTTCTGTGAAAAAAAAACCATGATTTGTTTTTTAAAGAATCAACATTGAAATAGTGTGATTTTTATTGAAGCGCATGGGTGCATTAATATGTACAATACGCACCGAAAAAGTGGTGTTTGTTTAAAAAAAAACACTAACATAGCCAAGTATCGACAACGTTTTAAAAAAAATAACATTAAAACAATGTTCTTTTTAGTGAATTGCATTGGTGCGTTAAAATGTATAATATGCACTAAAAAGGCGATAATGTTTTAAAAAAATTGGCAAGGACCACAATTTCGGCAGCCAGTGCAATGAGTGGACCCATTACATAGATTCCCCATATATAAAACATAAAGACATAAGTATACGATGTCTACAAATAAAAATAACATTGTGAAATAGAAGAGAGCATTAAACCCTAATGATAAATTTTGCAATCACACAAAACAAAAGGGAAGCGACAAGAAAACAAGGTTTTGCAATGTTAAAGGTAACTAGTAAAAACCTTTTTTCCAGAATATACTATAAATATTAGTAGGAAAGATTTATTAATGAATTTCTTAAAACTACCAAAAGAAAACTAATAACTAGAATTTTTTCTATGTAGAGCTATATGTGACCCACAATACCTTACCAATTTTGGCTCTTTAAAAAATTTTGGCCACTACAAAGTATTCTTTGGTAATATATCTTGTAGAACTCCCCTTTGAACTTTTGGAAAAATATTAAGATAGTGATAGACTTTATTTTATAACACATTTTATGTGACACTCTTTTTTAAAATAAAATTCCTACTCACTTACTCGTTGGATATTTATGTGCATTGATGAAAAGCGTGTAAAAATGTTTTTTTTAATATTTTTGTTTTCAATGCACATAAATGGCTAAAGCAAAATATTGTGTTTCATAAATAAGTTACCACCATATATTTAATAGGAAAATGCAAATTCAAACCTCCATTATTATATATTAGCGGATTATTTATTTAGTATATGTTTTTCTCTGGTGTTCTTCTTTTTTTTTCTTTTTTTTTCAAACCGGTGCAGTGGGTTGAAACAAATGCACCATATTCATGTTATAGCTATGAATTATTTATATTTGATGTTGAAATGATACAGAAATAAATAAAAATACTCCATAGGATACATATGTTCTTTAAACTCATACCATATACCATATATATATGTTCAAAATTCTTTTTAAAGTTAGGTTGTTATATGTTTCACAAAGTTTCTTTAAGAGTGTAGACAAGTATTGATTGTTGATTTGCCTCAAATGCAAGTAGAAAACATTATAATATCAAATGGAGAATTCTTCAAATTCCAAATCATACCATATTCTTCAAAGTTCAAGTTCTCCATTGTCGTTTGCAGTAACTTTAGATTTTAATTATATTTTGATCGTATATAATTGAATTTATGTTATTTATGCACATGCATGTGAATAATTATGCATTGAATTTTGTAGGATCCTAATTAAAGATTGAGTTTTGATGCATAAGACATTACATTAGTTGAATAAATTCACATTCTCTTGTCATGCAAAAGATGCTACAAGCATCTAGTAGATGGAAATGGAAGTTCGCTTTACCCTGTTAATTGCAACATGTTATCTTCTAACCACAATCGTGAGTTGGTGGTACTTCATCGTCATGAATTTGATCTCTTTTATGACACCTCAATAGTATGTGGTTTTTCAATATGTCAAGGGTTGAAGGAGAACCCTCAGCGTGTCAAACTGGCCCATTATAGTGATGATCAACTACCCATTGTTGACGATCTAATACCTCTCACTGTAGTCAAAATTCCAATAGGTGATATTGAAAAGTAACATAAGAACATTTCTATATGATCATTTTTTCAAAATTTAGAATCCTAAACAAGTATGTTTCATCCTAAATTGACCAAATTGTCTCCTTCTATTGAGTCAAATAAGAGTTATAATGATCCAAAGTATGATATCAATACCACTCAAAACATATCTACTAGGAGATCCAAAAAGTTGTACGACATGAGAGAAAAAAATGTTCAAATATACATCAAAGTCAATTCAATTGTTGGAGGGTAGCAATGACTTCTCTCTTCCTATCCATTTGCAAAGTTAATACAAACCTCTTACAACCATGCTTTGTATGGATGGCCATCTTCTCTACCTATGCCCGATGTTGGAAATGAGTTCTCATTTTGTGGTGATAATTATATGGTTGCCAAGTCTAAAATATATGTTTCAAATATTGGGTTGTTTATCCTTTCACATGTATTCATTCCTCCCAAATAATCAATAGAACTTATGCCATTTTTGGTCTTCTTTATGTTAATTTTTGAGCATTAATTCAATATACTCTAGGATCTTTACTGAGAGAATAACATGTATAGTATATCAATGCATATCAATCATCACAAGATGCAAACATAAGAGACAATAGACACACATAGTTTCAGTGGGGAAAACCCTAAGGTGAAAAAACCCACAACTTCCTCAGAGATAGATAGAGCAATGATACAACCAAAGTACAACCCAAGTACACAAAGATAGTCTCCTCCTAAAAGTTGATCCTCCTCCTCACATGTGCACCACTTTCCGAGTGATGGATAAGTGAGTAATGAAGTGATCAAATAGAGAGATCCCGCTCTCTATTTATACTTGTTCTGAGCAGCCTAATAAACTTATGGGGCCGACTTGTCTAACTCAGCCTAATAACCCCAGGTTAACTTAATCAGGGCCAACCCCACACATGGTGGTCTAATAACCCATCGGCAAGTTACGACACTTGCGACACATGTCAATACAAATGAAGACACTTCCGTATAGAGGAATAGTACATCTCTATAAAAGTACAATAAAATACATAGATGAAATACATTCTGAAGTTACATATACATCAACACTCCCTCTTAACTAGGAACCTATTTCTCGACACAGATCTGCTAACACAAGTCTTCTTCTCTAGATCATCATCAGCGAATCATCGTCCTCAAATCATCGTCATCATCACTGCTGCTGCTATATCAATCAATCTCTGAATCTACTCATCATAGGAAGTTCTACAGAGCTAGTACTTTTTCATACTAGATGTAGGCCCACCACCTGTAGGTCTTCATCATCACTGGCCATACTGTGGAATACTCAGGACTGATTACGTGCCTCAACAAAACCTCAAAAGAGCATCCCATGACTGATTACGAGCACACTGCTCAACCTATCGGATCTCCCAGGATCTTTTACATGTTGACCTTCACAAAACCTACTCAGAGCATCCCAGGATGTTATGAGAAAACCACTCTACCTGTCTGGATCTTGATAGAGCATCCCAGGCTGTTACGAGCACACTGCTCTACCTGTCCGGATTTTAAAGGATATTTTCTATGTGAACTTTCGCGAAACCTACTCAGAGCATCCCAGGCTATTACGAGCAAACCGCTCTACCTGTCTGAATCTTGATAGAGCATCCTAGGATGTTACGAGCACACAGCTCTACCTGTCCGGATTTTAAAGGATCTTTTTTATGTGAAACTGTAGAAAAACCTACTCAGAGCATCCCAGGATGTTACTAGCACACCGCTCTACCTGTCTGGATCTCGATAGAGCATCCCAGGCTGTTACGAGCACACCGCTCTACCTGTCCGGATTTTAAAGGACCTTTTCTATGCTACCTGCACAACCTGTCCACGACCACAGAGTATCAAACCGATACTCATCATACATCATCCTGATGTACATCATCACATGATCAACTTGATCATCATCATAGCATCAACCTGATGCATATCATCTGGAGCAACATCCTAAAGCTCGTCATCTGTGATCATCCTGATCATCATCATAGCATCAACCTGATGCATATCATCTGGAGCAACATCCTGAAGCTCGTCATATGTGATCATCCTAATCAAACAATATATCCATCTGATGCATACAAAGTATCTACCTGATACATATCATCATACATGATCTACCTGATCATACAATGCATCCACCTGATATACATAATGCATCCACCTGATACATACATAAGTACATGATCTACCTGATCATACAATGCATCCACCTGATACATACATAAGTACATGATCTACCTGATCATACAATGCATCCACCTGATACATACATAAGTACATGATCTACCTGATCATACAATGCATCCACCTGATGCATACATAAGTACATGATCTACCTGATCATACAATGCATCCACCTGATACATACACAAATACATGACCTGATCATACAATGCATCCGCCTGATACATACACAAATACATGATCTACCTGATCAGACAAGTACCCACCAGATACATATACAAATCCATGATCCAACTGATCATAACAAGCATCCAACATGATGCATATACATATACATGATCACACTGATCAAAGAATACAACATGATGCATATACAAATACATGATCACACTGGTCAAAGCATCCAACATGATGCATATATAGAGCAGTAACTGGAGCATCATCCTGATGCTCATCATCCAACGCTTACATCCATAGCCATGGAAGGATCCTCCTTTCACCATGCTTGGAATGGATTCAGCAAATGTGTCCTTCACTTCTTCCTCGAAGTATTAATCGATCTGAAGGACACCAAGCCTCTCTCTGAAGTACTCGAACTTCACTCTGGCTAGTGGTTTCGTCAATACATCAGCAACTTTCTCATCCGTCACAACATACAGGAGCTTCACTACTCCTCTTTGCACCATATCCCTGATATAGTGATATTTGATCTCGATGTGCTTCGACCTGTCGTGGAACACTGGGTTCTCAGACAGCTTCACACAACTCTAGTTGTCACAAAAGATAATAGTAGCCTCCAACGGGAGATCAAATAACTCAGACAGTGGCTTCTGGAGCCATACTGCCTCACAACTAGCCAAACATGCTACAACGTACTCTGCTTCGGCTGTACTCAGTGCTACGTAGGATTTCTTCCTGCTAAACCAAGAGATCACACCTGATCCCAAACTAAAGCAACACCCAGATGTGCTCTTCCTATCTGCAGCACTGCCTGCCCAATATGAATCAACATAACCCTGCAGGTTAAACTTTTGATTCACATCATACTTGAGCCCATAGTCAACTGTACCCTTCATGTACCTCAGAATATGCTTTACAGCAACTAGGTGAACATCTTTGGGATCCATCAGGAACTGGCTCAATGTGTTCACTGCAAAGCAAATATCTGGTCTAGTGTTCGTCAGGTACATCAAGGACCCAATCATCTGACGATACATAGTGACATCAACCGGATAAGATGAAGCATCACACAGAAGCTTCAGGTTTGATGCCATAGGTGTGGCCATGGCCTTGCAATCCATCATCCCGAACCTCTTTAGGATCTCTACTGCATACTTTCCTTGTCCAAGGAAGATACCATCTGCACTCTGCCACACCTCCATGCCTAGAAAATAGTGCATCATCCCCAAGTCCTTCATCTCGAACTTGGCAGCAAGCTTCCTCTTGGTATCAACAATCAAACTATCTTCTCCTGTAACAAATAGGTCATCTACATACAGAAGTAGTACCACTGGATTGCCTTCCTCAACCTTGTAGTAAAGGTTGGAATCCGCTTTACTCTTGGTAAAGCCCAAAATGGATAGAAAACTGTCTATCCTACCATACTAAGTCCTAGGAGCTTGCTTCAAGCCATACAAGGCTTTCTTCAATCTGCACACATATGACTTCCTGTCATGTGTCTCAAAACCAAGTGGTTGCTCCACATACACTTCCTCCTCGACTACACCATTAAAGAAAGCTGTCTTGACATCCATCTGGTGTATCTTCCAGTTCATCACTGCAGCCAAAGCAAGTACTGATCTGATGGAAACATACCTGGCTATAGGAGAAAAAGTTTCTTCATAATCAATCCCTTCTTTCTGGGAAAATCCACGAGCTACAAATCTCGCTTTGTATTTCTCTATGCTGCCATCTGCAGCATGCTTGATTTTGTAGATCCATTTGGAAGTCACAACAGACTTCCCTTCAGGTCTTGGGACTACATCCCAAACATCATTTTTCATTATTGATTGGTATTCCTCGACCATGGCATCCTTCCATTATTTCTTTTCCGTTGCCTCTTCATAACTGGAAGGTTCTTTGTTCATGATATCACAGAGTAAAGCAACATAGCTGGTATGTGATCTAGTTCTCTTCCTTGATCTGTGTTCTTCTTATGGAATGCCATACCTTTATGCATCTTGAATGAGCTCTCTAGCCCATCCAAGTTTCCTATTGTGAGAATCCTTCTCACGAGTTGGATCTACAGGCTCTTGTGGATCTTCAATTTCACGATCAACATCTGGAATTGCTTCAGTCATAGTAGTGTCTTGAAATTTGGTTTCCTTTGGTTCTTCATGATCTTCAACAGGTGTCTTCCTTGACTTGATGAATGTTGAGTTTTCATCAAATGTCACATCCCTGCTGACATCAATCTTCTTGAACCTTGGAAAGTATATTCCGTAAGCCTTCGAGCTTTCACTATACCCCACAAAGATACCCTTCTTTCCTGAAGGATCTAGCTTTGTCCTCTTTTCCTTTGGAACATGTGTATATACTGGACAACCAAAAATTCTGAGATGGATGACTTCAGGCTTCTTACCAGAGAAGACCTCTTCTCGTGTCTTATTGTCCAATATCTTGTGAGGTGTTATGTTCTGCACATATATAGCTGTCTTGTTGGTTGTGGAGACAAATCTTCCAGTATCATAAATGATGATTCAGCCGTGTTCATACCCCAGGTTTGGTTATGATCTTGGCCCGACGCTTAGGGGGTCCAGGGGGGTCGAACCCCCCCCCCTCGGCTGGGGGGTGCAGGGTCCAGCGGCCCCCCGCCCCCAAGTTACGGGGGTTCTATTTTTTTGGGGCTGTTTTCGCTACCAGTTTTTGGGCCCATGGTTTTGGGTAACCCGTGGTATTTTCCCATTGTATTTCCCTTATAAAAGAAATACATCAGTAATACGTCTATGTTTAATGATGTATTAGGTTTTATGCATTGTAAAGATCTCTAAGATCTGTGAAGAGAGACTATGAGAAAGTGAAGAGGAAGTGCAACGGTTGTGCTGCAGGTTGTATCCCTTCAATTTGCTGGACGGAATAATAATAAGGACTGGCAACTTCAGTGTGGACATAGCCCAAGTTGGGTGAACCATGATATATCTGTGTCTCTCTTGTAATGTGTATGTGTGATTATATTTGCATTTTTGTTTATTGTTATTGCTCTGCGATCCTGTTTTTCTAACAATTGGTATCAGAGCCGAAGGTCTATTTGGCAGATAAACCCGTAGGAAGCTAGGGTTTCTGGTTTGAGTGGGAGCAATGGAAGAAGAAGGAAAGTTTAAGGTCGAGAAGTTTAACGGCCAAAACTTCTAGTTATGGAAGATGTAAATGGAGGACTATCTATACCAGAAGGATCCATTCCTACCATTGGGAGGAAGAGCAAAGCAGCCAGCGGCTATGAATGACGAAGAATGGGAGGTTCTTGACAGAAAGGCTCTGGGAACAATACGGTTGAGCCGGGATTCGTCGGTGGCTTTCAATATCTCAAAAAAATCGACAACGAAGGGTTTGATGAGTGCATTGGGTAAGCTGTATGAAAAACCCTCGGCCTCCAACAAGGTATTTCTAATGAAGCGTTTATTTAATATGAAGATGTCTGAAGGTGGATCTGTTACTGATCATTTAAATGAGTTTAATATGGTTACAAATCAGCTAAGTTCTGTAAGTGTGAAATTTGATGATGAGGTTAGGGGTCTTCTAATGTTGTGTTCATTGCCAGAAAGATGGAATAGCTTGGTCATGGCTGTAAGTAACTTTATATCTGGTTCAAACACCTTGAAATTTGATGATGTTATTGGTGTTATTCTTAGCGAGGAAATGCGAAGAAAAAGCACAGATGAGACATCGGGTAATGAGTTGACCATGGAGAGCAGGGGAAGACAAAAGGATAGAGGAAAGAGCCAAGGTAATCGTGGAAAGTATAAAACGGAAAGATCTAAATCTAGACTGGGAAAAATAGAGTGTTGGAACTGTGGAAAGAAAGGACATCTGAAGAAAGAATGCAGATCTCTAAAGAAGAAAGGAGATGCACAGAAGGAAACTACCCAGGAAGAAAATGTAGTAGGTGATGTGTTACAAGATGCTTTGATTCTTGCATTAGATAATGCTAGTGATTATTGGGTAGTAGATTCATGGGCTTCATGTCATGCTACACCCCATAGGAAATAATTTCATGATTATGTTCCAGGTGATTTTGGACATGTTTTATTGTGTGATGATGAGCCATGTAAAATTGTTGGAATGGGTAAGGTATGGATAAAAGTTAAGAATGGAACTAACTGGATGTTAAAAGATGTTAGGAATATTCCTGCTATGAAAAGAAATCTAATCTCAATAGGGTAGTTGGGAGATGGCGGCTGTCCATCTACATTTGGAGAAAAGTGGTGGAAGATCACTAAAGGATCAATGGTGATAGCAAAAGGAGACATAATAGGTACGTTGTATTTATGTCCTCATAATACTGAAAATTCTATCTCTTTAGCTTCCATAGGAATAGATACAGCATTGTGGCATCATAGGCTTGGCCACATGAGTGAGAAGGGGATGCAGATTCTCCACTCAACTAAGTTGTTGCCAGATTTGAAGCAGGTAAGTTTGGAATTCTGTGAAAACTGTGTTTATGGAAAACAGAAGAGAGTCAGATTTCTCAGGGTTGGGAAACAGAAGAAGAATGAAAAGTTAGAGCTTGTGCATACAGATGTATGGGGACCAGCTCAGGTACAATCTCTTGGTGGCTCTCATTATTATGTTACATTTATTGATGATGCAACTAGGAAAACTTGGGTTTATTGCATTAGACAAAAATCTGATGTGTTTGCTACTTTTAAGAAGTGGAAAGCTTTGGTTGAGAATGAGACAGGAAAAAGGTTGAAGTGTCTCAGATCTGATAATGGAGGTGAGTACTGTGGCAAGGAGTTTGATAGTTACTGTTCATACCATGATTTTCGTAGAGAGAAGACAGTCCCAAGAACACCACAAGAAAATGGTGTGTCAGAAAGGATGAACAGAACGATCATGGAGCGTGCAAGGTGTATGAGATTGCATGCAGGGTTGCCCTTACAATTTTGGGTAGATGCTGTAAATATTGTTGTTTATTTAATAAACATAGGACCTTCAAGTGCTTTGGATGGTGGTATTCCAGAGGAGGCATGGACAGATAAAAAGGTAAAATACTCATTTCTGAGAACGTTTGGTTGTGAAGCATTTGTCCATATTGATAAAGAAATAGAACAAAGCTTGAAGCTAAATCCAAGAAGTGTACCTTTATTGGATACGGGGTTGATGAATTTGGTTATCGTTTATGGGATTATAAGAATAAAAAAATCATCAGGAGTAGAAATGTAATATTCAATGAAAAGTTCATGTATAAAGATCAATTGCAGGGAAAGAAACAGGAAAAGGAAAACACATAGTACACAGTACTTGATGAAATTGAAGAAAATGAGGTTCCAAAGGTGCCAGAAAATCAAGAACAACAACAAGTACCTAAAACTCCTGCAACTGTAAGAAGATCTACCAGGTTAAGTAGACTCCCTGAACGATACTCTCCTTCAATGTATTATTTATTGATGACTGATTCTGGTGAACCAAAATGTTATGAAGAAGCAATGCAGGTGGAAACTAGAAAGAAGTGGGAGCAAGGCATGAATGAGGATATGGACTCATTGGTAGGAAACCAAACTTGGGATTTGGTTCAGTTGCCTGTTGGTAAAAGAGCATTGCAGAACAAATGGATTTACAGGTTGAAGAAAGAATAAGGAGGCAAGAAGCAGTACAAGGCCAGACTTGTTGTAAAGGGGTTTGCACAAAAGAAAGGTATAGATTTTGATGAAATATTTTCTCCTGTTGTTAAGATGACTTCAATTAGGACTATCTTAAGTCTAATGGCGGTAGAAGATTTGCATCTTGAACAGTTAGATGTAAAAACAGCCTTTCTCCATGAGGATTTGGAGGAAGAGATATATATGCAGCAACCACAAGGGTTTGAGGTCAAAGGTAAGGAGAATTTGGTGTGCAGGTTGAAAAAGAGCTTGTATGGTTTGAAGCAAGCTCCAAGGCAGTGGTATGTAAAATTTGACAGGTTTATGACAGAACAAGGTTATAGTAGATGTCATTCTGACCACTGTGTTTATTTCAAGAAGCTAGACAATGAAAGATATATTATCTTGTTACTGTATGTGTATGACATGCTTGTTGCAGGGTATAAATGTACTCAAAAGGAAGCTAGCTAATTCATTTGCAATGAAGGATTTGGGTGCTGCAAAGCAAATCCTTGGTATGAGAATAACAAGAGGCAGGAAAAATCGCAAATTAACATTGTCTCAGAGCGAGTACATACAAAAGGTGTTGGAGAGGTTCAGAATGCAGAATGAAAAACTAGTAAGTACACCTTTGGCCAGCCATTTCAGTCTAAGTAAGGAAATGTGTCCCAAGACACAGGAAAAGACAGATTACATGTCCAAGATTCCCTATCAATCAGTATTTGGCAGCTTGATGTATGCCATGGTGTGCACAAGACCAGATATTGCACAAGCAGTGGGAGTTGTGAGCAGATATATGAACAATCCAGGTAAAGAACATTGGAAGGCAGTACAATGGATTCTAAGGTATTTGAGAGGTACCACCACTCAGGCATTATGTTTTGGAAGTTCAGAAACTGTTCTACAGGGATATGTTGATGCAGATATGGTAGGTGATAAGGATAGCAGGAGGAGCACCACAGGGTATGTGTTTACTGTAGGTGGAACAACAGTAAGTTGGATTTCGAGACTGTAGAAGGTTGTTGCACTTTCAACAACAAAAGTAGAGTATGTTGTTGTTACAGAGGCTAGTAAAGAGATGATTTGGTTGCAAAGGTTTATGGAGGAAGTGGGTAAGAAGCAGAAGGATAGCAGGTTGTATAGTGAAATCCAAAGTGCCATTCATATTGCAAAGAACTCAGCATTCCATTCTAGGACTAAACATATACAGTTCAAGTACCATTTCATACGCTCTATTATGGAAGATGAACTATTAAAGCTGGAAAATATACATACTAGCCAGAATCCTGCAGACATGTTCACAAAGGTAGTGACCAGAGAGAAACTGAGTTCTTGCTTGGTTTCAGTTGGCCTTCTAGCATGAAGGTGAAGATGAGAAATTTGCCAAGTCCAAGGTCCAACAAGTACAACATCGGTGGAGTTATTGTGATCAGTCTCCAAGTGGGAGATTGTTGGTTGTGGAGCTAGATCTTCCAGTCTCATAGATGATGATTCAGCTGTGTCTGTACCCCAGGTTTCATCAAAGATTACAAATAATTGTTTACAAGGTTATAGCTAAGAATATTTTGTGTAATATTTTAAACCATTTTAGTTGCTTGAAAATCAATTTAATGTGTAATGTGTTTATCCATCTAGTATTTTGCATAGATTGTATGGAAGGATTGATTGAAGATGAATTTTATTTAGTCAAAGAATACCCTAATGAAACAATTTATTTTGATGAAATTTAAACTTTAATTCAATTTAAGATATTGTTATTAAATAAGGAACATATTGGAATTAAAAATTACATACGCATTTCTAATTTAAATCATCAATTCATCTCAAATTTGATTTCAAAATAGAGAAATCAATAATGATGTTAATATTAACATACACAACAAATTTCATAAACAACATTAGCATCAATGTGACATGAAAAGGCATAACATATATGAACGATAATATCAAAATCAATATATATGTTAGATATACATGTCAAATATGTCAAATATGCCATCTTAAATTTGAATGAGTGATACATCTCAAATTTAATTTAAAATTAGAAAAAAAAAACATTAATAATAGCAATCATTAGCATACAAATAATATAATATTTCATAAATTAAAAAAAACATCAAGATCAACATGATATGAAAAATGGAACATAAATATGAATGATAATATCAAAATCACTGTGTGTGTGTGTGTATGTCAAATATACATATCAGTCAGAAAAATAAAAAGAAAAATGTAGAATATACATTGTAGCAATTAAATGTATACATCTGATCAAATATAATTGTTATAAGATAGGTAGTCTACCAATGGATTAGATGCATAAGTACTTCCATCATTATATCCAAAGGCGTGATCACGTGCCTCTACTACTAGAGCTAGAGGTATGATTAGTACCTCTACTAGATAAAAATATAGTAGCCAACATCTTCTATATATCTTCAGTAAGAGTCATATGACCATATGCGACCATCTTATCTACATTAGTAATGAGTGAATTAGGAGTCATAGCTGGTGGGTCGGCTACTAGAACAGAAGAGGGTGGTTGGTCGGCAAGTGGAGGAGGATATGGTGTTTGGTTTACTTCTTGAGGTGGGTCAACCTGTGGAGGAGGATATGATGGTTATTCAACTTGTGAAGGTGGGTCAGCCTATGGAGGAGAAGATGGTGGTCAATCGACATGTCGAAGTGGGTCGACATATGGAAGAGAGGGTCGTTAGTCGATTTATGGAAAAGGAGGTGGAGGAAATGGAGGATCACCATATGAAGGAGATTAATCAGATGAAGAAGATTGAATGTGATGGTTACCCCTCATCCTCTTGAGTAGGCTAACTACACCGACAATATGATGCATCAATAACAATATATCACACAGAAGGGTCACCTATATCTATGAGAGATCCAGGTCTCATCTAATTTGTATAGTGCATATTAGGCACACTCCATGTCGAACCATCAATCCACATAATTGATTGGAAATATCCTAAAAGATTCTACAATCTAGCCTATGTCACAAGCTTGGAATTTGTAACTGAGGTAGCTCATCAAACTCATCCATCTCCCCATCAAGTTGGAGAGGAGCATCCCCATCAATATTTACAAAATATTAGTCAACAATAGTTAGACAAGTTAAATATATTTTTATATATTTTAACACATATGCATTATATAAGTTAAAAAAATTCAACTAGATTAATCAAATCATAACGCTAACGTTACCTCTGGCATCTAGTGGCTCGTGCTACATAAATAAGATGTTGGGACGCCATTTCCGATCCATCCTTGCATATGAGTACTACACAAGTTCCATGGTATGATCCTTCTCGCTAGAGAGCATCTTCAGTACTCTAGAGTGATCCTACATGGGAACTTCAACTTTCCCTGCACATATGCACATTGGTTCTCTTCCTAGGAGGGATACAGTCGACTGTGGACCTATTGATTGTAAACCTCTCAAAATATAAACAAAACAACTATGAATCAAAAGGGAAGACTACCATCCCATCAAACATAGTATGACAGCGATCCAAAACAAAATATTTTTTTTGTAAAAAAATGGTAGACCACCGGATACATCTAGGTGTCTACACTAAAGAATCTACATATACAAAAGGGGGAAACTAATGTGGTTCTCACCAAAGGTGTGTTGGACCACTTTCATGACCATAAGAGAGAGGCACTTAACCTCCTCTACATTGAAAACATGTAAATCCAACTAGCCATTAGAAATATGGAAGCTAGACAGGGTAGTGATGTCCTAATTGACATATCTCTGAACATATGATATATGACTCTCTCCTGCAACACTAGGTATGGTAAATTGAGGAATTCAGGAACATCCTCTCCTCTCCTCTCCTAGATAGCTCAGTAATGAAATATATGTCCTTCTATGTGGGTTGGAACCACAGATCGAGACCGACTATAAATTCCTACTTGGCATGATCCCACTGATGGATCAACTATCTCAGCATTACAGTGCCCCCCCAAAGGGTTTTCACATCCTCATTAAACATGAGGAAGCCAACAATATTATACAAGATATAATGAGTCCAATATATAATAAGGTGAGCATACAAGTACCTCTCCCTCTCTCTATCCTTCCAGTCCCATACAACATTGTATTGGTCGTCATAATCCTCTTGTTACTACTACTATTGTCCTCATTGTTGTATCTAATTAACAAACAAAATTAATGTATTAGGAATGAGTGCGCGTGCACACACACACACACATCATATAAAAATGAATATGTTTATTTATCTAAATACAATTTTTTTTTGCGAAAAAATGTAAAAACATGAACACATCGTCAATGGTGGATAACTATCCTTAGCGCACTAAGCTCTTGGAGATCCTTCCACACTTACTTTACACCCCTTTTTTGCACATTATTTTTCTTTCATTTATATCATTAAACCCTCAATTAGTGCATCCTCTTGCTCTTGATTGTAACATTAGGAGCTCTTTCATCCTCAAAGGATTTATTTGTAAACGCTAATAACTAAAGCAATAAAGATCTTTGATAATCTTTGCTTAGGTTGGAGACTCCACTTTGGAAAGGAAATGACCAATAAGCTTCACATTTATAAGTACAATTGTAACTGTACATTATCTGATTTGGTTTTTATGGATTAATTAATCATAAATGATCAACACATATCCTCTATAATCCCCAGGTTTGTGTGTTGTTTAGACAGTTGGATGTGACCTACTATCCAATGAGTCTTGGAAAGGGGGAAGTCGATCAATATAAATGACCACGAATAGAAGGAACTGAGAAGCCTATGAGAACATGTGACCCCTCAAAATGCCTTAGCATTTTGAATATTCCATCCATCAATTCAAAGATTTTGTTCATGATGCCACTAAGTAGAATTGCAGATTTTAAAGGACACATCTAGACAATTGGAGTTTTCATAGTATTAAAAAGTGATGGTGGAAACACATTTGAGGTTCTTTTATGGATATATTTTTAGAATTCTGAGGACAAATAAACATCTTCAAAGAATATAACTATAGACGGCTATAAGTAGAGGGATATAAGTATGTTGTTCATGGGTAACTTATATTGCATATCCCATGGGTTTAGGACATAAATACTATAGCTAATAATAATTTCATATTGAAGCTTCACATATAGGCCATATGAATATTGGTGAGGATGCAACCAAGGGTATGAATACCATCACATGCACATGAATAATGTGATAAAAGTAGAGAAGACTTGGAGAAGACCATGATTACTCTTGAGAATACCAGATGCCAATGCAATAAACATGGGATGTGGTTCAAGACAATTTTTAATAAATACAATGCAATGAAAATAAACCTAATTGTATAAGCAATTTCCATCTTCTTCTTTTTTCATGTGGTTCACAAACCCCCTAGTGGGGCTGCTACGTCCACAGTAAGATATCCCAGGGGGGGGACACCCAAAGGGGTCGCACCCTGTTCTCTTAGATTATGAAGCTAACCCGATGGGGACATAAAGTGAGGCCCTTATATAGTGATGTATAGCCACCCAGGGATTTGACCCCGAGACCTTTTGCTCACAACTTACAACACTCAACCACTTAAGCTAGCCCACCGAGCTATAAGAATTTCCATCTACTAAAGTAATTAAATAAAACCAAACTATTTCTAAAATAACTAGAAAATCCTGGAACCAAAAGATTTCCATATAGAGTGTAAATATTACCATCACCTTGATCTTTGAGTAGAAGGACCAAGTGAAGTTGGGTTTGTCTTCCTCCTTAAATAGAATACGATTGACCATAAGATGAACATAACAATATTAAAAAAATACAAAAAGTTTCAAAATTCATAAGCAGGAGACCATGATCCCTACAAATATCATCCAAATTCAAAGTTCCTACCACATTGGTTCTAATAGTCTCAAGCTTGTGGGATTCACACCAATCCACATTAGGATGACATGTCACACCTGTAGCATGAAAAACATGAGTAGGATTGATGTTATGTATGTCCATTTGTATTTGAGACCTATCCTCCAATATCCCATTTCCATATTCATAGGTTATGCCACGATTTTCGCATATCTTCCTAATAATCCCTCCAATCGATCCATTCTGCCCATATATCAAGAACTTCAAGGAATATTTATGAATATGGTTGCTGGAGGTATCTAGCATGTGATTCTGATGGATACCATTCTCTAGCACCGGAGACTTCATGTAAACCACATCATTGGATTTTGTATACCTCTCAACCAGGTTATTTATTAAAGGATTAAAGTTGGTCGTTTCTAGGCATAAGAGGTAGTTTTTTCAATGCTCTACAAAACAATATCCACTTACCACCAAATCAAAACCATTCTCAAAATTGATAGCCAAAAAGAGAGAGGAAAGGGAAGAATTAAATACCGAATATCAATTGAGTGACCCACCCCTTGAATGTTTTATGGGAACAACCATAATACCAAAGTGAACTATCGAATCTATGCATTGAAACCTTGAATGTAAATCCTTGGCAGTTGCAGAGTGACCCAAAAAAATTAAAATGAAAATTATACCAACCTACAATTAATAGCAGTTGTTGAAGGGGATTTAGACTCCAAATTATTTTCAAAAGTCTTCTTCAAATCAAAATTCCTTTCCTACCTTTTTCAGCAACTACAATATATACCCAATTCTCAAACCCATTCCCTCAAACTGACGCTCATGAACAATTGCTTAAATGTCCATTGAAATTCTGAATAATTACTCCAAAACCCCTCTCCTCAACCAAATCATAGATTAAAAAAAATTCACTTCTCCCTAATTACCTCTCAAAACCTCACAAAACGTCCCCTTCTCACCAAAGCCAAAGATTTGGTTCCAAAGAGACATCCTTCTAGGTTTCGCAGCTTCATGGTCACTATGGTCATCTTCATGGTCATCCTGGTTTTGTGTCTCTTACCTAATTTCCTCTCAAAACCCCACAAAATGTCCCATTCCATCCAAATCCCTATACTGGGTGCCAAATACACCTCCTTCCAGGTTTCACGGCTACATGGTTGCTCTGGTTGGATTCATGGTCATTATGGTTTTGTTTATCTATGGCTTTTGCATATACAATAATGTCATGTTTTTATTTCATTATAATTCTCTTTTCAGTGTTTATATGTTTTTATATTATTTTTATATTACAATATATAATATATAAATTAGATTATATTATTACATATAATATTACTAGCAAATGTGGAGGATTAAGAGATATTGTCGATTCATGTGGAATATCAATTTACAAGAAATGATGAGAAAGGGATTGTTATGAATATCATATCCTAGAAAGAAGCTCAATGAATATGAAGGAAATCCAAAGATAATCAATGCTCTATATATGATTTAATCTATTTAAAAAATGTATATTAAAGATTTGGTAATAATACAAATCCATTTTGGTTTTTATGCTAGTGGGTGTTGTTGGGACTAGCTACAAGTATTGGTCGAGTTTAGTGAAATGGATACCCCATTTATGGAGATGGTACATGATTTAGTGGACTACTCTATAATAGATCCCTTTGAGGGATTCCAAACCTAGAGTACATGTCCCATTGAATGTGGAGGTTCAATTTCACCTAGAAGTTATGTTACACTTCCTAATCCCTCGTTTATGAATCAAGATTCATTTGGGTCTTTAGGTCTAGGAAAAAAAATGGGTTTTCCAATTGGAGCAGGAGTAATATATTATATGGATGCTAGAATATCTCATGAGATATTGGATCAGACCCCATACATACTTAAGTGATAACTAATTGTCGTGACTAACGTTTTTGGTCGCGTAGTCACTAATTACCCACTTTTGTGCTAATGCATGCTCTTAGGTTGCTTTCATTTGTCTTCCCTAACACCTCAAAATAATATTGGGTTATTAGTTTGGTTCCAACCTTATAGGTTTGTTATCTTATCCTAGTGCATCTCAAAAGGCCTAGTCCTCTCATACCTTGGAAAATTCAACCCTAGAATCTCAAAAGAAGTTCTAACACAACTAGTAAAGGGGAAGTATCAAACCCATCTAAGAGTACTTTGGCATATAAATCGAAACATGACCTTAAAACCTTCACCCTCTATGTTCATAACAACAAAATCATACTTACCACATCCTAATTGAATGGATATATATATATATATATATATATATATATATATATATATATATATCTTTGATTATCTTAAGACATATATTATTTATCATCACCCATGAGAAGGGAGCATTTAATCTACTTTAGAGAGGTTTTACCATGTTATTCTAAAAGGATCTAAAGATGATGTTAGCATGGAAACCGTGATCAACAACATGTTCAACTATAAATCCATGAATCTTTTTCACAACTTCACATAATGAAAGCTAATTGGTTTCAAGAGGATCCCAAACCAACTCGTACAAAGAGGTTGGGACAATAATTTTCTAAGGACAAGTTGATCACATTTAATAGAATCCATATCATGTGCTAATTGTTGGTCTATTCCAAAACCTTGTTTATCTCTTCCCAGTTCAATTGTTATATTCTATGTAGTTTATGCTTGTGCAACTTTGGACAATAAGACTTGATATAATTACTACACAATAAGATTGTTTCATCCAAGGACTTACATACTTGATTAACGCTCTTAATGGTAACTGGAACAAGTTCGTCATTATCAAGAACATCAAGGATAGGTTTATTACCTTGTCAATTTCTAACATCTTGTGATTAATTTTACATATATGGGGTTTAATTAGCTATAATCTAGATGATGGCATAGCCTTGAGGATTTGCACATGTAAAAATATACACATGGTTGGATATAAATCCCATTGTTTGCACATAGGGGTTATAGTATTATGTGTAGTCACCTATTGGTCATGAGTATTGATACGAAATGGATCAATATATGTTTTTTCATCTATTTTGGTGTTGTTGGGGTTGAAAGATTGGATAAATTGGCTTGTAGGGCCCATTCTAGGGGTAGGTCTCACTTTGCATATTTCAGGTCCAGAACCTTCTAGGGCTTGTTTGAGGGTCTAAATGTTTTTTTTATTATTATCAAAAAGTACATCTCTTTTCTACGGATGTTCATGCAATTCTACACTTTTAGACCTTTCTAGAAGTCCAAGAATCGCCTCAAATGGAGTCTATATGAAGAAGTTATGCATCCCGCAAGTTGACATATCCAATTGACCACCATCTTACTGAGTGGATTCCAAGTCAACTATGTTTTTCCATGCACATATGTGGATATAGTCACTTGTGGAATTTCAAGAACATTCTAAAAGGTCCAAAACCTTAACCCTAATAAGAAATTGCGGCATGCAAAAACCATAGAATTAACCCTAGAACGAATATCAGGCTATGTTAAATATTAGGTCGATGTTATTATATTGTTCCATAGTTGAGAAACAACGTGGGAGTGGATATTAGAGCATAACAAAAGAAGTAGGAGAACTTATAGTATCCATTTTAGCCATAGAGTCATAGGTAGCTCCATAGAGAGTACCTTTCCCTATGTATTTGCATTTTATATAAAAGAGAAAGGCATAGTCCTCACTCTTGGCTAGGTTTTTCCCCATAGTGGGTTTTCCCAGGGTAAATGTTGTGTGATTGTGTGGATTGTGTATTTATTTTCTCTAGTTAAGTTTCTTTCATTTCCATGTTATTGAGCATTTAGTGAAAATAAGCTAATAAAAATAACTAAGTTGTAAGATCTATTGTGATGAACTATTCCAGTGCAATATCTATGGGAATTTGCAGATCAAGTATGACCTAAAAGAATCATTTGAATTCAATTCACATTATAACCTTTATTTTAAGAAATTCATGTGGTCATGATCTCCTCAATCATAGATGAAACACAATTTAATTAACATTCTTAAAATGAAATTGGTGTAATTTGTGTTCCTATAAGTAATCAATATGCACCTTACAATGGTGTAATAAATACTATCTAAGCTATGATATGCACTATTGGATCCTAAATGCTTCAAATCCAGTGGTATATTTCCCACAATATACAACATTTAATACATTCTTGCAAGGTTCATATTGTTTTCATGTCCCTACATACCACAATCATAACATTGTAACAAGGCACAATGTTGTGGTTCTAGTTTTATGTTAGATTTTTTGTCCAAATCTAGTTTGGGACCTAAGCACAAATAACATAGACATTTACTTGATATGGTGAAGTAAAATTATTATAGTAGATAAAAATGTAATGGAAAGGTTATAAAGTCCATGCTAGTACATCAAATTGTGGAGGTATGAATGACTGGGATAGATAGATGATGTGTTGGGTCGATTGCTACATAGGAATAAATTACACTTAGTTGGGGACAATGGTTGATGTTGTGTATTTCTTATCAAGACCATGGGGTAGAGTACTATCTAAACTAAGTGAATGTTCACCATATTCATAATGAAATAATAATTTTGGGTACTATTTATTATGAATGCAATAATAATTACTAGGTGTCTTTCATCCACATTTTTTTGCATGTGGCAAAGAGAGACAATGTCGGTGGATCTTGGTAATGGAAAAAATTTAGGTATCTATTTTTGTTTACATTGTCCTAAATAGATTATTATTGTTGTTGTTGTTGTTGTTGTTGTTTTGTAAATAAAAGCAGAACTATATATTAATTGCTAATTCAGAGTACAAAGCTAGTCCACAACATCAGAGGCGTTTCCGACCAACAGAGGTCAAACAGGAACCCATGACCATCAAATAACAAAACTGAAGCAGGGCACTCCCAGCTTTGATTCCAAACAGGAGGCAGACATAGACAATTTACCCATGAGTTCAGAACAGTCTTCATAAATCTGAAATGACAGATACAGACTAGATTTCGATAATTACCATATACCCGAGAAGGATGAAAAAAAAATAAAAAAAAATGAGACAACTTAATCAATAGTAATAGTCTGCGAGCTCCTACCAGCAGAGATCGGGGTGAGTGCTTTGGAAGACTCCACATTCTGGAAAGAAACCACGCCACGTACATTTCCCTGTCGAGGCTAGGCACCTCCCTGGCTGCCACCAGTCCCATCATCAGCTAGAACCCCTTGGATAACGAAAGATATGCCCAATTTTTTTGCTATGGCATCGATTTTGGAGTGCATCACCCTACTATCTAGATTGTGTGATTTCCATGAGCGCACAGGTTCCTCATTTCCCATACATTTATTCGCATAGTCCATCATAACATTGGTCAACAGATTCTTGGTAACCGAGTGAGTCATGAGAGTGCGCTCATAGAGGGAAGCTCGGCCGGTCGTGATACCAGGGTCGACCACCCAATCTTCCAAATCCTAATAGATTTCTCCCATAGGTAAGGCTTGGACATTTTCCCACAGGCCTCTCTCAGAAGCTTCAATTTCATTACGAATGGGGGGAGGGATGCGGTTACGAAAAAACTCAGCAGAATCCCTCAGACGAGATCTAGTGGACACATGGTTAACCCTAACAGAATTGGCGTCCCCACGGCTAGACGATTCACCACCTGATGGGGTGGAGAGTTTGTGTTTCGGTGCCATGAGTGAAGTAGGGAGAAAACACAGGGAAGCCCAAAAGAAACACTTAGTAGGATACTTCGGAATTCCCAGAACACCAGATCTACATAGGCTAGCGGAACTAAAGACAGGGGAAATGAATTTAAGAATGGACTTAACGTCCAAATATAAAACCGGATGGAGCGTCATAGGATTAACTGTCAAATGATGCAGAGCCGCTACCAAGTACAGATCCATCAATACCTGAAAATCCCTTCGGATCATGGCTCTGATGGAAGGACAGAGGAAGAATGAACAAGTGAACTCCAGGTCTTTTTGGCACTTGAATCACACTTAAGATGGTACATCGCATGAAATCTCATAAAGAGGGATATGACATAAGGTGTTATTCTGAGTTGAGCGTGGCCCTGACACGAGGCCTTCTCCTGACATTAGCATCCGCCACATTTAAATTGTTGGCAGTTGGCGCATCAAGTACATACTGGAGATTTAAATGCGCTTGATCCTCCCGTGCCAAGTGGTGACACACTTCCATCCAGTCATCAGGGCGGGTCTCAATCGGATTATACATCCTGAGGGGGGACCCATCTGTAATGCCATGGTTTTCCAGATGGTCTGCAACTTTATTCGCCTCCCGTTTGACGTGGCTAAAAGATACATACATGCAATTGAGAAGGAGATCGTGAAGAAGGTCTAGCTTGGAGAGGAGATGCCAACTAGACGAGACTTTTTCCAGGGATTGGCCAAAAGACATTTTCCGAGCCATGTGGATGATTATTTGCGAGTCACCTTCAAAAACCACCGGTGACCAGGCTTCCGAAATTGCTAAACGGACCCCCTGAATGAGTCCTTCTAATTCAACAGAGTTATTGGAATAATGACCAATGGCGCCAAAATACACCTTTACTATGGAGCCCGATCCATCTCTGCATACACCACCATATCCTGCAGGGCCAGGATTACCCCGGGATGCCCCATAAAAGTTGACTTTAAAACCACTAGACAATGGGGGGAACCACTTGGATGGGATGATAGGCCTGCAAATAACCTCCTTCTTCCTTGGTCCCTCCAGGTCAACACGGAGCAGGCCCCATCCTTCCGTAATACGGAAGTCACCCTGAGATAGCTCTTTGTCTTTATCATACCATTGCTGACAATGAATTGTTTCTACCATATTTCTTGCCAATTTTAACCATAAAACATCCACCGAGCTAGATTGATCCCTGAAGATGCGGGAATTTCTTTCCTTCCATATCGACCAGACTGCCATTCCCGGGAAGATTTGCCAAACTAAACTGATGATGGAGTTGGAAAAGACCTTAAGGTCCTAGGACTGCAAAGTTTGCTCCGGGTGGCCCCTAACCCGATGGCTTCTTTGAAAAATGGCGGAACCCCTATCCCAAATCTCAGATGCAAAAGGACAGGAATCAAGTAAATGGTTAAAAGATTCCTCCTCATGAAGGCATAACGAGCAGTGAGAAGGGCCACAGGTCCCACGTTTACTCAGGTTTTCGCTAGTGAGGATCCTTTTCCAAACTATTAGCTAGCAAAAAAAACTACTTTAGGCCACTTGTTCATGCCCCAAACCTTGCCCTAGATTTTCCTCTCCTCTTCATCATCTTGGATTCTAATCTCGTAAGCTTCCTTGATGTTAAAGGTGCCTTTCTGCGATCGACCCCATCGTAACTTATCCGAAGAGGCACTAGATCTGATGAAACAATCCTTCAAACTAGAGTCAAAAGATGAGAGGGTTTCGTTTTCAGAATTATTGTCCCAACTTCTAGCCCTCAACCATTCTCTATGCCAATCATGGGCATTATGATTCCAATAGTGAGCTACCTTTGTTTTCCTGATGCTAAGCCTCTTTCTTTTATGACTAACCATCTGGGATCAACACCCAAAATGGGCAATTGATTCCATGAATAATACCAGAAATTGGCCACTTCCCCATTATGAATTTCCCAGAAGCAGTGATCCTGGACCAGGCGTTTTGCCTCAAAGGCCTTTAACCAGATGTGAGATCCTTGCTTGACTTCATTGAATTTGATCAGGAGACTGGTGTCTCTATCCCGAGCATACTTGATATGCCAAAGTTTGTCCCACGGCTCCGATTGATGATTGCACCATCACCGCCAAAAATTTTCTCTGTAAACCTCACTCAGCATTTCAGGGTCTCTTAATCCAATCCCCCCCTTGTCCTTAGTTTTGCACACTTTTTCCTAGCCAACCAGAGAGAATTTCTCCTTGTTTTCCTTGCTGCCCCAGAGGAAGGATCTTTGGATGTTTCGAATTTCCCTTAGGATAGATTTGGGTGCAGATAACATTGAAAACAGATAAACAGGCATGGCCTGAAGGACGAATTTGACTAAAGTGAGCCTACTAGGAAAGTTGAGGGGGCGCATAGTCCAGTTTGAGAGTTTTTTCCTCATTCTATCCACCAAATCATTCCAGGAGATCTTACGAATAGTGGTATCCGAGAGGGGTCCCCCCAGATACTTGGAAGGGAAGGATCGTCGAGCAAAACCCAAAATCCGAATGATATTGCGCTGGGTAGTAGGAGGAGTATTGAGGAAGAACAACTGGGATTTACCGGGGTTAACTTCCAACCCCGAAGCTTTTGCAAATAACTCCAAACTTCATTTGAAGGATCGAGCTTCTTGGACTGAAGGGTGCCCCATTAACATGGTATCATCTACAAACTGTTGATGAGTTTGTTTTGCTAGGCCATCATGTAAAGCAAGGCCCCGAATTCCCCCAGAGACAGCTTGGGATTGCAGGAGTCTACTGAGCCCTTCAACCATGATAATGAAAAGAAATGGGGAAAGAGGATCACCTTGCCTAATACCCCTGGATGCTTGGATCAGTCTGGTGGGGGAACCGTTAAGGAGGATGGAGAAGAAGAGAGTGGAGACCAGATTCATGACCCAATTGATCCAAGTCTAATTGAAACCGAAAGCTCCCAAAATACTGCGCATGTATTGCCAATTCAATTTATCATAGGCCTTTGCTATGTCTAATTTTGCAAGCATGCCAGGTTTCTTCAAAACCTTAAGAGGGTGTAAATTTTCATGGACCAAAATTATACCATCCACAATCTGTCTGCCCTCCACAAACCCAGACTGTTCTGGGCTGATAAGAATAGGGAGAAGAGGTTTAAGCCGATTTGCAATGACTTTGGTTGTAAATCACATTGCATAAGGTGATAGGTTTGAACTTTCCTGGGGAATCCGATCCTTCCTCCTTAGGTATTAGGGAGAGGAAAGTTGCATTGAAGGCTTTCAAAATGCCCCCACTACATCTAGACTCCTCAACAAGTTGATGAATATCAATCTTAACAAGGTCCCAGAAGTGGTGGAAAAAATTGGAGGTGAAACCATCTGGGCTCGAAGCCTTATCCAGAGCCATTTGGAAAATGGCATTCTCAACTTCTTGCATAGTGACCACCTTGTTGAGAGCCTCATTGTGATCCTGGGACACAAGACTGGGAATTATAGAAGTGATCTGAGCAATGTCAGGATCACGATCATAACGATCCTCTTGGAGTATTGTCTTAAAATGGTGAACAAGCTCTTCTTCAATTTCTTCTCTTGTCTCGGCGATATTCCCATTGGAAGTGCAAATTTTTGAGATTTTGTCTCTATGCCTATTTTGAATAACAGAGTTATGGAAAAACCTAGTATTTCGTTCCCCTTCTTAAAGCCAATGAATTCTAGATTTTTGCTTCCAAAGGATTTCCTCCTGCCTTTCCCTTGCTTCAAGATTTTCAAGAGTGAGAAGTTCACGCTTTTTCAATTCCTCACTCCACACTTCCTCCATCCCAAGTATTTGAATTTTCTCAAGATCCAATATCAACTGCTTTTTGTCTGTAAAAATATTACCAAACTCCTCCTTATTCCAAGCACATATTTTGGCCTTCAGGGCTTTCAGTTTTTGTTGGAATTGGTACATCCGTGATCCTTCCAAGGGGACCAAATCCTTCCACCACTGGCCCACCAAATCCTTGAATTCCTTGTGGTCCAACCAAAATTTCTCAAAACGAAAAGGTCTGAGCAGGTTGTTAGCAGACAGATCCCACGTGAGGCACACTGGCCAGTGATCAGAACCAGCAGTAGGTAGGACGCTA
Source organism: Larix kaempferi (assembly GCA_027924585.1). NCBI lineage: Eukaryota > Viridiplantae > Streptophyta > Pinopsida > Pinales > Pinaceae > Larix > Larix kaempferi. Next base: position 4,339,624 of record BSBM01000141.1, read on the forward strand.
GCATTGACCTCCCCTACTTCCCGAGCTATGTCCTCTTTTGTCAGAAACCTATCTAATCTGGAAGCAACTAGATGGGGTCCACCCCTCTTGTTATTCCATGTGAACCACCCATTTGCAGTCTCCACATCAATCAACTGGCTGTGGCCTAAGATATCCCTGAAGCTTTCTTGGTACCTATCCAGAAGTCTATGCCCACCTTTTTTTCTCATCCAGGGATTTGATCAGATTGAAATCCCCACCCACCATCCACAAACCCTCTGAGGCTTGCAAAGAGATCCAAGAAAAGAACTGAAGAAAAGCCTCTTTAGGTTGAGCCACACTGGGACCATAGACGTTGACTAGAGTTCCTGTCACCGTTGAATCGACTATACTAAAATCACATATTAGAGAGAACCTATTAGCTCTCCAATTAGACAGCATCACAGACCTGGGATTCCATAAGATAGCCATACCTTCGGCCATTCCCATGGTATCTGTAGCCATAACTTCAACACCCCTCCAAAATCTTTGACCATGCTTCCCCATGGTTTCAAAAGAGCACTTGGTTTCTTGCAAAACGAGCACATCAGGATGCTCCCGCTTCACCTTCCTTGTGAGAGCCCTAATTTTCCTGGGATGATTACACCCCCTAATATTCCAGATTATAATCTTCATTGGGGAACCTTGGCAGATTCAGAGAAGGCTTCCCTTATCGTGGGATACAGCCCCAATTCCACAAGCTTCACTCATATTTCTGCAATGCGTTGTTTGTTGGATTTTCTGCCTTTCCTGGAGTCCTCGGATGATGATTTCCACTTGAACCCAGATTGGGAATCAACCCTAATACCCAATTTCGGGGAAGCTTTAGACTTGATAATTGCTTCTTGGAGGAGTTCAAGCTGCATGCGTGAAGCATATCCCTTTCCCTTTTTATCGCACTCCTTCTCTATTTCATCCAAATACAAATCCCCAAGATCCACCTCATCTTCCCCATTGTCTTCCATCGCGTCCAGGGCCACCACCGGAGGTGCAGTCTGAGAATGAGACATAGGATCAGTTGGGGGCTCCTCGATCTGAGCATTCTTTCCTTTTAGTATTTTCTCTCCTTTATCATCCACCTCCTCTAGGATCTGAAATGGGTTTTGATCCAAGGTTCCATTCTCATTCTTTCCTTTCCCTTTCTTCTGGGCCTCCCTAGTTTTACTTCCCCTTCTATTTTTAACCTGGGAGAAACCCTCCTTATATTTGATCCCCACTGAATCAGAGGTCGGGGGGATCACTGGAGAAGATATCCGTGGACACTTCCTACTAAAGTGGCCATATTCATGGCAAGATCTGCATCGAAATGGTAATTGCTCATAATCAATTGGTTGAATCCACTCCTCATCTTCATAATTCAGTTTGATTACTTTGGGTAATTCTTTCGAAAGATCCATGTATGCACAGATCCTAGCACAGGCTGTATACCTCTGCCTCTTGGTCTATTCTGCAGCTTTAACAAATTCTCCAAGTGAATTCCCTATATCCTATAAAATATCCAGATCCCAAAATTCACATGGCAAGGAATATAGTATGATCCATACTAGGGCAATCTTTACATCCTCCTTGTTAGGGTTAAAATGTTCCTTCCATGGTTTGATATACAGGCCAACCGAGAAGAAAAATTAGGGTCCCCCTTCAAGAATTCTATCCCGATCTTCCACATTGAAGAAAATTATGGTGAAAAAACCCTTGGCTCCCAACTGTAGATCATATTTCCCTTTTGGATTCCAGATCTATTTGATCTAGCTAACTAGATCTCGCTCCCTGGGCCATATCCCAATAAATTTTCCAATAAGGGCCTTTTCCTTCCATTGTTCTACTTTGTCTCAAACCTTTTCTACCCAAACCATGATGGATGGGATTGCTGAGGATTTGGGAAGACATCCTCCAGGACCCATCCATCTTTTCATCCCATTGTCTCCATCGTCATCATTTGGCACCTTTGACGCCATCTCTGCCTCTGGGTGACTGAAACCCTCTGAGGTCCCTTCTATCGGCTGGCCCTCCCTTAACTTATGGGGAGCAGGCATGCCTGCAACCCCACTTGACACCCTGCGCCGAACCGTGGAGGAAGGTCGGCGCACTGACCTCTCTGTTGATCTGCAAAACCCTTGCGAAAAAGGTAGAGCGCGATTCCCCGCATTCGCTCCTTAAAAAATCCTACACCTTTGATCTTCTTCTTCTTCTTCTTCTTCTTGTTATTATTATTCCAAGTAACATATCCAAGGGAAATTGCTATAGTACTTACTCTCATTTCAAGGATGGTACCCAAGGTAAACCCTAGTTTTTTCAACTCATAAGGTTAGGTCAAAAACTCATGAATAAATCATATATAACTCACAACAATAATATCACTAAGAGTGAACATGTCATAAAATAGAATTTGAACCCAAGTGGGGAGGGTAATGATGTTGCCTCACAACCACTTGTGTTGGATCCAATTCACATGCCTATCATAGATCTTATATGATGTATTGATCAACAATTATTGAGTCAATGTTGTATCTCTTGTTTTATGTTGATTTTCTATGGTTTTTGTATACAAATGGTTAGATAGTGTCTTCCAAGAATTATGAAAGTCTTTGCAAGCCATCTTGACATGTCATTGGTTAGGTGGTCTATAGTGGTATGCATAGAACAAAAAAAGTACTATATAAGCCATTGAACTTAATCCCACTCGAGAATGGACTATTTATAATATTTTTAATTTAAATATTTCCTCGGTATATTAATTCATCAAAATATGTGCAAGGAAATTCATTAGAAAATTCTAGGTTGCATTAAGTAGTTTCTATGAGCTAAGCATACCTTAAGCCTAGATATATAGATAACTTATATACCAAAAGATAAAAAATGAAAGATTTGATACATGTCTAATACAAACTTAAAAAATTGATTACAACAAAATTAAAGTAGGGATATCTAGGCTATACAAGATGTCAAGTCATGTAGTCATGGGAATCATGATTGTATTGGAAAAAGGGCCTTCTTTCTCATTGAGGAACAACCTTTAAACTTCCAAAACATGCTAATTAGGAAAAATAATAATAATATTCTAACCATAATTTACCTAATTAAGTTTATGAAGCTTCTCAAACTTAGAGATGATGAGATCTAGGCTATGTAACTTATCATTCTAGAGGATGGGGAAGGAGGCTAGCTATGCCACAATTCATAACATTGTCAAATAGAATGGTCAATTCAAGGTCAAGGGAGAAATTCACACTAACGATAGCAAGTTGAGAATGAAGGGGAGTTAGTGGGGGAGGTTTTATGTTGATGGTGCAATGCACACCATCGCAAAATCCCAATAGTTGACAGAAATGTGCCATATCCATCTTCACCTTCTAGATCTATACCTAGATTTGAAAGTGTTGTAGAAAATTCTCCCTATGGATAGGTATAATCCCTCTTAGACATGAAAAAGGTTCCCTAAATCCCTAATCGAAGACAAAATAAATAAAAAATGGACTCTAACTTTCTCCTAGACCTAGACTCTATGCATACAACAATACAAGAAGGAAGAAGAGTGAGGGAGGGTAGATGACTTACCTCATTACTGACGGTTGTCCTCATTTCTCCAGCCTTTAGGTTTGATGTCCAAAGCTCCAATGTTGAGTAGATCCTATAGAGACAACGCAAGAAACTACCTTCCTTCTACAATTTAAGCATAAAGAAGCCTACTTACTTTGAATGCAAAAATAGTAAGCATGCATGTGAATGAAGACACATATGGGAGAAATAGGACAAGTTGTATTAATGGAAATACATAAAGAAGCATGTCCAATGGTATACCTGACTTGTGGCGTCACTTCCTCCAAGATTCGCTTCCAGACCCTCTGAGAATCAAGCTAACATAAGGATGGCATCTCCAAGCATACTTTCCATCTGTGGGATTCAAGGTGGGAGCTTCATTTATAGGATTTGGGTGCCCAAACCACCATGGATAAATGTTTGGATCATAAGAGGATATCATGTATCTGTAGAAGATTGGCATACTTAGGATGGTATGGAGGAAGGATTCGAAGGGTAGACCCAACCTCCAAACAATCCCTCTCAAATCTTGATCCTAAACTCCAGGTAAAGTAGCTTGGGAGAATTTTTCGCTCCCCCAAAGAGGGACATAGAGAGACAAAGAGGATATTACCGCTCCCTAGACAAGGGGAATGGGGCGAAAATTCTTATACCTGGCCCAAAATAGGGTTGTTTGAAGTGGATTTTGAACTCATAATGATGGATTTCTCTCCCCAACATGTGTAGGGACCATAATAGGCTTTAGTTTTCCCTCTAGAAAACCTCTAAGAAGCACAAGGATCACATTTTCATGGTGATAAAATATACAACTCAAGGAGGACACACAAAAGTGACAATTTGAGGTGTAATAGGTGCCCCCTAAAGTGTGAGGTTAGAAGGGATCCAATGGTCGAAACAGTTTACCAAGATATAGGTGCAAAGAAGTGTCTGAAAGAGAGCCAAGAAGAATCTGCAAGGAAAGACCAAATAGTATATCTATATCATCCCCGAGGTGGGCATACACGTGCTCGGAACAAATTTTGACTCAAGACATGGTTGCCGACCAATACATTGAAGATCCATAACAGTATTGAATCAGGATACGGCCATCGACATACAATGTGGATTCATACCTACAATAAAGGATCATGACTACAAGAATACAAAGTAGATCCACGACATAAAAATGACACAGCCACAGACCAATACAAAGTGGATCTGTGTGATAATATACATATCAGTGCCGACATGATTTCCATGTAGGAGCCTACTCATAAAATCTCCATCATAACCTGGGTAAATAAAACAAACAAGAGTCCCCAGGGTCTTCAACCCAATACCAAAGTGATACAATTCTAGCCATGTGAATAAAGGTCTTCAAGCCGAACATGGTAGAAACCACTTAATTACTGGTCATTGATGTAAATCGTTAACAAACGTGAGGGAAATCAACAATAATGTCAGTGAATCTCAAGGTATCCTAGTACATTCCAACGAATGTGAATAAGTGAGTTGAAGTCAAACATTCGTGGAATCATTCGATCAGAGGTCAATGGCATAAACCTAAAGTCGAAAGCGAGGAAACCTGCCATTGAGGCATGCAGTACCCAAGCTACTAAATGTTTTTTTAGTCTAATTCTTGAATGATGTGTTGGATTCGATAGGAATAGACTCGTTGAAGGACAGTCATGATGTATCCCACATCATCGACATGAAACTGACACAGGAAAGTGATGTAAAATGGTATACCAAATGAGTGCAGACTAACACAAGGATGAAGATTGATAGAATTGTAGAAAGGCTGACTCGGGTTAACTTCCCTTAAACATTGGATGGCATGAAAAATGACTTGGAAGCATTGAATCCGTGAGATAGAGACCAAAACATAATGCAACAATGACTGAGGAATTCCTTGGATGGACCAAAGGAGTAAGATAACTCATGGAATTCGGTATAACTCAGAGGCAAGAATATTACCCAATTGTACGACAAGATGCAGACAAGTACCATGTTCAAGGGTGACAACAAGCTACCATAAAGCTTCCCAACAAAACTAACCCATTTTTCCCAATTTTTCCCCATCATGATCGATGAGTACCTCCTTGTTTTTTAATGAGCGTGAGGAGGATAATAGATGCTCAGTAGCTCATCTTAAATGAATCCCTCAACATATATTTAACGAACCTGAAGAAGGAGGGGTTCGGTCCCATATGGTCCCTTCGATGCATTGTTTTACGAGTACAATGAAGGTCAAATCAGTGGTCTTTTCACATTTAGAGAGTCTGAAAAGAACCTAAATAAGACTCCAAAATGGTTCTTTTTCGTAAATTTTGTCTCCTCGCCCAAAAAAGGATAAAGCAATGCGAAAGAAAACTATTCTAGTAAATGAGAGACCAGAGTATTCATTTTTCGTAATTAGTTCAAATGGTCTAAAAAGGGGTAAACTATCACCAACTGGCCGATGTCCTTTCAAGTACTTTCACGAGTGTGAAAGAAACAAGTTCCTTCAAAAATATTTTCATGTTTAGGGAGTCTAAAAAGAGCTTAAAGAGGATAAATGAGGACGAAAAAGGGATACATTATTACTCGAAATACAACTCTTTCATGGATTTAATGTGTTTGAAAAAGTCAAAGCATACACATGTACAAGGTCACTAGAACTTGAGAGATCCTCCTTCTATAGTCCTACAAAAAACAATCATGTCTTGCCACCAACCATGTTAGGATCTCACCATAGGATTAAAAATAACTTGAAAAATAGAATCCTAATGTGAACAAGAACAAAATAACCAGTTTGAATGAGAGTAAAATGGGAAATTGGTAAAAACATTCTCATTTTTACGTCAAAGGAGATTTTTGCACTCTTTGGAAGTCGAATTTCAACTATTGAGTGTGGGAGATCTAGGACACCATTCGACATGCTATCTGAACCAAGTTAGTGATCTCACCTAGATCTTTCCATTCGTGGATTTCTTTTTCACTTTCATGCAAATTTTGGGAGAGTTTGAACCAAGATAAAGCTTTAAAAATGCCCTCCCAGAATTATCGCTCCCTTATAAGGTCGATAGGAGCGAAAATTTGAAAATTTTCACTCTGTAGATCATTTTGGTCAACATGAAGGACCATATTATCAAGTGTGGGACGAGAAGACAGAAACAGTTCAAATATGGAGCTCTCTTGGTTTCATTCTTCTTAGAGTGGGTACCACTATTGTTTCCATAGATCGATATGCCATTTCATCCCCCATCTGAGCCACAGATGGAACGTTGGAATAGCCACGTGGTTCACTTGGAGGTCCTCGGATACTATCTTATGATGTTGGTTTCTTCGCATGGTGGAGGAACCAAATTCCTATGATAGACGACTATCCTTATGTCGGGGTGGATTTTCATGGAGACAAATATTTAGTGCTTCCGGAGGGAGCATAGTGGGATGATATAGGTAGGTTTCTAGAAAATGTGACCTTGGATCAATATGTGTTTTTGGATTTTTAAGTGTTTTATATTTTTTTGTGCAAAAGGGGATATAAACATTTTCATGTTCTATGTCACGGATCGAGGACCACTGCAGTCAATGGGTTCATCACCGCTACATCAATGTGGGGAGGAATATCAAGTGGAGGGGGTTGAAGCCGACATGCTCCTAGATTTGGATTAGAACCAATGATGGTTGACCATGGGAATCCCTCCCATGAGGATCCGCGAGGTCCCCTATCACATGCATAGGCACACCATAGGTGTTCCTGAGAGCATCAATCATTTCCTTCTCTGAGTGGTCTAAGAAATCATGTGCTACCATGAGCACAATGCACCTCATGATGAGGATTAAGATTTTAGCTAGCCAATTAGTCTCTTTAGCTTTTTGTGGCATTTACATGATGTATGGGAAATGTATCCCCACTTTTCCCTTTTGTATTTTTTGTGAAATCTTATTTGGACTACTTATTTTCTATCTGTGTTATTTATATTATATTGTTTTGTGTTTTTCATATGTACACTTTGTAATGGTGAAATGTTCATGTAGGCATGATATTCCAATTTAATATGAAAATAGCTAAAGAGTCACCGATTGTTTTTAATTATCTTGAGATATGTTGATATTATATGAAATCAAATGATCTCTTAAGAAGACGTACTCTCTAGTAAAGATGAAGTAATGTAGGTTCATGAATATAATAGACTCGGTTTAACTATGAAACCACGATTTGGGAGTCTAGGTAAATGGTAATGTCATACGCCAAAAGAGAAAGCATCGGTCAATAGTCCCATTATAGTGTGATATTCATTGATGTTATTAGTCACTGGACCTAAGCAAACTCCACCTGAGATAACCAACTCATCAGTGGGGGGATAAACCACCCAAACTATGGAGGCAATATTATGGGTATGTTGGCTAGAACCATCCATGAATCTTGAATACAATGACATCTGTGCATTCAAGCACAAAGTGAGATAATTAGTCGTAAATGGAACAAGATCCTCACACGCCAAAAGAAAAACAAGTTCACACCACACCAAAAACACACCAATTATGGTACATATATACAAAGTACTTATGTAGGGAGACCCTAAGCATAGTAGTTTTTAAGGTAGATCCTATTTAGAGGCTCTCCTAAAGGTACTCCATCATGATCAACTAGCTCATTGGCCCATTTTTCTAAGACTCGATTAACAATGTAGGGACCATGCCACATGGATTCAAACTTTCCCGATCCTAGTTTATTATGCATTTGATCATAATCTAAAACTAGGTCACCTTCATTAAAGGTACGAGGTTGAACGGATTTCTCATATTGAACTTTGATGCGTTTCTTGTGTGCTTCATTGGCAATAGCATCATCACGACGAGTTTCATTGAGTTTGGTCAAATATAAGAACCATTCTTCCTCCACGGAAGTATTAGGCAAGAGTTCGACATCAAGCTTGAGAGACGAAATCTCACACTCTATAGGTAAAATGGATTCCAATCCATAAACCAATTGAAAAGGTGTGAATCTAGTTGTTGTTTTTATTGAATGCCTATAGGCCTAGAGAGTCGAAAAAAGCATAAAATTCCAACTGGATTTATGCATCCCACCATGCGTTGAATCATGGTTTTCAACACCTTATTGATGGCCTTTACTTGTCTGTTAGATTGAGGATAGTAGGGAGATGAATTTTCATGGAAAAAACCTAGTTTGGCACTTAATTTGGCCATCATATGATTCCTAAAATGGGAACCATGATTAGTAACAATGGCCCGTGGAACTCCAAACTTGGCGATGATGTGTTTAAAAACAAATAGTGCAGCAGTCTTACTATCTTCATCATATGTAGGAATAGCCACATCCCACTTGGTAAAATAGTCAACGTCAACAAAAACATAACCATGCCCCCCGACTAACAGAGGCTTACAATGCATGAAATCAATGCCCCATTTTACAAAAGGACCAACAACAATGATTGGATTTAATGGCACGGGATGAGAACACTTTTTGGGATAAAAATATTGGCAAGAGGGACACTTCTTAATGACTTCCATGCAATATTTGAAAATGGAGGGCCAGAAGTACCCAACACGTAAAATATTATGGGTTGTAGCCATTCCAAAGAGATGACTGCCACATGCTCCAAAGTGAAAGTCATTTAAAACATGTTCAACTTCCTCGTGGGTGAGACATCCACATAAAATGGAAATGATACCACGACAATATAAAGTGTCACCAACGATGAAGTAATACTTCCCATGATGGTGTATTTGATGACAATCATTGCGAGATAGTTCAAGCCGAAAGCATTGGGTCTAGAGATACAAAACAATGTATCCATACCATGGTTTAGCCGTACTAATGAGGAACAATGACTCATTCAGGAGAGAGTCAATGGGATTAGATTCTCCATCAATACGGGGAAGATCACATATGAGATCGACAAAAATCAAATATTTCTTCTATTTAGACTTAGAAAATTCCAAATCAAACCCTTGGAGGATAACGATCCAATGGAATATTTTCCCCCTAGTACTTGACGAGTCAGGATATGGTACATGGGAATGGAATCTACAATAATAGTAGTTTTGCAGATCAAAATGTAGTGGCGAAACCTTTGGACATCGATGACAACCCCCAAATCCAACTTCTCAACATGTGAATAATGAGTTTCGGATTCAGCGAAACTCTTACTTAAATAGTAAACTACATGTTCTTGGCCGTCGTAGTCTTCTTGCACCAACACCATTCCGATGGTGGAGGAAGATGCAGCAAGGTACATGATATAATCTCATGTGTAGTTAGGGGGGTGTAATAATGGTGCATGCATTAAAGCATGTTTTAGATTATCAAATGAACATTGAGCTTGGTCATCTCGAATGAAAGGGACATTCTTTTTCAATAGTCGCATGTATCCTTGTAATTTCCGCAAAATTACAAACGAAATGGTGCAAGAAGTTTTCCTTCCCTTGCAAAATTTGAAGTTGGGGTATGCTATTGGGGGAAGGTAAGGCCAAAATAGCTTTAGGATCAATCTTAATCCCATCCTTGGAGACTATGAATCCCAAGAGTCTTTCGGCTTCAACAAAAAAGATGCATTTGTGCAAGCTCAAGCGAATATTGTAATGACAACATCAAAGAAATAATGCTCTAAGATGCTCTGGATGATCTTCTCGACTGGTTGAGTGAGCGGGTAGATCATCAATATAAGGGTATACAATATGCTTGATATCATGGAAAGCATATGACATAACTTGTTGGAAAGTGGCCCCGACATTTTTAAGACTGAAGGGTAACTTGCAATAAGAAAAAGTTCCCCATGGGCAGATGAAAGTTGTTTTGTGCTGATTGGATCGGAGGATTTCAATCTGATTATAGCTTGAGAAATTGTCCACAAATGACAAGACGACACTTCCAACAAAGTTATCGATAATTTGGTCGATGAAGGGGTTAGGGTACTATTGTCCTTGGGATAGGCCTTATTCAGGTCCCTATAATCAACACAAACTCTAATAGTCCCTTGCTTTTTCATAACTGGGACGATATTAGAGACCCACTCAGTTAATGACACATGAGAAATAAAACAAGCTTTCAAAAAAACTTCAACTTCTTCCTTGATGGAAACGGTCTTGCGAGGGTGTATCGGGCAGAGTTTCTATTGGACTAGTTTAGCTCCTAGATAGTTTTTGATCTCATGAACCACAATGGATGGATCAATACCCGACATTTCTTCATAACTCCATGCGAACACATCGTGGAATTCTTGAAACAAGGCCTTATATATTTTTGCCTCTTCAAGAGAAGAGGTTTGTCCAAGTTGGATGTTTTCCATGATGTCATATTTTACCAATATATCCATCGATATAGTTGGTGTAATATTCCCTAAGTTTCCTTTAGAGAGTGCGTCTTTAATGAGGATAAGGGATTGAGGGTTGTCAATAATATCAGGTGGAACGATGGACTCGATATTGTTATCTACTATGTCCATATTAGGGAGAAAGGATGATCGATGGTGATTATCCTCCAAAGGGGGCTCTTCTAATATCATAACCTCCATAATGGATTAATTTGAGGGAAACATCTAAAAGAAGTGATCCATAGAAGGCATGGCAGAGTTGAACTAGGACGGTAGAGAATATAGGTCTCATGCCACAAGGTGTTGGTCATCAGGGTTCGAGTTTTCAGAAATAGATTGGATAGTATGGTATGTTGCCTTTGTAGAACTAAGTGGCATAGTATCACCAATGGATGCAATTTGAGATGGATTGGGTGCTACCCAAGGGTCTTCTTACTCATGGGATTGTTCTAACATGGATGAGATCATATTAGCTGTGGCAAATCATAGTGGAGGGTAATGGACAGGTGAATGGAAGACTCCCATGAGCGAAGAGTCATTAAATGGCCCTACTCCAACATCTTCATAATGAAGTTTTGAATGTCCCAAAAGAGGAACATTATGGATAGAGTTCTCATGGATATTTGGTGTATAATAGTCAAGTTGGTCTATTGTAGCAATTTTCCCTTGATGGGGAATTGCACTAAACAAAATACTGAAGAAGCTACAAGAGTCATAGCATAAAATCAATTTCGACCCATTAGAAAATTATAATCCAAGGGCATGTACACCACTCCCATGTGAATAGAAATGGTCTTGCCCCCTAATTCCATGGCTAATGAAGATAAAAGTCCATACGGTTGAAAAATGTGATCGTCAAATGCTTTAAGGTTCATAGGATATCGATTGACATAAAGAGAACCTAAGTCCCTCCAAAAGGATAAAGACATAATGTTAGTAGAGGCACCTTCATCCAACATAGTATGATGGATGCTTTTCCCACAAACTGTGGTATTAATCTGAAATGAAAGTTGGTGGGAGAGCCTCATTTTAAAATATTCCAGATGAAACATAATGTAATTTGATGTTTTCGTATCCAAAGCTCCAAGGGATAACAAAAGGGTTCTACACTGACTACGACAATTTTGCATAACCTCGAAAGTCGACATGGCACAAGTTGCTTGGGCCAAATCCTCAACAATGTTATAATTTTGAGTGACACGAGAACTTGGATTAAATTTCGCATTTCGAATGGTGGCCTTAGGTAGGCACGAAACAGAGTCAGTAATTGGCTTCTCTATTTGAAGAGGGACCAAAGGAGGGGGAGGAGTAGTGGATGTGGAGGTGGAAGTCTTGTCATAATTACCTCCATTAGATGTTTTATCTAGAAGGAGTTCATATGTTTGGGACTTGGTAGTTAATCCGATCATCTTGTTACACATGAAAACATCATCATTTTGGAATGCATTCCCTTGGTGAGGTTGATTTGTATTGCCCCCCTGTGGGGGGTTTGTGTTGTGTCTCACCATTTGTTGTTGTTGTGGGGGAAAAGGGTTAGTCAACACTATCGGTTGGGGGATACATTTTAAGAACTTATTGAATTCCTCATGACGAGGATAGTATTTGGTGTAATGGTCACCTCCACATATTAGGCATGGAAACTTTTCCTTCCTCTTGGGTTTGCTTTCAGTATTGGTATCTTGAGGTTTAGGATTATCTTGCTGGTTCGAAGGGTTTTTGGATTTGCCTTTGTTTTTATTCTTGCCTCCTGATGATTGAGAGGAAGAGAATTGGACCATATTCACCTCTGCATTTTGAGCAGGAGAAGAAGTGGCCTTGGTGTTACTAACAATCTAGTGTGGGACTGGAGTAAAGGTAGATTGAGTTTGTTTTCCAATCGATTAGGGTACAAACTGTGTCTTCACAAAACCCACAATGTTGTCGGTAGGAGGTTCTATGGAAGGTCTTGAAGGGTCACTTGTGGGTCGAGGATAATTAGGGATCAAGTCATATAACCTGTCGGATTGGGAGTAAACCAAATCCAAATATTGGGAACGACTGATCACATGCTTCTCTGTTCCAACACCTCATATGGAAACATACCTAGCTGTAGGTGGCGACAATGACTTTGTAAACCAATCGGCTAACAATTGGTCTAGGATAGTAGCTTTAAATAATTTATTCCGCCTCCTCCACTCATGTATATGATCAGACATATGAGTGGAAGGGGACTGTCTCAATGAATTTAAGAGCTCAGTACTAGTTTCGTATCGGATTGGTAATTTAAAATGCATAAAAAGGGACATGGCCATGGAGTTGAAATATCCCAATAAGTGTCATGGTAATTTGATATACTGCTTAGCTGCAGTACGAATAAGGGTCCTTTGAAAAAGTATCAAACAGATAGAATCATCCATTAAAGAGTTTGAGGAACACAATAAATGATAATTCATTACATGGTTATTAGGATCCTCACTAGGTTTTTCGTCAAATTTGAGAATGTCCAATGGGATTTTGGCAAGTATGGGAGGCAAAAAATGGGCATGTTGAATGGGATTATTTGTCAACCACGACAGGTCTAGTAGATCCAGAGTAGCCAAAAAGTTTAATTATCAATTTGTTTGTGGATACTGGTAATATTGATAAGGCATTGGAATACCAGTAGGAGCTAAGGCCAGTTGAGATGGGGTATTGAAACATGTTGGTCCTACCATATATAGATTTTGGGGGAAATGGGAGGTAGGCACCATGGGGTTCATAGGTTGGATGGGTAGGCCTCCTTATAGAGGGATACCTGTCGAATTGGGTTGAACCCATGGAACATTTGTGGCTCCTAGATATGGTAACCCAATATGAAGGGGGTTAGTGGTAGCCATGGAGGTACTGGATTGGGCGATTGATCCTCACATAAATGATTGGCTTCTAGTGAAAATTTTGCCTAATATTGGTTGTTTCCCCCAAATCGATTGTTTCCCAAAAACTAAGCGTTGATCCCTGGGAAAATGTTCCCCCCAGTCATAGCTTCCCCCTTGGGTAAGATACAGATGGATTTACCATCAAGGTGGTGGCAGGAATTGATGTAACGGTTTGTATAACTACCATAATATTACTTGTTTGGGGGAGGGAGGGTTGGGTCAAGCTATCGATGATGGGACCCGATGTTAAAACATGATGAGTAGCTCTATTAGAGTAGTATGTTAAGGAAACACCAAGTAGATCACTTGGTGTAAGTCTAGGTAACTCTCTTCGAGTAGAGGTGTGACCTGAGTCAAATGTGAGAGGGTTCATGCACATAAATGGTAAGGTCGGGTTCATGTGGCCTACCTGGGGGATATTTTGGGCCAAAGAAGTTTCCCATAAAGGATAAGTAATGGTATTATGAGCCACAATGGTTCCTATTGGATTATCCATAGTGGAAATCAGTAATGTGGTCAACCGATCGGAAGAATGAGATGGTGTCAAAATCATATCCGAAGGCTACCTACAATATGTGCTTATTGGAAATCGATGAGAAGAAGAAGTGCCGAAGTCTATAGTAGATAGTAATTCTATGAGTACTGGACTGGTAGTTCTCATGAGAGGGGGATTTGTGGGAGGGATGGGGCCTTCTGCAATAGTTTCAATCTCTCCTTCAATCTATATGTTGAAGGAATCGATACATCCAACCTTAGAGGGGGTTACTTTGTTAATAGTTCCCTCAGTGTAATAATGACGTGAATGTTGTGAAGGTGGAGGCCCTCGTTCCTCAAGGTTCAACCCTTGCATTTTACAATATATTTGGAGACCTCGGTCAGCCAATGTGAAAAAACAATGATTCCTAGGGCTAACTATGAATGCGGGAAGAACACACCCCTATAAAGAACTAAAGGTAATCAACCAAGCAATCAGTAAGTAAGGGATCTTCTGAATATGGGATATCAAGCCATTAGCGAAGAAACAAGAGAGAGTTAACCAAAAATACTCTGTAATGGACTTCCAGAGGTGCAAGTACCAGATGCAACCAAGTACCCTTCTAAGGAGCCAAATTCATGTGTTGCATGTCTATCTCAGGTACCGACAACACCACCATTGGAGTCACCTGGGAGATATCCTAGGAAAAGTAACTAAGGCTACCACTTCACGCTTGGTGGTTGGGAAGAATGGTCGTGGCAGAGGGCTTATGCGACTAGGCAAGGAATGTAAGACAACTATCTTAAATCCAAAGCAACTCAAATAGTGGTGTCACCCCAAGGACTTGCCACTACTAATATTACTCCTTAAATCGCATAACCCCATCGAGAGATAATTTCATGGATCGGTCCAAGCACTCTTCTAAAGTTCTTCTACTACTTGACTCCTGTCTTAGAGGAGCTTTCAAACAAGCACTTCACGCTACATATGGATTCTCGCTAATTAGTGTCTCTAGTCTTGTTTTAGTAACAATTTGATCCATATTTATGTGAGAATGAAATGAAATAGCATGTATATAGGCAACAGAGAAACAATTAAATTAAAGGGGAATTTATCTGCCCAAGGAAAAAAGAATTACCATATGAATTCCACATAGTAGAAATGAAATAGCATGTATATATTCACATACACATATGCATTTCAAGAAACACAGTGATGCAGTAAACTCAAATTCTGTTAATATGAATGAAACAAAACAAACTGTAAATAAAAGCAACTAGAATGGTGGTAGCTAGATCTCTAGGAAGAGATGTGATAGCTACTCTCATTCGTGTCAATATGAATACAAAAAGAGGTCGAAAGGGCCTATTTATCATAATCACTAGGGCAGGAAACCTAAACATCCAAAAACCTAACCCTAGAAGATGAACAATCATAAAGTTTGCGGCCCCAAGGTGGTTAGTTGAGCAGTCAACTTCCCGAGGTTATAATTTTTGCATACAATATCTGTTTGGGGAGCTCAATAGCCCATTGGAAAGGTCTATCCAAGATCTAAATTTTTTTCAGGGGGGCAATGGATTCCATTCGAAACCATCCCCCCCCTCTACACCCACCCCCTGCCCCGAATTTCCAAAAAACGTCGTTTAGGGCCTCAAAACGCCCCCGAAAGTTTAGGACCCGAAAAACCATAGAAAAATTACCAAAACATTTCCAAAATGAAAAATTGTTTTGATCCAGTGGAATAGGTGGGTGCCCACCTATATCCATATGGCTTACTCTTGCACAATTTACTCACTTTCCCTAGTCCAAAAGTTCTAATCCCTATACTATTGTGGCGCACTATAAAATAAAAAGTCTAATTAATTTAATTAGAACATGGTTTATTTTAAGGTTGTTCTTTACTCAAAAAGGTAAAGGGAAGTGAAACTAATGTTGCAAAGACTCAACTCGAGATCATGCAAGCTAAATGAGATGCACAAGTCTTCAATTCAATGAAATCTATCTATGGAAGAGAGAGAGCTTTTCCGTTTTCAATGCAACAAACACCTGATGCCAATGCACTTTTTCTTTTCATGTTTATGGATGAATACAATGTCAAACTAAACTCTAAACATTCACCAAAATATGAACTATAATGTGACAAGCAAATTTTTCAAGCA
Organism: Larix kaempferi; assembly: GCA_027924585.1. Taxonomy (NCBI): domain Eukaryota; kingdom Viridiplantae; phylum Streptophyta; class Pinopsida; order Pinales; family Pinaceae; genus Larix; species Larix kaempferi. Next base: position 4,356,008 of record BSBM01000141.1, read on the forward strand.
AACACCAAAATAATAAAATAAACTTTTTGTTGTTTTCTTGCTTTCAAAACTCCTAAATTGCATAAAAGAATTGAAAAAAATTCTTTGTTCCAATTGAAAATATTCAATTCCCTTTACATAATTTTAAGGAGCAAAGAAGATGAAACACTATTGTACTTTCAAGGATTCCCTAGTTGCATGAAAAGACTTGAAAAATGACGTCTTTGCTTCAATTTATAGAATATTCAATGCTTCTTCAAAAGAAATTAAAAGCAAAGATGGGAGAAAAATTTCAACTTTTCCAAATACTTTCAAATGACTCAAAAGACTTAAAATATTATCTTCTTTGATTCAATTTAGAGACCCAATGACAAATGTAACAAATCCAAGGCCAAAGAAGACAATGAAAGCTTTCAATATCCAAGCACTTTCAAATGGCACCAAATGACTCAAAGGACAAGTTTTCTTCTTTGTTCTACTTAAAATGAAGGAATTCAAACACTTTTTCAATCAATCTAAGTTCAAAGAAGTTGAAGAATACAAGCACCCACTCAAGGCAACAAAATAGAAAAGAATTGGATCACCCAAAAGCATTCAAACTTGTGACTTACAAACCAATCGAACCAAACCACACAAAATAGATATTTTGAAACCCCAAATGTTCAATCCAAATAAGACAGTATGGTAAGGAAGAGCTATAATAGGGATACAAACTCCTGGGATTTTAATGGATTAGTGATTTCACTCAAAACACAAGCAATCAGATAATTTGGTGTAAAAAGGCCCAAACAACACTTCAATTTCCAAGCCACTCAAGAAGGTCCCAAATAAATCCAAGCAAGCTTTGAGGATGTTGGACTCAATGTAATAGAGGATTAAATGCCACTTAACAAGAGGAACCAAGTAATGGAAGTGATGAACTCAATTGAGGATTGAGTTAACCCATGTTAGTTTCAAGCTTCCAAGGATTGACCACAAACAAAATGGATCTCAAAAGAACTTAAAAAGTAATCAAATGCTCATATCAAGAGTATGCACAACTTCAATCTGGTAGCAAAGGCTCGCACAAACAAATTTGAAGAAAAAGACTAAGCAAAACCAAGCCAAAAGACCCAAAAAGGATCTAAATAGAGAAGTGTTGCTCCCTTCCCTTCATATATAGAGCGAAAAAGTGGGATTTTTTCACCCTAAACAACTGGCAGGGGGGAAATCAAGAATTTTTGCTCTGTGAGCTCCTTTGGGGGGGGGATAAAATTCTAGAAAGTTGGTAAAATGAATGGTTTTTCCTAGATCCAATAATGGATCAAGTGTTAGGGTCAAAATGCTTCTCAGTGATGATCAAATAAGACAAAGACTCAAAATAAAATAACACTTGAAGAGACTAAATCACCCAAGCAAGTACTCAAAGGGGTTAAAAACTAGGGAAATTCCCTAAGAATCGCCAATTTCTATTGTAGGAAATTCTCCCTACTAATAGGTAGAATCCTTATTGCACATGAAAAGGTCCCCTAGATCCCTAATCCAAGACAAAAGTAAAACAAATGGACTCTAACTTTATCCCAGACCTAGACTCTATGCATAAAACAATACAAGAATGAAGAAGAGAGAGGGAGGGTAGATGACTTAACTACTTACTAATAGTTTTCCTCACTGCTCGAGACTTTAGGTTTGTTGTCCAAAGCTCCAAAGCTGAGTAGATCTTATAGAGACAACATAAGAGATTTCCTTCCTTCTACAAGTTAAGCATAAAGAAGCCTACTTACTTTGAATACAACAATATCAAGCATACATGTGAATGAAGACACATATGGGAGAAATAGGCCAAGTTTTATTAATGGAATTCCATAAAGAAGCATGTACAATGGTATACCTGACTTGCCGCATCAATTCCTCCAAGATTCCCTTCCAGACCCTCTTAGAATCAAGCTAACATAAGGATGGTATCTCCAAGCATACTTTCTATCTGTGGGATTCAAGGTAGGAGCTTCATTTATAGGATTTGGGATCCCAAACCACCATGGAGAAATGTTTGGATCACAAGAGGATATCATGGATCTTGAGAATACTGTCATACTTAGGATGGTATGGAGGAGAGGATTTGAAGGGTAAACACAACTTCCCAATAATATCTCTCAAATATTGATCCTAAACTCAAGGAAAAGTATTTTGGTAGAATTTTCTCTCCCCCATATAAGGCCACATAGTGACAAAGAGGATATTATCGCTTCCTAGACAAGGGGAAGGGGGCCAAAATTCTTATACATGGCCCAAAATAGGGTTGGTTGAAGTGGATTTCGACCCCCTGATGATGGATTTCTCTCCCCAATATGTGTAGGGACCATAATAGGCTTTAGGTTTCCCTCTAGAACACCTCTAGGAAGCATAATAACCACATTTTCATGGTGATTAAATTTACAACTCAAAGAGGACACACAAATGTGATGATTTGAGGTGTAACAAGTGAACATTTGAATGAATTAGGGATTCATCATGTTAGGTAAAACATTTGTTATGTTGATTTTGTTTAAACATACATTCATGAACCATATTTTACATATGTAAAAGGGGATTTCTGATTTGTAAATCACCTTTGATATTCCAATGGCTAACTCATCAAAATATATCTAAGCTTAAAATGACTACATAGAATCGATGCTTAACTATATTTTTGTATTATTAATAATTTAACATAAATAAAAACAAACCATTAGGATTATGTAACTATTAAAACATATGAAATGGGCTACAATAAAAAAACCACATAATCAAACATAAATATTTATCTTGGAAAGCTGATACGGGAAAATTGACTATCAATGAAGGACCATGCCTTCTGTTTTCTTATTTTATGAAGATTACAATACATATTACAAAGCTATCCAAACTTATTATGAAGCTACGAGACATGATGGTATTATACAAACCTCTACAACATGCTTATGTCTCTCTTCTTTGTTAGTATCTTCTCCAAATTCCTGCTCATACTATGGACCAATTGAAAATAATGAAAAAGTGAACCCTTTTCCCTCCTACTAATTTTTTGATAGCTAGAATTAGGGTTAGATTTAGGGTTTCAAAACTGTCTTGTAACCTTCAAAGTTATTTTATATGTCTCTTGTGAATCCCCACATATTACCTTGTTAGGACCTCAACTTTCACATACAAACTCTGTAATGTCCCCATCCAAATAATTTCATAGTAAGACAATCCCATCAATCGTACTAGTTTCCTAGGTTGGATGGGCACATGTGGAATGGTAATAAGGAAGCTAATAAATGATGTTTAGACATTAGAATCGTTCAAGTATTTAATAAATAGAGTGAATAAAGAAATTCAAGAGAAATCCTAGGTGGCAAATGGTTTTGGAGACATATGGAGGATGTGGGACCCACACTAGCTTGATTTTTCATAATACATGGTATCTCTCTCTTGCAAATTCGAATTAATGGGAAGATGAACACTCTTGGGTGATTTGGTAAGTCATAACACATGTCATTGAGCATCTTAGGTCGAATTGGGAAGGATTGGTAACCTCCATGGAAGATAAAGAGTCAAATTGGGAGTTTGTGGACACTTGGGCTAGATTCCCTAGCCCCTATGACACCAATGATGGAGCATCTATGACAACTATGAAAAATTGCAGACCTGACCTCTGACATCTGACCACTATGACATGTCGGCCCCAAAAATAGGTTCAAGGAAGGCGCTCATGGGAGTTGGAGAAGCCAAAGAGACTCAAAATCGAATTTGGGAGAAGATGGAAGGTTGGAACTAGGAGACAAGTGGCAAATGTGGAATATTTCCTAAATATAAATATATTGAATCTATTGAGAGGATTTCGACCCTTAGAAGGCTAATGTTGGTTATAAAATGTATAAATCAAGTAGGAGAATGGCTTTTGATGATTTGAGAAAAATTACATTTGTGAAGAGAGAGCTAGTGGATGACTAGTTTCTTGCCTTAGCCAATTTCGAGGGTGAAAGATTCCCATCCAAGTTGGTGTTTGGAGAGGCCACTCAGGTATTTCATGGCGCTTTAATAGAGTTTGTATTTGTAGTTAGCAGCTACAGGAAGTTTCATGGTTTGGTTTAGTGCAGCACTTCTTCTCCACCATTTCTAGTTTTGAAGGCATATTCATGCTCCTTGAGGGATTGTGCTTTGGGTGAGCTCTTGTACTCATTGGGAGAGATTCATATGATATTTTTCTGATTGAAATAGCTTCATATCCTCTGTTCTTCATATTCAAAAAGTATCAGGTCGAAATACCCACTGATTGTATGCAAAAATATTGATTAATGAGCAAACAATGTCGATTTCCCCAATGCATTGATGTATGCCACTGTAATGTTGATTATTTCGAATGGATGGATGATTCTCTTATATATTTGTGATAAATATACTTGAGCATTTGAAGCATTTTTATTCAGTTTAGTTGTATTGGGAGGTGAAATAGTGTCATTTCCCCAATGGTCGAATTGGGGATTTTTGCAGTTGAGTGGGAGAGGGTGAGAACAGTTGTAATAATCCATTAATGATGCATATGAGACCTTAATAACATAATTAACACATTACATACCTATGTTCAGAAATTCGAGGGAGTTTAGAGGCATTTGGGAGGCCATTTTCAGTGTTACCCCGGGGGGATTTGATACACAAATTACTAGTCAAAATTGCATATATTGGTCAGAATATAAATCAAGTTTTATGAAGTCTTTGGAGGACCATAAAACATCCCTGAACCTAATATTAAAGTCTAAATATCATTCATACACTCATACAGAATATTTGGGAGCATTTGGGTTGATTTGGAGGTCAAAACAGTAAAACTAGTCGAAGGTCAAAATTGGGGAAAAAAAGTGGAAAATTGGGCATTTTAATCAATTTTGAAAAAGGGTCATTAAAAGTGGTATCAGAGCATGTTCTTGGAACCTGATGGTATTAACAAGAATTCAAAAGAATAATCCACCACCCTTTGAACCAATAGTTGAAGAGGTTTTTGTTGAAGAAGAGGTAGTAGAAGAGGAGGAGTCTTTTGCTGAAACCATGGGTAGAGAGGAGGATGACAAATTAAAACATAAGGAGGAACTTATTGCAACCTTAGATCCATGTTTCTCTAAAATTTATACAAATATGGAAAGGATAGGTAACAAATTGCTGCAAGGATTCGAATTGTTGATTAGCCATCTTCAAAGCAAAGGGGTGATAGGAGATAATAGTGGTTCACACTCAGGGGAAAAGATAAAAGGGAGTGAGCATATTTTCTCAAGTACAAGACCTCATAATAGACCTGATGAATTTCAAAGCACACAAAGGAATACTGCAACTAAATTCCTCTCACCTAAAGAAGAGCCCAATATTGAGGTGGATAATAGTAAACTGGCTAATGAATGGAATGATTTGAGTGAAGAATGTAAAAGAGGTCTACCATTTAGTACATTCATCGATGCTATCTATAAAATGAAGAGGAAGGATGACCATAGGAGTCCATACCAAAACAGAGAATTAAATGGTGCTATTATTAAAATGTCAGTTCCTACTTTTGATGGTTCTTCTCCAAATTCTGCTAATACTTGGGTGCAAAAATTGGATGTGTATTTTCAGCTGAATCCTATGTTGGAAGAAGATGCATTAAAAATGGCCATTTTTCACTTGGAAGGAGATGCAAATGAATGGTGGTTCCATGGATTTAAAACCTTGGGTCATGATCAAGTTAAAACATATGGAGAATTTGTTGACAGGGTATTAGAGAGATTTGAACAAAAAGATCTAGAATTGCCATTCAAAGAACTAGCCCAATTGAAGCAAACTGGGACCCCTACTGAATATATGTTGGACTTTCAAAAACTATTAGTCAAGGTGGATGATGTATATATGGGAAGGTTGGTATTGTTGTTCACTGAAGGTTTGGATGAACCCTTAAAAGGTTTGGTCAAATCCCACAAGCCAACAGCATTAAAAGATGCAATGAGCTTGACTAGAGATCTCCAAAATGTGCTTCCTAGAACGATATTTCCTCCCAAGCCTAGCTACAAATTTGAAAAGAAACCATGGCAAAGGGATGGATATGATAAGAAACCTTGGAAAAGAGAGTCATTTGAAAAGAATAAAAAAGAAGGACTAAACAGGGATGAGCTTCAAAAAAAACTATGCTTCACATGCTTCCAACCATGGACACCGGGGCACAAATGTACTAAAGGAAAGGCTCAATACACAGAAGTATTTTTTGATAATGAGGGGTATTATGGGGGCATGGATGAATATGGACATAATTAAGATCAAGAAGAGGCATATGAGACAGCAATAGAAGAGGAAAGACAAGAAGAAAATCAGCCTTCACTGGACAAAGCAAGAATGGCAGTACTTTCAGCAGTACCCTGCTACCATACTATCCAATGCAAGGGTGTGGTACAAGGACAAAGAACTTCAGTTTTGGTAGATGGAGGAGCCACCCATAACTTCATTGATGCAAATATTGTGGAGAAAAGAAAGATACCTATTGAACAATTTGATGGCTTTACAGTTGTCATTCCCGGTCACAACACAATGCAATGCAAAACATGGGTTCCAAAGTTGCAAGTCACCGTAAGTAACTATACTTTTGTTGATAGTTTTTATGTGGTTGATGTTGCTGTTATTAATGTGGTTTTGGGAGTGCAATTTTTATATTAAATAGGAGAGCATACAGTAAATTATTAAATTCCCGAAATGAAATTCCAAGATTCAAAAGGAGTACAAAGAGTTGTGAGAGGGAAACACACTTACCCAAATCAAGTAGTGACTTGCAATAGTATGAGATCTATATTGAGAAATGGGGACATAGAATGGGATGCTGAATGTCACATTACATCTCCCAAGCCAAATATAAAGATTGTTGAACACCCAAAGGATATAGAGAGACTCTTGAAAAAGTATGACAAAGTTTGTAGAGACCTTCCACGTGGTAGACCACCAGATAGGGGAATTGAGCACAACATTATTTTGGAGGAGGGTATTTTTCCCATTCAGATACCACCTTATAGACATCCTAAAAAGTTTAGAGATGATATTGAAAAATCCATCCAATAACTCCTAGAGTTGGGACTCATTAGACCAAGCTCTAGCCCTTATGCTTCTTCAGTGGTGCTAGTGAAGAAAAAAGATGGAACATTGAGAATGTGTATAGACTTTAGAGCCTTGAAAAAAAAGACTATCAAGAATAGGTATCCTATTCCAATGATTGATGAGCTTATGGATGAGCTACATGGGGCCAAATACTTCTCAAAAATTGACCTTAGATCAGGTTACCATCAAATCTAGATGGAAGATGAAGATGTGCAAAAGACTGTTTTTCGATGTCATTATGGCCACTTTGAATTTCTTGTCATGCCTTTTGGGTTGACTAATGCTCCAGCCACATTTCAAGCATGTATGAATAGGATCTTTTGTAAGCAACTAAGAAGGTTTGTTTTGGTTTTCTTTGATGACATTCTTATTTACAGTAAGACATGGGAAGAGCATTTGCAACAGTTAGAGATTGTGTTGAAAATTTTGCAAGAAGAGTCCTTATTTGCTAAGTTGTCAAAGTGTGAATTTGGGATGAAAGAATTGCTATATCTTGGGCACATTATAGGGCAAGAAGGAGTGAAGGTACATATGGAGAAAATCAGGGCTATCTTAGAATGGCCATCACCAAAAAATATTACCAAATTGAGAGGTTTTATTGGCCTATGCACCTATTACATAAAATTTGTGAAGGGATTCTCCAAGTTGACTTCTCCACTCATTGATTTGACTAAGAAGGATGATTTAAAGTGGGATGAAGAGGCTTAAAAGGCATTCCAAAAAATGAAAGAGGTAATGAGTAGTTGTCCCATACTTGCACTCCCTGATTTTACTAAACCTTTTGTTGTGGAATGTGATGCTTCAGGTGGAGGAATAGGGGTTGTCCTAAAGCAAGGCCAACACCCCATAGCATTTGAGAGAAGAAAGTTGAAGACTCATGAAAAAATTTACTCCATATATGATAAAGAAATGCTGGCCATTATGCAAGCATTGGCCAAATTCAGACAATACTTGGTGGGCAGCCAGTTTGTGGTGAAAACTGACTACCATAGTCTAAGACACTTTCTCACCCAAAAAGATCTAAATGAAAGACAAAAAAAGTGGGTAAGCAATATTCAAGCTTATGATTTTGATATTGAATATGTCAAAGGAAACAATAATACAGTAGCAGATGCTTTGTCAAGAAGACCTTCTTTTTCTCTCATGGACATTGCCAAGGATTGGAAAAATATGCTACTAGTTGAATATGCTAAAGACAAATTTGCTTGTGATGTGTTGGATGGACTCAAAGGAGATGATAACTACATGGTTTTGAATGGGATGATATACTATAAGGGAAGAATTTATTTAGTTCAGAACTCAAAGCTCAAGAACCAAATTTTACAAGAAGCTCATGATTCCCCACTAGCGGGCCATCCGAGTATCTTCAAAACTTATAGACAGTTGAGGCAAAGGTTTTTTTGGAAGGGGCTGAAAGAAGATGTTCAGAAATATGTAAGTGAATGTAAATTATGTCAACAAAACAAATCAAAACTTACATGTCCAGCAGGCTTATTACAACCATTACCAATTCCGGAGCAAAAATGGGATAGTATCTCCATGGATTTCATCACCGGTTTACCAAAATCTTTGGGTAAGGATTGTATATATGTGGTAGTGGATAGGTTGAAAAAATTTGCTCATTTATTTGTTGTTACATCATCTTTTAGTGCTGCACAAGTGGCTGATATATTTTTCAAAGAAATATTCAGATTGCATGGGATCCCCAAGAGCATTGTCAGTGATAGAGATAGTAGATTCATGGGTGCTTTTTGGCAAGAAATATTTAGATTGGTGGGCACTCAATTGACTCCAAGCACCAACTATCATCCACAAACTGATGGACAAAAAGAGAGGGTAAATCAATGGTTGGAAAGATACTTAAGAAATTATGTAGGAGGGCAGCAAAAAGCATGGGTCAAGTGGCTCCACTTGGGTGAGTTTTGATACAACACCACCTTCCATATGTCCATAGGAATGTCACCTTTCAAAGCACTCTATGGTTATTATGCACTCACTTTTGTTGAAATTATCTTTTTTGATAGTAGGGCCCCAAGGGCTAAGGATTGGGTGGAAGAGAGTCAAGAGATCTTAAAACTCTTGAAAGACAATTTGCAGGTTGCCCAAAACCAGCAAAAGCAATATGCCGATAAACATAGAGAAGAAAGGACATTTCAGGTTGATGATTTAGTATATTTGATATTGCATCCCTACAAACAAACTTCTTTGAAAAAGAATGGAGCAGAAAAGCTGAAACCAAGGTACTATGGCCCTTACAGGATAGTTCGGAAAATTGGAGAGGTAGCATATGAATTGGAACTTCCGGAAGGGAGTAAAATCCATAATTTATTTCATGTCTCTTGTATCAAGAAATCTCTTGGTCAGCAAATCATCACTTTAGAAATACTTCCTCCCTTGGATGATGAAGGTCAGCTCACACTTGTTCCAGAAAGGATTTTGAAGACACAAGAAAGGAGATTGAGAAGTAGAAATATCAAAGAATATTTGGTGCAATGGAAGGAATTTCCAAGTGAAGATGCTACATGGGAAGAGGAGAAGATTTTGCAACATCCTAATTTTAAATTGCTTTAGGACAAGCAATATTGGGTGGGGAGTACTGTAATGTCCCCATTCAAATAATTTCATAGTAAGACAATCCCATCAATCCTACTAGTTTCCTAGGTTGGATGGGCACATGTGGAATGGTAATAAGGAAGATAATAAATGATGTTTAGACATTAGAAGGGTTCAAGTATTTAATAAATAGATTGAATAAAGAAATTCAAGAGAAATCCTAGGTGGCAAATGGTTTTGGAGACATATGGAGGATGTGGGACCCACACTAGCTTGATTTTTCATAATACATGGTATCTCTCTCTTGCAAATTTGAATTAATGGGAAGATGAACACTCTTGGGTGAGTTGGTAAGTCATAACACATGTCATTGAGCATCTTAGGTCGAATTGGGAAGGATTAGTAACCTCCATGGAAGATAAAGAGTCAAATTGGGAGTTTGTGGACACTTGGGCTAGATTCCCTAGCCCCTATGACACCAATGATGGAGCATCTATGACAACTATGAAAAATTGCAGACCTGACCTCTGACATATGACCACTATGACATGTCATCCCCAAAAATAGGCTCAAGGAAGGCGCTCATGGGAGTTGGAGAAGCCAAAGAGACTCAAAATTGAATTTGGGAGAAGATGGAAGGTTGGAACTAGGAGACAAGTGGCAAATGTGGAATATTTACTAAATATAAATCTATTGAATATATAGGGAGGATTTATACCCTTAGAAGGATAATGTTGGTTATAAAATGTAGAAATCGATAAGGAGAATGGATTTTGATGATTTGAGAAAAATTACATTTGTGAAGAGAGAGCTAGTGGATGACTAGTTTCTTGCCTTATCCAATTTCGAGGGTGAAAGATTCCCATCCAAGTTGGTGTTTGGAGAGTACACTCATGTCTTTCATGGTGCTTTAATGGATTTTGTATTTGCAGGTAGCAGCTACAGGAAGTTTCATGGTTTGGTTTAGTGCAGCACTTCTTCTCCACCATTTCCAGTTTTGAAGGCATATTCATGCTCCTTGAGGGATTGCGCTTTGGGTGAGCTCTTGTACTCATTGGGAGAGCTTCATATGATATTTTTATGATTGAAATAGCTTCATATCCTATGTTATTCATATTCAGAAAGTCTCAGGTCGAAATACCCACTGATTGTATGCAAAAATATTGATTAATGAGCAAACAATGTCGATTTCCCCAATGCATTGATGTATGCCACTATAATGTTGATTATTTCGAATGGATGGATGATTATATGATATATTTGTGATCAATATACTTCCATGGATTTTTTATACAAGTTTCATGTACTGTACTTGATCATTTGAAGCATTTTTACTCAGTTTAGTTGTATTGGGAGGTGAAATAGTGCCATTTCCCCAATGGTCGAATTGGGGATTTTTGCAGTTGAATGGGAGAGGGTGAGAACAGTTGTAATAATCCATTAATGGTGCATATGAGACCTTAATAACATACTTAACACATTGCATACCTCTGTTCATAAATTTGAGGGAGTTTAGAGGCATTTGGGAGGCCATTTTTAGTGTTACCCCGGGGGGATTTGATACACAAATTACTAGTCAAAATTGCATATATTGGTCCTAATATAAATCAAGTTTTCTGAAGTCTTTGGAGGACCATAAAAAATCCCTGAACCTAATATTCAAGTCTAAATATCATTCATACACTCATACATAATATTTGGGAGCATTTGGGTTGATTTGGAGGTCAAAACAATCAAACTAGTCAAAGGTCGAAATTGGGAAAAAAGTAGAAAATTGGGCATTTTAATAAATTTTGAAAAAGGGTCATTACAAACTCCATGTATGCCCACAACAACTCATTGGAAATATATCAATGAGAAGAACAATTCTTGATAAGGTTATATTAGCTTACAAAATTTGTTAGACATCGCAAGGCTAAGAAATGTTGTTTAGGGCCCCAAAAACACATCGTAATTTGATGTCCTAAAATATGAAAAGTTCAAAACCATTCTTGAGATGTCCCAAATCTTAATCTCACCAATCTAGAGCATTAATAAATTCTTAAGGTACTTATGTAGATCCATATTAAATCAATTTGAGTTATAATAATTTACCATACTACAATGTTGTATATTTTTAATCAAAAAGATTAATAGATTCTTCAATTTTTCATTTAATATTCAACAATGTGAGGATTTAGTAGTTAATTGTATCATCTCCCAAAAATTAACTAAAAAAATATCCTTAAAGTCTCCAAAAAAGTCGATTGTGGTGTTTGCCTCTCCTGCCACTAAAATGCAAACATGCACAAAGTACTAACACAGTAACATATGAATAGTTTATGTTTATGGAATTGAATTTTGTAAAAGTTTATGAAACTTCCAATGTTTTGAGTGGACACTCCACCCATCATCAAGGGAATCGTGAAAAAAAATGGAAGTAAGAAAAGAGATAGCCTAGTTAGGATTAGAAAGGGTTAGAAGAAACTGGCTATTGTTAGGTAATCATTAAAAAAAATAATGAATAGAGAAAATGGGAAGGGATTTAGTCAAAAAAAAAGGTTAAGAACTAGATGTTATAAGAAATAGGTATTTAATAGGAAAACTAGTAAAATTATTATTATTAAGATAGTAAATAAATTAGGTTAAAGTTTATAATAATAATAATGTATGCAAAACGAGGGAAGGGAGGAGAATATGCATATTCAATCAATTAGGGATAAGATAGAACATATACATTAAAATAAAAGGAGGATCTAGATTTAAGGGTAAAAATAAATGAATCTTTAACATAAAGTGAAACAAGGAGGGTAATATAGGAAAGGCCAATGAATGGAGAAAGGAAGAAAAGGAATTACTAAAATAAACTATAGTTGATGGGCTTCCATGAGTGGCTCAATTTGTAGCCATCTTCGCGGTAAAAATTGTTATGATGTTTATTTATTTCTAGGGCCTCTCCAATAATGTGAGATGAATAATGGGGAGTTGAAGCAAGGATTTTGGTTTGTTCAAAACACATGAGATGCTTAGATCTGTGAGAATGTTCGACGACAGTTGATTTTGTAAGACAATTGTGGAAAGTGTCCACGATATTCTCCGTAAGATGAGTTTTGATGGAATGGCCAATTTGGCCTATATAGGACTTATCACAAGCATAGAGAATTTGGTAAACTCCTTGGCCGAGCATTAGGTCAAATTTATCTTTAGCACTTCTAAAAATTTGTTTTAAGGTTTTATGGGCTTTGAAAGAGTCTTAATGTTGTTTTTGGATAAAATATTGAAGACATGATTAATAAGACCATGAATGTAAGGGAGAAAGATAAGGGCTTGAGGAGGGTTTGAGGAGGGAAGGGTTTTTAGATTTGAATGGAGGGCCGAGTGAAAGGATTTATTGATTTGGGAGGTAGAATAACCATGGGCTAGGAGGGATTTTGTAAGGTGGGTTCTTTCCTTTTAAAATATGTTTCGAGTAGAGATTCTAATGGCTCGAGTGATAAGGGTTTTTAGTGTTGGGTTAAACTTGAGTCGGTGAAAGAGCCAATGAGTAAAACACATTTTAGGTCAAGACAAGGTTTTCAGGCACATGTTTTTGGTGTCCCATGGTATTATGCCCATAGTATTTGCATGTAATTAAGCCTATAAAAAGGCTTGATATAATCCATTGTAAAGTGTCTGGAGGTGAGTGGTGGCTAGATCACTTGGTTGGCTTAGTTTGGTTTTGGTCAAGGTTAATAATTGATCTATTATTGGTGTTGGTTTTTCCCCTTGGGTTTTTCTAGGGTACTATTGGTGTTATTGTGATTATTGCTATGTGGTTTAATTGCTTGTATTATTATTTTATTTCTCTCGTGGGTTCTGCTCATGTTAATTTCAATATGGAATCAGAGTGGGTTAGCCTGGACTCTCTAACTAGAGTAGTTTGACCTAGGGGAGCCATGATGTTATTTATGCCTGGTTTGTGGAAAGGTGAGAGGATGGTACCACATCTCATAAGGTTACAGGTGAGACACTAGTTCATGGTAGCAACAATTAAGGTACAATGCACATGGAGGATGAGCATGGCAAGGCATGTGCGAGAAATGTGGATCAAAGAAGCAATCTTCCCATAATATTGGTTGTAATAGCAATAATTTAATAAAAAAAATATTATAATGGAGTTGAAAATTGTATTGCATGTAAATGGGCATATGGCTATATGACCTGGTTAGGCATACATATCCCCATAAAATTACTAGTAAAGTCTAGATGTAGACCTAGGTGATAGGGGGGCATGTTGGATTCTCTCGGTATCTTTGATGGGGGTAGGATCCCACTTAATTACCCCAAGTCAATTTTAAAATGGGGAATGGTGGGTTAAACTTGACTTGGTAAAAGAGTCAATGAGTAAAACAAATTTTAGGTTAGGACAAGGTTTTCAAGCACATGGTTTTGGTTTCCCATGGTATTGTGCCCATAGTATTTACATGTAATGAAGCATATAAAAAGGCTTGAGATACTCCATTGTAAAGTGCCTTGACGTGAGATGTGGCTAACTTATTTGGCCGGCTTGGCCTGCTTTTGGTCAAGGTCAATAATAGATCTATTATTAGTGTCGGTTTTTCCCTTCAAGGTTTTCTAGGTAATATTGGTGTTATTGTGATTATTTCCATGTGGTTTAATTGCTTGTATCATATTAATGTTGTTTTTGGATAAAATCTTGGAGATGTGATCAGTAAGACCATGAATGTAAGGCAGAAAGATAAGGGCTCAAGGAGGGTTTGAGGAGGGAAGTGTTTTTTATTTTGAATGGAGGGCTGAGTGAAAGGATTTATTGATTTTGGAGGTAGAATAACCATTGGCTAGGAGTTATTTTGTAAGGTGGGTTCTTTCCTTTTCAAAGAGGTTTGGAGCATAGATTCTAATGGATCAAGTGATAAGGGTTTTTAGGACAATAGATTCTAATGTTCTTAGAGTCTTAATGTTATTTTTGGATAAACTCTTGGATATGTGGTCAGTAAGACCATCAATGTAAGGGATCAAGATTGTTGATGTATATGTAACTTCGGAATGTATTTCATATATGTATATTGTACTCCTATAGAGATGGTATTATTCCTCTATACGGAAGTGTTTGTATTCCTATAGAGATGTTATTATTCCTCTATACGGAAGTTTCATCATTTATATTGTAAGTGTCGTAGCTTATACTTGATGGGTTATTAGACCACCTTGTTGGGGTCGGCCCTGTATAAGTCATGTGGGTCAAAGGGTTATTAGACCACCCTATTGGGGGTCAGCCATGTGGGTCAAAGGGTTATTAGACCACCCTATTGGGTGTTGGCCCAGTCAGCGTTGTGTTATGTGGTTAATTTGAGGCCAACCTAGTAAAGGTTATTAGGCAAGTCAAGTCAAGTATAAATAGAGTGCGGGAGGCACTCTATTTTATCATTCTATTCTCACACACACTCTTTGGAGAGTGGTGCACTTGTGGAGGAGGAGAAGCTGCTACTAGGAGATGTCTATCACTTATGCTTTGGTTGTATCATTGCTCTATATATCTCTGAGGAAGTTATTGGGTTTTTTCACCTTTATGGTTTTCCCCAAGTAAACTCTGTGTCTCTTGTGTGATTGCATTATTGTGTCCATGATTGATATGCTGTAGATATGCTATACATGTTGTTCTCTCAGTTAAGATCCTAGATCAGATTGAAGTAGATTTTGAAAAACTAACATGGTATCAGAACTAGCCTGAAAGAAGGCATGGTATGGCATGTATGACACTTGTTGCACTTGCGATGCTAGGGCTTGATATAGCAAAAACCAGTCATCGTAGAACTTTTGCTATAAATCCATTTTCGCGAAAGTTTTAGATCTGAAACTTTTATAGGTCGAAGATAAGATCCCCATGTACCTTGTGTCCAAAGGAAAACTTCTAATTCATTGTACTTTGTGTTTTATGATCTGTACAATCTAGGGTTTCTGCCTCTTCCATATTTGAGTCATAAACAGGTGACCTAGGAAAAAAGGTCATAACTTGGGCTAGGAAGGTCCAAATGAAATTTCGTAAAAAGTGACAGGTAGGGAATGGAATGTACTTTCACAGGCCGAAGGTTCAGAGGCCAAAAGTGAACCAGTGACACATGGCACTCTGTACAAGTTTGATCTCCTGTTTTATCCCATAAACAGGTCACGTTGCGACACTTGGCATAACTCTCTCTAAGAGAATCCAATTGAGGTCAGACATATGGGGTTGGAAAGATGACAAGTCAGGCTACCACAGGTAGAAGTTTAAGACCCTGTGGATTCGTAATTTTATAGTTACACCAGAAACAATTAGGTGCATATTTCTGTCAAAACAAAATTGGATTTTGAGCACCTTCATTCATGGCTCCGGGAATTAGGGTTTCGGAGCAAGTTGGAATTTTTGTAATCAGAAACCACGGCTGAATGCTACTCTTCAAAATCGAAATTTAGAGACCAAGATCAAATTTTTTGGTTGGGCAGAAGGTCGGGCTTGATCAAACCCTAGGTCGGGACTTTGATCGGAAAAAATGGAAAATTAGGGCTTCTGCAAAAGTTGGAATTTTTGAAGTCTATGGCCACGGCTGGAAGCTCCTCAGAAAAATTGAATTTTAGAGCTTTGGATCAAACCTTTTGGTTGGGCATAAGGGTGGGATTTATCAAACCCTTGTTCAGGATCCTGTCTAGAAGATCTGGAAGTTTCAAAAAGCAATTTTGAGGGGTGAAACTTTGCAGTTTTCAAATTCTGAGTATACCGACTTGATCAACTCATCAAGGCACATATTTCTATCCTTTCAAAAGTTTGAAATTCAAAGTTTTAATTTTTAGGGTTTCTCTGACAAACCCTAATCCAGCTCCAGATCTAGTTCCTGCAAATCAAGTGGATTAGGTTAATCCTAGAAGAGAATGGATTGGTCACTTGCATAAGTGAAGAAGTTCTTGTTTCAGAGGGAGTTAAGGCTAAGGCCTTACATAAGAATATTACAAAGCAATCTCGACAGGTATGACTCATACATGTATGTTTCGAATTCTGTTCATAATTAAGTTTATGATATGTTTTTCTTCATATTATTACAATTAGTACAATCTTGGTTATTTTTATACTTGTTGTATCACCTTAATAAAATTATGAATGCATGATAGAAGATATTCATTGATTAGGGTTTTTGACACTTATGATTGTAGTAATGCACTATGATGTTGTATGAGGTTGATGGTGTCCACTAACATGAAAGGTACATCAAGAAAGACAAATCATGTTCTAGTTCAAGAACATATGACCATGGTGACATGAAGACAAAGGTTCATCCATTGCCAGGGATCACATAGAAGATCTACTTACGAGGTATGTATAACTTGTTCTATAATGGTTAACCTATGAGATATGCAGGTAACTAGCACAAGTCATTGAAGAAAACAAGAAGACATTATGCGGGTATGTTAGACATAACTAGCTAGCATGCTAATCCAGGTATGTTTTTCCTATATCAAGTTAGAATCCTACCTTGTGTTAGGATCTCTTATATAAGTATACATGGCATGATTGATAATGATTATTTATGAAGTTAGAAATTTAAGTAATCCAGGGTTTATGCATATTATGTCTCTTACCTTGATTGATGATATGACTAACCAGAAAAGTCTTTTGGTCAAATATGAATATGCATGAGTAAGAGAAGTCTTCCTTAAAACATTGAATGCTAATGCTTATTATCTGTGTTTGAAATGATCATGACTATACATGTTTAAGATTATTATAGTATTGAGAATGTATGATTATGTATGAGATCTCGAGGATATCACAATAATGATACTTGTAAGCATGCATAGTGATCGAGGATGGATATAAGTTCAAGGACAAGTAATCCAGGAAGCAAAGATCAAGAGGGAGCACACTCCAGTAGTTTTTGCAAGGATGCAGATATTCAGAGGGAGTCGACCACTTCTCACAATCCACATCAGAATCGAGTTACAAAGATTCAAAGGGAGTCCACCCAACAACCAAACAAAGATAAGTATTTGAATTGTCATTTCTTACATATTTGTTTGTTTAAATAATGTTGTTCAATGATGTATATACTTATGTTCCTAGACTTAGGTTGTGTATTATGCATATTAGAATAATTGCATTAATGAACAGTATACTACTAATATGCATGTGATGGGTAAGTGGCCTATGTCACTATACAACATTCCATTGCTACTTATCTATAATGAAACCTCTTTGCTGACATGTTGGGCGTAGTGCACACTCTTAACAATGTTCTAGTAGAGATTGGAAGGCATCTAGAAATTTATAGGATATGGATGAATGTTGTATTGAAGCATTGGCTAAAATAATTGCATGACTGTATGACATATTTCTTTATGTGTAAGAATTTGTTCTGAAAACTATGAGATGTTTTTAATCATGCAATTTAACTTGTTTTGTAGGAAAGATCGCATACCTTCACCTACAAAAGAAGGACTACAACATTTGTTCCAGCAACAAAGATATCTTTTGAAGATATTGAAGATATTGAAGTTCCCAGGATCTGGGATGAAGTAATGGAAGAATGCCATGATCCGTCGATCATGAAGAATGATGTTTGGGATGCAGTCCCAAGACCTGCAGGGAAGTCTGTTGTGACTTCCAAATGGATCTATAAGATCAAGCATGCTGCAGATGGTAGCATGGATAAATACAAAACGAGGTTTGTAGCTCGTGGCTTCTCCCAGAAAAAGGGATTGAGTATGAAGAGACTTCTACACCTATAGCTAGGCACACTTCCATCAAATCAGTACTTGCTCTGGCTGCAATGATGAAATGGAAGATACACCAGATAGGTTGATTGCCGACACGAAGAGGAAGCTTGCTGCCGATTTCGAGATGAAGGACTTGGGGATGATGCACTATTTTCTAGGCATGGAGATTTGGTAGAGTGCAGATGGAATCTTCCTTGGACAAGGGAAGTATGCAGTAGAGATCTTGAAGAGGTTCGGGATGATGGACTGCAAGGCCATGGCCACACCTATGGCATCGAACCTGAAGCTTTTGTGTGATGCTTCATCTGATCTGGTTGATGTCACTGTGTATCGTCAGATGATTGGGTCCTTGATGTACCTGACGAACACGAGACAAATATCTGCTTTGCGGTGACACATTGAGCCAGTTCTTGACAGATCCCAGAGGTGTTCACCTGGTTGCTATAAAGCATATTCTGAGGTACCTAAAGAGTACGGTTGATTATGGGCTCAAGTATGATGCGAATCAAAAGTTTAACCTGCAGGGTTATGTTGATTCAGATTGGGCAGCAGTGCTCATAGATAGGAAGAGCACTTATGGGTGCTGCTTCAGTATGGGATCAGGTGTGATCTCTTGGTTTAGCAGGAAGCAGTCCTGCGTAGCACTAAGTATAGCCGAAGCAGAGTATGTTGCAGCTTGTTCGGCTAGTTGTGAGGCAGTATGGATCCAGAAGCTACTGTTTGAGCTATTTGATCTCCCACTGGAGGCTACTGGTATATTTTATGACAACCAAAGTTGTGTGAAGTTGTCTGAGAACCCAGTGTTCCACGACAGGTTGAAACACATTGAGATCAAATATCACTATATCAGGGATATGGTGTAGAGAGGAGCAGTGAAGCTCCTGTATGTTGCGACGAATGAGCAGATCGCAGATGTACTGATGAAACCACTAGCCAGAGTGAAGTTCGAGTACTTCAGATAGAGGCTTGGTGTTCTTCAGATTGACAACACTTCGAGGAAGAAGTGATGGACACATTTGCTGAAGCCATTCCAAGCAAGGTGAGAGGATGATCCTTCCATGGCTATGGATGTAACCGTTGGATGATGAGCATCAGGACGATGCTCCAGTTACTGCTCTGTATATGCATCATGTTGGATGCTAGATATGAACAGTTGGATCATTTATATGTATGTATGCACCATGTTGGATGTTGGATATGATCAGTTGGATCATGTGTATGTATTTGTATATGTATCAGGTGGATACATTGTAGGATCAGGTAGATCATTTATGTTGATATGTATCAGGTATGATCAGGTGGATCATGTATTTGTATATGTATCAGGTGGATACATTGTATGATTAGGTAGATCATGTATGTTGATATGTATCAGGTAGGATCAGGTGGATCATGTATTTGTATATGTATTAGGTGGATACATTGTATGATAAGGTAGATCATGTATGATGATATGTATCAAGAAAATACTATGTATGCATCAGGTGGATGCATTGTATGATCAGGATGATCATGGATGATGAGCTTCAGGATGTTGCTCCAAATGACATGCGTCAGGACGATGCAGTGATGATGATCAAGATGATCATGTGTACATCAGGATGATGTATGGTGAGTATCAGGTTGATACTCTGTGGCCGTGGATAGGTTGTGCAGATAAGCATATAATAGCGCCCTGGGAGGTTTGCAGATTCTCTTGCTAGGTTTTTCCACTGGCATATAATATCTCCCTGGGAGATCTGGCAAATGCTCTTTTGAGGTTTTGCTTTGGGAGGACATATAATAACGCCCTGGGAGGTTTGCAGATTCTCTTGCTAGGTTTTTTCGCTGGCATATAATAGCTCCCTGGGAGATCTGGCAAACACTCTTACGAGGTTTTGTCCTATGGCATATAATAGCGCCCTGGGAGATCCGATAGGTTGGGATGTGTTCCCGTAATAAGTCCTGGGATGCTCTTTTGAGGTTTTTCCATGACCACATATAATAGCGCCCTGGGAGATCCGATAGGTTGAGCTATGTGCTCGTAATTAGTCATGGGATTCTCTTTCGAGGTTTTGTGGTGGGGTCACATGTAATAGCTCCCTAGGAGATCCGATAGGTTGGAATGTGTGCCCGTAATAAGTCCTGGGATTCTCTTGCGAGGTTTTGTGATGCACGTAATAAGTCCTGAGGATTCCACAAATGGCCAGTGATGATGAAGACCTGCAGGTGGTGGGCCTACATCCAGTATGAAAAAGGACTGGCTCTGTAGAACTTCCTATGATGAGTAGATTCAGAGATTGATTGAGATAGAAGCAGCAGTGATGATGATGATGATCCAGAGAAGAAGACTTGTGCTAGCAGATCTGTGTCGATAAATACCTTCCTAGTTAAGAGGGAGTGTTGATGTATATGTAACTTCGGAATGTATTTCATATATGTATATTGTACTCCTATAGAGATGGTATTATTCCTCTATACGGAAGTGTTTGTATTCCTATAGAGATGTTATTATTCATCTATATGGAAGTGTCGTCATTTATATTGTAAGTGTCGTAACTTATACTTGATTGGTTATTAGACCACCTTGTTGGGGTCGGCCCTGTATAAGTCATGTGGGTCAAAGGGTTATTAGACCACCCTATTGGGGGTCGGCCATGTGGGTCAAAGGGTTATTAGACCACCCTATTAGGTGTCGGCCCAGTCAGCATTGTGTTATGTGGTTAAGTTGAGGCCGACCTAGTAAAGGTTATTAGGCAAGTCAAGTCAAGTATAAATAGAGTGCGGGAGGCACTCTATTTTATCATTCTATTCTCACACACACTCTTTGGAGAGTGGCGCACTTGTAGAGGAGGAGAAGCTGCTGCTAGGAGATGTCTATCTCTTATGCTTGGGTTGTATCATTGATCTATTTATCTCTGAGGAAGTTATTGGGGTTTTTCACCTTTATGGTTTTCCCCAAGTAAACTCTGTGTCTCTTGTGTGCTTGCATTATTGTGTACATGATTGATATGCTGTACATGTTGTTCTCTCAGTTAAGATCCTAGATCAAATTGAAGTAAATTATGAAAAAATAACAAAGATAAGTGCTCAGGGAGGGTTTGAGGAGGGAAGGGTTTTTTATTTTGAGTGGAGGGTTGAGTGAACGTATTTATTGATTTGTGAGGTAGAATAACCATTGGCTAGGAGGGATACTGTAAGGTGGGTTATTTCCTTTTCAAAGAGGTTTGGAGCAAAGATTATAATGGCTCAAGTGATAAGGGTTTTTAGGAAAACAACTTTTCGGGTTAAGTGGTGGTGGGAAAGGGCATGAAGGTATCAATATGTATGAGTCTTTTTGTGGTAAAATTGATGGGTAAGGGTTCCATCAAGTTGTTGAGTAATACGAATGTTTAACAAGGGAAGAGAGTTGTCCTTTTGAGTTTCCATGGTGAATTGAATGTCAAGGGAATTCTATTAAGGTGTTTAAGGAAATAATCTAGGGAGGATTGACCATGGGGCCAAACAACAAAGGTGTCGTCGACAAAGCGGAACCAACATTTTGGTTGTACCTGGAAACTATTTAAAGCTAAAGCATCAAAACATTCCATAAAGATGTTGGCTACAACTAGGGTTAAAGATGAACCCATTGTTGTGCCTTAGGTTTGTTCATTATCAAAGTAACATATCTTATATTTATAATATGTTGAGAAATATGAAAGAGATTCTCCATAGAAATCATGTGTAACTTTCCATCAATAAGACCATAATGAAAAAGGTACCTATGGAAGGTGAAAAATTCATGCAAGTTATGTTAATACAATTGTATTAGTCATGATAGATCTTGAAACAATAGGTCCCATAAAAAACTAATAAGTTACAAATGTCTAGGTTGGTTATATGCTAACCAATAATGAAAGGGGTGGTTCAATTGTATGAAGGAGGAGGTGAAGTAGGTGTCATTGGTTTAAATACATGCTCCACAATCATCTGTTGGTTCAACAAAATAGTTAGATATTTAATAATCAAGTTCTTGGTATGACCACCAAATAATCTTTTGGTGGATCATCTAGTGTTGGGTCAAAATATATGAATTTTGTAAAATGCACTAAAGTAAATTTCTATTGATGTACAATTTTTTGCTAAGTTTTGCTCAAGCTTACATGGGAGACTAGTAAGAGTATAAAAAGTGTTTATTATTAATCTTTTTTCCTTTGTCCAAGACATAAACCATTACATTTGAGATTTAGTATTTTCTAGGGAAGATAGACAATCTACAATAGATAGAGTTTTTTCAGTGGAAGTTATTTAGTGTATTTTTACTGCTTTGATCTCTCGTACAAACCCTATAATATATCACAATGAACAATGTTTATTCAACAATACAAGCAGTGTTTGAAATATTATGGTATTATCCTTTCCACCAAGGAAAATATTGTGATATTCTGTAATGTCCCCATTTTGACTCCCTTTGTATTAAATCGTAAATGATGTAAATATTGTAATTTAATCATGGTGAGGAGCTCAAGGCCAAGGCCCCACCATTGATTTAGTGTTTCATGTATTGGAAATTAGAAATAGATGCCTATGGTTCTTGTGCTAGATAGGCACAATGTAAATAAGACATCATATAAATACGAATTTTAATGAAAAACACCGACAACTAGCTATGCAATGCAACAAAGAGATGGGGGCATGATCCTACAAGGAATAGGGAGAGAAATTATTCAAACCCTTGAGCCAATGGTGTTAATCCATGTGTCATGAGAAAACCCATAAACCCTCAACTACCCATTTTGGGTTATGGACCCAATTATTTAATTCTTCCAAGGGTTGGTTGAGGCAGTTAATGCCTTGGGAATGAAGAGGTATGGAAGTCAATTTCGTGCATGGGCAAGCCATCAACCTGGGAATTGGTATTTTTTTGCTTCTTGGGCAAGAAAACACCCACGAAATGGTGCCCAAAGGGATTTTGAACCCATAGTCTTTGCCCTCTCACGCAGTCTGAACTACTGGGCCTTTTCCCATCACGTTTTTCACCATTTTTCCTGCATTTTCCATGCCTGGGAGCTCGTTTTTTGCATTGGATAGCAGCTAGGAGAGAAGGGCCACGATTTGGGACTGTTATGGAGGCCGTTTTTGCCCCAGAATGTCCATGGACGTTTTTCTAAAAACGGATTTGGCTTCCCAGGGTTGTTCCCCATCTTCTAGTTTCGTTTTTGGGTTTCCCACGTTTTTCTGAAGTAAATGAAAACCCCATCTTTGGGCATCTCACTGTAAAAACATCTCTTCATGCCCAGCACTTAGACTTCTGTGGTTATGTGCATCCCTGTTTTGTTTGAACCTGTGAGTAAGAAAATTGGAGTGGTAGTGGACATAATTGGCTTGATAAACTTAGTGAAGGGAGTAACCTCTCAAGAAGATCAAGAGGGCTGGTTACTCTTCTATGCACACCTGGGACACTCTAGAATTGGAAGGTATGGCCTGAGGGACTGTGAATTGGGGAAGGGAATACTTCCTTGAGTAGGGGTGTGTGGGCATTGTGGGTGCCAAGCTAAACAGATATTGTAGAGGTATCCATAGCACTGTGGTTGAGCTCACTAGCTTAGCAATTCTTCCTTTCCATTTCCTAGCAGCCTGATAAACCCAATTGTAGATTGGCTTGGCTCATCTTGGTGTATGCTTAGCTATGTGTGAGTCTGATGTTCCCTGGTTTCTTGTAGAAATCATGCCCAGCTCAGGGGTGGCAGTTGCATCAAGAGGTTGATAAGCACAATTGGCCTATGGTTGGGTGGAACGTTGCAGTTGCATAGCCAGTTGCTTGGGACTACTGTTATAAGATAAGTATTCTCTTGTGTTAACTCCCCAATTATTAGTTGATGAATATCTTGAATGTATGATGGATGTGTTATTGATATTATTTCCGTTGTGTTTTTCTTATAATTACACACTCCATATGTCTTTTATATTATGAGAATGCTTGGTTAAAAGTTTATGGGGTTAGATGCTCGATTTTAGCATCATGTCCTCTCTATCATGCTGGTATGGTAGGAGGGGACGTTACATTTTGGTATCAGAGCTGCTGGTTGCAGCATTGGACCTCTATGGGCCAAATCCAATCACAGCCACATGGGAAGGTCCCTTCCTGATCACCACAGGTCTCAGCATTGGGCCTAAACAGGCTAAGTTGGATAGATTACAGAGGTAAGATCACCTCCTGTTGAGCAGTAGTCATCACTAAAAGAAGGGAAGATTTCAAAAAATTTCTTAAGAGTTTTTGGAATTTTTTTTTTAAGTCTGTTTCGGGAAATCGTTCCGAAATTTGCGGAAGAGTTCCGCGAACTGCCCCGAAACTACATAAGGAATTCTCTTCTGAAATTGCGGAAAGAATTCTCTTCCGAAATTGCGGAAAGAATTCTCTTCCGAAATTGCGGAAGGAATTCTCTTCTGAAACTGCGGAAGACTTCAGTGAATCTTCCCGCAACTGCGGAAGAGTTCGGCGAATCTTCCCGCAACTGCGGAAGAGTTCCGCGAATCTTCCTGCAATTGCGGAAGAGTTCGGCGAATCTTCCCGCAACTGTGGAAGAGTTTCGCGAATCTTCCCGCAACTGCGAAAGAGTTCCGCGAGTCTTCCCGCAATTGCGGAAGAGTTTCATGAACCGCCCCGAAACTGCGGAAAGAATTTCCCAGTGTCTTCCAAAACTACGGAAGCATTCCGCGGATCGACGAATGGCTCCGCAACTGCGGAAGCATTCCGCGAATCGGCGAATTGCTCCGCAACTGCGGAAGCATTCACCGAATTGCTCTGCCACTACGGAAGCATTCGCCGAATTTCTCCGCAATTGTGGAAGCGTTCGGCGAACCGCCCCGCAACGGCGGCATGATAAGTAAAAAAAAAAAAAACGAGGGCGCTGCCCTCGACCCGCACTGCAGTGGCGCGAAGCCACAAGGGGGAAAGCCCCCTTGACCCCCTTTTGTTTTCCCCCCTCATATGTCGTTGATTGTGAGAAAATCATATGATTTGACAAATTGTCAATATAAACTTTTCCCACGTGCATGAAAGTAAGTTATGAATTCTGGGAATATAATGCAACTAACAATTGTGTGGATAAACACATTTTGCAGAATCATAGTTACATCAGGGTAGCACTCTAGATAGTACAGTTGGAAAGTTTTGGATCTTGGTTGGGCCAAGAAAATCAACATCATGGATGATGCACAGGATCCCTATGAGCCTGAGACAGATGCCATGGGGGAGAACATACATGTTGAAAATGCTGAAACATAATCTAATGGGAGAAGAAATCAAGAGACTCCTCCAGGTATTGCAGCCACCATGAGAAGCCTAAGGGTGGAGTTGCAAAGCTATAGGGAAGATAATGAAAGGATGATTAAAGCTCAGGAAGAACAAAATCAGTTGAATGCAGCTATGCTACAGAGTTTGATGGACATCCAAAGGCAGATAAACTCTGGGCATCAGACATCAAATCTAGAAAGGGGTAGGAGTAGCTCTAGAAGGAATTCTCGTAAGAGGGCCAGTAGCTCAAGAAGAGTTTCTACAGACACAACATATAGTCAAGAAATATCTTCTAATGAATCATCTGACTCTGAAGAATCCATTGAGGGTTCAAGCTCTTCATCCCGCAGAAGCAAGAGGAAGAAGCACTACAAGAACAATTCACATGGGGGATTTAAGAAGGCGAAACCTCCTACATTTGATGGAGAGATAAAGTCCGGTCAAGAAGTTGAAGCTTGGCTTCTTGGGATGAGAAAGTATTTCCAAGTCCAAGACTACTTAGGAAATATGAAGGCAAGGGTTGCCATCTTCAACTTGAATGGAAGAGCATCTATATGGTGGGAACACATCAGGCAAGTGAAGAAGATCAATGAAAGGAAGATCGTGTGGAAGCAGTTCAAGAAATACTTCAAGCAGAAGTACCTCTCTGATAGGTACTATGATGATAAGATCAAAGAGTTCCATGAGCTGAGATTGGGACAATTGACCATGGAAGAATATGCAAACAAGTTCTTGGAGCTGCTGAGGTATGTCAAGTACATTCGAGATGATAAGGTGAAAATTCAGCGTTTCCTAAGTGGACTGCCCCAGTCATATAAAGACATAATTGAGTTCGATGAACCTCAAACTCTAGAGGAGGCCATAAGAAAGGCCAAGTATTTCTTTGATCAAAACAGAAGCAAACCAGAATTCCATAAGGCATGGAAGGATAAGAAAAATGAAAAGTTTGATCAAAGGAAGAAGGGGTTCAAGCCTCCTCAATTCCGGAATCAACAAAGGAAACCATCACAGGTTGTGACTAAGCCAACTAGGATGATGGGAGACAAGCCAAGAGATCCAAAGGAACCAAGAGAACCACTTCAATGTTGGGGTTGTGGAGGAGACCACATGCTTAGGAACTGCCCACATAGGAATGGGAATGCAAATCAAGTTCACAACATCCAAGGAGCTGGAACTGTGGGTCAAGTGGTGAGGACAATCCCTAGAATCTATGCAGCTCTAGACGACCGCCAGGCAGATCATCAGTCGACTGTGGTTGAAGTTGAAGGTAAGATTGCTAAGCAATCTGTTTCTATTTTGATTGATCCTGGATCTACTCACAGTTATGTCACTCCTAGAATTGTTGAGATTTGTTCTTTCAAGAAATTAAAGTATAGTAAATCATGGTTAGTTCAACTAGCCACTGGAACCAAGAGAAAAGTTAGCGAAATAGTAGAGAAATGTCCATTAGAGATGGATGGGTTATTCACTTATGCAGATCTGAATATTTTACCACTGGGTTCCTATGATATTCTCATTGGAATGGATTGGTTAGAAGCACACAGGGTTAAACTTGACTGCTACAATAAGACATTTGAATGCATGGATGAAGAAGGAAACCCGAGGGTTGTAAAAGGCATTCCAAAGGTGACTTCTGTTAGATAGGTTTCAGCCATGCAGTTGAAGAAGTTCTGTAGGAAGGGATGTCAATTGTATGCATCCCACATTTTAGAGGCAACAGAGAGTGAAACTCTCAAATTGGAGGACTATCATGTATTGCAAGAATTCAGGGATGTTTTTCCCGATGAGATTCCAGGACTCCCTCCAAAGAGAGACATTGACTTTACAATTGAACTTGTGCCAGGAGCGGCACCAATGTCTAAGACACCCTACAGGATGAGTACACCGGAATTGCTAGAATTGAAAATGCAATTACAAGAGTTGCTGGAAAAGAAATATATTAGGCCAAGTGTGTTCCCGTGGGGAGCACCTGTTCTATTTGTGAAAAACAAAGATGGAACACTTAGGTTATGTATTGACTACAGGTAGTTGAACAAAGTCAGTGTGAAGAACAAATACCCATTGCCCCGAATTGATGACCTTTTTGACCAAATGAGAGGAGCAAAGGTATTTTCAAAGATTGACTTGAGGTCTGGTTACCATCAGGTAAGAATCAAAGAAGAAGATATTCAAAAGACAGCCTTTAGAACGAGGTATGGACATTATGAGTTTGTAGTGGTACCATTCGGTCTCACAAATGCACCAGCTACATTCATGTGTCTCATGAATAATGTTTTTAGCAAGTATTTGGGCAAGTTTGTTCTTGTATTCCTAGACGACATTCTCATCTATTCTAAGAATGAAGAAGAGCATGAAGAACATTTGAGAATGACAATGCAATTGCTAATGGAGCATAAGATGTATGCAAAATTGAGCAAATGTGACTTTTATAAAGATAGAATTCATTATTTGGGTCACATCATCTCCGACGAAGGAATATCTGTAAACCCTGAGAAGATTGAAACCATTATGAATTGGACAACTCCAAGGAATGTGACTGATGTGAGATCTTTTATGGGCCTTGTTGGTTACTACAGGAGGTTTATCGAAGGATTCTCCAAGGTTGCAAACCCGATCACTTTTTTGCAAAAGAAGGGGATAAAGTTTGAATGGTCACCAAGATGTGAGGAAAGTTTTCAACGGTTGAAGAATCTTCTTACAAGTGCGCCAATTTTGAAAATTGTAGACTCGAAAAAAGACTTTGTGGTGTGTACTGATGCATGCAATCAAGAACTTGGAGGAGTTCTTATGCAAGACAACCACGTGATATGCTATGAGTCAAGAAAGTTGAAGGAGCATGAGAAGAACTATGCTATTCATGATATAGAACTTGCAGCCATAGTACATGCTTTAAAGATGTGGAGGCATTACTTGATGGGAAGAAAATTTGAGTTAAGGACAGACCATTGCGGTCTGAAATACTTGTTTGATTAGCCAACTTTAAATGCTAGGCAAGCTAGATGGTTGGAATTTTTGTGTGAATTTGATTTCGAAATCAAACACATAAAAGGGAAAGAAAACAAGGTGGCTGATGCACTCAGTAGGAAGGTGCCTGAAATGCATGTGGCAGCGCTTAGTACTTGCCAACTAGATTTGAGGCAGCAGATTGTGAACCATATGGGTGAGGATGAAGTGTACGTGCAGATAAATGACAAATTGCAGCAGCAAGACCTTGGCAAGAAGTATGAAGGCTATCATTTGGAAGAAGGCATACTTCTTACTTATAAGAATAGAGTCTATATTCCAAATGCGGCAGATTTGAGGAGGATTGTTATGGATGAAATCCATAAAGCTCCATACTCTGGTCACCCAGGATATCAGAAAACAATTGCTACAGCAAGAAAATATTATTTCTGGCTAGGCATGAAAAAGGACATCGTTGAATACATTTCTAAGTGCATGGAATGTCAGCAAGTGAAGAGTGAACACCAACATCCAGCAGGTTTATTGCTCCTAGTGCCAATTCCAGAATGGAAATGGGAGGTAATATCCATGGACTTTATTACAGGATTGCCAAAAACTGTGAGACAACATGATTCCATCATGGTTGTGGTGGACAAGTTAACAAAGGCAGCACATTTTATACCAGTTAAGTCCATACACAAAGCCGATGCCATTGCAAATATCTTCATGAAGGAAATTGTCAGATTACATGGGTTGCCTAAGGCAATAATTTCTGACAGGGATACCCAGTTCACTTCCAATTTTTGGAAAGGTCTCTTTGCAGATTTGGGTACACAGCTAAGCTTTAGTACCGCATACCATCCTCAAACAGATGGGCAAACATAAAGAGTAAATCAGGTGCTTAAAGACATGCTCCGCATGTATGTAATGGACAAACCATCCAAGTGGGAGGATTATCTACACTTGGTAGAATTTGCATATAACAATGGGCAACAAGCATGGTTGGGAATGAGTCCTTATGAGGCTTTGTACGGCAGAAGGTGTAGGACACCAGTGACTTGGGACAATCCAGTGAACAGAATTGTACTTTGGCCAGAATTGCTTAAGGAAATGGAACAAGAAGTTGCCAAGATCAGACAAAATTTAAAAGTAGCCCAGGATAGACAGAAAAGCTATTCGGATAAACATAGAGTGCATAGGGAATTCAGTGTTGGGGATCATGTGTATCTTAGAGTAAGATCAAGGAAGAGTTCATTGAAGCTTGGGAGTTGTGCCAAGCTATCACCTAGATATTGTGGGCCATTTGAAGTGCTTGAAAGAATAGGGCCAGTTGCATATAGACTTGCATTGCCTGCTAGCACTAAAGCTCATAATGTTTTTCATGTCTCTTTGCTTAAGAAATATGTACATGGTCCTAACCATGTGATTAATTGGGATGTGATCCAGGTGGAATTCGATGGAGAATTCCAAACCGACCCATTGCACATCCTAGACAAGAAGGTAACATTGCTCCAGAACCGAGCCATCGGACAGGTAAAGGTGCAATGGAAGCACTACAGTCCCGATGAGGCTACATGGGAGCTGGAGGATTCCATGAGGGTGGCATATCCATTTTTTTTCAATTTTGATGAGCACTGAGGACAGTGTTAATGTAAGGGGAGGGGAATGTAATGTCCCCATTTTGACTCCCTTTGTATTAAATCGTAAATGATGTAAATATTGTAATTTAATCATGGTGAGGAGCTCAAGGCCAAGGCTCTACCATTGATTTAGCGTTTCATGTATCAGCAATTAGAAATAGATGCCTATGGTTCTTGTGCTAGATAGGCACAATGTAAATAAGACATCATGTAAATACAAATTTTAATAAAAAATACCCACAACTAGCTATGCAATGCAACAAAGAGATGGGGGCATGATCCTACAAGGAATAGGGAGGGAAATTATTCAAACCCTTGAGCCAATGGTGTTAATCCATGTGTCATGAGAAAACCCATAAACCCTCAATTACCCATTTTGGGTTATGGACTCAATCATTTAATTCTTCCAAGAGTTGGTTGATGCAGTTAATGCCTTGGGAATGAAGAGGTATGGCAGCCAATTTCGTGCATGGGCAAGCCATCAACCTGGGAATTGGTATTTTTTTGCTTCTTGGGCAAGAAAACACCCACGAAATGGTGCCCAAATGGATTCTGAACCCATAGTCTTTTCCCTCTCACGCAATCTGAACTACTAGGCCTTTTCCCATCACGTTTTTCACCATTTTTCTTGCATTTTCCATGCTTGGGAGCTCGTTTTTTGCATTGGACAGCAGCTGGGAGAGAAGGGCCACGATTTGGGATTGTTATGGAGGCCATTTTTGCCCCAGAATGTCCATGGACGTTTTTCTAAAAACGGATTTGGCTTCCCAGGGTTGTTCCCCATCTTCTAGTTTCGTTTTTGGGTTTCCCACGTTTTTCTGAAGTAAATGAAAACCCCATCTTTGGGCATCTCACTGTAAAAACGTCTCTTCATTCCCAGCACTTAGACTTCTGTGGTTATGTGCATCCTTGTTTTGTTTTGAACCTGTGAGCAAGAAACTTGGAGTGGTAGTGGACATAATTGGCTTGATAAACCTAGTGAAGGGAGTAACCTCTCAAAAAAATCAAGAGGGTTGGCTAATCTTCTATGCACACCTGGGACACTCTAGAATTGGAAGGTATGGCCAAAGGAACTGTGAATTGGTGAAGGGAATACTTCCTTGAGTAGGGGTGTGTAGGCATTGTGGGTGCCAAGCTAAACAGATATTGTAGAGGTATCCATAGCAATGTGGTTGAGCTCACTAGCTTAGCAATTCTTCCTTTCCATTTCCTAGCAGCATGATAAACCCAATTGTAGATTGGCTTGGCTCATCTTGGTGTATGCTTAGCTATGTGTGAGTCTGCTGTTCCCTGGTTCCTTGTAGAAATCATGCCCAGCTCGGGGGTGGCAGTTGCATCAAGAGGTTGATAAGCACAACTGGCCTATGGTTGGGTGGAACATTGCAGTTGCATAGCCAGTTGCTTGGGACTACTGTTATAAGATAAGTATTCTCTTGTGTTAACTCCCCAATTATTAGTTGATGAATATCTTGAATGTATGATGGATGTGTTATTGATATTATTTCCGCTGTGTTTTTCTTATAATTACACACTCCATATGTCTTTTATATTATGAGAATGCTTGGTTAAAAGTTTATGGGGCTAGATGCCCGGTTTTAGCATCACGTCCTCTCTATCATGCTGGTATGGTAGGAGGGGACGTTACATATTCCCTCCTCTTCCATAACATATTTAGATGGATTTAATCACCAACCACAATACATGTTGGTAACCCCAAGGGACTTTACTAGATTTGACCCTATGCTCTATGACCTCCACATCAACAACGTGCCTTGGACAATTTGTTTAACAAATTAAGCTAACCCTTGGGGCTATCATGGCAATACTTACACATGAAGAAATTAATTGTAATGAGTTATTAAAATTAAAAGAATGAAGGAACAATGCAAGTATTGGTTATTCAATTGGACTAGCATGCATGCTTTTTTAACACACGCACACACACATACACAAAAAAAATGCAGCAGTACCCTTGTAAGTGGCAATTATTCAACATAAAATATAATAATGTAGTAGAACTATCTCACAAGTTACAAGATAATCCCTTAAATTAAGCATTTATAATTGAAATAAACTATTTTATCAAAGTCGAATAAGACCCCATTTCCAAACAAAAGTACAAGTATAAGTGGCCCACAAAGAACAAACATATCATAAAGAAGTCCATGGATTACTCCCTATATTGCATACTATAAAGAAAGGAGGAGTCATATGACATGGGAAGTTCATGTACGGCTTGGAAGTGGAGATCATTTCAATGGAATGAATGATTATGATAGATGTAAGCTCAATCACAAAGAGATTGTGGAGAAGATTTACAAAATTATTATGAAGCTATTTGACTAGAAGCTAACTCTTATATGAAGTTATATAGTATATAATATAGGTATTATCAATACAAATAATGAGGAACATATGAAGAATTTGGAATATTATTTTCAAGCATTAAAACAAAACCCACAATAAACTTCCCCACATATTGTGGATGGAAAATTCCATAAAAATTAATATAACTATGTTCCAAGTTCTTATGCTTTATATTCTTTTATATAACATCACGTGCTTGGCTATATGTTTTCATGCTTTTTAAAATGTTTTTAACAATACAATAAAATGAGAGCAATATGAAACGAGAGGAGCTGCAAGGAAGCAAGTCCTGTCCTTGCAGCCTAGCATATCTAAAACATGTAGTTAGCATTAACCAGATCTAGAGTTGGTAACTAAAAAACAAGAAGCTGTGGTTTCCAAAGGAGAGGAAACATGTTGAAAGAAGCACATGAACGTGGCAAACTTTATTAATAAGTGCTTGAACGTGAAGTAAGTGAGAACGAAGTTTATCATATATACCACGCCCAAGTGTTCTCCTCTACATGGGCAAGGGAGTTGGAGACGTGGTAACATTATTCTATAAGCATTTTGCCCTAACAACAAAATGCAAGTCCTAAAGCAAACAAGCGTCAAAGCAGCCCTGGACTGCCTTTTTATTTATATCAGCAGGCAAGTAGGCAAACCTTAAAGCAAACAAACGCTAGTGTAGATTCCTAGATAACTACAGAGCTAGGATAAAAATAATTGCAGACGCTATTGCTATCGTTCTTGTTGATTCAGGCTAGATAGATAGGGAAGAAAGCTCAGAAGCAGGGTTCAAATTTGAAGGGTGGGTTTTAATTTCAATTTGAAGGGTATATATATTTGTGTCACACTTCTAGGATGAAAAGCTTAAAAAAAATCACATTTCATTTGATAATAATAAATTAATTATACACTTCATAAAAATATTGCTAAATAGAATATTACATTTTCAATCAAATTTATGTCACTAAATAAATCAATAAATCCATAATTATCACATCTACAAAAAAAACATTGTTTCAATAACAAATACACTGAAAACAAAAAAAATGAAGGGAAAATACACATCCACCTTGTATCCTTAGAAATCATTCGTGTCCAACTTAGGAATCTTTGCTTGTAAATAGTTTATGCCCAGCTTAGAAATCTAGCGCAGCTGAATCCAATCATGTTTTCCTTTCTTTTCTTTTTAATTAACCAATACCAATTCAAAAAATCACTTTGTAACCCTTTATATGGTGGAACTAATGGTGAAAACCCCAAGTATGCTTAAACCCTGTCTCGGAACCCATGCATCCATTTATCCAGTATTTTTACTTCAAATTAAATGGAAGTCCAGATCCGGGTTTCTAATATTTAAACTTGAACCTTTATAAGATTGTATAAACACTCAAATATTTGGATGACTGTACCTTGTCCCAAAATCTGCAACTTGATATTTTATTCAAAATCTCCTTTTCGATTACACATGGCTCCCTCTAAGCTCCCTCTCTGCACTCTCGAATCTGCCCACACATTCCTTCTAAGGCAAAGATATTCATTCTTATATAACATTTACCCATTTTCAATTTTTTAATTTGTGACATTTGGATTTATTGTTTTTTGGTGGGATGATTTAGTGTTGCTGAAATGTATTTATAGAAGTGGGGAAAGACTTCTTATTAGCATAAGTGAGAAGCATGGGCTATTCCCTATACGAACACCTACTATGAAAATGCAATGAGTAATTGAAGAACATCCGGTTTGTTAAATGAATGCGTGTATAGTAAGTCATGAAAATCTATCCGGGTGAGTAATTTTGTGGTTGATAAAGAAAATTACGACGTGACACAACCATTCTTTTCTTGTAATGGCGGATGCGATAGAGACTAATCTTAAGTCTTGACAAATAATTGTAGTGGATGTAGGTACAACTGTTGAACTGACTGGAGTCGAAACTACAACTAAAATTTTTCCAAGCTCAAAATTGTCATGAAGACCATGAATTAAGCAATTTGATGTGAACAAAAGGAAACCCAGTTGTATCATGTATCACTATGATATGTTTAGTAATGAAGACTCATAAATTCAGATGTGAAGCTGAGTAAAATAAATTAAGCTCGCTCGGTCGCTAACCTATCAAGTTTGTCCTTTTGTTATTAAAGAAATCAAGAAACAAATAAATCTCAAAACTTGTTGGGATTAGATATGAGAACAATGAGAGATAAGTTCGTAACAATGTATTTAATAGTTTTTATTTTTATTTTTTCAAATCTCAGACTTGCAAATAGAGATGGCCTATGGCCATCGTCCATCCCAGAATTTTTTTCAAGGAGAAAAAAATTATACTTTTGCTATTATGTAAAATAAAATAAAAAAGTATTTTTCCAGATTACATAGACACTCTGGTCATGGCCATAAATAACCATTCATCGAAAAAGACCGTGTTATCCATCGAGATGCACACCAGCAGCATAAATCTTTCGAAAGTTGTCTCCCTCACTGGAAGTGGAGAGAGGTGTGGCCTTGGGGGCAAGCAATGAGCCAAGTACTGTCACCTGAATCCCAACTCCTCCGTTTAGGCTAAATCCTAACGAAGCCAAGGGGGGTAGTCCCTACAAAGAGTTTACTATAGCTCTTATGTTTTAAGTGTTTTTAGTGTTGAGTGTGCAGATGGGTGTTGTTTATGAGTTTTTTTAAATGATGAAATATCACAATTTGAGATGAGATAAACACAAGATGACAAGCAATCCATGTTGCGAAACAAGATTATAAGATTGAAGAAACAACCACTTGATAGATTTAAAGCAAGACAACCATGATAACATAAATGCTCCAAATAGATAAAAATCAAATGACAATGATGACAATGACCAGTGCCTTATGGAGTCAAGATAGTCTTAAGTGCTAGGGTTGCTTGATACGAGAGTTCAAAGTGGTAACATTTGTGAGATCGTTGTGCAGATTATCTTGGTTTATTGAAAGTTTTAGTGGTCTTGATTATTAGGCTAAGATCAACAAGGTAAGCAAGAGATCGGAAAGTTATATTTTCAGTGGCTTCCCCTTCTAATGGTATGTCGGTCCTCCTAGATTTCAAAGAGTAAGTGTCTAATGACTTAACCACCCTGATGTCTAGACAGCGGAAACCTCTGGCCCCACTAGGTTTAGGAACTTTGCCCACTACCTGAGTATGTCTCGAATAGTCAACGCCGGTTCGTTGGTTGTGGGGATGAAAATTTTATTATGTTATAAAAATTATCAAATCTAACACCTTTCTGAGTACAACCCAACCTTTTTAGATTGGCAGAGCATACAGGTGTTAGATAGCAACCAAGATAAATTATTATGGGGATGTGAGTTGAAAGTTTTATTTATTATTTGAGAACACAGTTTAGCTCTCCGATAGAGAGTGCTCTTGACTTTGTCTTATGACAAGGTTCAAGAGACTTATTTAATCTATATGCCTAATGCAGGGGAAATGCAAACTTAATATGCTCTCCGACAGAGAGTGCTCTTGACTTGGGTTACTGCAAGTTCAAGAGGCTTTGTTCTTTATTAGAATAGAAGCAATTTGCGTAAAGAAAAAACACACTTTCTGAATTAAAACAAGTAATGAGAGATGATAACAAGTGCACGCTTTCTAAGGTCAAAATTAACAACTAATTAAGAAATAAACAACAAGGTGGGACCAACCTCCGAACAAGGTGACCACTAGAACCGCTAGTCCCAAAAACCTTCCAGCTAGCTGGATGTCCGCAAGGATGCTAACGGGGAAAAAGAAGTGCCACAAAAACAATGAGGCCCTTGGGATGAAATCCCAAGGTTGCTATCTCAAGTCAAGACTTGGAAGAGAGTTAATCTAAGTACAAAAATAAACTTTAATCTAGAAAACTTGAAATAAATCTAACTAAAGCATGCATGAAACAATCTTCCCTAAATGGGGAAGGAGAAACAAAGTGTGGGAGGCATTATCCCACCTAGCCTTTTTATTAATTGATTACAAGTGACTTGAGAATCTAACCCTTGTAAGGACTTTTGAGAGAAAAGTAAAACTTTAGAAAATACACTGATCCAGACAAAAAGCCTAACCCTCCAATAAACAAAGGATCCAAAAAACAAAGGTTCGAGTCAAAACCAGAGCAACTTAGTCTTCAAGGAAATGAGCACATCCATTAAAGAGTAGAATACCATCAATCCACTCTTCCCAAACTAATTTCCCTTCTTCCTAGAGAGATATTTCATGACACATTTAATGCTAGCAACACATGAGGAATTTAACAGTAAATTAAAAATATTTGACGAGCAGTTTGAAACTTAACACTTCTTATGTAATTTTAATATAATTATGGCACATTTTTCATAAAATGTCAAAATTAAAATTAATTTTTTTTTTACATACATATAAGAGCCCTTTGACCTGCTGTGACATGTTTAATTTTGAACCTGCTTGGAAGGGTTAGATCAATAGAGATCAATAGGGAAGCTTCTAATTACTCTTTGGCCTGGCATGGCTAGAATATACTGTATTTATATATCCCAGTAAGCTTAAATAAATATTGCCGAAAACACTGTTGTATAACCCATTTTCCCTACTTGTGGACATGTATTCTATCTGCGGAACTGCAGAGAATGCACGCCAAGTATTTGAAAAAATACGGCAACCAAATATTTGCTTATGGAATGCGATGATCAGAGCATATGCCAGAGATGGCCTTTGGAAAAACACTCTCGCACTTTATTATCAAATGCAGCGCAGTGGTGTAGAGCCGAACAGGTTCACATTTCCCTTTGTGCTCAAGGCATGTGGTGGCTTATCAGCTCTGCAAGAGGGAAAGCTAATTCATTATCACATTTTGAGGAATGGGATTTGCTCAAATATTGTTGTGGAGACTGCCCTGATAGACATGTACGCAAAATGTGGGAGTATGCAGGATGCACGTCTGGTGTTTGACAGAATGTATGTAAGAGATGTGGTTTCGTGGACTACAATAATTGCAGGGTATGCCCAGAATAGGTGTGCCAGTAAGGCCTTGATGCTGTTTCGGCAAATGCAAGGTGCAGAGATAGCAGCTGACCTGGTTACATTGGCGAGCGTGCTCTCTGCAGTTGCACATCTAGAGGCGCTGCAACAAGGTAAGTGTATTCATAGTTGTGTAATTAAGAGAGGATTTGACTGGAATATATATGTGAGAAATTCACTTATACAACTATATACCAAGTGTGGATGTTTGGATAATGCAAATTTAGTGTTTGACAAAATGTCTACGAGAGATGTAGTCTCATGGAATACTATCATCACAGGATATGCCCAAAGTGGGGATATGGACAAAGCCTTGAAGCTTTTTAATCAAATGAGGGATGCTGCCATAAAACCCGACTGCATTACAATGGCAAATGTACTCCCGGCATGTGCGCAGGTGGGAGCACTACAACAAGGGAAGTGCATCCACGATTATATAGTGAAAAGCGGATTAGATTCGGATGTTTCTGTGGGGACTGCTCTTGTAGACATGTATGCCAAATGTGGGAGTATGGAGTTTGCACGCCAAGTGTTTGACAAAATGGCTGTCAGAAATGTGGTCTCATGGAGTGCGATGATTGCAGGGTATGAACAGAATGTGCTTGCGGATGAGGCTTTGACAATTTTCAGTCAAATGCAACTAGCAGGTGTGAAACCCAACTTGGTCACTATGTTGAGCGTGATCTCAGCATGTGCTCAATTAGGAGCTTTGGGACAAGGAAAGCGTGTGCATGGTTATTTGATTAGCAATGGTTTTGAGTTGGATGTTTCTGTGGAAACTGCCCTTATAGACATGTATGCAAAATGTGGAAGTCTAGAGATTGCTCGTTGGTTATTTGACAATATGTCAGAAAGAAATGTGGTTTCATGGAGTGCAATGATCGCAGGATATGAAACACATGGGCACGGGGAGGATGCCCTTGCACTTTTTAAGCAGATGCAGCAAACAGAAACACAGCCAAACCATGTTACCTTTGTTTTTGTTTTGTCTGCTTGCAGTCATGCAGGGTTGGTAGATGAGGGTTGGAAATATTTTTATTCCATGAGTCGAGATTATGGCATCAAGCCTAGAGTGAAGCATTATGCCTGCATGGTTGACATTCTTGGCCGTGCAGGATGTTTGGATGAAGCACATGACCTTATCAGCAAGATGCCCTTAGAGCCAGATGATGGAGTTTGGGGAGCTTTGCTTGGGGCCTGTAAAATTCATCTCAATATTGAGCTAGCAGATTGCGTGGCAGAACACCTTTTCAAATTAGAGCCTGAAAATGTTGGATATTATGTAGTTCTCTGCAACATTTATGCAGCAACAGGCAGATGGGATGATGTTGCCAAGGTGAGAACATTGATGAATGAAAAGCAATTGAGAAAAACAGCAGAATGCAGTTTCATTGAGGTCAATAACAATGTTTATAAATTTCGCATGGAAGACAGGTCACACCCTCAATCTCAGGAAATTTATGCAATGTTGGAGTCTTTGGTTGGGCAGATGAAGAAGGCAGGATATGTACCTAACTTGGACTCTGTGTTCAACAATGTTGAAGATGATGTAAAAGAACGAATGCTTATGTGTCACAGTGAGAAACTGGCTATTGCTTTTGGGCTCATCAACACAAGCTCTGGGACCCCTGTCCGGATCACCAAGAGTCTTCGTGTGTGCGATGACTGCCACAATGCAGCAAAGATAATTTCTAAGATTGTGGAACGAGAAATTATTGTAAGGGGTGCACACCGTTTCCATCATTTCAAGGATGGATTGTGTTCTTGTGGGGATTACTGGTGATGGCACTGAAAGAAGACAATAAACATAACCTTTTACAACTATAAATAGATCATATTGCTTGTCTTGCACTGGTCTCCAGTTCAGAGATTTTGAAGCCATATGATTCCCTCACGCTCTTCCGTAAAATGCCTATGCAAGACGCAGTTTCATGGACTGCAATTATAGACGATTCCCTCACGCTCTTCTGTAAAATGCCTATGCAAGACGCAGTTTCATGGACTGCAATGATTGCAGGATATGTACAGAATGTGTATTTTTGATAAGGCCCTGGAACTCTTTCAACAAATGCGATTGGAGGGTGTGAAGTCAAACTTGGAAACTTTTGCCAGTATCCTGCTAGCATGTGCCAACTTGGCCGTTCTTCCCAAGTGAACCATTACTATAGTTCGAACCTAAGAATCTATAAAATCTATGGAGTAGTCTACTGTCTAACGCTCTTAAAAAACTGTTCCAAAAAACAGAGGAAGCGGAAATCGATGGCTATAATCAAGATGGTCAGTCAAAGAATCAAGCAGCAAGCGAAAACACAGAAGTGTATTATCATTGCTATTCAATTTGAAAATTTGAGGCAATAGTTGATATTAAAACATTCTGAACCTGAAAGAAAAACAGAGGTAAGGGCAATTTTGTTTTTAAAAATTTGAGGCAATAGTTGAGATCAGTAATGGCACGGATAGAACATAGTCCTGGCCTTATGCTGCAGTTTAAGTCTGTGCTGATCACAGGAGTGGCATTGATGCCATGGATCCAGACATTGAATGCTCAAAGCTGTACTGGTCTGAGTTACCATTTTTATTACAAATCCTGTCCCAATGCCCAGGCTATCATTAAATCTATTGTAGAAGATGCTGTGAAAAAGGAAGCTAGAATAGCTGCTTCCCTGCTTCGATTGCAATTTATAAAACTAACCTAATTAAGAATAACCTATAGGACAACATGCCTTTAATATGTTCCAATGTAGCCAGAAAATGGGTTGTTTCCATGCATTGAGTAAAATTTGCAATTTTATTTTATTTGCTTTGTGTTGCTTCTCCTGCACAGATGTTTTCTACAATCTTTCTCGAGATGTCCACTCGACTCCCTTCTTGCAATTTTTCTCAAATCAACTAAACCGTCTATTTCATCTCTGCTTTTATCCAGTCTTCTCTTTTTGTTTTGGACTCCTTTCTTTCAATTTTTCTCAAATCAACTGAGCCATCTATTGCTTCTCTACTTTTATCTAGCCTTCTGTTGCAGCAACATGTTGACCACAACATACCATTTATTTAGTGTGTTTTGATCTTGTTGACACAGACGCCAATGTTTAAAAAAATTGGAATTCTTGCATTTTTTTTCCTCAAAGCAAACGAGCCATCTATTTCCTTAAAGCAAATGAGCTATCTAGTTTGTTCTTACCACAACATGTTGACAACATACCATTCAAGTGTGCTTTGATATTGCTGATATAATGCCCATATTTTCAAAAGAAATTGGAGCACTATCTCTGAGGATTATTATTCTATATTCTTCTCCATTTCTTGACCGAGCAACTACTAGTCGGTTAATAACATCCTTTGTCCTGTTGACATCATGCTCTCTCCACCTTCCTTGCATTTTTACTCAAAGGCCAACTTTGTTGTCATGCTCTTTGTTCAATTTGTCATATTCTTCTTTTGATCCTTTTACTTGAGCTACTATCGAATTTTAAATATCCAATACATGGGCTTTTTAGTCCTGAACCTTTCAATTTTTAGTGGTATAGGCTTCAGCTTAGCACTGGTTACAATGCTCCATAACCCATTTTCCCTGAGCATCACCTCAAAAACACTGTAGCAGACGTGTATGAGTTGGACATAATTCCAACTGTAGATAGGTTCACTCATAAAAAAACAAAAGGATAAAAAAGGAAATTGCTCTTAATGTTGCTAGCACCATGTAGTTGGAAACATGCTCAACCTATGCACTTTGATACGATGTGAAAATGAATATATTGAAAAACAAAAACATGAATACTGAAGAACCAGAGCTTAAAAATGGGGAAACACTGAACACATACTCTCATTTTTATTCATTCAGAATCACAGATTTATACATTAAATAAATCTAACAAATTCCATCTTAGATCTCATTGACTGATCACACTGACTACTCAAATAAAATTAACTGATTCGACCTAATTACTTAGATCCAATAGATATATTATTCTGATTAACTAGATGAAAGAAATAGGAAATATTCTTACATATTCCATGAAGAGTGGAGGTCATAAGCAGGAGATTCCAACATACTAGAGGGCATTTTACAAAATATAGTAAACTAAAATCACTTTGCATTTGGGGTTGTTGCAAGAGATGTTGGCTCAGCATCCATTGCAACATGTGGAGCAGAAGGATTAGGATTTGCCATCCATCATGTAAGAGCATTGGCAGATAGAGCACTGATAGGTTGGAATGGCTAGAATGAAAAGGATGGAGACCTTGCAAAAGGAGCACCGATAGGTTGAAATGGCTAGAATCAAAAGGAAGAAGAGAACGCATTATTAACAATTTGTGGAGACATTACACTCACTCCAACCAAAAATATTTGTTGAAATCACAGATGCACACCCGTCAAAAATAAGTATACCAGTTGATTATTCACAATGTGTGTGGCAATAGAAGGAAACACTGCCTCTTTACAAATTGACCCCCAACTAATACTCCAATCCATCTAATACTCCAACAGATAGGGAACTCAAACTATTAATTGATGGATTTTATAAGTCCCATAAAATTAATAAGGACCTTAAACCAGTCCCAACCTGTAGCGAGTTGTTTTAATCATAAACATGGGTATAGAAAATGTCTCTGCAAAGTAATGTCGATACCAACATCCATGTTGCTATTCAATACTACCAAATTCCGAATGAGTGAACCATGTCTTTTACTGATGCAAAACTACAGATCAGCATGCAAACATGAATTGCTTATCACAGTTTATACATAAATCTTTCTATGGTCCCTTCTAGCCTCTCCCAGAATGAAAATGTAGACAATGCTGGTTTTATCCAAATCATGATTCATGGAACATTCTTTTCACATAGTTTAAAGAATCTTTTACATTATAACTCATAATTTAAAACTGACTACAAAAGTGCTGGAGGAAAAGCCAGACATGAGATAACTGTTATGGCTCATCTAATTGTTGAAAGCTTCCTGCTGAATAATGATATAATAGTGTAGCAGATTAACAAGGAAATTACCCTCAATTTTGGCAGATGAATTTCT
This sequence comes from Larix kaempferi, assembly GCA_027924585.1. Classification (NCBI taxonomy): domain Eukaryota; kingdom Viridiplantae; phylum Streptophyta; class Pinopsida; order Pinales; family Pinaceae; genus Larix; species Larix kaempferi. The sequence goes on from BSBM01000141.1 coordinate 4,398,582, forward strand.
GGTGTTTTCTTATATAAAAATAAAACACAGCCACCATGAATTCATTGCTTCTGTATCCTTCCCATGCAATTAAGACGATCTGAGAACTCCTCCTAAAATAAAAACATGAGGAGCCCTTTCATTGTACAACAATGAAATTATCAGAACTCGAAGAATTCAATCTCATCTTTAGTTCCTCAACAATCTTATCCCCCAGAACCTCTTCTTGTCTCTTAGCTTGAATGTCTCTCAGTGTAATCAAACCCTTCTGCAGTTCATTCTCACCCACAATCAGCATCCAAGGTATACCAGCCTTTGATGCATCAGCTATGCATTTCACAATTTTTTTTGCTGATTGTTGCAACAAATTCTGCTTTCAATTTGGCAGCCCAGAGCTTGCTCACTAGTTCAGAAGCCACCACCAAAACTTCTGTCTGTGTTGCACAAATTGCCTGCAAAATAAGAGAATGTTAATATATGCAGCAGTTCTTTACAATTAACTATCTGGGATAAAAAACAGGGAGATTCAACTCCTTTCTGCTTGCATAGGCTATCTCGGTGAATTTGACAGATTTACGAAAGTGGAGAACTAAACTTCAATTAGTGGAAAGCCTACCCAATAAAAACAAAAAAATTGCTTGAGCAGTCAAAGTTTCAAAATTCCAATAAAGATATTGACTGTCAAAAAACAAAGTTGATTAATTCAACACATAACAAAGGGCAATAAAAAGTAGGACACAACTATAGTGGGAAGAACTCTGTACAGTGAATATAAAAAAATTGAAGAAATTTTAATATCTTAAACATCTTGCAATTATAAGAGTACCAATGATAGAAAAACTTCATGTGATAGCATTTCTCAATGTTGTTGACAAAAAAAGATTCAGGAAACTAAAGACATACAATTTAAATAAGAGATGTCAGCCCAGGTCACCCCAAGAATTGGATTTTTATTTTGTTTAATTTTTATGAGTTTGGCATGCCTTGTTGAGATACCATCTGCCTACTTTCTGCTCTCTTGTTACTTTTTCAAGGCATCTGATTTTACTGTCCCATTGGCATCTCATAAAAAAATGTTTATGTTTAGGCTTGTGGCAGGAGGAGCATTCAGCCTTTGTATTTATTTGAAGGGGGGTGACCACTTTGAGAGTGCCCTAAGTCTCATTTTTGGAGGAGCCATCCCTAATTGGAGGCCTGTTCCTTTGTCAGAAATCCACACGAGGTATCTTGTTGATTTTTCATGCCAATTAAAAGCTAGCATTCAATAATAGAGGATGTGTTGCACACTCATGAAGGAATATACCACCATTTTGAAGACTATAGTGCTGGTTTGTTGGATTGTTCTCCTTGCTGGGCTAGTCTCATGAAGGGCCTGTTATCACATATATAGTAGCCGGGCTACCATACATTATTTTTCTGATTCCAGTACACTATTCAGCCAGTTCCCTTGCATTGAGATGCTGAGATGAGCATCTACTATGGATCACTATCAGATTATGGACAACAGTTTTATTCCCCATGCCATGACTGAGTCTCAGGAAACTCAGAGAGATGACCGACGTAGCTATTTATCCATTTGTACAGAGCAGTCAGTAGTGCCCAGAGTTACAACAGCAGTTTCAGAGGACAGATGTTGGCTCAGATGATGAGCATTTAGGGATATGACTCAGCAGGTATATTATGGTGTTGTGGTTATATTGCTTTTATTTCCATTCTCTTAGCATGTCTTAGCATTTAGTGTCATGATCTGGCGATCATATAGATATGTGGACTTGGTTGTACTATATATATATATCATATTTGTCTCTACTCAGACTTAGAAGTTCTTGGCCTATACTCATTGGTTTTACCCTCCCTAGGGAGAATAGAGGTGATCATTCCCGCCATACTCTGGCTTGCTAGTGTCAGTTTCATTATTCACTGTCTTCATCCATTCATGACTTACCTAGTTTGTTCATTACCTTGACTTACTACTTGACTAGTGGCATGGAGGACCTTTCCCCACTGTAGCCTCTGTATTGGATGAGCTTCCTTGTTTATTGTGTCTCGGCTCTGAGTTGGTGACAAAACTTACCTTTCGTGAGTTGGATTTCCTTGTGAAGTCCCCCTAGTCACTAAAGATGTTGTTGGCTAAACCTGAAACTTTTAGTGCTGCCATGAATACAAAGTATGGAAATGAAATGTTGTATCTTGTATGAAAAGCCCATTCATGCAATGTGTTTCTTAACACACATGAATGAAAGGCAAGCCAAATGAAAATGGCTATGAAATATCAAATGTTATATCTATTGTGAAATGTAAATACCTAGGTAAACAAGCTGTCTATGACACACCTAGAAGTGCTCAGGTAAACAAGTGCCTTCAAAACACACCTGCAACAAGAAGCCTAATTAAATGTAAATCTATGCAATGCGTTTGTAAACACACATAGATCAAAGGCTATGGAAACTATCGGCTTAAAAAACAATGGAACTTAAACTATATATCAAAAAGATTGCTGGCCTCAATTGTATTATGGATTGTGCGCATCAGTAAAGGTGAATAAACACTCTTTGAACAACTTACCCATTTGTGAGACACCGCCATTCCCTGTGTTGTTGCTCATTCAGTATATGCTATGGTGTGTATCCCCTTTCCATTTACAAAGTGTCACAGTGTTAAGTCAGTAAGTCATTCCCTCTAGGCTAGCCTTTGCAGTACAAAGCCTTCACCCTTCACTAGCAAATTTATCACAACTATGAAGTGAGTATGACCTTGAAAGTCTTGTCTGAGTAATAATAATAATTAATGACTTATTATATTTGGATTTAGATTGCCAGTAATGATTACTTTTTGTTATAATTGCTATTTGAATGGATTGTAAAGCATGTTTTAACCTTTGATACCTTGCAGCAGCTTGATGACAGTTTGAGTTATATTTTGGTCATGTTGACTTGGTCAAACCCAGTTTGACCAAAAGTCAACCACAGGACATGAGGTGGCAAACTTTAGATGATACATGGTCTGGTACAGGTCACCATGGTGGGCTTATTCGGTGGTTTCAGGCTTATGATGATGATTTGGGCTTTTCAGCACTTTTACAGATTATTATTATTTGGTCTGCCGGATACGATGAGCATTTATTTTTGACCATCTAAAGGTCTACATGGTGTAAGAGTACACACTTTAGATGGATTTGGACCCTTTGAGTCCAATGAGACAGTCTATTTTCATTTCCGGGCAGTTACGGTGATTTTTAGCCTCAGTTGGCTATCCTAGTGCAGTTTTGGCTTTGTTGGAGGCCCTGTCAGAGCAAAGCAGAGATATGATTGGTTCACTTAGAGCGCTATTTTTGGAGGGGGTGGTCCAGTCACTTGTTATTACCATATTACCCCCCTCCCAGACAGTCTGGTGATTTTTATTTTTGGAGCCAGGCACTCCACGGGGCAGTTTGGGCAGTTTCACACTTCCCGAGGCAGTCCAGAAATGGTAAAAATGGCTACAGAGGAATTCGATTTGGGCTATTGAGGCAAGGTTATGGCATGAGATGATTTGTGATGATGAGTGGGATGTCTTCCACACCTTCTCCAACAGTTTCAGCTTCATTAGAACCCACATCCATCACTTATGGCACTTTTTGATGATTTCTGGAGCCTCCTAAGGCTCACGACTTTCCCAGAGAGGCACGATTTGGTGTCTTGATCTTTTATTCTTGGATATTGTGCCATGGGGATTGACCAAGGGTGTTAGAAATTACCCCTTGGACCCACCATGAGCTAGATCTTATAATTTATCATTATGATTTGGTGGGATCTCCTCTCCTAGGGTGATTTTGTCCACATATTGTTATGTTTTATTATTGATCCATGTATTGTGTTGTTGAGCTCATCTCAACCATTGATTAGATCTTTTGATCTTTTAATCTTAGCCACTCATTCAAAAAGTGGTTGGGATTGTGGCCTCTCTCCATTCTATTTAAAGGAGAGAGCTTCTCATTGTAAAAGGGATTTTTGGCTCTGGATTATTGGAATAGAGAATTATTATTGCATCTATTTGTTGTGTTGTGGTGAATGCTTTTGGGTTCGTTCGTTGATTCTTCCTTTGCACTCGGTTCTTGGAGATTTTGTCTTGCTATATTTTTGTACCACGTTTTTGCATCTATAGGTGGAGGCTGAATTCATTTGAGGAGAACGTATTGGTAGGGGAGTACTTCTTCCTTGGGTTTGTTCGTTGGTAACAGGGAGTATTACTGTCTTTGACCTTCTATTTCATGTTATCATTGCATTTCAACAGGGAGTATTACTGTCTTTGACCTTCTATTTCATGTTATCATTGCATTTCGCTTGTATTTCCTCCATACTTGATCTAATTGATTGAATCGATTTTCCTTGGTTTGACAGGTAGAGGAGGTCGCACTTGTGGGCTAGGGCATCATTTCGGCAAGCAAATTCAACAATTTCTCATTTGATCTCTGCGAGAGTCTTCCTCAACAACAAGGCATCTCATTCCAACACTCAGGTATGATCTCAAAATAATTTCTCTTTCCATGATCTATCCATTTGTCTAAATGCTTCAAACCCTCATAATTTCAAAACCCTCATTTTACATTTTCTTAGGTCTAGCAAGATCTACTTGGCTTTTGGGTATAAAATTTAAAACCCACCTCTATAGTATCCATGGCGATTCGGATGTATAGTTTGGTGTGGATTGGCCCTCATTTGACCCATTTCCCAAGGCAAAGAAGCTTCTCCAAGGGAGGTCGCACTTCCTGGGAGAGGTGAGTTTGCTAGGATCTAGCACCTGGGTAGGTGAGATCCCACTTGATCCTTCATCTATACATTCAATAACCTACCCCTAGTGTGTCAGTTCAGTGATTTTGACCTTGTGGGCCCCATTCCTCATTTTGAGGGTTGAGCCCCACCTGGGTCACTTTGTGATACACTTCAATCTCAGATCTATTGAGATCTAGCCATTGGATGAGCCTAATTTTCAAGATCCACCTACCTCAACACCTCAACATTCATGATCTACAATTAGGTGGACATCCGACTCCATTTGGCCCACTTCCCAAGGCACTCATCTTTCTCCAAGCTAATTCGACTTTCTTGGACTGTTGAGTTTGCTTGTGGTTTGATCCTTGTTTTGTTTGCTTAGAACCATTGACATTGTCATATCAATCAATCAAGCTTACCTTTAGTACTGGTTAGCCCCAATTTGGTCCTTAACTACCTTGCATGGGACACGGTTCCCAAGGCAGTGGATTTTCTCATAATTGACTAGTACCCTAATCCTGGATCTTATTTCAAATACCATAAGTCACTCTCATACTCATAATGGACCAAAGCTATACTGTCTAAACCCCTTGATCTAACCTACTACTCATGTTGTGACTTCATCCATAGATCTAGGATTCACCATACACCTTACGTATCACCTATTCTTGATTTGATCTGGTGTATTGGTTTGATCTCTCCTGTCGGGAGTAGATCTGGGTCTCCCCCTTTGTTGTCTTGGGCTAGATAACATAAAGTGAAGGTTGCCTCGATTGGCGTGACAACCATCCATTGGGAGTCGAGGCTATCGTGGTTGCACCTCTTTGGTTGCCCATACCTTTTGCCATCCATTTTGGATTCACCTCTAGGGGCAAGTACAAGTATGGTGATAACATTTTGGTGCCGTTGTTGGGGAGGGCAGAAGCCTACCTAGGTTCGTCATTTTATTTGTCACTTATTCTCTCCTGGATTTTAAACGACATATATCTTGGTAGAAGAGTTTAAAGTCTACCTGGCGACTCCGAATCGTGACTCCATTGAGGAGCGAGCTCATTTGCATCCTTATAATACTAGAAGTAAAGCAAACTTAAATCAAGTTGAAGGAACCCCACTTACCTATCACAAAAGAGATCCTAAAGCCCAATCTTCTAATTTGTTTTGGAAACTTGTTAAGTCAGATTCTCCAAACCGTGTATTGGGATCTCCTTTATTTAATTCGGTTCCTTCCTCATTTCCTAATTCGAACTTGAACACAAATTTACTAAATCCAATGGCCGAAACAAACTCTGGAAACCAGAATGTTCCTCTACAAAATCCTAGGATCTTCGGAAGGAAGGCTAAGCCATCTCCTTTGGACTTTTCCCAAATCCATGGTGCACCCCATGACATGCCTGAAAAGTATTTTGAAAAGGTTCCTAGATTTGATGGAGTATCTACTATCTCCATTGAAGATCATATTGATAAAGTATGGGAACACATGGAAGCATATGGAGCATCTGAGGAAGATGTCTTCATTAGGGGTCTCCTGGCATCTTTAGAAGGAGATGTTAGGAAGTGGTTTGATAGTTTACCTGCCTCATCCATTGATGGGTATGATAACTTCGTCAATAATCTTAATAGTGAGTGGTCCCGTAAGTTAGATGGGAAATTTCTCTTGCATCAATTATTTGACATTAAGAAAAGAGAAAATGAATCAACCCATGAATTTAATGTAAGATTTGATAAGATCGTGGCTGCTATCCCTGAAGAGATTAAACGGAAAGATCAAGTGATTGTTATTCATTACTTGAATGCATTCGAAGGATGGCTTGGTTATCACTTGAAGGATAAAAACCCAAATGACTTAAAGATCGCCCAATTGAATGCAAAGATGGCCGAGCAGAATGCAACATCTATGGGGAAACACAACTTTTTCGATCAATTTACCCCATCCACTTCTAGATCTGACCCTAGAATCCGAAAGCCTAGGGAACCTGTGAGTGAGCCAAAGGAATCAAAGGACACGTTAGAAACAATGCAAGAAATGATGAGACAATTAAGTGTCCTGACTAAAAGTGTAGCAAGTTTGAATGACCCTGAGAGACATAGGAACCCTTATGGCCCTAAACCTTATTGGAACAACAACATAAGGCTTGAGGGGGATAGAGATAGGCAACCACCTGAGTACCCAGAGAATTCTGAGAAAAAGAATGTTAATTGGTGTGATGAAACAGAAGAAGAACCATCCGACACCATTAGCCCTGATGACCAACCAGACAACATCAACTTTATTAATGACTTATCCTATGATGAAGATTTTGGAGGAATCCTTCTTGAAGAAGAGCCATGGGAGCAAGAAGAAGAAATAATTGAAGAACCTAGCTCCTCATGTTGTGCCATAGATCTCCTAGAACCTAAGGAACAACCAAAGTATAAAATCTACAAACGAGGAAGTAACTCCCAACCTTCTTTCCTTGACAAACATAGTAAGATTAATGAAGATAAAAAGGAAGAAGAAGATCTTGCTATAAATGATTATGATCTGAAAATTGACATGAAGAAAGAGTTAAGCAAGATAATGTATAATATCCCTGTCACTGAGTTAATGAAGGTGCCCTCTGTTAGAAGCCAAGTAGAGGAGTTCTTTGATGGCATTGGCCAAGAGAAAGCTCCTGAAACTGTCTTAGAATCCTGTCATATTCAGAACCTTAGTGGAATGCAACTTAGCAAAGTTGAAAAGGATCCACCAATAAACATCCATTCTGCTATCTATGAGAGAAAGAACGGTGGTCACCCTCCCTTTTACCTTACCTTGCACATTTAGAACATGCTCCTTCACAACTGTATGTTAGATTCTGGAGCAACTATGAATGTCATGCCTTTACATGTCATGAAGGAAATGGGATTGGATGTGACTAGGCCTTATGGGAATGTCTGTGGTATAAATTCCCGATGAGTATAGTCTTATGGTTTGATAAAAAATCTTAGGGCTGACCTATTTGCATGTTCAGACATTTCCACTATGATGGATGTAGTAGTTATTGATTTGCCCACAGCTTATGGAATGCTTTTATTTAGGAAGTGTGCAGCTGGCTTAGGTGGATACCTTATGATGGACTTATCATATATTTTTGTTCCAAACTCTGATGGAGCTTTGATTAGGGTGAACAGAGAGCCTTGTTATAACGAGCATGTAGAATCATTTGATGAAGGGATAAAAAACACTTATGGGGATGCATTATTGAATAATGCAAAAACCAACTTTGTTGAAGATGAAAATGAACTTTGGGAAGATAATCAAATTAAAAATATGTTCATGGTAATGGAAGATTCTGATTCCTACTGGGAAGAGGAGCAAATAGCTGAACTTGCTAGAAGGATAAATTTGGATTTGCTTAGAAATGAATTTTCTGAAGAAATAGATGAATTGCGAAGAAGTGAGAATCAACCTCAGGGTCAAGAACAATGTAATGTAATCAATCAAGAACCAATTATTGAAAATCAAATACCTGAGGAAGTTAATGATGGCTTAAGTGATATAAGAATAGGTGAATGTTTTCCCAGATCAGTCATTGAAATGAATGCACTCATTGATAGTAATATAACAAGACAAAATCAAGGTCTGGAACCAATTCTCCCATGGGAGAATCATCATGAGCAAACAACTATGGAAGAAAATTTCATTGAGGATCCTATTCCTATAGTTGATGAGTTTGATGACATTAGGAGGGGAGAAAGAATTCCTTCTACCGTTAGAGAATAGTTTGCCCTAACTGATCATAATAGAGAAAGGAAAAGCCAAGGGTTTGCACCTATTTATCCTTGGGAAAACCATCCTGCAGCATCTACTGTGGTTGAGACCAATGAAGAATATGAGGTTTCCCACTACTCTGATGTAGATGATTCCTTATCTCATTTATCCCTAGAAAATGATAATCTAATTCGGACTCATGATAACTCTCTAAGTTGGGAAGAGGATGCCTTAATTAATGATGCACCTGAAGGAGACTTTAACCTAAATAACCTTGCTATTTTTCAAATTCCTTAAGATTCTTAAAACCATGATTTATCTGCTTATCCTCATGTCTTGATTTTCTTCTACCACCTGAGTCATCTAGTCATCATACTCATGATCCTTCTCACATTCCTAGCTCTTTTGTAGCTCATTCTGAGTCAGTTTCCACCGGGTTGGAAAACATGGTCATTCTAGTTCCTTTAGGGGAAGGATCCAGTCATAATACTGTCATATCCCATGAGCCACCTCCCTTGGAAGAACATAGGGATTTCTGGATTGTAGGTGAAGTTGTGTCTTCTCACGATGAAGAGTCAAATGAGGTAGTCCAAGAAACAAGAAGAGAGATTAGAGAAGTCCTTGTTGGCAGGATTGCTATTTCCTTAGATGGTGGCCCACCTAGAGTCAATGCAGTTCCTTCTAGGAGGAACTCAAGGATCGTTACACCTCAACCGCAAAACCCTGCTGAAATCCACCCTATGCCTATTCGCAACATTGGAGTTATTCATGAGTCTGTCAATAGGAATAGATTTCCTACAGGAAGTCAAGTCATCATTCCCAACCATTTATTGCACATTAGATCTGGACAAGCTGATGACCTATGGGTTGGACCTTTAACAATAGAGCGATGCATTGATGGCATGTGCTTCTTGACCACTGGTAGTGGGCGACGTATTTTATATCCTGTAAATCAGAGGGATTTAAGGGATCACATCCCTGATCCCACGTAGTTGGGACTTCTCCACTTGCCTTGCCTAGTAGATTAGAGTAGGTAGGAACTAAATAAGCCTACTTGGGAAGTAGTTAGTTTTTTCAGCCATTGAGTCTGGCACTTTTGTTTGATTTTTCTTAAGCTCCTTTTGAAGCTCCTAGTTTAAACTCAGTACCTGCCATTTTTCTTTTCCTGCACAATAAATTTCAAAACTTTACAAGTTATGTTATTAGATTAGTTTTCTCTTACGCATTTCAAAATTTTGCTATAGAATAGATCTTATTTCAGTTTGATTTTATATTTTTCCCATACATGTTGCATGAGGTATTTTGATGTTTGTGAATGTAGATACTGGTGTAGAATAAAATGCAAAATAAAATAAAAAAAGCTGAAAGCAAAATGGTAGAGTGCTGGATCGAGGATTCGAGTAGCAAAGTTCGAGGACCAGAGATTCTGAGGTTCTCAAGCGCTCTTTTCAGCAGAGCACTTGTCCCAGCTGAAGCTAGATGTTATCACATATATAGTAGCCGGGCTACCCTACATTATTTTTTTGATTCTAGTACACTATTCAGCCAGTTCCCTTGCATTGAGATGTTGAAATGAGCATCTACTATTCATCATTATCAGATTATGGACATCAGTTTTATTCCCCATGCCATGACTGAGTCTCAGGACACTCAGAGAGATGACCGATGTAGCTATTTAGCCATTTGTACAGAGCAGTCAGTAGTGCCCAGAGTTACAACAGCAGTTTCAGAGGAAGAATGTTGGCTCAGATGATGAGCATTCAGGTATATGACTCAGCAGGTATATTATGGTGTTGTGATTATATTGCTTTTATTTCCATTCTCTTAGCATGTATTAGCATTTAGTGTCATGATTTGGCGATCATATAGATATGTGGACCTAGTTGTACTATATATATATATCATATTTGTCCCTACTCAGACTTAGAAGTTCTTGGCCTATACTCATTCGTTTTACCTTCCCTAGGGAGAATAGAGGTGATCAATCCCGCCATACTTTGGCTTGCTAGTGTCGGTTTCATTATTCACTGTCTTCATCCATTCATAATCATGACTTACCTAGTTTGTTCATTACCTTGACTTACTACTTGACTAGTGGCATGGAGGACCTTTCCCCACTGTAGCCTCTGTATTGGATGAGCTTCCTTGTTTATTGTGTCTCGGCTCTGAGTTGGTGACAAAACTTACCTTTCGTGAATTGGATTTCCTTGTGAAGTCCCCCTAGTCACTAAAGATGTTGTTGGTTAAACCTGAAACTTTTAGTGCTACCATGAATACAAAGTATGGAAATGAAATGTTGTATCTTGTATGAAAAACCCATTCATGCAATGTGTTTCTTAACACACATGAATGAAAGGCAATCCAAATGAAAATGGCTATGAAATATCAAATGTTATATCTATTGTGAAATGTAAATACCTAGGTAAACAAACTGTCTATGACACACCTAGAAGTGCCCAGGTAAACAAATGCCTTAAAAACACACATGTAGCAAGAAGCCTAATTAAATGTAAATCTATGCAATGTGTTTGTAAACACACATAGATCAAAGGCTATGGAAACTATAGGCCTAAAAAGCAATGGAACTTAAATTCTATATCAAAAAGATTGTTGGCCTCAATTGTATTATGGATTGTGCGCATCAGTCAAGGTGAATAAACACTCTTTGAACAACTTACCCATTTGTGAGACACCGCCATTCCCTGTGTTGTTGCTCATTCAGTATATGCTATGGTGTGTATCCCCTTTCCATTTCCAAAGTGTCACAGTGTTAAGTCAGTAAGTCATTCCCTCTAGCCTAGTCTTTGCAGTACAAAGCCTTCACCTTTCACTAGCAAATTGATCACAACTATGAAGTGAGTATGACCTTGAAAGTCTTGTTTGAGTAATAATAATAATTAATGACCTATTATATTTGGATTTAGATCGCTAGTAATGATTACTTTTTGTTATAATTGCTATTTGAATGGATTGTAAAGCATGTTTTAACCTTTGACACCTTGCAGCAGCTTGATGACAGTTTGAGTTATATTTTGGTCATGTTGACTTGGTCAAACCCAGTTTGACCAAACGTCAACCACAGGACACGAGGTGGCAAACTTTAGATGATATATGGTCTGGTACAGGTCACCATGGTGGGATTATGCGGTGGTTTCAGGCTTATGATGATGATTTGGGCTTTTCAGCACTTTTACAGATTATTATTATTTCGTCTGCCGGATATGATGAGCATTTATTTTTGACCATGCATAGGTCTATATGGTGTATGAGTACACACTTTAGATGGATTTGGATCCTTTGAGTCCAATGAGACAGTTTGTTTTCAGTTCCGGGCAGTTATGGTGATTTTTAGCCTCAGTTGGCTATTCTAATGCAGTTTTGGCTTGTTGGAGGTCCTATCAGAGCAGAGATATGATTGGTTCACCTAGAGCGCTATTTTTGGAGGGGGTGGTCCAGCCACTTGTTATTACCATATTACCCCCCTCCCAGACAGTTTGGCGATTTTTATTTTTGGATCCAGGCACTCCAGGGGGCAGTTTGGGCAGTTTCACACTTCCCGAGGCAGTCAAGAAATGGTAAAAATGGCTACAGAGGAATTCGATTTGGGATACTGAGGCAAGGTTATGGCATGGGATGATTTGTGATGATGAGTGGGATGTCTTCCACACCTTCTCCAGCAGTTTCAGCTTCATTGGGACCCACATCCATCACTTATGGCACTTTTTGATGATTTCTGGAGCCTCCTATGGCTCATGACTTTCCAAGAGAGGCACTATTTGGTGTCTTGATATTTTATTCTTGGATATTGTGCCATGGGGATTGGCCAAGGGTATTAGAAATTACCCCTTGGACCCACCATGAGCTAGATCTTATATTTTATCATTATGATTTGGTGGGATCCCCTCTCCTAGGGCGATTTTGTCCACATATTGTTATATTTTATTATTGATCCATGTATTTCGTTCTTGAGCTCATCTCAACCATTGATTAGATATTTTGATCTTTTAATCTTAGCCACTCATTCAAAAATGGTTAGGATTGTGGCCTCTCTCCATTCTATTTAAAGGAGAGAGCTTCTCATTGTAAAGGGGACTTTTGGCTCTGGATTATCGGAATAGAGAATTATTATTGCATCTATCTGTTGTGTTGTGGTGAATGCTTTTGGAGTTCGTTCGTTGATTCTTCCTTTGCACTCGGTTCTTGGAGATTTTGTCTTGCTATATTTTTGTACCACGTTTTTGCATCTACAGGTGGAGGCCGAATTCATTTGAGGAGAACGTATTGGTAGGGGAGGACCCTCCCTACTTCTTCCTTGGGTTTGTTCGTTGGTAACAGGGAGTATTACTATCTTTGACCTTCTATTTCATGTTATCATTGCATTTCGCTTGTATTTCCTCCATACTTGATCTAATTGATTGAATTGATTTTCCTTGGTTTAACAGGTAGAGGAGGTCGCACTTGTGGGCTAGGGCATCATTTCGGCAAGCAAATTCAACAATTTCTCATTTGATCTCTGCGGGAGTCTTCCTCAACAACAAGGAATCTCATTCCAACACTCAGGTATGATCTCAAGGTAATTTCTCTTTCCAAGATCTATCCATTTGTCTAAATGCTTCAAACCCTCATAATTTCAAAACCCTCATTTTACATTTTCTTAGATCTAGCAAGATCTACTTGGATTTTGGGTATAAATTTAAAACCCACCTCTATAGTATCCACGGAGATTTGGATCTATAGTTTGGTGTGGATTGGCCCTCATTTGACCCATTTCCCAAGGCAAAGAAGCTTCTCCAAGGGAGGTCGCACTTCTTGGGAGAGGTGAGTTTGCTAGGATCTAGCACCTGGGTAGGTGAGATCCCACTTGATCCTTCATCTATACATTCAATAACCTACCCCTAGTGTGTCACTTCAGTGATTTTGACCTTTTGGGCCCCATTCCTCATTTTGAGGGTTGAGCCCCACTTGGGTCACTTTGTGATACACTTCAATCTCAGATCTACTTAGATCTAGCCATTGGATGAGCCTAATTTTCAAGATCCACCTACCTCAACACCTCAACATTCCTGATCTACAATTTGGTGGACATCCGACTCCATTTGGCCCACTTCCCAAGGCACTCATCTTTCTCCAAGCTAATTCGACTTTCTTGGACTGTTGAATTTGCTTGTGGTTTGATCCTTGTTTTGGTTGCTTAGAACCATTGACATTGTCATATCAATCAATCAAGCTCACCTTTGGTACTGGTTAGCCCCAATTTGGTCCTTAACTACCCTGCATGGGACACGGTTCCCAAGGTAGTGGATTTTCTCATAATTGACTAGTACCCTAATCCTGGATCTTATTTCAAATACCATAAGTCACTCTCATACTCATAATGGACCAAAGCTACACTGTCTAAACCCCTTGATCCAATCGACTACTCATGTTGTGACTTCATCCATAGATCTAGGATTCACCATACACCTTACGTATTTCACCTATTCTTGATTTGATTTGGTGTATTGGTTTGATCTCTCCTATCGGGAGTAAATCTGGGTCTCCCCCTTTGTTGTCTTGGGCTAGATAACATAAAGTGAAGGTTGCCTCGATTGGCGTGACAACCATCCATTGGGAGTCGAGGCTATCATGGTTGCACCTCTTTGGTTGCCTATCCCTTCTGCCATCCATTTTGGATTCACCTCTAGGGGCAACTACAGAACATGAAGAAGCTATAGATTTCATGTTAAGTCCATTAAATTACACTTGTCAGTTTGAGGATCTTAAAATTGTAACATTTTGTCACTGTTGGCATCTAAAAGTAGCTCTCTTTGTTGGAGAGGTTGTCAAATTTAAAGGCAAGACTATAATAGTTCCATGGAATACGTGCCATCCAATTTTGGCATATTTTTCGGCCAATAGATGAGTGGCGAAGCATAAATTGAGAAAATCTTCCTTGAAAACTGACTTAAGAATGGTGCATGGTTTATTTACTCTCAGTGTCTCACTTAGTTTTTGTTATAAATCTGATGTGGTTATTTACTCACTTAGTTTTTGTTATTTACTCTCAGTTTTATTTACATGCATGTTAAAGAACACACCACATGTTAAAGAACTGCAATCTGCAAATGTCACCTTAAAGAGAAAGTGAGCTGATCTGTGCTTTGAGGAAGTGCCCTAATATCCATCTTTGGAGTGCATATTTTTGAAGGTCCCTATGGCAAATAGAATGTTCACGCAATATGCAATCCCCCCGAGATTCCTTTAGGAGAGAAAGGTCAGGGAAGTCAGATGTCCAAACTGGATTAGCACTGGCAACACTGAAGCAATCAGGGAAGACCTCTTTAGTTGATTGCACGGAAAAAAAGTCCACACCCTTAGAAAAGTGGTTGAACAATAGTCTTCTAATTAAACCTGAGAATTCCATGATGAAAAGCGGTTGAACAATAGTCTTCTAATTAAACCTGAGAATTCCACGATCACAGTCAAGCTAGAAATTGATGCAGATGAAATGGGCTACTCTAGTAACCATGCTCTTATTTGTAATTTTCTTGGTGCATGGCCATCTGAAAGAACACTATGAAACTAGATTTGATTGCTCCTTTTACTAGTATTGAGAAGAAGAGAATGCTTTCTCAGGGCATACAATAAGAGAATGTAGTCTCAGTCAGTTGTGCAACTTTGTATTGACGAGTTTCAACTTTCTCTTTGCACAATATCACAACTTGGAAATCGCAGTCTTGAAGCCATCCCACAACTTTAAGGTTGTAGGATTATGCCTTTCTGGAACATTATTCCTTACAATCATTTTTAAACCTTTCAAATGCAACCTTGATCAATCTCAATGGTACCAAATATCCATCTTTGAGGAAGTGCCTTAATATCCATCTTTGGAGTGCATATTTTTGAAGGTCCCTATTGCAAATAGAATGTTCATGCAATATGCAATCCCCCAGAGATTCCTTTAGGAGAGAAAAGTCAGGGAAGTCAGATGTCCAAGCTGGATTTGCATTGGCAACACTGAAGCAATCAGTGAAGACCTCTTTAGTTGATTGCACGAAAAAAAAGTACACACCCTTAGAAAGCGGTTGAACAATAGTCTTCTACTTAAACCTGAGAATTCCACAATGAAAAGCGGTCGAACAATAATCTTCTTATTAAACCTGAGAATTCCACGATCACAGTCAAGCTAGAAATTGTTGCAGATCAAATGGGATACTCTAGTAACCATGCTCTTATTTGTGATTTTCTTGGTGCATGGCTATCTGAAAGAACACTATGAAACTAGATTTTATTGCTCCTTTTACAAGTATTGAGAAGAAGATAATGCTTTTTCAGGGCATACAATAAGAGAATGTAGTCTCAGTCAGTTGTGCAACTTTGCATTGACGAGTTTCAACTTTCTCTTTGCACAATATCACAACTTGGAAATCGCAGTCTTGAAGCCATCCCACAACTTTAAGGTTGCAGGATTATGCCTTTCCGGAACATTATTCCTTACAATCATTTTGAAACCTTTCAAATGCAACCTTGATCAATCTTAATGGTACCAAACTTTTTACACATACATCCTTTGCTCTGTGCTTAAAGCAATTTTTCAATTTAGTGAAGGAGAATGCATCCTAATGAAATTTTGGATTGCTAGGAGAATGGGAAGACAATTTTATCTCCCTGGGGTAGATTGCAGTTCTTTAACATGTGATGTGGTTTATTTACAGCCTGCACAAAATGGCCTTAATTCCAAACTCTGTGACAGAGCAGCAGTGGACCTGGTCACGGAGCAGAAGCAGATCTCCCTCTGGTTTCCTAGTGACGAAGCAGCAGCTACGCTGCGTATCTCTGGTTCGAATGGAGCATGCAATGCGAGCGGAGGAGGGTAACGAGCTGGAGTCACCAACCCGCCAGCCTGAGAGTTAATGCACGTCCAGACCAGAGCGGCATGGGAATCTAGTATATGACTTAAAATATAGGGATCTCTATGGTATCTCTAGCTTTCTAGACCAATTCGGTCGATATTGTAATTACTTTTTGTCAATAACAATATGGATTCTCTTTTTATTGATAAAGTAAATGCATAAGGAGGTTAGCATGGAAGTATACCATATTGCTAAATGAAGGAAAATATTCACTATATCGGGCCTTAAAATTAGGGTGATGTCTGCTACAAACTCTAAAATTTTATCTCGATACAATAAGCATGACCCTAACTTCCAAGGCAGGTACAATATAATTTTTTTGAGGATCATAATTTATTTCCTTTATGCCATCCTTAGAACAATATGGATGATTTAAACACAGGCTCTAAATAAATGGCATCAAAACATTTCCTCAAAACCAAACATATGATATTTCAGAGAAAGAAAAAAACCTCACAAAGATACATGCCAAGTGTTCCACAAAGATACATGTGGTTTCCTGCCCAAATCCCTTGGATCAGACTATGACAGAAACTCATACTGAGCTTCATCTTACCTCTCTAGACTGGGGATATATCGTTTCCTGTGGATCGACAGATGAACAAGTTAGATCTATGAGAAAAACAAATCCAAAATGCATAAGGAGGTATGAAGACAATCCAAACACTCTTTCAAATTTACTTACCAAACTAAGGAGGTAGGAAGACAATCGCTACAAGAGGAAACCACATGTATCTTTATAGAGGAAACCACATGTACTTCCAGAATGCCAAACCAATAGGGACATAGATAAACCTTAAATCAGCGATCTTTAATGTTAGATGACTATGGCTATTTATAAGGAAAATGTATCAAATAAAATTTGGCCCCAAGTTACCTGCAATAAAGGGGCTGACTTGTTGTTTTAGATTCCAGGTTGTACTATAGGTTAGCAAGTAGTGATATCAAATCAGTCCCAAACTTCAAAATTTTAGTGACAGTTGTGATTAGTATGGTTGCAAATCAAAGCCAATAAGTGTGCATCTAATCAAATGATGAAGTGAGCTATTAAAGCTAGATTACATCACTTAGCAGGTTAACATTTAAAACAAGCAACCATTTGCCCCTTGAGCATATTGAATGAAAACATTGTGTTTAGTCCTTTCAGCTTGAATATAATGGAGCAATTTGCCAAACAATTTACTTTTGAAAGTATTTAGAACTGCTTCGATACTAGAGGAATGCCCAGTATGACTAACAATAAATGTAATGCTAACACTCCATGTTATTTTGCATGTCAAGGCAGCGACACTATATTTATTTCTAATACTTCTGTGGTTTGCTAAATCATACTATAGTGATACCCTTAGGCAAGGAAACATCCAACAGAGGAGAAATGTTAGTTGTATGTTTTATTCATTTAGCTTAATCACAATTCAGACTTAAGTATTTGCAGTACCCCCAAAAAATAGTGAAACAAGATTTAGGGTCAACATTTGCAGGGTATATTCAAGCTTATGAATAGGCCGAGGGCTTGGGAGTATGTCTAGGGAGGTTCTTGATGTTAACGACCTTACAGCCTTGAGAGGTTATTCTTGTGCAACAATGCCCTCATCATAATTTTAATGGTCATGAATGCTTTAATTCCATATGACTATTTCTATATCTAGGCCATGTTGCTTGGAGAACTTTGTTTGCACCAATGCCCTAAACCTACCAAAAACCCTAGTTTATGAGATTGCAGGGTAAGGAAGTCTTGGGGCCATGGCATTGGAGGGCGAGGGATATTCTTGCTGAATCCATGTGTCTTGGACCGAACGGAGTCAATGGTTTGTCGATCCAAGCCTCGGATTACAAGTTATGGCGAGTTGAAGCTCGCATCAAAGTGCCATTCAGGGACACATGGACAATTGGTCCAAGAGCCTAGATTGCAAACTGAGCTATATAATCGAGTTATGCAAGCTTGAACACGTGTGTCTAGGGGTCGTAGATGCGATGAAGCTATCCAAAAGTTCTCGGGGAGGGGTTTTGTGAATTTGACCCCCTTGTGCAAAAATTGCATTGGGTCTCATTGACCAAAACCCTAGTGAGATCGCAAGGTAAGGAAGTCTCGGGGCTATTGCGTTGGAGGGCGAGGGATATCCTTGCTAAATCCCTATGTCCTGGATCCAACAGAGCCAACGGTTTGTTGATTTGAGTCCTAGATTGCAAGTTATGGCGAGTTGAAGCTCGCATCAAAGTGTCATTCAGGGACACATGAACAATCGGTCCAGCGGCCTAGATTGCAAACTGAGCTGCATAATTGAGTTTTGTGAGCTCTAAAACATGTGTCTGGGTGTAGTGGATGCGATGGAGCTATCCACAAGTTCTCTGCGAGGGGTTTCGTGAATTTTACCCCCTAGTGCAAAAATTGCATTGGGCCTCATTGACCAAAACTCTAGTTTTTGAGATCGCAAGGTAAGGCAGTCTTGGGGCCATTGCGTTGGAGGGAAAGGGGTATCCTTGCTAAATCTCCATGTCCCGAACCCAACGGAGCCAATGGTTTGTCAATTTGAGCCCCGGATTGCAAGTTATGGCGAGTTGAAGTTCGCATCAAAGTGTCATTTAGGGACACATGAACAATTGGTCCAAGGGCCTAGATTGCAAACTGAGCTGCATAATCGAGTTCTGCGAGCTCCAACACGTGTCTAGGGGTAGAGGATGCAATGGAGCTATCCACAAGTTCTCAGCGAGGTGTTTCGTGAATTTTACCCCCCAGTGTAAAACTTGCGTTGGGCCTCACTGACCAAAACCCTAGTTTCTGAGATCGCAAGGTAAGGTAGTCTTGGGGCCATTGCGTTGGAGGATGAGGGGTATCCTTGCTGAATCCCCGTGTCTTGGACCCAGCAGAGTTGACGGTTCATCGATTTGAGCCCTGGATTGCAAGTTATGGCGAGTTGAAGCTCACATCGAAGTTTCATTGAGGGACACATGTACAATTGCTCCAGGGGCCTAGATTGCAAAGTGAGCTGCATAATCGAGTTCTGTGAGCTCCAACACGTGTGTTTAGGGGTAGCGGATGTGATGGAGATATCCATAAGTTCTCAGGGAGGGGTTTCTTGAATTTGACCCCCCAATGCAAAAATTGCATTGGGCCTCACTGGCCAAAACCCTAGTTTCTGAGATCGCAAAGTAAGGCAGTCTTGGGGCCATTGCGTTAGAGGGAAAGGGGTATACTAGCTGAATCCTCGTGTCTCAGACCCAAAGGAGCTGATGGTTCATCGATATGAGTCCTGAATTGCAAGTTATGGTGGGTTGAAGCTCGCATCAAAGTGTCATTCAAGGACATATGGACAATTGTTCCAGGGGCCTAGATTGCAAACTGAGCTGCATAATTGAGTTTTGCGAGATCCAACACTTGTGTCTAGGGGTAGAAGATGTGATGGATCTATCTACAAGTTCTTAGGGAGGGGTTTCATGAATTTGACCCTGCAGTGCAAAAATTGCATTGGGCCTCACCGAACAAAACCCTAGTTTTTGAGATTGCAAGGTAAGGCAATCTTGGGCCATTGTGTTGGAGGGAGAGGGGTATCCTAGTTGAATCTCCACGTCCTGGACCCAACTAAGCCGACAGTTCATCGATCCGAGCCCTGGATTGCAAGTTATGGTGAGTTGAATCTCACATCAAAGTGTTATTCAGGGACACATGGACTGTAATATCCCCATTTTGACCCTTATAATATTTTGGGCTATAATGTAAACAATGTATGCATATTATGTATGATTCCTAGGGTGGAGCTCAAGGCCAAGGCCCCGCTAGTGAATGCTCGGTCTAGAAGAGGCAAGTATTTGATATTATGCTATCCATGTGCTAGTGAACCATGGGAATTGTAAATATGCATCTTAATACAAAATCCCACAACTAGCTATGCAATGCAACAAGAGATGGGGGCATGATGTTACAAGGAAATTGGGAGGGAAATATTCAAACCCTTGAGCCAATCAAGTCAAGCCAAGTGTCAATGAGAGAACCCATGAACCATCAACTACCCATGTTGATTTTGATGCCCAATCATTCATTTCTCCCAAGAGTTGGGTGAAGAAGTTAATGCCTTGGGGATTGGGGAGGTATGGCTGTCCAAATTCGAGTATGGGCAAGCCACCCTCATGGAAAAATGTGTTTCTCCTTCTTGGGCAAGAAAACACCCATGAATTGCCTTCCCAATCCATTATTCATGGTTAGAATTCACTCTCTCATGTTTTTGGAGCTTGCTGGGCGTTTTTGGGAGCTTGCTGGACGTTTTTGGCTTGCTGGGCGTTTTATTTTGAAGCTTACTGGGCGTTTGGGAGTTGCTGGGCATTTTTGGGAGCTTGCTAGGCGTTTTTGGCTTGTTGGGCGTTTTATTTTGAAGCTTGCTGGGCGTTTTTGGAGCTTGTTGGGCATTTTTGGCTTGCTGGGAACTCGTTTTTGGTTAGCACAGTGGCTGGGAGAAGAGAACCATGAATTGGGGGTTTAATGGAGGTCGTTTTTGCTCCTGGGTTGTCCCCAAACATTTTCTGAAAACGAATTCTGCCTTCCAGGGTTTATTCCCCATTCTCCCATTTCGTTTTGGCTGCCCACGAATTTCTGAAGTTGATAGAAACCCCATCTTTGGGCATCTCATTGTATAAACGTTTCTTCATGCCCAACACTCATATTTTTGCTTGTTATGTGCATCCCTGTGTTAGCCATTGAATGCTGAGTTGTTTGGGATGAAATCATTTTCCTCCCTGTGATTGTCTTTCCCATTGTTAAACATGTGTGTCCATGCCCAGTGATTGTGCTTGCTGTGTGAGAAAATAGTATGTTTGGGTGTGGGTTATGGGAATTCATTGCTTTGGATTGAGCTTGAATGCAAGTATCCAGTGATGAGGAGGGTTCAGTATTAGCCTGATAAACCCAGCTATGGATTGGCTTGGCTTAGCTGAAATGATGTTTTGGTTGTGTATGAGTTGGATGTCCCCTTTTTCCTTGTAGATATCATGCCCAACTCGGGGGTGGCCTTTGGACGGACTCAGTATATGCCGTCGAAGAGCCTACGGTTGGGTGGAACGTTGCAACGACATAGCTAGTTGCTTGGGACAATTGCGAAAGGGAGATAAGTGTTCTCTGTCTCTATATTTTACTTCTACAATGTCTAATTTGATTTTTATATTGATATGCTGTATGCATATAAAATGTGTGTGGATGATTTGTTTATTTCCGCTGTGCATAGTCAATTGAGTTGCATCTGCACACAATGGTTTTTAATTGTATGAATCTTATGGCTTGAGTTTGTTATGAACAACCCCATAGATTGGCATCATGTTCCCTCCTATGCATTGGTTAGATAGGTGGGGACGTTACATGGACAATTGGTCCAGGGGCCTAGATTGCAAACTGAGTTGTATAATCGAGTTCTACGAGCTCCAACACATGTGTCTAGGGGTAGCAGATGAGATGGAGCTATCCACAAGTTTTCGGGGAGGGGTTTCGTGAATTTGACCCCCCAGTGCTAAAATTGCATTGGGCCTCACTGACCAAAAACCTAATTTCTAAGATTGCAAGGTAAGGCATCCTTGGGGCAATTTTGTTGGATGACGAGGGGTATCCTAACTGAATCGCTATGTGCTAGACCCAATGAAGTCGACGGTTTGTCGATCCAAGCTTTGGATTGCAAGTTATGGCGAGTTGAAGGTTCCACCAAAGTCCCTTTCAAGGACATATGGACAATTGGTCCAGGGGTCTAGATTGCAAATTGAGCTGCATAATCAAGTTCTGCGAGCTCGAACACGTGTTTATAGGGGTAGCGGATGTGATGGAGCTATCCACAAGTTCTCAGGGAGGGGATTCATGAATTTGACCCCCTAGTACAAAAATCGCATTGGGCCTCACTGACCAAAACCCTAATTTCTGAGATCACAAGGTAAGGTAGCCTTGGGGCCATTGCGTTGGAGGGCGAGGGGTGTCCTTACTAAATCCACATGTCCCGGACCTAGTGAAGCCGACGGTTTGTCGATTCGAGCCTCAGATTGCAAGTTATGGTGAGTTGAAGCTTGCATCAAAGTGCCATTCAGGGACACAAAGACAATTGGTCTAGGGGCCTAGATTGCAAACTGAGTTGCATAATCGAGTTCTGCGAGCTCCAACACATGTGTCTATGGGTAGGGGGTGTGTTGGAGCTATCCAAAAGTTCTTGGGGAGGGGTTTTGTGAATTTGACCCCCTAGTGCTAAAATTGCATTGGGCCTCACTGACCAAAACCCTAGTTTCTGAGATTGCAAGGTAAGGCAATCTTGGGGCCATTTCGTTGGAGGGCAAGTAGTATCCTAGTTGAATATCCATGTCCCAAACCCAACAGAGCCGACAGTTTGTTAATCCAAGCCCCATAATACAAGTTATGGCGAGTTGATGCTCACATCAAAGTGTCATTCCAGGACACATGGAAAATTGGTCCAAGGGGATAGATTGAAAACTGAGTTGCATAATCAAATTCTGCGAGCTCCAACATATGTGTCTAGGGGTAGCAGATGTGATGTAGCTATCCATAAGTTCTTATGGAGGGGTTTCGTGAATTTGACCCCCCAATGCAAAATTTGCATTGGGCCTCACTGACCAAAACCCTAGTTTCTGAGATCGCAAGATAAGTTAGACTTGGGGCCATTGCGTTGGAGGGAAAGGGGCATCCTAGCTGAATCCTCATGTCCCTGACCCAACAAAGCTGACGGTTCATCGATCCAAGCCCCAGATTACAAGTTATGGCGAGTTGAATCTCTCATCAAAGTGTCATTCAGGGACACATGGACAATTGTTCCAAGGGCCTAGATTGCAAAGTGAGCTACATAATCGAGTTCTACGAGCTCCAACACATGTGTCTAGGGGTAGCGTATGTGATGGAGCTATCCACAAGCTCTCGGGGAGGGGTTTCATGAATTTGACCCCCCAATGCAAAAATTGCATTGGGCCTCATTGACCAAAGCCCTAGTTTTTGAGATCGCAAGGTAAGGCAATCTTGGGGCCATTGCGTTGGAGGGAAAGGGGTTTCTTAGATGAATCCCCATGTCTCGGACCCAACGGATCCGACAATTCATCGATTCAAGCCCTAGAATGCAAGGTATGGCGAGTTGAAGCTCGCATCAAAGTGCCATTCAGGGACACATGGACAATTGTTCTAGGGGCCTAGATTGCAAATTGAGTTTCATAATCGAGTTTTGCAAGCTCCAAAACGTGTGTGTAGGGGTAGAGGATGTGATGGAGCTATCCACAAGTTCTTGGGGAGGGGTTTCATGAATTTGACCCAGTGCAAAAATTGCATTGGGCCTCATCGACCAAAAACCTAGTTTTTGAGATCACAAGGTAAGGAAGTCTTGGGCCCATTGTGTTGGAGGGAGAGAGATATCCTAGCTGAACCCCCATGCCCCGAACCCAACGGAGCCGAAAGTTCATCAATCCGAGCCTCGTATTGCAAGTTATGGTGAGTTGAATCTTGCATCAAAGTGTTATTTAGGGGCACATGGACAATTTATCTAGGGGCCTAGATTTTGGGTTGAGTTATGTCCAGGGGCATGGAGTCAGACTAGTTGGTTTTAGTTACTCAGATTGGGCAGGCGATGCAGTTGAAAGGGAGAGAACTTCAAGATGTTGTTTCAGTTTGGGCTCGGCTGTAGTGTCGTGGTTCAATAGGAAGCAAAAGTCAGTTGCACTGAGTTTCGCTGAGGCAGAGTATATGGCCACTAGTTTGACAAGTTGTGAGGCCATTTGGATTTGCAAGTTGCTTGTGAGGCTATTTGGTCAGTAGTTGCACCCGACCGTGATTCACTGTGATAATCAGAGTTGCATCAAACTCTCGAAGAATACAGTGTTACATGACTAGTCGAAACACATCGAGATCATGTACCACTTCATCCATGATTATGTTCAGAGAGGGGCAATACAACTACATTATATTTCTACAGATGAGCAGGTTGCAGACATCCTCATAAAGGCTATGACGAAGGGAAAGTTTGTCAAATTTAGAGATAAGTTTGTGGTGGTGCAAAACACCTTCCTCGCTAAGAGGGAGCGTTGAGTTATTTTTGATCGGATGGTATTCTACATAGGTTTGATGTCTTAACATATGGGGGACATAAAGTGGCTTTTTAGACATTTACTTTATAAAAGTTAAGTGACTTTATTTTTATAAAGTGAAAGTGACTTTTGCTTCAGGGTGAGAATTAAATGACTTAAGTTGCGATAAAGTGAGAATATATCACAACCATTGATATTATGATCTCAAGATCTAATCTTGACCATTAGATCATGTGACTTTTCATTTTCCCATCTTGAAGAGACAAAAGGAGATCTAAAGAGGAATTAGACACTTTTGAGTAGAGAGATTGTAAGAGCTCAAGGAGAAGAGTCAAAGAGAGATTTGCAGCAAGAAAAGAGAAGGAGCACATCAATTTGAGGGGGAGAGGCACATTTCCCAAGACCATACACCAAGAGAGTGGGCACATTTCCCAAGACCATACATCAAGAGAGGGGGTACATTTCCCAAGACCATACAGCAAGAGAGTGGGCACATTTCCCAAGACCATACAACATTCATTGCACATAAAATTGCATAGATTTCGAGGTGAAAGGGGACTGTACAGCAATATGAAAATTGAGGCATTGTTTTTTGCTTGTGGGACAGTCCGTATGACATTTGTATAGTACATATTTTTTATATAGTGGCACAAAAATCGAGGAGTATTAGCTTTCATTCACTGTGCAAAGTTGTTGAAAGGAAAGCTAACTCGAGTTAGATTTCCTTCATGGTGCAATGTATTTGATGAAAATGTGGTTGTGTTGGATGGAAAAATTGTTAGTGTTTGCACTTTAATTCAATTATGTTAGATCTTTAATTTGAAAGATAGACAAACACAACAATAGAAAAGAACACATGAAATTTCCTCGGGGAAACTGTAAAGGAGAAAACCCTACAACTTCCTCAGTAATAGATTCGACACTTAATACAATATCAAACTAGATAGAAAACCCCAAAGATTAGATGACTTCTGCAACTTCCTTCTTTCTCCTTCAGCGAATTTATCTTCTCTCTCACTTGGTGCGAACTTGCTTGAGTGAGTGTGTTATCCAAATGAGAGAGGTGCCTCTCTATTTATACTTTAAGTGTGAGAGAACTAAATCCCCAATGGGGCCAACTTCCTTACTTAACTAGGCCGACCTCTCCCAGGGAGACTCAAAATTACATATTACATTTGACTCTTAGGGAACTATTGCCCCGACTTAAAATGGAGGTTTTACCTTGATATTCTGACATGACCAAATACAATAATGACATCCCCGAACGAAGGAAAAACATCTCCGATGGAGGTACAAATAAAATACAATAATAATAATATACAAAAGAATATCTTCCGAAGTTACATTTACAACAACACTCCCTCTTAACTAGGAAGGTATTCTCCCGACATAGTCATCATTAGAGCTGGACACAAACTCTGAACAACGCCATCATCATCATTGCTGTATCATCATCATCACTGGATCATCATCACTGCTGCATCAATTCTCATCTTGTTGATCATTAACTAGTGACATCTCTCGAATCTACACGTCATGGGAAGTTCTACAGAGCCATCCCTTTTTCATGCTGGATGTAGGCTTAGCTCTCATCTAGGTCTTCATCATCTCTACAAGCAAGCCATCAAGTAGGTACATCCCAGGACCACATATTATATTGCCACAACAATTACCTGTGTCTCCTACTATCATCTCATCGTATCTAGATCATCTCATCATCTCATGCAAAGAACAACCCAGGTACATATATCATGTCCTCTAGACAACCTGTCTTCGACCTAGTGGACATAGCCCAGGAACATCTGCGTCTTCCACCCAGTGGATACATCCCAGATGTATTACGTCTCTCTTAGTCAACCCGTGTCTTCCACCCAGGGACATCAGCGTCTTCCACCCCGTGGATACAACCCATATGTATTATGACTCTCTTGGTTAACATGTGTCTTCAAACATGTGGATACAACCCAGGAGCATCCCAGATGCACTACGTCCTTTCAGACCACCCGCGTCTTCCACCATGTAAGATACAACACAGGGGCATCCCAGATGCTTTATGACTCGTGGACCACCAATGTCTTCAAACTTGTGGATACAACCCAGGAACATCCTAGATGTATTACGTCCTTGCGGACTACATGCATCTTCCACCATGTAAGATACAACCCTGTTGCACTTGTGTCTTCCGGTCACATCACTCCCTCTTTTGAGGAACATTGATCTGGATAACACCAAGCTTCTCTCTGAAGTACTCAAACTTCACTCTTTCTAGCGGCTTGGTCAACACATCGACTATCTGCTTGTTTGTCGCCACATACTACCGCTTCACTGCTCCTCTCTACCCCATATCCCGGATATAGTGGTACTTGATCTCAATATGCTTTGACTTGTCATGGAACACTGGGTTCTTCGAGAACTTCACACAACTTTGGTTGTCACAAAAGATACAAGTCGCCTCTAACTCGAGATCAAACAAATCCATCAGTAGCTTCCTAAGCCATATTGACTTACAACTAACCGAACATGCTGCAACATACTCTGCTTTGGCTGTACTCAGTGCCAAACATGACTGCTTCCTGCTAAACCAAGAGATCATACCGGATCCCAAACTGAAGCAACATCCTGAAGTGCTCTTCCTATTTGTGGCATTTCCTGTCCAATCTGAATCATCATAACCATGCAGGTTAATCTTTTGATTTGTCTCATATTTGAGCCCATACTTAATTGTACCCTTCAGGTACCTCAATATATGCTTTGCAGCAACCAGGTGAACATGTCTTAGATCTGTCAAGAACTGGCTCAGGGTGTTCACAACAAAGCATATGTCTGGTCCTGTGTTCGTCAAGTACATCAACGAACCAATCATCTGCCTGTATATCGTGGCATCAACTGTCTTTGAAGAAGCATCACATAATAGCTTAAAGTTTGATTCCATTGGTGTGGCCATTTCCTTGTAGTCCATCATTCCAAATCTCTTCAGAATCTCCACTGCATACTTTCCTTGACCAAGGAAAATCCCATCTGAACTCTGCCACACCTCCATACCTAAGAAGTAGTGTATCATCCTCAGGTCCTTCATCTTGAATTATGCGGCAAGCCTACCTTTGGTTTCTCCAATGAGCTGATCCTCTCCTGTTACGAACATGTCATCTACATATAGTAGTAGTATCACTGGTCTTCCGCCCTCAATCTTGAAGTAAAGGTTGGAATCTGCTTTACTCTTGGTAAAGCCTAAGCTCATCAGAAAATTGTCCATCTTGCCATACCATGTCTTGGGTTCCCGCTTCAAACCATACAAGGCTTTCTTCAACTAGCACACATGAGTTTGTCTGTCATGTATCTCGAATCCTAGTGGTTGCTCCACATACGCTTCCTCTTCGACTACACCATTCAAGAATGTTGTCTTGACGTCCATCTGGTGTACCTTCCATTTCATTACTGCGGCCAAGGCAAGTATAAACCTGATGGAAGTGTATCTTGCTACAGGTGCAAATGTCTCCTCGTAGTCTATGCCTTCTTTCTGGGAGAAGCCATGTGCCACAAATCTTGCCTTATGTTTTTTAATGCTACCATCTGCAACATGCTTGATCTTGTAGATCCATTTTGAAGTCACAACAGACTTCCCTTCTGGTCTCAGAACTATCTCCTAGGCATCATTCTTCATAATCGACTGGTACTCTTCGATCATGGCATCCTTCCATTCCTTCTTTTCTGCTGCTTCCTCATAGTTGGAAGGTTCTATCTCAATGATGTCACATAGTAGGGCCACGTAGCTTGAGCATGGTCTGGGTCTTTTTCTTTCTTTGTGTGTCCCATCTTGAGCACCATACTTCTCTGCATCTTGTAT
Source organism: Larix kaempferi (assembly GCA_027924585.1). NCBI lineage: Eukaryota > Viridiplantae > Streptophyta > Pinopsida > Pinales > Pinaceae > Larix > Larix kaempferi. The sequence continues at coordinate 4,426,821 of BSBM01000141.1, forward strand.
TGCTTCACGTGCCCATGTTGGTCATCTTTTGTGGGAGTTCTTCTCTCGAGGTGGATCTACAGGTTCTTGTGGTTCTGTCATGTCATGGTCTTGGCGATCTTCTTGGATTGTTTATTCCATCACAGTGTCTCTGGTTCTGGGAACTTCAGGTTCTTTAGTTTCTTCAATGGGTAATTGTATTGATTTGCTGTAGGTTGAGTCTTCATCAAAAGCTACGTCTCTGCTGATTTTGATCTTCTTGAACCCTGGGAAGTATATGCGATAAGCTTTTGATGTGTCACTGTATCCCACGAATATGCCCTTCTTTTCTGAAGGGTCTAGTTTTGTTCTCTTTTCTTTCGGGATGTGTATGAACACAGGGCAACCAAATATTCTGAGATGGCCGACTTTTGGTTTCTCTCCTGAGAAAACTTCTTCTGGAGTCTTCTTGTTCAATACATGGTGAGGTGTACGATTTTGTACATACACGGTTATTCTTACTGCTTCTTCCCATAAGTGCATCGAGAGATCTTGATCATGGAACATTTCCTTCGCTGCTTCCATTATTGTTCTGTTCTTACGTTCCGCAACACCATTTTGTTGAGGATTGTAGGGAGTGCTCAACTCCCTCTTAATCCCAGATTCTCTGCATATAGCCTTGAAGTCTTTTGAAGTGAATTCTCCGCCATTGTCTGATTGTAAAGTCTTGATCTTCTTTTCAATATGATTTTCTACCAAGGCTTTGAATTCCTTGAATTTGATAAACACTTCATCTTTTCCTTTCAAGAAATAAATCCATGTCTTATGAGAAAAATCATCTATGAAAGAAACATGGTATACATACCCACTTAAAGAGCTGGAAGACATGGGGCCACACACATATGATTAAATAATCTCCAAGATTCCTTTTTCCTTGCTTTCAATGTTGGGAAATGACTTCTTCATGTTCTTCCCTTGTGCACATCCCTTGCAAATGCCTTCATACTTTGATTGAATTTTTGGTAGACTTGATACTGCTTTGCTTGCAATTGGTAGTGCTCTATAGTGTACATGTGCAAGCCTTCTATGCCATAATTCGCTTGGTTCCATGGAGTCATGAACCAATGCTTGTTCGGGTTGTCCCTTCAATTTGTACAGACCTCCCTCTTGCTCTCAAATTACTGTTGCATCATTTATTGTCTTTCCTCTTGGCCACATTAGAACTTGGCCTTCAACAAATGCAACGCGAAGTCCTTTACCATCTAAGGCTGAGATGGAGAGGAGATTTTTCTTCAAACCTGGTACGTAGAGAACATCCTTCATCTTCATTGATTTTCCTGAATATAGTTTGTAAGAGGCTTCTCCACTTCCTTTGATAGGATACTGATAGTCGTCTCCAAGTTTCACCTTGTGAGGTTACTCATGTTTTGATAAGTTGATAAGGGATTCTTTGTATCCTGTCATGTGCTTGGATGCTTGACTATCCACAAGCCAATCATTGCTTCCATGGCTGATGGTACCTATAAGAGCTGAGATTAAAACATATTCTTCATCACTTGAAGAATCATCCCTTTCTCCTCTGGTTTTCTTCCTTACGAGTTCATCATCTTCAACGGTGTGGGCATGATGCCTCTTCTTGTTGGTTCTCCTGGAGGATCCTTGGTTTCTGGGACAATCTCTTGAGTAGTGTCCTTTTTCATCACATGTGAAGCACCTAATACTGGAGAGATCTCTTATGGGTCCATGATTCCTATGGGATCTTTTGGACCTCTTGTGATGGTGGTCCTCCCTCTTATTTTGATTCTTCTTTGCATGAGCAGTTAGGGCTTGATCATCATTAGCCCCCATCTTTTCTTATATTGCTACTGATCGAGCTTCTTCTTGGGTGCATTCTTCCCATAACCTGTTGAATGTAATTAGCTTCTTTCTAGCACATATTCCTTGAATAAAGGAGTCCCATGATCTTGGGAGACCATTCAAGGTAGTCATTACAATCTCTCCTTCGACTTTGTCTTCAATTGCTTCAAGTTATTCCTTGATTTGGGAGACCCTTGTGAGTTAAGATTGCATAGTCTCTGATTGTTGGATCTTTACATTCTTGAGTTGGTTCCTTGAGTCATCTTCCAGTTTATGTTCTTTCCTTCATATAGCTTTGTCAAAGCTTCGAACATCTCCTTGGGAGTCTTCAAGGATGATATATGAGGGATGGGGTGATCTTTGATGGAGTCTGCAATAATCCTTTTGGCCTTGACCAGGTTCTTCTTATGGATTGCCTTTGACTCTTCTCCATCTGGTGTTGGAACCTCCTCATTGACATACTTGTCCAAGTCGTTCTCTTCTAGGACAAGAGAGATTCTATACTTCCATGCTCGGAAGTTATTAGCTCCTTCAAGCTTATCCTCAAGCTTGGTGTGGTTTGTCATTTTGATATGAGAACCTAAAATGGAAATAGAAATGAAATAGATCTTACCAATTTGAGATGCCGAACCTGGCTTTTGCGCTAGCTGACCTAGGGTTTGACAGAGAAACCCTAATTTTCCAAACTTGGAATTTTGAAATTATTCTTAGATAGAAAGATGCGCCTTCTCAAGGCAAGTTGTCCAATGTACTCATTTTCCAAATTGGTGGATAGATGCTTCAAAAGATTGATGCCCTAGTTTTCCCCTGGCACAAGTGAATGGGTCAAAAATGAAAATTCTTCAAATTGAATTCTGCTTCCATCATAAGATGTGCCCTCCTAGGGCGAGTTGGCCTAGCCCTCTTTTTTGGATGATCTATGGAGAGAAGACCTCGTAATTGGAAGCCTTATTTTCCTGTTGCTGCACAATTCCTTCTTTTAGAGTGGCTCTGATACCATGTTAGTGTTTGCACTTTAATTCAATTATGTTATATCTTTAATCTGAAAAATAGACAAGCACAACAATAGACAAGAACACAAGAAATTTCCTCGGGGAAACCGTAAAGGAGAAAACCCCACAACTTCCTCAGTGATGGATTCGTCACTTAATACAATATCAAACAGGATAGAAAACCCCAAAAAGATAAGATGACTTCTGCTACTTCCTTCTTTCTCCTCCATCGAACTTGTCTTCTCTCTCACTTGGTGCAAACTTGCTTGAGTGAGTGTGTTATCAAAATAAGAGAGGTGCCTCTCTATTTATACTTTAAGTGTGAGTGACCTAAATCCTCAATGGGGCCGACTTCCTTACTTAACTGGGCCGACCTCTCCTAGGGATACTAAAAAATACATTTTACATTTGACTCTTGGGGAACTATTGCCCCGACTTACAATGGAGGTTTTACCTCGATATTGTCACATGAACAATTACAATAATGACATCCCCGAACGGAGAAAAAGCATTTCCGATGGAGGTACAAATAAATTACAATAATAATATAATAATAATATACAAAAGAATATCTTCCGAAGTTACATTTACAACAACAAAACTACCATATGAAAGCTAACACACATTAGCTTTCATTCACTATGCAATGTTGTTAGAAGGAAAGCTAACTCGAGTTAGATTTCCTTCATGGTGCAATGCATTTGATGATAATGTGGTTGTGTTAGATGGAAATCTACCTTATGAAAGCTAATACACTTTAGCTTTCATTTGCTGTGCAATGTTGTTAGAAGGAAAGCTAACCCGAGTTAGATTTCCTTCATGGTGCAATGTATTTGATTACAATGTGGTTGTGTTAGATGGAAAACTACCATATGAAAGCTAGCATGCGTTAGCTTTCATTCACCATGTAATGTTAGAAGGAAAGCTTACTTGAGTTAGATTTCTTTCATGGTGCAATGTATTTGATGACAATGTGGTTGTGTTAGATGGAAAACTACCATATGAAAGCTAACCCACGTTAGCTTTCATTCACTGTGCAACGTTGCTAGGAGGAAATCTAACCTGAGTTAGATTTCCTTCATGGTGCAATGTATTTGATAACAATGTGGTTGTGTTAGATGGAAAACTACCACATGACAGCTAACACGCATTAGCTTTCATTCACTGTGCAATATTGTTAGAAGGAAAGCTAACTTGAGTTAGATTTTTTTTCATGGTGCAATGTATTTGATGACAATGTGGTTGTGTTAGATAGAAAACTACCACATGAAATCTAACCCACATTAGCTTTCATTCACCGTGCAATGTTGTTAGAAGGAAAGCTAACTCGAGTTAGATTTCCTTCATGGTGCAATGTATTTGATGACAATGTAATACATTGTCATGGTGCGTTAGCTTTCATTCACTATGCAATGCTGTTTGAAGGAAAGCTAACCCATGTTAGATTTCGTTCATGGTGCAATGTATTTGATGGAAATGTGGTTATTTTAGATGGAAAACTACCACATGAAAGCTAACATGCATTAGCTCTCATTCATTGTGCAATGTTGTTATAAGGAAAGCTAACCCAAGTTATATTTCCTTCATGGTGCAATGTATTTGATGACAATGTGGTTGTGTTAGATGTAAATTTACCAATGAAGGCTAACATGTATTAGTTTTCATTCATTGTGGAATATTGTTAGAAGGAAAGATAACCCAAGCTAGATTTGCTTCATGGTACAATGTATTTGATGAGAATGTGGTTATGTTAGATGGGAAACTACCACATGAAAGCTAACACACATTAGCTTTCATTCACCGTGCAATATTGTTAGAAGGAAAGCTAACCCGAGTTAGATTTCTTTCATTGTGCAATGTATTTGATGACAATATGGTTGTGTTAGATGGTAAACTACCATATGAAAGCTAACCCGTGTTAGCTTTTTCATTCACTGTGTAATGTTGTTAGAAGGAAAGCTAACTCGACTTAGATTTCTTTCGTTGTGCAATGTATTTGATGAAAATGTGTTTGTGTTAGATGGAAAACTACCATATCAAAACTACTTGATAACATAACAATTTGTTGGCTCTATTTGGAAGATCAATGTCCTCTTAGGTGTTAAGAAAGGTCTAGTGTAGTCTAGTGGTGGCATATTCAATCCCCATAAGAATAAAGGTATCACCCAAAGCATGATGCCAAGACTAAGGTAACGATATAGTTGGTGGAATAGGGTTTTACCATTCTACCTTATGATATTCAACATTAAACATTAATTTGTAGTAGTCATTTGAGATTGAGATAGATAGCTAAAAGTATGCAATTGATGGTGTCCTTGCCCATCATGGACATATGGTTTCCTACCATAGAAAAACATAGTTTGCATTAAATACCCCACATATATCAAGGAGCTCTACTCCATTGCTAAATGCTTATGATAATCTAACCACTGCATTCTGGGCAAGTAGACAATTATACACATCGACCACAAGCTATCCAATTTATGTCGACACAAGGAAAATTGTGGAATGACCACGACCAAAAGTGGTCCATCATCAATTGTTGCATTGACCAATTGCTAAACTTTTGTGGACATGACACTTTAGATTGGACCCAATTGTATGGCATTGATACTCACTTTGTTGATACATATAAAGAAATGGTTGTAAGAAAACATTATCTCAATTTCACCTATAGGATGGAATTCCATGCCATCTAGTCCATCTTTGTATTCCTTCAATGGAACATGAGAAGATGATTTGGGAGGGACATTCTAGTTCGGTGGTAAAGAATTTTTAGATAGTTCCAGACCTGTCAAAGTACTTCTATTGGCCCAAGCTCCACAAAGATTAATGCATACATCATATCATGTACTATCTATGCCATTGCCAAGGAAATGATTAAGAAGAAAATGTTGTTCACTCATTTCCTGCTACTAATAAACCTTGGGAGCTAATCTCCATGGACTTCATGACTAGTTTGTTCCCAACCAAGCATGGTCACGAGTGTGTGTTTGTTGTTTTTTAGAAGTTATCCAAGATGGTAATTTTGGAACCCCTTTAAGAAGAGCATTACAGTAGAAGGCATTGCTAAGATCTTCTTAAAGAATGTGTGGATTGACTTTGGATTACCAAAGACCATAGTACATGATAGGCACAATAGGTTCTTGACTCTCATTTGGCCTTGCCTTTGTTCCATGCTGGACATGATAGAACAATGTACATTCCAAGGTAGCCTTCATGATGATGGTACATATCCTGACAATGTACAACTCAAAACATCCATTTACATAGGATGATAGTGTGATTTATGTTTTAGATAGATATAATAGAACTCTTCATAATTCTCTTAGGCATATCCCCTTCTAGGTGTGATTAGGGTTCTAATGATTGGCCCTAGTTGATGTAGCTTTTCCCATTACATCAACACAAGTATCTTCCCATACTCATAGAGAAGCAAACAAACAAATTGGTTTTGAAACGATTCTAGAACATTTAATGACAGGTAGATGACATCCTATATCAAAGTTGTGGCAAGCACAATAAATGACATGATCACTATCAGGTTCAACATCACAAGGTTGGTAACAAGGTGTTATTTCACTTGCAAAAAGAACAACTTACAAGACCCAATAGGTTGATCAAACCACTCGCTATGAACCATACACCATCACTAGGTAGATGGGTGATAATGCTTTTTAGCATCATTTTCCACATTTCCTTGGCTTTAACTTTCATTGGGGAGGAGTTGTTGCAAGATGAGATAGGGGTTTTTGAAATCATGGTTAGATGAGTGGTTTGAAACACATTTTAGAATTTTCATTAAATAGGAAGTTGAGTTGCGAGGGCAGGATATTTAAGACTATAGATAGAAAGTTTTGTATGTCAATGCCACTAGAGATGAGTATAATAACTTGTAAGTGGACATCCCAACGAGTCTCTATCAATGGTTACAACCGATTGAGGATGCACTATAATACATCTAGAAGGTGGAGACGATAGTAGAGTGGAATATCTAAAACCTAGTTATGCTTTGGCAAGTAGACCACTTGATAACCCAAGCAATGGATTTTGGGGTGAAAACAATGGTAGAGGAGTTTGTTGTGGATTTTGTTCTAGAAGCATACTAATGCTATTCAAAAGTGGAGGAAGAGTTGACGTTGAGCGTGAGGATAAGATTGGTGACAAAAATCTCAACTTGGATCAAAATACTATTGGTAAAGGAGGGTATGTTACCTTTTGAACCCATCAGTATGGAAATGTCAAAACCTTGCACCATGGGGGTGGTTGGAGTGGTTTTGACAATGTTTAGGGCATATAAGAGACAATATCAGAGGGGAAGCAACAAATAGTGAGAGGGTTGAACATGTTCTTAGAAAGGCATAGATTATAGATTGATGTTGGCTTAATTGTATGTGTAGTTTAGGAGAAGAGTGAGCAATTGTAGAGGGAGGTAATCAATGAGGGAAGAAATGGAGGAAGATTACAAGAGTTGGAGAAACTCAAAAAGTAAGGAGAGTTATCCAACCAATGGTTAAGATACTGAGGACTAACAATGGATGGGAGTCCAATGAGTGGGTAGAGCAGTGAAGGGGACAAAACCATGTGTCCTTGTACAAGCAATGAGTAAATGAGAATGCTCTCTTTTGGGGAAGGAGGTTGTGATCCAGAATGGACACCAACCACTTTAGTATTTGTAGAGATGTACTAAAACTATAGTATGCAATGAATTCTATGTGGATTAGATTTATACGACAGCTCAATCTAGTAATCAAGTACAAGAAATGAATTACAAACAAAGTGACAGATTTGTTATCTAGACCACCCCCACAACAAATTGTAGTTGTAGGGACGATAATGAATATTGTACCCCACAACCATGAAGTTTTGGGAGAGTAATACCTAAATGATGCATGCTTTGAATATGTGTTTTATCAACTGACGTAGGAGAAGTTGTTTATTTAGAAGAAGAATACCATCTTCAAGGTGGACAACTTGACAAATTAGACAAGTTGTGCATACCACATGAGAGAAGGATTTAGTTTATCAAAGTTCATACTTCCAAATTTGCTGGAAATTCAAAAGTGAGAGATACTATGGAGAATCTATAGAGAAGTGTTGATTGGCCAAATATGCAAGCAATTTTTGTTAAGCACATAAGAGATTGTGTTCTTTGTAGTAATAAAAAACCAAGCAACCATAAACTTGGGTTCTACATGCCATTACCAATTACCATTTATCAATAGTATCAAAAGAACCAATCTAAAAGTGTAGTAGCGGTTAGATAAGAGTCACAATGAGTACAAACTTCTCCATGATCAATATAGGATTGATCACTCCTATTTATATTACTTGAACTTTTATTTGGAAGAAAACCTCTAGTTTGGCTTCAAACTTATAAAGTTCAAACATCAAACATATTCCCTAAGTGAGCTATAAATACAATTGATCCTTTGCATGGGACATTTTTGACATTTAACATAGCATCCATCTTGGACTTTCTTAGATTTTACAAAGGACTTTGTTGTGGTTCTCCAACTTCTGCAAATTTCTTACAAGCACAATTCATACACATACATCAATAGTATAAATGCCATGTCCAAAGTTAAATAGGAACTTGGAAATTTTATCTGAGTTGAAATTTGTCATTATTTGATGCTACTTGGATCTTTAATTGTCATCTCTTCATATATATTTTAGTGTAATTTATATGTAAATTCCCTTTTGGTAGCGGGCATAAGATGGCGGGGAACAATGTTTCATTGCGTACAAAATGACTGCCATATTGTTTTGAATTATTGCAACTATATTACTTTTTTGAAGGTTGGATTTTTGCTAAATATAAGAGCACACTTTACATGGTTTAACCTTAATTACAAACTGCAATTCAACTGTGTTACAAAAATTGGGAGGAGATACCATGGAAAATATAATTTTGACAAGAGGGGACTATGTTGATCTCCTAATTAATGATCAAGTTATTGGGATAGGAAGGGTTGAATCTAAAGAGACTAAAACTTATTATGGCGGTGAAAGGATTAATGCAGGATATGTTATGGTTTTGATAATTGATGTCATTCAACCACATTTGATTGTGGAAGATGTTGATGAAGGGGGCATACATCCATGCAAGATCATGGATTTGAGGATAACAGAGGTAAATCAAAATATTGAAGCATGTGTTAAATGTTATTGGTAGTACAATGAATGTTTCTTTTGACCAAATACAAAGTTTCTTTAATTTGGTGTACATGTGCAAATGTCTCTTTTTCATTTTCTATTGGAGACAAGGTAGATCTTGTAATTATATTTTCCAATTGTAGTTTCACTAATTATTATAAAAATAAAATAAATGATTTAAATGGTGGTTCATTTTGTGCATGTAAGACTTACTTATTCCATAAAAATGGAATAAAGTATTAGATTGATGTATATGTTAACATATCATTAGTTTGTTCACTAAAATGGGGCCACTGTATTTATATTTTTTAATTTCTATTTAACTCCTCGTAGAGTTCCATTTGTGTACAAATGGAAAAAATGATAATAGATAGGAATTACATGAATTTTTAAAATGTTTTTAAATATTATGTTTTGATGTCCTAAGTAATGAAGTGGAGCTATGCTAATGTCATATATGTGGTTATAGTGCAGATGAGAATTAATATCAGTCGAAAGATGTTGTGGATATTTGAAATGGAAGGAGTGTTCTTCTCGTCATACACTAGAGACGAACCAAATTGTCATATTCAAAGAAAACCAAATTGGAAATTTGGTGACAAGTACATCTGACATATACTTGAAAAATCAAATATTGATATAGGGGACTTTGGATTCACATGGGATAGGTCTTGTTGTCGTTTGCAAACAAAATTCAAAGCAGGGAGTATAATACAATTTTATGAGAAAAGGTTGAGCGTTGTGTGGTCCCAATATGGAGAATCAATTGTATTTATAATAGATACATCAATTCTACTTCTCAATTTGTCGGATATTGGCCAAACCATATCTTGATAAAGGCCTATACAGGAGAAGAGAAAGTTACATGACTTATACAAGTTTTATTCCCCTTTCTTAAGACACTTTAGTGTATTAAAACATGAGTACATTAGTATGTCCAATAAAACATCAACTTCATTGTAGTAGATGAAGTTGTTTTTTTCCAGAAATTTGATCACAAGTACATTCTTTTTTCCAATACGACTTGGACATACGTTTTGGCAAATAAATTTGTACGATTATATATATATATTTTTGAAATATATGGGAATTGATAGTTATATTAATAAACATTTTCATTATTGTTTAAAATTGCTTCTGCATTGACTTTGTTGCATTACACAATTTTTTTTTCTATTGTACACTATAATTGTTTTTTGTATTGTTAAATGAATTATTTATAATTAAAATAATCTCATTTAAGCCATCGAAACACAAATTTGTTTGTTGATTTTTATTTACTTATATGCATTAATACTCATGTATAAAAGTGAAATTTAAATTTTGAAATAACAATGCAGTTCTTACTAAAAATTAGAATTGTTTACTTGAAAATAAATGCTAAGTGGACTATTCATGCTAAATTAATACGAAATGGGTCATAGGTGATTCAATTGAACTTTTTGAACTATTTAAGATAATTGATTTTTCAATCCAAAACTTTTCATAAATTTATATGCTTAAATCAATTAATATTTGTAATCGCAATCATATCATATCGTAAAGTAATAAGGCACGGTCACTCAATGAATTTTAATTTCCTATAATGTGCATTAATATAATCTATAAATGTGAGATGTAATTTTGAAATCAATATCCGTTGTAAATAAAGTTGCATTTCTTAAAAATAATTTAATTCATAATGAGTGCTAAGAGGACCATTCAGAATCATTAGAGATTGTTAAAGAAATGTAAATGCAGAAGATATTCTAAATGTATTTGTATTATTATATTCCTCCTCCAGGAGATGTCATTGATGTAATTAATCATGTAAGTCATTTAAAGAGTCAATGTAAAACCCTAACTAATTAGGTCGTCCTGGAAAGATCTAGAAAGAATATTTTATTGTAAAAGTACAGGTCGACCTAGTTAGGTGAGTTAGAGCCGACCTAATTAGTAAAAGTTCAAGTCAATTCTAAAGGATAAATAGGGGATTGAGTTGCTCATTTGAGACACTCACCTCACTCATTCAAGGTCGCATAGGAGAGAGAGAAGTTCGCACAAGTGAAGGAGAGAAGATGCTGTTTCTTGGCTTTTATCTTGTACTTGGTGAATTCTATATTGAGGAAGTTTTGTCGGGGTTTTCTCCCTTATGGTTTCCTCGAGAGAAATTTTGTGTTCTTTGTGTTTTTTGTGATTGTCTTTCTTTCAATGATCCTATTTTTTAATGTTATTATGATAAAAAAGTAAGAAAAACTAACATGGTATCAGAGCTATCTTGAAAGAAAACATTGTGCAATTGTTGCCTAGGGTTTCCATTTCCAGAAACTAGTCATCTTGGAATTTTCAGTATAAATCACTTTTGGAAAAGGTTCAAGATTTGAAACTTGGACAGACTGAAGATGAAATATTCATGTACCTTGTGTGTGAGTTTAAGCATCAGATTCACTGTACTTTAGGAGATATGATCCATGCAAATTAGGGTTTCAACCTCCTCCAGAATTCAATTTTAAAAATGTGACCTAGGGAGAAATGCTATATCTTGGGATACGAAGATCCAAATCGAATTTTGTAAGATGTTCCAGAAATTTCACAGACTTTAGTTTCTTTGGTGTAAGTTTCAGAACCAGAAGATGAAATAGTGACACATGGCATTCCGTACAAGTTCGATATATTGAAACAGTCCATAAACAAGTCATCTTGGGAAAATTAACATAAGTTCCACTTGGTGAATCCAATCCTGCTCTAACCTATGGGTTTGGATAGAGGAAAAGTAAGGCTATCATAGGATGAAGTTTTAGACCTTGAGGAGCATAAATTTCAGAGATACATCAGAATTAAGACTTGACAAATATGCAGTAGAAATTGAAGACACTAGGGATTCTTATTCTAGGAGTTCTCTCCACAGATTCGTTGAAAAAGAGGGTGCATATAATTCGCCTCACTAGGGAGCATATTTTTGTCGAAGCAGAATTCAATTCTGAGAATTTTCATTTTTGGGTCCCCAACTACAGCGCGAGAGAACTAGGGCATCAAGTTTTTGGAAGTTCCGTTCACAGAATTGGGAGAAGGAGTACTTTGCTCAACTCGCCTTGAGGAGGCGATTTTTCTCATCCAATTAGTTTTCCAAAATTCCGAATTTGAAAAATTAGGGTTTCTATGACAAACCCTAGGTCAAGGTAGAATCACTTTTCAGAAGGACAACTTTTCTGGTAAGTCTCAAATCTATTATATTTCCATTTGAAGTACACATTATATCAATATGACAAGCAATACCAATCTTGATGAGAAGCTTGAACGATCTGAGAAATTCAGGGCATGGAAGTATATAGTCATGCTTATTCTTGAAGAACATGACCTAGAAGACTTTGTAAAGGAAGGACTTATAGAACCAGAGTGGGATGAATCCAAAGCAAGGCATAAGAAGAATATGGTCAAGGCAAAGAGGATCATATCCGATTCTATAAAAGATCACTTGATCCCTCAAGTGTCTTCAAAAAAGACTCCAAAAGAAATTTTCTATGCATTGAATAACCTGTTTGAAGGGAAGAACATTAATAGGAAGATGACCTTGAGAAATCAACTCAAGGGAGTGAAGATATTGAAGTCTGTTTCCATGCACTCATACTTCTATAGAGTGTCCCAGATAAAAGAACAAGTAGAAGCTATTGGAGACATGGTAGAGGATGATGAAGTTGTGATGACCACTTTGAATGGTCTCCCCAGAGATTGGGAACTATTTTCGTGGCATTTGTGCTAGAAAGAAATTGATCCATTTCAGACAGCTATGGGAAGAGTGTGCGCAAGAGGAAGAAAGAATAGCGGTGAGATAGGAGAAACCAAATGACAATGAAGATAAAGCTTTGGAAACTCATGCCAAAAGTGGAAGGAAAAGGAAGAACAATGTACGTTCTCGTGAAGACTCTCCAAGAAGACCTCAGAAGAAAATGATGTTCAAGAGAGACCTATATTCAGTTGAATTCTATTCCTGTCGCAAAATAGGACACATTGTGAGATATTGTCCACTCAAATATGGACATCATAAGAAGCAGAAGAAGATATTTCATGCTCACGCAACTAAAGATAGTGAATATAATGATGAAGTCAAAACCATAGAAGACAAAGAAGAATATGTACTTTAATCCAAACCAAGAAGATGGAAGAACCTCTTATCTATATCAGCATTAGATAAGAAGGGATGCAGTCGTGATTGTAATTGAAGAAGGAGGGACACACCGTCTATTCCAGTACAAAGAACAAGTGATCTACAATGTAGAATATTTGCTCAATATTTCCGATCATGAGCAAGAACGGAACACATTGTCAGAGACTCCAGTAGTTCCTGCAAAAAGGCTAAGATAGAGAGGGAGTCTACCCAACAACCAAACAAAGATAAGTATTTGAATTGTCATTTCCTGTAGTTGTGTACATATTTATGTTCCTAGATTTAGGATGTGTATTATACATGTTAGAATGTTTGCATTGATGAACATAATACTAATAATACGCATGTGATGGGTAAGTGGCCTATGGTTCTATACAACATTCCATTGCTACTTATCTAGAATGAAACCTCTTTGGTGACATATTGGGAGTAGTGCACACTCTTAATAATGTTCTGGTAGAGATGGAAGGCATCTAGAAAGTTACCGTATGAATACGAGATATGGATGAATGTTGTGTTGAAGCATTGGCTAAGATAGTTGCATGACTGTGTGAACTATGCATAAGAATTTGTAATTATTAATATGTTTTGGAAACTATGAAATGTTTCTAACCATGCAACTGAATTTGACTTGTAGGAAATATCGTATACACCTAAAAATGAAAAATGATGAGATTTGTTTCGAAGAACAAGACTTACTAAAAATGTAAAAAGCAAGGGTTCTCTTAGAAAGAGGTAGTTGACTATGACGTGATGTTTCTCTAGTGTCCAGACACACTTCCTCAGTGGTGAATATTACACTAGATAGGTGGTGTAATCGAAGTAGAAAATGATATAGAGAAACCTCCAAGACTTAGGACTCTCTATAGAGAACCACATGTGTGCAAATTGAAGAAGACTTTGTATGAGATCAGAAGGAACCCATGGGATAGGATGATCACCTAGAATGATGAGATATCAACCTTTTCTACAAGGTTGAAGATGAGGAGCTCATGGATGGGTGCAAGAGAAAACATGCAACAGAGTTCGAGATCTTGGTATCCAATGACCTTGAAAGATGACATAGATGGATACAGAGAAGATCATCATAAGAGAAGGCTACCAGTCACTCTAGTGAAGAATGTCCCAATGCAGGGAGTACAAGATGCAGAGGGAGGATAGTGCTTAGGAAAGATCTGCTTCATAGGGAGTGATTGCTACATGTTAAGCTTGTAGGGAAGTAGTGTGGCTTCAAAAGATGTTAGTATGATTGTTCGATGCTACGGATATACTCTGTGACAACCAGAGTTGCATCAAGATGACTGAGAATCCTGTGTTCCATGATAGATCGAAGCACATCGAGATCAAGTTCCACTATATTCGGGATATGGTGCGGAAGGGAGCTGTAAAGCTCAAGTATGTTCCTACATAGGAACAAGTTGCTGATGTGTTGACTAAGCCTCTGTCTCGCATTAAGTTTGAATACTTTCAAGACAAGCTTGGTGTGGTCCAAAGGGATCTCTCTCGAAAGAGAAAATGATAGAGTTCCTATCCTTAGGGATGGATTCCTGTCCAAGGGTGACAAAAGATTAATACTTTCCGACTGATAGATTTCCTATTGTTATACCTAAATCTCGTCATCATGAGACCCTTGTTAACTCAATGCCTTGATCCCTAAAGTTTCCCTGATCAAGAAGCCATTTAGAGAAAGTTGATTCCCTTTGTCCACAAGTTTCTAGTTGGGCCAGCACATGTCGTCTTTGAGCAAGAAGCTCCCAACTAGGTCCGGCGCAGAGTGTATTATTCCAGACTATGCCAGTGGCGCAGGTTGTATTTGTGCATCCTGTATTTCCCCTCTCTGGCGCAGGTTGCCCTCATCCAGCTTGCACCGGGATTGGTTAATTTGGATAAAGGTGGATTTTGAGCGATTTCTAGAAGTTGGATGAGGTGTATCTCTATGCCTAACTCCTAGGTGAGCTGTCCTACGGTTACCTAACCTCAAGGGAGGATCCCTTAGCCCTCTCCCCATGATTCTCAACCTACTCTATCCACTTGGTCTTATAAATACAAAGCTCCTCTCCATTTCAAAGGGAGGAAATCTATAGCACTTACATGATAGTGGAATTAGCCTAGGTGATCCCTATCCATCTCTTGGGAGGATTACATTTCCTTTGGAGGCTTTGGATTGGCTTGTTGGAGGAGGATTGCAACATTAAGGTCTGGGTTGTAATCATCTCTCTACTTTGTATTTCCCACTCTTTATACAGTAATATAAACTCTTTCCATAAATCTTGTTCTGTTGATGATGTTTATAGTTTACTTCCTTAACTGTTTACTTAGATCAATTAGTGTTTAGACATGTTTTACTGCTTGTGTTGTTTCCACATGTTTTGATAGGTCTTGCAGCTACGGATCTGACGACCGCGGAGCTTGGAGAAATAACGAGGAGAAAGATCTACAAATATGAAGGTAAGACGTCTAATTACTCGATATCTAACTTGATCTAGGAAAGTAGCTTTATGTTCTGTTCTTATTTGTTCTAGATTCGCATTGAACTAGGGAGATCTAGCTCGCGTCCACTCAAGTAGATTGTCCAATAAAAATATGGCGACCATACTGGGGAATACATTTGTTTTGATTTCAATTTTGAATGTGTTATTATTTGATTTCTTAATGAGCCATTTCTTTGCCTCTTGAGCCTATTTTCACCATCAGATTCTTTCCTTTAAGAGTTTGCTAAATTTCTTTGGGTCCATTGAACCATTTTCAATCCATTTACTTAGTCATTGTTTGGAGATTTTTCATTGTTTGCATTGATTTATTCTCCCGATGCACCTGGGTAGTGCACCCAGTGAGCCTGTTTATCTAGATCGCAATTTTCTTTTGAGCATAATGCGCCATCGACGCTTTTTCCGATCTGACAGTCTGTGCCGCCAACGATTTATCCCTACATAAAACCTATGCCGGGCGCTCTGCGACTAACTGTAAAATCTGAATCACAATAGAACCTAGCTACTATGGATTCCTCACTAGTGAAAAGATTGCAACACATTTACAAGAATGAGCATAAATCTGTAAAATGAAGAACAATTAACACATGAAATGGGTGAATAATGTAAATATTATTAACTATCCAACCTCAAAATAGGTTAATAACATCCGTTTATACAAATCTGGAACAATTTGAATCCATATGGAGTGTTCACACTGATCTAGCTTAGAAATAGCTCAAACCCCCCTAGGTTGACCAAAATATCCCAAACCATCCCAAAGTGGTTCGAAACTGCTGTGTGAATGCTGGGAATGACTGGATAGGCCCATGTGACCTCACACATGTGGAGAATCTGGTTGGTTAGAGGTTTGGAAGCTAGAATTGGCTAAAAATGGGCAAAGGAGGCAAGTTTGTCCACATCCTGAGCATGTGCGCCCTTGGTAAAAAAGAATCCCACAAAACAAGGAGAAAGAGTGCCCTAGGCATGCAGGAAGCAATAAATGACTGGGAGGGCGCACCCAACAGCTAGTTTGACTTGGCACAATGCTCAGTTTTGTCCACATTGCCAACTGGTTCAAGCTAAATGACCATTTACTCACTAACCAACTTGGGGATGCAATTATTAAGTTGTTTGGTACTAATTAACCATCAATTAATAAATGATTAATGTACATAGGTTAAATAATGTTCTAACACCCCCCCTTAAGCTAGAATTAGTGAAATATCAAAAATAAGGCCTTGAGAACTAGTCTCAAGTCACCTTTTACATCATAAAAATTTATTTGTCCATGTAACCAAGGTAAGGAGGAAGACCACATGGGAAATAAAACCTCCCCTCTAAAATGGACATGTGGCATATATCAGAATACACCAATCATCACCATGCATCACTCACCCCAAGCAAATATCTAAGGTGAGTGAAGGTCTTCTCGGTAAAACACTTGGTGAAGATATCAACAGTTTTCTCACTGGAAGAGAAATACTGCAATGCTATGGTCCGGTCATGCACCAAACCTCGAATGTAATGCATGTGTATCTCTATGTGCTTGGCCTTTGCCTCTGAACTGGATCGGTATAAATCTTGATTTTACTTTGATTATCACACCAAAGAATAGTGGGTGAATAAAAAACAATCCCGAACTCTGCAAGAATACCTTGCAACCAAACACATTGTGTGGCTGCATTAACTGCTCCCCTGTACTCGGCCTCAGCTGAAGATAAGGAAATAGTATTTTGTTTCTTGCTTGACCAGCAAATAGGTCCATGTGCAAGCATAAAAACATAACCGGAATTTGATTTCCGATCAATACAATCACCAACCCAATCAGAATCTGTAAATCCTACTAGTTCAAGGGATGAACCAACAGCATAATGGATACCAAAGGACTTAGTACCCTAAACATAATGAAGGATCCTCTTGGCTGCCTTCCAATGGATCTCATGAGGTTCTTGCATGTGCCTAGCAACATCCCCAACAACATATGACAAATCTGGTCTAGAATGAGTAAGATATAGCAAGCTTCCAACAAGCTGCCTATACAACGAGCTGTCAACTAGTGGAGAAGAACCCCACTCATTTAGCTTAACTCCTGAAATAAATGGAAATTTTGCAGACTTACATTCAGCCATCCTAAATTTCTGCAGCAAATATTAAGCATACCTTGACTGAAATATAGAAATTCCATTCACAGTTTGGTCTATCTCCAAACCCAGAAATTGTTGTAGCAATCCTAGATCGATCATGGAGAATGCACTGTGCAATGCTCTCTTAACCGAGTCAAGTTCTTTGGTGCAGCTACCAGTGATCAAAAGATCATCAACATACAGTACAATAATCAATATCAGGTCACTAACATGCTGCATATAAACATTTGGATCAGACTTACACCTCTCAAACCCCAAAGATAGCAGAAAATTGTCCATTTTTGCATACCATGCTCTAGGAGCTTGCTTGAGCCCATAGAGTGACTTGTTCAACCTGCAAACAAGTCTATGACCAGAAATAAAACCTTTAGGATGATGCATATATATCTCCTCATTCATATCCCCATGAAGAAAGGCTCTTTTTACATCCATGTGATGAACCTCCCATCGCTTGGAGTCTTACGGAGTCCATCTTTGCCACCGGTGCAAATGTCTCTATATAGTCCACTCCTTGGACCTGAGAGTAAACCTTAGCCACCAACCTGGACTTATACTTCAGATCAGAGCCATCATATCCAACTTTGGTTCTATAAACCCATTCGCATTGCACTAGTTTCCTCTTGGGAGGAAGAGGGACCAAATCCCAAGTTTTGTTCTCATGGAGTGAGTTCATCTCTTCTTGCATGGCTGATTTCCACCTTGGGTTTGTACATGCTTCTGAATATGACTTTGGATCAGATCCAACCATCAAATAACATGCCTCACTCAGATCAGAATTATCACATGCAAAGGAATTGTGAAATTGAGATCTTGTTTTCCTAGCATCTTGGGGATCACCCACAAGCTCTCCGGCACTTTGAATTGTTTTCTATGCCCACTTGGGCCTTGAGGGAGGGATATGATCAGAATCCATATCAACATCATCTTCAGCAATATCAGAATCATAAATATCAGAAGAATAATCACTACTTCATCATCAAGAAGAGGAAATGTGCATTCCCCATCACCTTGTTCACTAGCTTGCAAAAACTCTTCTTCTTTGAATTTGACACTTCTTTCGATGAAAGTTTTGAGAGTGGATAGATCAAAGAGCTTGTAGCCCTTGGAATCCTCTGCATACCCAACCATTATTGACTCCTTGCTTTGGGTCTGCAAGGCCTTTCTCTTTTCCGGTGGAATTATGGTCCAAGCCCTTGGGCCAAAAATTCTGAAATGTGAAACATTGGGTTTGTGGCCCATCCATGCTTCAAATGGAGTAATTCCTTGCAATGATTTGTGTGTTGCTCTGTTTTGAACATATGCTGCACAATTCATAGCTTCATCCCACAATTTAGGAGACAAATCCCTTGCTTGCAACATGCAAGTTGCCATCTCTTTTAGTGCTCTATTTTTGCGCTCTGCAACACCATTTTGTTGTGGTGTGTAGGGAACTGAGTGTTGCATCTGAATGCCATGCTCTTGATAGAGCTGCTGCAGATTATTATTGACATACTCTCTGCCATTATCAGTCCTCAAAACCTTCATGGCCTTCCCACTGAAGTTCTCAACCATACTCTTGAAAATTTTGAAACATTCAAAGACTTCAGATTTTTGCTTAAGGAAAAATAACCAGCAGTACCTTGAGTAGTCATCGATGAAGGTGAGCACATATTTGCTGCAGCCATAGGAGGGAGTGAGGAGTGGACCTATTAGATCATAATGCACTATCCCAAGTGGCTGATCAGCCCTCCTTGCCTTCCCTTTTTCATACTTCTTCTCATGATGCTTCCCAACCATGCAACCCTTGCATGTTCCATTGGAAAAACTGATTTGTGGCAGCCCTTCTACCATCTCTTCTTTGCTCAAAGCTTGAAGATATCTGTAGTTTAGGTGACCATACCTTTGATGCCATAGCTTTCTGGTCTCATTCTCATGTGATAGAAGTACACTTGGTGAAGAGAACTCGAGAAAGTGGGAGAACTTGTACATCTTCATATCATGGTCTGCAACACCCATTGCAACAATTTTTCCGGTGGAAATTTCTAATATCTCCACATCATCCTTAGTGAAGACAACTTTATTTGCTGCTCCACTATGTGTCATTTGATATACAGAGAGAAAGTTTGCTGCAAGATTTGGTACATATATCACATTAGAGAAGAACCCATTCTCCATAAATATTTTCCCAATGCCATGAGCAGGGATTTCTGAGTCATCTCCCATTCGAATGGAGAGACCACTGTAGGGTGCAAGTTCAGAAAATGAATCTCTTGAAGAAGCCATGTGCCTTGAGGCACCTAAATCAATGATGAACAAGGGTGACTAAGATGTACAAGCTACCAAAGCATGGCAGCTCTCCTTTTCTTCAGAAACACTCTCCTTCTTCTTGGAACTTTCAGGAAGAGGAATATTGTTTTTCTGTAGGAGATGGGTCATCATGTCTATGGTTTTCTTCATGCATGAACTCTCTGGGTGAAAACCCCTTTGACAGTAGCTGCATTTTGTCTTCTCAGCCTTTTTTCCCTTGTTCTTGACAGGATTTGAAACCCCCTCAGAGGATTTGGGCCTCTCATCCTTCCTCTTCTTCTCTTGAGGTTTCGGCCCCTTGGGTTTTTGCTTGCCTCTTCCATTTTTCAAATCTCCAGCTGCAAGAACTTGGTCTTTTTGCTTGATGGAGCCCATCAAGACCAGCTTGTCTTGCTCTTGAAATAGCATCTCCATGAAGTCAGCCAAAGGTGGCATCTTCCAACCTCTAACTGTGAGCCTTGTGGAGTTGAAGGAAGACACAAAAACTGAGTATTTAGAACCCAGTTTGGAGAGAATGGACAACACCAACTATTCTTCTTTCTTCTCTATGCCACATTGTCTGATCTGCAGGACCAAGTTCTTGAACTTGGTGAAGAAGTCCTGGATGGAATCGAAATTCCATGGGCTTAGTGAAACAAGCTCATTTTCAAGTTGGTGGCCTCTCATCTCATCAATATTTCCAAACAAGGTCTCAAGCTTGAGCCACACTTCATTTGGAGTAGCTAGACTTTCCACATGAAACAGGAGGTCTCTTGAAATGCTGAGACAAAGGAGGCCAAATGCCTCATCCATTTTGTTAAAAAAATTAGATTTCTCCATAGCTGAGTTTGGCTCCACCTCAGTGCCCATCGTAATTCTGTAGAGACCCTTAGATCTCAGCAAAATCACCATTTTTTCCTTCCAATCGAAATAGTTGAAGGGAGTAAGCACATTTGGGTGAGATGGCTCCATTCTTCTCTGCTGCTCACGCACTTGCTGACAATGTTGATCTTCAATACCTGCAAACAACTCCCAAATCACTTAGGAGGGATCTACACTAATAGATTCGAATGCTGTTTGATAGTGGGTGCATTTGGGAGAGCATCACACCTGAGAAGAGCCACTAGATTTCTCCAATGAACTCAGGCAATGGCCTCAGGAATTATGTGGTTTCTCCACTGCTTCTGGCAAGCCACTAAAACAGTCTTGCTGGTTCGAATGGTAGCTCCAAGAGCTCTGATACCATGTAAAATCTGAATCACGGCAGAACCTAGCTACTATGGATTTCTCACTAGTGAAAAGATTGCAACACATTTATAAGAATGAGCATAAATATGTAAAATGAAGAACAATTAACACATGAAATGGGTGAATAATGTAAATATTATTAACTGTCCAACCTCAAAATAGGTTAAGAACATCCATTTATACAAATCTAGAACAAGTTGAATCCATCTGGAGTGTTCACACTGATCTCGCTTAGAAATAGCTCAAAACCCCCTAGGTTGACCAAAATATCCCAAACCATCCAAACTGGTTCGAAACTGCTGCATGAATGCTGGGAATGACTGGACAGGCCCATGTGACCTCACACATGTGGAGAATCTGGTTGGTTAGAGGTTAGGCAGCTAGAATTGGCTAAAAATGGGCAAAGGAGGCAAGTTTGTCCACATTCTGAGCATGTGCGCCCTTGGTAAAAGAGAATCCCACAAAACAAGGAGCAAGAGTGCCATTGGCATGCAGGAAGAAATAAATGACTGGGAGGGCACACCCAACAGCTAGTTTGACTTGGCACAATGCTCAGTTTTGTCCACATTGCCAACTGGTTCAAGCTAAATGACCATTTACTCACTAACCAACTTGGGGATGCAATTATTAAGCTGTTTGGTACTAATTAACCATCAATTAATAAATGATTAATGTACATAGGTGTAATAACGTTCTAACACTAACCATATCCTGCACCGAGATTTCAAGCTGGATGCTTGGGTCTTTTTCTCCAAAATTTTGGTTTTTGGGTTGATCAACAGGCATCTCTGCACTGTATCTTCCAGGCAGAGGCCTTTCTATCCAGCATTACTTTTGCTTGGTTTGTTTGTGTGGGTTTTTGAGTCATTTTGGTCAAGTGAGAGTTTGATTAAAGTGGTGGGAAACTACGATCCCCCACGATCCCCCACGATCATCCACTCCACCTTGTTTTTTTTTATCACCTCACTGGATCTATCCAACATGCTAGATCGGATTCCAAACAATTTTTGAGTTAAGTCATCAATTGTTGGCTTGCATTTGATTGTTTTTGAGCGATATTTTGTGTCTTTAGGTCATTGGAGTGCCTGTCATGTTTCTTTGAGAATTTCTGAGTGATTAGAGTGCTACAAGTAGTCTCTTCTTTTCTTCCATTTACATTTTAAAAGCATTATTGTTATCGAGTTTTGTCTTGGTATATACATTGAAAAATCAAAAGTGCTTCGTTTTTACCATTTTCGAGTTCATTTGAGAATTGTTGTAAAAATTGGTTCATGCATTGGAATTTATCATTCATTGATCTTTTGGAAAGTTTGAAAAGGAAATTAATTGTTTGTGTTTTTCATGAATTATGAGTCATTCATCTTCTTGAAAAATCCAAGTGAAGTCAAATTTTTGCAAAGTGATTCCAAGCTTGAAGAAGTTATATGCATTTTTGGTTTTCGTATGCTTTTAGGCTATCATTTTGAAAATTGAAGAGTTAGTGTACTCTAAGAAAAGATTCTCCTTTTTCATCATTTAGTTCCATTCTAATTGAAAAAGAAAAAAAGAAAATACTTTGATTTGGATTTGATGTGTTGTTGATTTTTATGTTTTGCTTGAAAAACGGAAAAGAGTGCTTTCATTATCATTTTTGGTAGATTTGGAGTTTTGTTGAAATTTACTGTTTTGTGAGACCATTGGAAAAAGATTTCTCCTTCCCGTACATAGATTTCATCAAATTAAAGAGTGCATTTTCATGTATTTAGGGTGCATTATGTTTACATTTATGTACTCACCTCATGCATTCACCTAACCATCCAGATAAAATTTACTGGTAGAACTAGGTTAAAATTTACTAGTAACTTGTGTGTTAAGTTAGAGACATGTTCCGACGTCGTAAAACCTGGCAGCTGTCGTTCCTTGCTTGCACTACATCCCAGGGGCACTGTAGTTCTTCCACGTACCAAATGGTATATCGAAGGCTCTTTCACGTACCTTAGAGTATATCGAAAGGCACTTCACGTACTCGGTAGTATATAGAAAGGCTCTTGCCGTACGATTGTGCATTAGACAACACCACTACAGATTTGAGCTCCCACATACCTTGCGTGTATCGGGAGACACTCATAGGATTCTTGAGACCAACTAAGCCAACCATTTGGCCATATTGGTAGAGCAATACATCGAGAACAACACTCGGGGAGCTACTACGCACGTACTATAAGGTAGTCGGGTTATATGGTTAGGGGTACGGTCCTAATCCTACCTGGTTAGTGCTTTGAAAAATTGGGCCGAGTATAACTATTGGAACCTGGAGTATATCACGAGTTGCGAAGCCTTGACAATCCCGTGAGGTTCTAAACTTTTGAATCCACACCTATCACACAAGTTTGCTTGCGGCCTTAGTTTGTGTAGATTTTTCTGGATTGCTTTTATTTTGTTTAGAATACACTTAGGAGGAAAAAGTCCCAGCTAGATCAGACTGCGTGAGAAAGAAAAGGCCATGGGTTCAGAATGGATTTGGGTACAATTTTCTCGGTGTTTTCTTGCCCATGAAGCAAAAATATGATTTTCCAGGTTGATGGCTTGCCCATACACGAAATTGGCTGCCATACCTCTCCATTCCCAAGGCATTAACTGCCTCAACCAACTCTTGGAAGAATTAAATGATTGGGTGCATAAGCCAAAATGGGTAGTTGAGGGTTTATGGGTTTTCTCATTGACACATAGATTAACACCATTGGCTCATGGGTTTGAATAATTTCCCTCCCTATTCCTTGAAAAATCATGCCCCCATCTCTTTGTTGCATTGCATAGCTAGTTGTGGGTATTTCATAAAATTCGTATTTACATGATGTATTAATTTACATTGTGCATGCCCAGCACAAGAACCATATGCACTGACTTTAATTGCTGATACATAAAACGATAAATCAATGGCGGGGCCTTGTCCTTGAGCTCCTCACCATGATTTAATAACGATATTTACATCATTTACAATTTTAATGCAATAGGTCAAAATGGGGACGTGACATTCCCCTCCCCTTACATTAGCACTGTCCTCAATGCTCATCAAAATTGAACAAAAATGGATATGCCACTCTCATGGCATCCTCCAGCTCCCATGTAGCCTCATCGGGACCGTAGTGCTTCCATTGCACCTTTACCTGTCCGATGGCTCGGTTCCTGAGCAATGTTACCTTCTTGTCTAGGATGCGCAATGGATCGGTTTGGAACTCTCACTCAGGTTCCACCTGGATCACATTCCAATTAATCACATGGTTAGGATCATGTACATATTTCTTAAGCAAAGAGACATGAAAAACATTATGAGCTCTAGTGCTAGCAAGCAATGCAAGTCTGCATGCAACTGGCCCTATTCTTTCAAGCACTTCAAATGGCCCACAATATCTAGGTGATAGCTTGGCACAACTCCCAAGCTTAGAGGAACCCTTCCTTGGCCTCACTCTAAGATACACATGATCCCCAACACCGAATTCCCTATGCACCCTATGCTTATCTGCATAGCTTTTGTGTCTATCCTGGGCTGCTTTTAAATTCTGCCTGATCTTTGCAACCTCTTATTCCATTTCCTTAAGCAATTCTGGCCCAAGTACAATTTTGTTCACTGGATTGTCCCAAGTCACTGGTGTCCTACACCTTCTGCCGTATAGAACCTCATATGGACTCATTCCCAATGATTCTTGTTGCCCATTGTTATATGCAAACTCTACCAGGTGTAGATAATCCTCCCACTTAGATGGTTTGTCCATAACATACATGCGAAGTATGTCTTCAAGCACTTGATTTACTCTTTCTGTTTGCCCATCTATTTGAGGATGGTATGCAGTACTAAAGTTCAACTGTGTACCCAAATCTGCAAGAGACTTTTCCAAAAAATTGGAAGTGAACTTGGTATCCCTGTTAGAAATTATTGCCTTAGGAAACCCATGTAATCTGAAAATTTCCTTCATGAAAATATTTGCAATGGCATCGGCTTTGTGTGTGGACTTAACTGGTCACAATTAGCAAATATGCTACTAGGTCAAATAACATTATAATTACCATATATTTGACTTTATAGAAAGCAAAAGTATGAGAGTGTTCAGGTTTGTAGAGAGGTATGTGTTTAGGTTTGTGGAAAGGTCTTGCCACCTAAATTAGAAAGTTATTGTAATTGACCATTTAAGAATCAATTTAACTAGAGAGAATCAACCATTGAATAATTTATTGATTGTAGTGCTAATTTTTTTGTGATCTCTTCTTCATTGACACATACAATCAAGATGTATAGTCAGTGGAAAAAACAACGACAAACATATTATGGTTCTCGTAGGTATCTTTCTTGCAAGTGTTTGTTTTTATATAGTTTTAACACATAAATGTTAAGGATCCAACATATGCAACATTGGATGTTCGAAGATCAACTAGAGGTCAATTTATGTGGCATTTAAAGACCCCACATGGATTTTTTGAAGGTAGGCATCAATCAACTAAAGCAACAATTATTGTTGTGAAGATTGCAACCATGCATGTGCCATAGCATGATTTTTAGTATCCTTTGGACCCTATTTTGATGGAAGGAAAATTGCTAGTGTATGAAACAAACCTAGACTCAACATGATAGTCTACTTCTATAATTTGCTTTGTGGAAAGCCTTTATGTAAAATGGTTTTCGCTTGCAAGGTTTTTAGCATTTTGTCAAAGAGGGTTGAGATTTTGTTCAAGGATATTTTCACAGTGACAAGGAGTAACCTAGATGGAAATAATTTTGATAAAGACGCTAAGTATTATTAAACCAATCTCTATAACACTTGTCAATGGTTAGGACATGAGGGCATACCCTAGGGGTGACTAGGAATTAACACCTAGGATCAAGATCTCGACTTGTTGACTGTGGTGAAGGGGATTCACATGCTTCAGGTGTAGTCTTTAGGACCCATCAAGAATTGGTGGAGATGTGGAAGTGTAGGGAAGCATTGGATGTAGTTTTGTCTCTAGAACTTGGATATGATTTATAGTCCTTAGCGCATTCAAGTGGTGAATAGGCAGAAGGGTTAGCAATTTTGTATAGGACACCTTTAATTAAGGCGAGGACCGATATACATGATATTCCAAGTGCAACATTGAAATTTATGGAAAGTTGATCTAATTGAGTTAAGGTCCTAGTTAATCCTACATACAAGATACTCATCCTAGTCATTGGGTAGAGAGTCATCATCTTGATGGATTCTTCACTTCAAAGGTTCTTGAGGAATTATAGGGGTTTCAAGGAACAACCCCTTTTATGATTTCAGAGGAAAACCCGAATACGTAGGTGCTATCTATTTCAATTGATACAAAAGAGGGTGACAAGTTTAGATTTTGGAGACTTCAGAAGGTTGGAGCATAGTCCAAAAGCATAAATGTATCATGATTAAACATGGTTGGGTTAAAATGGTAGTGGGACACAATGTAACATTGATAGATGTGGAAGGTATGATGGCTAAATCCCTGGTTGGAATATGTATGGGAAAATTAGTTAGAGGTGAGTCACTACAAATTTGGATGACAAAATATTGGAAGTGTGTGTTGGGTTATCTTATGACCTTTCACCTTCTTGTATATGGTTGGATTTATTTCATTGTGAATTTAGATGTAGATGCATAATTACTATTAACAAACAATTGGAACTGGAGCCCATTGGGACTGTGCTTAAAGAGGTGACTACCAAGGTTTGAGCTTTGAAGGGAATCAACTTATATACAAAAGGTTTGGGTGTTATTACCAAGCTTACCCATTGAAATTTGTAACACAGATACTGTTGAAACGTATATGAAACACCAATGGTTGATTTGTTGCTTTGGAGGATGGGTGTATGGAGAAGGAATATCATAGAGTTGGTAGAATCCCAGTCGAATTAGACCTTAGAAAAGGGCCATTGGAAAATATAGATATTGAATGGGGAACTTTGAATTACAACCAAAAGTTGGATTATTGGAGTCTTCCATTCCATTGTGGGATATACCATGAAATAGGACACTTGAAGCTTGAATGTAAATTTTCCAAGCAATATTCATCCAATCAAAAGAAGGTTTGGGTTAAAATAACAAAAAAATGAGGAGGTCTCAATGCTTGCATGGGAGGTAACGAAAAAGGATGGCTCAGAAACATTATCGGTCAGTAGTATTGGATTCTCTCTTTGCTAAGACAACTCAACCCAACTCATTGGCACAATTGAGGTCTCTAGTCCCAAAAGGTATGCAAATTTCGGATCCAACCTTGATCTACTGTGATGTTTTTAGAGGCTCGAATAATACAATTGTTTTCAAGACTACTATTAAACATATGGAGCCATAAAGGGATGGTCCTAATGTGTTGTACAAATTTCTTATTAGATGTGAATAGGTTGAGGGAAGCCCTGACTCTAGAAAGCATGTACGAGATTTGGGAGTAGGGGAAATTTTAAGGATCCATAATTTTTTTAAGTGTAGAAAACATGGCGAATCTTACTAATTCTTAAATTTCCAACCATAAAATGTTTGGCAATATTGTTGTAAAAGTATTCAAAATTTTAAGGATTTTATAGAGGTTTTGGACAATTTTGGAGATTTTATATCATATGTAATTTGGGCAATCATTTTAGAAAAAAATGGAAGTTGGAGGATGTTTTTTTTGAAAAAACAAAAAAATGAGCCCATGGGATAAATTTTTCCTTTGAAATTTTCCTTGTTTGGGAGGGTACAGTGTGCCTAAGTTTAACTCTATTGAATGTGATAAACCACATGAGGTCAAAACTTCCCCAAATCATGTACATGAGCTGGTGTCTATGGCCCTTACTATTGGTTGAGTTGAAGATATTATTCACCAGTCCCCCAAATCCTCAAAACTTTCTACGAAGAACCATAAGAAGAAGCCTTTAAAATCCAACATTAAGTCTTCCTATTTATTGAGATATTTAAAATTTTTGGAGGAGGATCCAGGAGGGATAGAAGGAGGATAGGCTACAGACAAGGATATGCCTTCCACTATTAGGAAGAAATCACATATGTCATTAGCAAAATCATCGACAAAGAAAGAAGTGAGAGAAGGAAAACAACTCACCATCAAGGCGATCCTTAGAGTGGGGAAGACAAAGAAGTTGGTTACTATATGATCATCCTCTCCATAAATGTTAGAGGAGCAGGTGTTCCCACAAACAATGAGACCTCGAATGAAAGTATATAGTGTACCAACGTGGCACCAACCTGATATTGTGATGTTATAAGAAA
Organism: Larix kaempferi; assembly: GCA_027924585.1. Lineage (NCBI taxonomy): Eukaryota > Viridiplantae > Streptophyta > Pinopsida > Pinales > Pinaceae > Larix > Larix kaempferi. The sequence goes on from BSBM01000141.1 coordinate 4,455,288, forward strand.
CTGTGTGTGGTGGACATAAAGATTTGGATTTTATGTCACTTGTTTTAAAAGATTGAAACTTTTGTATTATAGATGTTGTAGGTTTGTCTAGAGGTTTTATAAGAAGTTGGAACTCCAATTTTGACACTATTTCAACTTTGGTTTTGAATGTAGGCATAGTGGTGGATCTAAAGGTCAAGGAAGTTGGAAAAAGTATGAGATTGGTAAATCTCTATGGGCCTTATGGGGAAAGGAAGACTTTTTGGAAATGGTTGGATGAGTTAGGACTATTATTTGGAGATAATATTATCATAGGTGGGGATCTTAATCTAACACTTAATGCAGAGGATATTTGGGTAGAAATTGAAAGAAGGGATCCACTAGGGGATTTATTCATAAATATTTTTGAAACTCATCATTTCGTCGATATTGAACCAGAAGAGATTGTCCCCACTTGGAAAAATGCAGGAAGATGAAGAGGGGGTATATCCGAAAGACTTGATATATATTTAGTGGTAGAATCTTTACTCATTGATGATCTTATGGTAAAATCTTGGGTGGGTATTGGTGGACTATCATACCATCTATCAATTTTGTTAAAACTAGTTTCAAATGAGAAGAAGCCACCAGGTCCACTAAAATTTAACCACACATGGCTATTGAAAGAAGATTCTAGAGATATAATCTCTAAACATTGGAAGCCATTACAAATAAGAAGGGTTGACAACAACAAGGAATGTTGTAGAGAATTTGAAAAGATTCACATAAGTTGTGAAAGAATGGGCTAAAGAACTTTCCATAAAGTCACAAAAAATATTAAAAGAAGTGGAAGAAGGGATCAATGAGGCTGGTGTATTTTTTAAGGAAGAAGTTTTGGATTTGAGGAAACTCGAAAGAACCAAGAAGCATTTATTGGAAAATGAGGAGGTTGAATGGAGACTCAAGAGTAGAGACTTTGGCTAATTCAAGGAGACAATAACACCAAATACTTCCATAAAATTTCTAATCATAGAAAACACATAATATGATTAGTGGCAAAGTGTTTGAGCATGCTACTAAAAGGATGCCAAAGAAAAGGGGAACTGAAAGAGATAAAAATTTCAAACTTTGTATACATTTCTCATTTTCCTTTTATGGCTGGCATCATGATATTTCATCATGTTTCAGTCTATGAGTTGAAAAAAATAGAGGATATTTTGGATCCATTTTACAAAGCAATAAGCTTGAAGATAATCTGAACAAATATTCACTACTAACAAAGGAGTAAGCAGTTGAAGTCTTCGCATAGGAAAAAATAATATTTCATATGAATTTTTACGAATTGGATCATAGGCGAAATATCTTGGGTTTGCCTTAAAACCTAACAATTATAGATATGATGATTATGTATAGCTTTATAATAAAATTGAATCTAGACTAAGAGTTTTGTGCAATATCCGGTTCTCATGTGGTGGGATATTAGTTCAAATAAGGGAAATACTTGTGAGCATCCTAGTGTACTAGATTTCTATAGCTTAGATACCCAAAGGAATTTTCAATAAAATTAGAAATAAGTGTTAAGACTTCTTATGGACTGGTAAAACAGTGAAGGAAGGAATTCCACTAGTCAAATGGACAAGATTTGCCACTAAAAAAAACTGAGGTTGGGGTTTGAAAAACATTTGCATTTTTAGTAAAAATTTGGGAGCAAAACGTTTATGGAGATTGATTTACAATATAGGATTTGTGAGGAAAAGTGATGAAAACAAAATATTTAAACGACTTCTCAACGATATACTCATTCATATTGGTTAGGAAATGATCACATGGAGCATCTAATGTTTGGAAAACATTGGCTAGGGCATTTCCTTTGGTTGGTAAGTGGATGCTTGGAAAATAGGGAATGAAAGAAAGGTAAGGACCGAGGAAGACCCTTGGATTAGTTGTAAGGGTAATTATAAACTATCAGAGGCAATTTTGGAGGCATTACATAAACGAGAGATCTATCATTTAAATTAGGCACATTCAAAAAAGTTGAGGAATGTTTGGATACAAGGATGGGTTACAACATAATTCTTAAATCTCCATGGTGAATTGGCTGATGAATATAGCCAATATGTAAATCTCTTACAACATAGTGTAATCAAACTGTTAGATGAGGAATATAAACTTAAATGGTCCAAGAATACAAGCAATGGGGTATATACTACTAAGTTGGGGTATTAAATGAAAATAGTAGACACTACAACAAAACAGGCCAATAGCGTTGAAATTTGCGTCATTTTTGTTGTATTTTTTTCCTAGATTTGGATTGAAATCTAGACGTTAAATTCGGTGCCTTGCTATATTTCATATTGGCACCGAGTTTTGTGCCAATTTTTCCCCCGGATTTAGTGCCATTTTTTGCACCTAGTCTAGTTAGTGCCAGGTTTTGCTCCCTTTTTAGCGTCAGGTTTTTCTCCCTTTTGAGCACCAAGTTTTGATCCCTTATTAGAGAGGGGATTTGATTCCTTTTTAGGGCCAATTTTGCTCCCTTTTTAGCACCTAGTTAAACACCTAAAATAGTGCCTTTGTAAATTAAAATTTACGTAAATAAAAATGGAAAATGGTAAAAAATAAAAACTGAAACAAGAAATGGTAAGGGAATGTTGGGATTTGGACCCAGATCATTTTTCTAAAGGAAATATCTCTACTTGAGCTACATTCCCACAACAAAATTTCATTAAAATTGTAGATCTAAGGGAATGTTGGGATTTGAACCCAGATCACTTGCCAAAAGGAAAGAACTCTACTTAAGCTACATTCCCCCCAAAATATGCCATTGAAATTGCAAATTTGAACTAAAACTAGCCTAACCTATGCATGCAAACAAGCAAACAATGCATATCTGAGATAAATCTTAGCATGTAATATTCAAGGAAAAGTAAGTAATCATAGATAGATGGGTACCGAAATTTGAACCTAGATCTCCTTATAGGAGTGCAAGGTCCTTCCTTGGTCCACATCCATGAATCAAAACTGTACATTAAGCAAAACCCCCAATATCATTTTCTTCTTCTTCTTTCTCCATTAAATCTGCAACAACAAAACCACAATAAAAATCAGTAAGTTAATAAAGGGAAAACAAAGTAAAAGATAAAGGAAGGAGAAGAAGGGAATGGAGGAGCCATAACCTTCATCATGGAGGTTCCTCCATGAAATCCTAGCCTCCATGCGTGAAACCCTAAACCTGCAACAAGAAAAACACAAGAAACATTAACAAATCTATAAAATAAAGAAAAGTAGAAGAAGAAGGAAGGAGGATAAGGTAAGGGAGAAGACATTACCTTTTTCATAGAGTTTCCTCCATGCATGAAACCCTAAACCTGCAACAATAAAGAAGAGAGAAAGAGAGAAAGAGAGGAAACAAGAAAATATGAGAGAGTGAGGGGTTTTTGTGAGGGAAAATAAGAAATTATAATCAAAATAAGAAAAATAACCTCACACTCATTAGGATTGAGACAAGTGGCTTATTTTTAGCCCACGATTTCTCTTAAGTTACATTTTAAAAATTTCCCTCTTAAATTTCTTTTTGAAAAATCGCCCTCATTTTCATTTGCTTACTCAGGAAATATGGCACTAAATCTGGCGCTAAAAAGGGAGCAAAACTTGGCGCTAAAGAGGGAGTGAAACCCGACGCTAAAAAGGACGCAAACTCTGGCCCTAAAAAGGAAGCAAAACCCAACACTAATTATTCTGGCGCTAAAAAAGGATCAAAACCTAACATTAAATATGACGCTAATTAGTGCTAACTTTAGTGGTGACCTGAGAAATTAGGTGCTAAAAAAACAAGAAATTGCCCCAACTCGTGAAATAACACCGAATGTTCCTAGATAATGGAGAAAAATACATTGAAATAGTGACTTGAAGCAAAAAAGGGAGCTAACTCAAAAGCAAATGACAAGCTTTTGTTGTAGTGAGAGGATTTGGTTGCAGAGAGGATTTGGTGGTCGAAAACTATTTGGAAATTGGAATGCCCATTGTCGGAGGAGCCTAGTCGGCCAACCAACTAGGACCTCCCAATTGGCTAGAGATCGACCATATTGTTAGGAAGTTATAATTGTATAATTGTTTATATGCACTATATAATAGGTTGGTGAGCCAGAAGATGCAATGTTGCTTTTGTACATGTTGGCCTCATAATATATGACAACTTGTTGATTTTTTCACAATTACTTGTATTATTTCTCGTACCTTTATGTATGTATGTTTGATATTGCATCTTGTCATGTATTGTTGTGCTACTAGTAACCATATGTAATCCCTTAGATTACAACATTGGTTTCATTGCCAATAGTACTAAACTGAGATAAAAACTTTATCAGTTATGCATAAATGGTAAGCAAGGAGAAAATTAGAGAGTGGTGGAATCAAAAGATATCAAATTGCATCCAAAACTATGCTAGAAGGAACAAGTTGACCATTTCCAAGGCCATAAATAATTTTTTCACTGAATCACATGAAAAAATTATAGAAGTTGTACCTCATGAGATAAAGAAGTTGGTCGATTGAATCACGAGAAAACTCGATCCTTAGAATGAAATATTGTTAATGTGAAAACTCAACAATGGAGGATAGAGGAATATGTATGAGTGTCTTAAGAAAATAAGCGACAACTACTGTTAAGAGCGAGCTATTGAAGAAAGGACCGCGCTTGACGAAATCAAAGCTAGATTTTACAATGACTTCCATGACTCCTTTTTCATCACTATACCGACATTGTTGTTTAAATTCTTAATTGAAAAAGGAGTTAGTCACATAGTCGAGCCTTGACCTACATTGGGCCTCAGTGCCAATTCAAATTGGGGGCAAAAGAAAAAATGCTAGGAGTGATTTGTTCATGAACGCAAGTGGGAATATTTTCTAAACAAATGAAAACCATTGTTGATCCCACTTACATCGCTCAGTAACAGTCCGGTTGGAAATGGGGGGGGTCACCAATTGCATGAGATGAATAGAGAGATTATGCTTGTCAACAAGAAAATACAAGAATGAATCCCAACAAGAATCTAAGTCCACCTTGATGAAACAAATGTTTGTCTATCCATAAAAAAACAACAAACCTTCAGAAAATTGAGAGAAAAGAGATTCAAGAGACATGAGGAGCTAAGAGACATTGCAAGTCCATTGCATAACAGAAGAAGCATGAAGAAGAGGGTCAGATGGTCAAGCAACCTAAATACCTACCTGAATTGAGGGAAATTTTACCAGATGATAGAAAGGGTGAGGCACTAACACTAGTCAAAGGGTCACATGCGATGATGTTGACCCCGCAGTCTTTCATATTGCAATTCTTAATGTCTTGAATCTCGTCGATTCTATACCAATGATCATGACAACTGGCCCGAGTGTCAGACAAATCATTGAGTGTGACTTGGGACTTTGATCTAAAAATAACACCTGATTTACAATTGAATGTTAAAGTACAAATGCTTCTAATGTTTAATTAAGCTTAAGAATTGCTTGTAAAATTGAAAAATGAAAGAAAAGATAGAGCAAAGAACAAAGACAACAACCTAGGTTGATAACAGAGTTCACCCAATTTGGGCTACATCGGAGTTTAGATCCATTATAATGAGGAAAAAACCCTCTTCAAATGCAAAAATTACATGCATAATGGCCTTCCAAACCTGCAACAATGTTGTCTTGGATCCTTTGGAAAGGATACAATAAGCTTGGGCACAAAAACCCTTCTATTTCCATCCTCAAAAAGGATTACAAATGCTCCAATTTCCAAAATACACAATTCTAGAACAAGTATAAAATAATTACAATATAATTCTTTGCATAAAAAGAAGTTGTAGCTCAATGGTGGAAGTGATTTGTTTATATAATAGAGGTCAAGGGGTTGAGTCACCAGTTTGGCACATTATTTGTGGCATAAAGATTGGTATAGGTTTAAAAATAAAAATGTCAGTTCCTAAGTCCAATGGAATGGTGATGGCATGGTGATAACACCATTGTGTTGACACTGGGGAGGTCACAGGTTCAAACCCATCAACCCGATATTTGAGACCATTTAAACACAAACAAACCTTAAATATAGATTTTACCCTTTAAAAAATCAGTTATATGTGATGGTGTATTGGTCAAGACTGCTGGTTTTTTGGCAAGAGGTCGGGGGTTCGATCCACCTGCCTTACCATTTCAAAGTGGATAAAGGCCCTTGAGGTCAAATCACACCCGTCACGTGGTGGCCCCTAATTGACCCATGTGGTGGCCATGACCTGCATACATCAATGCTACGACATCCATATGTACGTCCATTCATCTTGCCATGCCATCCCATTCAGCATGCCACATCACTTGCCATGTCAACAAATTGTACTGTCATGCTAGAAACTACACAATCCACGTGTCAATTCCATGTCAATAACTCGTACATTCCACATCAATGACATACAGTTCGTTTAGTCTGTTGGATGCCATGTTTCCATCTGTAATGCTACCACATCATCTGACCGTACCATCTGTACTTCCATGTAGTAGTCTTTGGGGATGCCATGTGGCACCCCTGTTCAACGTTTTTCCTATTTGTAAAAAAAATAAGAACATGATAACTTCTTCATATGAAGTCCGTTTGAGCCCATTCAAGCATAATTGGAAATCTCTCACCAAGCTCTATGTGATGGATCCATTTTCATATGCATTTGAGAACTTCATTTTGGATCAATTTGGGAGGATCCTCCTGGATCAGACTTGGACTGGGTGACAATAGTATATGGTGTCAACTAGATCCATATGGAATAATTATGTACTGAATGATGATTTCAAGACCACCACATGGTAACTGGATCACATTTAAAGCCATAATTCAGAAGAAATTGCTTTCATATATATTCTATTCAAAACATGTGGAGGTACCCCCTACTAGAAATCTTATCTATTGAAGCCAGAAGTCCATCAGAATTCCGACCTGTCGACGGAGAATCAGTAGAAGAAGTCAAAGTATCTTGGTACAAAAATCACCCTAAAGAAGAAATTCCATATGCAGTCAGTAGGTCATCTCTAGTAAGTAATTTAAATATTAGTTCAGGTAAAAATAAAAGTCTTGTTAATATGGCTTACACTCATCCCATTCTCTTTCCAATATATGAAGGGGATGAAGATCCCGACAAACACTGTTTGTTTGTGAAACAATTTGGAAAACTAACATGATTGACGATGAGAATCAACAAATAACATAGTTTGCAAGTGGACTTCGCAAGAGAGCACTAATGTGGTACAAGAACTTTACTTAAAATCATCCGAGAACAAAGCAAGAAACAAAGAACTTCTAGAAATTCTTCTAGACGCAAGACGACAGACATCTTGAAGCTCAAAGAAATCACTCAAAGATCGGGTGAAACAATCCATGAATATGACAAGAGATTTAAATATTTACTTAGCCAAATGTCAGCTAAGATGGATGAATCTATTCTAATCCAATGGTTTGTTGCAGGCCTTCAGCCTGAGATTAGAACACCTCTCAATTTACATGAATTCACAACATATGAGGATGCTTTAAGGAAGGCTCAAAAAGTCCAGTTGAATGCAGATTTTTTAGTCATCTCCGCAGACAGGAGAGTAGAAGAAAATATGGAAATGATGCAGATATCACTCATGAGTCCATGATATAGGTACTCCATAGACTCCTTTATGCCACACATAAGCAAATAAATGATCAAAAAGCACCTCTTTCTGTAGGGAAGAATGCACTTTGGTTGATAATTAAATGAAGTAATTTAGTAATTATCTTTCCTTATGTTTTAGCGTTTTTATTTACTAATTATGTGAATAAAGCCATGTGTGGACAGAGCGCAGGTGAACTGGAAGAGTAATGACGTGGAGCTCTAGATTGAAGATCGCAAGAGACACAATGATCCTATTTTCTCCTAATTTGTAGGAAAGCATCCTGTTATTCAGTATCATGATTTTCAATGTAAAACTAGAGTAGAAGTTTGTAATAAATAGAGACACCTGAGTAGCAGGGTCTCTCTCTCATACATTTTTGAAGACAACCTTTGGCATTTTTCTAGAGCAGATACTCAGTTTACAATTTCTACAGTTATGATGGAACTTATGAATTTATAATGAGGAACCAACATTATTATAAATCTATGAGTTTATAAGTTTTATTCTCCTCCCGTGATGCGCATTGGGGAGGCCCCCCTCAGTGCATAGCTCAAGAGTTCTGTCTCTTTGTTTCCATATTTTCATGCATTCTGTTGTTCATTCCAAGTATATGTATGTGTGGGTTAATATTAATGATCTGATTCCATGTTGTCCACAAAACGCCTTTTCTTCTGTAGTTCGTTAATATTGTGTCTATAGTTCCAATACACTGCATCTGTAGTCCTGTAACCCCCATCCATAAACTTCAATTCTGAGATTTATATTTCCATTGTTTTAATCGACCAGATTAGATTCGTGCTTTTTGAATGAAGATTTCAAACATGCTATAGACACTTTACCATTCCAACTGGTCTATGGAAAAGAAGCAGCCCTCCCCATTCAGTTGGGTCTCCCAGTGATGAAAATATTACAACTAGAGCATGAAGAACCAAATGACATGGAGAGAAGGATTCATCAACTGATAGAAATTCAACAGGCCAGGGAGCAGCTGGACGAAACCTCCAAGGTCCACCAAGATAAAATTAAGGCAACATTTGACCGAAGGGCCATCGCTCGAGATTTTCAACATGGACACCTTGTTCTTAAATGGGATGCTAGAAGAGAAGAGAGAGCTAAAAATGGAAAATTTGACAACTTATGGCTAGGCTCATTCAAGGTCATGAATTCCACGACAACAACACATATGAATTGTCTCAACTTAATGATGAAATCTTTGGAAATCCTGTAAACAGGAGATTCTTGAAACGATTTTTTCAATATTGATCTCTATCTTGCTCTACCAAATGATCTTTTGTATCATATATGTAACATATGTTTTTCCCTTTCCCTTCTGCAAAAATTTATGCTCACATGTTACTTTTCTCTCTCACGTTTCTATGTTACTTGATTTTAGAAATACAATAAAGATATGACTCCACAACCCAATGGACTTAAAGGCACTAGTCTACTGTTCTCAGCCTCTTCCGAAGAAAAAGGTTGTCCCCGCTAAAGCCAATGTTAGTACTAATATCCGCATTCTGATCGGCCAAAGGCATCTTTACCATACACTGAGCCGACGAAGATCTCTAAGCAAAATCTAGAGCGGCAACGAAACATAAAGGAGGAAGTACAACTCACCCTATTGTGAAAGATAGACTGTGGGAGAGATAGAGGTAGATGAAATATCGATGGCCAATTGATTTAAGATCAATGGATTATATCTCATTCAGGGTGTCAAAGCGCTTGACATTTATCAAGATCAGAGCATCCCTGATTGAAAACCGTTGTAAACACATGGAAGCCTTAGAGTAGTTTAGGGCCTCGAAAGCAGTCTACCCAAACCGCTTACTCGGAGCCCTGAAACTGCTAAAATATGCCACAATGGTTCTTAGGCATGAGCCGCCAAGCAGTTAAGCCATCAACATAGAGGGGCCCGCCCCATAAGGTTGTGTCGGTTGGTGTAGATCTCAAGAAGACAGAGGGATGAGATCAACAGACACCTAATCTTCAGGGCGTTGAAAGCGCTCGGAGTTTAACACTCCTGAGGCACCCCTAGACGGAAACCACTTGTTCCACGTGGCGGCTTCACGTTGAGTTAGGGCCCTAAAATAATTATGTCTAAACTACCTTATCGGAGCCCGTAAATTGCTAAAAGCTGCAACAATGGTTTTTAGCCATGAGCCGCCAAGCGGTGAAACCATCAGAATAAAGGGGCCCTCCCATAAAGTTGCATCAGATGGGAATGAGTTTGAAGGTGATATCGAGGGAAGATCAATGATTACCTGAACTTCAAGGTGCCTAATATGCTCGGATTTTAACATCCCAAGAGCGCCCTTGAACCGATACCACCCTTTCCAAGTGGCGGCTTCACATTGAGTCAGGTCTCGAAAAGCAGTCTTCCTAAACTACCTTATGGGAGCCCTGAAACCACTTATGGGTTATGGGTTACCACCTCTCATCGTATTCCTTCCCCCTCACTTTTCCTTAAACCACTCTTAAAAGGTCATTACCGACGTTGTTTAGGAGAAAACGTCTCCCTGCATTCAAAGAACCAACTACCTCACGGCTAGTGATCCAGTCTCTGGGGGCCACGTATACCTCACATTAAACCCCTCCAAATTCAAAATCCTCCCTATAAATACACCCCCGATGAAACCACTAGGAATTCGACTTCCAGCGTCCCGAGCTCCCCATTCATCACTCTCTGTGCCATTTTTCCCAGATCCTAAATCCATTTAGTACCAACATTTCCTGCTCCTTTCCAACATTACCATGGCCTCTGCATCTACTCCTGAAGTCCCCGCTGCATCCACAACCCCCAACCAAGAAGATCACGTTGGCGACGAGTTTTTCGACATTCATGATTCTGTCTCTTCTTTCCCGAAACTACATATTTTAGCTCGAGAATCCAAAGAGCAAGAGAAGAGTGGCAGTGACCTGTTCAGTATATGGAAGTCTGGATTGGACAAAATGATTCTACCGCAGGCCAAGCTCTTCCCCGAGATGATAGAATGGTGTGTTGAAAGGTATGCACCCGAAATAAGGGTTGTTATCTCTCGGTTGGGAAATGTGGTTTGCCCAATTATCAAGGAGCTCATCATGGATTTTATTGACACTAGCGAAGATGCCTCAAGGCTTCAGTTCGATGAAGAAGTCTTGATAAACAAGATTCGAGAACATTCCCTGGAAAGCAGAGATGCTTTCATTCATATGATAGTCCCACCGGAGACCAGTGTTCTTAGTATTCAAGCTATGTTCTATTTGGAGATGTTTGCAGTTTATGCTAAACCCATACTATCAATGATATTTCAGGTCCTTGGATACGATCATGACATGGTGATCGACGACACGACTTTGGGATTTCTGTTTCTCATGAACCTGTCTCAGTAGGAGACCCCCATCATGTTAGAATTGCCAGCTTTTCTTGCTCATTCCATCCACCTTCAGCTAAAAATATTTCCATCCAAGAAAATGTTCAGATTGTGTTCCCTCCTCCTGTACATGATTTTCTAGCACATCAAGAGTTTCTTTAGTAAATATGACCTTGATAAGTCAGTTGTCCCAGTCCCCCCACAAAAGGATTTCTCTGTATTCGTAGACACTGTTATATCCAATATTTACTCACTATTGTTTGATTGTCCTCCTCCCAGAATTTTCCCAGAGTGCAAGCAATTGCTTCACCCGAACGAGGTTGTTGGTGATTGGTTTTGTTTCGAGACTCATACTGAAATCTGGGTGTATGGAGCAGAAGCAACTCCTTACAAGCTCCCCATTTTCTTGACTCCTAGAATTTTTGCACTAGAGTACACTCATCAAAGATTCAATTGTGACGATGTACACTTTATGAAAGGAAACAATGTTAGGAATTTTAAGATCCCCAATGAAGCTGGACCGTTCAAAGTTAGGAGCCAAGCTACTTAGAAAGAAGTGGAAGAACTACTAGAATCCTTTGGCTTCCCATTAAGAATAGCTCACAAGTATGATCCGAGAGGGATCATATTCCAAAAAAGGAAAGCTGCTCGGTTTGCAGCTTACTCTCACGAACCTCATCCATTGTTGGACAAAATATCCAACTTAGATAGTTGGGAGCAGATCCAAGTTGCATTGGATCCTAGCAAGGCTATCGTGGCATCGATCATTTCAACACCTCTTAAGTTGGACACTTTGGGAAAAAGGGGCACATCATAGCCCACATCTGCAACTGAAAAGGAGGGATCAAGGAGCGTGGGATCAAAAGTGAAGAAATTGAAAACGAAAGGAACATCCAGTGCGACTTCAAAAGTCATGCCGAAACCCACCTATTTGACGCCTGTCATCCTGGAAAGCTTCCCATCTGCAACGTGGCCCCAGAAGCAGGAATCTCATTCCATAGAAGGCACTTTAGTTACCACGTCGCCTGTTAAATCGGGTTTCTTTGGGCTATACGCGCAAATTAAAGACGACAACGTCGACCCGGAGAAGTCCCTGTTCCCAAAGAATGAACTTGACACATGTAAGCAATCTAGGATGCTGTCAGCACTAGATTTGAAACAACGATCCCTAAAGATGGAGATCCTAGAACCACTGGTGCCCGGGGGGGAGAAGGTGCCCTCGAATTTCAAAACTAATTAGGTTACAATAAATTTGGACGCATTCCCTTCTAAAGACATCATGGAACTGCACCGGCAGACAAGTGAAGGAGTGTACCGAGATGTGAGGAAGTACACTATGAGCACAAATAGGCTACATGACGTGGTCCAACGATTGGAAAAGCAGTTGAAGAATGAAAAATCCTCTAACAAAGCTAAGCAGTTGAGGATAACTGACTTAGAACAACAAATTGTGAAAATGGTGCAAAATCCAAGTGACATGACTCCATTACAATCCATGTTGAAAGAAAAGAAGGAAGTTGAAACCTTAAAGAAGAAGCTCAGCATCCCCACGACTGAGCATTCATAGACTGTAGAAGTATCTGCAATACAGGCAGAGTTGGAGAAATCAATGACTTATGGTCAAGCTTCGAAAGAAAGGATTGTCACCTTAGAAAGTGAGTTGGACGAGGCAAGAAAGATAAATAAATACATCCTCCAAGAGAAGGCCGCCTCACTCCAAGCCTCATCATACGCAGATCCTACTGACAAGCTATCTCAACAGTTCTTGAGATGAGCATTAAGGACGCGCAGCTGAACCAAGAACAGGACCAACTGAAGGCCAAATGTGATGAGATTTTCAGCATGAATGAAAAGCTAGTTTGAAGAGACCAAGTCATCATGGAGCTACAACAATCTAAGGAGGAGATACAAAATGAAGTACAAGAGATGTCTAGGAAGTTGACCAGAAAGTCCCTGATAAAGAGTGCCAAGGTTGCAATATGGGAATAGGTAGAAGCTTTAATAACCACACAGTGGGGCCATTTCATCGTGTCCCAAGAAGAGTTGGAGATGGCTGGAACCATCGCACAGGATGCCCGATAAATTGGGAACCATGTAAGTAAGAAGACTGAGTTAGCCAAAGAAACAATGAACTTCTTAAATGAGAAGACCTTTGAGGAAATCCATACATATTATGTCCATGACTGAACTAAGATCATTATGGAGGCAAATAAAGTGATTACCAAGGGAGTATTGGCTCAGAACGTCGCTGACATGGCAGCTTAGCTACAACAGGATGTACACTCCTTCAAAGAGATATTCAAATGAGTCTTTCCCCTTGCACTCCCATCTTTCTAGGATGGACATGGAGACCTATACCCAAAATAAAACTATAATTCCATGATTGTAGAGGCAAGGAACTCCGAAATTCACATGGTAGACACTTTGCAAGAAATAAATGGAAGAATGATTGTGGACAGGTTGCATGCCAATTTTGAAATGCTCAATCGCCTTCAAACTATTTTCAGAAATCTACCAAAGGATTCTTTTAAGCGGTATACCAAACTAGATTCATCCCACAAAGAACTCAAAGTTTTCTAGTATCCTATGGGTAAGGATTGGAAAGGAATCACAAGGTTTCTCCATCTCCAACAGTTAGAACAGTCTACAAAGGCGCAAGCAACAGTTGGAGCTTCATCATCACAACCAACATCAGGAGCATCTTCCACGTAGGAGGATATTCCTCCACCTCAGCAGGGTGGACCCCAGCCTATGCAGCAAACAAGCCAACGCTAGTCCAAGGGACTATTTTTGTAACATATTTTGTTATAAAATGTAAACATAAACATATAAGTCGTTGGGATGTAACAAACTATTTTGTTAGGCCATTAAAGGCTATATATAGAAGAAAAGGAAAAGGCCATCAGGTCGAATTTTATTTGTGAGAAGTGTAACTTCATAAATTGGAAGTCTGATCAAGATATAAAGAAAGAACTTCATGCCCAATCTTGGTGTCTTGTGGATTCAAACCTTTGATATGTCCAGTTAGTAATTTCTTCTATTGTAAATTCATCTCTTTCATATATGTGAATGATTTGCAAAGTTAATTCTGATTCAAATATGAGTGCTATTAGCAAATTTTTGTTTCTAAGATGGTTATGGCGTGAAATATTCATGTTGTGTAATCTGGTTATAATATCCTCACACTATTCGTATCTAGCTTTGTAATCATTCGGTTTAAACTACTGGATTCCTTCTTCGGCTCAGTATGTTATTCATACACATAATATAAAGATTTACTTCCATTAAAGTACATATTTCTTATGCCATTTCATTAGCACCACCCCATTCAAGTTTTTCCATTGGCATATTGAAGTATTTCCCACATTACTCCATGTTGGTTATACGCATTATACTCAAAGTAAATGTGATTTTGATTAAGTAGAGAACACAGTAAATTTCATTGATGCCCAGGAACAGTTCTAAAACAACCTTAGAACGTCTCTGGGACTAACAAGATCTAAAAGAGGTTTTTGTGAAAAATGTATCTAACTTCAGCCTTGTGGTTTTCCTTTCAATTATTGACCAATGTAAAGACTGTGGCATGCATTTTCCTAAGCCCGTTTTTGCTTGAATTAATCAAACATGATATTTTTTCACCCTTTATTGCCTTGTCTTCTAGAAATCCTAATAGCTTGACCAACACATTTGTTGGCCTTAGCCTTTATGGTGTTTTTGTCTCACCATACATTGGCCCATTTGTGAATCTCATTAACCTCAACAACCATGGATTTTGTCTGTATAGTGATTAAACTTGCGACGTCTCATTACCCATACACATGCCAATTAAGGATAGGGACATGGTAACCCTAGTGTATCCTTGAGAAATGGATTCAAACTTTAGTTAAAAGATCATGTATTGTAAATATTTCATCTTTAAAGTGGTAAGTTTCCAAATCTTCGCCTTCTATTGTAGTTTACTTAAAAATACACATGGCGTATTATACTATGAACAATGGAAATGGGGGGATATATTTCTTATCACATGCTTATTAGAGATGAATTTGGGTTGTAGATGTGGAGGATTGGAAGCTCCATATGTGGTAACATATGTGTAGTGTTTCATAATTGATTAGTCCCCTTCAATTACTGCCAACATAATTGCATATTTAGGCAGGGAATGAGATTGTTTGTACAACTGAAGAGTGTAGAGAGGAGAGATGAAGTTATCACAAATCCTTATTACCTAATGTACTTGTGTTCCTGGATTATTTGCTAATAAATGTAGATTGACTTACTTTATAGTTTCCATTTCCACTATAATATTGTAAAATAAATCAATGTTCACATAGCCTTAATAAAGAGGGATGACCTAAAAATTCTTGGTGGATTCCATGAATGTGATATCTAGCTTAGATGATGGTGTCTCTCATGGTTGCAGAAAATATCTTAAACTAGTTGAAAACTTTTCCAACTTCTACTAGTTACTCAATCAATGGGATCAATTATTCTTTTTACGAAGCATAATCCTTCGACCCGTAAAGTATATTTCCTAGTTCTACCACATGTTTCTATGCGTGTTTGAGGAAAGTGGTTAGACAAACATATTTCTATGTGACCTACTCACCTTTTATTTTATCAACCACCTTTTTGGACTCTTGTGGTAATTTTTACATGTTACAAATGGTATTTCCCATTCATCAGTCATGCTTATGCCTTGGGAATCTTCTAATAGATATCCAAACTTGAAGGCTTAAACTATGCTATGGATTTTCCATTTTGTTCATATTTGATTAATTTATTGTCAATTTCACCATGTCTATTCAACCATGAAACCACCTCTTTTATTAGCATAAGAGATGGCCTATAATCTACCCTATTTAAGTAATCACTTCTATTATGTTGGTATACTATAATTAGGTCTAGGTTGCATTGTCCTGGACATAAGGATGAGTCTACATAACAATCCTCTTCAGACATTTTCTGCATTTTTTACCACATTTTTTCCCTATATTCAAATTTCATTCCTTATATCCTAAAAATGACTTCGAAACTTCTTCAACCACTTGTAGAGGCTTATAACTCTTGCATAAGTTGTTCATGCTTTCCTTTATATTTGGATACCTTTTGGGAGACATATTGATGTTGTAAGATTCATTATAATAATAATCAACCATTAATATCATGGTCAAATATAACTAAAGTTCATCCATATTTATTTTGTTATGAATTAATATGTATGTTTGTTGTGGTAACATGTTGGAAAAATGAAATTCTTAATGGACCTACCTCTAATGAATATCCTAGGAAGAAACTCATGGAATGTTTGGTTATTTAAAAATTACTGATGAGAATGGTTTGGGTGATAACTTAAATACAATGTATGTTGTAACACACAATCTTGCGATGGAAACATATCATATGCTTATTAGTAAAATCGAGACTTATAAATCTAAAGGTGAATTCACCAACAATTTATATGAGGTGAGACCCTTATGGACACAATTTCATAAGATTCTACTACACTTTCCCAATTGACCAACGAATTGCGTCATCAATCCCATGAGTAGTACATGAAGAGAATATTGAAAAAGTGATCTCAGTTGGTGATCATTATTAAATTTTGGATTTTAGTTTCAATGCAACCCGTCAGCAGGTTGGAACCCTAGGTACCATATGAGTCCATTATTTTAGTATTTTAACTACAAATAATGATGTCCCACAATCATTTGTTCATGAAAACATAAGGAATAAAATATGGGTAGTAGTGCAACCAACAATTCAGCAGAGACAAGTGTTAGGGATACTAAAGAGACATCGATAATAATCCTACCAGCCATCTAACACTTAGTATAAGATGGATCACCTTTACCATGCTATATCATGGACACACTCCAATTCAAAATTCCTTCTTCATTTTCCAATTGGATAACCTAGTTTGATCCAGAAGTTGGTTTATAACATCAACACTTAGATTTCATATACAAAACAAAAAATTGAATTGCCATTGCATGGAAAAAAACAATAAGAGAAACCCATAAGTTCATAAGCACGATTATGCATACACAAATCATAACTAAATTATTTTGCAAAATTGAAAAATTAAAGAATAAATATATGAAATAGAATTAACAACACATAATAGAGAATACTATTCCATGAGATTGATCCATTTGCATATACAATAACACATATTTCCATTCAATTTATTTATTCCTTTAATAATTCTTAAGGAGATATCCATGTAAAATTAGTCACATCAGATCTAATGAACAAGTAAATCAATCACAACAGATGAACATAAAAAATATGGTGTAAAACTGTGCAAAACATGCAGTAGTGCTCAATATCCCAATAAGGGTGAATGATTACAATAGAATACAATAATAATGACTGAGCAATTCGAATTTCCTAAGGAGGTCATTCGAATCACTGAATGGAGTAGCTTGACTCCAACTAGGAGTCCTCATCATCAATCAGTGGTGGTCATCAATGCACAAGAACCAGTCATCCAGGTGTCAATCTGAGTCTAACTGAGTGTAACATGTGTAACTGAAGTGTGTAGCACTGATATAGGGAAGTGGGCTCAGTGGAGGGTGCATGGGAGGCTAACTGAAGTCAGAACAAGTCATCTAGTCAATCTGGAGGTCCAACGAAAGTGAAACAGTCAGTTGGGAGTGAAACTAGCCTCAAATAAGAGAGAATCAGAGCTAATTAAGTGTAACTGAAGTGGAACTACAGTGGTAGGTGAAGAAGTGCGCCCTTCTCTGGCAGTAGGTGAGAAGTGGGCTCCTTCCTGACTAGGAGGGATAAAACTCTGAAGTAAGTGGCTCCCGGGTGCTAGAATAAGGTGGCTAAGGTGCTGGAGGCATCAACCTGGTGACTGGGATGCATGCAAATCCTAGAATTTGCATGCAAACCCTAATTGCATACAAGATCCTGAAAAAGATGATGTGGATATCTGAACACCCCCCGTCAAGCTAGACTATGATGTGCAAAAGAAAATAATGTGGGGCCCTGGTAACTAAGACCAAAGGTCACCCCAGTACAATAATCCAAAAAATGCTGAAAATAAACTAAGTGAGGAAAGAGGGAAAACCCAGTGGGAAGAAATCCCCCCTCAAGCTAAAGCATAATAATGGATCAATTTGTCTCCACCATGATGGAACTCACCCCCAACAGTGAATGGAGGTAAGATAACTTCTTCTCAGTGAAGCTCTTGGTGAAGATGTCTACAATTTGCTCATCAGTAGGGCAATATTGCAGAATGATGGTGCGATCATGCACCAACTGTCGAATGTAATGCATATGAATCTCAATGTGTTTGGTCCTCTGCCGCTGAACTGGATCTGTGGAGATCTTGATAGCACTTTGATTGTCACAAAATAGGACAGTCGAAGTAGTGCCACCAAAACCAAACTCGGAAAGAATACCCTGCAACCAAACTGCCTGAATGCAGGCATTGACTGCCCCTCGATACTCTGCCTCTGCTGAAGAAAGTGCAATGGCTTCTTGCTTTTTGCTGGACCAGCAAATAGCACCATGACCAATCATGAAAACATAACCAGAAGTGGACTTCCGATCAATGCTATCACCTGCCCAATCTGAATCAGTAAAACCAATGAAATTAAGCTTAGAATCTGCAGCATAATGTATGCCAAACTGTCTCGTACCTTGCACATACTGCAAGATCCGCTTGGCTGCTCGCCAATGAAGCTCATGTGGCTGCTGCATATACCTTGACATGGCACTCACGACATATGAAATATCAGGCCTTGAGTGTGTCAAATAAAGTAGTGAACCAATCAACTGTCAATACATACTGCAATCTGCAAGCGGTGTAGAATCTCCCTCCTCAAGACTGATTCCTGAGAGGAATGGGAATGGGGCTGCCTTACATTCAGCCATATTAAACTTCAATAACAGGTCGGAAGCATATTTTTTCTGAGATATAGTGAACCCGTCAAAATTTTGAGCTATCTCCAAGCCCAAAAAGTGACTCAGCAAGCCCAAATCGCTCATGTCAAAAGCTAGATTTAAGGCAGGTTTTGGCTTGTTTATTGAAGTAAGAGTGCTACCAGTAATGAGAAGATCATCAACATAAAGTACAATAACCAACAAATTACCTTTAACTCGCTGAAGATACACATTCGGATCAGATTTGCATCTTTGGAAATTCTGAGAAAGAAGGAAGGAGTCCATCTTTGCGTACCAAGCTCTTGGGGCCTGTTTTAACCCATACAAAGATTTCTTCAATCTGCAAACTAATGATGGATTTGATGTGTATCCCTATGGATGCTGCATATATACCTCTTCAGCAAGGTCTCCATGTAGAAATGCACTCTTCACATCCATGTGGTGCACTTCCCAGTGCTTGGATGCGGAAATAGCCAAAACAAGGCAGATGGAATCCATCTTTGCAACCGGTGCAAAGATCTCAGTGTAGTCCACTCCTTGGAATTGAGAGAAACCTTTTTCCACCAAACTTGCTTTGTATTTTCTGATAGAGCCATCAGCAACAACTGTCGTGCGGTAGACCCATTTACACTTCACTAATTTTCTTCCAGGTGGAAGAGAAACTAGCTCCCATGTGTTGTTCTTTTGAAGAGAGTTGTACTCTTTATCCATGGCACTTTGCCATCTCGGATCTCGGTGGGAAGAATAGTATGATGTGGGATCTGAACCAGCCATCAAATAAAAAATATCAGGAAGTAATGGATCAGCAATAGAAAGAGCCATACTTGCTCTTTGAAAGTCTGCTCTTGTTCGTCTCGGATCAGCAGGATTTCCAAGGTTCGAACCAGCAGATTGAAGAGTGTTTTGGGCCCACTTTGGTAACTGAGGAGGATCATAATGGTCAGATTCCAAACCTGATATGTCATGATCATCATGTGATGCTAAAATATCAGAAATATCAGAACTCATACCTTCATTATCGCTACACGGATCTTCTTCTGGTGAAGGCGGTGAATCGGCAGTCTCTTCCTCGACTAGTTGCAATTCTTGAAGCGGTTCTTCAAATTGCACACTACGCTCTATGAATATCTTTTTAGATCTGATATCCATGAGTTTATATGCTTTTGATTCTTCCCCATATCCTATCAGTATGCACTCAATACTTTGTGGATCCAAGGCTCGTCTATTCTTGGAAGGAATTCTAGCCCATGCAGTAGAGCCAAAAACTTTCAAATTTGACACATCCGGTTTGTGACCAAAGAATGCTTCGAAAGGAGTCATACCTTTCACGGATGAATGTGGAACATGGTTCTATATGTATGTAGCAACATTGATTGCTTCAGCCCAAATATTTGCAGCCAAACCTTTTGATTCATTCATGCATGTAGCCATCTCTTTCAGTGACCGATTTTTCCTTTCCGCTACACCGTTCTGCTGGGGTGTGTAGGGAACTGTATGTTGGATCTGAATTCTGCTTTGGGAACAAATTTGCAGCAACTCGGCCTTGATATATTCTCCACCATTATCAGATCTAAGAGCTTTGATCTTGCTCTCAGTGGCGGTCTCAACAGAAGCCTTAAAATCCTTGAATTTTCCAAGCACTTCTGACTTGTTTTTGAGAAAGAATACCCATGTAAAGCGGGAAAAATCATCAATAAATGTCAAAACATACCTTGAACCATTTAATGACGTATGGGGCAGCGGACCACTGATATCAGAATGTATCAACCCCAAAACTGTAGAAGCTCTGCTAGCTTTGCCGTGGTCGAATTTGTGCTCGGGGTGCTTCCCAATGATGCAACCAGTGCATATTCTCTTCGAGGAACGGAGTTGTGGAAGACCATCTACCATGGATTGTTTTGATAGCAGCAGCAAATACTTATAATTAAGATGTCCAAATCTTTCATGCCATATCCTACTAACCTCATTACCATGTGTGCGAAGAGCAGTGGGCTTTGCAAGCGGAATAAAGTGTGAAACTTCATAGCATTTTGCAGTGTGGTTTGCCTTTCCGACTGCAACAAGTCTTCCACTTTTGATATCAGAAATTTCAACTATATTAGGGCTGAATGTAACTTGCTTCGGTTCACCAGTGTGTGTCATTTGATACACATAAAGAAGATTTGAAGCCAAGGAAGGCACATAGAGAACATTCTGAAAGCTTCCATGATCTACATGAATCGTACATTTTTCCTTTGAAGAAATTTTTGAGTCATATCCCAAATGGATGGGGATGGAGCTGTTTGGATCGAATGAAGAAAAAGAATCAATTTTTGCAGCCATATGATTCGATGCACCCGAATATATCAAGAGAGTAGTGGGCTTCGAAAAAGTTGCCATGAGTGCTTGTCCTCTTTCATGATCATCATTCCTATCCTTCTTCCTTGCACTATCAGGAAGAGTTATGTTGTTCTTTTCCAAAAGGAGGGCCATTTGATCTATAGTCTTCTTCATACATGAACTTTCCGGATGAAAGCCACGGTTGCAATAAGTACATTTAGATTTTTGGTTACCTTCTTTTCCCTTTTGCTTGAACTTTGAACTAGATGATGCATCCATCTGTTTTCCTTTCTCTCTTTGCTTGTGAGGCTCGAATTTGGGCTTCTCCTTCTTTTGATTTCCTTTACCATTCGGGATCTTGGGTCCTTGAACATATAGGGATGAATCTTTGGAGCTTATGGAACCAATTTGAATCAACTTGTCATGCTCTTTTGTGACGGACTCAATGAAGGCATTCAAGGTAGGCATCTTCCAATTCGGGGTAGTTAGCCGACCGAAATTGAAAGTAGAGACAAATACCGAATAATCTTTACCAAGCTTGCTGAGAATGGAGAGGATCAATTGTTTATTCTCTTTGATAACTCCACTGTTCTTCAACTGCAAGTTCAAGTTCTTGAATTTTGTGAAGAATTCATTAATGGTCTCGAAATTCTCAGGACTAAGGGCAATCAATTCATTCTCTAATTGAAAGGCCCTAAGCTCGTCCTGCTTGCCAAATAGTGTTTCAAGTTGCTCCCATATAGATTTTGGAGTCTTGAATCCACTGAGATGGAAGTGAAGATCTTTGGAGATGGAGAGACAAAGAAGACCATAAGCTTCACCAATCTTGTCATTAGAGAGATTTTGAGGTCAAAAAAGGGCCTCCTAAGAGATGTACTACAAAAATATGAGATATATTAAAATATTATGAATTGGGGGTTTTATGGGGTAGGTATATATGACAAGTCACCTCCCACACTATTTTCTATGCACAATATAAATAACCATGGTTGAGTTACTTTTCAAAATTCACTAGAAATAAAATTAATAAAATAAGTCTACATTGATGTGACTAAGATTCATTGTAAATTCCCAAAAATGTATTGTCCTTTAACATTTATTTGTCTTGAACTTGCAAATGAAATTAAATAATAAAAAACATTTTTAAGAGTTTTTTTTTTAATTTTATGTTGACTTTTTATGTTTAGTACTTTTCTCATGAATTTAATAATGTAATTTAATTGAGAATTTATTTACATGTAAAATGTCAATAATATTATTATAATCCACATTGCATTATTATTATTATTATTATTATGATTTATTAAATCTATTATGTTATTAAATTATGTTATTAAATAGAATGGAGTGAATATATAATTTAAAATTAAAAACATAAAAATGATAATATATTATTTTATAAAAAAATGTGAAAAGACTTTCTTTATGAATTAAGAGTACTTCACTTGAAAATGACAATAATATTATTTTATGTGAAAGTGTGAAAATACATTCATTATGAGTACTTTACTTGAAAATGACAATAATATTATTTTATGAAAATACTATCATTATGAGTACTTTACTTTATGACTTAAAAGTACTTACACCACTACCTTGGTTAACTATGTGTTTTCATCCACCATAGAAAATTTGACAAATAAGCATTCTTAACTCATGCAATGCCACCTCACCAAGGGGGACGATGTCATCTACTAGAATGTGATTGGTTGTATTTTATAGTACATTTTCTTTGTTTTGAGGCCCTTTTTTGACCTCAAAATTTCTCTAATGTGTAGTGTTTGGTTCTATCTGACAAGTTGTTTGGCTCCAATTCAAGACCAAGAGTGACTCGGTAGTAACCTTTTGAACGTAATATGATCTCCATATCATCTTTCCAATCAAAATAATTGAATGGGGTGAGGATAGGATTTGAAGAAGAGTATTCCATTGCTAGGAGCGAGTGCACACTGATGTAGAGAAGCTTGCAAGGGCAGAGTAGCGAATGCAAATGATGGAGACAATAACCTGCAAATCACAATAAAACAAGAACAATGAGGTCGAACAATACACTCTTTTAGAGTTGCATCACACCTGGGATTGGAGATCAAATAATGTTGAATGGGTCCAATGTATCAGATCCAGGAATTATGTGGAAACTCAAGCTTCTGGAGTGGTATTGGATGTATTTTCAAGCTTTGCATGCACAGGAGCGAATGCCCTTGAGATCTTTCATGCCAAAACTTTTGCAATTTTTGAGCAATTCACTCAAACCTTCTTGTAAAAACACCTGTAGAAAAGAGATCATGTCCCTGCAATGGCTCTGATACCATGTAAAATTAGTCACAGCAGATCTAATGAACAAGTAAATCAATCACAATAGATGAACATAAAAAATATGGTGTAAAACTGTGCAAAACATGTAGCAGTGCTCAATATCCCAATAAGGGTGAATGATTACAATAGAATACAGTAACAATGACTAAGCAATTCGAATTGCCTAAGGCTGTCATTCGAATCACTGAATGGAGTAGCTTGACTCCAACTAGGAGTCCTCATCATCAATCGGTGGTGGTCATCAATGCACAAGAACCAGTCATCCAGGTGTCAATCTGAGTCTAACTGAGTGTAACATGTGTAACTGAAGTGTGTAGCATTGATATAGGGAAGTGGGCTCAGTGGAGGGCGAATGGGAGGCTAACTGAAGTCAAAACAAGTCATCTAGTCAATATGGAGGTCCAACGGAAGTGAAACAGTCAGTCGGGAGTGAAACTAGCCTCAAATAAGGGAGAATCGGAGCTAACTGAGTGTAACTGAAGTGGAACTGCAGTGGTAGGTGAAGAAGTGCACCCTTCTCTGGCAGTAGGTGAGAAGTGGGTGCCTTCCTGACTAGGAGGGCTAAAACTCTGAAGTAAGTGGCTCCCGGGTGCTAGAATAAGGTGGCTAAGGTGCTGGAGGCATCAACCTGGTGACTGGGATGCATGCAAAGTGCATGCAAACCCTAGAATTTGCATGCAAACCCTAATTGCATGCAAGATCCTGAAAAAGATGATGTGGATATCCGAACAATCCATTGAAAAATATCTATTATAATTCCATATCAGATTGATCTTGAACTTTGTCCAAGTTGACATATGAGTCATGAAGATCAAAATTTGTATCCAACCCTTCAGAATCATTATAAGATTGTCGAAAACAACATCTACACCTTCTAGTGCTAAGTCATCATCGATATAGTCATCATCATTGAGATGTGATTCAATGACTATCTAGTCAACTAGTTGATTCCCCCCTTCGTCTAAGTACACTTCTTCCTCCATCTCTCTAGATACATCTTCTTCTTCTTAATCATAAACATCTTGATATTCAAGCAAAGTATACTTTACGAGCTGACCTCTTAGATCAAATCTAACAACAAATGACCAACCTACTCTACCTAGCACCTCTGGAAAAAAAATACTTGCTCACATTGACTTGGAAGTACATATGGATCTACATTTGTCTCATACATATTAGTATTAATCATGGTAAATCCATTTTCATGATCAATAACCATCCTTTCATCACCTTGCAACAACAATTTGTACCACCTCACCTTAAAGAGATCCACTTTGAAGGATTTAAAGTCTATATCCAATATGTTTTCCAAATATCTGTAGTACCTCAAATACGATGTGACTGGATGTCTATCACCCTTGTGGGAAATATTTGTAACTTGGAAAATTGCAGTTATACCACTATCACATGTGTTCCTCCTATCATCCAACTGTTTGGTGCAATATTTTTTGTCATTGCACCACATAGCCTTATGATGTTTCACCTACATTCTGGACATGTTATAAATGGATTTTCAAGAATTGGTAAGTATATGTATAATATAATTTGCAAGAAAAGAGGCGTTTGGCTCCAAGAATTCGATTCGAAGGAGTACGTTTGGTTGCAAGACTGATGGCGTGAGGTTGTGAAATGGGCTCCATTACGAATCGACGGAGTACTTTTGGCTTGCTGTTGGAGGGATCCTGAGTGCGCAGGTATAAGGCAGAGAACTAGTGCCAAGATAATGTGTAGGCCAGCCGATCCCCTTCAGACACTGGACTGATGCAAGGCGAGCTCGATTTACTGGAAATGGGTGTGGAGAACGTGCAGATATGAAGACCTGGGCATACATTCGCTGGCATTGCTGAGCATTGACTGATTTGGAGCTGGAAGGCATACTGACGGGGATAGCAGTGGGATTAGAAACCTTGCTGTGGCCGATTCGGTGCTGATTGGGTGGGGGATAGGGCTCTGGAGACTCTTTACTGTCTGTCCTGTTGATCTGGGGTGTAATGGCAAGCAGTTATGAGCAGGAGGTGGACTACACCTCGGATGGAGAATGTGCCAGAGGGATTTTCGACCTTGGAACATACGCTGCAGTGGCTTCTGGGTCGAGGGCATCAACGGGATCACCCTTGCCTGGCAGGGCGACAGGGTTCTTTCCTGGGCCTGAGGATGAACGGCCAGACTTGGCGGACCTGTTAGGACGGACACTACAACCACAATTGGGGAATTTCACAAACTTCCCAACCTGCTCGGATACCTTATGTGTGGAGGGGATGGACACTATGACTAGAAGTGGCAGACGGAGGAAGGATCTGGGTGGTGGTGTGATATCAGATGGGAATTTGGCTCGGTCTGTGGAATCTGGTGATTCCGTTGACAGGGGACAGGGTAGGGGAGGATTGGGTTCCTCTTCCAGTGGACACATAGCAGGAGTAACTGGGGGTGGAGATGCCTCCATACTAGCTCCTCGTGCCGGGATTTCTACGAAGGCAGAATTACACAAAAACACTGCTAAGAAGGTCAAGGAACGGAAGCGGAAGGATAAGCTAGTGCTGGGCGTGGATGTATCGATTGAGGAGGCTGAAGATTTCTCAAAAATTGCAGTGGTTGGCCATGTCCGTGGTAAAAGACTTGGACAAGGTTCTCTCCAGCGTTGGGCATCCGAGCAGTGGAAAGATATCGTGGCTACTGCACCTATTGTTCGGGTTTTAACGAAAGGATGGTTCTTCTTCATCCTTTCGAATATTGGGGAGGTTGATGCTGTCTTACGCCAACATTGGTCAATGTTGGGCGTACCTATTATCCTGAAACGTTGGTCTCCTTTCTTTGATTCCAAACAGGAGAAAATTGACAAAGAACCGTTATGGGTGAAGCTTCCGGGGTTTCCCATGCACCTATGGAATGAAACACGGTTTGCAGCGATTGGGAACTACCTTGGAGACTATGTATGCTCTGATTATTCCCATATTGAAACAGGCATTTACACAGTGGCAAAGATTTTGGTTAACATCGATCTTCGATTGGGATTAACAGCTGAGATCAATGTACAAACGAAGGATGGGGCTTTCGTTCAAATACTGGACTATGCGGGTGTACCGTTTAGGTGCCACCGCTGTCACACATTTGGACACTTGGTTGCCTGTTGCCCACTTTCATTTAGGGTCAGACCGAAGGTTATGGCAGCAGCTGCTGATTGCACTGAAAAGGTGGTGCACACATCGGCGATGGGAGATGCAACTATCGAGCCTCCATCTGGCAATTGGACAGAATCTCCGGTGGTACCCGATGTACTGAGTGGGCAGCAGGGATCCAAGGAACTTTCTGCAAACAAGGGGTTGGATGTTCCTGGGAACATGGAAACCGCTGAAGCAGGGGCAAATATGGGTACCACGACACCATTGACGCGGACAGCATCCAGAAAGCTCCAGGAGAAGCTAACTATCCGTCGGGGCTCATCTTCGAACAACTTGGGTTTGCCTCCTTTAACCTCTGCTGTTCCTTTAATTAATGACCCTATTGTTTTGAGGGAGGATTGTCTTGGGACATCTTCTCCGGATCGATCTGCTCATTGTACTGTTCTGGATAGTGTATACACACCGTCCATTGTTTCTACTAAACACTCTCCCAGCACTGGACGTAGTATCCGATATGCTCTCCGAAACAGGATGATCAATGCTGATGGCTCGGGGGGTAAGGGACTTGCTGAAATGGCTGGTAGGGTTGGGGGGAAAGGGAGGGGCAGAAAATCTCATTTGTCAATAGCTCAAGAGCGGGCAAAAGTTGATCTAGTCATGGGTACACAATCCACTATCGAATGGGCACTTAGAGCAGCGAAAACCCAGGAAGGGGGTTTCATATGAAATTATTGTCTTTCAACTGTCGTGGGTTGGCGAGTCCCATTAAAAAATCGTCACTTCGGAGGTTGGTGGATTTAAATCAACCGGATGTCCTACTGTTACAAGAAACTTTGGGTGGCAGTGAGGAGGTTGTTAGGGCACTGGAACTATTGCTACCTGGTTGGAAGTTTGTTGGTGTGGATGCTCGTGGACGCTCTGGAGGGCTGGCCACAGGGTGGAAGATGAATAGTTGCAGAATTGATTGCTCTTGGGGCATTCCCTCTGGTATTGGATTGGAAGTTTGGGATGCATCGTTGGGGAGGAGGATCACAGTTCTCAATATCTATGGGCCCTATCTCAACAGGGTTGGATTCTGGGACTCTTTGTTTAGTATGGACATCTTTGCTGGAAGGGATGTGATATTGGGTGGGGATCTCAACCTTTCACTGGGGACTTCTGAAGTTTGGGGGCCTCGGGCTGCTTCGGATCCACTTGCAAATTATTTCATACAAGCCTTTGCAAGGCTGGACCTCCTTGACATACAACCTACCAGGATAACCCCTACATGGAGGAATAAGAGAACAGGGGATCAACGGGTGGCTAAGAGGCTGGATAGGTTTCTGGTAACTGATGTGTTGGCTTTGGGAGTTGATATGGTCAAGCAATGGGTTGGGACTGGGGGGGTTTCAGACCACTACCCAATCCTGCTGGAATTACGAGGAGGTAGAGAAAAACCCCCCAGCCCATTCAAATTCAATCCTAGCTGGTTGAAGGATGCGGATTTTCTCAAATTAGTACAGGATCAGTGGGTTCATCGAACACCGGAGTCTCTGCGGCATGCGGGGGAACACTTTCAACACAATCTCAAGCGAATTAAAGAGGTCACCATTCTCTGGGCCTCTGAAAAACGAGGGAAGGATGAACAAAAGTTGAGGGAGGCTGAGATGAATATCAATAGACTACTACACTGCAGGGGCTTGGGTTATCTGGATGAAGTGCAGAAAGGTGAGCTGTTGAATTGGGAATGCTGCAGAAATGTGATTCTGTCTGATAGAGAAGAGATGTGGAGAATGAAGAGCAGGGCGCTCTGGCTACAGTGTGGGGACGAGAACACAAAATTTTTTCAAGCCTATGCAAAGGGGAGAAAAGATACAAACTCTATCTGGGAACTATCCTCTTCTGAAGGGGAACTGATCTCCAGCTTTGATGGTCTGGCTGATATGGGAGTAAGACACTTTGGAGAATTATTCACAGCACAACCTGGGGCCTCTATTGCTGAGGTCATACGAATGGCTCAGCTCTTCCCTCATTTTGTGGGAGAAGAGGAGAACATTATGTTGATGGCAGAGGTGTTGCCGGATGAGCTTTCGCAGGTTATGCACTCCTTCCAGAAAGATAAGAGCCCGGGGCCCGATGGGTGGCCTATTGAATTTTTCTTGGGTTTCTTTGATTTGTTCGGGGAAGAACTTTTGGATGTGGTGGAAGAATCTAGAAAGGCTGGATTTATTCATGGACCCTTCAATTCGACCTTTTTAGCTCTCATACCCAAAACGGACAAGCCTGAAAGCTTTGATGCATTCAGACCTATTTCTCTCTGCAACTGCATCTATAAGATTATTTCAAAGGTTATGGCGAGGAGACTTAAGATTATCATGTCTCAGCATATCTCTAGTGAACAGTTTGGGTTCTTGGAAGGCCGGCAAATTCACGAGGCCATTGGAGTTGCACAGGAAGGAATACACACTATGAAGGTGCAGAAGCAGAAGGGTGCTGTGATCAAAATTGATCTCTCCAAAGCATTTGATCGGGTTAGCTGGCTCTATATCCGATTACTTCTAACACACCTGGGCTTCTGCTATGAATTTATACGATGGATTATGGCCTGCATCTCCACAGTGAGCTTTGCTGTTCTGATAAATGGTTCAGCGAGTCCATTCTTTCACGCTGGCAGGGGCCTACGACAAGGATGCCCACTGTCACCGCTTTTATTTCTCCTTGTAGCTGAAGGACTCAGTCGATTTATTTTAAAAGCAAAAGCTGAAGGTTCTTTTCGTGGCATTTCCATCTCACAGGTGTTGTATATTACTCACCTCCTTTTCGTTGATGACATCCTGATTTTTTGTGATGGATCGAGACAGGATATCGATAAGGTCGCTGAAGGTCTCATTTTGCTACAAAAGGCAGCGGGTATGTTAGTTAACAATGAAAAATCAACGATCTCGTGCTCTCATCTAACCAAGCTGGAGATTCACAGATTGGCATTGAGACTACCCTACAGGACTTTTGATTTTGATGCTGGTTTAAAGTACCTTGGCTTTCACTTAAAACCGAATGCATATTTGAAAGCTGACTGGCACTGGCTCATTGCTAAACTAGAACTGAGACTTCGTGGATGGAGTCACAAATGGCTATCGAGGGTAGGGAGGCTGGTTTTGGTTAAATCAGTGTTGGAAGCGATTCCTGTGTATTGGATGTCACTCGCTTGGATTCCCAAAGGAGTCTTGGAGCTGATCCGGAGGTTGTGTTTTGCCTTTCTATGGAAGGGTAAGGGTGATAACCGTGCTTTGGTGTGGGTCAGATGGGATAAGATTGCGGTCCCCAAAGCACTGGGAGGATGGGGCCTAAAGAATATTTTCCTTTTTGCTAAAGCCTTGGGGGCTAAGGTGGCATGGCGTCTCATACAAACTCAGAGCCTCTGGACTAGAGTGGTGTACCATAAATATATTGCTCCACTAACTCTTCTCGAATGGATTCGGCAGGGCAATAAGACGCGGGCAAATTGCTCTTTGGTCTGGAAAGCGGTGGTGTAACATTTTCATCTGATTGGGTCTGGCTTAGTTTGGAGAATCGGCAATGGGAGATACACTCGAATTGGACTGGATCCCTGGGTAGGCTGTAGCGGTGGACATGTCCTACCGGAGGCTTTAAGGAATTTTCTGGCAGCCAGAGGTTGTCACTTTCTGGCTGATATTGAACAACCGGGATCATCCACTCTATGGCAACAGGGGTGGATCTCTGCACAGCAACTTGAGATTCCAGATGACTTGCTTGGTGCTTGGGAGAATTATATTCGGATTTTAAGATACACTAATATTCGCCTCACAAATCGGATTGATGAATTAATCTGGGAACACCATCCATCTGGTAAATACACTCCTAAACATGGATATATTCAGCTGAATGTGAATATACATAACAGGGATTTGGTGTGGTGGTGGAAACATCTGTGGACACTTAAGTGCCCGGGGAAAGCTAAACTACTCTCTTGGGCTATATTGGAAAATAAGGCACCGACATGGGACATTCTGCAGAAGAGATTCACTCAGGGGCCGGGGTTCTGTCCTCTTTGTAGGGAAGCAGAAGAGTCAAATTCACATATATTTGTTCACTGTAGTTTCACACAAGCTGTATGGGCTGCCACTTGCAAACATCTGGCGCTCAATGTGAGTTGGTGGGGAGTGGACTTTCCCGACGCCTTTCAACAGTGGTGGACATCTCTCAAGCATCCCACTTTTCGGGCTGTCCCCTGTATTCTCGCCTGGGGCATTTGGATCACTCGAAACAAGATCATATTTCAGGATTGTCGGGTCCCTCTGGAGCAGGTTGTGGCACAAGCGGTGGCTGTTTTACTACACTTCAAGTCATCCATAAAAGCGATTAGCATTAGAACTGTGATCATGGAATTCATAGATAAATCCATGCCGTGGGCTTATTTTGATGGCTCATCTATTAACCAACAATCAGTGTGTGGTGGAGGTGGTGTTCTACACAAAACAGAATCCCATTATTTTCATATAATGGCTGGTTTGGGGAGTGGTTCAAATAACTACGCTGAACTTATGTCACTTAAACTACTGATGCTTTTCGCACTTGAACAAGGATGTCTAACACTCCAGATTTTTGGAGACTCTCTAATTGTTATCGAATGGGCCATGGAGCGCACACAATGTCATGTGATGATACTCTTACCAATATTGGAGGAGATATTACGGTTAAAACAGGCTTTTAACTGCATTACATTCACCCATGTCTACAGGGAGCGAAATGGGACGGCTGACCAGCTATCTAAAGAAGCACAATCTTTGATTTTTGGCACATGGAGGATCACGATTCATTCTACAGAAGGCATCTACAGCTATACCCACAGGCCCTTCTTTGGGGAAATTGTGGATCATATGGAGAATTAGACCAAATTTTGACAGAATTTAAACAACTGCTGATTGGATACATTTTTGAGACAGAATATATTTTTGCTGTATTGACAGAAGTTAAATGCCTGCGGATTGGATAAATATTTATGAGACAGTGATTGTGGACAGTATAAACTTTGCGAGCTGTAGTGGATACAGATATTGGACAGACATCAGTTTGGAATGTATCGAGTATGGACATAATATTTGTTGTATGAGTTTTGTTCTTTTGTGAGAGCGAGTTTATTTCTGTTGTATGAGTTTCTTTTGTGAGAATATTTTTGTATTAGATTGGATACAGACAGTGTGACTGTAGCGAGATAATAACTCAGATTTCTGCTGAGTTTCAGAGTTCTTTGAGAGCGATCTGCGGCTTATTGGCTATAATGCTGATTGGATACAAACAGTGTGGACTGTAGCGAGATGTAATAACTCAGATGCTGAGTGACTACTTTCAGATCTGTGATATTGTAAGGGACAATTGACAGTCATTCGGTGGACTGATTGGCCTTATGGACAGTATATGTTGACAATGTAGGGATCTCTAAGATTCTATTACATGTGCAGAATGTAATTTTGTTCTCTAATGAAATAAAATTACGACTTTTTCCTAGGAAAAAAAAAAAAATTGCAAGAAAAAAAATCAATTATCGGATTTGCAATATAAAAATGGAAGTTAGATATTGCTTACATTTCTATCTTTGCACCATATGCTATATCAATTTCCTACTGGGTTGAATATGTATCATGATCCAAATAATATTTTTTGATCAACTCTGCCACCCTTGTCCATGGTAACGAACTGTAAACTTCTTCACACCATTCTATCCATAACTTCATCCAATCAAGATTAATTGCAACATATAAATGAATTGCATCCCACTCTATACTACCTAGAACAATGACAAATTAAAGATTTAGTTAAACAACCAAGCTACTAACCAATCTACCAAAATCATGTATGGATATATTAAATACAATACAATATTTTACCTTTCACTTTTCTCCATATGCCTTTCCCAAAGAACACCTCCCCTTCAAATTTATTTGTGGAATTGGCATTCCAAAGGAGCGACACATCCATATTGTAAGTTTTAAACCTTAACAGTGAAGTACAAACATATATCGATTCTTAAGCATTTACAGAAAATACACAATGGCACACACATTACACAGAGATTTTCACCTGGAAACCCTTAACCGGGAAAAAACCAGCAAAACTTAGAGCCGCATAGCTCCTTTTTCATTATATGTTTATTTTACATGTACAATACAATAAATGGTATTCTGCAGCATCTAAAACCCTAATTCGTTTACCCGAATTAGGTTACAACCCTAATTCCTTTTACCGGAATTAGATAGAGTACAATGGGTCGAAAATCGCGAAAAAGCAAAAAGCAACCATGTACTAGTGCCGTAGGGATCGTGTTGTACACGCAGCGACCATGTGAAGAGATATAACATACCCAACACATATCACCCACTACTTGGGGTAAGTAATCCCTAAAATATACCATGGATTGATATAACATGTAGCCTTCAACCATCGAGCCTTCTGGAGGTGATCTTTGTATAACAAAGGCCTTTAATGCTTTCAAGTGCCTCTCCACCAAACACATTGACCTTGTGTGTATGGGTCCACATATTTCAATCTCTTCCACTAGGTGTATGAGGTAGTGTTCCTATGCATTGAAAAAGGTTGGAGGCGGATACTTTTGCATCTCACACATTAGTTGAGGAATTTGTCTTTTCCAATACTTGATATCTTCTTTATGCATTTCGTTAGGTGACAACCATCTACAAGTATTTGTTGTGTCAACATTAAAATATATAAGGCAAGCACATCAAGTATTGATAGTGTATACAATCAATAATTCAACTACAACTTTATATATACCTTGTGTACTTGCCAAGATCATAAATAACCTTCTTTATGTTGTTTTTAAATCTATTAGGCAGAGCTAGAGGTAGAACATACTGCAACAAGGAGCAACACATATTACTAACAAATAAGGTATACATCGTCACATATAATTTGAATAGAGATAAACATGATTTTTTTTCCAAGGATTTTTTCACATGTGGTTCACAAACCCCCCAGCGGGGCTGCTATGTCCACTGTAAGAAATCACAGGGGCACCCAAAGGGGCCACACACCATTCATTTTGATTAACAGAGCTAACCCAATGTGGACATCAAGTGAGACCCTTATATAGCGATGTATATCCACCCAGGGATTTGACCTTGACACCTTCTGCTCACAACTTAGAGCACTCAACCACGCACCAACCATGTAAGCTAACACATCGGGCTAAGAGATAAACATGAATTACCAACAAATAATGTATATATCATAAAATAATCCAAGTTGCAAAACATTGATTTTTGATAAATGTATGTCAATCATGAGTTTTAACCCCATCGAAATCACCTTGCTTTGTTAATATATTACTTATACTTGAAGAAAAACCAGTGGGAAATTTTATCTTTCATACAACCTCTTTTACAGGAACTCTCTCTTGTTCTATTAATAACAATGGAAGATTGGTGGAATTCCCACTAACATAGAAACTATTCAAATGTTGCAATCAGTTGGATTGTTGAATGCCACTTATAAATTTTGCAATTTTTTCCTTACTATTCCTCCAATCTATAATTTTCCAAAAGCACTTTGTGAAATTCTTTCAAATATGCATTGTGTCAAAAAAATGAGCTACTTGTACCTAGGTGCTCATAATATGGAAATCAACTTAATTGGGCACAATATCATTTCAAACCCTATGGAAGTTGACCATGACGACCTTTGAGAAGTATCAATCAAATATTAATATTTTTTATTAATCATGGTAAGTATGGAAATATGAAAGTAAGTACAAGTGACCAAGAACAAAGTACTAAATACAAACAAATAATATTGCTTACCATGGATCTTTTGAAATTCCTTTTTCCATAGTCGAGGCATCATTCTTTGTGGTTTTTTTCCATTATCTTCCTTCCCATTAAAGTCATTTTTTTTT
Source organism: Larix kaempferi (assembly GCA_027924585.1). Lineage (NCBI taxonomy): Eukaryota > Viridiplantae > Streptophyta > Pinopsida > Pinales > Pinaceae > Larix > Larix kaempferi. The sequence goes on from BSBM01000141.1 coordinate 4,489,808, forward strand.
GTAATCCAATACATATGATCCTTATAGAGAGAATGCCTAACTCATTGCACGCCTCCTTTCTTAAACTTCTTAAACGTTTAGATTTGTTATTGGACCACATATTGAACATGCTATTAATTTTTTATCTTTAATTTGGAAATGCAATAGTACTTGAAATCATATAACGATCATACACATACGAAATCACATTCGACACATGAATTTACCTTGGGGAAACCATCTCTAACTTGAGGGAGAAAACCCCAACAAAATATTCCTTAGTATTATGATATATAGAAGAGAATGTCTTTTACATCAAGCACCCCCATTGCAATTACAGAGCAAGAGAAAGATACAAAAGAGAGACTTAGAATAATATCCTGCACAAAGAGAAGTGGATTGCCTTCAAGAGAAAAGAGAATTCACTTCACATTTGATTCATCAATCCTATATAACATATTTATATATTCTTCTCATGCATCGGATTCTATTTTTATCTTCTAACTTCAGGATGAACTCACCCTCCATCTGGATGCATCAATCTTGCATGAAGAAGTGCGCCCCACTTCTCACGCAATGCATTAAATCACTGAACTGATTCTTAGGATGAATGCGCCCCTTAACTGAAATCTTGCCCACTTAGTTAGGTGTATAACATAAGTGTCATCATGCAAGTGTCGCAACTCAAGTGTTGTAACTCAATTGTGGGCATGCAAACACTTAGTTAACTAGATATTATTTGTTATCACTTAGTTAACTCTTTTAACTTATTCTTCCTTGTTAACATCATTGTAGTGATCAATTCGAGTTCTCCTTTGATTTACTGAAGTTTAACAATTCGAATGCTCTCTTAATTAATTCTTTATGTGCAATTTGAATTATCTCATATCTGATCACATCTTATTTTTTTTTATCTCTTGTCTTATCTGCATGGTCCACATGTGCCAGCTTAATTATCATATCAAATATACTAAGGATATTTTCCCAATGATGTGATCATATTGTTCTACTATCATTCCAAGTGGTTATATGCTAAAGTAATTCACTTTAGAGGTGTCTAGTCCCTAAAGGATACTTTATAGCTCAACCATGGTTAGTAGTACATCACACACCATCCATGCTTTGACATGCAAAGCATTACCTCAACACATGAGGATCTGTCTTGAGACGCAAGACCTTAGCCTTTACTAGCAAGACTGTACACCATCATCACTTTGACATACAAAACACTTTCTCAACATATGAGGGTTATCCATTATTGAGTCCAACTCAAGATTCTTATCCAAGTTTCTCGAGTCCAACTTAGGCTCCTATAAGGCACTACCTCAACACACGAGGCTCAATATTGACACACAAGATTAACCTGGAGAATGAGTCATGATGTTGTAACTTTAACACTCCCTCTCAGTGAGGGATGCATTCTCTGCCATACCAAGCTTATCCCAGAAGTACCTATACTTCGTCATGGACATAGGCTCAGTCAACATACCTACTATTTACTCACCAATAGAAATGTATTGAAGTCTTATGACACCTATATAGACCATGTCTGTGATGTAGTGATACTTCATCTCAATGTGTTTTGATTTGTCATGAAACACAGGGTTTTTGGAGAGCTTAATGCAACTTTGTTTGTCAGAGCGAATGACAATAGTCTCAAGATTCTCATTGAACAACCCAACAAGTAGATTCCTAAGCCACACGAATTATCGATAGGTGGTACTAACTGGAATATACTCTGCTTATGTAGTACTATGGGCTACAAATCCTTGCTTCCTGCTGGACCAAGAGATCATTCTTGATCCCGAGCTAAAACAAAATCCGTATGTACTCTTTCGGTCCACAATACTAACACCCCAGTTAGATTCGGCATATCCATGTAGCATCACTCCACCACTAGAAGCGTATCTAAGTCTATAAGCAATAGTACCTTGAAGGTATCTAAGCACATGCTTGGTAGCAACCCAATTTCTATGTCTTGGATCAGACATGAACTGACTCAAGATACTCATTGCATAACATATGTTCGGTCTATTATTTATCAAATACATCAAGGAACCAATGATTTGTATATACATGGTAGGATCCACTAGATCCAGTCCAGAATCTGACTCATGTAACTTATTTAGATTAGAAATCATAGGAGTATACATGGACTTATAGTCCATCATACCAAATCTACGCAATACATCAACTATGTACTTTCCTTGTGAAAGAAAGATCTCATCTTTCCTTTTCCAAACTTCTAGACCAAGAAAATAGTGCATAAGACCTAAGTATTTCATTTCGAACTAAAAAGTGATCTCCCTCTTGCACTGAGCTATCTGTTGTTCCTCTCCATTAAGGAACAAGTCATCAACATAGAGAACCAAGATCAGAGGACGGTTCTTCACAACTTTGAAGTATAGTTTGGGGTCAGCTTCACTTTTGGAGAATCCCAAGCTTGGAAGATAGTTGTCGATCCTCGAATACCAATCCCTCGGGGATTGCTTAAGCCCATACAAGGCTTTCTTAAGTTTGCATACATGGGACTCCTTCTCATGAATTACAAACCCCTCAGGTTGTTGTATGTAAACCTCTTCCTCAACCTCACCATTGAGGAAGCCTCAACCTCACCATTGAGGAAGGCAGTCTTAACATCCATCTGGTGAAGTTTCCAATCCAAAACTGAAGCAAGGTAAATTATGGTTTAGATAGTAGTATACTTTGCCATAGGAGAGAATGTCTCATCATAATCTATCCCTTATTTATGTGAGAAACCCTACAAATCTTGCTTTATATTTTTTAATACTTCCATCAACTGCATGCTTGATTTTATAAAGCCACTTGGAAGTTACTACAGTCTTCCCTTCTGGTTTAGGAGCCACTTCCCATACGTCATTATGCATGGTGGATTTGTATTCGTCTACCATGGCATCTTTCCATACTAGCTTCTTGGGAGCTTCTTCATATGTAGAGGGTTCCAAATCTTTGATGTGACTCATCTGTGCTACATATCCTGAAAATATTTCAAATCTTTTTCACTCTCTAAATGATCCTCGAGGAGCTCCATGTTTTTTTCCCCTTGCAGAATGTCTCTACACCATGTAGATTTCCTCTTAGCAAGAGGTTCATCAGGAAATATTTATACTAGTTCTATTGGCTCTTCAAAATCAAGTGGTTCTAAGGACTCTTTTGGATTCTCCCTCTCAACATCTGAAAGGGGAGAATCAGAAGCTATATCCTCCATCATGGGAGTCTCATGCTCCTCCATATATGAATCATACTGAATTTCTTTAGAGCGCTTGAAGGAAGCTTCTTCATGAAATGTTACATCTCTGCAGACTTCAATGTTCCTTTGTCCTGGAACATAGATTATGTAAGATTTGGAGGATTCAATGTATCCAACAAAGGTTCCCTTCTTTCTGGATGAATCCATCTTTTTCCTCTTCTCATTTGGTACGTGAATATAGGCAGGACAACCGAAAATCTTCAAGTGCCCAACATCTAGTTTTTCACTAGTGAAAAATTCTCCAGGAGTCTTTTCTCCCAAGATAGGACGAGGGATTTTGTTCTGAATATAAACAACATTGTTGGAGGCTTCTTCCCAAGAGGATTTGGGAAGATCCTAATCACACATCATGGATTTCGCAGCCTCACATTGTTATGTTCTTTATTTCATCGAACCCATTTTGCTGGGGGTTGTAGGGTACAATTAGTTGTCTTTTTATTCATGCATCTCGATAGATATCAATGAAGTCATGAGACTCATACTCTCCTCCATTATCCGATCTCAAAGCACGTATGTGATTTCTAGTTTGGTTCTCAACTAGTGCTTTAAACTCTTGAAACTTGTTGAAAGTTTCACTCTTTTCCTTCATAAAATAAATCCATGACTTTCGGGATAAGTCATCTATGAAAAGCACATAGTACATATAACCACTCAAGGATGGTGCTGACATAGGACCACATAGATCTGAATGGATAAAGTCAAGTATCCCTTTGGATCTTTTGGTACTACTTGGAAAACTCTTCTTAATGTGTTTGCCAAGAGTTGTTGACCAATGCGACCTTGGTCGACAGGGGTTCGCCTCACTCTCAACACAAATCGCAGTCTCCCTGGGCACCGGCCCGGGCAGTTTTGAGCCCGCCCAGCAACACCCGTAGAGTGGATGAGGTCTCATCCGAGGCGTCCAGGAAGAGCAGACGGAAGCATGTTTCCGCCGAGGGAGGAGGAGAGTTGTGGCTGCACGGACTAGCTCTATTGCAGTACTTAAGCATAAACTTTAAACATTCGACATGGATTTATAACATATTACTTAATCGTAGCATTTATCATCATAGCAACAGTAAGCATACATTGCATCAAGAAAATATAACAATATTCATATATCGCAACATTGCACAAAGATCGTACCAAAACATCATCATTGTATTACTGTCACAGTCATATACCAGAAGCAAAACATAGATATCCGGATGCATACATCTCCTTATCTCTCACCCACTCCCTATTGTATCTCTTAACACTTACAACTCTCATCTATTTATAGGCTTCTGCCATTACAATGTTCGTCCACTTACTAATGACTTCCTAACGGACACTATGGAAAAATGACCCAATATCTAACTGACTCGGTCCAAATGACCCAAAAATATGCATACCGCGATACAATTGACTCAACATTACATAACATGTGGTCCAAGTGACCCAAAACCCGCCAACTGCGGTATACTTTAACAAAAAATACTCCTTCTGCGCCCTCATCTAATGTGTCGCAGCGTCGACAGTGCTGCGACATTTCCTCATCGAACCGCCTGCCAACAGGAACCATTTGTTAACCAACGCGACCTCGGTCGATAGGGGTTCCCCTCACTGTCAACACATACTGCAGTCTCCCTTGGCACCGGCCCAGGCAGGTTTGAGCCCGCCTAGCAACACCCGTAGAGTGGATGAGGTCTCACTCGAATCATCCAGGAAGAGCATACGAAACCATGTTTTCGCCGAGGGAGGAGGAGAGTTGTGGCTGCACGGACTAGCTCTATTGTAGTACTTAAACATAAAATTTAAACATTCGACATAGAGTTATAACATATTACTTAATCGTAACATTTATCATCATAGCAACGGTAAATAGACATTGCATCAAGAAAATATAACAACATTCATATATCACAACATTGCACAAAGATCGTACCAAAACATCATCATTGTATTACTGTCACAATCATATACCAGAAGCAAAACATAGATCTCCGGATGCATACATCTCCTTATCTCTCACCCACTCCCTATTGTCTCCCTTAACACTTACAACTCTCATCTATTTATAGGCTTCTGCCATTACAATGTTTGTCCACTTACTAACAACTTCCTAACCGACACTATGGAAAAATGACCCAATATCTAACTGACTCGGTCCAAATGACCCAAAAACCCGCATACCACGGTACAATTGACTCAACATTACATAACATGTGGTCCAAGTGACCCAAAACCCGCCAACTGCGGTATACTTTAACACAAAATACTCCTTCCACGCCCTCATCCGATGTGTCGCAACGTCGATAGTACTGTGACATTTCCTCATCAAACCGCCTGCCAACAGGCCCCCAACACAATCTTGTGGCTCGCCCTTGAGCCACGTCAACTGTTGGACATCATACACATCAACTGTTCTTGCTGTTTGGAGCACGTGGTGTGGTCTTGCTCCTTCGACTACACTGATCATTGTCTCGCTATTTTGTAAGTCTTACCCAAAAGTGGGGATCCCCCGACTTGCTGTCATGTATGTCTCAAACTCATCCTCGAGTCTCTGTGAATGGTACATACAGGAAAGAAAAGAGGACGAACAGTACCAAAGTGAAAAATCAGCAGATGAATTTGGCACATCTGTTTCGCACCGGCAAACGACTCCTACTGTGGGCGGGTAGCTACCACCCCAACCATCTCATGGGTCGAGAAGAGCACAATCCTTCGAACAACTACTACGTACTTAACCATGCTGGACCGGTCCTCGGCTCGGGCATAACACAGTGTAAGTGCACCCACCGTATCAAGGTGCTCAGTGACACTCGTCGTTCAGGCTCACAGGGCCCCTGGGGTGCAGCCACAAGAAATGAAGTGAAGCATTTCCACAGCCTCCTTGGAATTCCTCACAACTCAACTCGCAAACTGACCAAACAACATAACCACTCCATTTCGGAATGACTTCTTTGTAGCGCGCTACCAGCTACCTTGGCTACTTATAGTCGGACCATTCCTGGGTCACGGCGGTGGGAATGATGCCCCATTACCTCGCATCTGCGTGTGTAATCCCATCAACTGATGCAGCGGGTGGTGACCATAGTGCCACCAAAGATCCCACGTGCCGACGTGTGAGCAATCTCCTCACATCTTACTGAACGTACCGGCCCAGCGTGACATTTGCAAAACATGCCGTCGTCATGTGGTAACCACGCTGAATCTATCAGGCACAATCATGTATAGGGATGATGGGAAGTGGTCGCAAGATGTTAGCGCGACAGTAGTCACAACACTGCCCCGTACCCCCCAAATCCTCCGTAATCATCACAAAATCCTTCATTAACTCAACAAAATCTGTCGTCGATCCTGGTCACAATGCTGCCATGTGTCTCTGACTGCTTCAAACTTGCGGCACAAGCTTCCCTGCTTGCGCATTCCTTCTTCTATTAGTGTGCCATCATCCACCAAGCAACCTGCAATGCACTCTCTCTCTCTCTCTTTTTTTTCCGATGCGACTCAGACATCGCATTGTTCCAATCCCGACCGATAGGGATTCAACCTATGACCATTTACCAGCTTGGGGAGCATCGCCCCATCCAACTGCTACAACTGAACTGCTCCTCCTGAAGTAATACTACTGATGCGATATGGACCCAGCCAATGCATCTGCAATTTTCTTGGATGTTTCATAAACTTGCTGTCATATAATAGCACCAAGTCACCATGCTGAAACTGTTTACTTTTGATGTGGCGATCATGCCATGCCTTCTGGCGATCCTTCTCCACCCCTTGGTGAAAGCCAATGATAAATCGATCCTCTTCCAGATGCACCAATTGTGCTAGATGTTCATCTAATGCTGAGACATCATCCGTGCCCATAACGGCCGCAATTCGTAGACTTGGAACAATGTACTCCATTGGCATAATCGCTTCCTTCCCATATACCAACTTAAAAGGTGTCTGACCAGTCAACCTTTTACATGTGGTGCGATAGGCCCACAACACTGCTGGGATTTTCAGATCCCAGTCATCGCGGTTCGCATTGCACGCCTTGGTCAACTCATGCTCCAATACATTGTTAAACGCCTCCACTGTTCCATTCACCTGTGGGTGATAGGGTGTACTCTTCTTATGTTGTATCTGCAACTCCTCCATCAATGCGCTGATGGTGCGATTAAGAAAGTGGCTGCCTTGATGACTCGACAAAATCTTGGGGGAACCAAAACGAGTGATAATGTGATCAAACAAAAATCGAGCAGCCGTCGCCGCGGAACAATCAACTACGAGTGTCGCCTCGGCCCATCGGGTCAAATACTCTGTCGCCATGATGATGTACCATGCACCCATACGTTTCCCTGGTGGAGTGATCGGCCCAAAATCCACAGCCCATTTTTCGAACGGTTGCAATGTCACTTCAGGTAGTAGCAGCATCTCATCGTGTCGGGACAGCTTGCCAATTCACTGACAAACATCGCAAGACCGTGCATAGTCTGTCGCATCATTATGTAATGTGGGCCACCAAATCCCTGAACATAGTACCTTCCTGGCAGTCTCCCAATCGCCATAGTGTCCTCCCGCTACTCCACCATGTGCCTCAGCCAATATGTGTGCTTTCTCATGTGGCAAGACACATCTACGCAAAATCTCATCAGCACCCAATTTATACAATTCTCCCACGATTAGCTGAAAGTCAGCAGCCTTGAAAACCAACTGCTTCTTCTGAGTAGTGGTAAAGTCATCGGGCGCGGTGCCGGTTACCAGAAACTGAAGGATGTCATCAAAATATTGATCAGTGGTGGAAACTTTAAATAGTTGGGCATCCGACAACCCGTCTTCGATATTAGTCAGTTCCTCCCCTGTGTCAATCCGTGATAAATGATCTGGTCTAGCATTCAACTGCCCCGGTTTCACAATGACTTCAGAATCAAACTCCTGAAACAAAAGTATCCAACGACATATCTCCCCCCCCAACACAGGCTTATTGACCAAGTATTTCAATGCAGAATGATCAGTGAACATTCTAAAGTGTCCACCCAACAAATAATGCCTGAATTTCTACATCGCGTAAACCATGGCCAGACCTTCCCGCTCCGTGGTAGTGTAATTTCGTTCTGCAGAGGATAGCTTCTGACTGGAAAAAGAAATAGGATGATCAAGGTCGCCTTCTCCAGGTTGAGCCAACACAACACCTAATGCAATCGATGAAGCATCAACATCGACATGGAATTCCTTACTCCAGTCCGGAAAGACCAAGATCGGTGCCGACGCCATCTTTGCCTTGAGCGTTTCGAAGCTATCCTGACATTCCGGGCTCCACTGGAATGTCGCATCCTTCTTAAACAAATTTTCCATAGGGGCAGTAATTGCAGCATAACCCCTGATAAACTTGTGATAATATCCCGTATGACCCAAAGTCGCTCGCAATTGCTTAACGGTGGTTGGCGGTTGCAATCCAAAATGAGCGCAATTTTGGCTGGATCAACCAGCAATCCCTGTTTACACATGATATGACCCAGCAATATTCCAAACGGTGCACAAAAAATACATTTCTTCAAGTTCATCAATATCTGGTGTTGTCGGCATCGCTCAAGCATTAACCGCAGATTGGCCAGATGATCACAAATCAACCCATAAACGGTCCAATCAACCATATATACCTGCAAAAACTTCTGAATAAAATCTTTAAATGTGGCAACAGCGACTCGGGAGAATATCGCAGGTGCATTCTTCAAACCAAACGGCATTACTGTGTACTGAAAGCAAGCCCATTCAGTAACAAAAGTTGTCTTATGGGGATCTTCCTTGGCAATGCGAATCTGATGGTAGCCATAGAATCCATCAGTGAATGAGTACATCTCCTGGCCACCCACGCCTTCAAGTACTTCATCAGTAAACGGGGTCGGAAAAGGGTCATGCAAGAAGACATCATTCAACTTCCGTAAGTCGACGCAAATGTGCACTTCACCTATTTTCTTGTCCTACACCACCATAGGACTGATCCATTTGGACTCTTCCATAGGTTCAATAATACCAACATCCAACATGCGATCAAGTTCCGCCTTAACCTTTTCCTTATGTCGCGGATTCAGCCTATAAGGTCGCATTCAGACTGGCTTAGCATATGGTTTTAATGAAATCTTCATCTCTCCTAAATCACCCAGGATTCCCTTCATTTCGGAAAACTTCGTGGGAAACACGTCTTGAAACTCATGAAGTAACTCAGTAACCTTACTCATCATCTCATCATCCCAATAATCCCCAACATTAGCAAACTTGGGAGTAGCCTTTGTGTCGATATTCATCTTGCGAAGCTGCAATGGTTGACCGAACGGATTACTTGGCGCAGTAGGTGGGACCACATCGCGACTTCCTTCAAATTCAGGAATGTTGACATTCCAAGGATCGTCCTCATCCTCTGGCCCACCGCTGATGTTGAATCACTCCATGAGAAACTGCATCTGATAATATGTGTGCAGGTCGACAGGGTAGGCTGCCAGAACAACCTGAAGTACCACGTCGCGGATGAGGTGTAAGGCATTATGGACATTAGGGTTGGCATCCGCAAAAGTGAACGTATGAGTGAAACAAACCATCAACTCCCCCCATGTTGTAATGTCTCAGCGCAACTCGGCTGCAGTGTACCAGGCGCACAGCATATCATCCAAAGTATGGATGAAAGCATGGACCCACTCATCTCTGGGTCACGCTACCCATAATCGTTGGCATTCCATCACATGATCACTGGGATTAGTCCGGCCATCATACTTGCCAATGTGATAAACCTCCGTATCTCTGAACCGAACCATCATCAACCTTCGACACTATGACCAACCATTAATGAATTTCTTATGTGTCGCCCACCAACGTGTTGGAGCAGCCTTCAGTGCTTCCTCCAATACCAGCAATCGTTGTGGTTCTGAGATGTGGTCTTCAAATTCTGTCAAAAAGGTGGTTGGCCAGGAAACCCCTCATAGACAGGAAATGTGATCATTTCTGTCGCAACATGACATAAGGATTGCATAACTAAGCCACATTTTCGGAATGGTACCTCATGCAATCTGTTTTGCCAATGTTTTAAGGCATCATCAGAGTCGGAAGACGCAGATCTCTCGCTGTGCCACTCCAACTCACTCTGGACAGTAGGATGAATATAATCTTCAGAAATATTGAATGCATGGTCCCATCTAGCAGGATCATCATCTTTTACAGGTTCAACGTATCGGCATCCTTCATCCAGATCCAACGGGGCTATGACTCTGAAATCGCGATTCTCAAAGGTCATCATGCGCTTCTTGAAGTTGATTACAGCTCCACTATCGTTAGCCCATCCAATCCCCAATATATCAGGGTAGGAGATTCCTCTCTCAACCACTTAAATGACATCGAAGTCAGCATAAGTCTTCATTCCCTCAATATCGATCATGAGCCGCGGAACTCGCCCAATGGGTGTTACCTTCGCATGGTTAGCCAACCGAAGCTACACAGGAGACCAGCTCAATGGGGGATTCCCCATATTCTACCACTCCTGCTTGGTTAAGATATTAACATCCGAACCAAGGTCAAGAATAATAGAGTCAACATCATATTCACTAATCTGAATATTCATTCGCATCTCCTTGCCAGTCTTCCCTTGCTGCAGGGAGTTTACTGCCGACTCCTGTCATCCTGTCGTAAATCGCTGCAACCATCCCTCAATCTCAACCAGGGAAGCCGGGTCTCGGGCCAATAACAGATAGCTTTCAAGAAACTTTTGCAATGTCCCCGGTGGTGGTGGTCGATCAGCGTCTGATGTAGTATCAAAGACAAGTGGCATATCGCAAACAACAGCCTTACTGCGGTCTTTCTCCAAGGTGCGATGTGCCTCCAGGAATGTCTCTCGCTCTGTATCAATGTCGAAAGGTACTGTATTCTGACCAGCCAACCAAATCAGTGGTTGTGAACTATATTCCCCAGTCGTCTTGCCTCCACGAGTGACAATAGCCACCGAAGCATCTTATGGTCGCGGTTCTGCAGAAATGATCACAATATTTGCACCCTGCATCTGGTTCTGCTGCAAATTCCCCGGTTGATTGACATTTTGATTGGCGTTCGGTGGTGGTCATGGGGGCTGGTTTTGTACTGGTTGTTGTACCTAATTCTGTATTGGTTGTTGTGGTTGGGCTTGATTCTGTAACTGCGGAGCGTTCCCATCCTGCCATCATGCAATCAACCGTGGACAATTCTTAACCGTATGATCATTACCAAAATAAAACGTACACTGATTTTGTAGTAGTGGGAAGTCGCGCTGATAATGCCCCCATACCGCACAGTGGTAACATTGAACAGGTCCATGAACACCTCGGCCTCCTCCTCCATGACCAAATCCGCCACCGCATCTGCCCCTGTAGCCTCCTCGATAGCCGCCCTGCTGCTGGTACTGAGGTTGGTTAAACTGTTGCTGCATCGGTGCTGGTGGTATCCCTTGCCCTTGTGGTGCATACTGCGGTTGCTGTACATACTGTGGCTGAGGGGGAGTCATCTGCATCGGATTATATTGCGGCATGAACTGCTGTGGTTGTTGTTGCTGTGGTGCAAACTACATCTGCGGTTGTGGTAGCGGCTAAGTTACCTGCGGTTGCAGTTGTGGTTGTTGCACGACGCGCTGATTGTCCTTGACGTAGAATGCATCACACATCCTCTCTTGTAGCAACCCATATGCACGGCAATCCTTGTCATCGTGACCCACTGACTTGCAAAATGTACAATAAATATTTCGCGGGGTTGTGACCATTTTTTGCATATACAAGCAATTATCGTGACTATGCCCAAACACCTGACAAATGCGACACCACGACATACTGCCGCCATGCAACGGGTTTGGCACTCCTGACACCAAATAATTACGGAAATCCAGGAAATTATCCTTCGTATGCCCTTCTCCTTGGCATCGCGTACACCATACTTCATCATGCTATTCCTTGTTCTTCTTCAAATCTTGCAACTGTATAGTCAGGTTAGCGAGCTGTGTCTATATCTGTGACATCCCGGCTGCATTATCTCCAATCGGTGATGCCTCCAATCACATTGCAATCTCTAGAGCTTCGCTAGGCGTCGATGTGTTTTGCTGCATCAACGACAACCGAATGTGGGGTAGCAGTGCCACAATGAACCATTCTTTATGTTGGATGATGCTCATATCGAAACTAACCTTTGCCATCAGCGTCTTGAATTGCTGGTCGAAATCCCATACCGTCTCATTGGGATACTGCTTAATTTCCTTCAATTCAGTAATATATTGAGCCTCTGACTTGGGTCGTCTAAATTCAACAATCAGCCCATCTTGAATCTCATCCAGTGACTTCTCTGGGGCTTCTGTAGGGACTAGAATAAAATTCATGAACCAATCTAATGCACGACCTCACAGAGTCGTGGCTAACTTTCCTTTCTTAGCATCGGTATCAGTGATCTGTTTCATGGTCCAAACCACTTCACAAAACAACCAATACTGTTCTGGGTTGTCTGTCGCACTTCCATGGAACAACGGTAACTTAGCATCATCGCCCGCCATTCTGGGCTTCCTTCCTCCTGTCACTGTGCTACTACTAATTAACTTCCGCAGAATTGACGAACTTGGCAGTGTCGAAGTGGTATTTCTTGTTGTTTGTGAGTCAGTGAGTGGAGGTGTGGGTACGTTGGTGTCGGGGTTTGGTCCTACCTCTATCCTGGGCATAGCCTGGTTGTCCCTGTCAGGACTGTGAGTTCGCTTCGTCCCGTGTGGTCTTCCTTTGCGGTTTTGTGGTTCGATCGCAGCAGGACCTTCTCCTGTCCTCTGCCTCTTCTCCTTTCGAAACCTCACTCCTCCTCTAGTAAGACCATTTTCTTCCTTGGCTTCGCTCACAGTCTCCTCATGGTATGCACCCATCTACCCCTTACCATTCCATGTACCATTCCCCAGCAGTCGCGGTACCCACAGCCTCCACCCACCAGGTTGTCTATTGATCAAGGTGCATCTTTAATATACCCTTTTCGTAGATTAGCATCTTAATCAACAGTTGGAGCGACAACAGAAACCTTCTCCTTGGTCCTCGGAAGAAGTATCTTTCAGCATCACTATAGGATTTCTCCATGTCAACCTCAAATTCAGTGATATATCCCTCCAAGATGCTATCAAGCCAAACTTCGACAGCCCGCGATGCCTTGTTATCGACTTCCTGCATCTCCTGAATCAATTCCGGGGTCCAAGCCGTCGGCTCACCACCCTAGAAATTCCTCTTCTGGAAGGTCAGCTTTGACAACCATTCGTACAGGATGACCAGGAATTCACAGAAAAACCATTCATGTGGACCATCGTGAATATACCTTCCCATCCAGTGATCTACTGTCAGTCGCGTGTTCCGACTTTCTTCTTCAACAAACTCCCGCAACTTCTGATCAAACCAGCTCTGTATCTTCAGTTTCGCCGGGTTCCAGAACATGACCTCCTTTCACTCTGCACACGGTCCCGGCAACGGAACCATTTGTTGACCAATGCGACCTCGATTGATAGGGGTTCGCCTCACTGTCGACACATAACGCAGTCTCCTTGGGCACCAGCCCGGGCAGGTTTGAGCCTGCCCAGCAACACCCGCAGAGCGGATGAGGTCTCACCCGAGGCGTCCAGGAAGAGCAAACAAAACCATGTTTCCATGAAGGGAGGAGGAGAGTTGTGGCTGCATGGACTAGCTCTATTGCAGTACTTAAACATAAACTTAAACATTTGACATGGAGTTATAATATATTACTTAATCGCAGCATTTATCATCATAGCAACAGTAAGCAGACATTGCATCAAGAAAATATAACAACATTCATATATCGCAACATTGCACAAATATCATACCAAAACATCATCATTGTATTACTGTCACAGTCATATACCAGAAGCAAAACATAGATCTTGGGATGCATACATATCCTTATCTCTCACCCACTCCCTATTGTCTCCCTTAACACTTACAACTCTCATCTATTTATAGGCTTCTGCCATTACAATGTTTGTCCGCTTACTAACGACTTCCTAACCGACACTATGGACAAATGACCCAATATCTAATTGACTCGGTCCAAATGACCCAAAAACCCGCATACCGTGGTACAATTGACTCAACATTACATAACATGTGGTCCAAGTGACCCAAAACCCGCCAACTGCGGTATACTTTAACACAAAATACTCCTTCCGCACCCTCATCCGATGTGTCGCAGCGTCGGCAGTGATGCGGCATTTCCTCATCGAACCGCCTTCCAACAAGAGTGCAACCTCTACAAACACTATCAAAATCAGATTTAAATATGGGCATACATTTCACCATCTTCTACAATCCTGGTAGTGCTTTGAAATGGAGATGACCAAGCCTTCTATGCCACAACTCACAAGGAATGTCCGTGTCATGGATCATGACTTGAATGATTTTTCTAGGAACTTTGTAGAGACCTCCATCTCTAACTCCAATCACAGATGTGGAGCTAAAGTCTTCATGCTTAGGCCACATGAGTGCTTTGTTGTCCATAAATATAACTCTGAATCCTTTATCTTCTAGAACTGAAATAGACAGGAGGTTCTTCTTCAATCCAAGTAAAAACATAATTTCATCCACATGCAGTACATCTCCTGAATCCAACTGAAAAGAAGGGGATCCAATACCTTGGATTGAATATGTGGTATTATCTCCAAGCGCCACCTTATAGGAAAACTTATTTTCCTTCAACTATGTGATAGCGCTCCTATATCCAGTCATGTGCTTAGATGCGCCACTATCTACTAGCCATGTTTTAGCACTAGTGGTAATGGATCCAGAAAGGGTCGAGACAAGATAGTACTCCTTCATCGGATGAATTCTTTCTTGTAGGGTCATATTCTACAACAATAGAAGCATGAAACGTACCCTTGAACTTTCCGCTTTGCTTTGCATGGAATTCTCTTGCATAGTGTCCCTTCTTATTGCAATTGAAACATTTAACCTTAGACTTATCAAAGTTGTTGAAATGATTCTCCTTTTGATGAGAGAATTTCTTATGAGGTTTCTTACCTCTCTTCATCCGTGCTGCAAGATCGAGGTTCTCTTCTTTGATGGTAGTATATTTTCTCTGGATTTGCCCTTCTTCTTGTATGAAATCATGCCACAGTCTCTCAAAGCTAGGTTTCACTTATCGACCATTTAAAATAGCCAAGAATGTATCCCATGAGGATGGAAGACCATCAACAACAACCTGAATGAGATCATCATCATCAACTGTGACACCAATGGTCATGAGTTGATATCTTACTTGAGATATCTTTGTGAAGAATGAAGCAACAACTTCATCCTTTTCCATATTCATATTTTGAAGCTTGTTCTTCAATGCACTCTTTTGACTGGATGCCTTCTTCTCATAATTTTTTGTCAAAGTGTCAAAGTATTCTTTGTGGTCTTCACTGGAGTAATCACAAGCATGAAGTTGTCTTTCACAAAATCATAAATAATCCTCTTTTCCTTTGCTTGATTCTTCTTGAAGGTAATGCACCTTGCATTAGAATTAGGATCTTCAATAACGATATATATCCATCCAAATCATGCCCTTCCAGGATATTCAGGATCCTGGCGTTTCAATTATTGAAGTTCGAAGTTCCTTCAAGATGGTCTTCCAGTCTTACTGAGATTGAAGCCATTATTCTTCAATTACTGTGCTCACCCAGGATCTACGTAGGCTCAAGCTTGACTGCTGAACTTATCTCTTTCATGTCCGAAGCTCTAATACCATGTTAATTTTTTTTTATCTTTAATTCGGAAATGAAATAGTACTTGAAATCATATAACAATCATACACATAAGCAATCACATTCAACACATGAATTTACATTGGGGAAACCCTCTATAACTTGAGGGAGAAAACCCCAGACAAATATTCCTTAGTATTATGATAGATAGCAGAGAATGTATTTTACATCAAGCACCCCTGGTGCAATTACAGAGCAAGAGAAAGATAAAGAAGAGAGACTCAAAACAATATCCTACACAAAGGGAAGTGCATTGCCTTCGAGGGAAAAGTGAATTCACTTCATATTGGATTCATCAATCCTATATAATATTTATATTTCTTCTCATGCATCAGATTCTATTTTTGTCTTCTGAATTTAGGATGAAATCGCCCTCCATCTGGATGCATCAATCTTGCATGAAGAAGTGCACCCCACTTCTCATGCAATGCATTAACTCACTAAACTAATTCTTAGGATGAATTCACCCCTTAACTGAAAGATTCCCCATTTAGTTATGTGTCTAACTTAAGTGTCATCATGCAAGTGTCTTAACTCAAGTGTCGTCATGCAAACACTTAATTAACTAGATATTCTTTGATATCACTTAGCTATCACTTAATTAACTCTTTTAACTATTTATTTCTTGTTAACATCACTGTAGTGATCAATTCAATTTCTCCTTTGATTTACTGAAGTATTCACTGAAGTTTAACAATTTGAATTCTCTCTTAATTAATTTTTTATGTGCAATTTAAATTCTCTGATATTTTATCACATCTTATTTTTTATCTCTTGTCTTATCAACATGGTCCACATGTGCCAGCTTAATTATCATATCAAATATACTAAGGATATTTTCCCAATGATGTGATCATATTTTTCTACTATCGTTCTAAGTGGTTATATGCTAAAGTAATTCACTTTAGAGGTGGCCAGTCCCTAGAGGAGACTTAATAACTAAACCATGGCTATTAATACATCACACACCATTCATGCTTTGAAATGAAAAGCATTACCTCAACACATGAGGCACCACCTAAACACATGAGGATCTGTCTTGACATACAAGACCTTAGCCTTGACAAAAAAGATTGTACAACATCATCACTTTGAAATACAAAGCACTTCCTCAACATATGAGGGTTATCTATTCTTGAGTCCAACTAAATATTCTTCTCCAAGTTTCTTAAGTCCAACTCAGGCTCCTATAAGGCGCTACCTCGACACACGAGGCTCAATCTTGACACACAAGATTGACCCGGAGAATGAATCATGATGCTGTAACTTTAACGCATGCATATTTACCATTTGTTTCAATCTCGTGATTTATGGAATAACGTTAATATATAGATTTACATAAATTATAAAAAGAGGTTCAATAATAAATGATGCATAGAGATACATGGGAAATTTACATACTAAAAAAATGTGTAAGACCAGGTGCATCGTAAATTGTCCATGTTATAAGTATTCCTTGGAATTGAAATTGTTTTTGGCTTACATGTTTGTATATGTCATACATATTAATGACGACCCATAATTTTAAAAGATCATCTATAAGAGGCTCAAGATATACATCCATATCTTTAACTTGGTGCTTAGCTAGTAGTTATTTGAAAAGTAACATAATTAATAAGCTATCTTTAACTGCGTCATTGTTGTATTTGAAATACTATTCATGACCTTCAAGTTGACTAGCAACAAAAGAGTGGCGAGAAGACTTGTCTTTGATTCTTTTCATAAGGTTTTCTTGCCTTATCAATAAGAGGTACGTCATGAATGTTTTCATAGATCTCATCCGCAGGTGCATTCTCATCCGTGGCAACAAATGTGTCATGGATCAACCTATTTATCCCTTCATTCTCAATGATATTGTGGTAATTTCCTTCTATTGTATAAACCTCAATGTCACCACCCTCCCCATCTCTAGTGTGAATTGCAGCTAGTGGATTGGAAAGCATTGGTGCTCTTGTATGTACAATTATTATGGAAAAATGCATCCAACTAGTATCGAAATAGACATCAATAATAATAGTATTTCAAAATGAGGATTTTTTTTTTATATCTTACCAGGGGATGATATTGTTTTCCACCTTCCAAGTGTCCATACTCTAAGCAATGTTTCCTTTTTGTTTCCCTAGCAACTCTTCTTCTTTTTATCCCTCTGCATTGCGTACAAAGGCAAAACTATTTTCCACCACCAATTAAATCTTCAACATTAAAGGCTCAATTCTAATCATTTGTATTACTATCATGGTTTCTTTTGGTACTGTATACCGAATCGATAGTTTCCTGCATAGTAGAAACTTGTTTGGATTTACTAGCAAAACGATGGAAAACATTGTCTAACATTGATCTCTATTTCAATAAAATACATTATCAATGGAAACATTCATAATAACAAACAGGAAGAACTTTGTCACTTGAGCCTTGATTCCTCTATCCTCAACCACTAATCAAAATCTAACATAGGACAAGGACACAAATCAAAGATTCATAGTGGATCCAAGAAGTGGCTCAACAAACCAAAAGAGAATTTTTTTAACTTGGATAACAAATAGAGTTTTTCTCAAGAAGAGGATTATATGCCTAATGATGTTTTCCCTCTATCACATTGATGAACATCTTTCATGAATTCTCACTTGATTTGGAAACAAATTTGCATAGAATTCCACCCCCCTTTCACAAAATGATAGACAATTTCAAACAATGAACTTGAAACCTACAATGGGAGCAAAACAGAGTATAGGTTCCTCAATTCTTAGATGAAAAGCATAATTTGGAACATTGTTTAAAATGCCAATAGTCTTGCAATTTGTGACAGTTTGGTAGGGATAATTTCATGTAATGAAATGGTATATTACTTCATATTGTTACTTTATATTTTATGATATAAACCACACTTTCAAATATGCAAAAAGAAGTAGAAAACAATAAAGAGATAGATTCCTAAGTTTTGTAAGAATTTATAAAACAGAGTTAAAGTGCCATCTTGAACTCATAACATAACTTAAGTTGGCATTTTAGTCGCAGGTTAACAACTCACTTTTAATGCATATGGGACTTTGTAATGAGGCTTAAAGGATTCCCATTTTTTGAGGATGTAAAACAAAGATATAAGGGCACCAAATACCCCCAAAAAATGGAGGGAGTGTAGGAATCAACGTTTGAGCAAACAAAACATTGTCCAACATAGAATTTGCAAAGGAATAAGTGAATGATGTGGATTTATAATAGGAAGGTTAAGGTAGATTTGCTTTCAAAGGCAGATAAAATTGTGTTTGTTAAACAATTGAAATGTAGAAAAATATTGATGATGCAATTTACCTCCTTTTCTACGATCTCTCCTTCTCCCAGTCTCTCCTTCTCGCAATCTCTCCTTCTCCCAATCTCTCCTTTTATCAATCTCTCCTCCCAATTTTCCTTAAACAATGTTTATTTTTTCATGCAAAATGACCTTTTCAGTGTCGCACATGGAAAAGGGGGGGAATACAAAAAAAGCAGTGCATATGTTGCTTAAGCAACGTATTAGTCGACGTTCGAAGGTGTATTTTTCTCAAATGTCACTTAAGCGACATGTGTCAAACCCAAACATGAAATTTTGATTGAGATTTCCACTTGTTTGAATTCATTTCAACGTTAGTAGGCGAATTTTTTCTCAAACATCAATAGAAATGTCAGATTTGGAGTCCAAATGTAGTAGTGAATATATTATTTAAATCCAAGTTTTTTTTGCATTGATAACAAAAAAACAAGATAAAATTGCAAAATTAAAAATTACACATCATACCCTCACCCCATAAACTTGGAATTACCCCTGAAATTGTTCTATGACCTATAAGGGAGAGGTGGAGTATAGTATAGATTATGTTGTTTGCTTCTACTATAATTGATCTGTAATAAGCAAGTTATGACCAAGCCACCCATTGATGATGGGTCTTGAACAAGAATTTTGCAAGGACCAATCCCTGGTTTCTTAGATAGATATAGATATAAAGATAGATCCTACTTCAGATTTTGATCTGTTGGTGTTTCCCTTTGGCCTAAGGATGAGATTCCCACCAAAAAAGTATCCATGTAGAGTACTGCTTGTTGGGTGACAGACAAATCACATAATTATGTACCATTTCCTACAAAAATCGCATGTCCTAATATACACATGACTGAACATCGTTGTATAACTTCAAGAGTCCATGCCCCATGCATCCAAAAATACAAAATCCCCATTATTTATTCCATGTCCCCACAACATAATAGTATCTAACTTCAACCAAAAAGACTTTATTGTTTCTAAGGAAATGACCCCAGATATTTGCACAAAATCCAATATACATTAAATTAAAGGATATTTATTCATGGCCAATCTAGATTCATTGATGCAGATTGAAAAATTATTATTGATCACATGACTTCTCACATCAACATTGAAAATAGTAAAGCCATCGAAAAGACCTTCCAAACTACTGCAACATACAATAAATCTCAAATCTATGCATCCAAATAACACCCAAGGAAGTGTCCTATTTATGATCAACAAGAAATAGGTTCATCAATTGTAAAATGACCATTCATACACACCATGTACATAAAGAATATACATGGCAGACGCTCAACTCTAAATCTAAAGACATAGATCTAGTTGTGACTAGGTCCATTGTTGCATAGCGTCTAGATTTATGACCATAGAATTATTCCATCTGTAAAAACTTAAGACATCATTTGGTCAAATGAATTTATTTGTGATAGGAGATAAGTGATCAATTTTACCATTCACGCCCCTTGGGGATAGGTGACTTGCATTGTGCTTCAATATTTTAGTAGTGAGTGAACCATTCCTAAGCATCCAATACAGACCTCCCAACCACATTGAGAATGTGGGTTCCTAATAATCATGGAGTTACATTTGATCCCAGCCTTGAGCTTTGCCAGCTCAAATCAAAACTATCAAATAGATGTTCACAAAATAAACAACATATAGGAACAATCCAAGACCTTTCACTCAAAACCTACATAGAGACATCTAGTCATAACTAGATCCATTGTTGCAGAGTGTCTAAAACCCTATGACATCATCTAGTTGAATGGATTTTTCAAAAATAAGAACAAGTACAAATAAAGAACAATATAGCACATTTGTTGAATAGATAGCGATAAAGAGTTTTGGTTTTTCAACTAAAACGCATGTGCATATTTTATAAGAGGCAACTTACTATTGGAGCAAACAACTGTGATGAAGTTTAAAAAGTGCCAAAGCAATCTATGATGAGTTGAGAAATTATGGAATGTTGAGAATAAGCATGTGTAGGCAGCGCATTAAAGAGATGGAATGAAAGGATTTACATGGATGAATGGTGACAAGTTCCTTTAGCGGAATATGTATTTTTCATTGCTGACTATGCAGGGTTTGTTGAAAGTATTGGCAAGCCTCCACTTCTAGATTTGGCTCAAGTTGCAAAGAGAGAAGGCAAGTATTTGACCCAGTTTATGAATCAACTTGAGAGGTATGCCATAACCATGTTTGTAACAAGATTCAACACTGGTGACTAGGGGATTACTCCAAATTGAGCACATTTGAGTAGAAGGGGAATTTTGAGCATTTGTGTTAGATAAAAATTGTCAGTAGAATTCCAAATTCCATTATAAGCAACTTCTACTATGTTGCTTTGTCAATATATTGGAAAGAAAAGCTTGTTTGTTAACAAAGAGTCCTTTCTTAAAATGTGAGAGGAAGTATCACTAGTAGATTGCAAAAATTATGTCAATACTCAAGATAGATGAAAATTGAGAACAACAATTTTATTTTCTGTGTATCAAAATTGTGGTCAACAATTTCATATTTTGCATATCTAATATGTCAATAGGTGTTGAACAATTTTATATTATTCATATCTAATTTCTCAAAAGGTGTTGATCCTTGTCATTAGGTTTGATTCCCCTAAGTGGAATGGCTCTTTGGGCCTATCTCACCCATACAAAAAAGGCCACCTAATGGGAAAGGGCCAAGTGAAAGTCCTGAAGCTTATTTCATATAATATATTCCTAGTTAGCAACAAGTTTGCTTTCTCTAGTCCACTTCCTCATGCTGACCAAAACCATCTCTAAACCAAAAACTATAAAATAGATCCCATCCCTTTTTCCAATCTTGACAAAGGAAAAATCAATTCAAAGGCTCTGAAAGTTAAAACAAAGCAGTAACACTACATAATCATTGGATTTTTTTAAATAACCAAGTTTTGACCAAGGATTTTTTAGTTAAATTATTGGTGTATACGTATATGTAGAGAGAGAGAAGGGGGTTATGTGTATCTTATCAATGGACTTGAAGAAGAAAACATGTTCATATGATGTTCTTTCTGAATACATAACCATAAAAGGTTTCCATTGAGTTGGTTCTTTTATAAATAACTAGGCCTAAGAAAAAATTATCTAAATTGCTTCGATATAGAATTGAAACATACATGACATGACCTTGGTTCAAACATGTACAACTCACTCACTTGATCATTAGCATAGTAGTAAAGTTGATTTCTTTTGATATGGGACTTGAGTTTCTTTTGATAACTTTTGCAAATATTTCTCCTAATCACAACTTACTACATATGGTTCATGTTTGGTTACCTTTGGTGAATCTGAAACCTAGTTAGACTTGGTAATTTGCACCTATTTTTCTCTTGGGTAAGGATTTGCACATAATTGCAGACCCTCTACTGTAGAAGAAGTTATGGTTGTTGCTAGGGTCACTTCATATTCTCCTGATCCTAGAACATCTTCATATCCAAGGATTATTAGAAGTTCAAATTAGTGGATACAAATATACAAGTTAACTTCTAAGGTTCTATAGCCTTAAACCATTCAGCCTCCAATTGACTCACTGAAAGACATTTGTGTTGAAGGAACATATAGTGTGATGTTTATTAGTTACATTTAGTGAAATTACTTATCCTAGGTGACTCCATTCCTAGAATAAAAAACAAAATCCAAGGTTTCCTTTTAGAATTTAAAATGCCACATAACATCATTTCAAATAATAATAGTTTCAAATATTTGGAAGCCTTGACAACACAACATGATAAGAAGTACTAAGAAAAGAAGCTCTTCATGTTGGAAATTGTTGTTTCAAAAAAAACTTTACGACATAATGTTGAAAAACTTTATAAAAGAAGAGCTTACGTTCATGGTGTTCCCTTTTCATGGATAGTTAGAGCCTAGATTCTTGTATATATACTCGCTTCACACCTGTTTGCTGTAGTTGCTGCTCCATTTTGTGTAAGGTTGATCGAACCCATCATTCTTGCACAATAAACATAACCATAAGAAGAACAAAGGCACAACTAAAGTCACATCCATTGTCACCATTTGGCGCCCATTAATGATTCTACTTGAAACTCACCCTAATGGTTTAGTTGATGCTGATAAAATCCAAGGAATTCAGTAAATCAGAGTGAAAATATATCAATCTAAGATCCAAACTACCCAATACACTATGCAACACTATAAGCACAAATGTGAATTCAAGTTCAAAACCCCTAATAGGTAAAAATTAAATGAGCATATAAGACAATAATGTTTAGCCTTAGATGTATCGCCTAGATCTACATCACAATTTGACTTGGGTATTACATCAGGGAATCCCAATGACTTCTTGCAGAGTGTGTCTAATTGTTTCCACATAAATCCAAGTTGCCTACAAACATAGAAACACATCCAAAGGATCCTCTTAGATTTTACAACAATAAACACGTTTCAAGAATTGAAAGGGAAAAATATTTGGAGTTAACAAGAATATTGTTTCCCTGAAAAGGAAGAATATGTAAAATAAGTTTCGAGGATATATATTGTAAGGAAAAAAAAAACTTGGATATTAGTAGATACTTTAATAGGGACCCAAACATCACAATTTTTAGTCAAGGTTATTTGCAAACACGAAAAACATCTTTAACAAAATGATCTCTAAATCAACTTTACAATTTATTTGACTATTTGCCAAAAATGGTGCTAACACATAAGGATGTCTGTCACTCACAAGTGATTCCCTAAACCTAGTAAAACTTTGATTTTGGGGATTTCACCTTCGAAAAAATTGGTTCATAGGTTTCCTAAATACAAATTATTCCAAAAATTATCATATAAATGATGATAACAATTTATCCAAATCCCTAAGCTTCCAAAATATGGAGAAAATGATGCTACTACTCACAAAATTTTTAATTTTCTTAGTTGGCCAATAGAGGGAGGGATTGGGCCTTCTAATGAATTGCTAGATGGATCCCTAAACATGATAAGTTGAAGCATTCCCTTGTTGCTTTAGAAAAACAAGTGAATAATAACACACCTGGTTTCCTGCATTATCTTTAGTTCCCTTGATATATTCTGATACAAGTATATAGGATAGATGCAAGTATATAGTATTGTAGAGTTTGCCAATGCCGGCAAGGATTTCATCATCCATATAGGATAGATGTCTCGGAGATACCTACACAACATACATCGATACACCAACCATCATATCATAAATGAAAATGGTCGCAAGTGAACAAGTGGGTTATGTTATTTGAGCAATCAATCACTCACAATTCATTCCACTCCGTACAGTTGGCAATTGTTGGTGGAATAAAGTCGTGCAAGTTGGTGTATTGATTCTTGAATAGACCATTTACATACATGGTCATTCACCTCCATACACATGCATCCTACACACTGATAATAGCTAACTCAGGACTTGCAAAAATACTTCTTCAAAAGCAAGATGCTTTTTTTGTAAGGATATTCATGCACACAACTTATAGTAAATAGAATTGTAAATGTCCTTAAATAAAGGAGAATATTCATACCATCTTGTTGAGGCCTAGAAAGATCCTTGCGTCAACAGTAAGGGTTTTCCCTATTGAAAGGTGCCAATTAGACTCTTCACTGTTTGGAATAGGGAACCCATCCATTTTACGGTCCAACTACCATTCAAGATAGTCTTGGAATGAGTTTGCCAGTTGCGGCCTGACCCACCGTTTAGGATTTTAATTAATGTTAAATGAGATGCAAGATTTTAAACCTAAATGAAAAATTTTATACTAACAAGATGCACTAGTTTAACCGATAAGAGAAGCCTCACACAGTGATGCATAGGTTCTTACCTCTCATCTTATCACTTTTCTTACTCTTGGTCAAACAAGCGGATGCCCTAATTAAATGCATTTTATATTAAACTAAACTATCCTTGCAAGGATTGAAAGGGAGCAACGTAAGGCAACTGCATAATGCACTTCTACAGGAGATAGCCACTGATTAAGAAACACATTTAACAGCTACAAGATAGAATTAACACATTAGATAGCTTGATAGCTTGATATCTTGATAGAATTAACACATTAGATAGCTTGAGTATTAATATCCATCACATCCATTGCTCTCAGAAAGCAAATAAAACTGTGCTCATTTGTATATACAACAAATAGTTCATAAACCATTAGAATAATCCAATAGAAATAAGAACAATCTTACAACATTTTAATAGACAAAAGGATGAAATCAATTCCATGCATTCATCCACACATTTTGACATAATCTCCATTGAAAGCTTCCACCTAGAAAATTGCCTCGTTCATTATTAGAAATAGTTCTTACATATGAGTTCAACAAAAATCTTCTCAAAATCCAAAATCCCCTTGTTTTTCCCTCAATATTCTCTTTTATTCTTTCTACCTAGCGCCCCTAGGTGACTTTTTAGTTCACCTTCATTCAGTTACAATTCAAATAAGGGGACAAAATACAAAAATAAAATAAAATTATTACATCATGAGGGTGGAGCGCCTTCTTGAGTTTCTATGTATTCATTCCAAAGGACACTTTCCTAAGATATAACATTTAATTGTTGTGGCTCTAACAACCATAAAGCCACTTCATGAGAAGATAAGTCTTTGACTAGTGCATTAAGGCCTTTGGTTGTTGTACTATGCCCGGTAGCTAAGCGCTAAGTTTTCAATGTTGCCTCTCCAACACGTTCATGCAGGTCTTGTGAGGTGACATTTTACAGATTATGAATGGCAGCTATATCTTCATCCTTGATAGTTAATTAATTCAATCTATCTTTTTTCCTTTAGCACTGGGTTGTCAAACAGGTCAGGAGAAGGCAAATGACACTTTTCGAAAGCTTTAACTATATTTTGATGTATTTCTTCACACTTTAAAATAGAGGTTGCTACTTCACTTTGTAATTTCCGTTCAGCCTTTTGGAAACTATCCAGAGTTGCGAAATCCAATCTTAACTCATCAGTAGACCTCTTAGGCAGGTGTGGGGGAATTTCCTTCACTTTCTTCCTCCAGCCAGTCAACTTATTCATTTTGTCATGAACATCTCCTAATTTCCTACGAGTGGCACTAGCTATGTCGGATATTTGCTTGAGTTTGGACACTATTCCCTATAACTCAAATGTCTACTATGTGAGCAATTCCTATGAATGAAATAGTTGTTCCTGAAGTGTAGATGCACAATCATAAAATAGTATCAAATATTGTTTCTACTCTTGGGAGGTTCTTAATGCAACTATCATTGAATCCTTTTCTCACTGAAGTTCTGCTACTTGTGCCTGCAAGGTTCCTTTTTAATAGTAATAGCTTCCATCTATTGATCCCATTGTCCTTCTTTTGATTGCATTTCTACCAATTGGGACTTCAAACCTGCATTTTTCCTTCCTAAATCACTACCTGAACATTGAGTGAGCCTCTCTTTGATTCTAGACTCTGTATGGTTCTTGTGGCTTCCCTTTTTTGAATTTCAAGCAGGTCCCAATGTTTCCTTAGTTCGATCCCTTCACTTCTTGCCTACACCATATTGTCTTTAAGCTCGATCACTTTAGCTTTGTTTCTTTCCACATTTTCTATCAATTTGTGGATGCCATCTTCATTTTCTAGGGCTGCAACTACGCTAACAGATGTTGTGAAATTCGAGTCTTTATTGGTACCTTCGACCATTGGGAATTATTGTATTGTAACCGCATCAAGTTGCGAGGCAATTTTAAGCCTCTTCTCTGTTCATTTCATAATGGTTTTTCTCTTTGAGTCATAAACAATGGTTTCCAACTTAGATATAACATGTTGTTTGGAGGGGGTGAATGGGGTGAGGCCTAGTTCGACGAAAGGGAGATGTCCTCTGGTGAGTGGGACTTCTTTGTTGGTGTTTGCTATAACATCAATGTCCATGTCTTGACATTCATTGTTGAGTTCTTCACCTTCTTGTTGACTTTTGTCTTCCATATATTTATTGAGAGCTTCTTCTTCTTCTTTCTTCTTTCGGATTTATTCTTGTCTAGCATGTTCTTCTCTTTTGTGAGTCTCTTCTTGTTTCTATATTAACTCAAACTTTTTTATTTCTTTCTCTACATCAAGCTTATCTTGTTTTTCTTTCTCTAGCCTCTTCTGTATTTCTCCTGCTTCCTCTTTTTCTTTTCTTTCTTCTTCAGCCTTCCTGGCTTGCTCTTCTTCTTGCAATCTCTTATTTGTTTCATCCAGGAGGGCGTCTGTTACAACTTTCTTTCTAGCAGCTTCTTCCAAATGTTCTTGTGTTGAGGTGTATGCTAGTTTGGTGAGCTTGCCTCCTTAGCACCTTTTCTTTTGTTAAGCCTTCTTTCTAATTATGTGAAGTTCAAAACTCGTCTATAAACTTCTTCTTCCTTCAGGAATTGGTCTACATATTCTTAATGGATTTTTACAAATGCACAATGTAGAGCCACCTTTTGATGACTATCATTCCTTATAAAAGTCTTCTCACCGAAGTGAAAGGTGTCCAAATCCTTTATCCAATCTGATGTGTCTTTGAACTTGTTCATTCTGTATAATACGACTATCAAACGAAGTGGGGGCCACGAAGCTTTCTTGTTAGTACATAGGAAATGTCCAATGCCATTTACGAAGGTTTGCCTCATAATTTCCTTCAGAATCATACAATCTGTGACATACTTGGGCAACAAATATGGACCCTTTGATCCCCCATAAATACAAAAATATGTGCCTTCAGGGGTCAGATAAAAATCCCCTAAGTCGATGACTATTGTAAGAGCGTATTTAGATATGCAATCCAACTCTTTTTCATATATCAAACTATACAAGGGAACCATGAACTCTTCGCAAATCTGCTTGTAATAGTTTGCATGCTTCCATGCCAAAAAAAATTGATAGGCCACATAAATGGGATTTTCATTAGGATTCCATTTGGATCCCAGGCCAGGGAAAGGATGTAAAGTCATGATGCAATCCACTAAAAATGAATACATATGAAATTCTACTTTCTTTGCTTTAAGGCCTTTTATGAGCTCATAATTTAGGTATTCCATGGATGCCTTTTATTGTTAGATTTTGAGCATTAATTCAATATACTCTAGGGTCTTTACTGAGAGAATAACATGTACACCATATCAAGTATAACAATGCATATCAATCACACCAAGCAATCACATGAGACAATAGACACACATAGTTTCATTGGGGAAAACCATAAAGGTGAAAAACCCCACAACTTCCTCAGAGATAGAAAGAGCAATGATACAACCAAAGTACAAGAGATAGTCTTCTCCTAGTAGTTGAACCTCCTCCTCCACTAGTGCGCCACTTTTTGAGTAGTGTAGAAGTGAATAATGATATAATCAAATAGAGTGTCTCCCGCACTCTATTTATACATGACCTAACCTGCCTAATAACCTAGCAGGGCCCACTTGTCTAACTCAGTCCAATAACCCATGGTTATATTAATCAGGGCCGACCGCACACTTGGTGGTCTAATAACCCATCACAGCAAGTTATGACACTTGCGAAACTTGTCAATACAAATGACGACACTTACATATAGATGAATAATACCATCTCTATAGGAGTACAATATACATAGGTGAAATACATTCCGAAGTTACATATACATCAACACTCCCTCTTAACTAGGAAGGTATTTCTTGACACAGATCTGCTAGCACAAGTATTCTTCTCTGGATCATCATCACTGGATCATCATCGTCATCGAATCATCATCATCGTCATCGAATCATCATCATTGTCATCGTCACTGTTGCTGCTATCTCAATCAATCTCCATTCTACTCGTCATAGGAAGTTCTACAGAGCCAGTCCTTTTTCATACTTGATGTAGGCCCACCACCCGCAGGTCTTCATCATCTACAGAGCCAGCCCTTTTTCATGTTGTATGTAGGCCTAGCCTCGAGGTAGGTCTTCAACATCTTCTGCGAGCAAGCCATCAAGTAGGTAAACCTCAGGACTGATTACACTGCCTCTACAAAACCTGCAAGATCTCCCAGGACTGATTACCCTGCCTTTGCAAAACCTACAAGAGAATCTGAGGACTGATCACATGCCTCTGCAAAACCTGTGTACCATACTGTCACATCATCGTCTTCAGATCACCATCATCGTCCATGGAGCACAACACAAATGCACATCACACAACACTTACACCATCGACATGGGAGACCACATTTATCACCATTTAGAGAAGGATCAACACTTACATCACGACCATGAGAGGACTTACCTACCACCATGTCACCTTGGGAGGACCTACCTACCACCATGTCACCTTGGGAGGACCTACCTACCATCATGTCAGAAAGGAACAACACTTATATCACGACCATGGGAGAACACACCTATCACCATGTCGGAAAGGCTCACTCGGCCCTTACATCTCACCATGGGAGAACACATCTATCACCATGTGAGAATGGCCCCAGCCCTTACATTTCACCTTGGGAGAACACATCTATCACCATGTGAAAATGGCCCAACCCTTATATTTTTGCATAGGAGAACACATCTATCACTATCTGAAAATGGCTTCATCCCTTACATCTCAGCATAGGAGAACACATCTATCACTATCTGAGAATGGCTCCAGCACTTACATCTCACCATGGGAGAACACATCTATCACCATGTGAGAAGGGCTCATGTGCATCTGTGTCTCCGGACTCATCACTTCCCCTTGGAAGGATTCTCGATCTGAAGTACACCAAGTCTCCCTCTGAAGTATTCAAACTTCACTTTGGTCAGCGGCTTGGTCAGCACATCAGATATCTGCTCGTCCGTCGCAACATACAGGAGCTTCACTGCTCCTCTCTGCACCATATCCTTGATATAGTGATACTTGATCTCAATGTGCTTCGATTTGTCATGGAACATTGGGTTCTCCGACAACTTCACACAACTCTGGTTGTCGCAATATATACAAGTAGCACTCAGCTGGAGATCAAACAAATTAGATAGTAGCTTCCTAAGCCATACTGCCTCACAATTAGTCGAACAAACTGCAACATACTCTGCTTCGGCTATACTCAGTGCCACACAGGATTGCTTCCTGCTAAACCAAGAGATCATACTGGATCCCATACTAAAACAGCGCCCCAAAGTGCTCTTCTGATCAATGGCACTGCCTGCCCAATCCGAATCAACATAACCCTCCAGGTTAAACTTTTGATTCGCCTCATACTTGAGCCCATAGTCAACTATACCCTTCAAGTACCTCAGAATATGCTTTGCAGCTATCAGGTGAAAATGTCTTGGATCTGTCAATTATTGGCTCAAGGTGTTCACCGCAAGGCAAATATCTAGTCTTGTATTCATCAGGTACATCAAGGACCCAATCATCTGATGCTACATCATAACATCAATCGGCTCAAATGAAGCATCACACATAAGCTTCAGGTTCGATGCCATAGATGTGGCCATGGCCTTGTAGTCCATCATCCCGAACCTCTTCAGGATCTCTACTGCATACTTCCCTTATCCAAGGAAGATTCCATCTGCACTCTGCCACACCTCCATACCAAGAAAGTAGTGCATCATACCCAAGTCCTTCATCTCAAACTCGGCAGCAAGCTTCCTCTTCATGTCGGCAATCAATCTATCCTCACCTGTTACAAACAGGTCATCCACATACAATAGCAATATCACTGGATTGCCTTCCTCAACCTTGTAGTAAAGGTTGGAGTCCGCTTTACTCTCGGTAAAGCCCAAACTAGAGAGGAAGCCATCTATCCTACCATACCAGGTCCTGGGTGCCTGTTTCAAACCATACAGGGCTTTCTTCAGTTTGCACACATGAGACCCTCTATCATGTGTCTCAAACCTGAGTGGCTGCTCCACATACACTTCCTCTTCAACTACACCATTCAAGAAAGTTGTCTTGACATCCATCTGGTGTACCTTCCATTTCATCACTGCAGCCAGAGCAAGTACTGATCTAATGGAAGTGTATCTGGCCACAGGAGAAAAAGTCTCTTCATAATTAATCCCTTCTTTCTGGGAGAAGCCACGAGCTACAAACCTTGCCTTATATTTTTTTATGCTGCCATTTGCAGCATGCTTGATCTTATAGGTCCACT
Source organism: Larix kaempferi (assembly GCA_027924585.1). NCBI lineage: Eukaryota > Viridiplantae > Streptophyta > Pinopsida > Pinales > Pinaceae > Larix > Larix kaempferi. The sequence continues at coordinate 4,521,146 of BSBM01000141.1, forward strand.
TGGAAGTCACCACAGACTTCCCATCTGGTCTTGGGACCACATCCCAAACATCATTCTTCATGATCGATTAGTATTCATCGATCATAGCATTCTTCCTTTACTGCATATCGTATCCTGGGAACTTCAATATATTCAATAGATAGCTTTGTTGCTGGAACAAATGTTGTAGTCCTTCTTTTGTAGGTGATGGCATACGATCTTTCCTATAAGACAAGTTAAATTGCATGATTAGAAACATCTGATAGTTTTCAGAACAAACTCTTACTCATAAAGACATATGTCATACAGTCATGAAATTATCTTAGCCAATGCTTCAATACAACATTTATCCATATTCCGTAATTTTCTAGATGCCTTCCATCTCTACCAGAACATTGTTAAGAGTGTGCACAACTCCCAACATGTCAGCAAAGAGGTTTCATTCTAGATAAGTAGCAATGGAATGTTGTACAATACCATAGGCCACTTACCCATCACATGCATATTAGTAGTATACTGTTCATTAATGCAATTATTCTAATATGCATAATATACAACCTAAGTCTAGAAACATAAGTATATACATCATTGAACAATATTATTTAAACAATCGTATATACAAGAAATGAAAATTCAAATACTTATCTTTGTTTTTTGGTTGGGTGGACTCCCTCTGAATCTTTGCTTCCTTGCAGGAGTTGCTGGAGTCCTATTCTGAAGTAGATTCTTCTACTCCTTTCTGTTGTAAAATGTAAGGAGTGGTAAACTCCCTCTTAATCCCTGAATCACTGCATAGCTTTCTTGAAGTCTGCTGAAGTGAATTCTGCACCATTGATCTTCTTTTCAATGTGGTTTTCTATCAAGGCTTTGAATTCCTTGAATTTGTTGAATACTTCATCTTTTTTCTTCAATAAATAAATTCAAGTCTTCCTAGAGAAATCATCAATGAAAGAACCATAGTATACATACCCACTCAGAGAACTGGATGACATTGGACTGCAGACATCAGAGTGGATAATTCCTTTTTCCTTACTTGCTTGTAAATGCCTTATTTGTGTTCTTTCCTTTTTCAAATCCTTTGCAAACATATTCATACTTTGACTAAATTTCAAGAATACCTTCTACTGCTTTGCTTGCAATTGATAATTCCCTATAGTGCATGTGTGCAAGCCTTCTATGCCAAAGTTCACTTAGCTCTACTGAATCATGGACCATGGCTTGTTCTGGTTGGCCCTTCAATTTGTATAATCCTCCCTCTTGCTCTCCAATCACCACTGCATCATCTATAGTCTTACCCTTTTGCCACATTAGGACTTGGTCATCTACAAATGCAACCCTCATGCCTTTTGCATCTAATGCATATATGGAGAGTAGATTCTTCTTGATACCTGGAACATATAGTACATCTTTCATCTTCATAGACTTTCGAGAGTCTAGATTATAGGAGGCTTCACCACTTCCTTTTATTGGATACTGGTAGTCATCCCCAAGTTTCACCTTATGGGGTGATTTATGTTCAGATAGGTTCATAAAGGATTCCTTGAATCCTGTCATATGTTTAGAAGCCCCACTATCTATAATCCAATCATTACTTCCATGAGTAATGGTTCTAGTGAGAGCATAAATCAAAACATATTCTTCATCACTTGAAGAATCTTCACTTTCTTCCCTAGCCCTTTTCCTAGGAGGTTCATCATCCTCTGCAGCATGAGCATGATGTCTTCTTTTGATGTTCTTCTTCCGTTTGTGAGAGCCATCTTTATTGTTTTTGGGACAGTCCCTGGCATAGTGTCCCTTTTCATCACATGTAAAGCATCAGGAATTTGATATGTTTCTTTGAGATCTGAAGTTGCCCATTTGATTCTGATGGTGATGCTTTTCTTTCTTACTGTGGTGATGTCCCTTCTTATCATCATGTCTTTTGGAGTGTGCTATGAGAGCTTGGTATTCATTCCCCATCTTTTCTTCTCGAGCAACAATTCGAGCTTCTTCCCGTGAGCATTCTTTCCACAGCCTACGGAATGAGATAAGTTTCTTCCTAGCAAAAATTCCTTAGATGAAGGAATCCCATGACCTAGGAAGGCCATTAAGAGTGGTCATTACCACTTATCCATTTTCTATGTCTTCTCCCACAGCTTCAAGTTGTTCTTTTATCTGGGAGACCCTTGAGAAATAAGACTGCATAGTCTCTGCATTCTGGATCTTGACATTCTTCAATTGATTCCTCAAGGTCATCTTCCGATTTATGTTCTTCCCTTTGAATAACTTGGTCAGGAAATCAAATATCTCCTTTGGTATCTTTAGAGATGACACATGTGGTATGAGATGGGCTTTGATAGAATCAGCAATGATCCTCTTAGCCTTGACCAAATTGCTTTTGTGTAAGGCCTTAGCCTCTTCTTCCTCTGGGATAGGGACCTCTTCACTTATGTAAGTGTCCAAGTCATTTTCTTCCAGGATTAACCCAATCCTATACTTCCATGCTCGGAATTTATCAGTACCTTCAAGCTTATCCTCAAGCTTGGTGTGGTGAGACATCTTAAAGAGTACTTCAAATGGAAATAGAAGAGATTTAGGTATTACCACTTGATTTGTTGAAAACTGGATCTGGTCTCAGATTAGGGTTTGTCAGAGAAACCCTAAAAATTCAAACTTTGAATTTCAAACTTATGAAAGGATAGAAAGATGCGCCTTGATGAGCTGATCAACCTGGTATACTCAGAATTTGAAAACTGCAAAGTTTCACCCTTCAGAAATGTCTTTTAGTCTTCCCGGATTCACTAGGGAGGACCCTGAATTAGGGTTTGAGTTTCCCAGAGCTTCACCCAACCAAAAAGTTCGATCCAAAGCTATAAACTTCGATGTTTTCAAGGAGTTTCCAGCTATGGTCTCAGATTTCAGAAATTCCTATTTTGTGGAAACCCTAATTTTTAGGGTCAAAAATAAAAGTGCCTAGAATTGAATTCTGATTGGACAGAAAGATTCACCTTGCTAAGGAGAGTCAATCTATCATATTGCTTTTCCAAAATATGTGGAGAGAAGCCCACTAAACAAGAAACCCTAGTTTCCGCAACTGCACAGTGTCTTCTTCTCAGGTTAGCTTTGATACCATGTTAGATTTTGAGCATTAATTCAATATACTCTAGGGTCTTTACTGAGAGAATAACATGTACAGCATATCAAGTATAACAATGCATATCAATCACACCAAGCAATCACATGAGACAATAGACACAAAGAGTTTCACTGGGGAAAACCATAAAGGTGAAAAACCCCACAACTTCCTCAGAGATAGAAAGAGCAATGATACAACCCAAGTACAAGAGATAGTCTTCTCCTAGTAGCTGAACCTCCTCCTCCACTAGTGCACCACTTTCTGAGTAGTGTAGAAGTGAATAATGAGATAATCAAATAGAGTGCCTCCCGCACTCTATTTATACATGACCTGACCTGCCTAATAACCTAGCAGGGCCGACTTGTCTAACTCAGTCTAATGACCCATGGTTATACTAATCAGGGCCGACCCCACACTTGGTGGTCTAATAACCCATCACAGCAAGTTACGACACTTGCGACACTTGTCAATACAAATGACAACACTTTCGTATAGAGGAATAATACCATCTCTATAGGAGTACAATATACATAGGTGAAATACATTTTGAAGTTACATATACATCAACATTTATGCCACACATAAGCAAAGAAAGGATAAGAAAACACCTCTTTTTGTATGGGAGAATGCATTTTGGTTGATTATTAAACATAGTAATTTAGAAGTTATCTTTTCTTATGTTTTAGCGTTTCTAATCACTAATCATATGAATAAAGACATATGTGACAGGGTGCAAGTGACATGGAAGAATAACCAGTGACCAAGCTTCAAACTGAAGATCGCAGGAGACACAATGATCCCATTTCCTCTTGATTTGTAGGAAATAATTTTGTTAAACAAGATCATTATTTTCTATGTAGAGCTAGGTTATAAGTAAGGATAAATAGGGACCTCTTTGGTAGCAGGGGGTCTGGAGACATTTTTGAAAAACAATCTTCAACATTTTTGTAGTTAAGACATTTTCATTCTACCTATTTTGTAACATGGATTTATGAATCAGTAATGAAAGACCAACATTCTAGTAATCTCGTGAGTTCATAAGTTTCTTTCCCTCTTGAAATAGCTATTGGAGAGGGCCCCCTCAATATGTAGATCATGAGGTTCGTGTTTCATTTCAGGTATTTTCCATTATCATGTCCCCTCCCATGGACCCAACTCAAGGAAGGGAACATGATACCAAATTCTGGGGCTTTTTCCTAAACTCAACGCGATTCATTAGATTCATCAAGACAAATGTGTGCAGATGCAAACAAATCAAACATGCACAGCAGAATAATACATCATCCACACACATCTCATGTGCATTCAGCATATTAATAACAATCAACAAATTATAACAATGCAGAAGTAAATACACATAAAGATTATACTCATCTTGATGTAAAGTTGCCCCAAGCAACTAGATATGTCACTACAACATTCCATCCAACCATAGGCCAGTTGTGTTCATCAATATCTCAACATAAGTGCCACCCCCTAGCTGGGCATGATTTCTACAAGGAAAAGGGGACACTCAAGCTCATACTCAGCCAAATACTCAATGCATCCAAGCCAAGCCAGTCCACAGCTGGGTTTATCAGGCTAAATCTGAACCCTCTTCATTTCTAGATGCTTGCACTCAAGCTCAAGCCAAAGTAATGGATACCCATAACCCATACCCCAACATACACTACTTACACATAACAAAACTCCACCATTAGGCATGGATAGACATTTTTTTGACAATGGGATTAGAAACAAGATGGCCATGGGTTTTTCCCCAAATCATTTCCAGACAAAAATGGATTGTGGGATGGGAAAAAAAAATCACAGGGAGGAGAACGATTTCTCCCCCAACTATCTAAGCATTCAGTGTCCAAGACGGTGTCTATGGAACCCCAATTCGATTCCCCTTCTTCCCCACTGGTATACAACACAAAAACGCCCTTCTCCCAGCTGAGAATGAAGGAAAACACAGAATTTTGATGGAGAAAAATGCCCAGCTAGCTCCCAACTCGTGAGAGAGCAAAACTGGTTGATGGATAGTGGCTTGGGGAGCAATTTCCTCCTTTCTTTCCTAAGAAGTCAAACACGATTTCCATGAAGGGTGGCTTTCCCATACCTGAATTTGGATAGCCATACCTCTCCATTCCCCAAGGCATTAACTAGTTCACCCAACTCTTGGGAGAAATGAATGATTGGGTACAAAAGTCAACGTGGGTAGTTGAGGGTTTTATGGGTTCTCTCATTGACACTTGGCTTGACTTGATTGGCTCAAGGGTTTGAATATTTTTCCTCCCAATTCCTTTTAAAATCATGCCCCCATCTCTTGTTGCATTGCATAGCTAGTTGTGGGCATTTCATTAAAATGCATATTTACATGATATTTGCAATTCCATTGTGCCTAGCTAGCACATAAACCATATGCATCACTAAATTGATGGTGTGGCCTTGGCCTTGAGCTCCTCACCACGATTGTATAACAATATTACATCATTTACATTTTAATGTAATGGGGTCGAAATTGGGATATTAAAATCCCCTCCCCCTTGGAATAACACCGCCCTCGGTGTTCCAATAGTTAGGAATATATACCCACTTTACACATGTCCCAAGATTCACAAAATGTGGCAGGTTTGTCCTGCATTTCATCTCTTTACTTTGAACTTTCAAGACCAAGTATTTTGGCTTCCACAAGATGCTCATGTTGGCTTTGATCTTCCATCTCTACAGGTGGAAATTGCTCCACAACAATCCCTTCCTTTTATTTACCTTCCAACTTATCTACAAGTCTAGAATTTCATGGATGCCATCTTTCTTGTTGTCCTGGAAACTATTTTGAGGAAGATTTTCAGACAAATCAAATAGATTTTGGCTTGCTACCATGATCAATGTGCACAACTGGCTCTCACTTTTTTCACTAACAACACTTGGCTAGTAATAGCTGCAACAATGGCCTTCAATGTCTCACCTGTGATATTCATCGTGGAAATTCCTGTCAGGCCAAGCATAACACAATATTAAAATTAGTCAATTATTTTCCCAATTGACATGGAAAGTCCATTCTTCACTCATGATACTTCCACACTTTTCATGCTTTCCCAACATAAACATGAACTCATTCATGTTCATCCTTTCACAGGTAATTAACTATTTCAGCATTCACAATTTATTTTCATCCATGACATGCACTCAATAATCTTTTGTTTCTAAGATGCATCAGTCAAAAGGAAAGAGAAGAGTAAGAGTTTCACCCTCTTAGTCTTGTTCCAATCCAGAGCCACGCCATCACTTGTGGTTCTATGCTCCTTAGCCTCTTTCACTTCAATGTGAATGCTTGACTTTCCCTTTCTTAGCTATGACACTTAGTGTCTAAGGTCTGTCTAAGGATTTTCAACTAGGGAACCCTTCCCCATTGTTTCCTACAGAAGCTTTGGTTGCTAGGACCCACACATGTCCACTAGCAACTTCTTTCATTACTGCTCATACTGAGCTCCTTAGGACGGTCACATGTCCACATGCATCCCTATGATGCCTTCATAGTCCTTGCTTCTATCAATATCTACACTCAAACACTATATTGGATGTCTTCACTTTATTCCACAAGATCCTTCTTTGATTTACAAGCGTTGGATTTCCTGTGGATACAATAACGAATGTTGGGTTGGCATGTAGGCTACTCCACAATCATTCGAATAGGCAATTCCAAGCCAGTACGTCGATTGGGTTTATCAGACATCCCATTTAGCAATATGCTAGTCCAGTACTCTGACTGGTTCCATCAGATGTCCCATTCAACAATATGCTAGGACAGTACTCCAACTGGTTTTATTAATTAACTAAGGAAGGTTTGGCCAGCACGTCGTTTGCTCCACAACATCAAGTAGTTAATGCCCAACCAGTTACTCTCTAGATTTACCAAGAATTTTATAGAGCCCAACCAGTTACTCTCTGGATTTACCAAGATTTTGTAGCACTCAACCAGTTACTCTTTGGATTTACCAAGAATTTGTAGCACCCAACCAGTTACTCTCTGGATTTACCAAGAATTTGTAGCGCCCAACCTGTTACTCTTTCGATTTACCAAGAATTTGTAGCACCCAACCAGTTACTCTCTGGATTTACCAAGAATTTGTAGCGCCCAACCAATTACTCTATGGATTTACCAAGAATTTGTGGCACCCAACCAGTTACTCTCTGGATTTACCAAGAATTTGTAGCGCCCAACTAGTTACTCTCTGGATTTACCAAGTTCCATGCATTCTACTTAATATTTCTACTGTCATTATGCGTGAATTACTTTAGCATTCATTTAAATATAAGATCTTGATTTTAGCATAAGCACTCTTCTTCCGTAGTCCGATAACACCGCGTCACTAGTTTTGTAATACATTGTCTGTAGTCTTGTGCATGCCATCCACATGGGCAATTTTCATATTTGAATTCCCACGTTTTTATGGCATTTCCAAAAAAATATCAGATCTATGGTTTCGTACTTCTAAGATGAGAAATGATGATTGCTGATAGGACGAACCTCTACCTATTTAGATTAGATTCAAGCTTTTTAAACTAGATTTATGCATGATTTCCTTTCTTGACTTGATAGAATAGATTTACCAGTTTTTAGCACTCAATTCAATAGAACAGGATTTGATTATTTCTAGCATTCCAATTTGATAAGATACAATTTATTCGCTTTCAACATTTCAATTTGATAGAATAGATTTACCAGTTTTCAACACTCAATTCAATAGAACGGGATTTGATTATTTCCAGCATTTCAACTTGATAAGATAGAATTTATTCGCTTTCAACATTTCAATTTGATAGAATAAATTTACCAGTTTCCAGCACTCAATTCAATAGTAATTGTTTTTCAGCATTCAATTTGATAATATAGGATTTATATGATTTGGTGTGTTGCATAAGTAGAATAGAATTTGTAAAAGCTTTCTTTGATCATTTCCTTATTTTCATGTTTTCATAGTTCAATACTTCAAACTGTCTTAGGATAGTCTTTAGGACACTTAGAAATGACAAAAGATCCTCTCATAGTGCACATATAGTGCCGAGTACCTCTCAAGTTTGTACGCTCCCTGGTCGATAATTAAAGTATACTTCTGGCATAACTACCCCAAATAGGTACCTATTCCTGGAGTCCACCACTTTTTGGCGCCGTTGAGAAGACACATCTTATTAAATCAAAATAAAAATTTACCATGAATGCCTCGACGAAAGAGGGATAAATTTGGACGCTTCGTGCCTAACCTCCCTATGAGAAACAACAGTTCTAAGCACTCTCAATTTGAATTCCTCAACTTGGACGAAAAAGATGATTCCAGCTATGATCCAAACCGTGATAACTTCTTCGCTAGCTCTAGCTCAAACAATACTATGGCAGAGGAGGAAGAGGAACACATATAACTATTTACTTTCCCTATTAGTGTACCTCTTGGGGATGCTAGAATGAAAAATATCAACCCAAATAATCTGCCAAACTTCCATGGTCTAAACTCAGAGGACCCTGACACATTTTTATTTGAATTTGAGGTAGTATGTAGATCCTTTGGTTATACCACAGATGCACAAAAACTGAGACTCTTTCCTTCTACATTAAAATATTTATCACTCAGATGGTTTATGAGTCTGTAGGGAAACAATATATTCACATGGGACCAGATGAAACAATCCTTCCTGGAAAAATATAGGGATTACTGTAAAGCAAAAGACACAAGAGATGAAATTTTCAGGATGCAACAAGGAGAAAAAGAATCCCTAGAGGACTATGCACAATGCTTTCAACTCAGTTACAAAAGAGCTAGTCACTATACCCTAGATTAGGAGTCATTGAAGCTTGTCCTTCTTAGAGGAATAAATGAGGAATATCTAGAAGTCTTGAACCTACTAGGATATGGGGATATATTCCAAAAAACCTACGATCAAATTCTACAAATATTCAAGAACTATTCCAGAAAAGGTAAAAATGGAATACGAGATACACATCCATTAACAGGAGGGACATCCTTTTCAGGACCAAGCCTCACAAATTATGACTTAGGAAACCTTCTCGATGATATGAAAACGGATATCCTTCAGTCCCTAGCAATGCATTTATATGCAATCCAAATAAAAAATAAACATGACAATATCAACCAAGCACTGGCAGTTTTTTTCCCATGTTGTAGGAAGAAACATGAAAAGGGACAATGCCTATTAAATGCAATAGAGATATGTGGCATTTGCAACGATGATCATACTACTGATAAATTCCCTTTGCTACCATCATGCAAATCTACCATATAGGATCCTACATCCGAAGGTACTATGGAACAACTTTGCTTCGTTAATCAGAGAAGGAACAATTTTGCTAGGCCCTTCCAACCCAACAACCAAGCATATTTTAATCAAGGAAGTAATCAACAAAGTTGGAACACTTCAGCACCAACTACATGGCCACCTCAAGTAGCTCCCAGCCAATGGAAACAAAACCAAACACTGTATCAACAACCATATTACACACAACCTTATTCTCCATACCCCCAACCTTTTTCTCATCCACAGATGAATTATGGAAATCCATATCCATATTTAGAAAATTGGAGGGATCCATTGCAACAGCCACTCATCATGTCGTCCCCAAAGAATCAACCACCCCCCAGACCACCTCCAATCCCTTCCCAACCGGTTCCAAATCCAAATAACAATAGAGTAGGGCAACAACAACCCTATAATAACGAAGTGGTACAATTTCCTACCTATGTCGTGGATGCACTTGAAATAAATGAAATCAATATCAGATCTGGAAAAACGTTGTAGAGCACCCATCCACAAAATAATCAAGAACATATACATCAGGAACAGACCACATATCCCACACCATAGCAACCAACAATGACAGACCCATAGGAGGAAGAAAACCGAACACAAATACCAAACATAAACCCTCCATTCCCTGAGAAACTGATACAAAACACCAAAGAGGAGGAGGAGAATGCTATACTCAATGAATTAAATCATTTAAACATACAAATCCCCATTTTGAAAGCAATAAGATATGTGCCAATATGTAATAAATTTATAAAATAAGATTGGTTAAAGAAGCCTAGGTGAAGGAAACGAGATCCACCAACTATAAACGTAGTAGGCCAACTAGCAGACTTGATGTTAGGTATCATTGTTAACCCTAAATACCTCGACCCAGGCAGCCCTATTGCCAATGTGACCATAAATAAAAAAACCTATCTCAAGCAGTATAATTGACCTAGGGGTTGCAATCAACATAATAACAAAGGATACTATGATAGCCCTAGGTCTTCAATCACTAATCATACCAACCAGTACGGTGCTACAGCTTGCTGATACCTCCACTATTAAACCTGAAGGAATGCTTGAGGATATGATCATAAATATTGAGTCCTGGGAGTATCCAGCTGAATTCATAGTTATAGAGGTCAAAAGTAAACTCAATGGGTACCCAATCATTCTAGGGAGGCCATGGCTAGCAACAACACACACCTATATAGGTTGTCGATCGGGAAACATGACAATCACGAGTGGGCATGCTAGAAAAAAAATCACGATATATCCTCCAGTAAGAAAATCCATAGACATGGAATATCAAAATTGGGCAGATGACTATGACATTTTAAATGATCAAAACATACGACCTGTTCTCACTATAGAAACAACCCTAACTTTAAAGGCTAACAATGAAGATGGTGATTTAAATAGATTTATACGGAATGTATCTCCTAATCATAATATTCTTGTAGAAATTTTTGAAACATATCAGCGAAAGGAAATTCAGGATTCTCCCCACAAAACTGAACAAATGTGGGCAGAAGTGCTCTCACTTGAATAACAATCACCACAAGTCAAAATAGTTGAGGTCCTGCCTAGAAAAACAATCAATATTAACTCAAATTTGGAGCCAAAACAGGAGCAACAATTTATGAAAGTACTCTCGAAAAACAACAAGGATTTTGCATGGACCTATACTGATATGAAGGGCATACACCCAGACATTTGCAAGCATTATATATATATCAAAGAAGGTGTTGTACCCATCAGAAAACCCCAGAGAAGAATGAATTCAGCATTGAAAGATATAGTTAAAGTGGAACTACAAAAGTTATTAGATGTAGGGTTCATCTACCCAATCTCAGATAGTGAGTGGGTCTCACCATTGGTCATAGTCCCTAAGAAAGGAGGAAAGTGGAGGATCTGTGTAGATTACAGGGAATTAAATAAAGCAACTAAAAGAGACCACTTCCCCCTACCATTCATTGACCAAGTGTTGGACACCCTGGATGGAAACAAGTTCTTCTCATTTTTGGATGGATTTAGTGGATACAACCAGATCCAAATCCACCCTGTTGACCAGGATAAAACCACATTTACTTGCCCATGGGGCACATATGCATACAGAGTACTACCATTCGAACTCTATAATGCCCCAACAACATTTCAAAGGGCCATTCTGAGTATATTTTTTTATTTTATTAATGATCAAATGAAAGTCTACATGGATGACTTCACACCGTATGGAATTTTGTTTTACAAGCATTGCAGCACCTCGAATTGGTCCTGAAGAAATGCATTGAAATGAGCCTATGCCTCAGTAATGATAAATGTAGGATGCTAATGCAAGAAGGCATAGTTTTGGGACACCATATCTCCCAAAGGGGCATTGAAGTTGATCAAGCAAAAGTCACAGTTATTAAAACACTTCCCCCACCTGTCAAACAAAGGGATGTGCGCAGTTTCCTTGGGAAAACAGGCTACCACAGAATATTTATAGAAAGTTATAGCAAAATTGATGCACCTATGTTTTTCCTTCTGACAAAGGATACCGAATTTATCTGGATCAACCATTCTATGGCAGTGTTTGATCAACTAAAAGAGAGGACAATCACAACACCAGTCCTTCAAGGACCAAACTGGACACTACCATTCCACATCCATTCAGATGCTTCAGATAAATCCACTGGTCAGTACTCGGACAAGAAGAAGAAAAGAGACCTTACGCAATCTACTACTTTAGCAAGAACTTAGAAGGTGCATAACTCAATTATATAGTCACAGAAAAAAGAATTTTTGGCTGTCATACACGCTATAAATAAATTCAGTCACTAAATCACTGGGTACCCAGTCTTTGTCCATACTGATCATTCTACAATCAGGTATCTCATGAATCAACCCAATACTAGTGCTAGAATTATTAGATGGTTACTCCTCTTGCAAGAATTTGATATAACAATACTGGACAAGCCAAGCAAGCATAATGTGGTGGCTGATTTTCTGTCTAGACTAACCCATGGACATGACAATGAGTTGGTCAATGATAATTTCCCCAATGAACACCTCTTTGCAATCTCCACACAAAGTCCATGGTTTGCCGATATAGCAAACTACTTGGTATCTGGCAAATTTCCACAACATTATAGCTATCAAGAAAAATACAGAATCATAAGGAAAAGTGAAACTTATACATGGATACAAGGAATGCTTTTCAAGAAGGGGCCTGACCAAATATTAAGGAGATGCATAAGAGAAGATGAAGTCCATGATATACTCCATGCTACTCACAATGAGCCTTGTGGAGGCCATTATGCTGCAAAAAGAACATCTTATAAAGTACTGCAAACTGGATATTACTGGCCAACACTGCACAAGGAATCCTATGATTATGTATCTCGTTGTGATGATTGTCAACACATGGGGAAGCCTACACAAAGAGAAGAGATGCCTCTACGCCCCCAAATATCTTTGGAAGCATTTGAAAAGTGGGGATTTGACTTTGTTGGCCCATTCTATCCCCCATCAAATAAGAAAATCTACATTTTATTATGCACCGACTACCTTACAAAATGGGCAGAAGTGGTAGCACTTGCAGCACCAAATGAAACAAATGTAGCTAAATTCTTTATATAACATATCTTCCACAGATTTGGAGTTCCAAGAGAGTTAGTTTCTAACCAAGGTAAGTAGTTTGCATCCAACCTTATCAAGGACATACTTCGAAGAAACAATGTCAAACATTGAAGGTTCTCCTCCTACCACCCTCAAGCTAATGGTCAAGCTGAAGTGACAAAAATAGAACTTGAAAGAATTATGAAAATAACAGTCCAAATACATAAAAGGGATTGGACAGACAAATTGAGTGAGGCAGTTTGGGCTTATAACACAACATGGAAAACGACAACAGGATTTACCCCATATGAGTTGGTATATGGAAAGAAAATAATGCTCCCCATTGAATTTGAAATTAATACATTGAGAATTGCAGCCAACTTAAACATGCAACTTTCAGAAATACAAGAACAATGAATGCTCCAGCTAAACCAGTTGGATGAGCACCGCCAACAAGCCCTCGCCCACACTGAAATTATCTAGCAGTAGAGAAAGAAATGGAATGATAAGAACATCAAACAAAATAAATTCAAAGAAGGTGATTGGGAGCTACTATATGATTCCAGGTTTCAAGTTTTTCAAGGAAAACTCACCACCAGATGGCTCAGACCCTACATCATTGACACAATCTATGACAATGGAACAGTCAAAATCACAACAATAGATGAAACAGAATTCCCCATGTTGGTGAATGGACATAGACTCAAATTATATAAGAAACCACAGTCCAGGGAGGAGTTCACACAAACACTCTATCAGAAAAATCTAATGCTGATAGAGGACATAGATAATCACTGATTATTGTTAAAAAAATATTTATAAAAAAAAGAAAAAGAAAAAATGAAAAAAAAGAGAGAAAACATGAAAAAAAGAAGAAGAAAAAACATAATAAACCAACACAATACCCACGCAACTGAAATCACATTAAGCAAGCCAACAAGCAAATTTCAGCAAAGAGAAAGAAACGAATCAAGTGAGCCAACAAGCAAATTTCAACAAAGAGAAAGAAACAAATCAAGCGAGCCAGTAAGCAAATTTCAGCAAAGAGAAAGAAACAAATCAAGCGAGCCAACAAGCAAATTTAAGCAAAGAGAAAGAAACAAATCAAGCGAGCCAGCAAGAAAATATCAACAAAGAAAAAAAATCAAGCGAGCCAGCAAACAAATTTCAGCAAAGAAAAAGAAAAAAATCAAGCAAGCAAGTGCATCATCCAAAAGCAATATTTAGCAAAAGAAAATCTAAATCAAGCGAGCCAGAATAAAAGTCAACCAAGCAAGAGAAAATATCAAACCATCTAGTTATAAAAGTACAACTACATATATAACGAAAATTACTACAGACGAAGAGTTAACCTACTATGGAACCCTCGGTCCGCACGAAGACACCCACATCATCACCTAAGGTATGCAAAACATAAAGAGGTAATCACTAAATTATTGTTTGTATTCTCAATCAAATCATTCTCCCTGCACAAAAGATCATGTCTCAGCTGAGGTCAACTTTCAGATAAGTCTGGCGACATGGTTTAAGAGTATCCCTATTGTATAATGATGACTGAACGGTTAATAGTATCCCTGTTATATAATAATGAATGAACGGTTCAGAGTATCCATGTTATATAATGATGACTGACCATCAAGTAGCTTTACTGGGTCATGATGGCTTACCACAGCCAAGTTCTCCATATCCCGCATCCATATCCTTTGATAATCAAGCACCAACGGGAGTTTGTGCAATGATGAGAGTGAATGCATAAGTTAAGCAAATAAGACAGAGAGGGATAAGTAAGAAGACCCAGCGGGCGACATGATTTTTCTCAGAAAGGAGGGACACAGAAGGGAGGGCTCAACACTCAGCCAACATACCAACGATCGATCCCAAGTAGGCAAGTAAGTCATTAACCCCAAGATTTGTGGTTTGATAATACTCGACAATTGCAGAAATGACAAAAGGTTTTAAGAAAAATGAGCCATAGGACCACACATCCATATATGAAAAACCTCAGGTGTTGACCATCCTCCGCACAACAGGATGGATGCCATTTATTACTGGCCTGAGAGGTTATGATACAGAAAGAGCCTTAGAGTTTACCCGAAACCTGAAACATATCAAAGAGGAGAAATACTTTACTCGGGTAAGGGGATTGCGCATAAGATTAGATGAGGAGGCAATTGCAAAACATACAGGCTTGCCAATAGGGATACATTGAGGAAGGGATGACAGAGAATCCAACCTGAGGGAAAAATAAACTTTCTTTGGACAGGGTGAGAGCTATGAAGAGGATAAAAATGGTGTTAAAAGAGACTCTATGCCTATACCATGGGATGAGGTGGTTGCCATCATCATGAAATATATCACATGCACAGGAAGGATTAACTACATTCCAACCTTTCACTTCAGAATTTTGGACCTTCTAAGGAACAGGGGCCACATCAAGTCGAACAACAACATCAGTATCCCTTTCTACCTTCTGCAGTCCCTCTGGGAGATGAGCAGGAAGGTGGTGCAAGGAAAGGAGTACGCATTGGCCCATCACGGTTTAATTAAGTTGATCATTTGCGAAGAATTGAAGGTTCAAATCCCAGAGATCTCATGGGAAGAGTTCATCCTAGTCTCAACTGAAGATGTTCAAGGGATGAAAGGAACACCAAAGGAATGCATAACCCTTGCCTCAGGATCAAAGGAGGAAAAGTCTGTCATTGTGTCAAGTGCCAAACGAAAAATCAACCTAGACAGTGACAGTGATAATGAGGCTATTGTTGAAACCCTTATCAAGATAAAGCACTCCTAGGATACCTCCCGCCAGAAAACCTCAGGAACACCTCCTAGAAAACCAAGGTCAAAGCGGTAGAGCGAGAGGTTGTCACAATAGGCCAAAGCCAAGCAGATGAAAGGGAAAGGAAAATAAACAAGCCCAATGGTGCAGGACCTGTCGGACTCTAGGGATGACGGGGCAGAACAGGATGATCATTCGACACCTATTGAGGAAGGCAGCTTCCAACAAGACTTTGGGGATGATAAAATGAACACTAAAAAGAATGAGAAACTGACTAAAGCATTGAACAAGCTGGAAAAGGTCAGGGAGGAGCTAGCTGCTTTAAAAATCGAAGCAAGGTTCCACAGAAGCCAACTTGTTTCACCAGCATCCCCACCATTCATACATGAGAAGACCCAAATATTAAAAATACAGCACGCGGGTGAACTGAAGCTGATGGATTAGTAGAATTCAGTGCTAAAAGAAAAATTGGACCAAGCCCAGGAAGAATTTACCCAAAGAGACCAGAAAATCCTACAATTGGAAGACACTTTAGCCACCACTGCCAAAATTTATGAGGAAATACTAAGGTTCAGGCCGCCATCCAGGGTCTACACAGTATACCTAAAAGAAAAATGGGGCCAGTTCCAATTACAGAGGCTGAAGCAGGGTTTACCCTTGGAATTAACCACTCCTAAGCAGTTTGTAGACACCTCCCTATCTTGCACTGGGCTAGAAAAAGTTCAGTTATGTGAATTCTTCCTGCATAATTTTGTGGTACCAAACTCACCCAATTGGTCACCGAACCCCTACATGGGTGACTTCCAACTAAGAGCAATGTACTCTTGGATGAATCATGAAATAGAAAGAGCCCAATATGTTCACCTCTACCATGCAGAAGAATGGCAGAACCCACTGTGGATCAGGGCTGAAGCTACACATCCCGAGAAGGTAATTCAGGACCATTTAGCTATAACCTCCGATGAAGATCTAATTCCCATACTTCTCGAAAAGAAGCAGGAAGCAATCTCACATTTTGAAAACACCACCCAAAGCACCTACAATGAAGTTCAGGAAGCTATCGGTGAGAGGTGGAGAAAAATCACAAAGGACTTGAAAAAGAGGGAGCCTCACTCCCCCCTTAGGCTGGAAGTCACACTCACCAGAGCAGGGTTGTACAGGGAGTCTTTAATAAAGAACCAACTCAGATGGATAGGAATGAAATTAAGCCTACATTTCTTTCTTCCTCTGGCTATTAAGGAATAGATTGATGAAGATGAGGAAAAGAGAGCGTGGGCCAAAGAAGAACCGACCCAATGATACTATAGACAGGAAGGGGCTCCTAGAGTTGTTTCCTTGGATATCAGGGAGGTTGTCATGGAGCAGGATGTGTCACCTAAGGATGGGTGACATCTTCAAGTCCGGGGGAGATGATGAGCTCAGAATATAGGTATTCCATTGACGCCTTTTATGCCACACATAAGCAAAGAAAAGAAAAGAAAGCACGTCTTTTTGTATGGGAGAATGCATTTGGGTTGATTATTAAACATAGTAATTTAGAGGTTTTCTTTTCTTATTTTTTAGCGTTTCTAATCACTAATCATATGAATAAATACATGTGTGATAGGGCACAGGTGACATGGAAGGACAACCAGTGACCAAGCTCCAAACTGAATATCACAGGAGACACAACGATCCCATTTCCTCCTGATTTGTAGGAAAGAATCATGTTAAACATGATTGTTATTTTCTATGTAGAGCTAGCTGGTTAGAAGTAAGGATAAATAGGGACCTCTTGGGTCGTAGGGGGTCTGGAGACATTTATGAAAAACAATCTTCAACATTTTTGTAGTTAATACATTTTCGTTCTACCTATTCTGTAACATGGATTTATGAATTGGTAATGAAAGACCAACGTTCTATTAATCTCGTGAGCTCATAAGTTTCTTTCTCTCCTGAAATACGTGTTGGGGAGGGCCCCCTCAATACATAGATCAGGAGTTTTTTTGTTTCATTTCAGGTATTTTCCATGCATTCTACTTAATATTTCTATTGTCATTATGCGTGAATTACTTTAACATTCATTTAAATATCAGATCTTGATTTCAACATAAGCACTCTTCTTCCGTAGTCCGATAACACCGTGTCTGTAGTTTTGTAATAAACTGTCTGTAGTCCTGTGCATGCCATCTGCACAGGCAATTTTCATATTTTAATTCCCACGTTTTTATGGAATTTCCAGAAAAATATCAGATCTATGGTTTCGTACTTCTAAGATGATAAATGATGATTGCTGATAGGACAAACCTCTACCTGTTTAGATTAGATTCAAGCTTTTTAACTAGAGTTATGCATGCTTTCCTTTCTTGACTTGATATAATAGATTTACCAGTTTTCAGCACTTAATTCAATAGAACAGGATTTGATTATTTCCAACATTCCAATTTGATAAGATATAATTTATTCGCTTTCAGCATTTCAATTTGATAAGATAGAATTTATTCACTTTCAGCATTTCAATTTGATAGAATAGATTTACCAGTTTTCAACACTCAATTCAATAGAACAAGATTTAATTGTTTTTCAGCATTCAATTTGATAATATAGGATTTATATGATTTGGTGTGTTGCATAAGTAGAATCGAATTTGTAAAAGCTTTCTTTGAGCATTTCCTTATTTTCCTGTTTTCATAGGTCAATACTTCAAACTGTCTTAAGATAGTCTTTAGGACACTTAGAAATGACAAAAGATCCTCTCATAGTGCACATACAGTGATGAGTACCTCTCAAGTTTGTACGCTCCCTGGTTGATAATTAAAGTATACTTTTAGCATAGCTACCCCAAATAGGTACCCATTCCTGGAGTCCACCAGCCTTGCTGAGCATCTTTGATTGCTTGTACCATACTTTTTGAGATAATGTACACCAAATTGAAAATAGTGTCATGCATGATAATGTGATAGATCAAGGGCACCCAACTTAGCTTATAATGGGTTGAGATGGGCGTCCCATAGAGTCTACATATAAGAGTAGCAACAATCCTAAAAGGGGTCTTTAAAAAATTCGTTTCATACTCCCCGCTATCCCTTTGGCACAATTGCGTCCCTGGTAGTAATCTTCTTAGCACATTCAACATAATTGAGTTTCAGGCTTGCGAGCCATTCTTCTGTTAGAAATACCCTTGGAGTTGGAAGTCTATTATATGCTTTCCCGATTTGCACAAGATGGAAGGAAGTGAAACCTTTTCCTGTAGCGCTCATAATGATATGAGATTGAGTATCAATATAGGGGAGGACCCACCCTGTTACTTCGGCACAAGGAAACAGTTCAGGCCTAGCTGCAACCTTATGAATGCCTGAATTTTTGATGTTATGATAGATCAGGTCTTCTTCAATGGTGGCTCTTGGGACATTCTGGTCTCTGACCAAATGATATATCTCACCCCATTTGAATTCAAGAGAAATGCCTGTGATGTGCTACGTATCATCGAACCGAGCTTCCAAGAATACTTCCTAAGCTGGCTCATCGTCTAATGTTATCTCAAGTACAATATTGGATGAGCGTTTAGAGCCCCTTTTAGACATCTCGAGCTCCTGGATGTCATTGGAAACAACATTATCTTGGAAATAATTCATATTAACCATGAAATGCTATACAAATCTTGTAAAATCCAAGTAAATGCAAGTATTGGTAGAAAACAAATAAATTATCTTCATGTAAATAAACAAGATTGTTCATCAAACAAGGTTCAAAATCCTCGGTCCATTCACTAGGGATCGAATCGTTGTGTTTGTTAGCGTGCAAGGGGAAAATGTAGCGGCATGTGTGCAATTGAGATAGGCTTAGAGGAGGTCGACGAGTTCTCCGAGCTAGGGTTTAAGGTTGGGCTCGGACGAGAGTGAGAGAGAGCTCCAAAATGTCGTTTATTTGGGAAAAGAGGCATGGGAAAAGCTTGAGGGCACAAGATACTCAATGCAAGTTTAGCGTCTCAAAACCCTTGGGATTAAAGAAACAAAATTGACCAATAGAACCAAAAAAGGGAGGAAAACGACCAAGCATGAGACCAATAGTATTATAAAACCAATTATGGGCCATTTCCCTCCAACCACAAACTACCAAGTAGAGACCAACAAGTTTGAGACCACCAAACTAAAGCAAAAGGTTACTTACTTGGAGATTATATGACAATAGTGCAAGACTGATTGGTAGTTGATGCCGAGCATACCAGGTGAATAATCTTGTCCAAGTGATGCGAGCTTGAACAAATTCACGTGGCAAAAAACATGGGGAAAAACGACATAAGTTTCTCCTATTAAAAGATCCTCAAAAACCCCAAGTCTCTCAAATGAGCTTAAAAGGTGAAATCAACATTTTTTTTCGAAAGTTTATTGACCTGTTTCGGTGAACAAAGGCGAGTTGCCCCGACGCGTTTCAGCATCAAATCTTAAGTTTGCACGATACTGTGTTTAGACAAGAGATGCCAAGTCAGTGCGATCGTATCGATGACAAATTACAAGTCCCGTCGATACGTTTCGGTGTTAAGTTAGTAAGTCTACCGAAGTTGCATCTCGACACTGAAAATTGAATTAGATCAGTGAGAAAATGAAAAGATGCTGACCTATTTCGACAATCATTCGGAAACTTTAGCGACACGTCGGTGAAAAAGATGTTTTGGTGATCTCGGGGAAAGAGTTTCGACGGAATTTTGAAGGTTTCCAAAGTTTCAATAGCAAAGGTTGAGTTACATTGATGTTTTGACGAGAAATCATAATCTTCGTTGACGTTTCGGGGAACTAATTAAAACTCACCGAAATGCTAAAACTTTGAGAAAATGGCCAATTAAGGAAAACCAAAAATTGGCTATGTGTTTTCTCCTTTTGTGAATAAGCCAACCTTATGTAGTACTTGACTTAGTTTGAGGAGGTCAAAATGATTTAAACAAGCACAGGCCAAAATCAAGGAGGGGCCTTGATTTTTTCAAAAGAAAATAATGGGGAGGGTGGTTGTAGCTGCACCAAGTCTCTACAACTTTTTTAGTTCCCCAATGCTTGAGGATGTTGTGCCACCAAGGTGCATATAAAGTAAATTATTGTCCACTAATATATCAAGCCCATATCAACATTAAAACAAAGGAAAAAATCATTCATTTAGTGAGGTGCACTAATATTTCAGAAGAAAAATAAGTATAAAGTCACTAAGGTGCATATACAACAAATTACTATTCACCAATACATTAAGCCCAAATCAATAGAAAAACAAAGATTGCACTTTATGGACAAATATTGAAAAACTTCATAAAATAAGAGTTTACATTCATGGTGTTCTCTTGTCTTGGAAAATTCTAGTCTAGATACTACAAAAAAAACTGCATGCATTACCATTAAAGGGATGAATAAACTATAGAACTGTAGGAATTTAAAAAAAAGGAATGCATATATTATGTTCAAATATGGAGGAAAAGGTCCATTCTCAGTTAAAGAATGATACACTGTTTAAAGGAACCATACATATTTTAGAAAACTGTGGAAAAATATGGAAACCATCTAATTGAGCCAAAATTGCAGTCTCCACAGGCTGCTCACCGAAGTTGTACATACAAGAACCCTCAAAATGGGCAGCAGACACCGAATCCCTTTGATAAGCACAAATGTCTCATGACCTTTATGGCTCGGTAGAGGTATCATATCTCTTCCCAACCATGGTGTGAGCTCCTCTAGCTCAAAGAAACCAAAGAGTAACAAGGTCTCTAATAAATAAAATCTAATGTGCTATAATTGGATTTGCCTAACAAATGAGGGACACAAATGAACAAAATTCCCACTAGAGTGCCCATATTGAGGAAAAAACTACAATATTACAAGGAAATATTTGTTGAGGTGCATAAGTACCAATTTCTGAGAAAGAGATTTCTAAGATGAAACTTTGTATCATACCTTTGTGTAGCCAGGATGTGAGCTTCTCCAACTCAAAGAAACGAAAGAGTAACAGGGTCTCTAATAAAAAAGGGTATTGTGCTATAATTCACTTTCAATAATACCTCTTTCAACAAGTTATTTTTCCTTCTTTAGAGTATATATCTAGTTAGATAGTTGTTTCTACTAGATAACATTTCTTGGAGTATGAGAATTCAATTTTGTTGTAAATGGATGCCATAGTATAAAATTTATATTTTTTAAACAATCCTAACCAACAAACACAATCAACCATATTGAATCATACTTCAAATTTGTAAGAGCTCAAGGTTAAAACTTGTTGAAGTTATAAATACAAAATATCAAATAGCCCTCTAAGATATCCTTTGGATACAACTTAATTTCTGATCATAATCGATTTTCCCTTGAAGACAAATTGTTTACCTATCGAAACATTTCTTCCGAAAGCTCATTGCATATTAGAAGCTTGACCTATTGGTTGAAGAAGTTTAGATTCCCAATTTCATAATGTGCATATAAAACAAACTCATTCACAACCACACAATAAATCATACCTAGTATCATTTTTAGAATTTCGCCAAAAACTACAACCTCACAAGAGCATTTCAAATACCAATAAAATCTTATACATAAAAATGATTTAAAAATTCCTCTTCAATATTGATTATGAGAATTAAACCAGGGTTTTCAAAAATGAAATTCTTTCTGAAAGCAAGGAGTCATTCAAATCCGTCTCTATTTTTCCATCTCGTCGTTGTCGTTGTCCCGCTCAAATATTTTTTCCAAGGATGATGTTGATGTTGCTACTACTGTGAGCTCCGAGATATCAATTGCTTCTTGGCACCGACACCATTATGATAGATAACCACCTACTTTTTTGCACAAATACAATTGATAAAGTGCTTGGATTCATCTCTCGAGAAAGCATTGTGGGCAATGAGAGCCCTGGGAGCCACTGAGGCCACCACATGTGCCATTTATTCATTCTTATCATTACAATAAGAAACTACTTGTGAAAACCAGTCCAACTCTTCCTATTTTTCTTTACCGGATGCAACAAGGCACAAATTTGAAACTTTCTAGCAACAATAAACAAAACCTTTGCCCAATTCTTGAAAAATAAAGTCTACTGCATTATCCTCCCACACCCCAATTTGCCAATCCATGACCGCCAAAAAACGTCTATCAAAATCTAACAAAGGAGACAGATTGACAGCGAAACACTGGCATACTAGACAAATGACAAACCTTCAAGAGAACTCGAGATAAGTTGTGGCTTGCATAACACGATAACATGAAAGGATCGGTGGAACATTGACAGAGTAGACAAACAATAACCTTCAAGAGCAAGTCAAGAGAAGCCATGGCTTCTCAAACACAAAAACATTAAAGATCCACGTGGCACAAATATACCGTAAATTTGACCATATACGTGGCAAGTTTTTAGTGGTTAGAGAGACAACATACATACATACATAACCAAATTTCATTGAAAACAACTAGTTAAAAAACCAACAATTCACAAATTATCTTAAATACATATATATTGAAAATAATGTTTCTCTAACTACAATCTCACCAACTATTTTAGTCAACATAGCTATTCTGAAGGAATCAAGGAAAGCTAGTCAATACATAGGGGTTCAACAAGAACATCATACCACTTACAAGAATTGAATCTAGGTGGAGAGGGTAACAATCATTCCTCCCAACCACCCAAACTACATCCAATAAACAATTATCTTAAATACATATATATTAAGATAAAGCCAACCATTCACAAATTATCTTAAATACATAAAAATATCATGTCTCTAATTACAATCTCACCAAGTACTTTACTCAACATAAGTATAAAGCTGTGATTATTTTGTGTAGTACTTATATCATGTCGAACATTGAATTAAGTACAGATGTGTTGTTCGTGTGAAGTATGTTTTTTTTCCTTTTTAAATTCTATCCTTGCGATTGAAGTGACCCTTGGGAGTTTGGGCACACACTAAGAAGCGTTGTATATTCACACAAGTCCTCCACTCGACTCCAAGTAACGCATAATAAGCCAAAGCCCAGCCCACTTTGCTTCCCATGTGTTTCAATACCTTCATGAATTTGCGGGTTTGGGCCGTAAAGCAGTGCGGAAATTCTCAACCCTGATCGCTCGCTGTCCCAGATCGAACCCTCGCTCTAGCCCAACGCCAAAAACCATGGAATACAGAAATACCCAGCACGATCTGTGAGAAACAAAACCCCTAACACCCTCGATTTGGCAGATTTGCTTTTCATGTCTGAAGATTTTTATCCATATAAACAGTGAGCATAAGGGATGGTAGATACACAGGAAAATCTGTTCTATCGAAGGTTTGTTCTGAGAGTAATCAGCACCAGGCGGTTCTGGTTCCTTCTGTTCGTGTCAATCTATGGGATTCTAATCGGTTCTTTGTGGAAAACCGTGAGATCAGTGCTCCAATGGCAGTCGGGTATGCAGGAGATGCCGGGCGTGGGGTGGCCGGCGCTGTACGCCTCAGTTCTGCTGGGCGCGGTCTTCGGAGTTCTGGCCATGGTGGCCATGCTCGCCGCCACTGTTCCTGCCATGCTTATAACATGGATTACCATACTCGTCCTGCTTGCCTTCGCCGGGAAGCCCAGGGATTTGCTGGTATTGGAAGGTAAGAGGATTACCAAAGATATAGGGTCTTTTGCTTGCAAGATTATGCTCAGAGAGGGGAATATTATTGCTGTCGCCTGTGCGCTGCTCAGTTTTTTTCTTCTCATTCACCGAGAGGATTGAAGGACTCTTTGTTTCGAGGAATTTAGTTCTGGAGACCGGTTGGATCCCAGAGAACGGCTGAAATTATACAGGGATCGATAACTTGGGATCTCAGCCGAGAAGGTTGTTCTCTTTGTCGCCGCCATCGCCGTGAAGGTTTCTCCAGGCGAGAGGTCGAGGGTTCGAATCCTGTCCTCGCTTCAAAAAGAGTTTGTGTTGATATTTGCTTCTTTTTGGCTTTAATGTATATTTTACTATTACAAAATAAATATGTTGTTTTCCTTCAAATCAGTGCCCGTCTCTTTGCGTAGGGATGGTATTTTATGGATTCTTTTCTAAATGTATATGTTTCTCATATATTTTAACTCGTAACTTTATTTTTTGTCATTGAAAGTCTAATATTTGTGAATATTAATGTGAATGATTGCAAATGTGATTATCATTACTTGTAGTTTAAAATGTTTTACTTTTCTAACTTGCTTGTTTGTCATACCAACAACAAGCACATATAATGTAACTTTTTGAAAATGGGTACAATTAGGCATCTAATATGGTTGGAGTTCGATGGTTTGTTTTTCATAGGAAGTTGACCTATTTTAGCTATTTCATAGTTGTTGCTCTTTCTCTTGTTTTTGTGTTATGATACAATATTTTTTTCATTTTTGACGTGTTATAAGAAGAGTTTGTATGGATCTAAACTTTAAAAAAAAATATTTTCCTTGTTTTTGTGTTCTGGATGCAATATTTTTTAATTTTTGACGCCTTATAAGAGTTTGTATGAATGTAAACTTTCTTTAAAAAAGGGGTTTGTGATCATGTGAGTTGTTAACTGTCTGTAATTTTTAGGCATGATGATAAGTTGCAATGAAGATAGAGAATTGATGGGTTATTTTTAAGTGAAGAAGAGTAAATAATGAAGAGGTGAGAGAAAGGGATAATACTTGGAAGGTTATCATGGTTTCTAGTTGTTTAAAACTTCTACGATTTAGGTCGGAGAAAATTGTTTTTTCAGACACGAATTTGCCATCAGTGATAGAATTTTTAGAATCTCAAATAACAGTATTAATCTTGCATAATTTGGATGTCCTGGGGTTTTCCAGGGTACTGAATTCATCTAGATGTTCAGAAAAACGATTTAATCAACACAAATCGTCGATTTTTAGATTTCATATCATTTCGACCAAGTTTTGGCTGGACTGGCGAAATCGTAGAACTTTTCTTCCAAGTATGGAGAATCCTTTTGCATTTATGAAGGTTTGTTTTAGGTGATTTTTGTTCTTTGCTTTAGCTTGTGGAAAAGATGGCTCATTTTGCATCAAGCTTCAGGTGACTTTTGTAGTTGTCTAAATTGTAAATCTTTGCTTTTACCTAGAGAAGAGATGGAGAGATTATAAGGAATCATATGTTTAGTTTCTCAATGAAAGTACATATAGTTGAATGATGTTGGATGTGTTGAGAGTTTTCATCTAAATTAAATGCATTGATGTACATATAGTTGAATGATATTGATAGTGTTCTGAGTTTTTATGTAAATCAGATGCATTGATATTTTTTATTGTCAAAACAGTGATTTAATATTTTGTTAGGTGGGAGATTTGTTGCGAGGATGTTTAGCTGGATGAACGTTAATTATACAGGGAATTTTGAAAATTTACATACAGCTCATACATCCGATCAAGCTGGCATTTAAGTTTTGTTTTATTTGTAAATATGACGAGACAGTTATCATTTCGTGAATCTCCAATCAAGTTGGCATTTAAGTTTTGTTTTATTTGTAAATATGATGAGACAGTCATCATTTCATATTCATGAGACTCTACCATTTCAACTATCCCATACTTTTATGGATATATAAAATAGAAAAATGGTGAGGTACAATTTATTTGTGTACATTTTCTTATATTTCTATGTTGTCAGTGCAATAATTCTCTTTTTATAACATGGCTTCTCGAACATTACACCATCCAAAATGTGGCCATAAGTCGTAAAAACCAATAATAAGTCCATGTCCATTCCAAGGATTCATGTAATAAAACACCAAGATGTCATGAACATTCATATCCCATTGCTATTATTGTTGTTGGACAATGTAAAAAGAGGATATTACCATAATTGTTGCACAAGATAGGATTTTACGTCTTGTCCCTTGTTTTGCAATCATGCGGCACTATTTTTTTAATCAATAGCTGTAGCTGTCACATGCTGGGAAGCTCAATGCTACATATAATTGTAGCTAATTAGAGTTGTGATAACTTATGCATAGCTTTTTGTTATCTTCCTTAGTTATTGGATTTATTTTCAACTTCAATTGTTTTGTTATCAGACTTAGTTATTGGATTTATTTTCAACTTCAATGGTCAATGGTCATAGCAGTATGATAATAAGATACATGATAAAACTGTATTTATAGAAAAGATGATAAGATACATTATAAACCTGTGCTTATAGAAAAAGAGGAGTGATTCTTAGCTTTTGAATAAATGGCACAGTAGTTTTATATAAGTCTTATACAAAGTTATATATAAATAATGTAAAATTGAATTAATCATTTTTCTTATATTTTAAGTTTAACATAAATAAATGAAAATTTAAGTTGATGTTTATTATTTAAATTTGTAACAATTAAATTAAAATATAATTTTTTCATTCAACTCAATTTGTCTATCTATATTTAAGTTTTATACAATGTGAACATGATTAGTCAAGTTTTATACAATGTGAATATGATTAATGATAGTAGCAAGTTATAAAATACTTAAGTTTTGGATCTTATAAGTATTATAAATTTTTATACAAAGTGAACATGATTAATGATAGTAGCTAGTCGTGCGTTATAGAATACTTAAGTTTTGGATCTTCTAAGTATTAAAAATATAGTTTGGAGGTTATTTATCTTGAAATGTCCTTCAGTTTGTTAATATTATATTCAAAACACATTTTTCTTTTAGTATTTTTTTTAATACTAGGAAGGAATTTTATTCTACCCTCCTACCCTCTTATGCTTGGGCAAAGAATGGAGGTTTTTGTACCATACTAGTTCTCACAAGTCGATTGATCACTAACTACATAGGCATAGGCAATTGGTAACCCCAAATAATTGGATGAGATTTGATTTCAGACATTTGGAGTTAACCAGGGAGCATCTATTAATTAAGAATGCTAATATCACTAAGAGGTGTCTGGTTTTAGTTTGATGGTCTCGTTAGGGTACCCACTACTATTGTGGTTAACAATTGGGTTGCTCTACATTTGAATCTTTTGAGAAAGAGTCAAGAGAGATCCTACACAGACATGAGAGGGGGATGGATGTAATATTGATGTAATAGAATAGTCTAAAGACATCTCGATTTTGATGAAGAATGTAATTCTAGGTTAGGGGATATCATATGTCCTCTTATTCCCCCTCATATCCTAAGAGATCATAGGTTCAAATCCAGAGGGGGGTAGGGTATGTACACCTTTGAAGACTTTAGCAATTACATCAGTGTGTAGAGAGGGGTCCTTTGTCCCACAAACAAGGGGGTCTCATATGCCAAATTTGTGTCTAGCTTGGCTGTGACCTTAAAAATAGATTATTATTATAAGAGGGGATATATGATTTCTCTCTCATATACATACACACACATAAGAGGGGGGATATGGTATGACAACTTGGAATTGCATTCTTCATCAAAAAGATTTGGCAATGTCTTCATGTTAAGATTCAATATGCTAAGATAGATAACATCAGTATTACATTCAATTTCACAACAATAGCATATACAGGGTCATTGAAAGAACAAGCAGCACATCATAAACACGAGACACAGATTTATCTTGGGAAACCCTCATGGGGTAGAAAAGCCAACAAAGCTTCCTCAATATAGATGACCAACAAATACAAAGATGTAATCCCCAAACAAGAGCTCCTTCTCCTCCTTTGCAGATCTCTCTCTCCTATGCAAGTTCACAAGTGAGTGTGTGTTAAATGAGGATCACACATCCTCTATTTATACTTTACCTCACTTGACTTTTAAACCTAACTAGGTCGGCCCCAACTTAACCACTCAACATAATGCTCACTTGGCCGACCCCACTAGGGGACTTAAACACCCCATTATAACTAACTCTGGGCTGGCCCCACTAGGGAAGTCTAATAACCCAAGTTACCACATTCCGACGGAGGAATAAACATCTTCGGATATACAATAAAGTCTCGGTGGTGGAATGAAACATATATGGCTAAAGTACAAATAGAATATTCTTAGAAGTTACAATATTTCAACACTCCCCCTTAACGAGAAGGATATTCTAACAACATCTGTAGGAGCAAGGAGTCATCAACTACATCACAATGATACATTATACATCTATAAATCATTGGAAGCTTTCTTCAATCATCATCAGTAACTCAAACAGCTACTGGAACATCTTCAAGACCTTCAATACTGGAACATCAACATCTTCAGTACCGAGTCTTCATCTTCTGCAGCACTTGATCAGCTACAACAACATCATCATCTGGATCTCCCGATCAACAACATTATCTGGATCTCTCGATCAACAACATCATCATCTGGATCTTCCGATCAACAACATCATCATCTAGATCTCTCGATCAACAACATCATCTAGATCTCTCGATCAACAGCGTCATCGTTTGGATCTCTCGATCAATAGCATCATCTAGATCTCTCGATCAACAACATCATCTGGATCTCTCGAACAACAGCTTCATCGTCTGGTACTCTCGATCAACAGCATCATATGGATCTCTAGATCAACAACCTCATCGTCTAGATCTCTCTATCAAAAACATCATATAGATCTCTAGATCAACAGCCTCATCGTCTGGATCTCTCTATCAACAACATCATATGGATCTCTAGATCAACAACACCATAGCAGCATACCCTGCAACATACGTGATCTATTTACGGGATGACCAATCCTTATTCATTTAAGACACCATATCATGTTTAGGGATGATGTAGTCCATTCGTCAACTTAGACAAAGTCCAAGGACCACTTTCTCGAAGAAATATGTCTACGGATCAGTTCAGGGATGATACAATCCCTATCATCCACTAGGGACCACTTCTCGAAGATATTTGTCTTCGGATCAATTCAGGGACCGAAGTCCAGGGATGATACAATCCCTCTCGTCCACTAGGGACCACTTCTCGAAGATATCTGTCTACGGATCAATTCGGGGACCGAAGTCCAGAGATGATACAATCCCTCTCGTCCACTAGGGACCACTTCTCGAAGACATCTGTCTACGGATCAATTCAGGGACCGAAGTCCAGGGATTATACAATCCCTCTCGTCCACTAGGGCCCACTTCTCGAAGACATCTGTCTACGGATCAATTCAGGGATCGAAGTCCAGGGATGATACAATCCCTCTCGTCCACTAGGGACTACTTCTCAAAGACATCTGTCTATAGATCAATTCAGGGACTGAAGTCCAGGGATGATACAATCCCACTCGTCCACTAGGGACCACTTCTCGAAGACATCTGTCTACGGATCAATTCAGGGACCGAAGTCCAGGGATGATACAATCCCTCTTGTCCACTAGGGACCACTTCTCGAAGGTATCTATCTACAGATCAATTCAGGGATCGAAGTCCAAGGATGATACAATCCCTCTCGTCCACTAGGGACCACTTCTTGAAGACATTTGTCTACGGATCAATTCAGGGACCAAAGTCCAGGGATGATGCAATCCCTCCTCATCCACTTAGACAAAGTCTAAGGACCATATATCGACCTCGTCGTCGGAATCGGTAACCTCATCATCAACCTCATCGTCGGAACAGGTAACCTCATCATCGACTGCATCGTCGGAACAAGTAACCGCATCATCGACACAAGTGTCCTCATCATCGATACAAGTATCCTCATCATCGATACAAGTATCCACATCATCAATACAAGTATCCTCATCATCGACCTTACCGTCGATATAGACAATCTCATCATCGATACAGGTATCCATATCAATACCAGTATCCACATATCATCATCGACCATATCACTCCCCCTTTCGAGGAGGGTCCTTCTGAACTACACCAAGCTTGTTTCGGAAATACTCAAACTTTACTCGAGACAGAGGTTTGGTCAATATATCAACAACTTGTACGTCAATGCTAACATAATCGAGCTTTATAGCTCATTTCTACACCATATCCCGTATATAAAAATATCGGATCTTTATGTGCTTTGAATTTTCATGGAATACTCGATTCTCTGTCATCTTGAAACAACTCTGGTTGTCACACAGGATCACAGTGGGGTCCATCTCTAAGTCAAACAATCCTGATAACAACTTCCGAAGCCATATCGCTTCACAACTAGCAGAGCAAGTAGCTATATATTCCACTTCAACTGTGCTCAGAGCCACACTATACTGCTTCCTGCTAAGCCATGAGATCATGGCAGATCCCAAACAATAACATCCGCCCGATGTGCTCTTCCTGTCTGATACACTTCCATCCAATCAGCATCTGTGTAGCCATACAATTTGAAATCATGATCTCCAAGATAACATAGAACAAAGTCTATCGTACTCTTTAGGTACCTCATCACATGCTTTGCAGCTATCAGGTGAACACGCCTAGGTTCCATTAGATACTGACTCAATGTGTTCACAACAAATCATATATCTGGCCTGGTATTCGTCAGATACATCAATGACCCAATAATCTGTCTGTACTGAGTCACATCCACTAACTCTGATGAGCCATAAGCTAACAACTTCAAGTTGGAATCCATGGGAGTGGCCATGGCTTTGCATCCCAACATATCAAATCTTTTCAAGACTTCCACAACATACTTTCCCTGGTTGAGAAAGATTCCTTCTGGGCTTTGCCATACTTCCAGACCTAGGAAGTAATGCATCAATCTGAGATCTTTCATTTCAAATTCTGTAGCTAGCTTCTTCTTGCTTTCCATGATCTGTTTCTCATTTCTTGTCAGAAAGAGATCATCCACATATAGTAATAGTATGACAGGTTCATCATCCATAACCTTAAGGTAAAGGTTAGGATCAACTTTACTTTTGGTAAATCCCAAGCTTGTCAAGAAGCTATCAATTCTCCCTCTATTACTGAACATCATTCACACTCTACATTGAGTGATCTTATGCATATCTATCGTTGCCATCTCCCGTCAGATGGGTCTATGGATATGAGCCTCAAGATCATTCGAACTCTGTGGTGAGTTCCTTCTTGCATCCATCTAAGAGAAGAATGTCATCTATATATAGAAACCATCTTCAACCTTGTAGCAAAGGTTGAAATCCGCATCACCCATGGTGATCATTAAGCTCATCAAATGACTATCGATCCTGGGTACTTGTTGAACCCGTACAGAGCTTTCTTCAATTGTGTGATTCTCTATCGAATCCTGGGAGTTTGCTCGATTCGCACCTCTCCTTCAATTACACCATTAAGAGAACGGTCTTGTCTAGCCACTTGAAGCAAATATCTCGCCATGATTCTCTCCCTCTTTCTAAGAGAATCCTCTAGCCACGAGCCTTCTATAGTATGTTTGATTTGTAAGTCTTCTTGTTGAACATCCATCACTTGTTCGGTGTTCATCATCCTTCTTGATATTTCCTACAAATCAAAGTTAATTACATGATTAGTAATACTTCATAATCATCAAATCATGTTGACATGATAACCTATTATGCATACTGATATGATTCACATAGTTATGCAACTATATTGACCAATATTTTGGCACAACACTTTTTCATATCCTGTATGCATACAGTGGCTATCTAGATGCATTCCATCTCTACCAGAACATACTATCAAGAGCGTGCACAACTCTCAACATGTTAGCAAAGAGGTTTCATTCTAGAAAAGCAACAATGGAATGTTTGTCCAACTTACCCATCATATGCATATTAGTAGTATATTGTTCAATGCTATATGAATGCTTACACTATGCATGATATATTCTAGGAATATAAATATGCATACAACTATTACGAGCAATATCATTGACTATTCAGAGATTCAAGAAGTAATTCAAATAACAACTCAAATACTTATCTTTTATGTTTGTGTGGTTGCCTCCCGCTTGATCTCTATTTTCCCTTTATGATAGCATCATGATTATTTCTTTGAACTTCTATCCATCCTGGACCACTATGTATGCTTAAGTGTGCACTAGTGTCATCCTCATGATCTCATACATAATCATACATTCATTAGTATAATCTCAATACTATCAACACATTATGATTCTAAATAATCTTAAGTATGTATGGTCATGATCATTTCATACACATGTATACTTACCTAAGATCCTAACACAAAGTGGGATTCTAACTTGATATAGGAAAACATACCTGGATTATCATGCTTGGTTATGTCTAACATACCCAAACCATATCTTCTTTGTTCTCTTCAATGATTTAGAGACCTTGTGCTAGAACCTGCATATCTCATAAGTTAAGCATAGTAGAACAAAGTCATACATACCTCGTAAGTAGAGCTTCTATGTGATAAAAGACTATGGATGAGTCTTTGTCTTCATGTCATCATGGTCATAGAACTTGATTTGTCTTTCTTGATGTACCTTTCATGTTAGCAGACAACATCGTCCTCATAAAACACCACAAGTGCATTAGTACAATCATAAGTATCATAACCCTAATCAATGAATGTCTTTTATCATTCACATACATTCATACTTTCACTAAGGTGATCAGACAATCTAGAATTAATCATGATTGTACTAACCTCAATAATATGAAGACAAACATATTATAAACTTAATCATGAAACAGATTTCAAAACATACCTGTATCTTCTCAAGTCATACCTATCGAGTAGTCTTCTCTATAAGGGTAAAACCCTAACCATACAAGGTAGATCACTTGTAAACATCTTATGTATGTTCATGGTGCTAGGATGATAGAATATTAGTTCCATTTAAACCTTCTTAATTTCTGCCCTATGAGTCTCCCAACTTTGCTAGGGTTTCTTCTTACTTGGAAACCCTAATCTTCAATCTCCTTCCTCCCACAACATTTTGATGGAGGATCAATATCTATGATGAATGGATTCCAAATCCATTATCAAAGTTTCCAATGTTGCATCAGGTGTCTCCAACATTGTATCAGGTCCTTCCATACCTAAAAAAACAGAAAACCCTAAGTGAGAGCTTTTTCCTCCTCTTCCTTGATTTCCTCTGTTGAGCCATTTCAGATGTGCCGTATTGTTTTTGGTGTATCTCTGAAATTTCAGATCTACAGGGTCTGAAACTTCGGCCTATGGTAGCTTAACCTTCCATCTTTCCAACCCCACAGGTTTGAGCTTCATTGGATTCTCCATCAGAGAGATATGCTCATGTTACCAAGATGACCTGTTTAAGGGATGAAACAACATAGCGAACTTGTACGGAGTGCCACGTGTCACTGTTTCAACTTCAGCCTTTGAATACTAGACTTGTGAAACTACAATTCGTTCCTATTGATGCCTCGAAAATCGTAGCATCAATCAACAAGGGATTCTCCTCGGTAAGCAATTCCAATTAGATCGTTCACCGTTTGGTGTGGGGAATCCGTTTGGTTAACGGTCCAGCTATCGTGTGAGTTTTAAAGATTTGTTTATTTTATCGGTTGCGGCCCAATCCACCGTTTATGTATTTTATATTAAAATATGAAATGAAAGTGTCATAACTAAATGCATGTGATAAACAAATATGTTCTAAGCTATTTAATCTATTTAATCTATTTTAACCTATCTTTGCAAGGAGCATAATTTAAAGTATGAGTAATAAAACTGAAAGAAACGTCTAAAAAATTGAACAGATATCCATTAAATTATAAAGATGTATTTTCAGCAGAAAGTAAATGATATCAAAGATAGCTTTGATTTTATTTAAGCACTCCATTACTCATGAGGTACAAAATTTTTGCAAAAGGAAATAAGATCATTCACAGCATAGAATTAATTCACAAAATCTAGGAAAGATCTCACTGAATGTATATGAAAAATGCATAAATAGTTCGGCAATCATCCATCTCAACCCAAAGCAAAACGATGCACCAGCGTTCACATGCCAAAATATTTTTTCTATTCATGTAGCTGAAGTAGTTCTCATACACAAGAAGAAATCCTTTCACCTGCCAAAAGTCCTCTTATGCTCCTCTAATCAGCTATATATAACTTTACAAAATTGCTCCAAGAGCTGCCACCTATACCCTAACCGTCCAAATTCTTTTAATTTGTCTTGTAGTGTCCAAATTTACAAAATAATAAAAGCCCAGTAATATTGCCAAAATGGACGGAAAGAGGTCCAAATATTACTTTAGTAATTAAAACATACAAAGGTTGAAAGAAGGCATGTTGACTATAAATCAAAAGATAAGATAGAAGATGGATCATTCATGAACTGGAACCTTTGCTAACTTAGACGCTTCTGCTACAGCTGGTATTTCTGTTGGAACTTGCGCCACTGGTGCTGCTGGTAATCCCGCTGAGGTTGATGCCACTGTTTCTCTTGCTGATACTTGAGGTACTTCGGCTATTAATACTCTGTCTGCTTCTACTATATGCTCCACCCAGAGACTGGTTTCTTTTATGACATTGTTCACATCAAGAGGGAGCACAGTTTTCAGAGAAACTTCATGCTTTGCAAGTTCTTCTTCGAGATCAATGATTTCTACTGTCATAAACTAGAGACTTTCTTTCAGAAGATGTGTGTGAATAGCAGCTTGGCCAATCCACTGATAAAGATCTTCAGAGGTCAAAATATTCACTTTCCTTACATAGTTTGTTTCAGCACTTAACCCATCCCTTAGCTTCGACAAACGTTGGGTTTTGTCTGGGAACTCTTCTATAGTTCAGGGTATTGTCATCAGGCACTTTTCTTGGGTAGTTCGTATCTTAGAATACACATTCCCACACTATTCAAGAGTGACCATGGCCACTTCGTTTAGTTTCACTCCATACTCCTTGCAAAACTCCAAAAGGCGGATATCTGCTTTGAAACCAGAGATGGATTTAAGAGGGAGATTCTCTAAGAATCCTGACTTTCCTTCTCTCCATTCCATTTGCTTGTTAATGTCTTCACTAATGCGTACATATTTTCTTCTACGCCTAGTGGCTTCAGCATTTATTTCCTTGATTCTGGCCACCACTCCCTTTAACTTGCAGACTTCTATCGTTATGAGTTCTTGACTCCCGTGTATCCTCTCCACTATTTTGCAAGCCAGCTTGTGAAAGGACTCAGATCACCAACCTTGCTAGTAGCGAGTTCTAATTGTTGTTCTAGTAATTCCCTACTTTCTTCTAATTTTTCTATGTTTTATTTTAAGTCATCGATCAGCTAAGTGGTATCAAATTTCTCAGAATCCAGCAGCAAGTTCCTACTTTCCAGACCTTGCTTTTCATCTTCCAGGGCCCTCATTTGTATGACCAAGGCTCTCTTTTCGGCTTCTAGGTATTGAAATTTTCTGTTTAATTATCCCTTCTCTGACACAAGGGTGTTACATTTATCCACCATCAAATTTGAATAATTATGTTCTTTGACTAGAGTTTCCTGCAAATGGAGGGTTTTCTCCTTTTCTAATTCTAGCTCATCTGCTAATATGTCAACATTGTCTGTAGTTGCTTGAATAGAAGCCACATAAATGGATGCCATGAGTTTGTGTGCACGCTTAGTACTTTGCATAACTTTTGTTTCATGTCTGGTTGAAAATGTCTCTTCACCTTAGTCACTGTTTATTTGATAATAGATTTCCTTTTCTTGTTATAAGCGAACCTATTCCATTGAGACACCGTCCTACCTTTTGATGGTGTAAAAGGGACAAGCGGGAGGTCTCTTATAGGGATGTCCGTATCTATGTATTGGAAATTTGGGCTTCTTGGCTCAACATACTCCTTCAATTTGTTTTCTTCTTCTTCTTTCCTTTGCGCTTCTTCTTCTTCTGCTTTCCTTTGAGCTTCTTCTTCTGCTTGCTTGGAAATCCCTTCCAGTCTGATTCTTTCTTCCTCCTGAACTCTTCGAGCTTCTTCCTCTACTTCTTGGATCCTTTGAGTTTCTTTTTCCCGAAGTTCATCTTCTTTCGCCTTGTTTGCTCTCTCAACAGCTTCTCTTTGGATTCTCTCATCTTCTTCCTTGAACCCTTTCTCTTCTTTAGAGAGAGTTTGAGCGGCTTCTGCTGTTTCCTTTACCTGTTGTTTTTTTGCTTCCTTGACAACATCAGAGCTATAACTGGCTTCGACTTTACTTAGTCATCAAATCTATAGTTCAGTCATATTACTGACCCCTCGATACACTTCTTCGTCCTCATCACAATAGTGGGCGTATTCAAAGTTAGCATGGAGCTTCCTGCAATGTTGTGTAGCCTTGCCTCGTCAATCGTTCCTCCAAAAAATATTTTCCCCAAAGTGAAAGTCTCTTAGTTCTGCAATAAACTCTTATACAGTTGCAATCGCTGAGAATTTGTAGGCCCCAATATAAAAAGGTAAAGGCGGGAAAGTTGCCTTCTTTTCCTTGTACAAGGTGCTACCAACCCAAGGAACACTTGTCTTACTGCCTCCTTGTGGACTATGTAGTCAGTAGCATATCTAGGTAGGATATATGGGGGTTTAGAGCCGCCATACATTCTTATGAAAGTGCCTTCCGGTGAAAAATAGAAATCACCATAATTCTCCAGGACTTCCATGGCGTTTTCGGACAAGCAGTTAGGTTCTTCATTGAACATTAACTCATATAAAGGTATGATAAACTCCTCACAAATGAGTTGGTAGTGCCGCTTGTAGTTCTGGGCCCAAAAGAGTTTGTAAGCAGTGAATACCGGGGTGTCGGCCTCTCTCTAGTTACATCCAAGCTTTGGAAAGGGGAGCTTTTCCACAATGCAGTCTATCAAGTAGGATGGCATGTAGAATTCTGCCTTCTTTGCCCCTAATCCTTCTTGTGTAGCAATTATGGCTGATGATAGGTTGTCTGAGATAATATCTGCCCAATTGAAAATTGTTCCTTTGAACGCTACATAGTGGATAATGAGAACCCATTGGAGCATAAAAACAGTGCCATCGGGCCTTCCAAAGATTCTGCTAAGCATGAGGGCAATTATTCTGAAAGGAGGCCTCAGATACTGAACCTTGTACTCACTATCCTTTTTTCTGATCTGTTTGCCTAAGATCAACAACTTTCTAGCCATCTCTAGATTATCCATTTTGGTTTTTCCTAGCCATTCATCATCAAGCCGCTGTTGAGCTCGGGGCAATTTGTAAGCTGTTGCAATATAGGATGGATGGAAGGATGCAAAAGCTTCCCCCTTACTGTCCGAAAGAACCCTTGTTTGCGCATTCGCATGCTGCAGAATCCATCCAATTACTTTCGAGCATGGAAAAAGTTCCGGACGTGTGGCTGCTTTGGATATGCAGGAGGTTCTGTTGTTTCGGTATAGGTATTCTTCCTCGAGGAGTGCCTCAGGGATGTCCTGATCTCTTATCATGCGATATATGTCTCCCCATTTGACTTCTGGAGGAACGCCTGTGGTACACTTGGTGTCTTCATATAGAGTTTCTACTCTCGGGTGGACTGATTCTGTTTCGGTCGCCTTTGACTTTATTTTGCCACCTTTAGGCATTTTGATTTAGAACCTGTCCAATAATCATGCATACGTATATAAGCTATTTTTATAATGCAAAAAAATTTACTGGACTATCATATGAAAATAACCAGTGTCTCTAAAGATACAACAGTGAGCATAATATTAGTGCACTCTCATGATAACAAAAAATAGCATGGTAGGAGCACCAACGTCCCTCTCGCACGGGTAGACGTGACTGACTTCACTTTCACATTACTAATGATTTCCAAGACGGGGTAGGAGCATGCCGTGGATTCTCTTAACGACTACTCAATGGGTGAGCAAGGTCCTAAAGAATTTTATGTTTATATGAAATCAAGCTGGGTGCGTTTAGTTGGGTATGGGCATGGGTCATCTCTAGCCGAGGTCATACTGAAAATTTGGAAAAGGCTAGGATAAAACGAACAGAACCATGAGCATATCATTCATTTCAATGAGGAATAACCACTGCAATTGAGTCTATGAGGTCTGAAAGGGTACTAACTTGCTAGAAGATGATCGTTATGTGGATGTTGATGCTACTGCGGAACCGGTGAGCCTGGAGTAGGTGCTTGTAATTTCAAACGAAAATGGGAACAAGCCTTCTAACCAATGGAAACAATGAAAATTTTCAACGGGGTTTATGTCCTCTATAAAGGATTTTGATGCGTGCGAGCCATTAATAGGGTAGATGTGAAAATAAAACAGGATTAATGGGTGTACGGATGGGGTCAAATCGACATTAACTGCGGCCGCCAAAACCAGAAAAAACTTGGCTAAGTTCTCCGATAGTTGCAGAAAATAATTTTTTGGTTTGCTCACCGTTGCGGGGAAGTTATCCGAGTTCATCCATCAGGGAAAGGTGTGATGTTGCGAATCGGAGGGCTTAACCGAGCTTATCCGCCGTTGCGGAAGAGTTACATAAGTTACTTCGGTGTTGCAGGTGAGTTCCAATATCTCGAGTGAAATGAACGACTAGAAAAGAAGTGCCATCTCATCCGCCGTCACGGATAAGTTACTCGAATTCTTCCGCTGTTTCGGAAAACTTGGCAAACGTTTTCCACTGGAGCCCGACTTATTTATTTCTTTTCGCAGCAGCAACAGATTTAGGTGATTTTTTCTGCCATTGCAGAAAAAATTTGCGAGTTTGCTTTGCCGACGGTTCACTTAATCGAAAAGTTTCACTTTTTCGGAAGCTTTAGATGAGTTTTTCGCCGTTACTTGACTCAATCCTTCGTTCCTCCGTTTCAAAAAGGTTGGTCCAAAACCTTCGCCGTTTCGGAAACGTTATCTTAAAACCTCCGCCGTTGCGGCAAAGTTGTCCGAGTTCTTCCGCTGTTTCAGAAAGGCTTGGCGAGTTCTTCTGCTATTTCGGAAAGGCTTGGAGAGTTCTTCCACCGAAACTTTAACTTAGCCAAATTTTATCACCGTTTCGGAAGAGTTGGATAAGTTCTTCCGTTGTTGCGTCTTAAAATCATGAGTTTTTCTTAGGCCAAAACATACAAAAAACGGACTCAAAGGAATCAAGCAAAGGTTTTTTCAAGAATAAATAAGGAAAAGGTTTTGATGGCTTTTAGGCTCCTAAGCAAACTTTCTCTTCAAAAGTAAAGGAGGGGCCCCAAATTTTTTCGAATATTGGGGAGGGTGTTGTAGCAACAACAAATGGCGATTCGATGACAAACAAAGATCTCTGAAACAAACTCATCTTATGGTCAGAAAAATTATAGAGTGCTGGTTTCATTTGCAACAACATGTCTTCATAGTTCAGCTTCTGAGAATGCTGTGATTACTCCTATCATAATGGTGATGAGGGAAAAGGCAACTTAGACTCAGCCTTCCTTCCAACTCTTTAGGGGACAAAGTGTGAGGTTTATTTTATAATTCTTCCTTTCAAAAGTTTACCGTTACAAGACTCCACTGGATCGTAACAATATCTCACAGATATATTTTTTTGTTCCTCATTCCCATGCTGTTTTGCATCATTTTGGATGTTTCTTTAATTTACGACTTTTGTTGTGTGAGCCTTCCAGAAATAGACTTCTTCAACTTTCAATAATTGATAAAAGTTCTTCAATCCATAATGTCCTTTTGTGGGAGCGAAAGATTAATTGTTTTTCATGCTTCACGGATGAAGAAGAACCTTGCTGGGATGATTTATTTGAAAAGCTTCATTGATTTTGAAAGCTTCTTTGATTTTCTCAGCCATGCTTTAATTGAGGCGAGAATTTCTGGAAACCAGAATCTTCGATATAAGCCTTTTGGGCTTTACTTCTAACATGGGGTCATTTAAAATACCATACATTTGTGAGACATGCTTCATTTCCATGGGTCTGTCATAGTGAAACTTCCCGAGACAATTATTTATGTTAGAGTGAATGGGGCCCTAAGATAGTTCAGAAGGAAATGCTAAATTCTAGTTATTTGACAGGAATTAAATTTACCAATCAGAAAAAGAATCTCTGCATTCCGGGAAGCCAATCAGTGGAAACATAGTCACACACATATTTTATTAGTGAGCTTCTTCATGACCATCTTTTGGGTTTTGTCTGGCGTCTAATCTCTCAGCTACACCAAAATGGGGCCCTGAGATAGTTCAGAAGGAAATGCTGAATTCTAGTTATTTGATAGGGGTTAAATTTACCAATCAGAAAAAGAATCTCTGCATTCCAGGAAGCCACTCAGTGGAAACACAGTCACACACATATTTTATTAGTGAGCTTCTTCATGACCGTCTTTTGGGTTTTGTCTGGAGTCTAATCTCTCAGCTACACCAAAACTGAGCTTAGCTTTATTTAAGCAAAGGACTCAAACAAAAGTGAAGGAAAACAACAAAAAATAAAATCAAGCTAATCTAGGAAGCTAAAAGATAATCATAAGCAAAAAAAGAAACAAAATCAAACCAAAAAAAGGAAAACAGTGTTTTATTTATGTAGAAGAGTCCACCTAGGACTCATGCGAAATATTGCTTTAAGGAGAGGCCGTTGAGAGGGAGATTTACTTCCTCTCCTTGCAGGTATTTAAGTTTATATGTTGACAGACCAAGCTTTTCAAAAATTTGGTAAGGGCCAACCCATAAGTGTTGAAATTTTGTATGCATTCCCTTACCTTCATGCTGGTGATCCCATTTCATAACTAAGTCACCTACTTTGAAATTTCTTTTACCATATTTCTTCTTATCAAACCATCTTTTGACTATGTCTTGGTGGTGATGGAATTGGTCTTTGGCTTTCTGTCGCGACTCTTCAAGTTTTAGCAGGGTATCAATTTTGGATTGTAGGGCTTGACTACTAGAACCTTGAGAGGCTTGGGCCAATTGCAAGGATGGGAGTAAAATATTTGGAGTAAGGATGGCTTCCTTTCCATAGACTAAGGTGAACGGAGAAACCCATAAGGCATTCTTGGGAGTGACTCTGTCTGCCCATAAGACGTTTGGGAGGGCTATGTGCCAGCTTCTCTAATTTTCAATTACAGTTTTCTTAAGGATTCATATAAGATTTTTATTGGTAGACTCAGCTAATCCATTTCCTTGGGGATAGTAATTGGATGAATAATGTAGTTTAATTCCTTTCTCATACATGAATTCATTAACCTTCATTGACGAAAAATAAGGTGCATTATCGAAGACTAGGAAAATTGGAACCCCAAACCTGGTTATGATGTTTTCCTCTAGAAAGTTGATGATTGCATATTCATTGACTTTAAGCAGCGGAACGGCCTCAGCCCATCTTGTAAAATAATCAGTGGCTGTCATAATATACCAGTGTTGTAGTGAGGAGTTTGGGTTTATTTTTCAATGATATCTATGCCCCACTGCTCGAATGGTTTAGAGATGATAACTAGCTGCA
Organism: Larix kaempferi; assembly: GCA_027924585.1. NCBI lineage: Eukaryota > Viridiplantae > Streptophyta > Pinopsida > Pinales > Pinaceae > Larix > Larix kaempferi. The sequence continues at coordinate 4,563,018 of BSBM01000141.1, forward strand.
AGGGTCCTGCTGCTTTTGGTAAATTTCCAATACTCCTTTGGCATACGTCACAATTTCTGGCATAGGCATGAGCATCCTTGAAAAGAGTGGGCCAATAGTATCCAGCTCTGAGAATTTTGTGAGTTGTAGTATCTCTAGAGTAATGTCCCCCAGCAAGGCCATCATGTAATTCTTTGATCATGTTGCCCGCATCTTTTTTCTGCAAACATCTAAGGAAAATGCCATCATAAATATTCCTAAAGAGCACTCCTTCAATGATTTGGTATGATGCTGACTTAAGAAGGAGAGATATTCTTTGATTTGTACTCCAGTGCTCTGGCAAGTAACCTGACTGTAAATAATGCACTAGGTCCCTGTACCAAGACTCTTGTAAAAATTGGACATACATCAATCATGTTCAGTTCTGTTTCATTCCTCCAATCTAGCTCTTCATCAACTGGATTTTCAGTAAGCAATTTGCATAAACCTTGACCTTTGATAATAATGGCTGGTTTGAATTCTAAGTCATACTCTTGAAGAGAAGTAACCCAGTTTCCTCTCCTCTCTCCCAATTCTTTCTGAACAAAAAGAGATCTGACAGCGGGATGAGGAACTATGACTTTAGCTCTGTTTTTTAAAATATATGGCTTGAACTGCTTTACCGCTTTGAAAAATGCATATGCTTTCTTATCTACCACGGGGTAGTTCAGTTCAGCGCTCTGCAGACCAATGCTCATAAAAGAAATTGGGTATTCATCTCCTGATTCCTCCTTTTGAGTGAGCACAATTGCGAGAGAGTTATCAGAAGTAAAAGTGTACATAATAAAATCTTTATCGAAGTCTGGACTTCTTAAAGAAGGTGCCTTGGCTATGGAAACTTTGATTTATTTAAATGCAACCTTTTCCAAGTCTGTCCACTTAAATTGTACGCTCTGCTTGACCATTTGTTGCAAAGGTTTAACGATCTAAGCAAAGCCTGGTACAAACCTCGAACAAAATTTATGGTGCCCATGAATGATTGCATAGACATTTTGCTGTGGGGCATGGGAATCTTGTTGATAGCTTGTACTCTCTCTTGATCTATCAAGATTCCCTCCTTTGAAATGATATGACCCAACAGTTTGTCCTCAAGAACAACGAAAACACTTTTCTTAGGGTTTAAAGAGATACCATACTTCCTGCAGCGATCAAATATTTGCTTTAGGTGGAAAACATGGTCTTCCCTTTTCTTTGAGAAAACTGTCACATCATCTAAGTAGACTACAACACATTGACCGTCCAATCCTTGGAAAGAAATGTCCATGGCTTGTTGAAAAGTAGCCCCTGCGTTGATTAATCCAAAAGGCATTCTTCGATATGCAAAGGTTCCCCACTTCATACGAAAAGTGGTTTTGAGTCGGTCCTCCTCCGCTACTAACACTTGGTTGTAACCAGAGAAACCATCTAGTAGGAGAAAAGTTCTGATCCTGACACCATTTGCAAGATTTTTTCCATTGGGGGCACAAGATAGTTATCTTTATCGGAAGATCTGTTTAAATTTCAGAAATCTACACACAGTCTGATTTCTCCCTATTTCTTCTGCACGGGAACTAAATTAGCCACCCATTCAAAATGTCAGACTTTAAAAATAATCTTGGCATCCAACAATTTTTTTAACTCCTTCTGAATTAGAGGCTCGAGTGTCAGATGCATCCTTCTTAATTGTTGTTGAAAAGGTTTGACGCCTTCCTTCATTGGTATTATGTGTTGAATGATGCGGGTATCATATGTTTTTAGATCGTCGTAGGTCCAAGCAAACACATCTTTATATTGCTGGAACAATTTGATGAATTTACTTCTCTCGCCCGGCGTACAACACCTACCAAGATTAATATATTTTGGTTCAGCTTCCGTGCCCAGATTTATTAACTGATGCTGTGTGGATGAGCTGTGAGTTTTAGCATTTATAGGTCTTCTGAACTTGCTCTGTAAATCAAATAATGCTTCAAGAGTTCTCACTCCTTTGGGCATGAAGTTTCCATTTACAACATCTTTATTTTGTAAATCTGAATCATGCCATTCTCCATCTATTATAGCCACTTGGAAGATATCTTCATTTGTTAAGAAACTAATGATCTGATCATCATCATCAAATACCCTAAGATTTGTGATGTTATCCGGGATAGAGGGTCTGGAAATTAATTCAATAGAGCATTTGTTATTAGTGGGCACTAATATGGAAGCAAAGGTTGCTATTAAATCAGCTGCAACATTCTTCAACCTAGGAACATAATTAATATTGAAAGCATCAAAACATGAAATCAGATCCCAAACCTTAGCTTGATAATCCTTTAAGTGTGGTGAAAGGCAATATTGTATTCCTTATTTGTCTGACAACTATTTCCGAATCACCAAAGACTTTCAAATTTTTTACATTCAAACCAATGGCTTTTTTTAATCCATGGATTAGAGCTTCATATTCAGCAGTATTATTTGTACATTCAAATTCTAATCTACAAGATAAAAAATGTTTATTTCTATTGGGGTCAATTAAAACACAACCGGCTCCAGATCCTTCTTGAGTTTTGGAGCCATCAAAGTAGAGAGTCCAAAAAGTATTTTCTTCTTTAACTAAGTTAGTGCCATTACTGTCTAAGTTAGTAACTAAATTTACTATGTTACAATCGATATCATCAACCCGTGAAAAATGAAGGAAATCAGACTGTTCATCAGAATTATGGCTAACATCTTCTGATTGATAATTTCCGAGTTTGATTTCTAAGAAATAATTTCCCAAAACTGAAGATGAGAAAGTTACAAATTCATTTTTTTCTTCTAACTGAGTGACATTTTGTTTCATGTGAGGTTCCCTCAATATTTTGATTTGATTCTGCCTATTCTGATAAGGTAGCCATAAATGGGACCAATCCGTAGCAAAGTAACCATTCAGTTTCGCAGACCAGTCCCTACTCAAAATTAAACCATAAGCTTCACGAATGTCGACTACCATTATATCAATGAATTGACACACCCTCGAATCTGCTGACAGTCTTATCAGTACATCTTTTAATTCACCAATGAATTTGACTGCGGTTCTATCTAACTAGATGATTTGAGATGGGGATGGGATAGGCTATCCATTGATCTTCTTACAGATGGATAAAGGCATGACATTCAAACTAGCACCAGAGTCTACCAGACAAGTATGCAGATTATGATTAAAGATTTCAAAAGTCAAGAGAAAAGGCATAGTATGCGATTTTGATTTTCCGCCAATGCTGGCTTCATTAATTTCTGGGTTTTCGTCAGTGTTTTATGATGAAATGCTTGTTTGTAGATCAAAAGCTTCCATTAAATTATTCCTCTGTTGGGGCAAGCTACACATATCAAAGATAGAAACATTATCTTTCTCTTTCTTAATGTCCTCGATTATGTCATAGCCCATGTCACATTCTCCTGAAACTTTAGGTTGATTTTCTGTTTTGTTTGAAGAAGCTTTTGGTTGCTTGGATATTTCTGCGTTTGATTCCTTTGTCACTGCAGGGTTTATTGTTGGGACTGTTTTAGGCTGGGGTGGGATGATAGTTATGTTCCGTTTTGGTATTTGATTTGCCGATTTGGTTTTAGGCACATCTACTATTTTATCCAGCACCGGACCTTTACTCCTAGTACTAACATTAATAGATGCAGCTGGTACTTCGTCAGCAAGATCTTCAAAGGAAATTTCTTGGGTAGGAGTCCAATCCCAAAGGATCATTGTGGTGTTTGGGACAGACTCTTCCCGCTCAGGAATTCGCTCTTGCTGGGGATCTGTTTGTTCAGATATTTGTGCATCTAACATTTGATTCATTACTAAACTCATTGAGTTAATCCACTGCAGACAACTTTTTTCTGAGTGTTGTTCTTGATGAAAGGTGCAGAAGTGGTCCATGCTTATTTCATTTAAGTTTTTGGGTAAATCGTGGAACGAGCCAACTAAATTCAATGCTCCTCTCGCTCTCCATGCAGGTACGACCACGATTATTGGTGGAGAACGTGGTGGTGTGTGCGGCGGTGAGTTATGAGGAGTATGCCTTGGAGTGTGTGGTTGTTCTTGATTTGTGGAAGTCTCGGGTCTGAACTCGTCAAACGGTTCAGTAATTTATTCTAGAGATAGATCCAATAATTCTTCTAGACTTTGAACCAGAACAAAATCTCTAGTGCATTGAGGGTTTTTTCTAGGAGCTCTTACTCCGAGCAACAAATGAATGGTAGTTAATCCTCCTAGACTTCTAACGTAGGAACGGGTATGTCTTCTGAAGTGGTTTACTTCTTCAAAGGGGACAACATACAATGTTTCTTCCTGTTCTGTCTTAGAGTTAAGATTTTCTTGATTTCTTCATTCTAGATCTGGAATGTCTGGGATTGGTGTTTCAGATGGGTTCTCAGTGGAAAAGTTTCTAACAAAAGGATTTCTTTTGCCAGCCATGCACTGGTGGCCCTCCTTCTAGCGCCAAAAACTGTTGATGCCTCGAAAATCGTAGCATCAATCAGCAAGGGATTTTCCCTGGTAAGCAAGCCCAATTAGATCGCTCATCATTTGGTGTGGGGAATCCGTTCAGTTAACGGTCCGGCTATCGTGTGAGTTTTAAAGATGTGGTTATTTTATCAGTTGCGGCCCGATCCACCATTTATGTATTTTATATTAAAATATGAAATGCAAGTGTCCTAACTAAATGCATGTGATAAACAAATATGTTCTAAGCTATTTAATCTATTTTAACCTATCCTTGCAAGGAGAAAAATTTAAAGTATGAGTAATAAAACTGAAAGAAACGTCTAAAAAATTGAACAGATAGCCATTAAATTATAATGATGTATTTTCAGCAGAATGTAAATGATAACAAAGATAGCTCTGATTTTATTAAAGCACTCTATTACTCATGAGGTACATAAATTTTGCAAAAGGAAATAAGATCATTCACGGCATATAATTAATTCACAAAAGCTAGGAAAGATCTCACTGAATGTATATGAAAAATACAAAAATAGTTTGGCAATTATCCATCACAACCCAAAGCAAAACGATGTACCAGCTTTCACAGGCCAAAATATTTTTTCTATTCATGCAGCTGAAGTAGTTCTCATACACAAGAAGAAATCCTTTCACCTGCCAAAAGTCCTCTTATGCTCCTCAAATCAACTATATATAACTTTACAAAAATGCTCCAAGAGCTGCCACCTATACCCTAACCGTCCAAATCCTTTTAATTTGTCTTGTAGTGTCCAAATTTACAAAAATAATAAAAGCCCAGTAATATTGCCAAAATGGATGGGAAGAGGTCCAAATATTACTTTAGTAATTAAAACATACAAAGGTTGAAAGAAGGCATGTTGACTAACTCATCTGCTAATATGTCAACATTGTCTGCAGTTGCTTGAACAGAAGCCACATAAATGGATGCCATGAGTTTGTGTGCACGCTTAGTACCTTGCATGACTGTTGTTTCATGTCTACTAACAATGTCTGGTTGAAAAGGTCTCTTCACCCTAGTCACTGTTTCTTTGATAATAGATTTCCTTTTCTTGTTATAAGTGAACCTGTCTCATTGAGACACTGTGCTACCTTTTGATGGTGTAAAAAGGACAAGCGGGAGGTCTCTTATAGGGATGTCCGTATCCATGTCTTAAACATTTGGGATTCTTGGCTCAGCATCTTCCTTCAATTTGTTTTCTTCTTCTTCTTTTCTTTGCGCTTCTTCTTCTGCTGCTTTCCTCTGAGCTTCTTCTTCTGCTTGCTTGGAAATCCCTTCCAGTCTAATTCTTTCTTCCTCCTGAACTCTTCGAGCTTCTTCCTCTGATGCTTGGATCCTTTGAGTTTCTTTTTCCCGAAGTTCATCCTCTTTCGCCTTGTTTTCTCTCTCAATATCTTCTCTTTGGATTCTCTCGGCTTCTTCCTTGAGCCCTTTCTCTTCTTTAGAGAGAGTTTGAGGGGCTTCTGCTGTTTCCTTTACTTGTTGTTGTTTTTCTTCCTTGACAACACCAGAGCTAGAACTAGATCCGACTTTACTTAGTCAACAAATCTGTAGTTCGGTCATGTTACTGACCCCTCGATACACTTCTTCGTCCTCATCATAATAGTGGGCGTATTCAAAGTTAGCATGGAGCTCCCTGCAATGTTGTGCAGCCTTGCCTCGTTGATCGTTCCTCCAAAAAATATTTTCCCCAAAGCGAAAGTCTCTCAGTTATGCAATAAAATCTTCTACAGTTGCAATCCCTGAGAATTTGTAGGCCCCAATATAAAAAGGTAAAGGCGGGAAAGTTGCCTTCTTTTCCTTGTACAAGGTGCTACCAACCCCATCAAGGAACACTTGTCTTATTGCCTCCTTGTGGACTATGTTGTTAGTAGCATATCTAGGTAGGATATATGGGGGTTTAGAGCCTCCATACATTCTTATGAAAGTGCCTTCCGGTGAAAAATATAAATCACCATAATTCTCCAGGACTTCCATGGCGTTTTCGGACAAGCAGTTAGGTTCTTCATTGAACATTAAATCATATAAAGGTATGATAAACTCCTCACAAATGAGTTGGTAGTGCCACTTGTAGTTTTGCGCCCAAAAGAGTTTGTAAGCAATGAATACCGGGGTGTCGGCCTCTCTCCAGTTACACCAGAGCTTTGGAAAGGGGAGCTTTGCCACAATGCAGTCTATCAAGTAGGATGGCATGTAGAATTATTCCTTCTTTTCCCCTAATCCTTCTTGTGCAGCAATTATGGCTGATGATAGGCTGTCTGAGAGAATATCTGCCCAATTGAAAATTGTTCCTCTGAACGCTACATAGTGGATAATGGGAACCCATTGGAGCATAAAAACAGTTCCATCAGGCCTTCCAAATATTCTGCTAAGCATGAGGGCAATCATTCTGAAAGGAGGTCTCAGATTCTAAACCTCGTACTCCTCACTATCCTTTTTTCTGATCTGTTTTCCTGAGATCAACAACTTTCTAGCCATCTCTAGATTATCCATTTTGGTTTGTCCTAGCCATTCATCATCAAGCCACTGATGATCTTGGGGAAATTTGTAAGCTGCTGCAATATAGGATGGATGGAAGGATGCAAAACCTTCCCCCTTACTATCCGAAAGAACCCTTGTCTGCGCATTCACATGCTATAGAATCCATCCAATTACTTCCGAGCATGGAAATGTTTTTGGACGTGTGGCTGCTTTGGATATGCAGGAGGTTCTGATGTTCTGGTATAGGTATTCTTCCTCGAGGAGTGCCTAAGGGATGTCCTGATCTCTTATCATGTGATATATGTCTCCCCATTTGACTTCTGGAGGAATGCCTATGGTACACTTGGTGTCTTCCTATAGAGTTTCTACTCTCGGGTGGACTGATCTTGTTTCGGTCGCCTTTGACTTTCTTTTTCCACCTTTAGGAATTTTGATTTAGAACCTGTCCAATAATCATGCATATGTATATAAGGTATTTTCATAATGCAAAAACATTTCTGGACTATCATCTGAAAATAACCAGTGTCTCTAAAGATATAGCAGTGAGCATGATATTAGTGCACTCTCATGATAACAAAAAATAACATGGTAGGAGCACCAGCGTGCCTCTCGCACGGGTAGATGGGAATGACTTCTCTTTCACATTACTAATGATTTCCGAGACGAGGTAGGAGAATGCCGCGGATTCTCTTAACGACTACTCGGTGGGTGAGCAAGGTCCTAAAGACTTCTATGTTTATATGAAATCAAGCTGGGTGCATTCAATTGGGTATGGGCATGGATCATCTCTAGCCGAGGTCAAACTAAAAATTTGGCAAAGGCTAGGATAAAATGAACAGAACCATGAGCATATCATTCATTTCAATGAGGAATAACCACTGCAATTGAGTCTATGAGGTTTGAAAGGGTACTAACCTGCTAGAAGATGATCGTTGTGTGGATGTTGACGCTACTGTGGAATTGGCGAGCCTGGAGTAGGTGCTTGTAATTTCAAACGAAAATGGGAACGAGCCTTCTAACCAATGGAAAGAATGAAAATTTTCAATGGGGTTTATGTCCTATATAAATGATTTTGACACATGTGAGCTATTAGTAGGGTAGATGTGAAATTAAAACGGGGTCAATGGGCGTACGGACGAGGTCAAATCAACATTAACTACGACTGCCAAAACCGGAAAAAACTGTTAAGTTTAAACTAATTTGACTAGCAAGATCACTGAAAGAAACATAATCACAAGATAGACAGAGATTTTACCCTGGGAAACCCTCATCGGGTAGAAAACCCAACAAAGCTTTCCTCAATAAGATGATCAACCAAAATACAAGATGTGCTCCAAGACTAGAGATCCTTCTCTACCTCCTATGCAGACCTCTCAAACACAAGTGCGCTACTTTCCGAGCTATGCAAGTGTGAGATAAGTGAGGAGAATCCTCCTCTACTTATACTAGATTTTCGACTGAATTTTTCCCTAATGGGGATGACCTCTCCCAAGGGAGTCTAATAACCCCTAATTAATTAACTCAGGGCCGACCCCCACATGGTGGATCTAATAACCCTGGTTACCACAATCCAACGTAGGAATAAACATCTCCGGATACATAATAGAATTATCTCGGAGGGATGAAACATCTCCGGAATAATAAAGTACAAATATAATATTCTTAGAAGTTACAATATTCAACAAAAACTTGGCTAAGTTCTCCGATAGTTGCGGAAAAGAATTTTTTGGTTTTCCCGCTGTTCCGGGGAAGTTATCCGAGTTCATAAGTCAGGGAAAGGTGTGATGTTACGAATCAGAGGGCTTAACCGAGCTTATTCGTCGTTGCATAAGAGTTACGTAAGTTACTCCGGTGTTGCGGGCGAGTTCCAATATCTCGAGCGAAATGAACTACTAGAAAAGAAGTGCCATCTAATCCGCCGTCGCGGATAAGTTACTCGAATTCTTCCGCTGTTTCGGAAAACTTGGCAAACGTTTTCCGCTGGAGCCCAACTTATTTATTTCTTCTCGCAGCAGCGACATATTTAGGTGAGTTTTTTCCACCATTGCGGAAAAAATTTGTGAGTTTGCTCTGCCGACGGTTCACTTAATCAAAATTTTTGGTTTTTTCTGAAGCTTTAGATGAGTTCTTTCGCCGTTACTTGACTCGATCCTTCCTTCCGCCGTTTCAAAAAGGTTGGTCCAAAATGTCCGCCGTTTCAGAAATGTTATCTTAAAACCTCCGCCGTTGTGGCAAAGTTGTCCGAGTTCTTCGGCTATTTCGGAAAGGCTTGGTGATTTCTTCCACCGAAACTTTAACTTAGCCAAATTTTCTTGCCGTTTCGGAAGAGTTGGATGAGTTCTTCCACTGTTGCGGCTTAAAATCATGAGTTTTTCTTGGGCCAAAACACACAAAAAACAGACTGAAAGGAATCAAGTAAAGGTTTTCTCAAGAAGAACTAGGTAAGGAAAAGGTTCTGATCGCCTTTAGGCTCCTAAGCAAACTTTCTCTTCAAAAGTAAAGGAGGGGCCCCAATTTTTTTGAATATTGGGGAGGGTGTTGTAGCAACAACAGTTTCCTCACTGTCACTTTTTACAAAAAATTCATTTGGAGCTTTCTTTCCCGAGATATGACCTTTTTCCCTAGGTCACCTGTTTAGGACTGCATTATGGAAGAAGCATAAACCCTAACTTGTACAGATCATATATCAGAAAGTACAAGAAATTTGAGGCTGATCTTCAGACACAAGGTACAGGAAAATTTCATCTTCGGCCTGTCCAATTTTCAGTTCCCGAACCTTCTCCAAAATGGATTTATAGCGAAAGTGCCACAATGACTAGGTTTTGCTATACAAAGCCCTAACTTTCAAATTGTCGCAAGTGAAACAAGTGTCGTAAGTGCCATACATTTCATTCGTTCAGGTTAGCTTTGATACCATGTTAAGATTCAATATGCTAAGATATATAACATCAATATTACATTCAATTTCACAACAATAGCATATACAGGATCACTGAAAGAACAACAAGCACAACATAAACACAAGAGACACAAATTTATCCTCGGAAACCCTCATGGGGTAGAAAACCCAACAAATCTTCCTCAATATAGATGACCAACAAATACAAAGATGTAATCCCAAAACAAGAACTCCTTCTCCTCCTTTGCAGATCTCTCTCTCTCCTATGCAAGTTCACAAGTGAGTGTGTGTTAAATGAGGATCATACATCCTCTATTTATACTTTACCTCACTTGACTTTTAACCCTAACTAGGTCGGCCCCAACTTGACCACTCAATATAATGCTGACTGGGATGACCCCACTAGGGGACTTAAACACCCCATTATAACTGACTCTGGGCCGACCCCACTAGGGAAGTCTAATAATCCAAGTTACCACATTCCGATGGAGGAATAAACATCTCTGGATATACAATAAAGTCCCAGTGGAGGAATGAAACATCTTCGGATAAAGTACAAATAGAATATTCTTAGAAGTTACAATATTTCAGCACTTCAGACTATTCTCTTACATCAACATTATATCCAAGGCTACCTATAACACAGAATTTACACTGTTATAGTCTTAGGCATTGTACATATATTAATCTATTGATAACTTAAAATAAATTGAACAAGTTGAGTCCTTTAGAGCTTGGTTAAGCTACATATTCATAAGTACATACAAGATTTGTGTCCATATTCATAGCACGAGTATTGTGTTAGTGCTTTCATTCACCATACTTCATTAACTTTTAATATTACCTAGGAATTGACATCTAACTGCAAACCTTCTTTGGATAGATTATTTGTTTGATTATTCAACGCTTTCTACACATGGGTGAAGGAGATATGGTTGAAAGCTTATGCCATAATTTTTATTTGGTCAAGAACATGCCTCAATACCAAATTGCACATTTTGAATTTGCCACTCATCTAGCCTATGACCAGCAATGAATCTCCAAGAATTTGTACTTTTGAGACTCCTTTACCTACTAGTTTAATTAACAACTTGTTGTGGCCACAACAGATCCCATGCTTAGCTAAGCACGGGACCCCCCCCAATTTTAATAAACACAAAGGTGTTTGGGTGAGTCGTTTTGAAAATTTTAGATTTTGATTTTACCTCTAAAAAATCTTCACCCATGCTTTTGGTCTGCTTGTTTGTAAGGGTTTGATTATTTCTTCCAAAGTGTTTCGGTTTGAAAAGAGCCAAAATTTTGAGTATTTTGTTGACTGCTATCATCATCCCGAAACCCGCAACCCGATAGGTGCGGGTTGCGGGATTGTTTTTTTTAAGTTTTGGTTTTGTTAATTCCGAAACCCGCAACTCGATGGCTGCGGGTTGCGGAATCATTCTTTAATAAAGTTGAGAAATAATTACCCCGAAACCCGAACCCCATAATGGCGGCATTCGACTTTCGGGATTGTGGTTTTTCGTTTATTTGGTGTGTCCTCCCGAAACCCACAACTTGTAATTTCGGGATGCGGCTTTCGGGATGGTTATTTTTCTTCACAGTTTAACGTTCTGAAGCCCGCCACCCTTATAGTCGGTTTTCGGCTTTCAGAAATCTTTTCTCCTACTTCCATTTTTGTGAACCCACAACCCGCAAATCCGTACTTTCGGGTTTCGGCTTGCTGGATCTTTGAATAAGAACTCCATGAAAATATTTGAACTCAATTCCGCATTCCGCTCCGGTTAATCTCAGTCGTCCGTCTGTTATGATCTCACGGTCATGTTGATTTTGGGCAGTCAATTAAGTAAGGATTTGCCATCTTGTCTTTTTAAACCTGGTTCTGCCAAATTATCATTTTTTCTGTGTAATTCATCACAGCGGACACTAATACAAGTCTATCAGTTACTTCATGTTGGATGGACTCCATCTCTCTGCCTTAAGTTTTCCATGTCTGGACTCGAGCTTTGACATCTTGTCATTTTTTCTCTACCTCTTAATGTTCAGATTTGTTATGTGCGAAGAATTGATAGCCTATGTACTGGAACTCCTAGTCTAAACCTTTTTGCACATCAACTTTATCACCATAACCTTCGTTTCTGTTATTAGTCACCATTCATAATTATTGATGGAGGATTGCTTGTAACGATGTGATCGTAAAGGCACTTCAAAATCATGCGAGTAGTAATTGGACTCGTACTTCGCACAAGCTTTGATCGGAATGGCACATATCTCGCCTTTTTCCATTATAATTGAAGTAATTATAATGAATTGACTGGATAAGTTTAATCATTGCAGATTGCCCCTACCCGATTATCATCGACCTTCTTGTTGGCCTTTAAATAGCAATCAACATGAAATCTCCAGTTCATCCCTTGCCTTCTGGGAGATATAAGACTTTGTGTGGTTTTCTTTTTGCGTCCTACTATCCAAGACTCATTCAAAATGAGTATTATTCATGCAGGTGGTGAATTTTCTAATGTTCAGGATGAAAATGAAGAACTCTACCCCTTTTTGTATCAAGAAATGTTGTCACTACCATTTGATGCAGGTGTTCGGACTGAAGATACTCTGTTTATGAGAGTCATTGTAATTTTTGTACAAGACTTCTCTATTCAGGAAAGTTATCTTTTAATTCACCTCCTATTGTTCTTCAAATTTCTTTGGGAATTGTTGAGTTATGGTTTCAAATTTGTCATCGGCTATGTGTTTAATCCTTTGCAGGACATTCGCTAATGCAGAAGATATCTCATATTGATTTCTCTGTATGTATTGATTATGCTTAAAACTGTTCTATTGAATTTCTTTAATTGAACGTTTTTTTAGTTTTTTTATATTTCTGCAAATGATTCGATGCAAATAAGTATATATAATCAAATGTTAATTTTTCAATTAACGCAATGATTACAGATCAGATATTTGAATAGGCTTAAACACTTTGAAGAATTATCGCTTAATTTTCATTAAATGATAAAACTTTAAATCAGCAAGTGAAGAACCCAAAGACATTTCTATTCAAGGAACTTACTACTTGTTCATCACACTTCAAATTTGATCTGCATAGCATCAACTTCTCCTTTTAGGTTAGATTTGACTTAGCATAGATCCTTTCTTTAGGTAGGTTAAGATAGGTTCGTTAACCAACTTTCATACTTTGTTTTCCTTAATAGGAAAATTGATATTTCAAGATCAAATCTAACGTGTCCCCTTTCTAGTTGTGTTTAGAGCCAACAAATATGTATATTTTTTGTTCCTCTTAGTCATGCTTTAAAGTCTACATGATGTGTTTCATTTAGATATAGGGTACCACATCCCCACAATTAGTAGGCATGCATGGGCTTGTGCCATCAAAGTTATCCCCATGCTCATATATTGTCAATTGGCTCACAAGATATTTGCCTTCACTTCTAAATTTTATGGATTGCTTTAAAGATTCCAAAAATGTCCTAATTTGTGGTGCACACTGAAAAGACTGTATATACTTATTATCAAATATGCTTGCGTTCCTCACTAACCAAATGCCCCATGACACCATTAGGGGTAGTGCTTTATATTCTTTGAGTTCCTTTTTCTGCTCCCACTTTTTAAAACATTCCACTGACGTGTCCCCTTTCTAGTTGTGTTTGGTACACGTCAACATATCCATCTCAATGCAATAAAATAATATGAACATGTTATTAGTAGCCGATTCATAGTTTCTATTTCCATTTTTGCACAAAGCATATATGCTAGGTCCATTAAGTTCCTTTCTAAAGGACTTCCCATGTAAGTGCTTTATAATTTATAGCTAACCAAATGAACACTCTTTATTACAAATGGTCTTTAAGTGTTCACAAAAATTTCCACCATCCCAAGCCTTCTCCTAGTTAGCATTTAGAAATGTTGTTTGGTAAATTGGTTTCATTATATAGAACCCCAAAGTAGGATTCTTAAACCATCCCAATTCTATGATTCTTACATGGCTTACTCTCAACATCCCATTATAATCCTTCCAATGATCTCTCTCCATATATACTAGGTCTAAAAATTCTACATTTTCAATCTATCCTTGTTTCCATAAGTTGTTGAGATCTATGCACATAACCTAAGATAATGTATAGGTTTCCTTCTCGTGAAGGAAAGCAATCAATTTCTCACAGACCTTGTTTTCCTCTTCAGACCCTAGCCAAGGATCAAGACCAACCTTCACCTTCTCCCCTTGCCTACTCTCCAAACCAACTAATTTCCCACTAAGGGGAAGGATAATACTAACGTTCAATATTATTGATGCATTGTTTGAAGGATTTAGTTGGTTTTCTGATTCACTCTTCAACATAGTAAGGTTCTATATATTTTTGCTGCGACGACTTGTTTCCATAGTCCCTCCTTTAATATCAATCTCCATTCGTTTATTGTAACCAATGCCTTAACAAAGTGATGGATGTTTTTTAATCCCTAGCATCATAGGTCCTTTAAGTTAGCTATCACCTGGCATTTTACAAGCACTATACTCTCTCTTTCCCTTTTACCTGTCACAAGAATTTGATTTTTTAGTCTTATCTTCCCTAGTATTCCTTTGGGGATAAAGGACAATGCATGATGCACTTGAATGGAAGAAATTTTATGATCTATCCTACTTGGTCCCTGATCTTACACCATACAAGCATAGAATTTATTTTAGCTTGTTTGCATCCTCCACGCACCATCACCAAATAGGAGTACATGATTTATGAAAATACAAGGTTCAAGAAAATAGATCTTCTCAATTTGGTTCATCTTAGAAACCCAGTCCTTTTCACCTCGATTATTGCCCTACGCAATATAGAAAAATCAAAGGGGACAATGGGAAACCTTGTCTCGATCCTTTTATGAGTTTCAAAAAACTAAACACTAATCCATTTACTACACATGAAAGGATATTGAAGTTAAGTATCCCTAATTTAATTTATCATTTTGAACATTGAATCCAATGTGAATTAACACCAATCTTAAATAAAACCAATTTCACCTATCATATGCATTGGATAAATCTAGTTCACTACCATTGTTGGTAATTTCTTGGTTTTTATCAAGCGTAGCCCATCTTGTGCCAATCCTATGGCATCATGAATTTGTCTTCCATGGAGGAAACCAATTTGCTCCTTGGAAATAGTCTTAAAGAATATCTTCTTTAGCCTCAGATCTATGATTTTTTCAATTATCTTGCATATATAATTGAAAGTCATCAAGGGATTATGGGTTGTCATTTATTGGTATTAGGGCTATAAATATTGAATTGAAGGCTAATGGGACCTTCCTATGCTCTTTGACTCCAACACCCATAGCTATTCCTATGATATTAAATCATATAACCCCAAGAAGAATTCCATAGCCCAACAATAAGGGGCTAGTGACTTTTGTCCTTCTAGAATGAGTTTATGACTCATTAGAGAAATTTTGAGTTCTAAAATGGGCCTCCTAAGGAAAATTATAAAATAATAGTGGAAATATTAAAATAATATTAACATGCCTCATAAAATTTTGGAAGAAAAAAAAACTATTTTTTTCAACTCATATTTTCAACTTATATACTTGTATATTCACTTAAATTTCGAGCATGAGCGCTCGTTGAATGGGGAATTCAGTTCCACATCCAACGAGTACCCGCACAACATACTTTTGATGGACCCCACTCCTCATCATCACGTTTTTCATGTATTTTTTGTTTCTCGAGGAGCGGGGTCCATCAAAAGTATGTCATGTGGGTACTCGTTGGATGCGAAATTGAATTCACCATCCAACAAATGCTTCTACTCGAAATTTGAGTGAATATACATGGATATAAATTGAAAATACGAGTTGAAAAAATAGTTTTTTTTTTCACTGGCTGGGCGAAGCAGTTGTCTCTGCCTTGAAAAGGTAGCAGTTGTACATGTATAAGGAGATGAAATATGAGGCTTTTAACAAGAAGAAAACTTTTCCTAAAACATGTGTACCACATTAGCAAGTCAACCTTTTAAAGATTTACCCAACTGCAATTGATTTTAATGATGCCCTTCTAACTATCAGTTGGAATTCAAAGAAAAATACTAATTGATTAGATTTTCAACAAATATGTTCTTCATTGAAACAAGCCCTAAATGAACAATTTGTGATGACAAGAAGATGTTATCTTAATGATTTACCTCTAATACCATAGGCATGGCCCTGCTTCCAGCAAGCGTCTATAACCTCGATATGGTTATCTTTTAAGTGAATAAGTCGCTTTTATCCCATCTACTAGTTAAATATGCAAAGCTTATCAATCCTTGTTAAAGATTTGCATCCTTGGAAATAAGCTGGGAACCACTGTCCTGACTTGGTGATCAGATTGTGACAGTGTCATTCACACCAACTTATAGATAATGAGTGGGTTGGCTCGTGATGAGAACCCCCGTCTTGCAACCGTTTTTGTGGCTACAAGCCAGTATCCTGGCTTGGTGACCAGATATTGATAATGTCATTCCATAAGAAGGTATGATCATGAACAGGTTGGCTTATAATAGGACCTCCTTTTTCCCAACTCACTCCTAGAGATGTTAAAGACGAGGATTGGGCTATGTTTAATATTAATCTCTTCAGATATTACTTAATGGATGGGGAAGCGGCTATACTCCTTAAGAGAGCGGGATGGCGTTAAGATATTTGAGATAATAACAATGCAAGCCCCACTCATTTGCTCCTAAAGAGGGACCCAGTTAGAACATAATGCAAAAATTAGTTAAAAAATAGCTTTGTGTATTGATTTGTGATAATTAAAAGGATAAAGATAATCAATGCAACTAAGTTTATGTATGAAGGTAAAACTTGGAAAGTGTTCCACCACGAGAAAATGGATAGTCTCTTTTGGAAAATCACCTTGAAAAGATTCCTTCACATACAAGACTTAAAAAAATGTAGGATAGGAATGACTAACTTTCCCCAAAGTATTATTAACTAAGGATCAACAATCCCCTATCAATGAATTTTTATAAAATGTTTGATAAATAAAACATGATTCAAAATAAAGAATTGTAGAATAATTGGAATTAATTTTTTGATAATTAAAAATTCAACCTTTTGCCCCAATGCAAATGATTATCAAACGAAGAAATCCAAGCCTAATCAAACAATTTAAAAATGAAATGAAAAATGATCTAATCAAAATAAAATTAAAGCAAATGAGGCTTTTACAATTATGCCTATCATCTCATGTGAAAGAATATGTGTTTAAAGTTTTGTCATAGAAAAGAATTTTTGATTGTAATAGGGGTGATAAATAGTGGATTAGATTGTATCAATTCATAAATTGTACATAATTATTTGAATTGATTACAGTTGTATTTGATGTAATTATAGATTCTTTTACTTTAAAGATTCGATTGATAGTACTATTCACCACATGAGATATTGAGCCAACTGAATCATTTTATTTAGAAAACTAAATTAAAATATAAAATAATTGTAAAAATAGGCCTTAAGAAATTGTCTTATGCAAACAAAAGTGGGATTTGTTGTCGTGTTTGGAAAGTTGAAGGAATTTGTTATTGTAAAGAGAGTAATTATATCAATTCATAAATTGTAACTGTATTGAATCGAATAATTGAATTGATTATAATAAAACTCTTAAAATAAATTTATTCTCCTTCGTTTGAAGAATTACGATCAACAATGTTATTTTTTGCATAAAGTTGTTTAGGACAATGCGGCCTTTCTTTATTAAAGACTATGTATAGAAAGAAAATGAAATAATACTAAACTAAATTGTGTGCAATTTGTGACAACAAAATATGTAAAAATATATTTTTTCATGTGCATATCCAGGAAAGATCGAAATTCGTGTGTAATGAAGATGTTCTAATTTTAACTACTTTGTCTCATGTCAAAATCTTCTTGCTCTTAAAACTTGGAAAATAATTAATTCAAAACATTTCATGACAATATCATTATAATTTAAAACTAAAGACATAATTCAAACATGAATTCCTTGAACCAATAAAATAATAAGCGAGAGCATGAATAATAGAAAGTGAAAGAGGATAAAAATACTTCCCTGAATGCATCTGAAGAAGCTTCGTTTCCAACTTGAACTTGGCTTGTCGTCGCAAATATTTTATTGAAGAAAACCAAGAGAGTAATCTAATTACTGAAGAAATGAACAAAATTAATCTATTCTACACCTACTCCTACACTACTCTAAAAATTAAACAAAAACTAAGTATAATCAAATTTCCAATGCAACCATGAAAGCATATGGAAACCTGCAAAAAGGAAGAAGTGAATAATCAGAAGGCATGATATGAATGCTTGAAAATAAAAATGACAAAAGAATGCATTAAAACAAATCAAATGAGATTTATGTACAAATAAAGAGAATGAAGCCTCACCATCTTTATATTCAAACAAGGAAAACAAAGTTTTACCATAATGATGAAACCTTGCTAAGAAAGTTTTCTCAAGCCAATCAACAACCTAATCATGGTATGTACACTGAAAATCAAAAGAATGACAGAAAGAGTTTGAAAGATTTATGCAATGAAATGGATTATTTGAAAGAGAATCAGCATTAGTATTATAAGAATCCAAAACATCTTCTTGAACAATTTTCTCCTTAGAAATATTTTCTTGAGTAAGATCAGCAAAATCAGATCCAATTTGTTCTAGTTTATTATTGTAACAATCATCATAAATTCGTTGATTTAATTGGAAATTCTCAAAGAGATCAAATTGCCTTTGAGTATTTACTTGGTAAGAACTAAAGATACGGGATGTTATAAGTGTAGAACTAGTATCATTAACATTATGATAAGAATCGTTTCCATCAAGTAATTGATTGTAAGAAGAAAATGTTTCTTCATTGAATAATGAATCATAAAAGAAAAAATTCTAAAAATTACCCTCATAAATAGTATTCATTTCCAGCAAAGAAGAATGACAAGAAAACATAGATTGATGATAAAGTTAAGAATCTTCTTGATCTTCTTCATGGATTTCATAATTAACTTGTACCTCTTTAAGATTTAACAATGGAGAGTTAGAATCTGAAATATATGATTAAATGTAATTGTTATCAAATAGATCGGGATGCAAAGACAAATATGAAGAGGAAATAAGTGTATGAAATTCATCTTTTAAAAGTATAATATTTTCAGATCGAGATTCCTTAAGAGAGATTTTATCTCCAAAAGGGATATCTATGAAAGGTTTCAAATTAGAATGTGCTTCTTCTTGTAATGTAGGATAATCATTTCGTGAAATATGCTCTCCTATAGAATCATTTAGGTCAGAAAATGGTAATTGGGAAAACATATCACAAATTTCAGAGCAATTAGTTGATTCGAGATCTATCAAATGATTAACATAATAATGAATATCAGAGTGTTGAAGCTCTTTAATTATGCTAGAAGAAAATTGTTCGATATTATGATTAGAACTATTCTCTTTTACTTTAGAAGAATCTTCTATAGAAAAATGATCTCCTTGATGATTAGTTAAACTTTTTACTTTCATGTGAAACAGATATGGGCATATCAACATTTAAATCACCTAAATTGCGTCCAAAGATCACTGCTTTCCACTTGACAAGTTTTGATCGCTCCAAATTTGGGATGTAAATTCTTCAGTTTGACTCCTCTAAATCCAAATCCACACCTGTTCAATTCAAAAGAGAAATTAAAACATCATTCCAAAGCTAATGAAAGAAATCCAAATTAATAAAATCCATTTGCAAACTAAAATATAATGAAAATAAACAAATCTGATCCAAATCCGAAATTGACTGTTCAGACAGATTTTTGGGGTGGCTAAGCTATTTAATTGGAAAAAATAATATTCCCAAATAATTCCTCATCCTTCCAGCTTTCCAACGATATATCTCGGGCTTGACTTGAATTCATAAATCTCAAGATATTGCTCCCGGAAGTTAAGGCTCAACAGCCGTTGATTTCATTGTTGGAGTTAATTGCGGCCATTGATTTAACAACTAAATCCATTATCCATATCAATTCTTTTCCAAAATAATAAAACCAAAACAAATAAAAACCAAAATCAATATTCTGGGGAGGAAAATTAGAATTTTTAAACAAATCAAAATTGGACAACAAAATCAAAACCATAATTAAAATCCTAAGTAAAAAATGAAATTACCAAAATTCATGGACCTGAAATTAAATTAAAATATAACATAAGAGAAACTTAGGGTCCCAAAAACTGGGTTGATGAAAAAATGAAAATTTGAAAAAGTGACTTCCGCAATCCACAATTTCTAAAATTACGGAAATTAAAAAAAAGATCATTTTATTTTACCTTCCGCAATTCACATTGCTGATTCCGTAATTTGCGGAATCAAAATTTATTGATTTATTAAATGGTTATCAGACATCGCAATTTGCATTGCGGATTGGGGGTTGCGGATTGCGGAAACATTGAAATTTAACAAAAATTAAAGGTTCCGCAAATCTGCAAAAATGCATAAAAATAATCTAAAAGCTTGAAAAAAAATGCCTTTTTTTTAATATTGAATGAAGAAATGAAATAACAATGGAGAAAAGATTGAAAAGAAAATATAGAAATATTTACAAAGTAAAAGAAAATCCAATATTGAAAAATATAAACCCAAAAGTAAAAACCAAAACAATTTACAAGTTAATTCTAAAGAAAATAAATGTTGGAAACAAGTTACGTATATAGGGAAATAATCACTCTTATAATATAGGAGAGTTAATAAATCCCTAAATAGATTTCTAACATAATCATTTTCCAAGAATATAATACCATGAAAAGAATAATAATATTTCCTTTTGCACAATAATAAATGAAAATCCTTTTAAATTGCAAATGGGAAAAATAGAAATTGTATTTTCAAGATCAAATTAGCTTATTGAGAAGGAAAGACTTATGCATGATCAAACTAATTTTACATTCGTGAATATCGAACTTTAATCTCACTAATTCCCAAATAATCATAAAACAAAACTCAAGGAAATTAGAGAAATTAGAACTCACTAAAACATGTGTGTTTTTGTTAATTTTCATAAAATCAAATTGTGTATAAATTTAATATATGGATTTAATAAAATACACAAAGAAATTTAATGAAATCAAAGCATGACCATGAATATTTAAAAGATTTAAATAAGCTTAATTTAAACAAAAAATGTTAAACTAATATAAGCAAACAAACCCAAAGACTAAGATTATTTACAATATTTATATTATGAAAAAGTGAAAATAAAACTCTATCAAGCTCAAATATCAAACTAATGCAATATCTAAACTCACGAGAAAAGAAACCATAAGATCAATACAAATCCCAAATTGAAAATAATAACCAACTATCATCTTGAATGATTAGTTTATGTAGCGAAGACCACATCTAGGTGGGGAATGTGAAGGATAACATGGTAAGTTAACCACCAAAATCACGGAACCAACTCAAATGAATCAAAAAGTAAATACAAGCTAGAGGTCAGTAAAAATTGAAACAATCCAAATAATACCATAGATCTAGGAGAATAATCAGGTCAATGGTGAAATACAAAAATGGAAATCCAAACAAATAAGAAATAAAAAGGGCTTCCATCTTATGTTTAAGATGGGACTTGTTGTGCATACAACAGGGTGAAAATACAACTGGCATGGCTTTTGGACATAGAATAAATAAGACAACTGAAACTGTCACAATCCCCATGCTCAATAATTACATGAAGTGACTTTTCCCACCAACCTCACATGTGCAATAAATGATTGGAAAATGGTAAAAAAATGAGATAATTGACTTATTCTCATCACATGACATAATTTAGGGTGAGTTCTAAGGTTAAGAAAGGGAAGCATAAGATTGGGTTTCCCACAGGCCCCCTTCGTCTTCCCCTCTGGTGGAATCATAGCCCCTTTGGTGCTCTTTGCACATGCATTGTTGGACCATTCTATTAATTTTCAGCATAATATTTACATACATTTCGAATTAGGCATAATAAGCCAACCAAACAGTCCAACTACAATATAACATCACACATGCCTATCCATTCACTAGTCGGGCCTTGGCCTTGAGCTCCGCACTAGGAATTCACATTAGCATATTTACATCATTTACATTTTAATGAAATGGGGTCAAAATCGGGATATTACAATAGCCCATATTGTGCCAATCCTATGGCATCATGGATTTGTCTTCCATGGAGGAAACCAAACTGCTCCTTGGAAATAGTCTTAAAGAATATCTTCTTTAGCCTCAAATCTATGATTTTTTAAATTACCTTGCATATATAATTGAAAGTCATCAAGGGATTCTGGGTTGTCATTTATTGGTATTAGGGCTATAAATAATGAATTGAAGGCTAATGGGACCTTCTTATACTCTTTGACTCCAACACCCTTAGTTATTCCTATGATATTAAATCATATAACCCCAAGAAGAATTCCATAGCCCAACAATAAGGGCCTAGAATTTTGTTCTTCTAGAATGAGTTTATGACTCATTAGAGAAATTTTGAGTTCTAAATTGGGCCCCCTAAGAAAAATTATAAAATAATAGTGGAAATATTAAAATAATATTAACATACCTCATATAATTTTGGAAGAAAAACACAAAAAAATATTTTTTCAACTCATATTTTCAACTCATATCCTTGTATATTCACTTAAATATCGAGCAGGAGCACTTGTTGAATGGAGAATTCAATTCCGCATCCAACAGGTACCCACACGACATACTTTTGATGGACCTTGCTCCTCGAGAAATAAGAAATACATGAAAAAACATGATGATGATGAGCAAGGTCCATCAAAAGCATGTCATGTGGGTACTCGTTGGATGCATAATTGAATTTCCCATCCAACGAGTGCATATGCTCGAAATTTGAGTGAATGTACATGTATATAAGTCGAATATACGAGTTGAAAAAATAGTTTTTTCACTTTTTCACATTTTTACTCCCAAAAATGGTGATTCACCCCCTGGTTGACATCATCATCTTGAATCCTATTGGTGATTTTTGTTGTGCAATATTATTGTTTTGAGGCCCATTTTTTACCTCAAAATTCTCGTAATGATTTTTAACTCTTCCTTAGAAACTTATTCTAATAATATTTCATTTTCCTCCCCATCCATAACGCTTGGGGAATATGAACTCATTTTGACAATTTCAATCATATTGACCTTATTTTGTTCCTCAAAATGTAGCACCCCTAACTTTGCAATTTTGTGGAAGGTTATTTCTTTGAGGTGTTTGTCTTTGATCATAGTGTTCATGTAAGAATGTTTTTATAGGGTTTTAAGAAACAACTTGAACTTATGTTTGGTTTTGTTAATGAGGTGGTTAGAGGCTACTTTATTTATTTATATAAAAATGAAGCAATACTAGGATAGAGATGTCCAAAGTATATGAAGGTGCCATACACATGATAAATGTACTTTCTATTTGATATAGATTGAAAATGTTGTTTGTTGTGAGGCATCAGGTTCTATTTTATGAAGGTTTGAGTCCACCTAGGTCCTGCTAAGTTATTGTTGAGTTTGTTGTGAAGTCTCATTTTAGTTTGTGAAGGTTTGAGGCCACCTAAGTCTTGCTAGGTTATGAAATGCTATTATGACTAGTGGTTATGCCATGCTCTCCAATTGTATAATATGAATAAGAGAGAGACCCATGAAGTTTTCCTTTGAAAAAAATCAGAATTAAACAATTAAAAAAGAAGAACTCTTTGAATGCACACCAAACCTTAAAGGATGTCGATGCCCCTGGAACGAAACTCAGTTGTGAATACAAGTTTCAAAAAATGTTACAAGGAGCAATATTTATAACATAAATTAAAGGTTGGTAAAACAAGCTTGTAAATCAAAAGAAATAAGGGGAATCTCTTAGCACTTTCTCACATGAAATACATAGTCTCCCTCCTTATTGAACACATCCTCACACATTCATACACATGTAATCTAAATATCATAAAATTATTTTAATTTCAACTGGTAAGAATTGCAATTATTATTTGTATCTGTAGTTTTTTTTCTTTGGCATTTTTCATAATTACAACTTATTAATACGACATAAATTTTTTTAAGCAAACAAAATATAATCTTAAACTTTAGATCCATTTGGCCTGTGAAATTTAAGATTGTGATTTCAAGAACACAAAAAAAAATCAAACTAGTGTTCCAAACACTAAAGATTTGATAAGAAATCTAAATTTATGTATTATTAATTAAAAAGTAAAATAAAAATATAGAAAAAAAAATATTTTATTAATTAAAATTAATATATAAAATTATAAAAGTGTTAATATTTTTAAAAAGTGATACATGTCACTTTAATTTACAATGATTTATTTAACAACAACAACAAGAAGTTTTAAATAAAACAATTAAATTTTTATTTTGAAGGGTTTTATAATTTTTTTAAAGTAAGTATCACATTATATTATGAGAGAAGATTTACAGAGCAGTACATTGTCTTCCATTTTAGAGTTTTTGAAAAAATTATGATAATCATCTTTGTAATATAGGCTTATGAACTATCTCACAACTAGCCACAAAAATGGCTCTCCCTCGAGAGGGAAAACAAGAGTTAAGGTCTGATTGATAGTTTGGACATTGACATAAACACAACTTTGTCTACACTTGCTAACGCTATCGAAAACTTGATAACTATCAAACACCATTTTCCTCATTACACTATTTACTAATAATTCCAACAAAGATATAAAGCACCAGACAGAACCAAAAGGTCAAAAAGAGAAACACACATAATAGTAATTAAGGAACCTAGGAATAACTGAGATGACCATCCTTCTTCGCGTGTGATGAGCCCAGGATATAGGTACTCCATAGACTCCTTTTATGCCACACATAAGCAAATGAAGGATAATCTAAAGCACCTCTTTCTGTAGGGGAGAATGCATTTTGGTTGATGATTAAATGAAGTAATTTAGTGATTATCTTTTCTTATGTTTTAGTGTTTTTATTTACTAATCATATGAATGAAGACATGTGTGGATAGGGTGCAGGTGACCTGGAAGAATAACAAATGACCAAGCTCAAAATTGAAGATCGCAAGAGACACAACGATCCCATTTTCTCCTGATTCATAGGAAAGAATGTTGTTATTCAGGATCGTGATTTTCAATGTAAATCTAGGTTAGAACTAATGATAAATAACGACCTCTTGAGTAGCAAGGGGTCTAGAGACACTTTCTAAAAAACAATCTTGAGCATTTTCGTAGTTGAGACATCTTTGTTTTACATTTTCTGTAGCATGGATTTATGAATTGATAATGAAAGACCAACGTTCTCTTAATCTTGTGAGTTCATAAGTTTCTTCCCCTCCTGAGATACGTGTTGGGGAGGTCCCCCTCAATACGTAGATCAGGAGTGGCAGTCCCAGTCAGTTTAGAAATAATTAAATGTGATAATTAATATTTTAGTTTATCAATAGTAAAACTGATAATTGATGCTCCATAGCCTCCAACTCAACATAAGTTAACACAATGAGTTGAAGTGCCTCGGAGCTTGATGCTCATCACTCAATCATCCAATAGTTCCAGTGCTTTTCCAGAGCTTATGCTCAACATAAATTTAGAATAGTTCCAATGCTCTCCCAAAGCGTATGCTCAACACTATGCTAGGTGCCCTCAAAGCCACACCTAGAGACAATAATCAAAGTCCAGGTGCTCCATAGCTTATGCACAACGCCAAATAAAAGTAGTCCATGTGCTCCAGAGCTTATGCTCAACACAAAATAAAAATTTTCCTTGTGTTCCAGAGCTTATGCTCAACACAAAATAAAATTAGTCCATGTGCTCCAAAACTTATGCTCAACACAAAATAAGAGTAATCGAACCTTGGGATATTGCAAATAGATAGGTGGAACACAAATGGATTGAAGGGCACAAATTTATAGAACATATACAAAATCATCTAGAAGCTAAAAGGGCCATCAATTGATAAGAAAAAAATATGGAAAATGAAAGCAAAAGATGAAGTATTGTGTATACTCATATGTAATTGTAATCTAAAATGTCTATGCCTATTTTCAAGTTAAGTTTTGTTTTCCCATTAAGATTGCAATGATGTAAGGGGGTTGCAAATAAGATTATTTTAAGAGTCCTATATGAGAAAATGTACATGGAATGTGTCAAAGAATTTGCATACTAAGATAGCACACAATAACCCATTCCAATATAATGTTTCCCTTGAACAATACTTAAATTCACTTAGAGCAAGCTAGCTTATGAGACATGGCAAGATACAGTAAAATATTTTTCTTTTTATAGTTTTTAATCCAAAGATCACTACCCAGTTGATTCCATAGTTCTCATATATTAAGAAAAATCCCTTCTCATCACCTTAGGATTTGATTGCTTAAAAATTAGGGCCCATTTCATTTTAGTATATTATCCATTGTTTTTAATGTTTTGAATGCTAAAATTTGATGTTATTTATTTTACATTCTACACCAAAGTTAGTATTATGTAAAATAGTTATTTGTAACTTCAGGTTTCCATTATGTTTTCCTTGAATGACAAACACATATATTTGATTTGATTCAATCAACGTCACGACTTTAACATAACTCCATATTTTCTTTAGTAGTAGATACCTCCATCAAGGCATTCTTAGGATAAAATAAGATTATATAATTATATTAATGTTCCCTTAAAGATAAGATAACATTGAATGGAATTGTTGAGATTCCACCCTTCCAAAGTCTAAATAAAAGGGTGAAATACAACTATGTAATACAAGGATAGTTAATGCAACATCGAGGTACACATCTCTAAATTGATTATAGTACTAATCAACAAGTAGAAGAGAAAATAAGGTCCCGATTACAAATCACCATGAAGAAAAGTAAAAGAACTTGGAACCCTTTGACTAAATAAATCGTTGTACTAATCAACAAGTACAAGAGAAAATAAGGTCATGATTAGAGTTTTGTAGTTATACTTTGCATATTTGAAAGGATCAAACAATCCTTCGAATACGTTTAGGGTATTTCTCTCTTTAGAAAATAATAACAATTCAAATCGTCAAAGCAACAATTTCATTATTTTTTGTTTTGTTTAGGGTGTATGGACTTCATATTTGATTTTTTAAAAACTAATCAAAATCTATAATTCAAATTGTCAAAGCAACAATTTCATTAATTTTTGTTTTGTTGAGGGTGGATGGACTTCATATTTGATTTTTTAAAAACTAATCAAAATCTATATTTTTAATTTTATTGATATGTATCATGGTCTGTATTAGAATCGTTGAGTTAATGTGTAATACTTTAGTTTTGATTTAGAATGTATTTAACCAAAATTATGTAAACAATGTAAATATGCTAGTAGGGATTCCTAGTGTGGAGCTCAAAGCCAAGGCTTGACTAGTGAATGGCTAGACATGTAAGGTGTAAATATTATTATTTAGATTATATGGCTGGCTTGTCATGCTGATTTAGAATATATGTAAATATTATGTACATAAATAATAAAATGGTCCAACATGGTTGTGTAAAGAGCACTAGAGAGGCTATGATTCCACCATAGGGGAAGAGGAAATGGGGGTCTATGGGAGACAAAATCCTTGCTGTCAGGTGTCAACCTTAGAACTCACCCAAAGATTTTGTCATGTGCCTTGAATAAGCCAATTATCTCTCTTTTTTTAAACTATTTTCCAATCATTGAATGCATCTTAGGTTGGTGGGAAAAGTCACCTTGTGTAGTTATTGAAGCATGAACATGTTATGCAACTTGACGAGAACCCGATATTATTCTCGTTTTTTTAATGGTCAATTTTAGTCGCTGTTTTTGCCTCCATTTCAGAAAGTGTGTATATTGGTAGCACCATTTTTCATTTTGAGTTTTTTTTTTGTGATTTTGAAACTTCTTGGTCATAAGAAAACTATAAATTTTATTCACAAGAGCGTTTTTTTTCAAGTTTACAAAAAAATCTACATTTAGTAGTTAGTTATAATGAAAAATACACAATTTTTTGAATTTTTATTACTTTTAGAAACCATTTAGAATGAAAATTATATATATTGTTGAAGTTTTTATTTTTACTTTTTCTCTTAGATAAATCACTTTAAGAACAAAATTGTAAAAAAAATGAAAAAAATAGTCATTTCAATCCTATTTTTATGCATTTTAAGCATTTTTTTATGTATAAAACTACAATTTTTTTTTAAATTGAAAAAACACTCCAAACACAAAAAAAAAAAAAACAAATAAAAACAAAATAAATAATTAAATGCAATAAAACTAAAAAACTTTAAAAAAATATCTAAAATTTAAAACTAAATTTGAAAAAAGAAATTAAATTAAAAATAAATAAAAAAAGCATATTTTAAAACAAATTTAAAATAAAAAATTTAAAATTATATCAAAAAATTAAATTGAAAAAAAAAAAAAACCAACCCCGCCCCTACCTCCTCTCATCTTCTCCCCCCTCCCCCCTTCCCCCCCCCCATCTTCCCCCCTCCCCCGCCCCCGTCTCGCTCCCCGCCGCCTCTATGCAGTGGTGTGATTCTCAGAATTGTGCCATTCCATGTGAGGGTCTAGCTGGGCAGCGTGACGGCGGCGGGGAGGGGGACGTGGGCGAGGGATGGGGGGATAGGGGGGATGGGGAGGGAAGGGGGGAGAGGGGAGGGGGAAGGGGAAGGGGGACGAGAGGTAGGTAGGTAGGGGTGGTGGGAGGGGGGAGGAGAGGGGAGGGAAAAGGGGGTAGGGAGGTAGGATGGTGGGTGGGGTTGGTTTTTTTTTTGTTTTATTTGTTTTTTTATAATTTTAATTTGTTTTTAAATATTTGTTTTTTAATAGTTTTTTTTTTTTTTTAGTTTTAAATTTTTAAATTGAATTAAATTTTAAATTATTTGTTTGTTTATTTATTTTAAATTTAGTATTTTATGTTTTTTTTTCTAAATTTTTATTAATTTTTTTTTTAAATTTTTAAAAAACTTTAGTTTAATTTGAAAAAAAGAAAAAAAATGAATTGAATTTGATTTGTAACTTTTTTTAATATTAACTTTCCTTATTAAATTTGTATTTTTTTGAAATTTGTGTTTTATCATTTTATTTTTTACAAATTTTTTTTACATTTTTATATTTTTTTGTTTTATAAATTTTCTTGTAAGGTTGTAATTTTATTTGTATTTTTAATTAATTTATTTGGTTTTTGAATTTTGTTTTGATAAATTTTGCATTGTTGAATTTTCACATTTTTGAAATTTTATTTTATTTTATTTTAGGAGGTCTATTTTTCAATCTAAGAGTTGGTTTAGGGTTTTGATTACAACGATACCACCCATGGTTCATTTTGAGGTTTTTTTTGGTGTTTTTTATGCAAACATACGAATTTGTATAGCTCAAGTTCTCATTCTTTATAAATAGTTGTCGTTTTAGAGTATACTGCATTTCCTCTTTCCCCCTTTGGTCCCAAATATTATAACTTTTACATTTATGGTTTAAAATGTAGTTTTATTATGAATAATATCATAAATTCTTTTATTTTATATGAAAAGTTTGGTAAAGTAATTTCTTCAATAATTTATATTTAACTGAGTGCTAAATTTATAGTGTTATTAAGAGATTTAATAAATACAATTTTAAATTATTATACAACGATATAATAATGCCATTTTTTGAAAAAGTGTGCTACTAGTAGCATTAGTTTTCAATTTAGGGCTAGATTTTAAGGTTTTTGTAAACAACATGATGATTGTTTTGATCCATGTCTATATTTTTAACCACAAAAAAAAGTGGTGCTACTGGTAGAACTACTTTTTGATTTGGAGTTGTTTTTTGGTGTTTTTTATGCAAAAATATGAGTTTTTATGGCTAGAGTTCTTGTTTTGAGTATAAAGTTTTCGTCAAGTTGTATAACTTGTTCATGGGGATGAATACACTTTTATGTCAGTTCTGTCATGACAGAATTCAGTCTACAGCTGCTAGGAATCCTTACTCATTTCTTCTATAGTCAGAAGCTATGCCTGTTGTCTTTTCACCATTTCTCATATCCCCTGGAGTCAAACCTCATTCTCTCATTCTTGGATACATATTTACACTATGCAGATCTCTCCATTGTTGTCCAAGACCTTACCAAACTTTGTTTAACCTGGAAATTCGAATTTGGAGATAGAGCTATAGATTTGCAAGGGAAAATAGATGATTGTATGTGAGCAGAGAGGTTGGAAAAGTTAGGAAAACTTACCCATTGAGTTTTGTTTCTCATAGATGCTTGAGAAGACATGGATTAAGGATACAGGTGGTTCTCCAACAACATATAACAACTTGGTCTCCTTCTATGCACACATTGGAAGCACCCAACAGGATGGATCACCCAAGAGAAATATGGATCAGTGAAGGGGATGCCTGAGCATAGAAGGGTGTTGTGCGGGGAAGGTATTGTTGGAACCAAGGCTGTGAGGGATGAGTGAGACCCTTGTAGAGCTCTGTATGAGCATTTGGATAAGCATAGAGAGAAGAATGGGTTGTGGGATGAGAGATAGAATCCTGTAGGTGTTTCCTTCACCCCGGTGGCCTCATAGCCTAGCTTGGGGGTGGCCTCTCAGTAGAAAGAATATATGTTGGACATAGTTCCTATGGTTGGGTGGAAAAATATTCTTACACAACAAGTTGCTTGGATCTACATTGGATAAATATAAGTATTCTCATGCATTTGAATATGAAATGGTTCTATTTAATGTATGTTATGATTATGCTGATAAATGCATGTCAAATGTGTGTGGATAGAGTTTAATTACGCGATGTATGTTTATGTTTCTGCACACATATTTTATATGTTATGAAATTCATATTATGGTTATGGGGAAAAATTTGGAAGGCCAAAAATCAGTTAATGTCCCCTTTTGATGGTTATATTGGATGAAGGGGAGGTTACATAATATAAGCATTGGAATGGGAAATCTCTTCTACTAATTGAGCTATGATAGACGATGTTTTGTATAGCGAAAATGATAACTAACCAACATATCCAAAAAGATTAATTGGCTAGTGAAATTAAGCCACCCTTACTAGAGCGAATCCTTGAGATATACATAGCAACCTCATCCATAAGCTTGCATTCTTATTGGAACTCCAAAGCATAAAGATACTTCTAGGAAATAAAATTAATGTATTCTTTTCCTCAAAATGTTATACACTAATAAGAGGAAAGGTAGAAAGTTGATCAAACAATAAAAGTGCACAAAGAATAATTTATAATTATGAATTTAACTTGTGACCCCATTGACTAAACTTTAAATCCAAGTTTGAAATTACCACAAAGTCAGGGTTTATGATTTATTGGCATACATGAAAACCTAAGGATATAGTTAGGCATAGATCACTTATCCAAATTTAATGACTACCAACAAAGACTACAAGAAATATGAAGCTTGGATTGCAATGATTTTCTTTTATGAAAATAACATCTCTAGTTTTGATGTTCTAAGAAGCCAAGTTGTTCTATTTGTTGATAAATTAACATAATACAAAGTAAATCATTCATCATTCTTGATATATGCTTACCTCTATGCCCATTTCCATTCATGTGCACATTGTAGGGATCCTTGAATAAATAGAAATAGAATGACACAAATTAACAATGGGTCTCATTTCTCCACACTGTTAAAATTCAATCAAACTCATGCATGCATATTTAGGTGGGTGGTACATTGAGTAAGCCAAGAATGATTTTGAGATGAAATCATTCCCCGATCAACCATGATTATAAGAAATTTGGGTGATTTTTGTGTAAAGAAATTCTCAAACCCAAAATCAAGGGCAAATGGAATTGTAAGCTTGATCTACACAAAGGATAGAGGGTGAAGTAGCTCCCAAAAGCCTCCATTACTAGAAAGTGGGGGTTAATGGAGGCTCCATTAACAAAATTTTTAGAGTTCTAAATCTATTTTTATCTACTCTTGATCATAAATATGTGTGAGATAATTATTTTCTATATTTTGTTTTATACACAGCCACGATAACTATACGAAACCCCTTCTATACAAAAAAATCACCCATAAAAAATTTCAAACCCACTAATTTCACCCCTAAAAGTTTCCTTGCCTACCTTTGTAGCTAGAATGTTATTATGAGTAATTGTGGACTCGCAACTCTTCTTGAAAGCCTCACTTAATAGGTAGCTCTAACATATTTATCATACACCATACTACTAAAACATTTTTCCATTCAAACATCATAAATAAATGTTAAATAAAAAATTTCAAATCTAAATTGGGAAGTTCTGCAATCTTGGGGTCTAATTTCTAAATATGGATGGCTTCTAAACAAGTGGCTCTAGTGTGGCTATAGTGATATATCCATTCCTAATGTTATAGATGGAAATGAGCCTTTAGGAAAGATGGTGCATCTTTCTTGGCTTTATTACCCTCTTTTCCCCCCTAACTATATTGGAAGGTTCAAGAGAATCTAGAACATAGACAATATCAAACCATGAGGGAAAATGGCTCGGTGTCTATGGGACGTTGGCACCCAGTGCATTTGAAAACCATCCTAGTATAGATAAGGAAAGCACGTTGGAGAATTTGGAGAGAGAAGGGGAGGTTGGGGAAATAAGGGAGCGACCCTTGACCTTTTCTGACATATTCAACTTTGAAAGGGTGTTCTTAGCATCCTTTTCTATTTCTCCTTCTAACACCTCAATTCTAACCTTCTTTATCTCAATATCCTTCTCATTCTACTAATTTCCCTTTTACCTTTCCTTATCCTTTCCATCTTCAATTTATTTCTTCTATTCTTCCTCGATCCCTCTCATTTCCTACTATGCTTTTTCTCTTTCCCTTTTTCTCGTGCCCTTGTTGGAAACTTTATTAGTTGCTTTCTCTTTTGTGGCCTTTTTCTCATCTATGGTCCTTCTCTTTTTTTCTACCTCTTTTGTTTCTACAATTTCTTGATCATATGTCTTTTATTCTTCTTCTACCCTCTATCCTTAGTTATCCGTGTGTGCCCAATCATATTGGCCTTCATATATGCTTTGTTTTTGTGTTTGAGGAGAGATGGAAAGTTTAGGGTTTTTTGTATAAGTCCCTTAGCTCAAATGTTCCTTTAGCTTGTCGAAATCTATCATCTTACATATTTTAGGGGTGAATATGGACTACAAATCTTGTTTTTCAGGGACATTAAGAGTTGCTCCTATCACCATGCCAATTTAGGTTTGTATTCCAAATTGAGGGGGTTATGTTTTCCTTGTTCATAATTTGTGGATCCTCCACTACCGTTGAAACCCATGTATTGTAACATGGGTAGATATTTCTTATAGATGTGGGTTTCACCCTGGATAGGGAGTGTAAATGTTGTATTTTAAAATTCCTATCCTTCCTATGCCATTTGAGAAACCCACAAAATGGGAATCTCATCTTATTCTTTATCTTTATCATCATCCTCATCACCTCCCTGGGATTCCTCATATAAGTTAGAGAATAGTTCATCCTAAGGCATCTGGACATAAGGAAAATTATTAGAACTAATATACCTCCTCTTTCTCCACCATTCTCCCATCCTACATTTGTTGAAGTTGTTCTCTTATACCTCCTCAATCAAGGTTGTAAATTTCTGTATTTCTAACCACAATTTGTTTTTGTCCTATATAATGTACAATCAGATGGAACATATGAACTATTGGGATAAGGATCAAGGGAGGCTTCTAGAATTTACTTCATAGAGTTTTGTTTAGCATATATTATTTCCATCACTTCCAACCAAGATTTATTGTTCACCAATTTTTCCTCTAGAGGCTTGCTCTCATGGTCATTAGGCCTTGGTTTCTTATTTCTCTTTTCTAATGATACGGTGAAATCATAAGGGTCATACCTCCAAGGTTTTTCTTAAGGGAAATCCAAAATTTTCAAAATTTGGAAGCCTCTCTGCCAACCTGATTATATACAAATGAATAACCCCCCATAACAATGGGATAATTAATGTATCTTAGGATTCTTGGACTTCAATAAATGAGATTCATCAATCTCGACCAATAGTCTAACATGTTTCAAAACAAACATTCTTGTTGTGAGGTGTTTGGTCTATATGAAAGGGGTAGATTCCATCCCTAACATCCCACTCACAGTAAATTCCTTCACTAAACACGAGTCACTTCTTATGTGTTCGTCACCAAATTACAAGTAGGGTTGAATTTCTTCAAATATTCTCTTTGGTTCCCTCCCTATTATGAATGTAAATGTGTTATACATGAACTTGTTTATGTAGTCGAACATGAAGTTGTCTTATTCACCTTTCCTAACTCATGACAATCAGGTGATACTCCTAGAGGGCTTGCCATTTTTGAATTGTTGTAGCCCTAGGTTGGATAAAGAGAATCTCTGATAAAATATGAATAGATATACCAAATAGGAAGGATAGCGGAGCAACTTGTCAATGTTGAAATTAGCCAATTGGTTTCTCATGTTTATGTTAAATCCTTTGACATACCTTAAAGAAGAAGTTAGGAGGCTATGAAAGAGTTCTAAGATGGACAACATACCCTCATCTATTGAGAAATCATCATCCCTTCCCAAGGTAAGAGTGAATGGGGCTATAGACTCTTGGACCTACTTACATAAATATTTAGTTCTAAATGGGGGGGAATTGGTAGAGCAAGGCCTCGGGTGTGCAATGATTTTAACAATACACTTTTATTTTGGTCATTTGATAAACCATGATACATGTGTCTTTCCACTTCAGGGTATAGTAGTCTTGTACCTATCAAGGTATCCAACATGGTGGAAATAAAATTAGTTGTGATGAAGAAGACTTTGGTTTTATTGTCTGAGGACAGGGCATACCAAGTGGATGCATTGTATCATTAGACAGAAAGATCCACAATGAGGGATTTTCCCTTGTCCTTGTATAAAATCAATCATATGCAATCCCTATTAGCTAGAGGGGGAGGCGTATTGGAGGTTGAGAGAAGAAAATTTTACAAAATTATCAATGAAGGAGGGTGGCTTAAGGGAAGATGCATTAGTGGTATGATGCGATAAATGTTTGATAGATTAGGAAGAAGACTCTCTAGAGGAAATATTTTCAACCTTAGGGATGGTGAACATAATTTCCATAGAGGAAAAGAAACAATTCAAGCAAGGTTGAGTATGAGACTTACTCGATAGAAGCTACTACTTGGTTGCGGACAAAGGTTGGTGGCTTCAAAGGTGGTAGGATTTGATTTCATACAATAGCAATTGTTACACCATATTTTGTCACCTTGTGAGCATTGTCACTCCTTGGCCTCCTTTACCCCTTTGAAGACTCAAAGCCATATCTTTGGTTCTCCTTGAACCCATTTTCCCCTATTTTCCCTCCTGTATGCGACCTACTTCATTACACCTCACGTATATGAAGGTTGTGTTACTACAGCTAGCGTACATCGAATTTTGGTCAATAAAAGTAAAATATCTATTTTTTCACTCCAGAAAAGCGGCCATTGTGATCTTTGGCCTTCCATGTATCTTGAAACAAATCGATCCGACCTTTTACTTGCCTTTGGAGGGTTATATATTGAGCTATTGTGATGCATGGAGGGGGAGGAGAAAGAGAAGAGCATCGAAACTCTACCAAAAGTTTGCCTTAATGGCTTGAGTCTACATCCATTGATCCTAGTTGTTGTGAACCATTTATGTTTACCTCCCAAAATCTTTCATATCTTGTGAACGATTTGTTCTTTTACTCGTGAGTTTTCCATCGTATGGGGCATTGAAGTGGTGGAGGCACAAGTGGAGGGACCTAGTTATTGGTTCATATGAGTTTTTAATAGGAGGTTGCATCTTGTACTTCTTGTTTACATTAACAAAAATACTCATTTTCTCGTCCATTTATGTTGTGAATGATCATTTATTATCATTGGGTACATTTGCTTATATATATCATGGATTATGTTATTGTATATGCTGACCTCTTTTACATATCATATACACTTGTTTGCGTTTATTGTTGAGGCTAAGCCGAAGGTCCAAGTGTTGTGATTCGAAAGCTCAACGGAATTCTTCATCGGACGTCTGGTCGAGGTAGGTCCTTTATTGTGTTTATCAACATTTACATTTATATAGCATATGTTGGGAAGTGAGTTGATTTCTAGAGTTCATCTGTCTGTTGTGGTCTACCCCGAACCATAGGAAGTTTTTCTCCATAATTTGGTGACTCCACTGGGGAGAAGCCTCCGTTTGGGGTCTTTTGGGAAACTATTCCTTGTTTTGGTTCATTGTTCTTTTGGGTTTCTATGTCGCTGGTAGGTTGTCAGGATTTATATAGAAAAATCCTGAGTTTCTTGGCTTTTTGACTCATTTTTGTTCATCTATCTTTCCTTATAAGCGACCTTGTTGTGGTTTACCTGCGTGTACATGTGACTGTTATTGAACCAACCCGCATACATATGCTACTGTTTGTAGAACAATTGCATACAACTTTGTGTTTGATTTGTTTCTGGTGTTTGGTTTATGTTGGGTGAGTTCTGGGTGTTCCCGAGTCTTGCTGGGCATGTATCTTGACTGTTTATTTCCTTTTTAGTGATTGGAAGCTCCTCTTTCTTTTCTTTTTGAGAAATTTGCTTTTTAGCCATTTTTCTTTTTTATAGCTCATTTGCTTAGTTGAGTCTTACTTTTTGGGTTTGTTGGGTTATCTGCATTGCATTCTCTGCATATTGTTTTCTAAAAAGTATTGATTCTAGCTGCATTTTCATTTATTTATATTGAAAATACAAAAAAATAATTGCTTTTTGTACTCGCATTTTGCATTTGAGTGCTTATGACTTCATTAGGGATTGATTGGGCATGAAATATTATAGAGAGATTGCATTTTATTTCTAAAAAAGAGATTGTGGTTTGACTTTCATTTAGTTGCATACATTTTTCTATTGGAGGACGAGTCTAGTGTTTTCATGGTGTGCATATTATTGAGTAATTTCATATCACTAGTTTCACGGCCATATTCCTTTGAGTAAGCACAACCAATAAAATTAACGCTTAATTAAAATTAATTGGAATGTTTTTCTTTTCTAGGGTGCACCAACAAGTATAGGTTATAGAGTCTTGGAATAGAACCTGTGGGAGAAAACAATCCAAGACTATCAAACAAGGATTATATGTATGACCAGGGAGTGGTGAAACCCATGGTATACATTGGTGTTCTCAGGAGTCTCTACTCACGCCAGAGTTAAGCACGAGGTCATTGGAGGTAGGTTGCGGAGATATCCCTCCAATACTTGCTGAACATGGGAGATATATCCAGTATTTGTTCATATCTAGGGACTCTTGAGGGATTTGACCCTTTTGAGTTTCAGGATTAGCTACCCTGCCCATACGGCGGATCCCACCTATAACTGTTCACCTGAGCATTGGTTATAGGTGGCAACCTTAGTTGTCTTACCTAGGTATCACATAGGGAATTTGCAGCAGTTATTCTGTGAGTGTCCTGATTCAGATAGGGGTCGGACAACACATTGAAGTATGAGGGCCCTTATAACTGAGTATGTTACCTCCGGTCCGGTTATAGTTTGGGAGTCTCAGGCCTCTGCTAGGCGAGACATACCGGCTGTTGTGTCGGGAGGTCCCTTGAGCCAGTCCCCTGTTGTGTGCATTTTGGTTGTAGCTTCTTTTAGGTGTGTGCTCTGTGACGATTTAGTGGGCCGTTAGGAGACTTTTTTTGTCGATTCTTTGGAGTCATCGTGGATTGTGATCCGACTCTCCACCGCTCTTGTCGGTTGGATTTTTTACCAGCTAGCGATCCGTTATAGTATCTTCACAAGATACATCAGAGGACTATCGCTGGTCCTTTATTCACCTCGCACGAGCTTCAGAGAACTCCCACTATGAGTTCTCCATCTGGCACGTTAGTAGTCCCGGTCACTTTGTTCGCTGGAAAGAAGAGAACTTCCCCTCCTCACACATACTCTCCAACAGCTGGACAGGAGGGAGGTTCATCACACACCACTCCTCGTGGGTTTGGGGAATCCCAGCCCACTCACTATAGAATTTGAACCCAAAATCCGACGACATCCGACGAAAAGGACTGTGTCGTCGGATGTCACCTTCAAAATTATGAAAATTGATGATTTTTTTTTTAAATTGATAGAAGGGTCCGTTGGATATCCGACGAGCTCCGATGAATGGTGACCAGTGGCTTATGATATCCGACCTAATAGTAAGCCCAAGGATGTTGGATATCCGATGATATATTATGTTCCTGGCCGTTGGATATTCGACATCATGTGAGACCCGAAAATGTCGGATCTCCGACAACAGATCATGCCCTAGGATGTCATATATCCGACATCTACTCTCCAACGGTAACTAATTTCAAGTCGTCGGGTATCCGACGGAAGGTTATATTTTAAAACCTATAAATTTCGAAACATTCCGACATGTTTGCTATACAAGCGACGGTTTGCGGAAGTTTTTTTATTCGGTGGAATGTTTTTCATTATTTCCATTGTTTTTGTGATTAAAGTGAGCGAAGTGTGGAGCTTGATTTTCTAAGATCGATAATGTTCATTCAATATTTTACGAGAAAATATCAACTAGCAATATTCCTTATCCAGACGCATAAAATCGACAATTGCTTGCTAGATTGTGGGAAGGAGTGAAAAGAAGGGGTGATGGGAAATGATATTGTCCATGTAGTCAATGCAGGGGCTTTAAGAGGAGAAGAATATTGATCACAACATCCAGAAAACATTGTAGGGAACATGGACACGTTGAGGGGGGACATGAATATCGTCCATTTGTAAGTTTTGCATTATATACGTTTTTATTTTGATTGCTTTTGTAAATGTATGTATTATTTTAATATTTCTTATATTA
Organism: Larix kaempferi; assembly: GCA_027924585.1. Taxonomy (NCBI): domain Eukaryota; kingdom Viridiplantae; phylum Streptophyta; class Pinopsida; order Pinales; family Pinaceae; genus Larix; species Larix kaempferi. Next base: position 4,601,666 of record BSBM01000141.1, read on the forward strand.
AGTTTTATCTATTAATGGTTTCAATATATGGGGACTAACATGGACAATAAATATTATTTTAATATTTAATATTTATTATAATAAATTTTTCTTGTGTGCAAGTTGATTCTAGGGTATAGTAGAATAACTCATTTATTTGTTCATTAGTGAGACTAACCCACTCACCGGGGAAAGCACTTAGCTCTCTAGATTTGTGACACTTTCCATGATAATAGAAATAACGACTATATTGGCATGTTGTTTCTCTTCTATTTTCTCTATAGAAACCATATCATCATTTATCTTATCTTAGTGGATAGTATGGGAAATTTTGAGTTATATTTGAGTAGCTTTGCTCAGTAATTGGGTCAATTTTTATTTCTCTTGGATAGTTTGGATGCACCTATTTGACCAATAGTACAATTGGACATTGTTCTTTTCATCCCTAAAGTAACGACTAGACCCTTCTTGTTTCCCCTTTTTATCTAACTGTAGAGACCACTCATGAAAAGAGTCATTTTTAGTTTTTCTTGTATTTTTCTCTTCTTGTTTGTATTACACTCAAAGGTAATAATAAAGAGTAGTTGATTGATCTATTTGATTGATTGCATGTTTTGTTTACCAAGAAAAATCATAGCACCTCGCTTCTCTCAATGAAAAAAGAAAACATCAACATTACAACGATTGCATTGTTGATTATATAATATTCTCTATTAACCATACACAATTTGTTACATTTTAAATGCATCACAAAAATATTTAGATTTTTCATTTGAATTTTTAACATTTCCCGTCTGAATTTCTTATATTAACTTTTATCTATTGATGGTTTCATGTAATTATAAAGGAAATACATCCTACGGCATATCGTCTGGAGGAAGTGATTCTAGAACAAGTACTAGAGGAACATGGAGCTATGAATAATGGAGAACAAGTTAATGATCATATTGAAGAAGATGATCATACTGATAACATAGTTGAATATGATGGTACAAATACTTTGATCCATGATTCATTTAATGTTAGAATGGATGATCATCATCATCATTTTGATGATATTCATGATATACCTCTTCTTGAGAAGGCATACGAACCCCTTTATGAGGGCTCCAACACAAATCTTCTCTCTACTATATTGTTGATAATGAACTTGAAGGTTATGAATGGTCTTTCAAACATATCAGTCACACGGATGTTAAGGTATGTAATATATTCCATCACATAATATATATGATCGTCTAATAATTTTTTTGTTAATTCACAAGTCAAATTAATACGGATGAAATGTGTTTCATTAGTATTATTTCTATATATATTATATTAACTAGATTTTTATTTTATTTTGTTGTAGCATGATAGGTGAATATTTGTTACCACCGTCAAATATTTTACCTTGCACATATTGAGATTTATCTGCCATCATGAAAGAAATTGGAATGCGGTGTGAAGCAATTCATGCATGCCTCGATGACCATGTTCTATATTATAATCAGCATGAATTTGCAACAGAAAGTCCGGAATGTCATATCAGTAGATATCAAATAGATCAAGTAACAAAAAAAGTGCCTCGCAAGGTTCTTCATTATATTCCCATTATTCCATGTCTGTAACGACTGTTTAGGTGCAAAAACATAGCGCAGTTTATGGATTACCATGCACAGAACAAAAGACAAGACGAAATTATTCGAATTCTTGCAGATGGGTCTGCATTTAAATATATGGAGGAAAAATGGCCTCACTTTAAAGAAGAACCTCATAATCTTAGGATTTCTTTGGCAGCAGATGGCTTCAATCCATTTGCAGAGATGAGATCCGTTTATTCAGTGTGGCATATTTTTGTTATCAACAATAACATTCCTCCATGGTTGCCAATAAAGAGGGAGCACATAATGTTGTCGATGATTGTTCCAGGTATATTGTGTCTACAACTTTTTTTTTAATGTAGTGGCATCCCATTTGTTGTATTTTGTCGCATAATTTCATATATATATTTATTGTTTTTCTCTTGTGCAATATGGTTCATTAATCTAAATGGTATGTCTCATTTTTTTATATGTTCAAATCAATCAGGTAAGTACCAAGTCAAAGATATGAATGTATATATCGAACCTCTTATTGACGAGCTACTAAATTTATGTAATGGAATCACTATGTATGACGTATCTAGACCAATACGACAAATGACATTTCAATTCCATGCAATGCTTGTATGGACAATACATGATGCCCCAGGGTTAACCCATTTTTGCGGTATGTAATTATAAGTTCCACTTTATTTGCATTTAATTTTATGAACTAGTTAATATAGTACTACACATGCATGTTTTTCTAAATAATCCAGTCATTTTGTATATAATTATAATTGAAATAGATATTTCATCTCTTTATGTAGGTCTTCAGACAAAGGGGAAATTTGCATGTCCAGTTTGTGGTCCTAAGATCAAATCTCGTCATTCAAAAAGATTCGGAAAGGAGGTGTTTGATGAGTATAGGCACTTCCTCTCTAAGAATCATATGTATCGAACTACCGAAAAACATCCGTTCAATGGCAAGCAAGAGACTGCATTAAAATCGCAGAGAATGACACCTCACCTATGGAAGTTGCAATATAATAGAAATCGCCAAGGTACGTATGAGTCATCGTATATGAAATGTTATATTGTATTTTTTTTGTGTGTTTTGTTTACTGTAATTGACATTGATTTATGTAATTTATTTATAAACAACTATTCATGATTGTCGTTCATATGATCATGAATGCATTAATGGGATTCCACGAGGAATGAAAAGTTATCCTAGACAATTTAGTAGGTTTCCCTACTATGAGCACCTACAAGTTGCTCATCTGTTTGATACAATGCATATCGGAAAGAATTTGATTAAAACATTATGGAGAATATTGGATGGAAGGAGCGAGGAAGAAAAAAATGTCAAAATTTGCAAAGACATTCAAGAAGGCAACCATGCAATGAAAGACGTCATTCAATTTCATAACAATGGAGAGAAAATTAATATAAACTCACTTCCATGGATGTTAACTGACCCACAAAGTAATGTTGTAAAAGAAGTCATGCGAAAAATTAAATTTCCCACCGGATTTTGTGTGAAAATGAAGAATATCATAACAAAGAAAGGTGATTTTGCGGGGGTGAAAACGCACGATTGGCATGTCTTCATGAAGGTAATTATTATGGTATGCATTTAATTTTTTTTTTCTTCTATTCAAGTGAATATGGTTGGTATTTTTGTTTGTCTACTCTTTGTTTAAAAAATGAAACGATTTTTATATTGTTACAGTTTGTTCTACCTCTCTCTCTCCCGGACAACTTCGATAACAATGTCAAACAAGTAATATATAATCTCAGGAAATACATGACGTAAGTGGTGATTTTTTGCATGTGCTTAGTGTTTGTTTAATTCATCGTAGAACTTATATTTGATTTTTGTTCTCTAATTCATGTTATGTAATATAATGTTTTTTTCCTTTAATCTCTTGATTGAGTTGTCATGTCACTTGTAGATGGTTGTCATCTAAAGAATTCCATAAAGAAGATATAAAGTATTGGAGGAGAGAAATTCCTCGTCTCATGTGTGAAATGCAGAAGCATCTACCTTCGACATTTTTCAATGCACAGGAACACTACCTCATACACCAAGTTGAGGAGATTGAATTGTGTGGACCTGCGCACTCAAGGTCCATGTGGATGGTTGAGAGGCACTTGAAATTTATGAAGGGCTTGGTTAGAAAACGAGCATATGCTGAGGGTTCTATGATGGAGGGATATATGGTATACCAAAACATGTTGTATATTAGTAAATATCTTCCTATATTAGTGTCAAAGCTCAATTTACATTGCATTTCTAATCCAGACTCCAATAAATATTTCGAAGGGGAGTACCTGAAGGGGAAAGGTAGATCGAGGAAGGTGAAAGGTAATATAACACATTTGAATGTTGATTTTTATGTATATATATCATACATATTCTATTTTTATATTCAATATTTTGTATCCATTTAGAGTGTAATATACTTTGTTAAGTGACTATACATTTGTATTGAATTTTAATTTTATTGTCATCAAATAGTTAGTCGAGAGTGGGATGCAATTCATTTATACATCGCAAACAATCTTGACTGCATGAAGGTATGGATTGAACGATGTAAACAATATGGTCATGGAATATCATGGGAAGGTGTGGCTTCATTGGTTAAAGTTGCACATCACAATGAAGATACCAATCTAACACAAAGGGAAATCGATTTAGCATATGGTTTAAAAGATAAGCAGGTAAGCATATTAATCAACCACCCTATTTTTTTTTGCAAACATATTGTCGTTGTACATGCTGATATTTTTCCCTGGATGGCATTATAAACATGCACTAGTTAATCATAAATATTGGATCATTATGTAATATTTTCCTATATGGCTTGTTGTAGGTAAAACACCATAAGGCTATGTGGTGTAATGGCTGTAGATATCTCATCAAAAAGTTGGATGAAACGAAGAAAACATCATATTGTGGGATATCTGTAGTCTTTGAGGTGATCAATGTTTCCTCTAGAAGTGACAGACATCCAGAACTCTCTGAAAATTGATACTATGGGTATCTGGAAGACATTATTCAATGTGACTTTAAATCCTTCAAGGTATTTCTGTTCGTTGTCAAATGGTACATGTGTCGATTGAATCAACGTGATCTTGATAAAACAATTATTGAACATGATAATGGATTTACCATGGTAAATACAAGGTTGTTTGAGCCATGAATGGAGCCCTATGTTCTTCCAACCCAATGTGAACATGTATTTTACTCTGAGGTTTCATGTAGAGTGGGTTGGTCATTTGCTGTGAGACACGATCCAAGGGGAAGGCCGGTAAAGTATAACGTAGATGAAGGTAATGAAGATGTTCTCGAAGAAAAAGATGTGGTTGAAGATGATCATGATCAACATGAGTTAGATGATCATGTTCTAGAAGAAGATGTCTAAGAATTAGTTGAATCAGATGACGTATCAGACAATGTCCATGAAGATGATATAGACGATGACATGATGATCGTAACTGACATCGATGATGATGATGATATGGCCAATCCTTACAATGTTGAATCTGGATCATCGGATGATACAGATGAAGACTCAGATGAAGAAGATGATGAAGTCCATTGAAGTGTACGAGGTATGCAGTAATATATCTACTCTATATATTTTGATTTAATATTGCGATAGAAATATTAAATTTATTGCCGGTAAGTATAATAAATTAACTGTTTCTTAGTGTTTTTTTCATTTTCCTGTATGTTATAATTAGAAACATTGCTTGTTATATAGTATGACAAAAAATACATTTAATTTTTTTGTACATAGATATTTTTGTTGGGATATGGGGAATTGAGAGTGATGTGAGGGGGGGGAGGGGCCATAAGAGCTTCCACCTTCACGTGGTTGGGCCAGTTTAGTAGAGAATATTAAATTATTCTTGAAACAGAGAGAAGCTTAGTAAGGAAATTCACAATTATCATGATAACCCAAATGGCGTGCTTGGTCATGACCATCATCTTCATCATGATCTTCATCGTTGTATGATATCCGATGCAGCTACCTAAAAATACCAACGACATTTGTCGTCGATGGTTTAGCGAGCTTGTCAGATTCTTTTGAAGTCAGAAGTCAGATATCTGACACCTCTTGTCGTCGGTGGTATGGCGAGGTCATCGGATTCATCATCATCATCATCTTCATATTCATCATCATCATCTTCATCATCATCATCATCATTATCATCATCATCGTCATCCTCATCGTCGTCATCATCATCATCATCATCTTCATCGTCATCATCATCGTCATCGTCATCGTCATCGTCATCGTCATCGTCATCGTCATCGTCATCGTCATCGTCATCGTCATCGTCATCATCATCGTCATCGTCATCATCATCGTCATTGACATCGTCATTGTCATCATCATCGTCATCGTCATCATCATCGTCATCATCATCGTCATCATCATCGTTATCATCATCATCATCATCATCATCATCATCATCATTGTCGTCATCGTTTTCGTTGTCATCACCACCATCATCATCATCATCATCATCATCATCTTCATCATCATCATCATCATCATCATCATCATCATCATCTTCATCATCATCATCTTCTTCATCATAATCAATATGATCATCATATTCATCGTGATGATCTTCCTCCTCCTCCTCCTCATCATGGTCATCGTTGTTGTAGGATATCCGACGCAACTACCTAGAAAGACCAACAACGTTTATCGTCGGTGGTTTAGCGAGCTCGTCAGATTCTTTTGAAGTCATAAGTATGATATCCGACGCCTCTTGCCATCGGTGTATGGCGAGGTCGTCGGATGCATAAAAAACCATACCTATATATTAATTAATGTGGTACATGGGGCCAACGTTGAAAGTTTTTAAATAGGTGCTGGCTTGTACTGAATTTTGGCATGGTTAGACTAGACACATGCATTGACATTGTGGGAGGGTTTCCAGACTCAAACATGACTGACACTAACCATTGGAGCATCAAAAACCATACCTATAGATTAATTAATGCGCTACATGGGGCCAACGTTGAAATTTTTTAAATATGTGCTAGCTTGTACTGAAATTTGGCATGGTTAGACTAAACGCATGCATTTACGTTGTGGGAGGGTTTCCAGACTCAAACATGACTGAAACTAACCATTGGAGCATCAAAAACCATACCTATAGATTAATTAATGTGCAAAGAAGAGGAATATCCATCAACATCATGACCACTATTGTTTCTGATCAAAATCAATTCAAAGCACAATTTCATCTTGAACTTACAAAATGTCAATATTAATGCAAAAGGCCTAAGTCCATTGTTCCAAACTTGCTCATAGGTTATTTTCTTCATGTCATGGATATCTCATTGATACCCTAGTAAAAATCAAGATGCCCACATATAAGACTTGCATTGCTCATAAATGTTTTTCTTCATGTCATGGATCATGTCATTGCTACCTTAGTAAAAATCAATCAGTCAACGTATAAGACATGCATGTCAATTTTAATATTGACATGTATTACATATAAATTTAGAAATGAATGAAAATAAATTAACCATTAAGTATAAATATCTTATTAATCTTCTCAAGGTAAGTATTGGTAACCAATGAGTCAATCCATAATCAATCCATAAAGAGATTAGTTATTCAATTTATAAATAAATTTAAAAGTGTTATATAAACAAAACCTAAAAGTTTTGAAAAATTGAAACTTTACATCCATATTTTGTTTTCCTAATTATAACTAAATTATAGCAAGTGCAAGTACAAGTTCAATATAAATATTATCTATATTAATTGTGTAAGTACAAGATCAAATATCAATATTATCTATATTAATAATAGGAATCAATATTTTAATATAGTGATAATGCCTTCTTTCTAACAAATTCTCCATGTGAAAAAGAAATCTTTGTGCTTCTCAATCTTACTAATTGATTGAAACTTGTTTTTATACATTCATTTACATCCTACAACATTTTTCTTAGGTGGAAGAGGTATAGATTTCCAAGTACGATTATAAATTAAAAATTTGTATTCATCTCCCTTAACATATTCTCACCTTTACATAACACATCCTTCTTAATATGGCTAAGGATTACATCTAGCCATGACTTATAGCAACATAATATCAAAGTTAGCTTGCTGCTTTGAGCTTGAGTTTTTTGAATATATAAAACATTGTCAAACAAAAGAATAATTAAATGTGTAAATGAAGTATCTTAAGGATACTCTACAAATACTACCTCATCATTATACTCTACAAATATAAAACCAAGGGGAAATAACCTCAAATTGAAAGGAACAAAATATTGGTGATTACTTTTTAAACACTAACATGGTTTTCTCCGCTAGGAGTTTCTTTTTATATTGTTAAATTGTATTTGTGTAGTTTATTATGCGTCTTTCACCAGTTTGAAATTTTGATATTGGTGTGCACAACTCTAAACCATGACAAAGGTATGTCATAGTTTCTCTTTACCAGTGATTCATGAACACAGTTGGAATTGTGGGTAAGCCTTTCAACTATTTCCTTTTATTTTTATTTTTTATTTTTGTATCAAATGGTGGGTAAGATTAACTCGCCAATTGGACGATTAAATGCCAATATATAAGTATTAATTTGGGATTCTAAAATTATAATTTTAGGAGTATTAAAACCATTTATGAGTTGTGTAGATATAGTACAAAACTTGAGAGCAAATTTATTGCCAAAAATGAATAAATTTATTTAATCTACTAGTGGATTATGATAATTTAGGTTTAAATTTGTAAGTATTTTTTTAAGAAATAATTTTGAAATTTAATTTATGATTATTAATTAAATTAAATTTAGATATTGAGATGATATAGTCAATTGAGTGAAGTTGATTGAGTGGTTGAGAGGAAAGGTCTATCTTAGGATTCATTTGAAATTGTAAATGCAAACCTAGCTACACAATGGCCTATGTGGTAGGCTACATCATGGCCAGATATAAGTGCAATATCTAACAAATATTTATTCAACTACATTGTTTGATACTTTTTCACCTTTAGCATTGGAGAGAGTTTGGGGCCCCTTGAAGTGCTCTGGCAAGCGAGTTGCATGTCATGGAAAAATAAAATGAATGGTCTAATCTATTGGAATTGTCAGTAGGGTTTTTTTAGGGGTGAAATTTTGCTAATGGACTATTTTTGGCCTTTTTTTCAAAAAATAAATTTGATAATTGGCCCTTTTTACTTAAAAAAATCCCCTATATTTACATTAAATATTTTCTCGCCAGAATTTACATGTTACTCAAGGTTGTAAGAAATGAATGATCTAATGGGAGCCTTAGGGTCCTAGTTTCATCAATGTATTAACCTAGCACTTCAATATAAGAACAATGATCGTAATACCTGTGTCTACCCTTGCACGTTGATAAGGGAGTTAGAGTGAATATCATGAGCTTATTTGTGTGAAGAGTCAGAGTAATAACTTCCTTTTCAAGAAATTAATTCAAATTAGACCTATTAAGTTGCATATATAGTGTACACCACATCATATGTTTGTAGGAACACAAGGTTTATAATTAAAGTGAGATGAGGTATTTAGTGTTCATTAATGCAAATTTATGGCCCCATGAACCATGGATTTATCATAGTCATGCATGAGTGTTTAGCTTTATATATGAATTTTAGAATATTAAAATTAATATGTTGATTAAAATCAACTTCATCATATATACTTAGTCTTTTATGTTTTTCTTCATGTACATAAGTGATACATGTGTCATAAATTTGACTTACACATCACTGAGTTGATCTACGCTTGTCACTCTTTCATTCATCATAAATATAAATGTAGAATAAATATTGTTGTGAATGAAAAGCACATCATATAATCTATTTGATTTAGGAAGTTAATTTTTCTAATATGTTTAATTAGGATTACTAGGAAGTGATCAAACTACTTGGGGATGAGGGGGTAAGTGTTATTAAATAATCCCTAAATAGGGTGTTAGAATTAGTGAACACATGTGATGACACCTGCAGACACTAATAAAGGGAACATAAAACACTAGGTGGTGGCAAGCAAGGTATGGATAGACATGCTAACATTAATGACCTCGATCATGCCATCAATGGGGTATCTAAGGATATGACTCAATTGAGTGCGAAGAATCTTGGTGTAATAATGTATATAGACTCTTTTCTAGGTTCATTATACACGTGGATAATGAATTTGGATTGCAGTGAAGGGATGAGCTAACCGTAATTCCTCTAATGTAGAAGCATAGAAAAGAGCTTCATTTTATGTTGATTAAGACACACACTTGTGAAATAAATATATGATCTCACCATGTGGAGGTTTTTTTAATTTTTTATGTATTATTTTAATATTTGTAAATGTATTATATTCTCAAAGGATTGTTATAACAATCCTTTGAGAATATAAAACATTTACAAATAAAAACATAATACATAAAAAAAAACTTACCTTTGGACCTCCCGCGCCAAAGAATGAATACATTTCATCTTTCTCCCACCTCCGGCAGTTGACTATAGTTCAACCCATGAGCATAGCAACCAACTACCGACCGTGATCCTGAGTAGAGAAATCTATCTGTGCGCAGAGAAACCTGATCAGAGGGAGGAGGTGATATTGAGATACATTTCATCTTGAACCCTCCTACACTTGACTTGCGTTCAACCCGTGAGCAGAGAAACCTAGTCGGAAGGAGGAGCTGAGAGTGAGCTACACTTTTGTTCAACTTGTGAGCAGAGTAACATGGTGAGTAATGAGCCCAAAATTGTCTCATTGAAGCAAATCTTTCTTCATTCAAGAAATTTAGGGTTTTTTAAATTTGTTTTCGTCTCCATGACCCTTCCTCTTTTCTGAATATTTGATGCCTTCTCTGTTCATGGATGAGGAGTGTGTTTGTAGTTTTTTTGTTTGGTTCCCTTCGGGGTTTCTGTAACTACATTTCGAATTGGGGCAAGTCGTGGGAAACGAGAAATTGTAATGGGTTTGACCCATAATGGGAATGTAATTCGTATGAGTAGTTTTGTAGTTGTTTATGGCGCATTTAATGTAATTAAGTATGCCCATTCTGGGTGCTTATGACTTGGACATGGCCATGAATGGTTGTAACCTTGTTTGTAACTAATCTATGGTTTTGACTTACCTCTATTTTGGTATTTGCTTACTGTGTTTCTCTAAGTGATGGATTGGGTATTGTATAAATTGTTTAAATGGTTGCAATATGGAACATGTTGATATGCATATCTTTCATTTGGGTTATGTGTATCAATTCGTAGATAATACGAATGCTCTACTTGTAATTCGCCACCTGTAGGTGACAAAAATGAATCTGCGTGTAAATTGATGGTTTGGAAAATGAATTGGGGTTTCATTGTGTGTAAATACTAGCTCTGTTTCTATTTAAATGAATTGGGTAGAGATCATCTTCTTGACAGGTCAGCACTTCACTGACACTGGACATGCACCTATATGCACACTCTAGATTTGAGATTCCGTCTCCTAGGAAAAACTACCCAACTCATGCAATTAAAATGCACTAATCCTAACTCAAAATTAACTAAATTAAGGTCTTACTAAAACATATTGTCTTCTTATCCAAATATGCTAAAAATGAAATTGTCCCTAAAATATGAACTTCTGAAAAATAGAAAACACGTGATGAACAGAGTCTTTCAACATCTTGTACAACGCCCAGTGACAAAGGTCAATTTGGAATCAACTGGTCGTGCCAAAGATCCTGCCAACAAAAGGAATTGTTTAACGACTAATGTCAATCCACTTGGAAATACCCTTACATTAAAACATCATATTGATTGATCGGATCTTTGTAGGGGTCATTTTAGAGCTACAACTAGACATAATGCATAGATGGAAAATAAATTTAAGAGGGATCTAGAATAGTTATTTTGTCCATATGGAAAATGTTAATACCTTGCGTCCCAGACTCCCAATCTAAAGTTTCTAAATTACGTTGTCGATTGTGCCTTCCCAATCTTCAAGAATCAATTTGCCTTTGGAATTGATTTCTAGAATGGCCAACAATCTACTTGGAAATGATGGATATCCTTGCCAGTTTGAATGGCACATGCTCTAGATGATACATGGTGCATATAAAAGGTAAGAATATACAGATGGAATTACTGCCTGTTAATAAAAGTTATATGTCATAATGTGAAGACAATAAAAGACGGTTTGATCGACGCTAGTAGTATTCACTGAAATTTTATGGTCTCACATGATACACAATGGATTCATTCATGTGATATGGCAGCTGCTAGGTGGTTGTGTTATTAAATTAAAAATATAATCTTGTTCTTCCTAAAATCATAGTTTGTTAGTAGTGACCCGTTTCAGTGGGGATTGTAATCAATGTAGCTGATATAATGGGGAAAACTTAGTTAGTTTAAACAAGCGAGTTTATTTTTGGTTAATTAGGTAGAACATGGGAGGTGGGGAGGTTTAGGTATCTGGAGAGACTACATTGTATTATCTTTCTATAGTTAATAAAAGGAACATAGTTATTTTTAACTGCTGTCAATTGTAGCAGTTGTGTGTATTGATCCTATTACATATATAGGCTCAACATTAACAACATCTTTTGACAGGTCATAAGATCTTAAATATGTTGGAAGGAAATTTCAAGAAATTTCCTTGTTGCCTCTTTTATTTGATCAAGGAATGGTCCCAAAACCATTTTTTTGAGTTCGAAAGTGCCATTTACCCACCCTATCACCAAGTTCGAATCACCAAATATGTGGACAACCTCATCAAACACCCATGCTTTGGAATAGTCTATATCCAACCTACATGTCTTCCTTGGATTTTTTTATTTGGGAAGATGTTATAGACCCTCATAAGAAAATCTAATTTTATAATATACCTCCAAGGGAGAGTAAAACATATTTTCAAAAAGAATATGGTTCATCACAATCCATAGTCCCCTATAGACTACTATAGGGCGTGATCTATGGTTTGAAACCAAATTAATCCTCCATCCATTTCATGAAACTCTAAATTAAGGTTAATTTGTCCCAAGAACCAACAACAACATCCAAGGATAAGGTCTCTTTCTAGATTTTTTCGATAAAAGAATAGAGCATAAGAAAGTACTAGAGGGATTTCTCTCTCAATATACATAGGTGTAGAATCTTGGCTCAAACAAAGCTCCTTTTTGCAAGATTTCCTAGCTATGAGCTTTATTACTTTGAGCCAGCTAGGGGAAAATACTAGATTTCAAAGGGGATTGTTATTTCTAAATTGGTTTCACCACCAACATTCCTCTTGGTCCTCTGTAAAAAACATCATGTTATATCCATAAATGGCTGAATTATGCCAAGAAGAAGAATTTTTACATCTTTAGTAGCTGGTGAATCAGTACGAGATGATGGTAGAGGTATGAATGTATGCAACCAGTTAGAGGAGCGCCATAGTGCATAAGGTCTCTTTCCAATTTTTTTATTATAAAAGAACAGTCCATAAGCAAGTACTAGAGGGATTTCTCTCTCGATCTACATAGGTGTAGAATATTGGCCCAAACAAAGCTCCTTTTTGCAATATTTCAAGGAGATTTATTACTTTAAGCTAGCTAGGGGAAAATACTAGCTTTCATAGGAGCTTGTTGTTTACAAATCAGTTTCCACCACCAACATTCCTCTTCGTCCTCTGCAAAAAACATTACCTTATACCCATAACTTGTTGAACTAGGCCAAGAAGATGAACCTTTTACAGCCTTAGTAACTAGTGACTTAGTACCAGATGATGATAGAGGTATGAATGGATGCAACCAGTTAGAGGAGCGCCATAATGGATAAGGTCTGTTTCCATATTTTTTTGATAAAAGAACAGTCCATAGACAAGTACAAGAGTGATTTCTATCTTGAGTTCATCATAATCCCTAGTCCCCTAGGATGCATATATTGAGTTGACACAACTTCCAGCTTTCCATCCTTGAGGTACCTATCAAATCTAGATGGGTCTCTACTAATTTTCAATCTAAATGGGGGAATTCTATGAAGTCAACAATAGTTTCTATTTGAAAATCGTTCGGCTTCAAGGAGTGATAATCTATTCTTCTGAATTCCTATATTCACCATAGACATTATGGATGTCTCTTGCAATGGTGGTAGCAATAATTGACTTCCCATCTCCATTCTTGATTTGGATTGAGATGTGAAATGCTGCAAGTCTACCACACAAATTAAAGGTAGGGTAAGTGACGAGGTTGGTGTGATTTATTAAAATTATAGCAAATTCCTTGGTACTGTATATATATATTAATAGACTATAGGAAGCTAGGTGGCAGGGTATCCCGTCTGAAAGTCCCGCTTACTAAGTATTCTATAGCTTTCTGGTAATTTTTGTATTATGTCACACCTATAGCCATGCATGACACCATCTGATCTATAGATTTTACAGAATTATTTATCAATGAAACATGAATCAAACAAGACATGGTTTTCATGTAGGACTGGTTGTGATACTAAGGATACCAATGGTTTACCTCCAAAAATACCAGTGTTTCCATACTTGGGAAGTTATTCCAACTCAAAGCACCCAAAAACACTTAGTAGCCTAAGCATTGTACAATGCACAAAAAGTGGGACTCGGTGAATCTACTCTACACCTTTGGATCTATTTTACTACTGCAATATTTTCCCTTTTTGGAATTTATATCTATTAGCTGTAAGGTAGTGGGCACAAAGGTTAATAAGCTAAAGCGTAAGCCATAGAATCCAATTGGAAAAGGTTTTTTACTATTGGAATCAGTAAATATTATTAAAAGAAAATAAAATATTAGAGGAACTTGTAGGTCACTTGAAAGTCAAACTTTCAGAGTGAGGTAACTTGGAGTCTCTCTACCTCTATAAAGTCAGAAACTTAGAGTTAGGTAAAATCATGCCTTGCCACTTTTCTCCAGGATGGGATATGCCATTTATTCTTTCCTCTCACTCATTTCCATAGGAAATTTCTTAAAATGCTTTCCAAATATGATAAACAGTTGTTTGGGCCACTAGAATGGTACTTTGATATAGAGGAATCACCAAGAGAATTGATTGAATAAAAACTATTCTTCCTTCCAAAGAAATATATTATGGGCCCAATTCATTTCCTTAGATATCAGTGTTGTAATACTAGCTAACAATAGATCACAAATTTCTCTAACAAAATTACATAGATTAGATAATATATTCTCAAAAAAGAAAACATTTTTTTATTAACTAATCATGCTTCACCACAACTTGTTAAATTTTCACCTCGTGATGACAGTGTACTACACTCAGACTTAAACCCTAATAGCTATAAATGAAAATATTTAACCTACTCTTACAATTGCCTAATCTGATCTATACTCAGAAATTGAAACACATTGCACTGAAAAGTATGAACAAAAAAATCTAAGTGGGCAGTCAAACCTGCTATTTCTTTCTCATTAATTCTGGAAAACAAATATTCTATACGAAACTTAGAAAACCACTTATCTCAAACCTAAAAACTGAATGAATGAATTGTGCACACCATTATTTGTGCCAGTATCTAGTTTTAGTAATTATGTGGGATTGGGATAGTAATAGGAAATTGCACTGTTAGGATTTATCAATGATGACATATAATTACATTTTTAAGGTGACAACCTAATGCTACTAACTATGGTATTCTATGTTTCTCAATAATTGTAAATATTAAATAGGAATTGGAACATAGCAAGTATTCTAAATGAATTCATTTATATTTCACCTTATGTCTTTCAAAAGAAATAGGAGAAACATACTATGACACCTCTTACCTTTGAACCATTATAGAGGTATTCCTTGATAAAATATACCATTACATTATATATTCATGAATGATAGTCATTTGACCATTGCTATGAACCTAAATAAGGATATGGCCAGGATATATTTTAATAATATTACTAAGCATATCAAGCAATTATGTGTTGTGTAAGAGTTTACAAATGGTTTATGGGGATAGCCACTAAAGGTTGTTTTTAGTGCGTCTTATTTTCTAAAGGTAACCATGGTTAAGCCTTTTTAGGATTATTGTGAACATTATTGGTTACTAATGCCTTGCATATTATTTATGTAGTGTATACATTCACTAGTACAAAATGAGGAATTAATGACTAAAAAAATGACTAAAATTCGACTATAAACGACTAATTTTGAGTCGGTGACTAATAGTAGCCAATTTCCACTATCTTATAGCTAGTCGTATTTCACTAGTCATTAATTGGTTGACTTATTAGTCATTGATAGTCACTGATTTAGTCATTGATTGCCACAATTAATGATCAAATATACGACTAAATAAACTACTAGATGATAACATATTAATGACTAATCTAAATACGACTAAACGTTAGTTGCGCTATAAGATACTGGAAATTAGCTACTAATAGTCGTATATATGCAAATTGAGTCATTTTCTTAGTCACTAATTTATGATAGGGTACGGAGGAATCGAACCACCAATCTCCTGCCTATAATTAGGAAGGTTCTCTACCATTGAGCTAGCACCCTTTAAGATGCCTTCAGGCATATATACATCCAAGCAAAACTTTAAAAAAGATGCCACGTGTTAACTCACAAAGGCACTTCAACATAGGCAGTATCGAGAACAATCGAACACATTACAGGATACATGAAGACACCCGAAAACTCTGGACGTGATGTTGCTTCTGTCACGAAATGAGATTAAATTGCCTTGGTATATTTATTCTAAAACTCACCAATAAAATTTGATGAATAAAAAATGGATCGACAAGAAACAAAACTTTGCAATTTTACAGAACTATTGTTGTGGCACCACACAACTTGCAGCTTTCTCTGCCTTTTCCTTTTCAATCTCCACCCTCCTCTCTTCAGCATGATGTGATACAACATTTGCAATAGCTTGGTTGTGGAAGTCCATTGACTGGGTTAGATTCTAAAACCTTCTTGGATATGAAACATACATGACTGATGGCAGAACCACTAAATAAAATATAATATTAGTAACTAAAGGTATACTTAATGTCTAAACCCAACCAACAATGGATGAATTTTCTTGCATTATAAATAGAACAAAATAGCAGCATCAAATTTTCAGATAGAAGCACTCTAAATTGTTTCCAAATGTTAAGATACAAAAGGTGCCAAACCTTTCATGGTATCACCGAAGAACACAAAAGTATCCACATTGTCAATCAGAGTCTGGAACTCTTCATCGTCACTGAAATCATCATCAGAATTGTCATCTTCATCATCTGCATGTACTCGCCCTCATGAGACTTTCTCCGATTGATGCACCTATTACTACCGAAAATGCATCTCCATTTTGCATTTTCAGAAGCATTCTGACCAGTAGAATTGTTCCGAGGAGGTAGCTATATCGAGTCATTTTTTTCACTAGATCAAAGGTTGTTTCATTTTGAAGTACAAAAGTGATAGATTTTAAGTTTTGATTTCAGCATATGAGGCATTGCTACACAGTTAGTTAACAACATTAAGAGCTCAGAATGGATGATCCAAATTAGTCCTCAGCTAGCAAACAAATATAAATAATAAATATTATGTAGTGTATGAATTTGAAGTTAATCAACAACATAACATAGGCAGTCGGGGAATAGAGGCGTTTCCATTTGTGTTGCATGTTGCTTTTCCAGCTTACAAGGGGTGATTTTCGAAGCAGATTTTTCCTTTAGATTTGGCTTGTTCAAATAGGAAAAAGGTGCACCCTTAAAGTAATGAGAGTTTGAGTTGCAGGTCACATGTTAGGTATCCTTCAAACCTGAGCTTATATGTTTGAAGTTGAAAGTTTCAGACCTTTTCACATGACGACGTAGAGGGAGTTATATGCAGCAGCTGGAGGACACACTCCATTGGTTGTTTTCAGCATTCTAATCAGTTGCTAAGCACTCACTAGGATGCAGTAAGCAATCTGTTTTAGGCATTGAGTTCATGCACTTATGATAGTAGTAAATGCTTCATCCTTGGCATTTAAGTGAAATTAATGGCATTAGTGAAGCAACTATCTGTACTCTGTTTTGGGCAGCATTAAGGAACAACTAAGAGAGCTCTTCCTTCAGCATTTCTTTTCCCTAATGATAGCAAGAAAAAGATTCAATAAGGCATATTAAGGAGGATTTATGCTATTGAAAACCACAACCATGTTCGGTTTTATGCATATCATTATCAGGCAGAAAGGAAAGCACATCGGTGTGAGGGATTATGACCTGATTTGAGGAATTCTCCACCCTTGAGCACTAAATGCAATACTACATGGAGAAGGGATCCCAAACAACCCTTACTCAAAGCAAAAATCTAATAGAAGAAGCGCTCAGTTTAAAGGATGGCAAATGGCATAACAAACCTTTTTCATACATTCTAAGTGCATCCTCTTAATGTTATTATAACTGCAAAAGATATTCACTTGTACTTTATATTGTAATTATTAGACAATGAAGAACTGCATGTTTTGGTAGAAGCATATAATAATAATTCTCTAGAGAAGTCTTGCAGGATCGTTGAAAAATTGCTTGTGCATGTAGAGGAAAGCAATAATCTACACAAACTAGCTCAACTAAGGGATTGGAAAAAATTAAAGGAACACTTCGAATTCCCAAGCAGTGTCGATTATGTGGGAAAGAAGGTCATGGGAAAATGGATTGTCCAGTAATGCAGATGGCATGCGTTGATGAACATTCAACCATTAATTATCCAATGAAGGTATCATTGCAGGGTGCAAAGGTGGATGCTACTAACTCCCATGATTTATGCTTTGAACTTGGAACACAAAGATCAACAATATCTATGGAAAATAGTTGGTTTGGGATTCCAAAACAATCCATTCAACCACTGGATTGTACAGACAATTATTTGTCATGGTTATCTCAAGCGGGAGGCTTGGAATACCCACAAAATGGAAATACTGGATCAGAACCAAAACAAGGATGAAATGGAAAACCTTACAACATAAACAAAGGCCATTCACAAAACTTTGTGATCAGAACCAAAACCGTAATAATGACCACAAAAGCATGTGCCTAAGAGGACTTGAATATTCTCATTAAGTTTCAAAATTAGGACAAAAATGTTGTAGCATAAAGGCCATGGTTGTAATTCAGGAAAGACATGCTCACTGCAAAAATGTAAAAACAATGCCTACAACAATAAGAACACCCACACTGTAAGGTATATATTCTATGTATTTTAAAAATGCTAAATTTTTTGAATAAACAGACAACAGACAAAACATTCCCTTCAACTAAACTAATAGTTCTTGATAAACAATCTATATAAATAAGATTTGTAACCTGTCCATCTGCAATTATCAAGAGAACATGGTACTGACCACTGCTTTGTTCCATAATACGGATTCCTGCTTCAATGATTGGGGCAAAATATGTTGGCCCTAAGAAGAAAAGAACATACAATATATATTAAATACAAAAGAAAACATGAGATAGATACAATATGTATACATACACATATCAACTAAATTTTAAACAATTCAAACATGCATTCTTTCCCATATCAAAGCTTCAATGTGCTAAAAAACACTCAATCTTTATATATTCAGGTGGAAAGTCAAAGTTTAATTAACTAGCCAGTCGAAGATGTGGAACCATCTCCCTATAGTGTCTCAATGCTTCTTCAAATCCATTGCATAGCTTATTATCTGGATAGAAACTAAACACATCTTGATCATGTGTTGAAACTGTGCAACAAGACAAGAATGCATTATTAACAACCATATTGCTACATATCTTGGGAATTCACATTAACAATGTAAGAAGAGAAAGTTCATCAAAATTGGAACAAGGATTTCAATCAAAAGAGAGACTAAAACTTGCCATCCCCAAAACCAAAACAAGGGATCAAGTTGTCCTCATCGAAAGAAGACAAGGTCCGCCCAATTATCGAGATTGCTTGTTCATAAGGGTTTGGACCGTCTCCAATGTGATGTAAGCTTTGGTGGTCAAACGACTTTGCACCTAAAATCGATAACAAATTTTTGAAGTGGTAAATTTTATTTCAATTGGATTGGAGACCAAAAATCCTGTAAATATGTATTCATTACATATGAAATGTTTACAGAAATCTATTAATAGTTCATGTTTTGAATTGAACATGGTAGATCACATTGGGATAAAGGTATATTGGTTGTTTTAAAGTTTTAAAGTTTTAATAGAAATTATGACAAAAAAACTTCAGGATCCAGTGTCATAGAACCCACCTGTCCACTCATTGCTCTTTGTGAAATCAATCTCTACAATCAAGTTGGAATATATAAGGCCAGCATGTGCAAGAGCTGCAGTCACCTACAAAAATAGAATGGAAAAAAAATCAGAGGATTCTCCAAGTTCCAACAGAGATTCTACAACTATTATGAGAGATTTCGAGCAACTACATTTATTTAAGTATATGGTTCTCAAATTTCACAGAACATTAATTTAAAATGGAACCAAAGCGGACAATTGTGATACCCCTTATGCTTGATTTAGTAGTATGTTTGAGTTATATGGTGATCTTCTCTTCCTATTTTTTGGCAGTAATGAAGTAGTTTGTGTCTACGATTTCAACTCCCTGTGGTTGTCACATGAAATAAATACAAGTTGAAGATTACTTCTTAAACATGTAAATAATATCTAAATCATAAGCGTATGGTTCATGATTAACATGATCCCATTAATATTACAAGGAAAGCAAGGACACATCAATGTTCTCCATGCTACTAATCTACTATTTTATACAATCAGTAAACCTAAAACTAGGACTACTGCATGTTCATGATATTGTCACAAGTAAATTAAGGGAAACAAATTCAATTTGAGAAAAGATTGAAACTATTCTCTTGAAAACTCTTGAACCATACACTGTATAAATTTGTTCCTAATTGGAAAACATACATTGTACACACTGTATCAATGAATATGTTTTTTTGTGAACCTCGTAATTTTGTGGAGTATGATTCCCTTCGGTATCAGAAACCATCTCTATAAAGTCTAATGCAAAAGCCAAATCCAATTTCAAAAAGATAAATCAGTTGGTTGAGCATTAAATCCTACAACAAGCATAACAATCTACAACTATTAGCATAGAAGAAGCCTCTGTGCCCAAGAACTCTACGATAATGTGAATATTACAAGGCCAAGATCAACGAGCTCTTACAAATGTCAAAAAGCCACGCAGTGATTTAATAATCTGGGAAATGAGGCTATCAAACCTTTACAATATTCTAAGCAGTATAATGCTTAAGATCCCTACCACAGACATTCACGGCACATAAAGGCAAGAGTCTGGTAAATATTGTGCTAATATTTGATTTTAATAATAGAATTTATTATATAGATATATAATTAATAGATATTATTATAAACATGGAATTATTGAACACAAAATTATTAGATACTACAGTTTAAGACTAGTAATATGGACCACTAATATGAAGATTGCAAGGCCATTATCAACGAGTTTTTCCAAATGTCAAAAATCCATGAAGTGATTTAACAATCTGGAAGATGAGGCTATCAAGCCTTTAAAATCTTCTAAGCAACAATATGCTTAAGAGCCCTACCACAAACATTCATGACACATAAAGGCAAGAGTTGCAAAATAGAAGCTACTTTGTGCGCACCACTACAGTTTACGACTAATAATATGGATCACTAATGTGAATATTGCAAGGCCATGATCAACGAGCTCTTCCAAATGTAAAAAATCCACGCAGTGATTTAACAATCTAAAAAATGAGGCTATCAAGCCTTTAAACTCTTATAAGCAGTAATATGCTTAAGAGCCCTACTACAAACATTCACGGCACATAAAAGCAAGAGTTGGGTAAAGGTTGTGCTAATAATTGATTTTAATAATAGAATTTATTATATAGATATATAATTAATAGATATTATTATAAACATGGAATTATTGAACACTGGAATTATTAGATACTACAGTTTAAGACTAGTAATATGGATCACTAATGTGAATATTGCAAGGCCATTATCAACAAGTTTTTCCAAATGTCAAAAATCCAAGAAGTGATTTAACAATCTGGAAGATGAGGCTATCAAGCCTTTAAAATATTCTAAGCAGCAATATGCTTAAGAGCCCTACCACAAACATTCATGGCACATAAAGGCAAGAGTTGCAAAATAGAATCTACTCTGTGCGCACCACTACAGTTTACTACTAGTAATACGGATCACTAATGTGAAGATTGCAAGGCCATCATCAACGAGCTTTTCCAAATGTCAAAAATCCAAGCAATGATTTAACAATCTGGAATTGATCCTCTTTTCCCTGAAATTGTTCATTTTTACAAGAGTCAAAGAACCTGTTATGAGAAGACAACAAGGGCTTGGACTCAAAAATATGCCATGAACCGAATGGTCTTTAACAACTATTATTTCAGTCATTTAGACTATAAAATATGGTAGGAGAGCTAGGACAAAGGGAAAATTCCTGATATTTTCTATGTCGAACTTAAGTATTCTTGAAGTTTATAGTACATTAAATGTGTGGTTTTTGGGTTAAGAGATTGGGATTTATGTTAAATAGTCATGATTCCTATTTTGTATAACAGTAATACCACCTGTTCAACTTCAAGTTGAATTTCATGCATCATTTCATATTATTTTGGTGGCTAGCTTCTGATTTTTATCTCAATTTTTTTAATCCTACTCATCCTATTATCCTACATGAGAATATCATTCAGTAGAAACATCTCATTCCAGACATCTACATGTGATGAACTGCAAGCAAATATGCACAAAAGTAACCTTGACCATTTGCAATTAGAAACAATTTTCTAAAGCAAATTCACATCGCTACATTAAGGTTAGCCTCTAAGTATCAATGGTTGTAGCTTTGACCATGATTCTTTGTACTGGAAAAAAGGAAAACTTTGTAATAAATAAGGCAATAAGATTTCTAAACCTATTTATTGTAGGTATAAGAAATAAGCTACACATGTTAATCTCAACCTCCTATTCTGGGGAGCCAAGGACTGTTTTAATTTAACAAAGTCCGAATCTCCTTGTAAGTGTCCAACAACCAGGAATATTTTAATTGAAATGAGTCCATACTACCGACTCTTTGGTTGCAACTTTTACCCACTAAACCTGACCAAGATATAGAAACCATTAGAACCCATATAGTGAGGAAGAGAGACAGAGAGATGTTCATAAATGACCAAAATAGGTCTATGGGTCTGAAAAGTACATTCAGCCATAGTGGTAATGCAGAAGTGCCAAAAGCATCTCCTAGATGCAGAGAGAGAGAGAGAGAGAGAGAGAGAGAGGATGAACATGAAAAACAAGGAATGGCCAACACTTCACCATGAAGAAATTGCAATGAAACCTAGCTGGTGAGGTAAATAAAAAATGATAAATCCTTTGAAAGTCAGAATAGCCTGGCGCTATACCTAGAAGTATTGGGCCACGAGTAGAGATCGTGACAAGAGTATCTGGAATCTTATTGGCATAAATGAATACCTGCAGAATTGGCAAGAAGGTCACTTTTTAATCCTGGAGATGACTTTAATTGGATGGTAACTTGGAGATGCTATATATTGCAGCCAAAAATGAACTACCTTGGCAACCAACAACTTGGTTACTTTCAGGAAACTTTAAAAATATTGACTTTAACATAAGCAAGGATGTTCCTTCAGAACCATACATTTGGACTCAAACAACCGCTTACTGTTCAACTTTAGAATCACAAATGAGATATGAACACACTAAGCCAAATAACACTCAAAACCAAACAAAAAATCAGTCACCATAAGCAAGGGATACTACAGTGGTATCAGAGCAGTTTCCACCAAAGTGTTTGACTGTTGACAATAGCCTCGAACCAAAATCTATAAGCAGTTAACTCAAAAATCAGTCCAGATCTGGTTGGGGGTTATTACATCTCTAGGGGTATTTGAACCTTGGTGGGAAGAATAGAAACATGCCCACTTTACCAACCAACCAAGAACTATTGGTAGTTCCTCCCCTTGTAACTTTAATAATTTCATTCTGAGAGTATATAAAGATAAGAAGGTTGTTAAATTTTCAGAATTTACTTCAATCTGATCTAGGATCTTAACTGCGAGAACAACATGTACAACAAATCTACAGCATATCAATCATGGACACAATAATGCAAGCACACAAGAGAGACAAAGTTTACTTGGGGAAAACCATAAAGGTGAAAAACCCCAATAACTTCCTCATAGATAGATAGAGCAATGATACAACCAGAATACACAAGATAGTCTTCTCCTAGCAGCAGAGCCTCCTCCTCCACAAGTGCGCCACTCTCCCAAGTGTGAGTGAGAGAATAGAATGTATAAAATGAGAGAGACACACTCTCTATTTATACACTAACTTGACTTGACCTTTACTCAACTAGGTCAGCCTCAACTTAACCACTTAACATAATGCTGACTGGGCCGACCCCTACTAGGGTGGTCTAATAACCCTTTGACCCACATGACTTATATGGGGCCGACCCAAACAAGGTGGTCTAATAACCCATCAAGTATAAGTTACGACACTTACAATATAAATGACGACACTTCTGTATAGAGGAATAATAACATCTCTATAGGAATACAATATACATATATGTGAAATACATTCCGAAGTTACATATACATCAACACTCCCTCTTAACTAGGAAGGTATTTATCGACATAGGTCTTCTAGCACAAGTCATCTTCTCTAGATCATCGTCACTGGATAATCTTCATCGAGTCATCATCATCGTCACTGCTGCTACTATCTCAATCAATCTCTGAATCTACTCATCATAGGAAGTTCTATAGAGCCAGTCCTTTTTCATACTGGATGTAGGCCCACCACCTGCAAGTCTTCGTCATCACTGGACATAATGTGGAATCCTCAGGACTTATTACATGCATCACAAAACTTGGCTGTAGCATCCCAGGCTATTACGAGCACACAACTCTACTTTTCGGATCTCCCAGGAGCACATTACATGTGACCCATCACAAAACCTAGCTGAAGCATCCCAGGCTGTTATGAGCACACAGCTCTACCTGTCAGATCTCTGAGGAGCACATTACATGTGATCTCACCATAAAACTTGGCTGAAGCATCCCAGGCTGTTACGAGCACACAGCTCTACCTGTCGGATCTCCCGGGAGCACATTACATGTGGTCCACCACAAAACCTGGCTGAAGCATCTGAGGCCTTTTTCATCCTGTCCAGATATCCTAGGAGCAAATTACATGCCATAGGACAAAACCTCGCAAGAACATATCAGGATGTTATGGGTACACAACTCCGACCTAAAGATCTCCCAGGGCACAAATTACATGTCCTCCTAGAGCAATGTCTCGAAAGAGCATCCTAGGATGTTACGGGTACACAACTCCGACCTATAGGATCTCCCAAACATGCTCATTTGCACAACCTGATCCACGGCCACAAAGTGTCATCCTGATACTCACCATACATCATCATGATGTACACATGATCATCCTGATCATCATCACTGCATCGTCTTGATGCATGTCATCTGGAGAAGCTCGTCATCCACGATCATCCATATCATACAATGCATCCACCTGATGCATACCAAGTATCTACCTGATACATATCATTATATACAATGTATCTACCTGATACATACATAGATACATGATCCACACAATGTATCCATCAACATACATGATCTACCTGATTATACCTGATACATATACAGATACATGGTCCAAGCATCCAACATGATGCATACATACATAAATGATCCAACTGATCATATACAACATCCAACATGATGCGTACATACATAAATGATCCAACTAATCATATCCAGCATCCAACATGATGTGTACATACATAAATGATCCAACTAATCATATCCAGCATCCAACATGATGCGTACATACATAAATGTAAATGATCCAACTGATCATACAGAGCAGAAACTAGAACATCATCCTGATTCTCATCATCCAACGCTTACATCCACAACCATGTGAAGGATCCCCCTTCCACCATGCTAGAAATGGCTACTGCAAATGTGTCCATCACTTCTTCCTCTAAGTGTCATCAATCTGAAGAACACCAAGCCTCTCCTTGAAGTACTCGAACTTCACCCTGGCTAGTGGATTCGTCAACACATATGCAATTTGCTCGTCCGTCGCAATATACAGGAGTTTCACAGCTCCTCTCTGCACCATATCCCTGATATAGTGATATTTGATCTCTATGTGTTTCGACCTGTCATGAAACACTGGGGTTCTCGGACAGCTTCACACAACTCTGGTTATCACAAAAGATACCAGTAGCATCCAATGGGAGACCAAATAACTCAGACAGTAGCTTCCGTAGCCATACTGCCTCACAACTAGATGAACAGGTTGCAACATACTCTGCCTTAGCTGTACTCAGTGCTACGCAGGACTGCTTCCTGCTAAACCAAGAGATCACACCTGATCTCATACTGAAGCAGCATCCAGATGTGATCTTCCTATCTGCAGCACTGCCAACCCAATCTAAATCAACATAACCCTGTAGGTTAAACTTTTGATTCACTACATACTTGAGCCCATAATCCACTATACCCTTTAGGTACCTCAGAACATGCTTTACATCAACTAGGTGAACACTCCTTGGATCCGTCAGGAACTGGCTCAATGTGTTCACCGCAAAGCAAATATCTGGTCTCGTGTTCGTCAGGTACATCAAGGACCCAATCATATGATGATACATAGTGATATCAATCGGCTCAGATGAAGCATCACACAGAAGCTTCAGGTTCGATGCCATAGGTGTGGCCATAGCCTTGCAGTCCATCATCCCGAACCTCTTCATAATCTCTACTGCATACTTCCCTTGTCCATGGAAGATTCCATCACTCTGCCACACCTCTATGCCAAAAACAAATAGTGCATCATCCCCAAGTTCTTCAACTCGAACTCGGAAGCAAGCTTCCGCTGTGTGTCGGCAATAAATATGTCATCTCCTGTTACAAACAGGTCATCCACATACAGGAGTAGAATCACAGGATTCCCTTCCTCAACCTTGTAGTAAAGGTTGGAATCCGCTTCACTCTTGGTAAAGCCCAAACTGGATAGAAAGCTATCCATCCTACCAAGTTCTGCACACATATATGACTACACCATTCAAGAAGGATGTCTTGAAATCCACCTGGTGTATCTTCTATTTCATCACTTTTATATTTCTCTATGCTGCCATTTGCAGCATGCTTGATCTGATAGTTCCATTTGGAAGTCACAACAGACTTCCCTTCAACTCTTGGGACTGCATCCCAAACATCGTTCTTCATGATCGACGGATCATGGCATTATTCCCGTATCCTGGGAACTTCAATATCTTCAATAGATAATTTTGTTGCTTGAACAAATGTTGTAGTCCTTATTTTGTAGGTGAAGGTATACGGTATTTTCTACAAAACAAGTTAAATTGCATGATTAGAAACATCTCATAATTTTTAGACAAATTCTTACACATAAAGAAATATGTCATATAGTCATGCAATTATCTTAGCCAATGCTTCAATACAACATTTATCCATGTTCCACAACTTTCTAGATGCCTTCCAGTCTCTACTAGAACATTGTTAAGAGTTTGCACTACTCCCAACATGTCAGCAAAGAGGTTTCATTCTAGATAAGTAGCACTGGAATGTTGTACAGTTCCATAGGCCACTTACCCATCACATGCATATTAGTAGTATACTGTTCATTAATGCAATCATTCTAATATGCACAACACATATCCTAAGTCTAGGACCATGAGCATATACATGATTGAACAATTTTATTTAAACAAACAAATATGCAAGAAATGATAATTAAAAATACTTACTTTGTTTGGTTGCTGGGTGGACTCCTTCCGAGTCTTTGATTCCTTGCAGGAGCTGCTGAAGTAGCTTCTTCTACACCTTTCTATTGTGGAATGTAGAAAGATGGTCAAATCCCTCTAAATATCTGCATCCTTGCAGAAACTACTGAAGTGTGCTCCCTCTTGATCTTTGCTTCCTGGATTACCTGTCCTTGAACTTACATCCATCCTTAATCACTATGCATGCTTATTAGTATCATCATTGTGTTATCCTTGAGGTCTCATACATAATCACACATTTATTAGTATAATATTAATACTATCAAAACACAATAATCTTAAACATGTATAGTCATGATCATTCACAGATAATAAACATTAGTATTCAAGGTTTCATGGAAGTATTCTTTTACTCATGCATATTCTTATTTGATCATAGGACTCTTCTGATTAGTTAATGCATAAACCCGTGATTACTCAAACCTATACCTTCATGATTCTTCTGGTTAGTCATATCAATAATTATGGTAAGAAACATAATATGCATACAGCCATGACTATTCAAACCTATGACTTCATGAATAATCATTATCAACAACACAACAGTATAAGATCCTAACACAAGGTAGGATTCTAGCTTGATATAGGAAAAACATACCTGGATTATCATGCTAGCTAGTTATGTATAACATACCCGCATAATGTCTTCTGGTTCTCTTCAGTGACTTGTGCTAGTAACCTACATGTCTCATAGGTTAACCATTGTAGGACCAAGTAATACATACCTCGAAAGTAGATCTTCTATGTGATCCATGACAATGGATGAATCTTTGTCTTCATGTCACCATGATCATATGTTCTTGAAGTAGAACAGGATTTGTCTTTCTTGGTGTACCTTTTATGTTAGCGAACAACATAGACCTCATACAACATCACAATGCATTAGTACATTCATAAGTGTCAAAACCTTAATCAATGAATATATTCTATTAAGGTGATACGACAAGTCTAGTAATTAATCAAGATTGTACTGTAATGATATGAAGACAAACATATGATAAAATTAACCATGAAACATACCTGTAAGCCATACCTATCAAGATTGCTTGTAATCTTCTTATGGAAGGCCTTAGCCTCATCTCCCTTTGAGACAGGAACTTCTTCACTTATGCAGGTGACCAATCCATCTTCTTCTAGGATTAACCAAATCCACTTGATTTGCAAGAACTGGACCTGGAGCTGGATTAGGGTTTGTCAAGGAAACCCAAAAAATTCAAACTTTGAATTTCAAACTTCCGAAAGGATAGAAATATGCGCCTTGATGAGCTAATCAAGTCGGTATATTCAGAATTTGAGAACTGCAAAGTTTCACCCCTCGAAATTGCCTTTTAGATTTCTGGATTCACTAGGGAGGACCCTGAATTAGGGTTTGAGTTTCCCGGAGCTTCACCCAACCAAAATATTTGATTCAAAGCTCTAAGCTTCGATTTTTCTGAGGAGCTTCCAGACGTGGTCACAGATTTCCAAAATTCCAACTTTTGCAGAAGCCCTAATTTTCCATCTTTCCGATCAAAGTCCCGAACTGGGGTTTGATCAAGCCCGACTTTCTTCCCAACCAAAAAATTTGATCTTGGTCTCTAAATTTCGATTTTGATGAGTATCATCCATCTGTGGTCTCCTATTAGAGAAATTCCAACTTTCTCCGAATCCCTAAATTCCGGAAGCCATGAATGAAGGTGCTAAAAAATAATTCTATTTTGACAGAAATATGTACCTGATTGTTTCTAGTGTAACTCTGAACGTTTCGATCTGAAGGGTCTAAAAATGTTTCCTGAGATATCCTGACCTGTTTTCTTTCCATCCTGATAGGTCTTACCTCAATTGGATTCTCTGAGAGAGAGTTATTCCAAGTGTCGCAACGTGACCTGTTTATGGGATAATACATGAGAGCGAACTTGTACGGCGTGCCACGTGTCACTGTTTCAACTTCGGCCTATGAAAAATGTTCTTGAGATAGTACAGTCTGTGCACTACCTATCCCATTTTACAAAATTTCATTTGGATCTTCCTAGCCCAAGTTATGACCTTTTTCCCAAGGTCACCGTATTTTGACTCAGATCTGGAAGAGGCCGAAACCCTATATTGTACAGATCATAAATCACAAAGTACAACGAATTAGAGGTTTTCCTTTGGAGACAAGGTACATGGGGATCTGATCTTCGACCTGTAAACGTCTCAGATCTGAAAACTTTACCAAAACGGTTTTATAGCGAAAGTGCTACGATGACCGGTTTTTGCTATATCAAGCCCTAGCATCATAAGTGCAACAAGTGTCATACATGCCATATCATACCTTCTTTCAGGCTAGCTCTGATACCATGTTAAATTTTCAGAATTTACTTCAATCTGATCTAGGATATTAATTGAGAGAACAACATGTACAACAAATCTACAGCATATCAATCATGGACACAATAATGCAAGCACACAAGAGAGACAGAGTTTACTTGGGGAAAACCATAAAGGTGAAAAACCCCAATAAATTCCTCAGAGATAGATAGAGCAATGATACAAACATAATATAAGAAATAGTCTTCTCCTAGCAGCAGAGCCTCCTCCTCCACAAGTGTGCCACTCTCCCAAGTGTGAGTGAGAGAATAGAATGTATAAAATGAGAGAGACACACTCTCTATTTATACACTAACTTGACTTGACCGTTACTCAACTAGATCGGCCTCAACTTAACCACTTAACATAATGCCGACTGGGCCGACCCCTAATAGGGTGGTCTAATAACCCTTTGACCCACATGACCGATCCCCAATAGGGTGGTCTAATAACCCTTTGACCCACATGAACGATCCCCAATAGGGTGGTCTAATAACCCTTTGACCCACATGACTTATACAGGGCCGACCCCAACAAGGTGGTATAATAACCCATCAAGTATAAGTTACGACACTTACAATATAAATGACGACACTTCCGTATATAGGAATAATAACATATCTATAGGAATACAATATACATATATGTGAAATACATTTTGAAGTTACATATACATCAACAAAGGTTGTATTCATGTCCAATATTGTCCAAAAGCAATCAAGACCAGTCTAAAAGCACTGATAAAACACATATCAAAAGACCATCTCACTCAAGGGCATCAGCTGATAGATCTTCAGGAGCCAAAAATCCATATTGCTGGGTATGAGGTGGAGAGTGTAGCATAAGAAAATGGTTTAAGAGAGTGATCAAGCAAGGGTTTGTAGGAAGGTCAGTCTCTTGCTCTGCCAAATTTCAGTAAGGTGAAGTCCATGTCAAAAGCTGAAGTCAAAGTTGAAGCTCTTAGCCTTCCATGTATGTGTTGTGTGAAGTCCTGACAACTTGATTGGATCTGTGCTGAAGAACTTCCTCTCTGAGTTGGAATGCATATCATCCTCGATTCCTCGATAATTACATAGAAAATGCATAATCCAGAATACATAGTACCAACATTACACCATGCTTAATATTTCGGATTGAATCCCAATTTCACTGCAGTGGAATATACCTGTCTTGTTTCTCACTTTGTGGGACATGGTTTTTCATAACCTACAGGTTTAAATTATTTTGACTGTTCAACAACTCCACAAGCATCCTCATGTCATTTCAGAATTTCAATAATGAAAAAATTGAGAGATACAATAATCATCCATTGCTTGGAAAAGCATCCACTTGTCATAAGAGGTGTTTCAGTAAGGCAAGATTCGGGAAAACAGGACACTATACTGACCCTCATTATGACCAGATTATTTCAACTTGCAATCCTACTAAAGCTGATTTAACACTTTAATTCCAATTTCCAACACTTCCCTTTCCTCGAGAACAACAGAGTGATAGTAAACCGTGGCAATAAATTCCTCAAGAAACTATTCCCAAATTCAACAAGCATAGGAATTTAAATTATATGATTTAATTCAGTATTTCCAATTTAAAAAGTGAGGTTATGGAAATGGTAAAAAAGGGGACAACGGTCAAAATATTTGCTCAATCAGAAAATTGTTTAACTTAATTTCAAAAAATATACCAAAACAAATTTGAAGCAACCACCTGCAAGTTGCAACTGCATAGAAAGCTAATTAAATTAAGAATATGTTCACATGATATACCTTTAGAGACGTTGTTGGGCGTGGCCCAAGTAGGCTCAATTTTGATAAATACACAATTTTGGGAGCTGCGCAGTTTTGAGCTGTGAAGTAAGAAGGCACAATTTTGGGGAGTGTGCAGCTCGAAATGCATATTCAGTTTTGGCGCAACTATGTTGGTGCGTAGTGCCAACGCAACATCTATTTTTGGTAAAAGAGTATGGAGGAAGTTGGAGCTGAGAAAGCAACCTATTTTGGGAAAGAAGCAGAACAGAGAAAGAGGAAAGCAACCTATAAAAGGGAGTGGCGACAAGCAGTTAAGGAGCTAGGACACTAAGCCGATGGTGACAGGAAGGCTAAAGGGATGGAAAGTGACAGGCCACGATGTAGTGCAACCATTTATGTGATGACTGTGGCTGTCAAAAGGCCGTTAGAGCCATGAGTGGCTAGTCAGGCGGCCGAAGCGAGTGGAGTAACCTGGTGAGGATGACAGGTAGGGTGGCAGGTATCCGCACCAGGTTTGGGAATCTTAGGGTTTTTTTTGCCTATGTGTTGTAAATACATGACCTACCTACGGGAACGATCTATAAGAAGACACAATTTTGTAAGGGAAAGGGTTGAATAATATTCATTGTTGAATCTCCTGGGTATGAATCTTGGTTGAACATCAAACTTTGTTGAGAGAAGATTAAAAAGACTCTGCAAGCTGTGTGCGTAGAGGCCTATTAAGAGAGAAGAGAGTCTGCAGCTAAGTGCGCAGACTAGAACTGTTGTACCCTTCTCGAAATAATATAACAACAGTTCCTGTGGATGTAGGTACCATCCTGGGAGTGAACCACGTTAAACCCTGTGTTGTGTGATTGTTTATATGTTTGCACTTGTTTATTTGCTTCCAATAAATGCTTGAACTTCTACTTATCGGTTTATGTGTTTACTTTTATATGTATTCTCCATAGGATGAAGATGGGAATAATATGTTAAGTGTCGCATGTGTGGATGAATGCTAGAGGCTCAAGTATTTCTAAGTCTGTGAATGTATGAATCGGTTGGACAATCAGTTAATAGAGAAGGTATATAAAGTGCGCAACACCGGAAGTGCGTAGTGTATCATGTTTTTCATATTGCATGAATCATAAGATAAATAATACAAGTTAGCCATGGATGCATAACATTTGTTAAGTTAATTGAAGTAGTTAAGTATCGAGGAGGAAGCACAGCTATCAGTGGCATTGTATTACTATTGAATAAGAACCAAGCCGTGCAGTCCTTGGATGCGTGAGTTGCGCAACATCCTACTGGAATAATTAAGTCTTCCTACATGTCATTTAATTACATAAGATGCATTAATTAATCATTTATTGATTAATTCTATGTAAAGACTAGGAAATTGCCATTGTGTGGACCACAAGGAAAAATGGGAGGCTCAAATACATCCAAGGTGTCGACCACAAGCCATTAAGGCCACTTGGGCTCTTTCCTAAAAGATTATGGATAAGCTTTATCTAGGAAAGGTGCATTTTCTGAGTTTTAGTGTTGTTTACCACTTTTTAGACCACGAGGAAAAGCTAGTCTACCTAGGAAACTTGTTTTTTGCACCCAAGAATTTCCTTAATGAGTTTTCCTTCCAAACTTCGTATTTGGAATTTTTTTCCATCATACATCACCTTCAGATCACAATTTAGGAAATTCGTGAGCTTTTGGGCAGATTTGGAAAGTCAACTTGCCACCTAGGGGGGATGGGCATTTTTAGCAAGTCTGATGAAGAGATGATTCTTTTGGAATATTTATCCATTCGAATTATTGATGTAATGTTATTTAACAACATCCTATTACTTTCATATGGTTGGATGATGTATTTTTATTATGAGAAGTTAATACGTAAATATACTCTTGTACATAATTTTTGTGTCTTTGATTAGTTGTGTGAGATTTTTCTTATGAGAGAGTGTAATTTCTTGAATAGTTCTTGGACGTGAACTGATTTTCACATGGTATCAGAGCCATCAAGATATTCCTTTAATATTTGATTGTCTTGCAGGATCCAATAGTCTCAGGAAGGGCGCATTGATCAATTCATCGGGTGAATTCTATTCTCTGCAGGGCGCATTTTGGAATCCATAAGTGTTCTAAAATCAGTCCATAAGTTTATTTCATAGAAGCAATGGATCATACATAGTAGATCATCCTCACTCCCTTCAATTATTTTGATTGGAAGGCATAGATGGAGATTCTACTGAGGAGCAAAGGGCTCTACAAGGTGACCATGGCAACTGAAGCTGAGCCAACCTAAGCAGTAGAGAAATCGAAATGGCACAATCGAAGGGATGAAGCCTCTGGGATTTTATGTATCACTACATCTAGAGAGCTTATATTTCATCTTGATGGCCTCACTTCACCCAATGAAGTATGGCTGAAACTTCAAGAATTGTTCGGGAAAACCGATGAATTGAGAGGCCACCAATTGGATAATGAGCTAGTCTCTTTGAGCCCACAAAATTTTGATAATCTACAAGATTTTTTCTCCGAATTTAAATCTCTTGTATTGCAGCTGAAGGAATGTGGTAGACAAGAAAGATGAGCAATTAGTTTTGGCCATTCTCTCCAATATTGGCCTCTACTATTCAATCTTTGTCTCGACCTTCCATTCCACACGGAAAGCAATTAAAAATTGGAAGAGCCCGACACTTTCAGAATTCATGGAGTCTTTGACACAAGAACAAGACAAATTAGTCTTGATGGGAGCCATTAAAAATCCATCCAAAGACCACTGTCTGAATGTTGGAGATTCAAAGGTTTTGAAAGGCAAGAAGAAGGGCAATTTCAAGAAGCCCACCGGTGAGAGGAAAGACAAGTAGAATTCAAATGGAGAGACATCCAACTTCAAGAAGAATCCGAACAAGAAGAATGAGAGGAAAAAGTGCAATTATTGAAGCAAAAGGATTTCATCTTGAAATCTCTTGCATGGAGAAAACCATTGACCAATTGACTTCACTCTTGGATAAAGCCAACATTTCTCTTCCAGAGAGCGCAAGGAGGAACAATGGAGGACAAAATTTCGATGATAAAGAGAGATTTCATGCATTGATGGCCAGCACATCAAAGCCTTCTTCATTCATTATTGATTCCGGTGCATCAAGACACATGGTGTCTACAAGTAAGTTTTTCACTTCACTTGACTCTTCCAGTGGTCCGAATATTGTATTGGGAGACAATTCTGAAACTTCTAGCAAAGGCAAAGGTAGCATAGATATCGCGTTTGGGTCATTTAAGAATGTTTAATATGTTCCTGGACTTGCTGCAAAACTACTGTTAGTCTATAATATGACCCATAAAGGGCTTCCCAAGAGAGTAACCTTTACCCCCAATGATGTTGAGATAGCATAAATTTCAACAGGAAAAATTATTGCATTTGGTACTGCTGATCATTGTTCTAGAATTTACAATTTTTCTCATTTTGTGCCAAACCCCTCACCTTCTACTCTGTTAAACCATGCCAATTAGTCTAGAAAGATATGGCATGAAAGAATTGGCCACCTAAACTAAAAATACCTTTCCCAATTCATGAGAAATAGATGGTTATAGGGATGCCCAATATCAAGTTTTCCAAAGGTGTTTGTCAATCTTGCATCCTAGGTAAACACCCTGAGCATAAGTATGGGAGATCCAATTCTGAGAGAAACACTGCACCATTAGACCTTATTCATACTGATATATCAGGTCCATTCCCTCACGAGTCCTTGAATCATGCAAAATATATTCTCACATTCATAGATGACTTCAACAGGTATTGTTGGATTTATTTCATCAAGTTAAAGTCAGAATTTTTTGGGTTGTTCAAGCTATTCAAAGCCTCAGTTGAGAACCAGTCTGGTAGGCATATTAAAGTTATAAGATATGATAATGGTGGTGAATATGTGAAATCGTAGTTTCAGCAATTTTTTGCCTCTTCAGGCATTCAGATGCAACATACAGTTCCATATACACCTCAACAGAATGGGGTTGTTGAGAGGAAAAATAGGTCTCTAAAGGAGATGGCCACTTGTATGATTGAGGCAAAGGAATTGTCTCCCAATATATGGGATGAATCAATAAATTGTGTTACTTACATTCAGAATAGAGTGCCACACAAATCTCTCAAAGGTATCACTCCTTTCGAGGCTTGGATAGGTCACAAACCTGACATCTCTCATTTCAGGATTTTTGGCTCAAAGGCTTGGGCTAGGATTCCACTTGAGAAGAGGAGGGAATTGCAGCCCCAAAGCCAACCATGTTTATTTGTTGGATATTCAGAGGACTCCAAAGGTTATAAGTTTCTAAACATGACCACTCATAAAGCATTCAACGAAATAAGTGTGCAGTTTGAAGAAGAGCCCTCTCAGAGCACTGAAATTGGAGATTCATCTTCACCATCGTCTAAAGAAGAAGTAAGTGATGTTGTTGATGTTTTTGATTCTGATATTTTTGATGATGAGGGCCATTTTATTGAAAATTCTAACTCACCTACAAGGCCTAAGTGGGCTTCAAAAACTTTGCAAGAAACAGGTGAACTAGTAGGAAATCCTCAGGACCAAAGAAGGACTGGATCACAGTTTGAGACTGCTCTCAATGCGAATGATCCTTTTCTTTCTGAGAAATGCTACATGATGATAGATTCTAATCCACAAACATATGAGGAAGCCTCAAATTATCCAAGATGGAATATTTCTATGGATGAGGATTTTCAATCATTGCAGAAGAATGAAACTTGGGAGCTAGTCAAGCTCCCCGCAGGCAGAAAGTTGGTGAGATGCAAGTGGATTTATAAGACCAAATGTGCAGTGGATGGTACAAAAATTAAATAAAAATCAAGGCTGGTAGAAAAAGGGGTATTCTCAGGTCCAAGGACTTTATTATAATGAAACATTTGCACTGGTGGCTCAGAAAGACTCCATTAGACTAGTTTTGGCAGTGGCATCTTCCAAGCGATGGGAAGTACATCACATGGATGTGAAAAGTGCTTTCCTCCATGGGGAGCTTGAAGAAGAAATATATATGTAGCATCCATAGGGGTACACATCAGATCCAAACCTTGTTTGCAGGTTGATAAAAATATTTGTATGGACTTAAGCAAGCCCCTAGGGCTTGGTATGCAAAGATGGACAGTTTCATGCTGTCACAATCTTATGTTCGGTGTAAATCTGACCCAAATGTCTATATGAAGCTTGCTGATGGTTTTATAATGTTAATAGTGTTGTATGTTGATGATTTGTTGATCACAGGTGATAACACTGAACAAATAGCATCATTGAAGATCGCAATGCACCAAGCATTCTGCATGAGTGACTTGGGAATTCTTAAGCAATTTTTGGGGATTGAGATTTCTCAAACAAAAGAAGGAACCAAGGTATGTCAGTCAAAATATGCTTCTGATCTGTTAAAAAAGTTTAATATGGCTGATTTCAAACCTTCTAAGACTCCATTCCTTTCTGGAGTTAGACTAGAAGAAGCAGAATCTACACCATTGTTTGACAACACTTTATATAGACAGTTGATTGGAAGCTTGCTCTACTTGACACACACTTGACCAGATCTTGCTTATGATATGAGTGTGGCATAAAGGTACATGGATCAGCCACATGATCTACATTGGAGGGCTACAAAAAGAATCCTTCATTATGTGCAGGGCACAAAGAGTGATGGTCGGATTCACTATGTTGCTGATTCGAGCCTAGATCTCTTAGGCTTCACAGATTCAGATTGGGTTGGTGATAGCCTTGACAGGAAATCCACATCAGGATTTGTATTCATGCTTGGAGGTGGCCTTGTTTTCTGGTCCATCAAGAAACATAATTCCATAGCACTATCTTCAGCGGAGGCAGAGTACAGAGGAGTAGTGAATGCTACTACACAATGTGTTTGGTTGCAGGGGATTTTGTCTGAGTTTGAGATTTCTTTCAGTACTCCCACTGTCATTTTTTGTGAAAACCAGAGTGCCATTAGAGTTTCATGTGATCCAGTACAGAGGAAGAGAACCAAGCACATAGAGATTCATATGCACTACATCAGATCCTTAGTGCATGATCATATCATAGATTTGCAATATTGCCCCACAGTTGAGCAAACTGCAGATATCTTCACTAAGGATTTCACAGAGAAGACATTCAGCTATCTTAGATCACTACTTGGGATGGTTGAACATGTGGTGGAGTGAAGGGTTGATCAGAAAAATTTCAATTTTTGATATGTCCATGTTTTGAGGGGAGGTTTTTCCCATGAGGTTTTCCTTCTATCCTTGTTTTTGTGGACCGACAATATTGTACAGGGTGACCAAGTCTTGTTACTGGGCCCTTAGTATTTTATTTTCTGATATTTATACCATATAATTCAGACTTATGGGGGGGTGTTGGAATAATTAAGTCTTCCTACATGTCATTTAATTACATAAGATGCATTAATTAATCATTTATTGATTAATTCTATGTAAAGACTAGGAAATTTCCATTGTGTGGACCACAAGGCAACATGGGAGGCTCAAATACATCCAAGGTGTGGACCACAAGCCATATAGGCCACTTGGGAGCTTTCCTAAAAGATTCTGGATAAGATTTATCTAGGAAAGGCACATTTTCTGAGTTTTAGTGCTTTTTACCCCTTCATTAGCCCATGAGGAAAAACTAGTCTACCTAGGAAACTTGTTTTTTGCACCCAAGACTTTCCTTAATGAGTCTTCCTTCCAAAATTCGTATTTGAAATTTTTTTTCGTCATACATCACCTTCAGATCACAATTTAGGCAATTCGTGATATTTTGGGAAGATTTGGAAAGTCAACTTGCCACCTAGGGGGGATGGGCATTTTTAGCAAGTCTGATGAAGAGATGACTATTTTGGCATCTTTATCCATTCGAATTAATGATGTAATGTTATTTAACAACATCCTATTACTTTCATATGGTTGGATGATGTATTTTTATCATGGGAAGTTAATACAAAAATCTACTCTTGTGCATAATTTTTGTTTCTTTGACTAGTTGTGTGAGATTTTTCTTATGAGAGAGTGTAATTTCTTGAATATTTATTGGAGGTGAACTGATTTTCACACATCCTATCTCGTATAAGTATCATTCCGCAGCATAGGCACCTCAGTGCGTTGCTCACCAGATCTGTTTAAAAGCACTCATCACCTGGTTGTGGAAACTTGATTCTGCAACCCCCCATAACTTCACCTCGGGTGAGACCTAAGTATTCTTGCATATTGTTGCCAAAAGGGCTGGTGAAAATGGGTTTTGTTGGTTCCTTGAACCGCTAAGAACCCGGGTATACATTGGAAACCTCTAGAACAGTTATTCAAGCCAACAGACGTATGACATCACAACAAACTTTTGACAAGTTGCAAAAGGATGACCAATCTAAAGATTGAGGAAATGGAAGATGACCTACCTCCAGAGGCTTGTTTTCAAGAAGAGCAGTTCTGCACTAGCTCAAAGAATTATGTGGCAAAACCATATTCTGGACCCTCCAAGACTATTCTGCACTATAGAGATATGAATTAGATATTTAAAATGCCAACATAAAATAATAGACAAAGTAGTATTTTACTAGGTAAAAGATGTCTAATAATAAATGAGATCACCTATTATGTGTATCAAATACAAATATGAATGACTGAAGCTATGGACACCAATCCCATTCAACATGCCACTTGCACAACTATAAAGATCGGCTCTGGAAATTCAACAAACAAACCTAATTTGATTGCAGTTAACAGGAATGGCATGTGCCTCACAGATCCGAACATACTAGAATCGTAATTCAACGTTCCAAAGAAACTACTCCTAATTAGATGAACTACGTGTACCTGTTCAATCAATGAAAGAAGACAAGTCAAGCAATATGTAGGCTTGTTAGCCCCTATTTGTCGCGTGCGACCCATCTTAATCAAACCAGTAGGCCGTCCCCATAGTTGAAATAAATTCCATAAAATTTCCAAATGCCTCCCCCAATATTAGTGAAGGAGACATAAATCATTCTTGTAGGCTTCACATTAAAGCTAGAAAAAATAGAATACGGTCCCCAATGCCATGCTAAGTAAAAAAAATTGAACAAACAGTTTTCAGGTGATGTTAGTCTCAGAGAAGAAAACAAACGAAGCATTTATATCACAATAGGCTTCCTGAAATATTTCTACAGTGAAAAGAGTTCAAATAAGCTCATAGTAACTCATCTTAATATGTACAAACAAAGAAAGTTGAAACCAGAATGCAACAAATGTTGTTTCATACATGGATTGTAGCCATATTCTGACAACTTTCAACTTTTCCAACACTAGAAGCATTACAACATCATTAAGAATCCAATAAACTGACCTTATCAATAACGTTTTCAAGTTCTTTGAAATTATCTTCTTCAACGGCCAACCCTAACAAATATCCATTCACCAAGTCACCATAAAGCTTGATTTCATCCATAAAACCTTTTTCACGTAAAAGCTGTTATGATAAATCAACACTCTGGGGCATCACTTTAGAATTTGGATCATTCATAGAAAACATGTATCATCAAAAGGTATGTACTCATAGAGTTTTAAGCCCATACTTGTAAACGTTCAGGGGCATCTTTGTTAGTTTTTCAGAAATTTCAATCTGATCTAGGATCTTAACTGAGAGAATAACATGTACAACATATCTACAGCATATCAATCATGGACACAATAATTCAAGCACACAAGAGACACAGAGTTTCATCGGGGAAAACCAAGAAGGTGAAAAACCCCACAACTTCCTCAGAAATAGATAGAGCAATGATACAACCCAAGTACAAGAGATAGTCTTCTCCTAGTAGTAGCTTCTCCTCCTCCACAAGTGCTCCACTCTCCAATGAGAGTATGAGAGAGAAAGTGAATGATCAAATAGAGTGCCTCCCGCACTCTATTTATACTTGACTTGACTTGCCTAATAACCTTTACTAGGTCGGCCTTAACTTAACCACATAACACAATGCTGACTGCGCCGACCCCCAATAGGGTAGTCTAATAACCCTTTGACCCACATGACTTATACAGGGCCGACCCCACCAAGGTGGTCGAATAACCCATCAAGTATAAGTTACGATACTTACAATATAAATGAAAACACTTCCGTATAGAGGAATACTAACATCTATATAGGAATACAAAGACTTCCGTATAGAGGAATAATAACATCTCTATAGGAATACAATATACATATAGGAAATACATTCTGAAGTTACAAATACATCAACACTCCCTCTTAACTAGGAAGGTATTTCTCAACACAGGTCTTCTAGCACAAGTCTTCTTCTCTGGATCATCATCAGCGAATCATCGACATCGAATCATCGTCGTCGTCACTGTTGTTGCTTTCTCAATCAATCTCTGAACTTCTCGTCATAAGAAGTTCTACAGAGCCAGTCCTTTTTCATACTAGATGTAGGCCCACCACCTGCAGGTCTTCATCATCACTGACCATAATGTGGAATACTCAGGACTTATGACGTGCATCACAATGCCTCGAAAGAGTATCCCACGACCATTTATGTGCCAAAGCATGACCGACAAGATCTCCCAGGTCCACTTACATGTGACTGTCACAAAACCTTAAAAGAGTGTCTTGACTAACAAGAACCCTAAAGAGAATCTGAGGCCTTTTACGTGACTAGCACAACCTGTCTGGATCGTTAGTACATATTACATGTGACCCCTCACCACAATGCCTCAAAAGAGAATCCCGGGACTTATTATGGGCACAAAGCCCAACCTATCGGATCTCCCAGGTCTACTTACATGTGGTCATGGAAATGCCTCGAAAGAGAATCCCAGGACTTATTACGAGCACACATCCCAACCTATCGGATCTCCTAGGTCTACCTACATGCCATAGGACAATGCCTCGAAAGAGCATCCCAGGATGTTACGAGCACATAGCTCTACCTGTCGGATCTCCAAACTCTACTTATATGCTCATCTGCACAACCTGTCCACGGCCACAAAGCATCAACCTGATACTCACCATACATCATCCTGATGTACACATGATCATCCTGATCATCATCACTGCATCGTCCTGATGCATGTCTTCTGGAGCAACATCTTGAAGCTCGTCATCCATACATGATCTACCTGATCATACAATGTATCTACCTGATAAATATCATCATACATGATCTACCTGATCATACAATGTATCCACCTGATACATATCATCATACATGATCTACCTGGTCATACAATGTATCCACCTAATACATATACAAATACATGATCCAACTGATCATATCCAGCATCCAACATGATGCATATACATATACATGATCCAATTGATCATAAAAAGCATCCAACATGATGCATATACAGATCAGTAACTGGAGCATCGTCTTGATGCTCATCATCCGGCGCTTACATCCATAGCCATGGAAGGATCCTCATCTCACCATGCTCGGAATGACTCCTGCAAATGTGTCCATCACTTCTTTCTTGAAGTGTCATCAATCTGAAGAACACCAAGCTTCTCTCTGAAGTACTCAAACTTCACTCTCGCTAGTGGCTTCTTCAGCACATCTGCAACCTGCTCATCCATCGCAACATACAGGAGCTTCACTGCTCCTCTCTTCACCATATCCCTGATATAGTGATATTTGATCTCGATGTGCTTCGACCTATCATGGAACACCAGGTTCTTAGACAGCTTCACACAACTCTGGTTGTCACAAAAGATACTAGTAGCCTCCAACGGGAGATCAAATAACTCAGACAGTAGCTTCCAGAGCCATACTGCCTCACAATTGGCCAAACAAGTTGCAACATACTCTGCCTCGGCTGTACTCAGTGCTGCGCAAGACTGCTTCCTGCTAAACCAAGAGATCACACTTGATCCCATACTGAAGCAACACCCAGATGTGCTCTTCCTATTTGCAACACTACCTGCCCAATCTGAATCAACATAACCCTGCAGGTTGAACTTTTGATTCGCATCATACTTGAGCCCATAATCAATTGTACCCTTCAGGTACCTCAGAATATGCTTTACAGCAACCAGGTGAACACCTCTGGGATCCGTCAGGAACTGGCTCAATGTGTTCACCGTAAAGCAAATATCTGGTCTAGTTTTTGTTAGGTACATCAAGGACCCAATAATTTGATGATACACAGTGACATCAACCGGATAAGATGAAGCATCACACAGAAGCTTCAGGTTCGATTCCATAGGTGTGGCCATGGCCTTACAGTCCATCATCCCGAACCTCTTCAGCATCTCTACTGCATACTTCCCTTGTCCAAGGAAGATCCCATCTGCACTCTGTCACACCTCCATGCCTAGAAAGTAGTGCATCATCTCCAAGTTATTTATCTCATACTCGCCAGCAAGCTTCCACTGCGTGTCGGCAATCAATCTATCCTCACCTGTAACAAACAGGTCATCCACATACAAAAGTAGTATCACTGAATTGCCTTCCTCAACCTTGTAGTAAAGGTTGGAATCTGCTTTACTCTTGGTAAATCCCAAACTGGATAGAAAGCTGTCTATCCTACCATACCAAGTCCTAGAAGCTTGCTTCAATCCATACAAGGCTTTCTTCAACTTTCACACATATGACTCTTTGTCATGTGTCTCAAAACCAAGTGGCTGCTCCACATACACTTCCTCCTTGACTACACCATTCAAGAAAG
The DNA here is from genome assembly GCA_027924585.1 of Larix kaempferi. Classification (NCBI taxonomy): domain Eukaryota; kingdom Viridiplantae; phylum Streptophyta; class Pinopsida; order Pinales; family Pinaceae; genus Larix; species Larix kaempferi. The sequence goes on from BSBM01000141.1 coordinate 4,644,813, forward strand.
TTGTCTTGACATCCATCTGGTGTATCTTCCATTTCATCACTGCAGCCAGAGAAAATATTGATCTGATGGAAGTGTACTAGCTATAGGAGCAAAAGTCTCTTCATAGTCTATTCCCTTTTTCTGGGAGAAGCCACGAGCTACAAATCTCGCTTTGTATTTCTCTATGCCGCCATCTGCAGCATGCTTGATCTTTGGAAGTCACAACAGACTTCCCATCTGGTCTTGGGACCACATCCCAAACATCTTTATTCATGATCGACAAATCATGGTATTCTTCCTTTACTTCATCCCGGATCCTGGGAACTTCAATATATTCAATAGATAGCTTTGTTGTTGGAACAAATGTTGTAGTCCTTCTTTTGTAGGTGATGGTATACGATCTTTCCTACAAAGTAAGTTAAATTGCATGATTAGAAACATCTCATAGTTTTTAGAACAAATTCTTACACATAAAGAAATATGTCATACAGTCATGCAATTATTTTAGCCAATGATTCAATACAACATTTATCCATATCCTGTAACTTTCTAGATGCCTTCTAATCTCTACCAGAACATTGTTAAGAGTGTGCACTACTCCCAACATGTCAGCAAAGAGGTTTCATTCTAGATAAGTAGCAATGGAATGTTGTACAGTGCCATAGGCCACTTACCCGTCACATGTATATTAGTAGTATACTGTACATTAATGCAATTATTCTAATATGCATAATACACAACCTAAGTCTAGGATCATAAGTATATACATAATTGAATAGTATTATTTAAACAATCAAATATACAAGAAATGATAATTCAAATACTTATCTTTGTTTGTTTGTTGTGTGGACTCCCTCTCAATCTTTGCTTCTTTGTAGGAACTATTGGAGTGTGCTCCCTCTTGATATTTTCTTCCTGGATTACCTGTCCTTGAACTTATATCCATCCTCGATCACTATGCATGCTTACTAGTATCATCATTGTGTTATCCTCTAGATCCCATACATAATCATACATTCATTAGTATAATCTTAATACTATCAAAACAAAATAATCTTAAACATGTATAGTCATGATCATTTCAAACACAGATAATAAGCATTAGCATTCAACGTTTCAGGGAAGACTTCTCTTACTCATGCATATTCATATTTGACCATAAAACTCTTCTGGTTAGTCATATCATCAATCAAAGTAAGAAGCATAATATGCCTAAACCCATGATTACTAAATTCAATGAATAATCATTATCAATCATGCCATGTATACTTATATAAGAGATCCTAACACAAGGCAGGATTCTAACTTGATATAGGAAAAACATAGCTGGATTAGCATGCTAGCTAGTTATGTCTAACATACCCGCATAATGTCTTCTTGTTCTCTTCAATGACTTGTGCTAGTAACCTGCATATCTCATAGGTTAACCATTATAGAACCAAGTTATACATACCTCATAAGTAGATCTTCTATGTGATCCATGACAATGGATGAAGCTTTGTCTTCATTTCACCATGGTCATATGTTCTTGATCTAGAAATTGATTTGTCTTTCTAGATGTACCTTTCATATTAGCAGAGAACATCATCCTCATACAACACCACAACGCATTAGTACAATCATAAGTGTTATAACCCTAATTAATGAATATCTTCTATCATGCATTCATACTTTTACTAGGGTGATAATACAAGTCTAAAATTAGTCAAGATTGTTACTAAACTTAATAACATGAATACAAACATATCATAAAATTAATCATGAACATATTTCAAAACATACCTGGATAAGTCATACCTGTCGAGATTGCTTGTAATCTTCTTATGTAAGGGCTTAGCCTCATCTCCCTTTGAAACTGGAACTTCTTCACTTATGCAGGTGACCAATCCATTCTCTTATAGGATTAACCCAATCCACTTGATTTGTAGAAACTAGATCTAGAGATGGATTAGGGTTTGTAAGGAAAACCCTAAAAATTCAAACTTCTGAAAGGATAGAAAGATGTGGCTTGATGAGCTGAACAACCTGGTATACTCTGAATTTGAAAACTATAAAAGTTTCACCCCTCAAATTTGCTTTTCAATCTTCCAGATTCACTAGGAGGACCCTGAATTAGGGTTTGAGTTTCCCAGAGCTTCACCCAACCAAATAGTTTGATCCAAAGCTCTAAACTTCGATTTTTCCGAGGAGCTTCCAGCTATGTTCACAGATTTAAAAAATTCCCATTTTTGCAGAAGCCCTAATTTTTCACTTTTCCAATCAAAGTCTCAAACTAGGGTTTGATCAAGCCCAGCATTCTTCCCAACCAAAAAATTCAATCTTGGTCTCTAAATTTTGATTTTGATGAGTAGCATTGAGCTGTGGTCTCTGATTAAAAAAATACCAACTCTCTCTGAAACCCTAATTCTCGAAGCCATGAATGAAGGTGCTCAAAATCCAATTCTGTTTTGACAGAAATATGCACCTAATTTTTTCTGGTTTAACTCTGAAATTACGAATCCACAAGGTTTGAAACTTCTACTTGTGGTAGCCTAACCTGTCATATTTCCGACCCCATAGGTATGACCTCAATTGGATTCTCTGAGGGAGATTTATGCCAAGTGTCGTAACATGATCTATTTATGGGATAGAACAAGAGAGCGGACTTGTACGGGGTGCCACGTGTCACTGGTTCACTTTCATCCTGTGAACCTTCGGCCTGTGAAATTACAGTCTGTTCCCTACTTGTCACATTTTACGAAATTTCATTTGGAGCTTCCTATCCCAAGTTATGACCTTTTTTCCTAGGTCACCTGTTTATGACTCAGATCTGGAAGAGGCAGAAACCCTAGATTGTACAGATCATAAAACACAAAGTACAATGAATTAGAAGTTTTTCATCGGACACAAGGTACATGGGGATCTTATTGTCGACTTGTAAGAGTTTCAGATCCTAAAACCTTTCCGAAATGGATTTATAGCGAAAGTGCTATGATCACTGTTTTTTGCTATATCAAGCCCTAGCTTCGCAAGTGCAATAAGTGTCATAAATGCCATACCATGTCTTCTTTCACGCTAGCTTTGACACCATGTTAGTTTTTCAGAAATTTCAATCTGATATAGGATCTTAACTGAGAGAATAACATGTACAGCATATCTACAACATATCAATCATGGACACAATAATGCAAGCACACAAGAGACATAGAGTTTCACCGGGGAAAACCAAGAAGGTGAAAAACCCCGCAACTTCCTTATAGATAGATAGAGTAATGATACAACCCAAGTACAAGAGATAGTCTTCTCCTAGCAGTAGCTTCTCCTCCTCCACAAGTGCGCCACTCTCCAATGAGAGTATGAGAGAGAAAGTGAATGATCAAATAGAGTGCCTCCCGCACTCTATTTATACTTGACTTGACTTGCCTAATAACCTTTACTAGGTCGGCCTTAACGTAACCACATAACATAATGATGACTGGGCCGACCCCCAATAGGGTGTTCTAATAACCCTTTGACCCACATGACTTATACAGGGCTGACCCCACCAAGGTGGTCTAATAACCCATCAAGTATAAGTTACGACACTTACAATATAAATGACGACACTTCCGTATAGAGGAATAATAACATCTCTATAGGAATACAATATACATATAGGAAATACATTCTGAAGTTACAAATACATCAATAATATTCCTCCAGAGCAGTTTCAACAAAACATCTGAATGGATAACATCCCTTAGTTAGCTTAGAACCAATTGAAACCTTTGGAGGGAGAAAATGGAAGCAAATAGAAAAAGTTTGGGAAGATAGGGGGAAGAGAGTAACATAGTAGAATAGAATGTTAAGATTTAATATGCTAAGACAGAAAATAGCAGCATTACATTCCATTTCATAATAATAGCATATACAGGATCACTGAAGAAACAACAAGCACAACATAAACACAAGAGACAGAGATTTATCCTGGGAAACCCTCATGCGGTAGAAAACCCAGCAAAGCTTCCTCAATATAGATGACCAAAAATATACAAAGATGAAACCCTGAGACTTGATCTCCTCCTCCACAATAGCATACCTCTCCTCCACAAGTGTGCTACTCCTCCTTGAGTGCATGTGTGAGAAGTGAGTGAGCAAATAGAGTGCCTCCTGCACTCTATTTATACTTGACTTGACATGACTTTTTACCTAACTCATGTAGGCTCGAACTTAACCACATAACATAATGCTGAGTGGGCCGACCCCCAATAGGGTGGTCTAATAACCCTTTGACCCACATGGACGACCACCAATAGGGTGGTCTAATAACCCTTTGACCCACATGGCCGACCCCCAATAGGGTGGTCTAATAACCCTTTGACCCACATGACTTATACAGGGCCGACCCCAAATAAGGTGGTCTAATAACCCATCAAGTATAAGTTACGACACTTACAATATAAATGACGACACTTCCTTATAGAGGAATAATACCATCTCTATAGGAATACAATATACATATATGTGAAATACATTCCAAAGTTACATATACATCAACACTCCCTCTTAACAAGGAAGGTATTTCTCAGCACAGTTCCTCTAGCACAAGTCATCTTCTCTGGATCATCGTCACTAGATAATCGTCATCGAGTCATCATCATCGTCACTGCTGCTGCTATCTCAATCAATCTCTGAATCTACTCGTCATAGGAAGTTCTACAGAGCCAGTCCTTTTTCATACTTTATGTAGGCCCACCACCTGCAGGTCTTCATCATCACTGGCCATACTGTGGAATCCTCAGGACTTATTACATGCGTCACAAAACCTCGAAAGAGCATCCCAGGATGTTACGGGTACACAACTCTGACCTGTAGGATCTCCCAGGGCGCTATTACATGTGACCCCACCACAAAACCTCGAAAGAGCATCTCAGGATGCTACGGGTACACAACTCCGACCTGAAATCTCCCAGGGCACAAATTACATGTGGTCCACCACAAAACCTAGCAAGAGCATCTCAGGATGTTACGGGTACACAACTCCGACCTGAAATCTCCCAGGGCACAAATTACATGTGGTCATGGCAAAACCTCGAAAGAGCATCTCAGGATGTTACGGGTACACAAATCTGACCTGAAATCTCCCAGGGCCCAAATTACATGCCATAGGACAAAACCTCGCAAGAGCATCTCAGGATGTTACGGGTACACAACTCCGACCTGAAATCTCCCAGGGAACAAATTACATGTCCTCCCAGAGCAATGTCTCGAAAGAGCATCCCAGGCTGTTACGGGTACACAACTCCGACCTATAGGATCTCCCAGACATGCTCATCTGCACAACCTGATCCACGGCTACAGAGTATCAACCTGATACTCACCATACATCATCCTGATGTACTCATGATCATCCTGATCATCATCACTGCAACGTCCTGCTGCATGTCATATGGAGCAACATCCTGAAGCTCATCATCCATGATCATCCTGATCATCACTGCAACATCCTGCTGCATGTCATCTGGAGCAACATCCTGAAGCTCATCATCCATGATCATCCTGATCATCACTGCAACATCCTACTGCATGATCCACCTGATCATCAATGCATCCACCTGATGCATACCAAGTATCTACCTGATACATATCATCATACATGATCCACCTGATCATCAATGCATCCACCTGATGCATACCAAGTATCTACCTGATACATGATACATATCACCATACATGATCCACCTGATCATACAATGTATCCACCTGATACATATACAAATACATGGTCCAAGCATCCAACATGATGCATACATACATAGATCAAAATGATCCAACTGATCATATCCAAGCAGAAACTAGAACATCATCCTGATGCTCATCATCCAACGCTTACATCCACAGCCATGTGAAGGATCCTCCTTCCAACATGCTTGGAATGGCTTCATCAAATGTGTCCATCACTTCTTCCTCGAAGTGTCCTCGATCTGAAGAACGCCAAGCCTCTCTCTGAAGTACTCGAACTTCACCCTGGCTAGTGGCTTCGTCAGCACATCTGCAATCTTCTCATCCGTTGCAACATACAGGAGCTTCACAGCTCCTCTCTGCACCATATCCCTGATATAGTGATATTTGATCTCTATGTGTTTCGACTTGTCATGAAACACTGGGTTCTCGGACAGCTTCACACAACTCTGGTTATCACAGAAGATACCAGTAGCCTCCAACGGGAGATCAAATAACTCAGACAGTAGCTTTCGTATCCATACTGCCTCACATCTAGCTGAACAGGATGCAACATACTCTGCCTCACCTGTACTCAGTGCCACGCAGGACTGCTTCCTGCTAAACCATGAGATCACACCTGATCCCATACTGAAGCAACACCCAGATGTGCTCTTCCTGTCTGCAGCACTGCCAGCCCAATCTGAATCAACATAAATCTGCAGTTTAAACTTTTGATTCACCTAATACTTGAGCCCATAATCCACTGTACCCTTCAGGTACCTCAGAATATGCTTTACAGCAACCAGGTGAGCACTCCTCAGATCCGTCAGGAACTGGCTCAATTTGTTCACAGCAAATCAAATGTCTAGTCTCGTGTTCGTCAGGTAAATCAATGACCCAATCATCTGACGATACATAGAGACATCAACCAGCTCAGATGAAGCATCACATAGAAGCTTCAGATTCGATGCCATAGGTGTGGCCATGGCCTTGCAGTCCATCATCCCAAATCTCTTCAGGATATCTACTGTGTACTTCCCTTGTCCAAGGAATATTCCATCTGCACTCTGCCACACCTCCATGGAAAAAGAAAATAGTGCATCATCCCCAAGTTCTTCATCTCGAACTCGGTAGTAAGCTTCCGCTGCGTGTCGGCAATCAATCTATCTTCACCTGTAACAAACAGGTTATCCGCATACAAAAGTAGTATCACTGGATTGCCTTCCTCAACCTTGTAGTAAAGGTTGGAATCCGCTTTATTCTTGGTAAAGCCCAATATGGATAGAAAGTTGTCTATCCTACCATATCAAGTTCTGCACACATATATGACTACACCATGCTGTCTTGAAATCCATCTGGTGCATCTTCTATTTCATCACTTTTGTATTTCTCAATGCTGCCATCTGCAACATGCTTGATCTGATAGTTCTATTTGGAAGTCACAACAGACTTCCCTTTAGCTCTTGGGATCGCATCCCAAACATCATTCTTCATGATCGACGGATCATGGCATTTCATTTCTTCATCCCATATCCTGGGAACTTCAATATCTTCAATATCTTCAATAGATATCTTTGTTGCTGGAACAAATGTTGTAGTTCTTCTTTTGTAGGAGATGGCATACGATCTTTCCCATACAACAAGTTAAATTGCATGATTAGAAAACATCTCATAGTTTTCAAAACAAATTCATACATAAAGAAATATGTCATACAGCCATGCAATTATCTTTTCCAATGCTTCAATACAACATTTATCCATATCCCGTAACTTTCTAGATGCCTTCCAATCTCTACCAAAACATTGTTAAGAGTGTGCACAACTCCCAACATGTCATCAAAGAGGTTTCATTCTAGATAAGTAGCAATGGAATGTTGTACAGTGCCATAGGCCACTTACCCATGTATATTAGTAGTATACTGTTCATCAATGCAACTATTCTAATATGCACAATACATATCCTAAGTCTAGGAACATGAGCATATACAATATTGAACAATTTTATTTAAACAAACACATATGCAAGAAATGATAATTAAAATACTTATCTTTGTTTGTTCGTTGGGTGGACTCCCTCTGAGTCTTCGCTTCCTTGCAGGAGCTTTTGGAGTCCTAATCTGAAGTAGCTTCTTCTACACCTTTCTGTTGTGGAATGTAGATGGTCAACTCCCTCTGAATATCTGCATCCTTGCATAAACCACTGGAGTGTATTCCTTTTCTTTCTTGCAGGAACAACTGGAGTGTGCTCCCTCTCGATCTTTGCTTCCTGGATTATCTGTCCTTGAACTTACATTCATCCTTGGTCCATATGCATGCTTATTAGTATCATGATTGTGTTATCCTTGTGAACTCGTATAAAATCATACATTCATTAGTATACTATTAAAACACAATAATCTTAAGCATGTATAGTCATGATCATTTCAAACAGAAAGTAATAAGCATTAGCATTCAAGGTTTATGTAGGATTCTTATGGTTAGTCAAATCATAAGAAACATAACATGTCTAAACCTGTAATTACTCAAACCTATGACTCTTTAGGTTAGTTGAATCATCAATCAAGATAAGAGATATAATATGCATAAAACCTGTGATTATTCAAACCTATACCTCCATGATTCTTTTGGTTAGTCATATCATCAATTATTGTAAGAAACATAATATGCATACAACCATGATTATTCAAACCTATGACTTCATGAATAATCATTATCAACAACAGTATAAGATCCTAACATAAGGTAGGATTCTATCTTGATATAGGAAAAACATACCTGGATTAGCATGCTAGCTATTTATGTCTAACATACTCACATGATGTCTTCTTGTTCTTCTTCAATGACTTGTGCTAGTAACCTGTATATCTCATAGGTTAACCATTATAAAACCAAGTTATACATACCTCGTAAATGGATCTTCTATAAGATCCATTACAATGGATGAATCTTTGTCCTCATGTTATCATGATCATATGTTCTTGGACCAGAACATGATTTGTCTTTCTTGGTGTACCTTTCATGTTAGTAGACAACATAAACCTCATACAACACCATAATGCATTAGTACAATCATAAGTGTCAACACCCTAACCAATGAATATCTTCTATCATGCATTCATAATTTTGTTAAGGTGATACGGAAAATCTAAAATCAAAATTGTAATAACTGTAATAACATGAAGACAAACATACCAGAAACTTAATCATGGACAAATATCGAAACATACCTCGATGAGTCATACCTGTCGAGATCGCTTGTAATCTTCTTATGTAAGGCCTTAGCCTCATCTCCCTCTGAAACAGGAACTTCTTCACTCATGCAGATGATCAATCCATCTTCTTCTAGGATTAACCCAATCCACTTGATTTGCAAGAACTGGACTTCGAGCTAGATATGGGTTTGTCAGAGAAACCCCAAAAATTCAAACTTTGAATTTCAACCTTCTGACAGGATAGAAATATGTGTCTTGATGAGCTGATCAAGCTGGTATATTCAAAATTTGAAAACTGCAAAGTTTCACTCCTCAATTTTGCCTTTGAAACTTCCAGATTCACTGGACGTGACCCTGAACTAGGGTTTGATGAAGCCCACTCTTCTTCCCAATCAAAATGTTTGATCCAAAGCTCTAAGCTTCTATTTTTTTGAGGAGTTTCCAGCCGTGGTCACAGATTTCAAAAATTCCCATTTTTACAGAAGCCCTAATTTTCCACTTTTCTGATCAAAGTCCCAAACTAGGGTCTAATCAAGCCTGGCCTTCTGCCCAACCAAAAATTCTGATCTTGGTCTCTAAATTTCTATTTTGATGAGTAGCATCTAGCCGTGGTCTCGGATTACAAAAATTCCAACTTTCTACGAAGCCCTAAATTCCGGAAGCCATGAATGAAGGTACTCAAAAATAATTTTGTTTTGATAGAAATATGTACCTGATTATTTCTGGTGTAACTCCAAACTTTTCGATCCACGGGGTCTGAAAACGTTTCTTGAGATAGCCTGACCTGTTATCTTTCCATCCTGATAGGTCTGACCTCAATTGGATTCTCTGAGAGAGAGTTATGCCATGTCGCAACGTGACCTGTTTTGGGATAATACAGGAGAGCGAACTTGTACGACGTGCCACGTGTCACTGTTTCAACTTCGGCCTCTGAAAATTTTTTCTGAGATAGCTCGGCCTATTACCTTTTTATCCTGATAGGTCTGACCTCAATTGGACTCTCTGAGAGAGCGTTATGCCAAATGTCGTAACATGACCTGTTTATGGGATAATACAGGAGAGCGAACTTGTACGGAGTTCCACGTGTCACTGGTTCAACTTCAGCCTCTGAAAATTTTTTCTAAGATATTACAGACTGTGTACTACCTGTAAATTTTTACGAAATTTCATTTGGAGCTTCCTAGCCCAAGATATGACCTTTTTCCCAAGGTCACCTGATTTTCACTCAGATCTGGAAGAGGCAGAAACCCTATATTGTACAGATCATAAATCACAAAGTACAACGAATTAGAGGTTGTCCTTTGGACACAAGGTACCTAGAGATTTAATCTGCGTCCTGTAACAATTTCAGATGCGAAAAATTCGCCAAAACGGATTTATAGCGAAAGTGCTACGATGACTGGTTTTTGCTATATCAAGCCCTAGCATCGTAAGTGCAACAAGTGTCATACATGCCATATCATGCCTTCTTTCAGGGTAGCTCTAATACCATGTTAAGATTTAATATGCTAAGACAGAAAATAGCAGCATTACATTCCATTTCAAAATAATAGCATATACAGGATCACTGAAGAAACAACAAGCACAGCATAAACACAAGAGACAGAGATTTATCCTGGGAAACCCTCATGGGGTAGAAAACCCAGCAAAGCTTCCTCAATATAGATGACCAACAATATACAAAGATGAAACCCTGAGACTTGATCTCCTCCTCCATAATAGCAGACCTCTCCTCCATAAGTGCGCTACTCCTCCTTGAGTGTATGTGTGAGAAGTGAGTGAGCAAATAGAGTGCCTCCCGCACTCTATTTATACTTGACTTGACATGAATTTTTACCTAACTCATGTAGGCTCGAACATAACCACATAACATAATGCTGAGTGGGCCGACCCCCAATAGGGTGGTCTAATAACCCTTTGATCCACATGGACGACCCCCAATAGGGTGGTCTAATAACCCTTTGACCCACATGGCCGACCCCCAATAGGGTGGTCTAATAACCCTTTGACCCACATGACTTATACAGGGCCGACCCCAAATAAGGTGGTCTAATAACCCATCAAGTATAATTTACGACACTTACAATATAAATGACGACACTTCCTTATAGAGGAATAATACCATCTCTATAGGAATACAATATACGTATATGTGAAATACATTCCGAAGTTACATATACATCAACACTCCCTCTTAACAAGGAAGGTATTTCTCAGCACAGTTCTTCTAGCACAAGTCATCTTCTCTGGATCATCGTCACTAGATAATCGTCATCGAGTCATCATCATCATCACTGCTGCTGCTATCTCAATCAATCTCTGAATCTACTCGTCATAGGAAGTTCTACAGAGCCAGTCCTTTTTCATACTTTATGTAGGCCCACCACCTGCAGGTCTTCATCATCACTGGCCATACTGTGGAATCCTCAGGACTTATTACATGCGTCACAAAACCTCGAAAGAGCATCCCAGGATGTTACGGGTACACAACTCCGACCTGTAGGATCTCCCAGGGCGCTATTACATGTGACCCCACCACAAAACCTCGAAAGAGCATCTCAGGATGTTACGGGTACACAACTCTGACCTGAAATCTCCCAGGGCACAAATTACATGTGGTCCACCACAAAACCTAGCAAGATCATCTCAGGATGTTACGGGTACACAACTCCGACCTGAAATCTCCCAGGGCACAAATTACATGTGTTCATGGCAAAACCTCGAAAGAGCATCTCAGGATGTTACGGGTACACAAATCTGACCTAAAATCTCCCAGGGCCCAAATTACATGCCATAGGACAAAACCTCGCAAGAGCATCTCAGGATGTTACGGGTACACAAATCCGACTTGAAATCTCCCAAGGCACAAATTACATGTCCTCCCAGAGCAATGTCTCGAAAGAGCATCCCAGGATGTTACGGGTACACAACGCCGACATATAGGATCTCCCAGACATGCTCATCTGCACAACCTGATCCACGGCTACAGAGTATCAACCTGATACTCACCATACATCATCCTGATGTACTCATGATCGTCCTGATCATCATCACTGCAACGTCCTGCTGCATGTCATATGGAGCAACATCCTGAAGCTCATCATCCATGATCATCCTGATCATCCCTACAACATCCTGCTGCATGTCATCTGGAGCAACATCCTGAAGCTCATCATCCATGATCATCCTGATCATCACTGCAACATCCTGCTGCATGATCCACCTGATCATCAATGCATCCACCTGATGCATACCAAGTATCTACCTGATACATATCATCAGACATGATCCACCTGATCATCAATGCATCCACCTGATGCATACCAAGTATCTACCTGATACATGATACATATCACCATACATGATCCACCTGATCATACAATGTATCCACCTGATACATATACAAATACATGGTCCAAGCATCCAACATGATGCATACATACATAGATCAAAATGATCCAACTGATCATATCCAAGAAGAAACCAGAACATCATCCTGATGCTCATCATCCAGCGCTTACATCCACAGCCATGTGAAGGATCCTCCTTCCAACATGCTTGGAATGGCTTCAGCAAATGTGTCCATCACATCTTCCTCGAAGTGTCCTCGATCTGAAGAACGCCAAGCCTCTCTCTGAAGTACTCGAACTTCACCCTGGCTAGTGGCTTCGTCATCACATCTGCAATCTGCTCATCCGTTGCAACATACAGGAGCTTCACAGCTCCTCTCTGCACCATATCCCTGATATAGTGATATTTGATCTCTATGTGTTTCGACCTGTCATGAAACACTGGGTTCTCGGACAGCTTCACACAACTCTGGTTATCACAGAAGATACCAGTAGCCTCCAACGGGAGATCAAATAACTCAGACAGTAGCTTTCGTAGCCATACTGCCTCACATCTAGTTGAACAGGCTGCAACATACTCTGCCTCACCTGTACTCAGTGCCACGCAGGACTGCTTCCTACTAAACCATGAGATCACACCTGATCCCATACTGAATCAACACCCAGATGTGCTCTTCCTGTTTGCAGCACAGCCAGCCCAATCTGAATCAACATAACTCTGCAGGTTAAACTTTTGATTCACCTCATACTTGAGGCCATAATCCACTGTACCCTTCAGGTACCTCAGAATATGCTTTACAGCAACCAGGTGAGCACTCCTCGGATCCGTCAGGAACTGGCTCAATGTGTTCACAGCAAATCAAATGTCTGGTCTCATGTTCGTCAGGTACATCAATGACCCAATCATCTGACGATACATAGAGACATCAACCAGCTCAGATGAATCATCACATAGAAGCTTCAGATTCGATGCCATAGGTGTGGCCATGGCCTTGCAGTCCATCATCCCAAATCTCTTCAGGATATCTACTGTGTACTTCCCTTGTCTAAGGAAGATTCCATCTGCACTCTGCCACACCTCTATGGAAAAAACAAATAGTGCATCATCCCCAAGTTCTTCATCTCGAACTCGGTAGTAAGCTTCCGCTGCGTGTCGGCAATCAATCTATCTTCACCTGTAACAAACAGGTTATCCGCATACAAAAGTAGTATCACTGGATTGCCTTCCTCAACCTTGTAGTAAAGGTTGGAATCCGCTTTATTCTTGGTAAAGCCCAAGATGGATAGAAAGCTGTCTATCCTACCATATCAAGTTCTGCAAACATATATGACTACACCATGCTATCTTGAAATCCATCTGGTGCATCTTCTATTTCATCACTTTTGTATTTCTCAATGCTGCCATCTGCAACATGCTTGATCTGATAGTTCTATTTGGAAGTCACAACAAACTTCCCTTTAGCTCTTGGGATCGCATCCCAAACATCATTCTTCATGATCGACGGATCATGGCATTTCATTTCTTCATCCCATATCCTGGGAACTTCAATATCTTCAATATCTTCAATAGATATCTTTGTTGCTGGAACAAATGTTGTATTTCTTCTTTTGTAGGAGATGGCATACGATCTTTCCCATACAACAAGTTAAATTGCATGATTAGAAAACATCTCATAGTTTTCAAAACAAATTCTTACATAAAGAAATATGTCATACAGCCATGCAATTATCTTTTCCAATGCTTCAATACAACATTTATCCATATCCCGTAACTTTCTAGATGCCTTCCAATCTCTACCAGAACATTGTTAAGAGTGTGCACAACTCCCAACATGTCAGCAAAGAGGTTTCATTCTAGATAAGTAGCAATGGAATGTTGTACAGTGCCATAGGCCACTTACCCATGTATATTAGTAGTATACTGTTCATCAATGCAACTATTCTAATATGCACAATACATATCCTAAGTCTAGGAACATGAGCATATACATCATTGAACAATTTTATTTAAACAAACACATATGCAAGAAATGATAATTAAAATACTTATCTTTGTTTGTTCGTTGGGTGGACTCCCTCTGAGTCTTCGCTTCCTTGCAGGAGTTGTTGGAGTCCTAATCTGAAGTAGCTTCTTCTACACCTTTCTGTTGTGGAATGTAGATGGTCAACTCCCTTTGAATATCTGCATCCTTGCATAAACCACTGGAGTGTATTCCTTTTCTTTCTTGCAGGAACAACTGGAGTGTGCTCCCTCTTGATCTTTGCTTCTTGGATTATCTGTCCTTGAACTTACATTCATCCTTGGTCCATATGCATGCTTATTAGTATCATGATTGTGTTGTCCTTGTGAACTCATATAAAATCATACATTCATTAGTATACTATTAAAACACAATAATCTTAAGCATGTATAGTCATGATCATTTCAAATAGAAAATAATAAGCATTAGCATTCAAGGTTTATGTAGGATTCTTATGGTTAGTCAAATCATAAGAAACATAACATGTCTAAACCTGTAATTACTCAAACCTATGACTCTTTAGGTTAGTTGAATCATCAATCAAGATAAGAGATATAATATGCATAAAACCTGTGATTATTCAAACCTATACCTTCATGATTCTTTTGGTTAGTCATATCATCAATTATTGTAAGAAACATAATATGCATACAACCATGATTATTCAAACCTATGACTTCATGAATAATCATTATCAACAACAGTATAAGATCCTAACATAAGGTAGGATTCTATCTTGATATAGGAAAAACATACCTGGATTAGCATGCTAGCTATTTATGTCTAACATACTCACATGATGTCTTCTTGTTCTTCTTCAATGACTTGTGCTAGTAACCTGTATATCTCATAGGTTAACCATTATAAAACCAAGTTATACATACCTCGTAAATGGATCTTCTATAAGATCCATGACAATGGATGAATCTTTGTCCTCATGTTATCATGATCATATGTTCTTGGACCAGAACATGATTTGTCTTTCTTGGTGTACCTTTCATGTTAGTAGACAACATAAACCTCATACAACACCATAATGCATTAGTACAATCATAAGTGTCAACACCCTAACCAATGAATATATTCTATCATGCATTCATAATTTTGTTAAGGTGATACGACAAATCTAAAATCAAAATTGTACTAACCGTAATAACATGAAGACAAACATACCAGAAACTTAATCATGGACAAATATCGAAACATACCTCGATGAGTCATACCTGTCGAGATCGCTTGTAATCTTCTTATGTAAGGCCTTAGCCTCATCTCCCTCTGAAACAGGAACTTCTTCACTCATGCAGATGATCAATCCATCTTCTTCTAGGATTAACCCAATCCACTTGATTTGCAAGAACTGGACTTCGAGCTAGATATGGGTTTGTCAGAGAAACCCCAAAAATTCAAACTTTGAATTTCAACCTTCTTACAGGATAGAAATATGTGTCTTGATGAACTGATCAAGCCGGTATATTCAAAATTTGAAAACTGTAAAGTTTCACTCCTCAATTTTGCCTTTGAAACTTCCGGATTCACTGGACGTGACCCTGAACTAGGGTTTGATGAAGCCCACTCTTCTGCCCAATCAAAATGTTTGATCCAAATCTCTAAGCTTCTATTTTTCTGAGGAGCTTCCAGCCGTGGTCACGGATTTCAAAAATTCCCATTTTTACAGAAGCCCTAATTTCCTACTTTTCTGATCAAAGTCCCGAACTAGGGTCTAATCAAGCCTGGCCTTCTGCCCAACCAAAAATTCTGATCTTGGTCTCTAAATTTCTATTTTGATGAGTAGCAGCTAGCCGTGGTCTCGGATTACAAAAATTCCAACTTTCTACGAAGCCGTAAATTCCGGAAGCCATGAATGAAGGTACTCAAAAATAATTCTGTTTTGATAGAAATATGTACCTGATTATTTCTGGTGTAACTCCAAACTTTTCAATCCACAGGGTCTGAAAAAGTTTCTTGAGATATCCTGACCTGTTATCTTTCCATCCTGATAGGTCTGACCTCAATTGGATTCTCTGAGAGAGAGTTATGCCAAATGTCGCAACGTGACCTGTTTTGGGATAATACAGGAGAGCGAACTTGTACGACGTGCCACGTGTCACTGTTTCAACTTCGGCCTCTGAAAACGTTTTCTGAGATATATCAGCCTGTGACCTTTACATCCTGATAGGTCTGAGCTCAATTGGACTCTCTGAGAGAGAGTTATGCCAAATGTCGCAACATGACCTGTTTATGGGATAATACAGGAGAGCGAACTTGTACGGAGTTCCACGTGTCACTGGTTCAACTTCGGCCTCTGAAAAAGTTTTCTGAGATAGTACAGACTGTGTACTACCTGTAAATTTTTACGAAATTTCATTTGGAGCTTCCTAGCCCAAGATATGACATTTTTCCCAAGGTCACCGGATTTTGACTCAGATCTGGAAGAGGGAGAAACCCTATATTGTACAGATCATAATTCACAATGTACAACGAATTAGAGGTTTTCCTTTGGACAAAAGGTACCTGGAGATTTAATCTTAGTCCTATAACAATTTCAGATGCGAAAAATTCGCCAAAACGGATTTATAGCGAAAGTGCTACGATGACTGGTTTTTGCTATATCAAGCCCTAGCATCGTAAGTGCAACAAGTGTCATACATGCCATATCATGCCTTCTTTCAGGGTAGCTCTGATACCATGTTAAGATTCAATATGCTAAGACAGAAAATAGCAGCATTACATTCCATTTCACAATAATAGCATATACAGGATCACTGAAGAAACAACAAGCACAACATAAACACAAGAGACAGAGATTTATCCTGGGAAACCCTCATGGGGTAGAAAACCCAGCAAAGCTTCCTCAATATAGATGACCAACAATATACAAAGATGAAACCCTGAGACTTGATCTCCTCCTGCACAATAGCATACCTCTCCTCCACAAGTGCGCTACTCCTCCTTGAGTGCATGTGTGAGAAGTGAGTGAGAAAATAGAGTGCCTCCCGCACTCTATTTATACTTGACTTGACATGACTTTTTACCTAACTCATGTAGGCTCGAACTTAACCACATAACATAATGCTGAGTGGGCCGACCCCCAATAGGGTGGTATAATAACCCTTTGACCCACATGGACGACCCCCAATAGGGTGGTCTAATAACCCTTTGACCCACATGGACGACCCCCAATAGGGTGGTCTAATAACCCTTTGACCCACATGACTTATACAGGGCCGACCCCAAATAAGGTGGTCTAATAACCCATCAAGTATAAGTTACGACACTTACAATATAAATGACGACACTTCCTTATAGAGGAATAATACCACCTCTATAGGAATACAATATACATATATGTGAAATACATTCCGAAGTTACATATACATCAACATAGAAAGACAGACAGATGGAGAGAAGAAATCTTACATTTTTGTCTTTTCTTATTTCGCTTGATGGAAATTTTTCTTTCTTTGGGCTTCTAGACTTCCTCAGAATCACATTCTCCTTTCGAAATGTCTATCTTGGGTAATTCCATGTTAGCAAGCATTGTTTTGCTCATATTTTGTCTCAATTGAAGTGAAATATGGTCTAGTTCATCACTTTGACAGTCTTCAAATGCTTCACTCTTAACTTTTAGTGTCGACAAATAAATGTTAGAAAAATTGCCCCTTACAGGTATAAGTGGCGTTTCTCTCTCATGTTTAACATTCTCAACCTTCAACTTGATGGGAAAAGTTGCAAATCTAGGTATGGGTAGTGATCTCCCTGAATTATTTAAGCGAACTTCAATTTCTTCAGGCTTCAAATTATAAGCGCATAACAAAGACTAGCCTGCAGAAAGCTGACACATGTTTCCATATTTACTCTGACTTGAGGGATCCGATGAAGATTCCTTATCATTGGCATTGCTTACAACCTCCTTTCAAACATCAACTTTATCTGGTTTTGAAGGAAAATCTTTTGAATCTCCTATATCTGCACTATTACTAGCAAGTATGGTAGGAATTTCCAGATCCCTATTCACAATCTCATTTGAAACTCTGTGTTGTTGCACAGGATCATTTCCTTTCTCATAAAGATAACTTGTCACTTTAGAAGATGAAAATTCACACAATTCAATGGTTTCCATCAAACATTCAGATGCTTTCACAGAACTTTCCAATTTGCCCTGCAATTTGAATTTGACATGACAATTTCAAATTTTCTGAAAGGGAAAATTCAAAATACTTTATGTCACATACCCCAATTTTGTAAAAATTATGTAAATGTTTTATTATATTCCTCAGACATTATGTTAAATTTAATGCTAAGTAGGGATTGATGACTCAGCAGAGTCAACAGAAATGGAGTGTAATTCAGAATATTTTATTATTAATAAATAAATTGTGGAGACAACAACATGGGAGAGCTGTTAAAAAGAGGTTACTGGTCAAACTGGTGGATGGAACTAGGTGGAAAGGCAAAAAGACAAGTGGCAGCATCCTCAAACACTTCCTAAGTTGCAAGTGGAAACTTCCCTATATTTGGGGTCATAATTCCCCAAGAAAGTGGAATCAGAGCAGGTGGCTCATTAATGACAGTTAACCCAACAAAGACCTAGGCAATATTTTAAAAAGAACTCAATGAACAGAGCTGGGGGCTCGAATTTTATCAGATAGAATACATTCAGGTGAATGTTATTCAGGAAATCCATTGAGGAAGAGGGAAATACAGTAAGGAAGTTGTTTGAGAGGATTGCTGCAGTAACTTGGTTCCATTATAGCTTTTTTGGGTTGAGAGAATTGACTTTGCTGCATCTAGTTCCAGCCAGGGAGACCAGAGCAAGCTTGGGGGTCCTGAGAAGTTGATGTCTGAGCACTCTCCAGGAGTTGGTAGGGAGGAACGGCCTCCCGTTGATGTTGTTGTCCACAGCTTAAACAGGTTCTGCCATTTATTTTCCTTATGTTTATTAAGTATGAATGGATGTATGTTGTATTTATTTTCTATCTGTCTGAGGGGTAATTAATTAGTAAAGTTAGTATCTCAGAATAGCAGTAGATAAATTTGGTAGAGTTACTGTGTTTTTCAGCATCCCTAGTAAGAAGTAATACTATTATTACATTATTAATAATGTATTTATAATGCATTCATTATGACAGTAATATTTTAAGTAATAATTTATTATTACAATTATAAACCTAGTAATTATAATTGATGAATAGATAAGTAAGGATTACGTACAAGTAAATATGCTGTGTGTATACAAAATTAAATTAACAATCATAGGAGACAATAGTAAATTATAACAATAAAAATGACAGTATTTATACCATGTTCAACATTCATTTCAGGAGAATTGTAGACACAATTAGAATATTTATATAAGGGTACAAACCCTAATTAAAATTTAACAAGTCATTACATAACCACTAAATCAATGTGCAAAAACCCTAATAGAAATTTATCACAAAGAATTTATCAATAGTTAAATAACCTAGCTATTAACTTAAAAACAATAGGGTTAACAGAACATTAATTAGCTCAATCATCGAGCTTAATCAGTAAAGTAATTATCATTCTTTCAACTCTTAAATATCCACAGAGTTATAATTTAAATGATAGGTTAAGCACTGAACCTAAATCTGAACTGTAAACTTTGGGTCAAACCCTATCAGTTCAACTTATACAAGTAAAACAAAAAAATACTAAGAGTTAAGACAACAATTTCACCTACAGCCGCATCATAAATCCACAATATCTATTTTACTTGTTCCTGTACAAATAAAGAATTAAAAATGCACGCAATAGACAAGCCTCAATATACAGGAAAACGTTTTAATAAACCATATTATCAAAAACCCTGGGTAAAAACCCTGAGCAAAATTTAAGATTACAGTAATAAAAAAAAGTAACGAGGCCGTAACCTCAGCTACAGACAAGCTCACAACCTTGTTTCTTATATTTTTTATATACAATAATTCTTCTGCAGAAAACCCTAAGTACCAAAAGAAAGACGAATAAATTACAATATTGACCGAAGCCATAACAACCCTTTCACATCACAGGGTTAAACCTGTCAAGGAACTTGTGGTAACAAGTAGTTAAAAGACCAAACAGAACGGAGGTAGTCACAGAGTTGTTCATTCAAAGTCCAAACCCTAACCGTCCTAATTAACCAGCAAGGAGGAAACGCCATGGTGAAAACCAGGCTTACCCGGTAAAGCCAATTGTCGAAGCTTGTGCAATCAAAACCTTTAAAGAGGAGCCAGGACCTACAACGACAGGATAGTATCAGTTACAAATTTTATTTTAAAAACCAATTCTTTAAACTGGAAAAACGAAGGAGTAATTATGTAGCTTACCAGCGATTTGAAAGAAGTTGCAAACATAGTAAAAGTCCTGATAACCACGAGAAGAATAAGTGTAAACCCCACCCTTGTCGTCGAAGGAACGAGCTGTCAGAAGAAGAGGGTATCTTCCGAAATGGAAGCTTTAACAAAACCAAGTCGAGAGATACAGTCACGCCGTGACAGGGTCAAAATGATAGCAAAGGAAAAACCCTAGGTTTTCCACAACCTTATGGCCGCCAACAACAACGTATAATGATCCCCCATACAATGCAGTTGGCAAGCACGAAGGACTGAAGCAGCATGGAAGCTGCTACCAACAGTGTATCAGCCAAGCTTGGACCAGGAGGGTTCACAGAGCGATCGAGCCCGAAGGCAAGGGAGAAATGACAAAGTAGGGTTTAGTCAACGTTTTAATATCACATATGCATGGCCCTGGAGCAACCACGTAGCTGTTTAATAATGTTCATGCAGTGGGTCGACGTGCTATAGTCTTACAACGAGACTTTCCATTATCTGTTTTCCAAACAAAATCAACGTTTGAATATCCACTATAGTCGCAATACCATAGTTCCCTGCCACAATATCCAAGTTAGAACAATGCTTTGGAGCCTTGTATAGTGAAAATTAACACGTTGCCCTATATTCAATAAAACCATGCATTGTCAATAGCATTCGAGATTAAGTCATGGAGTCTATATAGACATAGAGAATTTGATAATTATTATAAATATTATAAGGAGGTAGGTTTCAAGTATGTTTATGTTGTTTGTAAAACCTACCACTATATTGCCATTCACCCTAATTCTCATGTGACAAGACATAGATCATTTCTTTAAGTCTATAAGATAATGGAGTGAAGTTAGGTATGGTGATTTACAATTCTACTACTATAATGCTGTTGTTATAGCTTTGCACAGATGGTATAGGACTTGTCATTCTTTCTTTATGCGATTTCAACTTGTAGAATTCAAGCTATATAACTCACAATTTTGGATTGGGGTTACTCTAGTCCATTTCACTTGTTGTTACAATATAATAACAATCTCTTAATTGTTTCAGATTTCTTGTGATAACAAGTAGACTCTTGTTATCCTTAAGGGTCAATGAGTTTAATCAAGATAGCTTATAGTTTTTAAACCATTGTCAATCATAGAAATAGGAATAGCTTTTCAATCCATACAAACCCTGAAAATGTTAAGAGGAGACATGTAATTGACAGAATACCTTGTAATTGCTTGAAACAAGCAAAGTATATATTGATAATTCCAGATCCTTTATAATTGAAGATGTAAATCAAAATATATTCTAGCTTTAAACTTGGCTTGATACGATAACAATGGATGAGTAAAAACTGGTCTGAGTATGGTCACCCAGTTGTATTCTACAGTGCTAGTTATGAAGTATTTTCGCATTACAGTAATATCATCAAAGAACAAATACTCCATAGAGTTATTTAATTCATTTATTATCAAGAAAAAGAGCTATCATATTCCCTCGTAATTTCCAACTCTCTATCAGTAAGATTATAAGGAGATCATAGGAAGAGTTCTACCTTTAAACACTTGATAACCTGGCTAGCATGCTTATACTTTTATTGAATGATTGGTACAACAAATTGGTTTATAATACTTTAAATATTTATTTGCAGCGACCTGAACATTACCTGTATATCAGTAAGAGAAAGAAAATCTGTTTCATTAGCTTGGAAGCTAAGTAAGCCCAGTCTGTTATGGAAATTCCCCCTTGTGGTTGCAAAATAGAAAAAAAATCAGTAACTGACAGGAAACTCATCTTTAAATTCAAGTATAATAAAAGAACAATTCAGTTACAATTCGGATAACATAAACTAATCCAAACAACTAATTACTGGAATTAATAAGATTATATGCTATTTTAAAAATTTTAAATTTTTCAGAAATTTTGGGTGTTGATATGTGGTATCAGAGCATGGTTCAAATACTAGGCCTTGATGTGGCCCAACTAGTTTCCACAGAACGGTAAAAATAAATAAATAAAATTATATATATATAATGTACTAACTTGTATTTTAGTTTCATGTAAAAGAATAGATTTTCTGAAACTAACAGGCAGGTATGGAGAAGCTAGGAGAATATGCTGAGGAGGAATTTCCAAACACTGAGACAAGACAGATGTCTAGAGAACCTGTGATAGAGGAGGTAATTGCTCACTCCTCAGAGTTGATGCAGACTATAAAGGGTTTAAAGACTGAAATAGAATTAGTCAAGAAGGATAATGAAAGGATTCTGAAAACTCAAGAGCAGTTAAATCAAATTTTGATGGAAAAATTTCAGACTGAAGGGAGAAGCAAAAGATCTGAATCTGGAGAAGCTAGCCATCAAAAAGGGTCTAAAAAGATGAAACTAGCCAAATCAGATAGCAGTTCATCATCTGAAGGAAGAAGGGAACAACAAAGCTGTTACACTACTAGTGACAGTAGTGAGGCTGAGTTGTATAACAGAAAGAAAAAGTACAGGCCTTATGAAGAGATTTCTGGGGAGTTCAAGAAAATAAAACCCCCAACTTTTAATGGAGAAACTGAAACAGGAGAAGAGGCAGAGTCTTGGTTATCCGGGATGAGAAAATATTTTCAGATATACAACTATTCAAACCAACTGAAGGAGAGAATGCCATCTATAACCTCTCTGGAAAGGCATATATATGGTGGCAAGATTTGAAAAGGATCAAGGGGATCAAAGAAAAAGAGGTCAATTGGATTACCTTTAAAAGGTACTTCAAAAAGAAATTTCTGTCCGAACAATACTATGAAGAAAGGGCTAAGGAATTTTATGAGTTAAAGCTAGGATCTATGACTATGAAGGACTTAAACAGTAAGTTCTTAAGTCTGTTAAGATATGTGCCGTATTTTGTTGAACAGAAACCTAAAGTACAATGGTTTCTCAGCTGCCTGCCATATCATATAAAGGACAGAATCGAATATGATAACCCCAAAAATTTGGAAGAAGCCATGCGAAAGGCTAATTTCTGTTTTGAACAGAACAAAAAGAAAGAAGGAATAACCAACTGGAAGGCTAAAAAGAATAGTAATCAGCCTGAGTTCAGGAAAAAACAGTTTTTACCCCAAAAAAATTTCAGGAATAACAATAAGAGAAACCATTCTAATGGTAAGAACTTCCAGGGAAGAAAAAATGGTGCTTCTAATAATTCTAAAAACTTCAAGGGCAGCAAGGAGGCTTCTAACAATCATGGAAATTTCACTAAGAATTTCGAATGGAAGGAGCCTGTCAAGTGCTGGGAGTGCAATGGCCCACACTATGCTTCAGTTTGCCCAAATCGGAAGAAACTAAATAGCAATATTCATACTATACAAGATGAAATGACTGTTGGAGACTTTGCAAGGACTATGCCCCGAATCAATGCAGCATTGGAGAACCGCCAAGCTGATTATCAAACTTCCATGGTGGAAGTAGGAGGTATGGTTAGCAAAACCCCTGTAACTATTTTAATAGATCCAAGTGCTAGCCTTAGTTATATTTCACCGCATATAGTAGAAAAGTGTAATCTGACTATTGAAAGGTTTGATAACTCTTGGTCAGTACAACTAGCCACTGGGGCAAAAAGGAAGGTGACATGTTATGGTAAGGAATGTGCTCTAGATATGAATAATTTTAAAACTACTGTTAATTTAAATGTTTTGCCACTTGGCTCGTATGACATACTTATGGTATGGATTGGTTAGAACAACATAAGGTAGTTTTAAACTGTTTTGATAAAACTTTTACGTGTGTAAATAATAATGAACAGCCTGTAACGGTTAAGGGTATTCCTAGGAAAATTGTAATCAGGCAGATTTCTACTTTACAACTTAAAAGAGCAGTCAGAAAAGGGTGCAAAGCCTATGCTGTAACTATTACAGATGAGGTAGTTAAGTCTGAAATAAGCAAGATAAAAGTAGAGGATATTCTTGTAGTAAACGAATTTACGGATGTTTTTCCGGAGGAAATTCCAGGATTACCTCCCAAGAGGGAACTGGATTTCACAATTGAACTGGTACCAGGTGCTGTACCCAGCTCGAAGGCTCCGTATCGTATGAATATTCTGGAGCTTAATGAATTAAAATCACAGTTAAAGGAATTAATAGATAAGAAATACATTCGACCCAGTGTGTCCCCTTGGGGAGCACCAGTAATCTTTGTTAAAAAGAAGGATGGAACTATGCGACTTTGCATAGATTACCGTCAACTAAATAAGATGACAATTAAAAATAGATATCCGTTGCCTCGCATAGATGATTTGTTTGATCAGCTACGTGGAGCTACGGTGTTCTCTAAGATAGACCTGAGATCGGGCTATCATCAGGTGAGAATTAAAGAAGAAGACATATTCAAAACAGCTTTCAGAACAAGGTATGGACATTACGAATTTGTCGTAATGCCATTTGGGCTAACTAATGCCCCAACCATCTTTATGTGTCTAATGAATAACATAATGCATAAATACTTGGATAAATTTGTTGTCGTATTCATCGATGACATTTTAATTTATTCTAAAAATGAAGAGGAACATAAAGAACATTTACGGATAGTCTTACAAGAACTGCGAGAGCAACAGCTCTTTGCGAAGTTCAGTAAGTGTGATTTCTTCAGGGATGAAATCCAGTACTTAGGTCACGTAGTGACTAAGGAAGGGATTTCAGTTGATCCTGAAAAGATCCGGGCAATCGAAGAATGGCCAATACCAAAAGACGTAACATATGTTAGGTCCTTCATGGGACTTACTGGTTATTACCGGAGATTCATAGAAGGCTTTTCAAAAATAGCCAACCCAATCACTTCCTTGCAAAAGAAGGGCAAGAAATTTGATTGGAACTTAAAGTGTGAAGAAAGCTTTAAAAAATTGAAGACTTTATTAACAACTGCGCCTATTCTAAGAATAGCGGATCCTAATAAGGATTTCGTGGTTTGCACCGATGCTTGTAATGACGGTCTAGGTGGAGTGCTGACTCAGGATGGGCATGTCATTGCCTATGAGTCCAGGAAGCTAAAGATTCATGAAAAGAATTACGCCACTTATGATTTAGAACTAGCTGTTGTTATCCATGCCTTAAAAATGTGGTGACACCACTTAATAGGCAGAAAGTTCACTTTAATGACTTATAATAAGGGTCTAAAATACCTTTTAGATCAGCCTAACTTAAATGCAAGGCAAGCAAGATGGTTGGCCTTCTTAAGTGAATACGATTTCGAAATTCAACACATAAAAGGAAAGGAAAATAAGGTGGCTGATGCTTTGAGCAGAAATGCAAAGCTAAATTTTACAACAGCTATCAGTACTTATACCTCTGATTTAAATGAACAGTTGACTGAAGGGATAAAATTGGATGAAATTTATAAAAATTTACAAGCTACAGCTAAAGAAGAACCTACAGAAATTTTAATAAAGGGTTATAGTCTAAATAAAGATGGATTTTTATTGTTTAAAGACAGACTGTATGTGCCTAATGTATCTAAGGTCAAATTGCTAATTCTGGATGAAGTTCATAAAACCCCTTACTCAGGGCATCCAGGCTACCAGAAGACTGTCACTATGTTGAGAAAAGATTATTTTTGGCCTAATATGAAATCTGAAGTAGATGAGTATATAGCTAGATGTTTGGACTGCCAACAAGTGAAAACAGAACATCAACATCCAGCTGGGTTACTGCAACCTTTGCCTATTCCTAGTTGGAAGTGGGAAATAATCAGCTTAGATTTCATTACTGGATTGCCCAGAAATCAAAATAAGAATGATTCAATTATGGTGGTAGTAGATAAATTAAGTAAAGCAACACATTTTATTCCTGTTAAAACCACTTACAAGGCTGCAAACATAGCTGACATATTTCTAAAGCAGATTTTTCGGCTACATGGTGTACCAAAGGTTATTATTTCATATAGGGATCCTAAATTCACAGGGAATTTCTGGAAATCCTTGTTTAAGGGATTAAACACAACACTGAATTTCAGCACTTCTTTCCATGCTCAGACGGACGGACAGACTGAAAGAGTTAATCAGGTATTGGAAGATCTGTTAAGAATGTATGTTAAGGATCAACCAGGTAAGTGGGAGGATTATTTGCATTTAGCAGAATTTGCATACAATAACAACTATCAATCATCAGCTAAGTTCAGTCCTTTTGAAATTCTGTATGGGCGTAAATGTAACACTCCTATCTCCTGGAATAATCCAGTAGATAGATTAGTGTTAGGACCTGAATTATTAAAAGAAATGGAACAGATTGTGAAACAAGTGCAGGAGAATTTGAAGATTGCCCAGGATCGGCAAAAGAGCCAAGCAGATTTGAAAAAAACTCCTAAAGAGTTCCAGGTGGGTGAGCATGTGTTCATAAAGGTAAGACCAAAGAAGATCTCCCTAATATTGGGGAGTTGTGCAAAATTAGTGCCACATTACTGTGGTTCGTTTGAAATCTTATCTAGAATTGGTCGAGTTGCTTATCAGCTAGCGTTACCACCTAATTTAAAAGTGCACAATGTTTTCCATATTTCTGTTCTGAAAAGGTATGTTCATGATGCTACTCATGTAATTGATTGGAACATTGTACAGGTAGAACCAGAAGGGGAAGTTCTGGTGGAACCGGATTGTATCCTCGGGAGGAGGGAAATTACTCTGCGAAACTGCACAATTGGACAGATGAAGGTGCAATGGAAGCACCTTAGTCCTGAAGAAGCTACCTAGGAACTGGAAAGTAAGATGCGGGAAGCATACCCAAATCTGTTCCAGAAGGTTGCGGAGGATGAGGAATAAGTAACATCGAGGACGATGTTACATTTTAAGGGGGTGTGTATGTCACATGCCCCAATTTTGTAAAAATTATGTAAATGTTTTATTATATTCCTGAGACATTATGTTAAATTTAATGATAAGTAGGGATTGATGACTCAGCAGAGTCAACAGAAATGGAGTGTAATTCATAATATTTTATTATTAATAAATAAATTGTGGAGACAACAGCATGAGAGAGCTGTTAAAAAGAGGTTACTGGTCAAACTGGTGGATGGAACTAGGTGGAAAGGCAAAAAGACAAGTGGCAGCATCCTCAAACACTTCCTAAGTTGCAGGTGGCAACTTCCCTATATTTGGGGTCATGATTCCCCAAGAAAGTGGAATCAGAGCAGGTGGCTCATTAATGACAGTTAACCCAACAAAGACCTAGGCAATCGTTTAAAAAGAACTCAATGAACAGAGCTGGGGGCTCGAATTTTTCCAGAGAGAATACATTCAGGTGAATGTTATTCAGGAAATCCATTGAGGAAGAGGGAAATACAGTAAGGAAGTTGTTTGAGAGGATTGCTGCAGTAACTTGGTTCCATTATAGCTTTTTGGGCTGAGAGAATTGACTTTGTTGCATCTAGTTCCAGCCAGGGAGACCAGAGCAATCTCGGGGGTCCTGAGAAGTTGCTGTCTGAGCACTCTCCAGGAGTTGGTAGGGAGGAACGGCCTCCCATTACTGTTGTTGTCCACAGCTTAAACAGGTTCTGCCATTTATTTTTCTTATGTTTATTAAGTATGAATGGATGTATGTTGTGTTTATTTTCTATCTGTCTGAGGAGTAATTAATTAGTAAAGTTAGTATCTCAGAATAACAGTAGATAAATTTGGTAGAGTTACTGTGTTTTTCAGCATCCCTAGTAAGAAGTAATACTATTATTACATTACTAATAATGTATTTATAATGCATTCATTATGACAGTAATATTTTAAGTAATAATTTATTATTACAATTATAAACCTAGTAATTATAATTGATGAATAGATAAGTAAGGATTACGTACAAGTAAATATGCTGTGTGTATACAAAATTAAATTAACAATCATAGGAGACAATAGTAAATTATAACAATAAAAATGACAGTATTTATACCATGTTCAACATTCATTTCAGGAGAATTGTAGACACAATTAGAATATTTGTATAAGGGTACAAACCCTAATTAAAATTTAACAAGTCATTACATAACCACTAAATCAATGTGCAAAAACCCTAACAGAAATTTATCACAAAGAATTTATCAATAGTTAAATAACCTAGCTATTAATTTAAAAACAGTAGGGTTAACAGAACATTAATTAGCTCAATCATCGAGCTTAATTAGTAAAGTAATTATCATTCTTTCAACTCTTAAATATCCATAGAGTTATAATTTTAAATGATAGGTTAAGCACTGAACCTAAATCTGAACTGTAAACTTCGGGTCAAACCCTATCAGTTCAGCTTATACAAGTAAAACAAAAAAATACTAAGAGTTAAGACAACAATTTCACCTACAGCCGCATCATAAATCCACAATATCTATTTTACTTGTTCCTGTACAAATAAAGAATTAAAAATGCACGCAATAGACAAGCCTGAATATACAGGAAAACATTTTAATAAACCATATTATCAAAAACCCTCGGTAAAAACCCTGAGCAAAATTTAAGAGTACAGTAATAAAACAAAGTAACGAGGCCGTAACCTCATCTACAGAGAAGCTCACAGCCTTGTTTCTTATATTTTTTATATACAATAATTCTTCTGCAGAAAACCCTAAGTACCAAAAGAAATACGAATAAATTACAATATTTACCGAAGCCATAACAATCCTTTCACATCACAGGGTTAAACCTGTCAAGGAACTTGTGGTAACAAGTAGTTAAAAGACCAAACAGAACAGAGGTAGTCACAGAGTTGTTCATTCAAAGTCCAAACCCTAACCGTCCTAATTAACCAGCAAGAAGGAAACGCCATGGTGAAAACCAGGCTTACCCGGTAAAGCCAATCGTCGAAGCTTGTGCAATCCAAACCTTTAAAGAGGAGCCAGGACCTGCAACGACAGGATAGTATCAGTTACAAATTTTATTTTAAAAACCAATTCTTTAAACTGGAAAAACGAAGGAGTAATTCTGTATCTTACCAGCGATTTGAAAGAAGTTGCAAACACAGTAAAAGGCCTGATAACCACGAGAATAATAAGTGTAAACCCCACCCTTGTCGTCGAAGGAACGAGCTGTCAGAAGCAGAGGGTATCTTCCGAAATGGAAGCTTTAACAAAACCAAGTCGAGAGATACAGTCACGCCGTGACAGGGTCAGAATGATAGCAAAGGAAAAACCCTAGGTTTTCCACAACCTTATGGCCGCCAACAACAATGTATAATGACCCCCCATACATTGCAGTTGGAAAGCACGAAGGACTGAAGCAGCATGGAAGCTACTACCAACAGTGTATCAGCAAATCTTGGACCAGGAGGGTTCACAGAGCGACCGATCCCGAAGGCAAGGGAGAAATGACAAAGTAGGGTTTAGTCAACGTTTTAATATCACAAATGTGTGGCCCTGGAGCAACCACGTAGCTGTTTAATAATGTTCATGCTGTGGGTCGACGTGCTATAGTCTTACACCGAGACTTTCCATTATCTGTTTTCCAAACAAAATCAACGTTTGAATATCCACTATAGTCGCAATACCATAGTTCCCTGCCACAATATCCAAGTTAGAACAATGCTTTGGAACCTTGTATAGTGAAAATTAACACCTTGCCCTATATTCAATAAAACCATGCATTGTCAATAGCATTCGAGATTAAGTCATGGAGTCTATATAGACATAGAGAATTTGATAATTATTATAAATATTATAAGGAGGTAGGTTTCAAGTATGTTTATGTTGTTTGTAAAACCTACCACTATATTGCCATTCACCCTAATTCTCATGTGACAAGACATAGATCATTTCTTTAAGTCTATAAGATAATGGAGTGAAGTTAGGTATGGTGATTTACAATTCTACTACTATAATGTTGTTGTTATAGCTTTGCACAGATGGTATAGGACTTGTCATTCTTTCTTTATGCGATTTCAACTTGTAGATTATAGGAGATCATAGGAAGAGTTCTACCTTTAAACACTTGATAACCTGGCTAGCATGCTTATACTTTTATTGAATGATTGGTACAACAAATTGGTTTATAATACTTTAAATATTTATTTGCAGCGACCCGAACATTACCTGTATATCTGTAAGAGAAAGAAAATCTGTTGCATTAGCTCGGAAGCTAAGTAAGCCCAGTCTGTTATGGCAATTCCCCCTTGTGGTTGCAAAACAGAAAAACAATCAGTAACTGACAGGAAACTCATCTTTAAATTCAAGTATAATAAAAGAACAATTCGGTTACAATTCGGATAACATAAACTAATCCAAACAGCTAATTACTGGAATTAATAAGATTATATGCTATTTTAAAAATTTTAAATTTTTCGGAAATTTTGGGTGTTGACACTTTATCAGACCAGTTATCCAAAAAAACCTTCCAGTGTGTACACCATTGTACCTTAGAAGTATCAACGCAACCTTGTGAGGAGCCTCTCATAGCCTCAAAACTTTCACCTGCATCATTCTGTGATTTATGTATCACTTTAGTCAAGACGCTATTCCAACAAATAACAAACTACCATCATCCTCAAAGTGAGAAACACTCATTTATAAATAAATATCATCTTAAAGCTCACGACATCCTTCAAAGTGCCTAGTTTTCATAGAGGAATCTAGACATGAAAGTTGGCATTAACATTGCAAGAAATCTATAAAGTTGGCAGCATACCTCCATGGTATTGTGGCAGTTTTTTGGCATCTCTCCCATATTGGTATCTTCCCCTAATTGACCTTCTATCTATGAATTAAAATGGCAGATAAATCAACAACAAAAATATAAAATTCAAGGAACAACAAAGCCTCTACCGACCTAAATGAGTCTCACATGCAATCCCTAACCCAAACCCCAATATAACGAGAACGGGAATCAACCCTAAGATAATTTTAAATTTCGTTTTGTTTTAAAAAATCCATCGAGGGTTTTGTTAGGATTAACTAAGACTATAGTCCTTAGAATTTAGAATTAGGTTCTTTCAAGCTAAATGCATATAGCCGGGGATTAGACACCGAGATATAGGGTTTGCAGAATAACATTTTACACACATTCATTTGTACCTAGAAAGAGATGAGCCAAAAGCCTCTGTTATTTATGGATAGCCGGTATACTGTACTGGGTCTTCTTCTTCTTCATCTGCTACTCACCTCAGCTGCTTGACTGTAATTCTTCTCACCCTTAGCCCTGTGATTTCTTCATTTTCTCCCTCCCGAATTTCTTTCCGAGTAAATTCTTGGTATAGATATAGAAATTCTACACCCAAAATTCATCGTCGACTTTATAGGAAAAAGGTCTACAAAATAAAATTACACGGGATAAAGGAAAATGGTGAAATCGCCCTAGGAAAAAGGTAACACGGACATGGGTGACCTTGGTGTGTAATTTTCGAAGGTGTTTATTCATGTCATGTGGATTTTATTTTGTTAATTTTAATTTTATCTAATTGTTAGATTATATTTATTTTGTTAATTTTAACTTTATTTATTTGTTTTTATAAACATTCTTTAATTTAATAAGTAAACTATATAAGATGAATGTGTTAAAAAAAATAAGAAGGAAATTTTTTTTAAAGGCAAAGTGGACAAAACAATTCCAAATACATTTAGCTATAGGAGCGGAAGGAAAAAAATTTATAGTCGTAAATCTATTTAATGATATCACAAGATAAAATGAAAGGGGAAAGGAAATTTTATATTCATAAAGCTATTCAATGATACCATAAGATAAAATGAAAAGGTAAAGGACTTTTCATAATCCCTTACAACATTTAGTCATAGGATTTTTTCTATTTTCTTTTAGAACAAAGCATGCAAAATGTTTACTTACTCTTTGGTTCAACCTTGTGACAAAAGTCAAGCAAATCGTCATGGGTGTATTCCACTATTTTTATATATTATTATCTAAATTTTATTAAAAATTAATTAATTATTTTTGACAATGGGTAGAAGAATTCAACATATATATATGAAGCATTCAAAACTATATGAAAAAGTAGTAACACCACAAAGAAATAGCTTCATGAAAATTCACAAACCAGAACTACTTGATAAAAATAAGTGTTTGCCATTAATTGAAGAAATATAGAATCCTACTAAAGACCTCAACTGTCAAGTAACAGGAAGTTCAGAGACCTCGGGATATGTCAACCGCACTGCAAATAATGGTGGTATTCCAATCTCATTTACTGCTAAGTAAGGATAAGGAGAAATGATAGAATGATATGCATAATTAACTCTCTTTCCCATCACGTTTTGTCGAAATAAACCTTCTTTTTTTCTAGTATTTGGCATACTCCTGTGTTTTATTTGCCACTCATGCCTCTCAACAAATATAAACAAAAAGATTTATCAGAAATCTGTTTTTTCAGAGAGGACTAAGAACTTCAACTAACATCAAAGTCGATATTGCTTGACATCGAATATAGACAATAAGAAACTACACTTTTTTACTATACACTCCCTTTTGTCAATATCCATCTAGGAAGTTCTTAATTCATGATCATACCAGGAATCAAACTTGTCCATGAAATCTACTAGATTATATAGACATATTATTCAATCTAATAGGGTACCAAATCACAGAACATAACAAAAAGAAATATTTAACTTGCGGTATTTTTAAAAACCCTATTTTGCAATCTTCACAGTTGATTATTAACCAAATTTTCTTATTTATCCTAATTATTGATCTCTTGTGTTTATAAATAGGCTATGAAGGAGCTATATGCTTTTTGCTCTGATTTTTAGCACTGAGGATTGTATGTTTTTTTATCAACAATGAATAAAAAAATAGGCTAAGAAGGTATTTTGTTGTCTTGCATCAATGTTCTGCACTACAAACCTATGTATTTAAAAGAGGATTGGTTGCATTCATATTCTTCATGTGGCTAACATAGTTTATTGAGAAAATGTTTATTGTGAATTCTCCAAGGCCACGCTCATAGTGAATTCATTAAGTTCACGCCAATTTGGGTAAATCCCCCTCGTAAATATGAAAGTGCCAAGTCAATTGCTATAATTTTTGGGAAATGTCAATTACAAGACTTGGGTTGAGCATACTAGAATTTTAGATCATTTTCTTGTGGTGTTAGAAACCATATCTAGTGTTCTAAACTTCAAAATGAGCACCACATCCCACTTCCAGGCCAAATATCCCCTATGGAGGGCCAATATGGTGGTTTGGGACCACACACATGGACCATGACCCCCATAGTAAGATATCTAAATCCATCTGCATTGTTAAAATTTAGTAAAATATTGTACAAATTCATTATTAAAATTGTAATTTTCCATTGTCAGTGTGACACAACTAAAAACGACTAACATAAATGACTAATTCACATTAATCGTGGTTAGCTAGTCATATTTATATTCCCGTGACTAAATTAGGCATTTATGTTAGTCATTTTTATTTTAGTCACTTGTTATCCAGTCATATATTTTATCCCATGACTAAATTAGTCGTTTTTAGTTGGCTTATTTAAAATTGCTCAATTTTAGTCGTTTATCCCTTGAAAAAACAGTGGTGACTAACGTTTTTAGTCGCCTAGTCACTTATCTCTCATTTTGCACTAGTGATTTGAACTTGTGTACACTTTCATTCACTGATGATGTAATATAGGGTGCATTATATTATTTACCTTGTTGATCCACACACTTTCCTAGT
The DNA here is from genome assembly GCA_027924585.1 of Larix kaempferi. Taxonomy (NCBI): domain Eukaryota; kingdom Viridiplantae; phylum Streptophyta; class Pinopsida; order Pinales; family Pinaceae; genus Larix; species Larix kaempferi. Next base: position 4,678,985 of record BSBM01000141.1, read on the forward strand.
TGTAGATTCACCAAATGAGGTCGTGTAGAGTAATTTATATATGCATTGTATAATATAAAGCGGGACATTGTGATATTGTACACGTTGCGTATACATATTCATATACACATGGATGTACATACATATTGATAACTCTTTTTCCTTAAATTACATATCAACCTCCAGATACAAGAACATCAACCATGCCATATATGCATCAAGATCACAGCAAAGTCATGCTCACAAAGCCAAGTGGACTAGATTTCACTCTAATTTCAACATTAAAACTCTGTAATTTCTAATTTATGATCATGAACTTCTATCATGATGACACTTATTGACTCAACATGTAGACTAAAAAACTCAATTGATACACCTATGTACGTAGACTCTACACTGAATGCCTGCAATTCTTGAGGTTTTCATCTTTTGGTGACTATGCACAATATCACAATGTTATGCTTATGCTTGCTAAGGTTTAAACAATGTCATGCATTTTACTCATTAGAAGTAGAAGAAAGTTATTGTTGGATTCATTTAATTTGAAAGATTTGTTATAGTTTGAAAGAACTCTCTCCTTACCTTAGCTAGCATTCATTGAAAGGAAATGATTATTTGATTCATATGCATTTGCATGGTTTGAGTTAGTCATCACACCATGAGTTTCACTTCCACACCAGGTTTTTTGGACCCAAAATTCGACGGCATATACATCGTATTTTCTACATCTTGTTGTTGACCATCCAACAATCTCCATATTTTTTAAATGTCGGTCTAAATTCGGCTGAAATACGACGGTAGGACGTCCCGTTGGATATCCAACACATACCATCGACGGCCAGGAAGTCATTTATCCGACAGTCAACACTTAATTTAAAGTCAGATATATTAGACGCGGACGTCAGATCACCGACGACCATTCAATGAAAAAATGCCTGCAATCCGACGTTCTTAGCCGTCGGTGGTATGGCAGAAACGTTGGGTACTTTATCCCGTTGAAGTTGGATAATCGACGACATCACAATGCAAAAATGCCTGCCATCCGACGTTCTTAGCCGTCGGTAATATGGCATAAACGTTGGGTACTTTAGCTCGTTGAAGTCGGATAACCAACGACATCACAATGCAAAAATGTTTGCCATTCGACGTTCTTAGCCGTCGTTGGTATGGCAGGAACGTCGGATACCATATCCCGTTGAAGTCGGATATCTGACGACAGCAGAATGTAAAAATGGAAGCCATCCGACGTTCTTAGCCGTTAGTGGTATGGAAGGAACGTCGGATACCTTAGCCCGTTGAAGTTGGATAACCGACGATAGAAGAATGTAAAAATGGAATCCATTCAACTTTCTTAGCCGTCGCTGGTATGGAAAGAACGTCGGATGGATTAGCAATGGAAGTCGGATATCCGACGTCATTATGGAATTTAAAAAAAAACGTATTATGTTGTGATCAAATTTGTAGGGTGGGTCTTATTAATTAAAGATTGTCTAGATAATTAATTAGATATTGTTGTTTGCGCAAAGGTCTCATAAAAGTATGGGCAGGAGGTAGACCTTGTGGGTGATTCAAAGTTGACTCTTCATCCTCATCATTTGACATCTATACGAGTTTGGCTGCGGTTACCTCTAATTCAGTCACTTCATCCTATGTGAAGGTGATTCCCTTGAGGAAGTTCATATGATAGGGGGAGTAGTTGAAGCAAATGAAGTAAAAGCAACTTGATGGTTGGAGGATTTTCTTTTATGAATTTACTAGATATAATTGACAAGTATGAGTTCAAGAAATATGGCACAAATTATATTCATCAATTGGTATTGAGTGATTGGTAGCATCCATGGTACTAAGCTATGCCTTATGGAAAAAATAGTAGCATTCCTCTCAACTCTAATGTGAAAAGTGTGGATCAGTAAGCATATACATGGAAGCCTTAAAATTGTTCAAAGAATGAAGAATGCTGAAGGAGATAGTGGACAAACTCGGGATTGCTATAAGTTATCGATGCAAGGAAGACATGGTCAAATTGAATATTACACATCTCTAAGTGCTCAGCATGCTATAACAGAATTGGAGAAGGTCAAATTAGTTTTCGGTAAGGATAAAGTGGACAAGCTCGGGCTTGTTACTCTTGGCAAAAGGAAGCTTCAGTAAAGAAATGTACTGGAGATTCTTGAAGAGAATATCCTTTCAGCTTGATTTGACAAGAAGTATAACTGAGAAATGATACGAATGATAGGGGGACTATGGAATGATGATGAATTCTTACCTTTTATGAATTTACTAGATAGAACCTTGTTGAAGTTTGAAGTAGCATAAGGGGGAGCATTTTAGCATGAAAATACCAATAGCAAAATTTTGATGAAGATGGCAAGGTACAAGGATAATTTACAATACATAATATCAAGCTCAGTCAATAGGCGGAGTAGTTGAGGGAAATGAAATTTTACTTCATTTGTTTCAACTACTCCCTGTTGGTACCATAAACTACTCTATCTTTTGGAAGCATGTTGATTGAAAAATCCAAAGGAGGCGCTGCTGGAAAGTTCAAGATGTTTCCAAAGATCCAAACCCTTTGTGTCAAGTTTGAAATACCAAGAGGGTAATCGTTTCTATATATCCATGATACTCTATATCTTTATACAATATTTCTCTAGTTATTCACTCATTCACATAGAACCCAATCTATCAAAAGATGTAAGCCTAACCTTACAGACCTAAAAGCCAAAATTTTAAAAATTAATTATTATCCTTTTGCTTTTGGATAAAGGATTTTATTTTAGGATATTTTTCCGAAATAAAGAGATTTTTCCCATAATCCTTTTCATCTTACGTAACTATTAAAGTCATAAGTAATTTGGTAAAGGTTTTTTGTCTTATCCACTCGTGTTTTATAGTAACCTGTCACACCATAAATCAAAGCCTAAACCATATCTCAAAGTCTATGCATGAAGCGTTAATCAAGAGACATGGATCAATTTTTATGGTCTATGCGTCAAACGGAGAAATACTAAAGGAAGCCAATTAAATTTTCATATTGAAATCATTTGAGATTCAAATCTTGCTGGTCCAAAAAGCTATATTTTATGATCTGATTATAAGCAAAGCTATAAGGGAAAAATATAAAAATATTTCAAGCCTGATTGCCAAATATACAAGCCGAGCCTGTGGGCTTCCAAGTGTGAAGGAAAACATGCAAATTCTCACGTTGATGAATACCTATGTCCTGATCAGTCATTACATGCTAATGTGAGTGCATGTGCCAAGAGTCAAGCTCTACAAGTCACGGTTTCAGGTAATGCTATGTTTCAATGGTTAATTAATGTGCCAGCCACTGTAGGTGGCATCTATGGATGCGTGGAAGGGGAAACTTGAAATATAGTTATACAGGATAGAAATAATGATTCTGTGGATCTATAACATGCCTCCGAAGGGTAAACCCTTATCTTGCAAAAGCAAACTAGCACTTAAAATTATCAAGAACATTGTTTTTCCTTAGCTCAAGTTTGACTTACTGTGATAGACACATGGCTTGTTTATGCTCCAGTGAAAAATAATTCAGACGATGATATTAATGACTGAAGATCAATCCGCATCATAGTCCGCATTGGTTGAAAAGAGAACAGGTGGAAAATTATTATAGATTGTAAGGCACAGAATTAACCACTTCCATATTTTGAAGCAAAATATCAGCTGTCAATCACATATTCTAGATTTTCAGGGCACTTGGCAGCTTTAGAGAGAATATTAGGTGGCAGAGCATTCTGAATTTGAAGATGGAAGAAAATTGAAAACAGAGAATTATATTTAGACTTTTTAAGTCTAGCTGTTTCTAGGTTCTCAGGCATCGAATCATCATTTGAAACTAATTAGATTCACTGGAGGCAGAGTATTCAGGGATGAAGATCAAGAATTGAGGTCTTTGTAGATGAAATCGGATCTGATTGTCTATATAATGAACATAAAATCAATTGTTGGGGGAGGTTCCAGCTGAGAGGCTGTGAGTGATTGTGAGGGTCGAGCTTACCAATCTGTAACTTCTTTTGCAACTTTGTGGGTTTATTTTAGAACTGTATGAGGATGAGAGATCCTTGATGATCCACTCTAGTTTTCTATCAATACAAATACTATTCAATGTTTTTGATACTTCTGTCATGATTCTTATGAAAGTCAGTGTTTCTGATGCTAGTTTCTCATTACAGATGTGTGTGTTTGTATTCCCTTTTTTACAGAATGTTTTTTCTGTTATTAAGGCATTAAATATTCAGATATGTGATCAAATGTTTGTGATTATATACCTGGTTCATGGTTGGCTCATATTGTTTGTATTTATGTACTTCTACCTCATCTTTGTTTACCATCCTTTCTATATACCTATCAGTACCTTTGATTATGCATCCACACCTTCATTTTCCTCTTCTGCTACTTAAAATCCAGATTCATTCAATTCGAGGTGCCTAAACTTTGTACTTAGTAGTCAATGCAAACTTTAGGACAAAAATATTTTGGCAACCATACTGGGGAATGAAAGTGAAGACTATTTCCCCAGAAAGAACCACGACAAATATGTCCAGTCTTTGATGCTGAACGAGGGTTGGTGACATAGTGGCTGCAAATTGTTCACTTGGCGACTCCAAATTTCTGTGGATCCAGATTTCAAAGATTCACTGATGATATCACTGGACTAATGAGGACTTCAGAGGCTTCTTCTATTGTCTCAAGGTATGCATGTCTATATTTTACAGAACTTCCTGGTTTTCTGAATCTTCTTCCTACAAATGAATATTCGTTAAGAAATGGTCCTAAATTCAATGGAGAAGATCTGAGTTTAACTGTGAAACATATATCTAATTTCCGTGAATTTACGGAGCTACTTAGAATTAAACATGAAGAAGTTTTCATTAGACTATTCTATGATTCATTACAAGGAAAGTGTAAAAGTTGGGTTGAAGATTTGTCGGTTAGATCAATTAGATCAATAACAGATTTTTGGATTGTCTTTTTAAAGACATGGATGGAGAAGACAGAGATTAGGGCAGAATCTCTTTCCATTCAAAATTTCAGAGAATGGAATAATATGAACAGTGATGAGGAAGTAGATGCGAATTTTTCTTCCCTTTTGTCTTCTTATTTAAAGTCAAGCTCATGTAACTCAGAATCTAAAGTAATCTTTTTACAACAATTTGCCAAGTATATTGAGAAAGAGATTGAAGCTTTAGAGGTCAAAATACAGTCTCAAGACTCACATTATCAAACCCTGTGTTTTCAAAATCCATTTTAGATGTCTTTTGATATCAAGACTGAGAATAAAGACAAGTTTGATGATCCAAAACTGAAACAGTGGTATGGCAAAAATTGCACACAGTGGTATGACCCAGTAGCCGACTATATGGAGGATTTTTTCAACTCGAGTCATTTTTTGTTCAGCTCTAAATATGGGTTTCAGATTCATGATGAGATGCCTGTAAATTCTTCAATCTTTATCTTACTGAAGCATATTTCAAGAGTTTAATTGCTAAGTCATTTCTTAACCTGGTTTCATTGGAAGCATGATTTCACTTGACCAAGTTGCAGATTTGGTTAGAGGTACGGTAGCATAGGAAATAAGCTCACTTCCCAAGCATATGCTTTCCTTCAGTTTGCAGTAAGAAGTTTGCTTTCAGCACATATGGTTTGCAGTAAATGTTTTCAGTTTATAGTATACTCTAAGTTTGTTTGAAGAACAAGGTTTCGAGATTTTTAATAAGTTGTAGAAGTTTGAGATATGAAGGACTCTAGCCCAATGGATACAAGGCACTGGTGTTTCTTATTCTCATTTGCAAAGAAGTGAATGACAGGTAGGACAAGGTGTAGGTGTCAGAGATCATTTCAAGAGAAGGCACAGGGTCTACTTGTTCTTGGCAGCTCACAGGGAGTATGCCATCCCCAGAGGGAGCCGATGTTGGTATCATAAACTACTCTATCTTTTGGAAGCACGTTGATTGAAAAATCCAAAGGAGGCGCTGCCGGAAAGTTCAAGATGTTGCCAAAGATCCAAACCCTTTGTGTCAAGTCTGAAATACCAAGAGGGTAATCGTTTCTATATATCCATGATACTCTATATCTTTATACCATATTTCTCCAGTTATTCACTCATTCACATAGAACCCAATCTATCAAAATATGTAAGCCCAACCTTATAGACCTAAAAGCCAAAATTTTAAAAATTAATTATTATCCTTTTGCTTTTGGATAAAGGATTTTATTTAGGATATTTTTCCAAAATAAAGAGCTTTTTCCCATAATCATTTTCATCTTACTTAACTATTAAAGTCATAAGTAATTTGGTAAAGGTTTTTTTCCTCATCCGCTCATGTTTTATAGTAACCTGTCACACCATAAATCAAAGCCTACACCATATCTCAAAGTCTATGCATGAAGCATTAATCAAGAGACATGGATCAATTTTTATGGTCTATGCGTCAAACGGAGAAATACTAAAGGAAGCCAATTAAATTTTCATATTGAAATCGTTTGAGATTCAAATCTTGCTGGTCCAAAAAGCTATATTTTATGATTTGATTATAAGCAAAGCTATAAGGGAAAAATATAAAAATATTTCAAGCCTGATTTCCAAATATACAAGCCGAGCCTGTGGGCTTCCAAGTGTGAAGGAAAACATGCAAATTCTCACGTTGATGAAGACCTATGTCCCGATCAGTTATTACATGCTAATGTGAGTGCATGTGCCAAGAGTCAAGATCTACAAGTCATGGTTCCAGGTAATGCTATGTTTCAATGGTTAATTAATGTGCCAGCCACTGTAGGTGGCATCTATGGATGCGTGGAAGGGGCAGCTTGAAATACAGTTGTACATGATAGAAATAATGATTCTGTGGATCTATAACATGCCTCCGAAGGGTAAACCCTTATCTTGCAAAAGAAAACTAGCACTTAAAATTATCAAGAACATTTTTTTTCCTTAGCTCAAGTTTGACTTACTGTGATAGACACATGGCTTGTTTATGCTCCAGTGAAAAATAATTTAGAGGATGATATTAATGACTGAAGATCAATCCGCATCATAGTCCCCATTGGTTGAAAAGAGAATAAGTGGAAAAGTAATATAGATTGTAAGGCACATAATTAACCACTTCCGGATTTTGAAGCAAAATATCAGTTGTCAATCACACATTCCATATTTTCAAGGCACTTGGCAGCTTCAGAGAGAATATTAGGTGGCAGAGCATTCCGAATTTGAAGATGGCAGAAAATTGAAAACAAAGAATTATATTTAGACTTTTTAAGTCTAGCTGTTTCCAAGTTCTCAGGCATCGAATCATCATTTGAAACTAATTAGATTCACTGGAGGCAGAGTATTCAGGGATGAAGATCAAGAATTGAGGTCTTTGCAGATGAAATCAGATTTGATTGTCGATATAATGAACATAAAATCAATTGTTGGGGGAGGTTCCAGCCGAGAGGCTATGAGTGATTGTGAGGGTCGAGCATACCAATCTGTAACTTCTTTTGCAGCTCTGTGGGTATATTTTAGAACTGTATGAGGATGAGAGATCCTTGATGAGCCACTCTAGTTTTCTATCAATACAAATACTATTCAATGTTTTTTATACTTCTGTCATGATTCTTATGAAAGTTAGTGTTTCTGATGCTAGTTTCTCATTATAGATGTGTGTGTTTGTATTCCCTTTTTTACAGAATGTTTTTCTGTTATTAAGGCATTAAATATTCAGATATGTGATCAACTGTTTGTGATTATATACCTGGTTCATGGATGGCTCATACTGTTTGTATTTATGTACTTCTACCTCATCTTTGTTTACCGTCCTTTCTATATACCTATCAGTACCTTTGATTATTCATCCACACCTTCATTTTCCTCTTCTGCTACTTAAAATCCAGATTCATTCAATTCGAGGTGCCTAAAATTTGTACTCAGCAGTCGATGCAAACTTTAGGACAAACACTCCCCCTATCATATGAAATTCTCCCGCCGTAACCATTTCTTACCTTGATTTCAAGAGGCGGTGGTGAAGACGAACTGTCATAAAGCATCGTTTCATATATCTATGGTTTTCTCAAAACTCTAGAATGAACATAAAGAGGATTTCCACAATAATATATTCCATCCAAACCTATCAAGTGCACTTTTAGGTCAGCAATAGTGTCGTCTCCGAACTGTGGCATCTCTTTGGCCATTTTCACCCTATAAATTGAAGGATTCCTGCAAACACAAACCACTATGTTAAGTGAACTTCTTTCAGGGCTTTGTTACATTTGCTTCTAAGATCTTTCATCGCTTTGTTACAAGAATATTACTGACCTAAAAGTACACTTGATAGGTTTGGATGGAACAAATTACCGTGGAAATCCTCTTTATGTTCATTCTCGAGTGACTCAATATTCAATCCCCATTATCACAAGGGGATACATAAATTTGAAAAAGGAAAATAAAGAAAACATATAAAGGGATACGTAAAGTTGACAAAGGAAAATAAAGAAAACCTATAATTTGCATCGAAAAAATTATAGGGTACGAACTGATCTAAGGAGATTCAAACCTACGACCTATGTCTAGTCCCAAGGCTACCACCTTCAAGCCTGACCTTATAAATCAATTCCCATTGCCATTTCCTCTCATACCACGTCCCACAACCATTTCTCTCGACACCCAGTACTCTTCATTCATTATGCATGCATTTCACTATGCAACCGTCTCAGATTCTCATTTCGTTTTCTTTCAATTAGTTTATCAATTCAATATGACCCACGCCCACCATCCAAGGAGTGTTGCCAACGGTCTTGATTTTCAGCCTGGAAACAGTGACGATTCATGGTATTATGTTTCCCTTCAGCTGCAATATGGAAAACTCATAGTTCACTGCGAAGGTTTGTCTGACAAATATGATGGTTTGGGTTCCGTTACCCCAGAGCAATTCCTCAAAGTGTCGCTGAACGATACTGGGGTTATGGAACCCAAACCATCACATTTGTCAGACAAACCTTCGTAGTGAACTTTGAGTTTGTCATATTGCAGCCGAAGGGAAACATAATACCACAAATCGTCACCATTGCCAGGCTGAAACTCAAGACCGCTAGAAACACTCCTCGGACGACGGGTGTGGGTCATGCTGAATTGAGAAACTAATTGAGGGAAAGAGCAGTGAGAATTTGAGACGGTTGCATAGTGAAATGCATGTATAATGAATCAAGCTTTAAGGTGGTAGCCCGCCATCTCCCACTGTGAAATGCATGCAGAATGAATCAAGCTACTTGAAGGTGGTTTCCCATTGTCAGTTGCACTTCAAGCTTGAAGGTGGTAGCCTTAGGACTAGGCATAAGTCGTAGGTTCAAATCTCCTCAGTTTAGTTCGTACCCTATTATTTTTTCGATGCAAATTATATGTTTTCTTTAATTCCCTAGCATAAGAGGAGCCATTATGGGAAATTTGCAGCCCTAAAAAATGATGAACATTGACAACAAGCAACGTGTTTATAATTGTTTTTGATGTATGCCTAGATTAGTTGCAAATATCATGCTTCAGAAGCCAGGCTTCAATGGTAAATATACCATTTTGGAAGGGTTTAATTTGAGGTTAAGGATATTGATTCCAAGGAAATTAAAGAGAAGGTTAAGGATATTGATTCCAGTGCATCATTTACTCGGCCTTTGAAGTTGTGGAAACTCGAAATTGGTTATGGGGAGCAACCAAACATCACAACAAGCTCCAATAAATTGTCAAAATTTAGATGACATGCGAGTGGGTTGTAGAAAGCCAACATCGTAGCCATTCATTGAGCTCCTCTCTATTTCGAAAATAATTTAATATTCTCTACTGAATAGGGCCAACCACGTGAAGGTGGAAGATCTTATGTCCCCTCCCCCCCTCACATCACTCTCAATTCCCCATACACAATGCATGTACCTGAAAAAAAAATTATGTGCAAATTCATGCATACTTCATCACGAACTTTCATCTACCATTCATTCAATAAAGGCTAACATTCATTAAACCATTGTTTCATTCAGTCAACACATTCATTCATTCAGTCAACACATTCATTCAGTAAAAGCTGACATTCAATAAAGGTAACAGTTTACTACACTGAATTAACATTAAACCATTAAACCATTCATTCATTCATTAGGCCAAAAATCATGGACGATATATTATTATAAAAAATGATTAGATGATGTTTTTCCAGTCACTTATTTTTAGTTTTTCTTCTCTTTTATTTTACCGAAAAATCTATAATAGGACCATCTTGATCTGGACTTTCTCCTCCAGTTCTTGGTTCTTCATCAGGCACTTGTTGTGATGTCTGCATCCTAGAGTGCTGATCTAGACGTGGATTTTGTGGAAAGGGGTTCGGATTTGTTGCAACAATGTGAAAATGTTACATCGTTATATTTTTCTATTGTAATGACAAGTATTTCATTTAAAAAAAACATTACAAAGGTGTTTTTTAACCTGTTGTGGCCACATCATGTTGTTCATGTTCTTGTCCAGGCTCAACCTGTATAGTTTCACCCTCTAAATGCTATGCAGTTGAAATTATATGGTGAACTATAATTAATGTTCACAATTTGCAATGCTATACATAAAATTGTAGCATATGAATAAATTCTTTACCAGGATTCGAAGCATGATCTTCTATTTGTTGTTGTCCCTCCTCGACATTAGGGGGATCATTGCTTTCCTGCTCAAAACAAAGTCAATATTTTATGTCAAGTATTTATAACGAATATTGCACAAGCAATAAATCTTCATTAAACTATATAGATTTTATATACCTATGCATCAAATGGATTGGTACTAGAAGACTGTGTTTTCCCAGATAAGATTTTTCGGCGTTCAAAAACAGCTCCAAAGCCATGCTAGAAGCCAAGATTCATGTCTTCCGCAGTGGGCACTTCATTGAATCGGTCGGCCTGCATATTTGCATAACATCGTTAATTAACATTTTGTAGTGCAATAAAAAGAAAAATAATTTGCAATTTATTATTTGTATGCATTATTGGTTTTTCAAAACTTACAAATCGTGCTGCCAATTTCGAATAACCACCAGGTTCAAGCTTGTGCTGACCTATTTTTTCCTGTCTTGCCTTTGTGGCCTTTGAAGTGTCTGACAACCTATTAAAGTGTTGAAATATGTTAGATGTTCCAAATCTGATATAGAAATCAATAATAATAAGGTTTAGAATTACATTGCAGAAAGTATTGCATACCTCCCTGTTCCTGGTGGTATATTTCCTTCTTTTCTCTAAGCCCTCTCCTTTCCATCGTCCACTAGAGCTTTCCACTCCATTGCTAGAATCATTGGAGGGCGCTCATACCTAGGGTTTTTTTTCCAGATGGGTCCTATATTGGTCTCGTACAACCTTCATATGTTGTCCAGCCTTTTTTAGGACCTTAGCTTGATTGAAGGTCTTATCGCCGAACAGGCCAACCAATCGATTAGTGAGGTCATCTTTTAAATTTTTGGTTGTTTATTCCACCTTGTTCGGATGGTGGGCCCAAATATATCCAAGGACGAGTCATTCACTTGTTTATAAAAAACATCATTTCCTGCAAAACGATCATGCCATGATCATACTTATTTGAAAAAAAATGTTTTATCGGTATATTACAATGAAATTATAAACACTAACTTGATCAACGTATATTAATTACCTAGGATCTTCTCGAACTTTATTGGGACGAGATTTTCCTCCACCAAAAATGTTGCCTCCATTGTTCCCGTGCTATTGACACAGGAAGATCCTAGAAATGAAGCTAGGGTGATATCAAAATTACTAAGAGTCTCGGTGTCGACCCCTTCTTCTGGACGATCTGGCGTGCATCGGTCACTAGTGGCCGGTACACTCACAGCTGGGGTCCGTGGTGTTTGGGAACGTGTTGTCGACTGTTCAGTCGACAATAATGGCAAAGGATTTGGTGCACATGGAGTCGTTTTCCCATGATGTGACCTCTCTCCATGAGCCTCGCTAGGGCCAACACTGCCTTGACCACTATTGTGTGCTCCCTCATATTTCTGTAAATAAAAACCACATTTTATACATTCAGTACTATCATATAAAAGAGAAAATTATAAAGTTATAAATGAATTATTTTATGGTTCAATATTCCTTAACTTACTTGCAAGGTTTCAGATCTCTGTCCAAACAATTCAATCCTTGCTCTAATCTCGCTTGTCTGCGGAACCCTGATTAGCAGAGAAACGATTTCTGCACTATATTTATTCAACATTTTTTCTATCATTTTAAACGGGTCTGTGGCTTCACCAATTTTTTCGGTATTGTTAACTGGCATCTCAGCCACTTCAAGAGCTATTGAATATTCTTGCGATGTTATTTCATACAACGATTCACTGGGCTACAACAAAACTATATAAGACACTACTGAGTTCTATCATGATAGATTCCTAAAATTATATTAATAAAACATATATATCATGATAGATTCCTAAAATTACAACTAGGTTTACCTAATGCCTGGACGATGGTGTCGTCTGATCCACAGCTGTGGACTTTCCCCAATCATCGGGTCCCTGCAAAAAAGGAGTAGAAAACATTATCATAACGAAACCTGTATACAGACGAAAAATACATAACAAAATAAACATTATGTTACGTATTATATTGGTACAATTCCAATGAATTGTACCTGCAACCTAGAGGATCATGATCCACTCATCGGATCAATGGTCATAACTAACTTTCCCCGATCTGCTAATATTTGGGAGCTACCCCTTACAGAACCCTAAATAAAAAACATAGTGAAAGTCACCTAAACAAATCCAAAACTATTCATGAAAATACATATAAAAAAACTATTATTCATATAATTATAGTTTTACTATTACAAAGATGTATACATGTTGCCTCGAGGTAGGTATGGTATGGTCTACTGTGACCCTTACAGAACTGGCCTACATAAAAAACATAGAGAAAATTACCTAAATGAAACCAAAATATTCAACAAAACATTAATATAATGAGAAAACATTGTGACATATTTAAATTGTACAATTAAAATCAGGTTTACCTGTTGCCCCGAGGCTGTTGTCGTCTATCGATGAACATTTGGGTGGCTTTCCCGATCAACATTCTGCATAAAAAATAGATAACATTATATAAACCAAACCAATATACTAATAATGAAAAAATAGCAAAAAAAACTCATTTTTTTAATTATATTTTTACTATTACAAAGATGTATACCTGCACCCTCGAGGAAGATGTACTCCTCTGACCATCTGCTGGCTTGGATTTTTTCTGATCACTAGCCTACGAAGTAAATATGGAAAATTTAAACGAAATAAACTAACGAAAAATACTTAAGATGTTAAATTCATTAATAAAAGGTTGGATAAATTGTTATATGTACCACTCCCATAGTAACCCTGTTTGTATCTACTCGATTCAAATTGTAATTAATAAGCAACTCTTCCCTAGCAGATATTGATTTAATGGAACATACAAAAACCCGATTTCCTTCACGCCCCTCAAATTCTCAGTTTGGTTTCTTATTTGTAGACCCTGGATGTGTACTGTTTATAAACCCCGCAATATTACCTATGGCTTTTGGCCTTCCGTCCATGTACAACCTTGCTCCTTTATTTTGATCTTTGTCTTTTAATTGTAAATAGTTTGCTGACAATCCATATCTACGCATACTTTTTGTATATCGGACCAGGTGCATCCAATCGTTGTATTTGTAACAAGGTCCAACATACTCCATCAATTATGTACATGTTTCGTAAGGGACCTTTATGCCATCCATGCAAAACAACCTGAAACCATGTATTGACGACGGTGCAATTCGATATATACTCTCGTCCACACAAAAATCTGTGTTCGGTTGAGGAAGATCCTTAGGTACCCATTGTTTCACTAAATATATGTACCTCAAGGGCACCTTGTCATCGCCTATTGTCTCATCATCATAGGAACATGACCCCCCTTGAGCGCGATAATATTCCATGTGTTTATGGAATTGTCTTCTGGTCTTTTGACATCGAGTCGATAAAACTCTTGTAGACCTACTAGATGTCTCACTTTCCTCTAGCATTCCTAAAATCCCCTCGCTCGAGGAAGACAGATCTGACAAATACTTGTTTGGTTCTACCTGCACCATGGGAAAAAAGTTTAGATAGGACTGGAAGGCATAGCGCTTCTTAAAAGGTGACGTGTAGTGCCTTTAATAAGGTGACTTGTACCGCATTCCTTTTCTCAAAATGTAGGCATTCAAGTGCTGAGGAAGAGGATCACTTTATCTTTCTTAGGAGTAGAAATTCATACAATTATGAGTTGTCTTTTATTTCTCCTTTGGGTCTTGAGTCCCATATCACACCATCTAACTATCAGCTTTGTCGTCATGGCCCTAAAGTCTCTCTCATCCCATCAGTTTGGGTTCATCACCTCGGTAATTGAAGTACACTCTCATTTAATAAGATATTTATATTTAGCAATAATAATATAAAATAAAAATAACCTACCATTATGGAAAAATTCTAAAAGTTAATATGACTTTCAAAAGTAAGATCTTTTAGGTGGTTAATAAATGTTCACAAATATTCAAAAACAATATTTTATATAATGTTGTGGAACTTGTATAATCTTATTCAAAATCTAAAATGAAATATTCTTAAGGAAAATGATGAACTCATTGAATATTGGAAAGACATGGGTAGTTTTGTAATCAAGCATGGTCTTCTTAGATGACTGAAAGTAATTGAATCAAACAACAACGGAACCGTAAACATGTAAGTTGTTTTGAAAAATGGTAGCTTTCAGTCCTACTCCCAACTAATGCTAATTTTGGACAATTACTTGTAATCTTGACTTAGGGTATTTATTGCATAACATAGATTTCAATCATATTGACACAGAGAAAAGTAGGGATTTCTTTATATTATCATGACATAGTTACAAAGACTTTATTTTCAATCTTTATGACAATTTGAATGGACAGGACCCACTCATAGCCAAATACTTTTGGGATATTTACAAATCATCGGAGTATAAGGGACGATGTATTTCTCGAAATACGTTGGATTCAGTGCTCCATGCCTTTTAATAAATAGACCTCGGGACCACGCATCTACTATGATGCATGTGGGCGTCTATGCCGGTTTTGACAAGCCACTGTTCTTTGTATTTAATGTAGTACTCAAGGATTTGATCCTCAGTACTCTTTGTCTGCAAAATATCTTTGACTTGTTCGAGAGATTCTCCAACATCCCATTTTAGATTATAAATAACAGCTGGTTCTAATGCTCTCAGGTTGATGTTGAATGACTGCCACCAGTCTCTCATCCAATCAGGGACGACATATAATGTAGCTAGATCCTCTTGGATATCATGTGTACTTTGAAGTCCAAAACTTAGCATGGTATAATATGTTCTATCTCTATTTTCTTTTCTCAAGAATTGCCACCATAATTTTTTATATTTTTCATAAGTGTGTGTAGTACTTGGAAACCAGAGACTAGCATCTTGATGTGGCCATGCTTTCAAAGAACGTATCTGGTTAATACAATAGTATTGATGGTCTAGTTGTAGCCTTGGATGATGTGTAGAGACCTCTGTTGTGATTAAGTTAAGATCATGGTAGAGGTGTGTTAACCAATTGCTTGCATCAACTGCTTTTCCTAGGGAGTTGTTGTAAATCATCTATGGTACAATAATGGATCCCATAGGCATTTTTATGAGTTCTGGCACTAGTCTAATAAAAGCATCAGATCCATGTAAGTTAGCATATAATACTTCAGTATGTCTCAACTCCCACCTAGGTTTCCATGTTTGCATATAATCCAACCAACTCATATTATCATTAATTTTATAGATCTGATGTTTTCCTTCGGTCCAAGCATAGATTTCCATGTTTACTTGTGGGTTATGGGTCCACTGGATTCCACTTTGACCTTCTACGCTCGATTTCCTCGGGCTCGCTTGTGAAAAATTAACATCATACTTCTGTGTCAAATATTCTCTTGTTAAAAAGTTAGGAATTCTTTTTGCTTTCCTAGAAATGTGCTCATGAACAGTACAGTTATAACATCAAAACAATGCTTGCCATCTTGCTAACTTTCCTTTTGTTGTTGCAATTTTTAGTGTATCGTTTAGCACAAATGAAAGACTAGAGCAATATGTTTTATGATAAAGTCACGGTTCAACAAATGAATATGGAACTTCTCTATGCATCTGAGTGCTACAAGGATTTCTTTATCGATAGTGGCATCGTTCTGCTCAGTTTTATACCAAGTTCCTGATGCAAAATGGACTATTTCCTCTTCTTTAGGTTTTCTTACCTTTTTTAGAACTCGTCCCCATCCTACGTATGAAGCTTTTGTTTCTATAATGTTGGGAAGGTTATAATCGATGACATGCAATATGGGTAACATTTTTACCTTGTTCTTATATTCAAGACAGTTGTTTTTCAAAGTGTTCACGTTCTCATATGTGCACCAATTCCTCTTGTAACAAAAGGATGATCTAACCTAAGAAAGGAACCTTGTGATGACTTATTGTAAAATAGTGTATGCTACCCCATGTGTTTCCCATTAATCATATACCTTCTTAGTCCCATGTGCCTATCATGTTGTAACATCTAAAACTGTTAAGTTTAGTGGAAAACTCTACAAATCCATTCTCCACCTCGCAAGGATGGATTTGTCCTAATATATCCTATTAAATGATGGAATTTTGATGGTTTTCATTAATTCACTCATCACTATAGTACTTGGTAATTGAAGGTGTATAATTATTTTCACACCTAGTCCCCAGAATATCTCATATGTTGTTGAATACATATTTGTTGTTGTCCCGTAGTCAAGACACTTATTCTCCAAGATAATTTTCCTCACAAGTTCAAACGAGGAGTTCCACCACTCTTAAAATTCTTTACCAACAAATATAATTTGATTACCAACAATTTTGTCTGACAGGACAAGTCTTAACTGCTTAATTCAAATTATTTACCACATATTTGATTACCAACAATTTGATTACTTAAGTCTTATAAACAACACATATTTGATTACCTAGGTGTAGACGTTTCCTGTAATATACTCAGAAGAGTTACTTTCAGAAATGATTGTGCCTCTTAGAGGCCAGTCAACTCTAGGAACCAAGTGACCCTATTATAGGGTTAGTACAAACCAGAGAGAGAGATGACTGGGCTATGGTATGGTCAATCAAAGAAAGTCAATGACAGTAAAAAGGATCATTACAATCACAATAAATATGAGTTGACAGCCAGCAGACTGAGGCGAAAGAGACTCACGACCTCCAGTAAGGTACAAGGACCAACCAAAGGGTACAAAAACCAACCAGTAAGGTACAAGTAAAAAAGAAAAGAGTGGGTATAAATTAGACTCATAACCCTTGGGACTAAGGGGGTGTACTACCTCAAATGTGGACAAACTACCATAGTTATACCCACAAGACCAAAAAAATAAAAGGCGGTACAAATCAAAAGATAACTCAAGATTAGTAAAAGACCCAAAAGGTGAGAGGCAAGGTAACACAAAAAAATGAAAGGACCAAAATTAAAGGACAAGTTACCACAAGACCAATAAACAACAGGGTGTAAGGACCAAAAGTAAATCAACCATTATGGGGAAGGTACAAATAAGGTCAAATATATATTGTAATAGCTCCTTGTAACTACCTTTTATTTGACATGCGAAAGAGATGGAAGGTCAAATAATGTCAAATATATGCAATATCTCCTTGTAACTACCTCTTATATGCAATAGCTCCTTGTAACTACCTCTTGTAACTCAAATAGGACCACCAAAAGGTATGATAGCAAGCGATATTCCAAACTAAGGTCTGGAGGGTGGTACGAAGTGGGTATAAAGACTCATAACAACTTGGACAAAGGGGGTGTACCTAAAATGTGGACAAACTACCATAGTACCCACAAGAGCAAAAACATAAAAGGTGGTACAAATCAAAAGATAACCCAAGATGAGTAAAAGACCCAAAAGGTAAAAGGTAAGGTACCACAAAAATATTATCAACAAAATGAAAGGATCATAAGAAAATCAACCAAGGTGGGGTACAACCAATCATCTCTCTCTCAAATGTACCATTGTTCCATATAACCTGAAATTCCATCATCACAGTAAACGGAAAAGTCTACATGGATGATGTGATCACGTGGTCATCTAGACTACTCCTAAGGTAAAGCGTTAGTGGCTCCATCAAGGGTTGTTTAGTCCCTTGAGAATACCATCTAAATCAACCATCTCGAAGACCTAGGAGAAGAGGACATCACACAGCATCAGATAATTGGTAACTGACCGTGTAAGAACTCAAAAACCCTAAAGCAACCGAGCGTGCAGCAGGGGAGCTAGGAAACGACAATGCTCGCAGGCCAAACAAGCAAGCTCAAAAATTGTACTGGGACCGGTGTCAGAGTAAGCGAGCTGAAACAAAAGTGGCCAGAATGCCAACAAGTAGCACTAAAAAGAAAAAGACCCTCTAAAAAGGTGAAATAGCAAGCAAACTTCCTAACTAGGAGTTGGATACCTCGACAAATCGTATCCTTCGCAAGGTGATGAAATCCAAATCGAACAATACAAAATGAGAGACCAATAATGAAAGGATATCCCTCTAGTGAAAGGGATCCTAGGTAAAAGAGCCCTAGAAGAAATTCACTAAGCTACCTCGTTCATGACACGTCTGAAAAGGTTTTCGGCACTTCTGTCTTATCGCCCCTGTTTCACCATCACAGTAGAGTACAAGGAAGACATTGGATCGATATGACTTAGGTGCTAAGTGGAGTGCGGCATTCCACAAAGTCCATCCAGAATCAATCCTCGCGGCTTAACCCCCCGAAAAAATGGGAGGCCCCTCCACAAACTGGTCGATGACCGTGTCAATAAATACTAGAGGATTTTAGTACCCTAGAGAACAACAACTATGTCTCAGATGAAAATGACAAGGGGGAATTATTTGGATGCCTATCCCCGGTGTCCTATGTAAGTACCAAATAATTTTTATCCTCAAGCGAGGTTAAAGTGTGTTGAGTTAGAGAGTTAAATTTTAATGGTTGTATTACTTAGTCGGGTGATGGAAGTGAAACTCATGGTGTGATGACTGACTCAAACCATGCAAATGTATATGAATCAAATAAGCCTATCCTTTCAATGAATGCTAGCTAAAGTAAGGAGAGAGTTATTTCAAACTATAAATACTCTTTCAAATTAAATGAATCCAACAATAACTTTCTTCTACTTCTAATGAGTAAAATGCATGACAATATTTAAACCTTAGCAAGCATAAGCATGACATTGTGATATTGTGCATAGTCACCAAAAGATGAAAACCTCAAGAAATGCAGGCATTTAGTGTAGAGTCTACGTAGTTGTATCAATTGAGTTTTTTAGTCTACATGTTGAGTCAATAAGTGTCATCATGATAGAAGTTCATGATCAAAATTTAGAAATGACAGAGTTTTGTCCTCCTATTATTTTCAATGTATTTGTTTGTGGTCCTCTCATCCTTCAGATATCCCATGTATGGATAATCCCATCTAATAGACAATTTGAAAGGCAAAGGAAGAATCTATATCTCAAGATTAATGTTGAGGTTTCTTTAGATATTGGCATCCTAGTGACATCACTACAATGGGAATTTTGCATATTATTAGAGAATGAAAAAGGATATCACCAGTTTGTCAAGTCAGCAAGGAAATCACCGGTTTGTCAAATAAATTGACCTCCTGTCACCTTTAATTTTCATTTACTGGATTGATGATTCAATGGGTTTCCTATCTAGATTGAATGATTCATGGTATAGACAATGATTGGCATGCAAAAGCAAAGATATTTAATCCAATAAATAGTTTAAGGTATGCTTGATAATAATCTCCATAAATAGTTTAAGGTATGATTGATAATAATTTCCATGGCATCAAAGTGATATTTAATCACAAGATAATTTTTGTGACTTGCATGATTACAATTACTAGTTATAAGGATTAAATGATCTAAGATTTCTCTAGCCTCAAGAAGGATTGATTATGTTTGTGCTTTAATTTCTACATTTGATTCTATTTCTCTTCATTCATTGAATTATGGTCTAGATACCAAAACAGAGCATTGTTGTAGAAATGTTCATATTTTAAGAAGTTGAGCACATAACTACAACCGAAGTTACAACACTTGTGGATATACTAAGTATAATTTGTCTTTTGATTTTAGAGTAGATATGATATGGTCCTACACATGTAGTGCTTTCATTCCACATGTCTACGAATCCCAACTGATAATTGAAATGTAACATGAATTCAATCATATAGTTTGATTGAAACTAGTGTTGCTCCTTTGTTGTTCAAGGCTATGGATATATTTTAAATCATGAAATGCAATACCTCCTATTCCACCAGCTACATCGGGATGTTCTATTCCCAGAAGTAGACCCAATTTCGAGAGACATCTATCATTCCAAATTTGATGAAGACCAATACTCATTATAACATTAATGATGTCATATTTTGAGGAAACACTACTGAAAACATCACCAACAATTATGCTCTTCTCCTGTTTAGGAAATTCTTTAAAACATAAGCTAGTGGATGTCATTCTTTAATCTAGTGGTTCACCAAACGATTCACCTAGATCTTAATTCTATTGTCCCCAAGATGCTTTTGGAGGTCCCCTGTTTGGCATAACCATACTCCATATCTCCATATTGTGAAAATATCATTGTCTTGGACTATCTATGCTGCTGAGTTTAAGACTTATTTAAGGTTTCCATGAATCCCCTTGGTCAGTTTTCATTTATGCTACAGGATACTGGTGACTCAAAAGTAAAATATTTCACCAAAATATGCCTGGAGCTGTATCAACTCTGGGTACAGACAACAATCAATTGGGAAACATACCCTAAATAAATTTGTCCCTAAAAATGGATCTGGGATGGGTATGTAGAATGAATACATTTTTTCGTCAACCTTGTAATTTTGTGAAGTATGATGCCTTTTGGTATTAGAAACCATTGCTATAAATTCTAATGCAAAAGGAAGGAAACAAATACCACTAAGCTGTAAACAAGAAGACAAGCAATACTGGACGACTATTTTTAGTTCTACTTTAATAGAAAATATGTTCTAACTTTCTTTACAATAGTTAAAAAATTAATCATGTTAAACATGGTTGGGATCATCAATCACTATCACAATATCCTGTAAACCTTGAAGTTCCAAAAAGGTGCCCTATGTTTTATTCCAAAAGTGCCTAGTGTGATTTGCCTCTACAATTTTTCCTCTTGAAAACAAAATTCTGTCCAATAACTAACTCAGCAAGTATTTGAAGGCATATTTGCAAATTGAAAGTTTTCTATAAGCAAGGCCTCCATCTTAAGGCTGAAGAAGCTTGGTTTGTAGAAATTATGGACTGGATTTGTTTTGGACTAAGCTCAAAGTTTGATTGTCTACATTCCCAGTTTCCACTGATGCTTCTAAATTTTTTGGAATCACAACAGGGTCCTTTGTGTGATATTCTTGTTTTTTCGTAAATTTTACATCATCATTGATCAAAGAGTAGTTTCCTTCAGCATTGGTCTACTGGACATCTTGAAATCCAAATCTTAGTAACTGATAAAAATCTATTGATATTTCACATGAAATTGCAGACAGAATCTAAGCACATGTGTGCAGAGATGAATGAAGGATTCAGGAACAGGAACCCACGAGTTTTGGTAGCTATCCATAGGGTTTTGCGCAGAGAAATCATGACCAAGAATGGACAGTTTTTGTGTGCGTAGGAGGAAGTTCGATGGTGCAGGATTAGTAGACTAATAGAAGCCTGCAGAGTGTTTGGATAACTTGGCACACTAAGATAGATGCTCGAGTCTGGACAGGCCTTAGTCTTGGGCCTGTCATCACCTGCCAATCTAGAGGCAAGGGCACGTGGCACTCCAGATTCCAAATTGAATAAATCAATAAATGAAAAAGATAAAAAAATTCTAATGTATGCAATTCACAACTCATGCATAGAGTTTTCAACATCTTTTCTTTTGCTATGGATACGCATTACCCAGGATAAAAATACCATTCAATATATAAAATTTAGGGAATACCATTAATTTCCCTGCCTGTCCTGTCACTTTCTCTCCGATTGAGTGCGTTGAATATCCTATGAATTCCCAACTACAATCGCTTCTTCTAGCTGGTGGTGGGGTCGTGATGAACACAATAGTTTGGCAGGTTTCGCAAGGGTCTAGCAGGGTTTGGCAGCCGACGAGGTCGTCAACGCAGGGTTTGGCCACGAGCAGGACGAGACAAGGCCTCTAGTGGGAAGCTTGAATTAGCTACGTCGAGCAGGATGAGAGGAGGGGAAGCTCAGGACCAAATCAATTAGGTGCGAGAGCGACTGACATATGTCTGACGAGAGCAGGAATGGAATGGGATATTGGTTTAATTTATATTTTTGTTTATTTTGTTTGTATTTTTGTTTATTTTGTATTTTTTTTTAATATTTTTTTTACAACAACATGCTTCCCAAGAGGTTCATTTAGTAAACCTAATGTACATTACCATATAAACTCCAAATCCTTAAATGCGTGTCTGCATTACATATTACTTTTGTACACTTTAGTGAAATTTAAATCTCACTTACATTCCCTTAATAGTTTAATGCTTAAACTTAGTCTTGTTAAAAAAGTATGATGAGATTAAGGAATAAGAGGCCCCATAACATACACCCCTAAATTTAAATGCTTCAATGCACAACATATCTACTTTTATACACTTAACTTAAACCACCTTTGAAATCTCACTTTCATTCATTTAATATTTTTGTCCATAATTATCATGGCATGGGAAGAACCACTCGAGTCACATGAATTCATTCATTCCACAAGATGGGCCACTATGCGTGTCGATGTCCTAGGAAGAAGGAAAAGAACAAGCAACAAAAGTAGTTGGCAAGGATGGAAAAGCATTCAGAGTGGATGATTTAGCACCCAAGCTAGAGACAACCTTCTCCATGGTATCATGTCTTTCCACTAACACCATCTCTTGTGTAGGGTGGTATATGCCGGACAGTG
The DNA here is from genome assembly GCA_027924585.1 of Larix kaempferi. Taxonomy (NCBI): domain Eukaryota; kingdom Viridiplantae; phylum Streptophyta; class Pinopsida; order Pinales; family Pinaceae; genus Larix; species Larix kaempferi. Next base: position 4,702,028 of record BSBM01000141.1, read on the forward strand.
GATCATCCAAACATGTGACATTCAATAAGAAGGATTTTAGACTTAAAGAGAAAGAAGCTGGCATACAAGTAGAGTTACGCGATGATGCCACATATCTAGTTACCAATATGGAATTTGGCTCTTTCCACATGCCATCATGTGTTGTTCTTGAGTTGAACGATGTTTTGTATGTTCTTGGTTTAACTAATAATCTTGTTTTAGATTAAGATATGATACCTCTTAAGTGTGTGGAGTTTGATTAGAAGTAATTCGTCATAACAAAGTGTAGCACTATTGGAACATTTGGAACACGAGATTTGGTTGCTTGCACTGTGGAGCACTTCCACCCTCGAAGGAAATAATGCAGGGATTTCTAAACTTTGTGATCTATAAGCTAGGTATGTGTAAGGGTTGTGCACTTGGAAAGCATACAAAGATTGTTTTTCCAAGTAGTGTGCATAGATCAAGATAGTAATTTATTGATACGATTCATGAAAATGTATGTTTACCTATGTCATCAACTTCTTTAACTGGTAATATTTATTATGTTTCATTTATTAATGATTCCTCTCCCTTTGGTATTCGATTTCACTCCCTCTCCCTCCTACCTCAAGCATCACTTAACACTATGTCACCCTCCATAAAGACCTATATATACTTTATGAAGACCAATGATGAAGTATTCAATAAGTTTCATGAGTTTAAGGCTCTTGTGGTTACATGCAATTAATAGTTTTATGCCTAGTGCCAAGATTATTGTATATGTTTGATGGACATTTTATGCTTACTCCTATTCTTATTGCAAATATTAGATAACATTTTTAAAATCTCACTTATATTCACTCGCTAGCTTTTGTTTCATTACTCTTTATTTTTTTTTATTTTAATACAGTATCTTCGGTTGGAGCCATTTAGTTTTTTTAAGGTCATCTTGAAACCGAATAGTACTAATTTCTTCACAATTCAAATGTTACATAAACCCTAGGAGGTTCCTTCAGTACAACATGTGTAGTCACTAGTGTGAGTTCTTAATCAACATGATATTATGTCTAATCTCAATTCAAAATCTGTGTCAATACTTTTTTTAATATGACCATGGATGATGGTGATGGGTTTATATGTACTTCATTCTTAAACGTTATAGAGCAACATCAACCGGCCATGCTAACACAACAATGCCACTTTTTACTCTTTTGTGGCTTAGCAAGATTATGCCCAATTTTTATTTTCGTGTGGAACACCTAGCAATACCAAGTGGCTAAGAACATGGTCCCGTTGAAACATCCCATTTCAACCATAAATTGATCATAAGGAAAGGTGAAGAACTATGTAACTATGTAACACGATGATGATGACGATGATTCATTATGATGATGATGATGATGATGATGATGATGATTATGCTGACGATGAGGATGATGAAGATGGTGATGATGATGATGAAGATGGTGATGATGATGATAATGAAGATGATGATGATGATGATGATGAGGATGATAAAGATGATGATGACGACGATGATGATGATGAAGATGATGATGATCATCATCATGTTGATGATAGTGGTGGTGATGCCGATGACAACGCCAATGATGATGATGATGACTCTGATGATGATGATGGTGATGATGAAGATGATGAAGATGAAGATGATGATGATGGTGATGATGATGATGATGATGGTGATGATGATGATGATGATTAAGATGACGATGCCGATGATGATGGTGATGATGATGATGATGATGATGAAGATGCCAATGCCGATGATGATGATGATGATGATGATGATGATGATGAAGATGATGATGGGGATGATGATGATGATGATGATGAAGATGATGATGATGAAGATGATGATCATGATGGTGATGATGATGATGACAATGAAGATGACGATGCCGATGATGATGGTGATGATGATAATGACGATGAAGATGACGATGATGATGATGATGATGATGATGATGATGATGATGATGATGATGATGATGTCAAGGTATTAAATGCAAGCTAAAGGGGAAATTATTAGTATTGATCATGATGCTTCATAGTAATCCAATATTTCTCTGTATTTTTCATCATTGATATGAGAATAAAATAACAAGGAACAAGCTTATGTGAGAAAGTGTGAACCGCTTGAAACAAGAGTGATAAGGTTTAAACAAGTCATGATTGAAAAAATGAACAAAAAAAACTCAATTTGACCAAGTAGGTTCCTAAAAGAGCATGCTTTAATGGATTAGGGACATTTGGGGTACCCAAGGGAGGATACTCAACTAACGAAGACCCCATTTTTTGCACAAGGTCCAAATGAGATCCTAATTCAGGTTTGAAGTTTTGGTGTCTCTTTGCGGCGCACATGGAGATGTTATGTTATATACCCTCCAACAACTAGAGTCGGCATAGGCCCATGAGATTAGAGCCCGACCATTTCACATACATTTGTTAAATGGTGATGAATCTGACGACAAAAATAAAGATCACAAAAATAAATGCAATATAGTTCATGTGTATTTTGAAGTAACACAACTTTCCAAAACTAATGCAACCCTTTAAAAACATGATTCTACATTAAAAATCATTTTTTAACTATATATATTTTTATTTAATTTTTACTCCATGTAGTTTAAAAAAAAATATTAACACCTTTATTCATATTTTATTTTTAAACTAGAGCTTTAGGATTTTGTATTAAGTCTTCATGTTCTTATAACACTAACGCTTCAACATTTGACTTTGTACTAAGTCTTCATGTTCTAATTATAACACTAACGCTTCAACATTTGACTCCTCTGCCACATCTGAATGATCATCATCCACGTTTTGTTGTAGCTTGATGTCACATTACTGTCCACACCAGCGACACATTACTTCCAAGTCACCATCCACCTCAACGCCACGTCAATGCCACATTTTCCAAAAGGATTGGGGGCCTGACAGGTCGTCCCGGGCTCCGGGTTGGTGAGCTTCTCGTGGAGTCCAAACACCCAGAGCCCCCACCAAGAATCATTTTCACTGGGTGTCGAAATGAACTACCTAGACTTGGCCTTATAAACACCAAGATACACAAATTCATGGTCAACGTGGGATATATCCCAACACCAAATGGAACAGCAACCGTCGATCATCGTGATCGGACGGTCCCTGAGTCTCCGCTTGTAATTTTTAGGTTTTATCCATTGAGATTTAGCTTCAAGTGATTTATTTCACCTCGAGCATGAACTCTCCAATTTCTCTCACACCTATGAATGTTGGACAACCTTCCTAGGTAACCACGATCCAGTGAGCGACTGCTTCTTACAACAATGCTTGGACAACAGACTTAGTCTACGGCCTTACCTCAATGTTTCTTTCCTCCGCGAAAGATACCTCTGTATTACGATCTTATAATCTAGGTATGCTTCCCAAGACACATCTGGATTTTGAGACAAGGGAGCAAAACATTGTATTACAATACTCTTCCTCAATCAAATCCATCCTTCATCATAGTTGAACTACTCCAATCCTAACAAATTCAATAATTTTAAGCATAGTTAAACTTCCAATCTTCCATGATGTTTATGCCATTATTTTCTTTCTGTTGCTCAGAGTTTAATCTGCTTTCCACTAGACTATGTTGATGTCAAATTCTTGTAAGCAACCTACTATAGGTGGATTATCGTTGTCTCATCATGTCCCAAGCTAATGTGGGTTTTTGGATGGGAAAGATGATTATCGATCTGGACACTAGCACCATCCCAAAATGTGGCACTTCACATCATTTCTGACAAATAATTTGTTTCCCCATTTATAGTCCAGTGACAACCTATTGGTTCTATCAAACAATAATAAAATGAATTTAGCAGTCACTCGGTGATCCATGATATCTGTTGGAAAATTTTGTAAACCAATTAAGTGATCTAGTGGAACTAAATGTTGGAATGTGTGTTGTTCTTGGTTGTATTTCTCTTTGCAGTAAACAATATGCATTGCAAGAGTGCATGGATTTAATATTCACATTGGTTTCATTGCATATTTTGCATATTCTTCCATCCCAAGGGTTTTTGGGTGTAGTCAATAGACCACTCTTGCAATGACTTGTTTCATCCTATGTCTCTTCAAGGGACTTTTTTTGGCTAGTCCAATCATCTTTTGACTTGGAAAAGTTGTTACCCTCATTTACTCATTGGCTTAAATGCTGGTGCAACTACTACATGGATTCCAAGTGTTTAATACCAAAATTTTTATGAACAAATTAATACAAGTATGGGTTATTGTATGCTTCTTGCAGTGAGAGTTACCTTACTGAACCAAATACAGGAGCACCTCTATATTTGCACCATATAAGAAAAAAATGGGCTTGATCCCTATAGGATTTGTTAAATGGCCTGGTGGACTAAATATGGTAACTCTATATATGAAACCCTTGTACAACATTTCACTTTTGTTGTCTCAAACCCTCATGTTATGTTCTAGGTCAAATGAGCTATGGTATTAGTTTTCAAACTCTAGAAATATGTAGACATACTGAATCATGCTAGGAATCCTAGACTTGCCTTGCATTGGCCTAGGTTCCTTGCTTCATTTCCTAACCCTACCTAGTAGATTTCATAGTGGATACTGATATAGGGCTATAGTTTATGTTAAAATAGCAGAGCTTTCGTGCACTAATGTTCAATTGTACTCTTGAACAACTCTCTCTGCTATACACCTTGTGTTGTATTGCCTTATAATACTAGTGCATTTCAATGATAATTATAGTTTGATGAATATGCATCACTTAAACAAAGGGAAAAAAAACTTGTACAGTAGTTGATGTACTTTGAAACAAAGCATGTGGTTTTGCTTGAGATTAATGGCAATTCCTGACTAGATATGATTTCATTCAAACTTTGCTACATGAAAATCAGAAATCAAATCACCACAACAATAAATTGGGCAAGTACAAGTACAATAATATAGTCAGCAATAGTAAAAATATAACAACATTTAACACAATGAACTTCAAGGGTGAACATCCAGCTAACAATAGTTATAATTTTGCATCAAGAACCAAACTATCGTAGAATCATACATTACTATGCAATAGGATAAGGAAACCTACCTTAAGAATTGTATGGAGGATAATTCTCAGACATCCTAACAAACTTTCTTCATTGAATTGCTTTGATGCAAAGCATTTGTAGTGTTGGATTTTGTAGTAGTACTTCAAGTCTTTCCTGTGTAACATCTTTAGAGGGAAAATCCTTCCAGTGAATGAATTATAAAATACTTTGACATTACACTATTCCTCAATTTCAACATTCGATTATTAATTCCTATGTTTCACCAAGTTTCCTATATCTAGGGATATGCACCTAATACATTGTAGGTTCATAGACCTATTAAGTTTCCCACGATTGGGTCCTAGACCTACACATTGTAGGTTCATAAGCCTATAATATTACTTATAATAAGGACATGGAGATTCATGAAAGTATGTTATAGTATTTCAATTCATTTTATAGTCTTCAAAATAATTATTTAAAGTTTGCCCTAACCCCTATAATTAAAATTTAACCTCTATGTTGAGTTTCTTTTGCAAAATCTTCATTGGAGACATTCCTGCAGGGCAATTACTAAACTGTATACACTAAGGCACTGTTGGAATCCGAAATCATGGAAGTCCGTGGTGACTTCATTGAAGCTATTGGCAAATCTGTTCTATTGATGACTGAAGACCACTAAGGATCTGTTTGTTGCATGATAACCCTTGTCAAATTCATGATGAGAGTTGAAGATAGGGGAAGGCCACGGATTTTAAACTTGGAAGCCACGTATTTTTAAGAGTTGTTATGATTTGAAATTTTGTTTAGTTCCAAGAAACCAGTCGGTGATTAATTACAGGAAGTATGGGTAAGAGTGGCAAGATAGTTCGGTTTGAACCAACAGACACAAGCTGGGTCACAAGTTTCCCTGAGTGTGCAGAATTATTCGGAATAACTGGGTGGTTTAATTTCTTTGAGCGAATTTGAGGCTTCAATGTTGATGTTACCCACACTTTTGCTCAAAATATTACCAATGGCACTGTAAATTTTAATACTCTGAAGTTTGAACTAACATAAGCCCTAATTTTTGAAGCTATCGGTGTGCCCTTGGAGGGAGAGTCATGGTTTAAGAAGATCCCATTTGATTTTGACCCTAGCATGTTTCTGATACCAGGATGTGGATCCCTTGACTGGAGCAAAGGGGTGCATTTAAAGAATTTCAAACCGGAGTGGAAAGAGGTTATTGGAATCATGCAGAGTTATATTACATGTGAAGGCAGGTTTGCATCGGTATTCAAATACCATATTAGGTTTTTGCTACACTTAAATCAATAGTCTAAGATGAATTTACCGTTCTTCCTACTCAAAAGCCTTTAGAAGATGTCGAACATGATCAAAAGTCACGCTGACCATACAAACTAGTCATTATTCTATCATGGCTTGATTAAATTGATTGTTGTGACAGTTTTGCAAAAGGAGAATCGAAGTTGGGATCATTTTTTATTTTGGTCAGGGTTTGTAATCAAGCAAGATGAGCATGAAAAGAAACATATCCCAATAAAAAGTCTAGTTTTGTGAAGAAATTCAAAAGGGATGCAGCTGAAGACATAATACAAGATGATTGCAGAATGATAATGTACGGGGAGAGTTTATAAACCATGATGTTGCAAAACAAAAGAACATGACTGGAGAGAAGCATGAATATACTCTTGGGGATAATACAATGAAAGACCTTGTTGTTATGAACAAAGAAAATGTTGCTAGTTCAAAGGAGGAAATGCATAGTTGCGTTTTCAAAGAAGGGAGCTCAACCATAATTTCTTCTAGTATAAATACCAAGGAGAAGATATCATATATCCTAGATTTTGATGCTGATGTAAAATCTTTGGCAGAGCTTGAAAATCCTAAATGGCGACGTAAGACTAGAGCCACAAATAAACTTAGATTGAGTATGAGGAGAATTTTAAACCCTAAGCTAGAGAAGGAGAGGATCACCATAATTCAGGATTCTTCAAGTGAAGAAGATATAGAAAGCAAAGCAGAATTGAAGATACAACAAGTTCAGACAAGCATAGAAGAGAATCATGCAATGATACTAGAACCAGTTCAAGAATGTCATGAAGTTACAGAGGAGGTAATTATACCTAACATGGAACAAGAAATAAGTTGGAAGGTTTCATTTTTAGAAGTAGCAATGAGGAATAGGCAGGAAGAAGAATTGATTTTCAAGAAGTTGGATATCCCATTGCGTTCAGATCAAGATTCAACATTGCATAGAGATATTCAAATGGACTCAGAGATTGAAAATTTGAAGAAATCCTCACAGCAGAAAAGAACACAGGTTACATTTCTAACTGAATCAAATGAGAGACTTATGACAACAAACAAAAGGTTAAGGGAAGATCTGGAAGATGTCAATGCTTATTATCAAGAGATGATTGTAGTAGCAAAGGAAGCCTTAAGAAGAAAAGGAGAAACAGAGGTTCAGGCTGAGAAATTAACCAAGCAGAGCCAAGATTTGAGCAAACAGAATAAGATGTTGTCAAACAAGGTACAAAGCATGGAGGCAGAGCAGGCTCGACATGATAAAAAATATCATGCATTAGAAGGAATAGCAATGTTAGTAGAAGCTGCTAAGTAGTTATAAATGCCACCTAGTACACAGCTTCCCAAGTATTTTCACATTTCATTTTGTTGATAGTAGTTTGAAGTTACCTTTTGGTTAATTACTCTAGTTATTCGAAAACTATTTGTATAACTATTAGATGTAACTGTTGAAGACATTCGAGACCTAACCTAAAGAAGTAGTTATCAAACTACCACATTTTTGTAATTATAAAACAAAGGAAACAAATACTAGAAGGGTTGGTATTTTGTTCGAGAAGGGCTACAGGACTGATGCATTGTTGTATACTCAGACTGATGCAATATACTCTTATGTAAGTTCTTTTTGGAGACTGGAACATTGTTTTGAATACATATATATAATCCACTTATTAAATCTCTTTGTTGGTTATGCTTATGGTCTGTCTGACCACCCTATTTGTGATTTCATTTCTTGATTAAGTTATTATTCATGTAAATTCTTACTAATTTGTGGACAACCCAGTTTCTTGTTTTATGATGCTTATGGTTTATCTATATGCTTTATATATTTATGTTTCATTTCTTTAAGATTGCTTTATGATTCAGTGTTTGCATTTGTTTCATGATTAAATTATTCCCTTCTCATGAATAAATCCTTCAAACTAAAATCACACAAAAAACCAATTCATTTTCCTTCAGTTTTTATTGAGATTGTCCTAGCTTGTACCTTCGTAGTCTAGGTACAATTTCTATCACAAACAGGAGGTGCATTTCCTTAGTACTTATAAGATTCTCTATGTTTCGAGAATAATTTAATATTATCTACTAAATAGGGCCAACCATGTCAAGGTGGAAGCTCTTATGGCCCCTCCCCCGCCTCACATCACTCTCAATTCCCCATAACCAGACAAAAATATCTACGTACAAAAAAATTAAATGTGTTTTCTGTCATACTATATAATAAGCAATGTTTTTAATTATAACATACATGAAAATGGAAAAAACACTAAGAAATAGTTAATTTATTATACGTACCGACAAAAAAATTCAATATTTCTATCGCAATATTAAATATTCAAAATATATGGAGTAGATGTTATTACACTTCAATGGACTTCATCATCTTCTCCAACCGAGTCATCATATATGTCATCCGATGATCCAGATTCAACATTGTAAGGATTGGCCATATCATCATTGTCATCGATGTTAGTTACGATCATCATGTCATCATCGATATCATCTTCATGGACATTGTATGATACATCATCTGATTCAAGAAATTCTTTGACATCTTCTTCTGGAACATGATCATCTAACTCATGTTGATCATGATCATCTTCAACGACGTCTTCTTCTTCGAGAACTTCTTCATTACCTTCACCTATGTTATACTTTATTGGCCTTCCCCTTGGATTGTGTCTCACATCAAATGACCAACCCGCTCTACCTGGAACCTCAGAGTAAAATACTTGTTCACATTGGGTTGGAAGAACATAGGGCTCTGTTACTGGCTCAAACAACCTTGTATTTACCATGGTAAATCCATTATCATGTTCAATAATTGTTTTATCGGGATCACGTGGATTCATTTGACACCTGTACCATTTGACAACGAACATAAATACCTTGAAGGAGTTAAAGTCACACTGAAGAATGTCTTCCAAATACCCATAGTATCGATTTTCAGAGAGTTCTGCATGTCTGTCACTTCTAGAAGAGACATTGGTCACCTCAAAGACTACAGATATCCCACAATCCGATGTTTTCTTCGTGTCATCCAACTTTTTGATGCGATATATACAGCCATTGCACCACATAGCCTTATGGTGTTTTACCTACAACAAGCCATACAGGAAAATATTACATAATGATCCAATATTTATGATTAACTAGTGCATGTTTATAATGCCATATAACAGGGGAAAAAATCAGTGTGTACAATGACAATATTTTTTACAGAAAAATAAATAGTGTGGTTGATTAATATGCTTACCTGCTTATCTTTTAATCCTCTTACTAAATCGATTTCCCTTTGTGTTAGATTGGTATCTCCATTGTGATGTTCAGCTTTAACCAATGAAGCCACACCTTCCCATGATATTCCATGACCAGATTGTTCACATCGTTTGATCCATACCTTCATCCAGTCAAGATTGTTTGTGATGTATAAATGAATTGCATCCCACTCTCGACCAACTGTTTTATGACAATAAAATTAAAATTCAATACAAATGTATAGTCCCTTAACATGAAAGTATATTATTACACTCTAAATTGATGCAAAATATTGAATATAAAAATAGAATATGTATGATATATATACATAAAAATCAACAGTCAAATGTGTTATATTACCTTTCACCTTCCTCGATCTACCTTTCCTCTTCGGGTACTCCCCTTCGAAATATTTATTGGAGTTTGGATCACAAATGCGACATAAATTGAGCTTTGATGCTAATATAGGAAGATATTCACTAATGTACAACATGTTTTGGTATACCATATATCCCTCCATCATAGAAACTCAGCATATGCTCGTTGTCTGACCAAACCCTTCATAAATTTCAAGTGCCTCTCAACCATCCACATGGACCTTGAGTGCGCAGGTCCACACAGTTCAATCTCCTCAACTTGGTGTATGAGGTAGTGTTACCGTGCATTGAAAAATGCCGAAGGTAGATGCATCTGCATTTCACACATGAGACGAGGAATTTCTCTCCTCCAATACTTTATGTCTTCTTTATGGAATTCTTTAGATGACAACAATCTACAAGTGACATGACAACCCAATCAAGATATTAAAGGAAAACAAAACATTATATTACGTAACATGAATTAGAGAACGAAAATCAAATATAAGTTCTATGTTGAATTAAACAAATACTCGTAAGCGCATGGAAAAAATCACCACTTACCTCATGTATTTCTCGAGACTATATATTATTTACTTGACATTGTTGTCGAAGTTGTCCAGGATAGAGAGAGGTAGAACATACTGTAACAATAATATACAAATCGTTTCATTTTATCAACAAAGAGTAGACAAACAAAAATACCAACCATATTCACTGGAATAGGAAAAAAAGTAATAATTAAATGCATTCCATAATAATTACCTTCATGAAGACATCCCAATCGTGCGTTTTCACCCCCGCAAAATCACCTTTCTTTGTTATGATATTCTTTATGTTTGCACAAAATCCTGTGGGAAATTTAATTTTTCGAATGACTTCTTTTACAACATTACTTTGTTGGTCCGTTAATATCCATGGAAGTGAGTTTATATTAATTTTATCTCCGTTGCTATGAAATTGAATGATGTCTTTCATTGCATGGTTGCTATCTTGAATGTCTTTGCAAATTTTGACAATTTTTTTTTTGTTACTCCTTCCATCTAATATTCGCCATAATGTTTCAGTCACATTCTTTCCGATATGCATTGTATCAAATAGATGAGAAATTTGTAGGTGCTCATAGTAGGGCAACCTACTAAATTGTCTAGGATAACTTTTCATTCCTCGTGGAAGCCCATTAAAGCCTTCATGATCACATGAAGGACAATCATGCAATCACATAAATCAATGTCAATTACAGTAAATAACACACAATAAAAAAAATACAACATAACATTTAAAATACGATGATTCATACGTACCTTGACGATTTCTATTATATTGCAACTTCCATAGGTGAGGTGTCATTCTCTGCAGTTTTAATGCAGTCTCTTGCTTGCCATTCAACGGATGTTTTTCGATAGTTCGATACCTGTGATTCTTAGAGAGGAAGTGCCTATACTCATCAAACACCTCATTTCCTAAGCTTTTTGAATGACGAGATTTGATCTTAGGACCACAAGCTGAACATGCAAATTTCACCTTTGTCTGAAGACCTACATAAAGAGATGGAATATCTATGTGATCAGTTATAATTCTATACAAAATGAATTGATTATTTAGAAAACATGGGTGCGTAGTATATTAACTAGCTAGTTCATAAAATTAAATGCAAATAAAGTGGAACTTATAATTACATACCACAAAAATGGGTGAACCCTGGGGAATCATGTATTGTCCATACAAGCATTGCATGGAATTGAAATTGCCTTTTTTGTATTGGTCTAGATACGTCATACATAGTGATGCCATTCCATAACTTTAGTAGCTCGTCAATAAGAGGTTCGATATATACATTCATATCTTTGACTTGGTACTTACCTGATTGATTTGAACATATAAAAATATAATTATGAGACGTTCCATTTAGATATATAAACCATATTGCACAATAGAAAAACATTAAATATATAAATGACATTATGCGACAAAATATGATAAATGAGATACCACAACATTAAAAAAAACTGTAGACACAATATACTTGGAACAATCATCGACAACATTATGTGGTCCCTCTTTATTGTCAACTATGGAGGAATGTTATTGTTGATAACAAAAATAGGCCACACGTAATAAATCGATATTATCTCTGCAAATGGATTGACACCATCTACTGCCAAAGAAATCCTAAGATTACGAGGTTCTTCTTTAAAGTGAGGCCATTTTTTCTCCATATCTCTAAATGCAGACCCATCTGCAAGCATCTGAATAATTTCGTCTTGACTTCTGTTCTGTACATGGTAATCCATAAACTGCGTTATGTTTTTGCACCTGAACAGTCGTTGCAAACATGGAATAATGGGAATATAATGTAGAACTTTGTGAGGCACCTTTTTTGTTTCTTGATCTGTTCGGTATCTATTGATATGACATTCAGGACATTCTGTTGCAAATTCATGTTGATTATAATATAGAACATGGTCATCGGGGCATGCATGAACTGCTTCATAATGCATTTCAATTTCTTTCATGATGGCAGATAAATATCGATATGTGCGAGATAAAATATTTGACGGTGGTAACAAATATTCACCTATCATGCTACAACAAATTAAAATAAAATCTACTAGTTAATATAATATATAAATAATATTAATGAAACACATTTCATATTCTGTATTAAATTGACTTATGAATTAACAATAAAAATATTAGACGATCATATATATTATGTGATGGAATGTATTACATAACTTAACATCCATGTGTTTGATATGTTTGAAAGACCATTCATAAACTTCAAGTTCATTATCAACAATATAACAGAGAGAAGATTTGTCTTGGAGCCCTCATAACGTGGTTCGTATGCCTTCTCAAGAAGAGGTGTATCATGAATATCATCAAAATGATCATCAACATTTTCATGATCATCATCATCCTCATCCATTCTAACATTAAATGAATCATGGATCAAAGTATTTGTAACATCATCTTCAACTATGTTATCAGTATGATCATATTCTTCAATATGATCATTAACTTGTTCTCCATTAATTTTCATAGCTCCATGTTCCTTCGGTACTCGTTCTGGAAGCACTTCGTCCAGACGATATGCCGTAGGATGTCTTTCCTTTATAATTACATGAAACCATCAATAGATAAAAGTTAATATAAGAAATTCAAAAGCAAAATGTAATAACATCAATGATTTTGGAATCAAAGAAGTAAAAAATTGACCTGTTGGTCAAATAGGTGCATCCAAACTTTCCAAGAAACATAAAAATTGACCCAATTAATGAGAAAATCTACTCAAATATAACTCAAAATTTCTCATACTGTAAACTAAGGTAAGATAAATGATGCTATGGTTTCTATAGAGAAAATAGAAGAGAAACAACATGCCAATATAGTCGTTATTTCTATTATCATGGAAAGTGACACAAATCTAGAGAGCTAAGTGCTTTCCCCGGTGAGTGGGTTACTATCACTAATGAACAAATAAATGATTTATTCTACCTAACCCTAGATTCAACATGCACACAAGAAAAAAAAATATAATATAATAAATATTAAATATTAAAATAATATTTATTGTCCATTCTAGTCCCAATCTATTGAAACCATCAGTAGATAAAAGATAATATAAGAAATATTAAAATAATACATACATTTACAAAAGCATTCAAAATAAAAACATATATAATGCAAAACTTACAAATGGATGATATTCATTTCCCCCCTTAGCATGTCCATGTTCCCTACAATGTTTTGTGGCTGTTGTGATCAAAATTCTTCTCCTCTTAAAGCCCCTACATTGACTACATGGACAATAACATTTCTCATCACCCCTTCTTCTCACTCCATCCCACAATTTAGCAAGCAATTGTCGATTTTGTTCCTCTAGATCAGGAATATTTCTATTTGACACTTTCTCGTAAAGAGCTCGAATGAATATTATCGATCTTAGAAAATCAAGTTCCACACTTCGCTTGCTTTAATCATAAAAACAAGAGAAATAATGAAAAACAGTCCGCAATCCGTCACGCGCTTATATAGAAAACTTGTCAGAAAGTTTCAGAATTTATAGGTTTTATAATATTACATCTTGTCAGATTTCCAATGCACTGAATTAGGGAAATATCCAACGAGAATAGGCCGTTGGATATCCGACACCCAGGGCCATGATATAGCGTCAGATATTCGACAGCTTAGGGTTCATATTAAATCGGATATCCTTTGGCAATGGTCAATATTCGTCGGATACTGTCGGATGGACGTGGGATATCCGACGGCCCCTTATATCAATTTAAAAAAAACTCATCAAATTTCATAAATTTGAATGTGAAATCTGATGACAAAGTCCTTTTCGTCGGATGTCATCATATTTTTTCGTCGGATTTTGGGTTCAAATCCACTAGTGCCATCAACCGACTGAGTAATACAACCATTAAAATTTAACTCGCTAACTCAACACACTTTAACCTCGCTTGAGAATAAAAAGAATTTGGTAGTTAGGTAGGACACCGGGGATAGGCATCCAAATAATTCCCCCTTGTCATTTTCATCTGAGACATAGTTGTTGTCCTCTAAGGTACTAAAATCCTCCAATATTTATTGACACAGTCATCGACCAGTTTGTGGAGGGGCCTCCCGTTTTTTCAGGGGTAAGCCGCGAGGACAGGTTCCGGATGGACTTTGTGGAATGTCGCACTCCACTTAGCTCCTAAGGATATCTATCCATTGTCTTCCCTGTACTCTACTGTAAATGTGATATAGGGGTTGTTGTGCAGGAATATACCCTATAGTGGGGGAAATGAAACTATCAACTTACATGGGGTGGCAGATAGATACATTCTACTTTGCACTAATTATTATGAATGAAATGAGATTAGGATTCTGAAATCAATACCTTGTTAACGACGGTTGGTCCTAGCTTTCGTCCAATCTCCATAGTAATGTACCTGCAAAATAATTCAACCTTCCTCATCATATCTTGACTGTAAATATATAACGAAATTGAAAGCAATTTAACATTAATTACAATAAGATATTCAATAGAAAAGACATTCCATTGGGACGGGAAGGGTATCTCGATCTTTTATTGCCAAAGAAATGTAGCCAAATACAGTTATACCTAATCTGTCCAAACACTTCTGCAACCGAGTTCTGGGCTCCTGCTCCTCATAATGACTTAGAAAATCCTTCAGCATAACAGTAGCTTCTTCTTCATTGGCCCTTTCCTCATGGCTTCCCCTTGTATTTATGGGACAAGGCTGGAAATTAGATTCGTGAGGCAGCTGAATTGGGAGGTTGGGGGAGTTACAAAACCAACCTCAACTAATCCCAATTTGTAATCTTAATATATTTTTTCCATCCATCTTATTATGTGCGTAGGTATCATAATAGTAAACTAGCGCACAATATGCAACTAGTTCTCTTAACAACCAGCGTACACATATTTTGGGATAAGTGTGCGGGTTGTCTTCAATAGAACCAGTGTTTAGAATGCTAGATGTCAGTGGTAATAATAGCGCACACATAATGAAAACTACAGAAAAAATATGTTTTTCAACTGAAGATGTGTGATCTCAGCAGTAACTCATCCAAGGTCAATCTAGCTCTTCCATCCATAATGTCCTTTTGTGTGATCGACAGGGCAATGTGATCACAGACGAAGAAGTGGATATTTGACCTATAACATATGCCCCCTAATGTGTGATGTCAGAGGGAAACGATGGCTGAAATACATTACAATTCCAAGTCAGAGGAGAAACAAGAAACCGCAGGACAAAGTCACAAAAGTACCTGAAAACAACGATCAAGGTCAATGAGCAATTACAATCTTGACATCATATAGATGTTCGGTGTCATACAACATTATCTCCAATACATAGTTGGGATATGTATATATAGCATGGCCACTGAAAATACAAGTGTGGATCCATGCCAAAGATAAGAGATCACAACCATAACAACAAGCTGGATCTATGTCTCATGAAGAGCCAAAAAATTAATGTGGATTAGTCTTGTGCAGCTTGGGTGATAACATGAATATGGTGATGCTATCAGAGTCCCAAGGTCCTCATCCAAACAAACCAAGGTACAAACCCTAACCATGTGAATAAATGAGTTGGAGTCGAATATGGGGGGTATCGTTTGATTACCGGTCATTGATGTATACCGTTAACAAATGTGAGGGCTTCCATCGACAATGATAATGGGGCCCAAGGTACTTAGTACGTTCCAAAAAGTGGGAATAAGTGGACTTGAAATCGGACACCTGAGGAACCCGTCGAATAAGAGACATTAATGTATTCCCATTATTCAACAGCGAGGGAAACTTCCATTGATGACTGCAATCCCCAAGGTACTAACCGAAACTCTAAAATTCATTCCTAGAGCATAATGAGTTGAAGTCGATGGGAAGAATTCCATTGGAAGGAAGGTCTTAATGCATCCTCCATCATCCAACACGAGGAACACTCAAAAGCTTGAGCTATATTGGAGTAGGAAAAACACAAGATGAAACAAACAGACTCCAGGATGGCCGACACATGAAGTCAAGGTAACTACAAAATGACTGACATAGGCTCTATCCTTGAACAGTGAGCATGACACAAAGTGACTTAGGCATCTTTTAACAGAAGGGGAATGTGATATAAACCTATAATGTAGGAGACATTAGCAGATTCTCCATATGATTGAAAGAAAAACCAATCGGAGGAGTACAAACTCTGAGATCAAGTTCACCCTAAGGTCAAAAACTAAAAACCAACTGAATGATGGACTCAAATAGGTGTTGTGTTCAAGGACATGATTGACTTAGCTACCTTTGGAGCTGAAAAAGATGTATGGTACCCTTCTCTTCCCTTATTCTTTTTATAAAAGAATATCCTTCTTGTTGTTTTAATGAGTCCAAGAAAGCAAACTCAATAGTCTTTCTTCAATTTTTTACAGAGTGCGAAGAAAATATAGATAAATACTCTATAATACTGATCCATGGATTTTAATATCGAGCCTGGATCGATTTATGCTCGCTAGTGTTTTCTTGTTTACAGAGTCTGAAAAAATTAAACAATCCTCTATATACCCTCTAGTGGATTTCACATTGAGCCCGAGTAGGTGAATGCTCGTTGGTGTTTTCATCTTTCGAGAGTCTGAAAAACCCTAAAGAAGATTCCAAAAGTTCTTTTTGGTATAGCTAGTCTCCTCACCCAAAAAAGTGTAAAACAATGAGAGAAGAACTCTTCTAGCCACAGGTGACAGAGTATTCCTTTTTCGTAAATAATCCGCAAAAGTCCGGAAAAGGGTTAGACTTATACTTAAGCGGATGTCACTTCAAATCCTTTATTGAGTTTGAAAAGACAACTATACTCAGAAATCTTGTTTGTTTTGGAAAGTCAAATAAGGGATTAAAAAACTTAATCAGCTTCAGGAACATAAGTGATCATGACTTGCCAGATGGTAGAAATCTAGATAACCAAGTTAGTGATATATCGCAAAAAGAAATTTTCTCGATGACATGAAATACTAGACAGTACCATACCTAATCCGAACATTTCAATGAAGAAGACACACCTTTGATAGAAAAAATATGGTGAAATCTGCAATGTATACTTCACCTAATTCACCAAAACTTAAAAATATATTAGTGAATTAAATGAAACATTTAAAAACAAATTAAAACTATACCACATTTAGCAAAGTGGGTAAAAATTTAAAACCAAATTTTATAAATAGTTTCAATTTAAAAACAAATTCACCATTCCAAGTTTTTAGGGCAAAGTATGGAGACCAAACCTCAAACTTCTTTTGCTCATTGAGATCAAACTGGGCTACCAAACCAACTTCCGCTTTCACCAAGTAAGTTGTCTCGTCCTGCTTTTTAATTTACATGCAAAGTTTTTTATTTTTAGTGGTCAAATTCATTTTTTTATTGAGGTTTTAAACATGGTTCTGCATGTGTGCAGCTTGCTTTGAAACAGAGTAGCGCACTCGACAAAAGTGCACCGGTCTATTTGCAAAACAGTAGCGTTCAGGACGCTACTGTCTATCTAAGACAGTAGCGTTCACTGCAAGAAATAGGGAAAAAAAATAAAAATGACCAACGCTTGAATGCTTACTTGGTAGGATGGTTCTTGTGTGGCGTGAAAGAGAGCACGAGGAGATGGATCGTCATGCTATGAACGATCCATTGACCTTACATGCACTAATAATATGTGGTTTATTGAAATTTTATCGAACGATCAACATGCGGGCTCAAATCCGACTGCTCGAAAGGTTAGTACAATATTGGGATACGATTGCTGGAGTGTTCAATCTCCAAGGGGAGATTTTGGAACTTACTATTGATGACATCTATTTCATCACGGGGCTCTCTCAAAGGGGAGATGTGGTGAATCTCAAAGGTACCTCTCAAAGTGTGGGTGCCTTATCCGCGCAATACTATATCAACACCTACTGTGTGGTGGGTACTGAAAAGACCAGTAGTCAAGTTCTTATTACAACCATTGCGAGCTTCCCACTAAAATTCATCTTGAGTATTCTGAACTGGATGGGAGGAAGCGCAACACAACACCTTGGTTCGAGAAACTATATGCATGTGGGCACGAAATGCTTACGAGGGACAGTGTATGACTGGTGTTCTAGCCTACTGGAAAACATTAAACTTCAGCTTTCTAGGTGCAAAACCGGCACGGGGGGTTCACTCAATGAACTTGTTACATAGCATGATCGTTTGCAGGATGTTAAAGAATATCCCTAATTTCACTAAATATTGGAAAATGCCTCTTAAAATTGTATTGTTGAACCCCCCTCCCAATATACATTTCCAATTAAGAAAACCCCTAGTTTCACCAAATATTGTAGGCATCCATTTTTATCAACTCATTTTTAATACCCCCTTTATATCATATTATCAAGTTATAACAAACATGAGCCCTAACACATCTTAGTATAAGCAAACAAGATGCTAAATAAACTAATAGTATAATGTTAATAATGGTCCCACCGAGATTACAGGGGAAATTGATTAATTTGTAGCATTGGACAGTGGCAGAACCAATGGAATAGTAATGGGAAAGGAAAAATGCATAAAAGGAAACCCGGTCAAGAGATTTTTGTGCATATACCACATCTCTAGTTTGTTCATGAGAATTTTCAATATGATTAGTAGGCATACTAGTTGTGACATGTTTATTTTTCCCACCAGATGTTTCTCTTTGCAATGTGACATCAGTGACTATTGTATCTCCACAAATATGCAAGCCTAGAATCTACTTAGGCACATAGATATTAATGCAATGAATTAGGATTAGAAATGTAAAAATATTTCAAATAGTTCATGTTAATCCTACTTGATTCTTACAAGTTTTGTTTATATAGAAAAAATAGTTGCAAGTAATCTTTATACTACATAGATGCAAAATTCTTGTGAAAGTCATCCACTCACTTGCAAAAAATTAGTGTCATTAATCTTCATACTACTATAATTAGCATAAAACTTCAAGAAATCAAGTACCTATGTATTCTCTTTGTGATTATGACAAACAGAATAGATAGATTCTATGTGACCTTCAAATGCGTAATGTTTGTGACCTGTTTCTACATCCCATACCTACACAATAGACAACAAGTTCATTTAGAAAATGATCAAACTGCTAAACATACACGATAGTAAAATAAGTTCAAGTTAACTATTTTTTGTAGCACTATGTGATCATTGAGAATGCATACATTAATGAAGTCAAGAAGCATGCACTAAATTTACCTCGATGGTCATATCATCCCCACAAGTTACAACCACACAAAATAAATCTCATGGACACCAACAATATGTGCATCAATATGCAAAGTTGTATTAGCGTTGTCACTACAACCATGTCTCTCTTATACCCCTTAAAAAAATTTGAATTTCCTCCAAAATTCAAGTCTCTCTTCTCTTCGTGTAGTGTCAATCTAGTCAGTCTTTCATCACTGCAAAATCTTTGATCATCTTGTGATTTATTCTTGTCTTTTGTAAGCCACGGTCAAGCCTATGATCTCTTGAATTCATTGGAAAATGTCAAGTTGCATTGCCTTTTCCTTTCTCAAAGCTAAATAAATAAAATGATTATATAATCATTTTATAAAGTAAAAATTATTTTATTGTTAACTTGTTTAACATTATTTTATGTTATTATATTGTACATTATTTAAAATTTTGTCAAATAAAGTATTGGGTCTTTATATTTGAATTCTAATTTTGATCGTATTGGGTCTTCATATCTGAATTCTAATTTTGGATCACATCCCAAGCTAAGTCTAAGTCCAAACTTCAAGTCATCGCTAAAGTGTCAACAAACCTTCAAGTGTCAAATACGTCCATGGTTGAGGCAAGCGTCAACAAAAGTGTCCATGAGAAAATTAATAAGTGCCCAAGTCGGATATGATCAAATGCCAATTCAAAGGTTGAACCATATGACAGAATGCCATAGATTCAGTGCCAAAGGTAAGTGGTTTTTGTACCCACTTGAAGATGGTTTTGGTTTTCTTGCTCCTTGGATGCAAAATGAATTTGGTTTTGCCACGTTATCATCCACACATATCCATCTCAAAAATGGTTTTTCATTTTTGCACCATGACAATTTAAATAAGGAAGTTTCCATGTTTTCCATGCGAAATTGTTGCTAGCTGTCGGTTATTGGACACTTGGATGATTGCCATACAAGAATTTATGATAGAAATATTTGCAAAGAAACTATTTCTTTGAAGTCAAAGATGGATGTAAGGTAGTTTATGCATATGATCTTCGACCATTTCCATGATTTCTTGTAGTTGACGATCGAGTTCAAGCTCGAGATCCCTAGAAGAGTTACAATGCCAGCGCAAGTTTCTTTGGGGTCTCTACACAGTCAACACGGTGGTTCACATGATTCAAAAGGGAATAGCGTGCCCACTATTCTTTTGTTGATGTAAGAGCAGTTGTATTCTCAAGAATGATATCTTACCTTCAGATTTAGTCCTCCTATGATATGTATCTTTGAAAAGTGCCTTCGAGTCGTTAGCTCTGTGGATAGTGATTGCATTCTACGTAGCTAGTGTGATAACTTTTCTTTTGCAGTCTCAAGTCAGCTCAGGGCATTGGCTTTATAATCAAGTTTCAAAAGCGTTTAAGCAAAGATAGTGCTAATATCTTGCAATTCCTCTCCCAAGTTCTAGCAAAATCATAAAAAATGGTGATTGATTTTGTAAGGGCAGATGGTGCAGCAATGACTCTTATTTCCTCCATAGTCTGAAGCTTCCTGGGCTTTCTTTTTCTCAAAGCATGATAACAGTTATCATCAAACCTAAGAAAATGATTTACAAGATTATGTTGTAAACCAAGACTTTATTTTTCCACAATGAAACTTCAAACTACAGAGAAGCAGTCGGAGTCTGTTTCTGTGAATGATGCATGTTCTGAAGATTGGGATTCAATTGTCTTTGCTTCATTTATGCAGTCTATACCATTCTCCTCTTCATTTAACCTACGTGCAAGACTCTTGAGATTTGTCTTAATGAAAGAATCTCCTGGAGAGAAGATGTACACTCGAAAGAGCAGCTCGAACCTGCTTCTCTCTCTTAAATATCTTCTGGTGTATGTTATAAAATCATTATGGAGTGACCAAGTCATGTTGAGGCTAGAAATTCTCTCACAAGTTCATCAAAATGATTTTCTATCAGGAATGGCTCACTGGTGAAGAGTTTATCTCAGATTCATTTTCTTACGAATGGAGTTTTCTGGGAAGTTGAAGGAAAATGGACTGTCCAAGGAACAGTTAATGTTGACACTGTCAATACCTTCAGGCTTCAGGAGCAACCTTATTTTGACAAGAAGCAATTTTTGGCATTTCTTGAGAGGTATATAAAGAATCTTGCTATCAAATATATGGATCTGTCATATATGATGTCGAAGCAGGGCGTAATCGTGATAAAATGTCAAATCGCTTTTATAGAGACAAAGAGAAGCTAGGTTATAGATTTAGCGAAAATGGATTTCATGGATGGTATAGAAAGCCTTTTGTTTCTTTTATGTGCATATCTTCATCATTCAATGAATTATAATGATCGAGCTATGATGAGAACAATCAACAAATTAAATATGACAACTGGCTTGAGACATTGCAGACTATATTGGTAGCTACAGTTTTGAAGTTCACGAAGTTGGTTCCTAATATCTTCTTGATTTATACACTATGATTCTCATAAAGGTCTGAGAGAATGTCTTCTCCAAATAGTCAATGGGGCATTTCCTGTCAAAGTTGGTTCCAGATTATCGCTTGTTTGCATATTTTCCCGATTCGATAAATTGTTCATAGAAGTTGTATTCCTCATAAAGGATTGTTGTAATTTCTAACACCAAAATTATGACTCTGGTGAAGAGTTATGATCAAAATATTCATGGTCTCAAGAAAGCAAAGAATTAGATGCATAATTTTGTATCATTGCCAGAAATGCAGCTTATATTCATGGTCTTAAGAAAGCAAAGAAGTGGATGCATAATTTTGTATCATTGCCAGAAATGCAGCTTTTGTTGTGTTTTCATATGAAGTAGAGTCGATGAGGCATATGAGTAATTCTCCAAGATATTTGCAAGTCTTCAACAGATTTTAATCTTTTGCATCAAGATTATGGTAAGTTCTAGATCTTTAATGGATCTTTTTCGTGGAATTAATCCTTTAATAGATCGCAAACCAACATTCAAGATTTGAGGAATTATACTAGCTATCAATCCCAGATTCAAAGGCACAAAATCAGTAGTCAATCATGCAGATCCATGTTTCCAGTAGGTGTCAAGTCTCTCCAACAAAGGAGATCAACATTAAATAATTAATTCCTGATTTGAAGATGATGGGTATCGAATCAACATTAAAAGGGTCATTTCCAGCATTTCAAGGCGTGAAGTTAAAACAAATATTTAAAACCGGTGGTAGAGTACATTTAAAACAAATATTTTTGGGTCAAATGGAACAAGCACTGCTAGATTTAAAGGTAGAAGATAAACCATCATAAAATTATTTCCAAATTTGAATCAATCAAAGAAACATTTCCATATTTCAAGAAATTTATTCCAAATCTAAAAGCAAGCATTTCCATATTTCCTGTGACTAATCGGAGATTTCTTTATCTTTGGATTTAGTGATAAGACTTTCATTCCTAAAAATTTGTAATAAATTTGTAATAGTTCATATGATGACTTTTCTATTTAAACTATTATTTTGAATGTAAAAAGGACCTTCCTTTTGGTAGGAAGTGGGGGTTCGGTTCTAGATTTGGAGAGCTTATTGATAAATTTTTGAATACAAGAATCTGGTGATGTATCTTTATGTTTTATGACTGAAGATTCAAGAGAATTCAAGAATCAATTTGTACTTCCCTTTGTGTCCATCTCTATTTATTTTTGATTAAATGTGATGACTGTTAATATAGGGTATGTTAACGGTCGGTGTATCACATATCCATGAGCAGTGAAGGTTTTACTACAATAGCTTGTTTTATATAAGTCATGTTTAATTACCTCTGTTTTAAATTGGGAATGATTTCCCGTGAATGAACATTTGATCCTGTGGATAGAGCAGTTGAGCAGGATGTAATATTGATTTCTCTGCTATGTGCTTTCCTCATTTCTTTCCCCTTACACGTCTAATCCTAAGTAATTAAGAAATGATTTCACTTACCTTCTGTGCATGATTGTAGTGTATTAATTAGAGTTGTACCTTGGGTTGAAATCCAGAATCTAGTTAACATGATTTACCAATACACAAACCATTAACAACCCAAGTGCCTAAACTTTGCATTGTTGCATTCAAGTGAAAACCTTAGGACTAACATGATCTATGGAATCCTAAACCCTACTATTCCAAAAAAAAATACCATACTTGTAGAGCACCCAATCGAGTTGTAGCTTTAAATGACAAGATCACACCGATAAAGCCGACATCTATGCAATTCGACATGAAAATCAAGTTATTATCTACCCTCACTAAGGGTTTTAATTATAATTGAACAAAGATGTAATGCTTGCAGATTATTGATAACTTACCCTAGTCTCGATACACCGATAAAGCCGAAATCTATGCAATTCGACATGAAAATCAAGTTATTATCTACCCTCACTAAGGGTTTTAATTATAATTGAACAAAGATGTAATGCTTGCAGATTATTGATAACTTACCCTAGTCTCGAAGGGATAGTTGGTGCCCTCTTATCTCCTTAACATATTAACTCTAGTAGGTTCCTGAAATGGTAAAAAAATACAGTCAAGAGACGTTATTTATTTTACTTATTTAATGAAACCCTCAATTATTAATACACATATTTTGATGCTATGGAAACGTTGCCTCACCTAGGGCGGGAAGGCGACTACTTTCGAGAGGTAACCTGTGTAGTCCATCCCTGCAAGACACCAAAAAATTGAGTTAAAACCCTATATTGTAGAGAAGCTTTTTTTAAATGAAATATTGAGAATGAAAACTTATATACATCATTACCTGTGAGGAAAGCAAGTGGGCAGAATAAAATCATCACTCACTGGAAGTGTTGACGCCGAGGCCGAGTTCCTATCACAATGGTACAAAATGGTCATGGAAATTATTGAAAAGTAAAACAAAGAAGACAAGGAGCCCCGGTGGCATCAAACTAAAAAGAATCTAAACAAGAAAATAAAACCAGACTAAGAAGAAGGTTGTAACTCAGTTATAGAAAATAAAACCTACGTGGTCAAAGGCATGCATTCGAATGAGGTAACACCACTCTGACCAATTGGTTTTGTCCATATATACCATGAGTTGCTAAGAGGTTCAACTAAACCCTTTGAGAGGGTGGGAAAGCCACCATTCCTCTGTTGAAACCTCATTGTAGAGAACGCAAGGACGAAACTTGCCCAAATGCAGAGGAAGGGGGGAGACGCTAAGGAATATGGAAAGTGTGGGAATGTCAAATTCCCCCTCCACCTTTGAGACCCATGCCAAACCTCGAGGAAATGTCACGTTGAATGCTCGATCATATAAGTACAAGGGCTCTGGTGGCCATAAAACCTTTCAAGTTACCAAGTGACCGATCACAGATGTCAGATGAGACTAAGAAGTAGATCAACGGTGTAGGCTCAACCTAAGACAAAATGAAAAGGAACCTATATTAATGGTGCATGGTAATAGAGAAAAACAATTTAATGGATATCATTAATGTTGTCAACTCAAGTGATGTGAACATTGGTGCATACAACTGTAAACCCAAGTTAATTAACCATTCTCCAGCATAAGACATCAACCACGTCGAGAAGGAACGTCATAGGGAGGTTAACCCACGAGCATCTCATGTATTGTCCCAAGCTAATGTTACCTCACATGGTTGATGTGGTACAAGGTCAACTATTTTTTCCAAGGTCTTTTGGGATGGTTGTTTATATTTAGGGTTGGTAACAATGATCCAAAAGAAACATGATATGGTTGACAATGGTACGTAGAACATGTCTATATGTAAGTAACCTTGTGCAATAAAAATAGTGTGAATAGAGAGGGTGTTGAGGTTATAATGTATTATTTGGGCTGCCATATGTCGCAAAACAACCATGGTATCCAATAGGAGGAACATCCATGCAATGGCTAAGCAACAACGATAATTTAACGAAGCAAGATTGTGAACGATATCTCTATTCCTAAAACTCTAAACAAGTAGATAATTCAATTATGGAAATTGTTGTGCCAAGAAAATACCAAGTGTGATTGATTAAAGTTAAAGGGATAATAAAAGAATTGTCGAAGATATATGTATGGTGTTCATATGATGGACCCTAACTTATGACAAAGGTTGCAACCATTGTCTGAAGTAGGTGAACATACTAGTGCAGTCATAGGTTATGTATGCAACCATATAATCTATAGAGATGAAGCTATGAGTTATATAAATAATCTAGAGAATAATATAGTGGGTTGGACCCCATCCCTTGATTGATGGTGAAAGGTTGAATATGAGATAGAAGACTCTTTCACTATTCTTAAGATTTTATTATATAGCCATAATATTCAACCTATTCCCAAAAGCAAGTGGAATAAGAAAAAAAAGATGGTCAGAAATTGAGATACATTACACTAATGGCTTTCATACAAGGAATATCGGAGATGTTGAGGAACCTCTTCATTTAAGGAGAAAAGGTGACATATTCCATAAGCCCTCTCCCCTTCGCCACCTCCACAATACTTTATGCCATGGTCAACTCTTTCGTTGTGGCCATGGTAGTGTTGCTCGACTACTAAGGTTTGGAAGCCACCATTGCCAACTTGCTTGCTCTGTAAGCCTTTGCCATGTTTAGTTTACTAGTTAGTCACCTCTAACCCCGCAATGTGAAATTTAACAATGATCAAATTAATATACAAATGGAAGACTAAAACCCTAAACAATGTATGTCAAATGAAGTAAATATAGAATTTAAAGGAAAATTAAGTGAAATGAACTTGGATATAGTTACCTTTGATGCGTTCCCCTTGATTTAAGGAGAAATGGGGATACATTGCATAATCCCTCTCCCCTTCGCCACCTTCATAGTACCTTTTTTCCTTGTCATCTCTTTCACTATGGCCATGGTAGTGCGACTCGATTGTTGAAATTTAGAAGACTCCATTACCAACCCGCTTGCTATGTAATCCATCACCATATATGATAGACTCGGATGCCACAATGTTAAATCTACCAATAATCAAATTAATAAACAAATGGAGGACTGAAACCGTAAAAATTGTGTCAAATGAAGCAAATAGGGAATTTAAAGGAAAATTAAGTGAAATTAACCTAGAGATTGTAATATTTCTTGTGATCCCAAATATTTGTAATGGCTTCTATGTGGGGAATTTCATAGATGTTGAGGAATATCTTCATTTCAAGATAAATGGGGACAAATGCCATAAACCCTCTCCCCTTTGTCATCTTTGTAGTACTTTCTTCCACCATGGACTCTTTCATTGCGGCCACAGTAGTATGGCTCTGCTCAGACCCCACAATGTTATTCCTTTCATATCTAGAATATGCCACCTCAAAAATCTTCCTTGCTCGTAAAGACCTCATATCCAAGCTATGAATTTATCCCCTTCTACTTTTGGATTTCACTATAGAGCCTACTTTTTGTTGGCCACCTCCAACGCAACGATCTTGAAAGGAAAAACATCAAACTCTATAATAGCCTTGCCGGTGTAATTGCAATAGGACACCCAGTAGGTAGGCATCCCTGCCAGCTTGGTGGTGCCAAACAGATATTTCTCACCATGTTCAATGAGATGAGAAAGGGATAAGTCACCCAAACAAGCATTGAAGTCCCGACCGTCAAGCATAACATTGTTGTCTGCTCTCATTCTTTGTGAAGGTAAATCAATGTTGAAGACTTTGTCAAACATAGGAACCCAAAATTGCTGCTAAACAACTGTATTTTCCCTTTTCCGTTACTAGAGCCATTTGGAAACCCTCTTCATCACCTTCAAGATGAAAAGTCAAAGATTCCAATTAAAAACGAAAAAATTCGGTTAAGTAATGAGTAACATGGATTTTGTCTTAAACAAATGTCTCAAAATACCTCTTGGTGTAGTAGTGATCCCATCTAAGACATTAAAGTAATACTTAGGATATCATCCTAACTATTATATTTACAGGACTTTCCCTCTACTTCCCCTCCATCACTTCTACATGAAATGTAATAAAATATACCCTAAATATTTGTATTGTTGTATAACATAATTAAGCCCCCTTGGCCCCTTAATAGAAGGCAATATATTTTCTCATTTCAGTATCATAGTTTATTCCCCAATATGAATGGACATGATAGGATATTGCCTACAAACTAACCCCCCCATGAAAATTAGGAGGATGAAGAACTTTGGTTACGGAAGTATAATTTGTACCCTTTTCTTTGAAAGGGTACCTGCATTGAGTCTGGAAATGGCCTTTCCCCCACTCAATCCTTGTGAGCCTATTATGTCTCGTTGGGGAGAAGTATTCCTACGCCAAGGTGGTGGCGAGAGAAACTTCTGCTATAGTGAGGATGATTTATGGGCATGGTGGGACCGACAAGTACCAGCTCTTGAGCAGTTCCCTTATGCGGGTATAGACTTCTGCAATGATCCTGAGCTGGCTCTTCCTCTAGGATCAGCCTGGGGATAGATAGGTAAGTTTTTTTTTGAAAAATTATTTATTTTTTTCATCTTATATATATGATTTTTAAATGAGTTTGAAATACTGAACAAAACGTCTTCTGCAGATGTTGGGCCAGTGCGTCTTGAGGGACACCCTCATACCTTCGTGCGACCAGTCATTGTAGGAGCAACTAATGCCATGTTGGTGAACCTAGAGGGAAAGATGAGTCGATTTACTCATGACATCCCAACGTACAAGATCGAGCGGATGCCGCTCGATATGCAGGAGAATGTTGTGGGCATGCCCCCAGCATGGATTCGTCTATTGAGAAAAGTAGCTAGGGTAGTCATCTGCTACAGAGAGGCTGTAGCAGAGATGGCAGAGGTAGATGAGCCCCTCCTTCTCCATAGAGGAGGACCTACATATGTATATTTTTGAGGCCGTTGAGCCCTTTTTGTATGATTTTATGACACTGTGAAAGACTTATGACTCAAACTCATGTATTTTTTGATACAGCTTATATATACAGTATCGACTTTATTTACATGTGTGTTCTTATCTTTATGTGTGAATTGTTTATTATGGATGCGTATGACGTAGATTCCAATCTAAAATATAATTTTCATATGAATTAGCTAGTGCATTTAAATTTCTTGGAATGTGTTGATATGTAATGTAATCAAATTGTCTCTCAAGTAACCTAACTCTCAAGAAATGACGTAGAAAAACAGGATCTCTAACTTGATATTCACCCATTAACTGAAACACATCTAGCTGCGAGTCAAGTCTTACCTCCAGATGTGAAATTACTTGGCAAAGATAATCTTGGAGTAACTCTATGACTGCATTTTATTCAGCCACATTGTTCGTTGTGGGACCCAAACAAGCCCCTCCCTAAGAAACCAGCTGTCCATTCGGTGAGTAAATAACCCAGGCAGCCGCAACCAACTGACGGGTGTGGTGACGAGTGCCATCGGAAAATCCTATAAAGTGTTCAGTCGACATCTAAAACACAAAGCAATAGACACATAAGACGTAACGACAACCACAAGAAAATTTAACTCTACAGAATGTACAACTATAATACATGAAAAAGCACAGAGGCCTAAGCATAGTACTTCAAGTAGATCCCATTTCTAGGCTCCGGCAACTTATTACCCTCATAATCTGTTAACTCTTAAGCACCCTTCTTCAGAACCTTAGAGACTATGTAAGGACCGAGCCACATTGAATTAAACTTGCTAGCTCCTAAGGGTTCCTTGTCATGGTCGTAAAGCAAATCAAGGTCTCCTTCGAGAAAAACCCTAGGTTTAACCGACTTATCATATTGACCTTTAACTCGATTCTTATGTGATTTGTTTGCTGTGAGCGCATCACGGTGCTTCTCATCAAGATGTTCTAGGTGCAACAAATTTTATTCTAAGACTGAAGTGTTGGGGAGTAGTTGGACAACCAATTTCAATGAAGGAATTTCGCATTCAACTAGGACAATTGCTTCTATCCCATGAATAAGTTGAAAGGGAGAGAACCCGATGGCAGTCTTGGCATTAGCTCGGTATGCCCAAAGAGTTGGATACAACATGATGTGCCAGTTGGTTCGAATGACATTAACGGTCCTTTGCAAAATGGTTTTCAAAGTTTTGTTAACCGTTTCGACCTGACCATTTGCTTGGAGGACTGACTTCTTTGACTTGGTGGACTGAAAAACCAAGTCAAATTCTTGCAAGATTACAATCCATTTATTGAATTTTCCACCGATGATATGTCCAGTGAGAGCATATCGAAACGGGTTGACCTCAGCGATCACTGTGGTAGTTCGCAATAAGATATAGTGACACAGCCTTTGAAAAGCATGGACAACAGCTAATGCCAACTTCTCCACATAAGAATACTTAACCTCATGAGCTATTAAAGCACGCGATAAATAGTAAATGACATGCTCTTGGATCTTGTCATCCTCTTGAACAAGTACTATGTCGATCGTGTATATGGATGCAGCTAGATATAAGAGGAAATCCTTTGTATAGTCTGGTGAGCTCAACAAGGGGGCTGATAGTAATTCCTTTTTCAAGGCCTCAAATGAAGTTTGAGCAGCCTCATCCCATAGAAAATAGGTATCTTGTTTAGCAGTCTCATGAAACTTTTTGTGATTTTGGCATAGTTAATGATAAAACGTCGTAAGAAGTTGGCCATACCCTGCAGACTCTGAAGTTGTCTTAGGGTTCGAGGAGGAGGAAGATTTACAATAGCCTCAACTTTAAGTGGATCGACCATGATGCCATGAATGGATACGATAAAACCTAGTAAACATCCATACTCGACGCAGAATACACATTTATTAGGATTCAATCGAATCTTGTAATATCTACATCGTTCAAACACAAGTCTCAAATGATCAGGATGATCCCATCTCTTGCGATACTGCGCTGGGAGATCATCAAGGTAAGGTTCAACTACGTGCTTGATATCATGAAAAGAGAAGTTCATTGCATGCTGAAAAATAGCTCCAGCATTCTTCAGGCCAAATGGCATCTTCCGATAAGCAAAGGTCCCCCAGGGAAAAACAAAATCTCTCTTATGTTGGTCTTCAGGTTTTATCTGAATCTGGTTATATCCTGAAAAGCCATCCATGAAAGAAAAAATTTCATGGCTCACACATGCATCGATGATCTGATCTATGAACGGTGTGGGGTAGTTGTCCTTAGGAAAAGCTTTATTTAGATCCCAGAATTCTGTGTAGACTCGAATGGTTCCTTGCTTTTCATATACCGGAATGAGGTTTGAGACCCATTCCATCATAGCAATTGGATAGATGAATTCGGCATTGAGCAACTTCTCAACTTTTGCCTTAATGGTTGCTTCTTTTATAGTATTGACTGGACGAAGCTTCTGTCTCACGAGCTTAGCATTTTGATAAGTTGTGATGGCATGCTCTATAATGGCGGGGTCGATGCCTGGCATCTCCTCGTAAGACTAGGCGAAAACATCGCGGAATTCGCTAAACAGATTGGTATACAAAGTGATCTCCTCAAGAGAACAATCTTCCCCAATGAAAAGGTTTTCCATGACTCCAGGTTTGATGGAAATGTTGATCGGAATAGTTCCCAATATGTTTTCCATATTCCCTTCAGCATAAACAGCTTTTGAAGTAGAAGGCATAGCAGAAAAATCAACATTACCACCGGGTCTCATAGCAAACTCTCCTCTCTCTATCATATCCAAGTCGGGAATAAAATAAGACATATGGTGCATGTGTTCCCAAGGATGGTCCAGGCCTATCATTGCTTCCAAAATAGCCTCATCAGAGGGAAAAATAGTATCTAGATAGTCAAAAGAGTGGATAGAGTCCACTGACCATGCCGCTGCATAGTCCATATCTGACTCGAATGAGACCAATGGAGTCACGATATGTTTTGTTGCAGCATGTTGTGAATCTAAGTAGGCTGTGAAGAACCTGCAACAATTAATTAATGAAAATACATGAGATAACATAAATAAACGAACTCAAAATCGCTTTTTATTGTTGAGGGGGAAACCTCCTTTGAGAAAGCTCAATACAAATAACTTCACGGTATCTTCATTGGCCTCAACACACACTTATATACTAAATCTATGCCCAATACTATGGGTCAATACCATGGGCTAATACAAACTATGGATCAACAAATACTATGGGACGACTTACAAAGCATATGCGTCCAACAACAATATACTAACAAAGTAAAGAGAAGGGTTGACACGGGTTCCTAACATCCCCTCTCCCTTAAAAACATATTTGTCCTCAAAGCTTTAGATGTAGAAATTGATGCAAAATCTGAAGGAGTGGTTCCCCTGTAGCATCCTCGGGTTGCATTCTGGGCCACTGACGCCTTTTGAGTTTCAGGAAGGATTGCTTGGAAGGATGTAGACGATGAAGAACCATATCAGCTACCTGAAAAGTGTGCTCAGAATGGTGCTTATCGGCTTGTTGTTTCACTCCAATTCTTGCCATGTGAAGATTGTCCTGCAGAATGAGAATAATCTGATCGTGGCTTCGAAGAACCGAGTCAACTGCTTGAACTGGGGAGCTGCTGAGGGTGTATGGAAGAAGAAATAGCAGTTCCTTTCCATAGACTACTTCATATGGTGTCCTTTTAGATGTGGTATTGTACCACTCGAGCGCTTCTAGGAAATCCATAGAATTATTTGTCCAAATATGTGTAGGGATGGGAAGGGTCTGAGTAGTCCCGAAAGGAGGGTCGTTTCATCCTTGTTGACCTGGAAAGTATCACAGTTAGCCACCATCTGTTGAATTTTCATTTTTAGTCACTGCCAAAAGAAGTTACATTGTTCCCGGTCATACATTTTGAGGAACTCAGAGTGCCATGTCGATGAAGAAGCATGGAGTTCATAGAAGAGATATCCCTGTGGAACAGATTGCAACCAATTTGGAACAAGCAGAGAAATAGTTGTAAGAGAAACTAGGTCATCAAATGTGTGAGAAGGAGCATCTTCCACCATATTGTCCTTACCCTTCTTATAAGTGATCGCATAATCATAACCCATGAGTTGGATAACCCATTTTAGGTGTGCTGGGGAGGAGACCCATTTTTCCAAGAAATTTTCCAGACTCTGGAGATTAGTCTTGATGCAGAAATAATTCCCTAATAGGGATGGATGCCACTTTTGTACTCCATGCAAAATATCTATCATTTCCTGCTGAGATGTAGATGCGGCTAAATTCTTACCGGAAAGGTCTCTTGAAGGCGACAAGCCCACTGGTTCAGCAAAGACACTTGCATATCTATCCAAGGAAGTAGTGGAGACTATTGATGGGTGCACCTAAATGGAATGGAGCTGAGCGATGACACCATGTGAATTCTTCTTAAGGATATTTTCTAGACGATGTGAACTGATGATGCGGAGAGACCCTGGTTGTAAGCCCGTGAATTTGTGTTGTATCCCATTGATTGAAAACTGCATCCAAAGTTCAGCAAAATCGCATAAGATGGGGCCAAGTGTGCGTAACCATTGAACGCCCAAAACAACATCACATCCATCTAAGGACAAGGAAAACATGTCAGAGCGTAGGTTATAATATTCCAGAGAGATACGCACATTGTGACACCTTCCCTAGAAAGGTAAGGTGCCCCCATTGGCAACCATGACTTCAAAGTTGGAGCAAGGATGGAAAAAACAATCATCCTATTTGGAGATCCGAGGGTCAATGAAGTTATGAGTGCTACCAGAATCAATGAGTATTGTAAGAGGAAGCTTCTTGAAGTAACCCCTGACCCGCATTGTTTTGGGGGTGGTGATTCCGGCTAAAGCATGGAGAGATATCTCTGGGTGGTCTTCCTGAGATGGAGGGTCAATAGGTGGCTCATGAATGTCGACCTAATCATCCGTTGTATCTGGAGATTCTTCACCAATTTCAGAGGCAAGCGGAGAATCCACATCCAAGAGATAGAGCTTTTGCTGAACACATCAATCTCTCTGGGTGAATTTCTCATCACAATTATAACAAAGTCCTTTTTCTCTGCGTGCCTGCATCTTTGTTTCAGACAAATGCTTGATAGGAGTGGGGTGAGGAGCTAGCGGGATGGGAGGTCGCTGAGAACCCATATTTCGGAAGGGAACAAAAGTGGGTTTGGAGCATTGTTGTGCTGCAATCTTGTCTTCTGCTAACTTAGCCAACCCCAGGGCTTCCATCATTGTGTTGGGACAAAACATTTTAACCTCTAAGTGGTTTTCATCCTTAAGACCACTGATAAAACAACTCCTGTAGAATTCATCAGACAATCCTTCAGTGTGATTGGATAGTTTCTCAAATTCCATCTGATACTCTCTCACAGTGCCAATTTGGCGAAGTTTAGTGAGGGCTCCTGTGAGATCATTAAAAGCACTAGGACCAAATCATTGCAAAAGGAGCTAGCAAAAATATGGGCATTTGGCTCTTCACGAGCCTTGATATACCAATGGTACCATTGAAGAGCTTGATGTTCCAAATGAAAGGATGCAAGTGGACTTTGTTGACATCAAAAGTATTATGCAGACTGAAATACTATGCACGATAGATCCATCCAGTCAGATCAGTACCATTGAAGTGAGGAAAATCAAGCTTCGAACCACGGAAATGGATGGAAGAAGAGAACCCATTGTCTGATGAAGACTCAGACTGTCGTTTGTTGTTCATGGTTGAATGCTCAAGATGGAGGCTGAGAAAGTTTTCATCCAGATCTTGGATTTTGGTTTGGATGGCTACAAGTGCTTCCTCCATGGTTTTGCTCCTACGTGAGTGACAACCATAACCAGGATTTTTTTTTGGGGGGGGAGGGCAGGGATTGGGTAGAAAAACACAAACAAAAGCTTATTTAGTAGGGGGGAATTTGGATTTGGGAAAAACTCTGATGGGTAATTGGGGTTTGACTAGGTTTTGGACACTTTTGAATGGACAGGGAAGCAAAAACAGAGGATTTCAGAAGCGGGGTGAAAGAATGGGAAAATTTGTCAGAGAGAGACAAAGAAAAAGAAATAGGGAATGAACATGGTGGCAAAATTTGAAGGCGATTGAGTGAAAATCGAAGAAGTTATGGCAAACCCTAAAAATAGACAAATATGGGATTTTTGGTTTTGGGAAGTGGAATTTGGGATAAGGTCCTCAGAAATGAAATATGCAAAATGGGATTGCAGTGGTGTTAGTGAAGTTTCAGGGGAAACAAAGTTAAAGAAAAGGAGATATGGCGAAAAAACATTTTTTTTTTCCAAAATGGATCTGAAACGACTCCAAATGGATCGAAAACAGATGGATCTGAAACAACTTTCAGATAGATCAGAAACGGCTGGATCTGGAACGGCTTTCAGAATGGATCTGAAATGGCTCGAAATGGATCTAAAACAGCTGAATCTGAAATGGCGTGGAAGTGATCGGCAATAGTTCAACTGAAAATAGATATGGACCCCAGGTATGCTCGGCTTCCTAACAGTTCAGGGGTTTCACTCAGCCACCAATGTTGTCTGATGGCTTGTGTATTGGGGCAGTACCCCTCACTCCATGGCTTAGGTAAAATTGATAACTACTTTGCCACAAACGACAGCTCTTGGTTTACCTCACGGATGGGAACTAGTCAATCAGGTAGGGGTCGTTGCCCTTTTCACTGGGAGGTCCTCTCAATGGGACAGCTACTTCGAGGTTCCTGTGGTACTCCTCACAATGAGTTTTAGGGCTTATTCCCAAGTACTTCCTACAGTTAAGTAGATGGGGATTATTCCCAAATCCGAACTTGCAACATATACGAAAAAAAAATTGGCAGAAATTCCACCCAACGAGCCCAAGAAAGTTCTCTGATACCAGATGTGAAGAACCTACAACAATTAATTAATGAAAATACACGAGATAACATAAATAAAAAAACTAGGAATCGCTTTTATTGATCGTAGGCCAATTCAAGGGGGAAACCTCCTTTCAGCAAGCTCGATACAAATAACTTCACGGTACCTTCATTGGCCTTAGCACACACTTATATACTAAGTCTATTCCCAATACTATGGGTTAATACCATGGGACATATAATACTACGGGATGACTTACAAAGCATATGCGTCCAATACTATGGGTCAATACCATGGGCTAATACAAATTATGGATCAACAAATACTACGGGACGACTTACAAAGCATATGCGTCCAACAACAATATACTAACAAAGTAAAGAGAAGGGTTGACATGGGTTCCTAACATAGGTCACTTCTGCAACAGATAGGGACACTATTGGTTCTGATTCGGTGGGGAGAATCCATGGATCTGTCATTGGACAAATCGTGAAAATATCAGACGATGAACACTCCTCATAACCAATAAAATGAACAGGAACATGTAGGTCAAAAGTTCCCCTTATTGACCCATAAAGTCCTGATCCTAAACTCTCACAAGCTGGGTGATACTGATCAACCAACATAATTGTTGAATCCGAAGAAGTCTCGTTATTCTTCTGAGAAAACAAAAGTTGATCAACTATGATGATATTACCTTCATGAGGGAACATTCTAACTCGGAAAACGGTCGACGACACTGCTTGCATTGCATACGTCCAGCTCCTACCTAACAACAAATTGTATTCAAGTGGAGCATCCAACACTTCAACCTCTACAGACACTATCTCACCAATGAGTTGAACATCAAATGATGGTAAGACTTTGTGTGGACGGAACGATCTTCCATCAAAGGCGGTAAGCAAGGTGTTCGAGGGGGCTAATTCGGGTGATCCCAAAACCTTCCAGCAAGAAATGGATATTACGCACATAGATGCGCCCTCATCTACAACGGCTCATCCAATGGTCTTGGAACCATGGAATACTTCTATTTGGAGAGCGACGTGGTACGCCAACCGGGGTTTGATATTCGACATATCAAAACGAACAAGCATATTGGATGAGTATACGATCCCGATTGTAGCAAGAAGTGCATTGTGTTGTAATGGACAACTTTGCAGTACTTCCAAAGTGGACATGGCATAGGCAGTTTGGGATAAATCCTCCACAACACTGTAGTTAGGATCATCCCACGCATTAGGATTGTGCACAGCTCATTTGAAGACTCCTTTTGGAATCTTCGGCAACGAATCTACTGGTCTCTCGATGTGGAGAGGGGTAGATGATTTGGGAACATCCTTATCTCTTTGCTGTGAGTCTGGATTATAGTTTCTAGCACGAGTTTGTAAAAGCGTGTCTGAATTGACCATATTAATAAATGATTGATCAACAGATGAGGCACGAGAGGTGCCCCCCACATTGGAGTTTCCAGAAGATGAACCTTGTCCATGAGGGAATGGGTCCTTTAAGACAACTGGTTTCTTCTCACGGAGTAGCTTTTGGGATTCTTCC
The DNA here is from genome assembly GCA_027924585.1 of Larix kaempferi. NCBI lineage: Eukaryota > Viridiplantae > Streptophyta > Pinopsida > Pinales > Pinaceae > Larix > Larix kaempferi. The sequence goes on from BSBM01000141.1 coordinate 4,738,942, forward strand.
ATCAGAGGGAATTGATGGGTGAGGTGGTCCTCTTTGCATAACTTGCAAGGGAACTTCACTTTCTTTTTATCCTTTTTTCCCTCCTCGACATTTTTTGTGTTCTTGGGACTTTGGTGGTTCCCCTCCCCTTTTTTTTCCTTCTTTTTATTGTTATTGGAATTTCAAGGGCCCTTTTGATTCGTATGCACTTGTTGTACAGATTATGTTTGTGAAGGAGAGGTTGCAACTGAAGTTGCTTCTGAAGCATACTGTTTGACAGATAAGGCGTGAACCTGCTTAGTTAAAGCTTCAAACGCTGCAGAATCTACTAAACCCACGATGCCATCAGCATGTGGTCCAGGATTGGGTTTACCTAGATCTTGGCGGTCGGGAATAATCTCATATAAGAGCCCAGACTGAGCATATACCAGATCAATCTGCTGGGTTCTAAGGATAGCTTCCTCTTCGGAGGACAGCCTAGAAGTTGCTACTTCCTTAGAAATGTAAGGAATGAGTGATTTAAGACACCACTCTAATAGGAACTCTGGAGGGATGTCGGCTTTAATGAGCCTCTTTCTCCTTCGCCACTCCTACATATGGTCAGATAAGTGAGTGGATTTGTTCTGTCTTAAGGTTGAAAGAAGGTCTATGCCGACATCATACTGGACATGAAGTTGAAAGTGATTCAGAAAAACTGTTTCCGGATCCCAAAAGTTATCATAAACAACAGCAGGCAGTTCAATATACCATTTATCTATAGCACTAGTCAAGGTTCGCTAAAAGACTCTCAATATGATGGAATCGTCATTCAACGAATTAGAAGAACACCAAAGATGAAATGTAGTGACGTGGTCACTGGGATCTTCACCTGTCTTACCTTCAAACTTTGGAATGTCTGAAGGCAACTTAGTGGTAACTGATGGCCATGTAGGATTGTGGTGCACCGGATCGTTAGTAAGTTTTGAAAGATCTGGAAAATTCAGAGTTACCAGAAAAGGTAAACGAGGTCATTTCGATGGCATTTGGTAAGCAGGAATTCGCTAGGGGGGACCTCCCAAAACCTGGTTCGTGTACTGCTGGTTGGGGTTCCCCCCAACCATCGGTTTTGAGGTAAAAGCATGTTAAAATTGCCCCATCCATAAGAAAGAGGATTGCTTCCCAGGATACTCGTCCATTGCGGCTGGGTGTTAGCCCCTCCATAATGTGGCTTTGAAAAATTTCCACCCCCTCCATCAAACAGTGAGAAGGGGATGCTTCCTACAGGTATATTGGATGGATTTACATTATAACCTGTGTAGGGGTTAAAACCAGGTGTAGTTGTAACGGACAGTGTCGTCATCGAACCCATAATAGGCATCGATGTAGTGGGGATTGATCCTACTAAATATGAGTAAGGAGCATACTGTGGTATGCCCTGGAACTGTTGGGTAACAGGAGGTTGAGTAAATGTCACTATAGGTATCCCTGTCAAAGGGATATTAGCTGGTCCAAAATTGGGGGTAGAGACATTAGCTGATGTCGAAGCTTGTGAGATTTACATGCCTACAGTACCAACATTAAAAATAAAAGACGGGCTCAAAGTAGAAGCATTCTGTGAAGAGCTACATGCTACAGTGTTTGCAAAGGAAGGAGAGAGAACTCTCGAAACCATAGCTATAGTGGGAGTTTGAGGAACTCCCATCTCATCTCCTGGATTAGTCATGGAATGACCAGGGGTAAACTAGTACGCACTATACTCGGGTAGGCCTAGATAGTCTATAGTTACAAGTAATGGATCATTTGGTCTAGCCAAGATGCATGGGCAGGGTAGAAAATCTCGAAATCCAAAAGCACTTAAAAGTACTAGTGGACCCCCGTACGTGAATCAGCTCTGGTTTATGATTGAAAGGAAAGTGAGCAGGTATCCTCAGCAGTTCAAGTCGCACACGGCCTCGTGCTTAACTCTATTTTGAGTAGATCATTCCTGAGATATTTTTATATAATTGGGTTTACCTAAGAGATTTTCTTACTACGATTATTGAGCAATGAAACCGATTTCGGGCAGTTTAAGGTGATTTACCCCGAAACCCTAGCCTAAGCTAGTTGATGTAGTGTCAAACCTAAAAAGAAAAAGTTGCTAATTGATTTTATTAAAATTTCTTTTTAGAGGCTAATTTTTACTCAAAAGAGGTAGTGAAGTGTGTGGTATGGTTTATGACAGAAAGCAAAGTGTGTACAAATGATGCTTTAAAACTTCACAAAAACTCTTATTTTTCGTTTATGTCTTTCAAAACATAAGATAGGCAATCCTAAGCATAAAAAATTTTCTTTTTAATTTCCAAAGCAAATAGCAAAATAATCTATCCTACTTTGAAACAATAATGGAAAATCTTACAACTACCCTACCAATTTTCAATTTTTAATCTTTTCTTCTATTTTGCAAAAGAAAATGAATCTGAAAAAAAGGAAACAAGCAAGATCTATCGAGGGTGTGGGTAAAGATAAAAAATTAATGGCTTAAAGCAATCAAATCCAAATATGAAAAAGACTTGACCTACAGAGTTGTTTGTGTGAAAAAATCTTGATTTGGAACAAGATGCGAAAGAAAAGGCAAAGATGATGCATGCAACGGAAAGACAGACCTAGAGGCTTCTCCTAAGCATCAAAACCAAAGAAAAGCATCTGCCAAACAGGTAGGGTAGGAAATCAAGCCAAATTAACTCTACCGCCACACAAACTCAAAAGGAAAAGATAACAAGAAGACTTCAACCAACTCAGACTAACCTGAACAAAAGCTCAAAAGGTATCCAAACCATCAAATCTTTCAAAGACACCCAAAAACTCAAACTAATGTCAAACCCTAAAAATTAAGGCAAAACTCAGTAAAAGTGTGTAGGTATTGCAACATACAATAAGCGTTGAGTGCACAGGTCTGTAGGACTGCAACACACATCTAGGGAAAAAGATGCCCTACTGTGACTAGCAAAGAGTTGTGCACAGGCTCAAAAGACCTAAAGAGCATAAAAGACACCTAAAACAAGTGCTGAGGTAAGTGAAGTAATCCAAAAGGACTTTCAAGAGGTTAAAGCAAGACTCAAACAAGACAAAGATGTCTCAAAGACAGTCAGAAAGACAAAGCAAGTGCCAACAGTAGATCAAACAACCTGGAAACCAAACCCTAGTGAAAATTTTAGACCTACAGGAAAGTACGTTTTTGTCTGGTATAAACACTAGTTCCTGCAACAAAAAGTGCGCATGTATGTTTCAAGGAAACTAGCACACAAGGAAGAAGGTGTGCTTCTGTATGCACAGAAGACTAACGCACAAGGAATGAAAGCAATGAAAAAGGGCTTCAGTCAGACTGAAATGAATCAAAGCAAAAGGAAATAGAAAAGTAACCTGTAAAAACCTCTCAGAAAGCTAACAGACTGTACAACTGAAAGAAAACCTAAAATACGGTCCCCAGAGCAGAAACAACCAGTGCTCCCCAGCGGAGTTGCCAGTTGTGTTGTGCAGGAATATACCCTATAGTGGGGGAAATGACACTATCAACTTACATGGGGTGGCAGATAGATACATTCTACTTTTCACTAATTACTATGAATGAAACGAGATTAGGATTTTGAAATCAGTACCTTGTTAACGACGGATGGTACTAGCTTTCGCCCAATCTCCAAAGTAATGTACCTACAAAATAATTCAACCTTCCTCAGCGTATATTGACTGTAAATATATAACAAAATTGAAAGCAATTTAACATTAATTACAATCAAATATTCAATAGAAAAGACATTCCATTGGGACGGGAAGGGTATCTCGATCTTTTATTGCCAAAGAAATGTAGCCAAATACAGTTATACTTGACCTGTCCAAACACTTCTACAACCGAGTTCTGGGTTCCTGCTCCTCACAATGACTTAGAAAATCCTACAGCGTAACAATAGCTTCTTCTTCATTGGCCCTTTCCTCATGGATTCCCCTTGTATTTATGGGACAAGGATGGAAGTTAGATTTGTGAGGTAGTTGAACTGGGAGGTTGTGGGAGTTACAAAACCAACATCAACTAATCTCAATTCGTAATCTTAATATATATTTTTCCAGTCATCTTAATATGTGTGCAGGTATCATAATAGTAAACTAGCGCACAATATGCAACTAGTGCTCTTAACAACCAATGTACACATCTTTTGGGATAAGTGCGCGGGTTGTCTTCAATAGAACTAGCATTTAGAACGATAGATGTCAGTGGCAATAGTAGCGCACACATAATGAAAACTGCAGAAAAAATATGTTTTTCAACTGAAGATGTGGGATCTCAGCAGTAACTCATCCAAGGTCAATCCAACTTTTCCATCCATAGTGTCCTTTTGAGTGATCGACAGGGCAATGTGGTCACAGACGAAGAAGTGTAAATTTGACCTATGACAGGGGCTCAAAGACAGAAGTGTCGGTTAACCTTCTCCGACGTGTCATGAACGAGGTATCCTAGTAACTTTTCTTCTAGGGCTCTTTTACCCAGGATCCCTTTAGTTAGAGGTATATCCTTCCACTTTGGTCTCTCATTTCATATTGTTCGACTTGGATTTCATCACCTTGCGAAGGATACGATTTGTCGAGGTCTCCATCTCCTAGTTAGGAAGTTTGCTTGCTATTTCACCTTTTTAGAGGTCCTTTCTCTTTTAGTGTTGCTTGTTGGCATTTTGGTCACTTTTAATTCAGCTTGCTTACTGTGACATTAGTCCCAACACAGTTTTTTGAGATTGCTTTTTTGGCCTGCGAGCCTTGTCTTTTCCTAGCTCCCCTTCTGCACGCTCGGTTGCTTTAGGGTTTTTGAGTTCTTACATGGTCCATTACCAATTATCTGATGATGTGTGATGTCCTCTTCTCCTAGTTCTTCGAGATGGTTGAGTTAGATGGTCTTCTCAAGGGATTGGACACCCCTTGATGGAGCCACTAACGCTTGAAATTAGTATTAGTTTAGAGGACCACGTGATCACATCATCCATGTCGAATTTTCCTTTTACTGTGATGATGGACTTTCAGGTTATATGGAACACTGGTACATTTGAGAGAGAGATGATTGGTTGTACCCCACCTTGGTTGATTGAATTTTGGTCCTTTCATTTTGTTGATAATATTTTGTGGTACCTTTCCTTTTACCTTTTGGGTTTTTTACTCATCTTGGGTTATCTTTTGATTTGTACCACCTTTTATGTTTTTTGTCTTATGCATACTATGGTAGTTTTTCCACATTTGAGGTATACTCCCTCTGTCCAAATTGTTATGAGTATTTATACCCACTTTGTACCACCCTCCAGACCTTAGTTAGGAAGATTGCTTGCTATCATACCTTTTAGAGGTCCTATTTGACTTACAAGAGGTAGTTACAAGGAGATATTGCACATAAGAGGTAGTTACAAGGAGCTATTGCATATATTTGACATTATTTGACCTTCCATCTCTTTGGCATGTCAAATAATAGGTAGTTACAAGGAGCTATTGCAATGTATATTTGACCTTATTCGTACCTTCCCCACAATGGTTGATTTACTTTTGGTCCTTAAACCCTGTTGTTTATTGGTCTTGTGGTACCTTGCCTCTTACCTTTTCGGTCTTTTACTCATCTTGAGTTATATTTTGATTTGTACCACCTTTTATGTTTTTTTTTTTAATGAGTATAACTATGGTAGTTTTTCCACATTTGAGGTAGTACACCCCCTTAGTCCTAAGGGTTATGATTCTTTATACCCACTCTTTTCTTTTTTACTTGTACTTACTGGTTGGTCTTTGTACCCTTTGGTTGGTCCTTGTACCTTACTGGAGGTCGTGAGTCTCTTTGGACTCAGTCTACTAGTTGTCAACTCATCTTTATTGTGATTGTACTGAGCCTTTTGACTGTCATTGACTTTGTTTGATTGACCATACCATAGCCCAGTCATCTCTCTCTCTGGTTTGTACTAACCCTATAATAGGGTCACTTGGTTCCTAGAGTTGACTGGCCTCTAAGAGGCACAATCATTTCTGAAAGTAACTCTTCTGAGTATATTACAGGAAATGTCTACACCCAGGTAATCAAATATGTGTTGGTAAGACTTAAGTAATCAAATTGTTGGTAATCAAATATGTGGTAAATCATGTGTATTAAGTAGTTAAGACTTGTCCTGTCAGACAAAATTTTTGGTAATCAAATATGTGTTGGTAAACATTTTTAGGAGTGGTGGAACTCCTCGATTGAACTTGTGAGGAAAATTATTTTGGAGAATAAGTGTCCTGACTATGGGACAACAACAAATATATATTCAACAACATATGAGATATTCTGGGCACTAGGTGGGAAAATAATTATACACCTTCAATTACCAAGTACTATAGTGATGAGTGAGTTAATGAAAACCATGCATATTCCCTCATTTAATAGGATATATTAGGACAAATCCATCCTTGAGAGGTGGATAATGGATTTGTAGAATTTTCCACTAAACTTGAGAGATTTAGATGTTACAACATGATAGGGACAAGGAACTAATAAGGTATATGATTAATGGGCAACACATGGGGTATCATACACTCTTTTACAATAAGTCATCACAAGGTTCCTTTCTTAGGTTAGATCGTAATTTTGTTACAAGAGGAATTGGTGCACATATGAGAACGTGAACACTTTGAAAAATGACTGTCTTGAATATAAGGAAATTTGCAAGATGGAAAGCTTTGTTTTCCTGTTATAACTATACCGTTGAACACATTTCTGGGAAAGAAAATAACATTCCTGAATTTTTAACAAGAGAATATTTGACACAGAAGTATGCTGTTAATTTTGAACAAGTGATCCTGAAGTAAGTGAGCCTGAAACAAGTGAGCCTGGAGCAAGTGAGCCCGAAGCAAGCGAGCGTAGAAGGTCAAAGCGGAATCCAGTGGGCCCATAACCCACAAGTAAACATGGAAATATCTACTTGGATTGAAGGAAAACATTAGATCTATATTATTAATGATAATATGAGTTGGATTTTTTATATGCAAACATGGAAACCTAGGTGGGAGTTGAGACATACTGAAGTATTAGATGCTAACTTACAGGGATCTGATGCTTTTATTAGACTAGTGCCAGAACTCAAGAGAATGCCTATGGGATCCAGTATTGTACCAGAGATGATTTACAACAACTTCCTAAGAAAAGCAGCTGATGCAAGCAATTGGTTAACACACCTCTACCATGATCTTAACTTAATCATGACAAAGGTCTCTACACATCACCCCAGGATAAAACTACACCATCAATACTACTGTATTAATCGGATACGTTCTTTGAAAGCATGGCCACATCAAGATGCTAGTCTCCGGTTTCCAAGTACTACCCACACTTATAAAAAAATATAAAAAATTATGGTGGGATTTCTTGAGAAAAGAAAATAGAAATAGAACATATTATACCATGCTAAAGTTTGGACATCAAAGTACACATATCCATGAGGATCCTCTATTCTACGGCCCTGATTGGATGAGAGACTGGTGGCAGTCATTCAGCATCAACCTGACAGCATTAGAACCAGCTGTTATTTATAATCTAAAACAGGACATTGGAGAATCTCTCGAACAAGTCAAAGATATTTTGCAGACAAATATTATTGAGGATCAAATCCTTGAGTACTACATTCAAAAGAAATAACAATGGCTTGTCAAAACCCGCATAGAATTCCACCTGAGGTCTCTTTATTCAAAGGCATGGGATACTCAATCCATTAACTTTGGAGAATTATATGGTACCCCATACTCCAATGATTTGTAAATATCTCAAAAGTATTTGGCTATGCGTGGGGCCTGTCCATTCAGATTGTCATAATAACATTCCATTCGGCTAAGAGAGTGGGCCTGTCCTCTGTAATTTTTAGGTAGAGAATCATTTGAGGCATTTGATTTTGGTCTCTATTTGCGATGTTTCTGAGTATGAGAAAAGGTGTATGCTCTGCAAATAGCCTTTGTGGTATTATATTGCAACAAAAACCTTGTCTCGCCTTAATTCTAGCGTTTGTTAGGAAAATGAATAACAAGAGTATGCTCCGTGGTTGGCCCTCGTGGTATCAGATCACACAAGAAACCTGATACTTCCTTAAGTATAAATTTTGAGTCTGTATATGTCTGAGGAAGTATGCTCTGTCTGTATTTCAGTTTAGATTTTGAATAAGATTATACAAGTTTCACAACATTAAATAAAATATTGTTTTTGAAGATTTGTGAACACTTATTAACCACCTCAAAGATCTTAGTTTTGAAAGTCATAAAGACTTTTAGATTTTTTCCATAATGGTTAGTTATTTTTATTTTATATTATTATTGCTAAATATAAATATCTTACTAAATGTGAGTGTAATTTAATTATCGAGGTGACGGACCCAAACTGATGGGATCAGAGAGACTTTAGGGCCATGACAACAAAGATAGTTAGATGGGGTGATATGGGACTCAAGACCCAAAGGAGCAATAAAAGACAGCTCATAATTGCATTAATTTCTACTCCTAAGAAAGATAAAGTGATCTTCTTCCTCATCACTTGAATGCCTACATTTTGAGAAAGGGAATGCGGTACAAGTCACCTTATAAAAGGCGCTACACGCCACCTTTTAAGAGGCGCTATGCCTTGCAATCCTATCTAAACTTTTTTCCCATGGTGCAGGTAGAACCAAAAAGATATTTGTCATATTTGTCTTCCTTGAGTGAGGGGAGTTTAGGAAGGATAGAGGAAAGTGAGACATCCAGTAGGTCTACAAGAGTTTTATCAACTAGATGTCAAAAGACCAGAAGAAAAATCCATAAACACATGGAATTTTTTCGCGCTCAAGGGGGGTTATGTTCCTATGATGATGAGACAATAGGCGATGTCGAGTTGCCCTTGAGGTACAAACATTTAGTGAAACAATGGGTACCCAAGGATCTTCCTCAACCGAACACAAATTTTTGTGTGAACGAGAGGATATATCGAATTGCACTGTCGTCATTACATGGTTTGGGGTTGTTTTGCATGGATGGCATAAAGGTCCTTTATGGCACAGGTAGAGAATTGATGGAGTATGTTGGACCATGTTGCAACTAAAAATATTGGATGCGCCTGGTCCAATATAAACGAAGTATGCGTAGATATGGATTGTCAACAAACTATTTACAGTTGAAAGACAAAGATCAAAATAAAGGATCAACATTGTACATTGACGGAAGGCCAAAGGCCACAGGGAATATTGTGGGGTTTATAAACAGTACACAACCACGGTCTACAATTAAGCAACCAAATTGCGAATTTGATGGGAGTGAAGGAAACCGTTTTTTTGTATGTGCCATTAAATCAATATCTGCAGGGGAAGAGTTGCTTATTAATTACAATTTGAATCTAGTAGATACAAACATGGTTGCTATGGGAGTGGTACATATAACAATTTACCCAACCTTTTATTAATGAATTTAACATATTAAGGATTTTTGGTTAGTTTATTTCGATTAAATTTTCCATATTTACTTTGTAGTCTAGTGATGGGGAAAAATCCCTACCAGCAGATGGTCGGAGGAGTACATCTTCCTCGATGGAGAAGGTATACATCTTTGTAATAGTAAAAATATAATAAGAAAAAAGAGTTTTTTTTTTGCTTTGTTTTTTCACTAGTATATTGGTTTGGTTTATATAATGTTATCTAAATTTGATGCAAAACATTGATCGGGAAAGCCACCCAAATGTTCATCAGACGACAGTAGCCTCGGGGAAACAGGTAAACTTGATTGTAATTGTACAATTTAAATATTTCAAAATGTGTTCTCATTATATTAATGTTTCAATGAATATTTTGGTTTCGTTTAGGTAATTTTATCTATGTTTTTTATGCAGGTCGGTTCTGTAAGGGTCACAGTAGATCATACCATAACTGCCTCGACGCAACAGGTATACATCTTTGTAATAGTAAAAATATAATATGAAGAATAGTTTTTTTTTGCGGTGTTTTTTCATGAATAGTTTTGGATTCGTTTAGGTGATTTTCTCTATGTTTTTTATTTAGGGTTCTATAAGGGGCAGCTCCCAACTATTTGCAAATCGAGGCAAGTCACCTATGACCATTGATCTGATGAGTGGATCACGATCCTCGAGGTTGTAGGTATAATTCATTGGAATTGTACCAATATAATACGTAGCATAATGTTTATTTTGTTATGTATTTTTCGTGTGTATACTAGTTTCGTTATGATAATGTTTTCTACTTATTTTTTGCAGGGGATAGATGATAGGGGCAAGTCCACAGCTATGGATCAGACGACACCATCATCCAGGAATTAGGTAAACCTAGTTGTAATTTTAGGAATCTATCATGATAGAACTCAGTAGTGTTTTATATATTTTTGTTGTGAATTGCTGTATGAAACAAAATCACAACAATATTCAATAGATCCTAAAGTGGCTGAGATGTTTACCGATCCCGACATAATTGGTGAAGCTACAACCCCGATTAAGGTGATAGACAAAATCTTGAATAAATTTAGTACGGAAATCATTTTTGTGCTATTTAAGGTTCCGCAGACAGACCAGATTATAGCCAGGATTGATTTGTTGGAACAGAGATCTAAAGCCTTGCGAGTAAGTTGAGGAATCTTGAATCATAAAATAATTCATTTATAACTTTATAATTTTCACTTTTATATTATAGTACTGAACATATAAAATGTGGTTTGTATTTACAGAATTATATGAGACAACACAATAGTGGTCAAGGCGTTGTTGGCACCAGTGAGGCTCGTAGAGAGACGTCGCATCATGAGAAAATGAATCCATGTGCATCGACTCATTCGCCATTATTGTCGACTGAACAGTCGGCAACACGTTCTGAAACACCACGGACCCCAGCTATGAGAGCACCAGCTGCTAGTGACAGACGCACACTAGATCATCCAGAAGAAGGGGTCGACACCGAGCCTCCTAGTAATATTGATATCATTGAAGCTACATTTCCAGGATCTTCCCATGTCACTATCACGGGAACAATTGAGGCAACATTTTTGGTGGACGAAGATCTCGTTGTGAAGAACCTGCAATAATCAATTAATGAAGATACACGAGATAGCAGAAATAACAGAACTCAAAATCACTTTATTGATCACAGGCCACTTTGAGGGGGCAACCTCCTTTGAGCAAGCTCAATACAAATAACTTCATGGTACCTTCATTGGCCTCAACACACACTTATATACTAAGTATATGCCCAATACTATGGGTCAATACCATGGGACATATAATATTGCGGCATAACTTACAAAGCATATGCGTCCAATACTATGGGTCAATACCATGGGCTAATACAAACTATGGATCAACAAATACTACTGGACGACTTGCAAATCATATGTGTCCAACAACAATATACTAACAAAGTAAAGAGAAGGGTTGACACGGGTTCCTAACACTCGTCCCAATAAAGATGGAGAAGATACTAGGTAATTAATATACGTTGATCAAGTTAGTGTTTATAATTTCATTGTAATATACCGATAAAACATTTTTTCCAACTAATTATGATCATAGCATGATCGTTTTGAAGGAAATGATGTTTTTTATAAACAAATGAATGACTTTTACTTGGAGATCTTCGGTTCCACCATCAGAACAAGGTGGGATAGACAACCGAAATATTTAAAAGATCATCTCACTAATCGGTTTGTTGGCCTGTTCGGCGACAAGTCCTTCGATCAAGCCAAGGTCCTGAAAAAGGCTGGACAACATATGAATATTGTTCGAGACCAATATAGGGTCCACCTGAAAAAAAAACTATAGGTATGAGTGACCTCCAATGATTCCAGCAATGGAGTGGAAAGCTCGAGTGGAATATGGAAAGGAGAGGGATCAAAGAAAAGAAGAAAAGATACCACCAGGCACAGGGAGGTATGCAATACGTTCCGCAATGTAATTCTAAACCTTATTGTCATTGATTTCTATATCGAATTTGGAACATCTAATGTATTTCAACACTTGCATAGGTTGTCAGACACATCAAAGGCCATAAAGGCAAGACTGGAAAAAATAGGTCAGCACAAGCTTGGGCCTGTTGGTTATTCGAATTTGGCGGCATGAATTGTAAGTTTCGAAAAACCAATAATGCATACAAATAATAAATTGCAAATTATTTTTCATTTTATTGCACCGCAAAATGTTACTTAACGACATTATGCAAATATGCAGGCTGACCGATTGAAAGAAGTGGCCACTACGGAAGACATGAAGCTTGGCTTTCAGCACGGCTTTGGAGCTATTGTTGAACGCCGAAAAATCTTGTCTAGGAAAACACAGCCTTCTGGTACTAATCCATCCAGTGCACAGGTATATAGAATCTATATAGTTTAATGAAGATTTATTGTTTGTGCAATATATTCATTATAAATAATTGACATAAAATATTGACTCTGTTTTGATCAGGAAAGCAATGATCCCCTTAATGTCGAGGAGGGACAAAAACAAATAAAAGATCATGCTTCGAATCCTGGTAATGTATTTATTCAGATGCTACAATTTTATGTATAGCATTGCTGATGGTGAACATTAATTATAGTTCACCATATTTCAACTGTAGAGCATGTAGAGGGTGAAACTGTACAGGTTGAGCCTGGACAAGAACATGAACAACATGATGTGGCCACAGCAGGTAAAAAAACACCTTTGTATTTTTTTTAAAATGAAATACTTGTCATTACAATAGAAAAATATAATGATGTAACATTTTCACATTGTTGCAGCAAATCCAAACCCCTTCCCGCAAAATCCATGTCTAGATCAACACTCTAGGATGCAGACATAACGACAAGCACCTGATGAAGAACCAAGAACTGGAGGAGAAAGTCCAGAAGATGGTCTTCTTAGAGATTATGTAAAGAGAATAAAAACTAAAAAGAAGTGACTGGAAAACGTTGTCTAATTATTTTTTATAATAATATATCGTCCATGATTTTTGGCCAATGAATGAATGAATGGTTTAATGGTTTAATGATTTAGTGTAGTAAACTGTTACCTTTATTGAATGTTAGCTTTTATTGAATGAATATGTTGACTGAATGAATGAATGGTTTATTGAATGTTTTCTTTTATTGAATGAATGTGTTGACTGAATGAAACAATGGTTTAAAGAATGTTAGCCTTTATTGAATGAATGGTAGATGAAAGTTCATGATGAAATATGCATGAATTTGCACATAATTGTATTCAAGTACATGCATTGGGTATGGGGAATTGAGAGTGATGTGAGGGGGTGAGGGTCCATAAGAGCCTCCACCTTCACGTGGTTGGCCCTGTTCAATAGAGAATGTTAAATTATTCTCGAAACAGAGAGGAGCTCAATGAATGGCTACGATGCTGTATTTCTACAACCCACTCACATGTCATCTAAATTTTGACAATTTCTTGGAGCTTATTGTGATGTTTGGTTGCTCATCATAACCAATTTCAAGTTTCCACAACTTCAAAGGCTGAGTAAATGATGCACTGGAACCAATATCCTTAACCTTCTCTTTAATTTCCTTGGAATCTCCTTGAGAATATTTGAATGAGATATGTTAAACTGAATTTCGATTCTGGCAGATGATAGTCATTGTACAAGGTCATCATTTCTCATGCAATGCAATTTTCTCCCCAATCAATAGCCCTCTATGCTTCCTGTTAATTTTTTGTTATTTATGAATAGCAATCTTATGCTCTTTTAAATTTGCAGAAGCTCTCCTAGAAGGAGATGATGTCAACCAAACTCAAACCGTCTCTCAAGAGAAGATGGTGAAAGAGGAACACCACTCAGAGTCAGACATTCTTTAGTTGGATGGGGGTTTTATGATACCAGACAACAATGCCTTTGGTCATGGTTTTAGGTTTTGAAATCCTACCCGTCCTTGCTAATTTACTTAGACTAGGTTTTACAGATCAGAGCATTTCACCAGCTAGAATGTTGCACAACTACTAAAGTAAAAAAGCTATTGGTTTAACTTTAATAGAGATTCTGAAAAGGAAAGCACTAGACGGGCTGGTGTGGAAGAGTTTTATAGAATTAATCACATCAACCAGACTTATGAATTCGTAATGTCTTCGTTTCCATTATATTAAGTATTCTTACATAACGTAAAAGAAGAAATGGTTATAATGCATAACAAATCAAGTTGCACTGCACTCTTCTTGTTGAAACGATGGCCTTTGCAACATGAAAACATTCTCAAAGTTTCTTTATTTTGGATTCAATGGCAGGTTGGATATTGCACGAAGAGAAAAGTCGATTATGATGGTCATGTATGGTTTTCAACTTGGGTGCTTATCTAGTTTGGTTATCCACTCTGTTGTTTTCTTTTCTATGTGGTTGTAGGTATTAAAGAAGCGTGAACATTATGGTAAGCTTGAAAAAGCTATTATGAGCATCTGGGGATGCTTCTTCCAAGACTGGACTGGATTTATTGCTAACCGTTTGTATAGTATGGTACTAAAGAGCCATATACATGAAATTTTTGTAGGTGGCACTTACCCTATGGGATGCGCTTTCGATGAATCCATAGTTCACCACCAGGTAAAGTGACCCTTTTCAAACTTGGAATTTTAACTGAATTTTGATTCTGGCATTTTATATTGTTGGGTAATATTGCCTTGTGTTTCACTCATTTGGTTAAAGTGCCAGTATATTGGTTAATGAATAATTTGGCCCAAAAGTAGAGCATTAGCAATAGAACAATTATTTTATTTTCATTGGATGATAGTGATAAGAGTAATTTGCACAAAATCCTTTTAAGCCAGTCAGAAGACAAAGTTATATGCACAAGACTAAGAAAACATATGAAATATTTTTTCCATAAAGTATTATTGTTGGTTCAATGAGTAGGCTATAAATCCCTTGTTTATTTTTTATAAGCTATCATATATAGCATATCAATCATTGATTGTGAAGCAACTACTAAAACTTTGAAGAGAAAGCTTACCCAAAAGATATTAAAGATGGAAAAGAACCTTGAGAACTCAACAAGATTATTGCACATCATGTTAGGTATGCTTATTAGATAATTATGAAAGTTTTTGTTTTTTTTTTAAATACAAACTCTCTGTAGGATATCCGACCCTAACATACACACAATCCAATGCCTTTTCCATATAACCGACGGCCAAAGTCGTCATATATTTGACTTTTTCCTATGCAAGATCCCTCGTATATCTGACTTCTACTTACAAACAATCCGATGCCTTTTCCATACCACTGACGGCCAAATGCGTCGGATTGTGCTCTTTTTTCTATGCCCTATCTTCAGATATCCGACGACTACTTACAATCAATCCAATGCCTTTTCCATATCACCAACGGCTAAAGGCATCGGATATTGGATGCCTTTGCCATTTTTCTATGCCAAGTTCGTCGAATATCCGACACCTTTTCCATACCACCGACGGCTAAAGGTGTTGGATATTGGACTGGAGGGGGTCGTATATCCAACGTCTATGGTATGGAGTGGTCATCGGATATTCGACCGTAGGAGGTTGGATATCCAACAGGTATGGTGAAAGAGGGGTTGTCGGATATCTGACTGTGGAGGCTGTCGGATATCCGACGGGGAGTTTAAATGTCGTATTATAGCCGAAATACCACCGACGTTGAAAAAAGATGCGGTTTTTCGGATGGTCGACAACAAGATGTCGAAAATCGGACTTCTTTGCCATCGGATTTTGGGCTCAAAAGTTCTAGTGACTAATAGGAACCTGTTCGATGATACATGGTTGATGGGTCATCGATATGGTTAATCTATGGGTGTGTCAGGTTTTGGTTCTGCATCCATCTTCACAACCCCCGACCCTTTTACATTCGGTATTCCTGGCTTTATGTCAAGTGTTACTTCCTCCCTGTATGGTAGTCACGCTATCTCTAGCATTGGGTTTGGGGGTATCACATACCCAAAATTTCATAAAAATTTAAAATTTTTCTAAGTGTCTAATCGTCATTAAATGCTATGCGGAAGATACAATGTATGGAAAACATCTATATTTATTGTTTTAATAAAATCATCATTATAACATCTTATAACTTTTAACATTAATTATTTAATTGTAATTATTAATAAAACTTTGCTTGTCGACACAAAGGTCTTCTATATTTTCACCAACCACTCTATCTATCAATGTACAACTCTTTATGTCCCTTTTGTATAAACCATACGCGATACTTATTGGACTTCAAGAAATTTCTAAGGATGAGATATGATATAAACTACTTTCTCTTTAATTAAACTTAGGTGTCACACATTCCTTTGAATAGTATTCTAGGACTGAAAATTACAAGGAAGATCATCATACCACCTTCATGAATTTGCAACTCTTATAAAATAATTTATTCTAAAAGCATAACTTAATAATGTTCTATTACTTGTCCCACCTTAACCAATTCCTCCTATTAGCTTAAACATTTATAAGTAAGGTAAACAATACATTGTGCCCATACTTTCCATAGCCATAAAAAATATACTCTATCTAACATATTCATCCTTGATCACCTTTAAAGATTTATAATTTTGAATGCAGTTACTCATCATACCTGAGATGCATCCATTAGAAAAAAAAATTATTCATATAAGAATCCAATATATATATATATATTTGAACAAGCGATCCACGAAGTACACTTATAAATGATTAGCCCCAACTTAACTACACACGTAAACAAGAGACAAAGATATAAATAACAACTATCATAATTAGTAACATGCACAAGGTACACATATTCCAAGAAAACAAAACTGAAATAACATTTGAAACAAAATATCGAGAGAATACACAAAAGAGACATAACATAAAGAGAGACAGACCATTTTTAACGTGGTTCACCCAACCCTTGGGCTATATCCACAAAATGTTGTGCTTTTATTAGAAACAAGATGAAGGGTTACATTCTACTGCGACACAATTGTTGCAAGACTTATTTTCTTCAAGCCTTCCTTACATGAAGCATTTTCCAAAATAACACATCCTTCGTTGAAAAGATAAGATTATTTCATATAACAACACAAGGGTTGATGTAAATAAAAACCTTTCTACAAATTTCTAAATGAATAACCCCTTCTATTCTATAACTTGAATATCCAATTGTAATTATTTTATACATACCATGTGTCACATCATAATGTGATAATACCAAAATATAACCCAATTATATTATAATATTAGTAACATAATCCAATATACTCTTTAAAAATTACTAATATAACATATCTATCATCCATAATTCATTCCACTATTATCCATGTAATAATACCTATATATAGTTCATAACCCAAATGACATAATCCAATATACTATTTTAAAATTACTAATGTCACATATCTATTATCCATAATTCATCCTACTATTAGAAGAACCTTCCTAAACATTTATTAGCCATATTATTCTCACTTTTAATAACCCCTTATATCATAAAGACATATGCTTTTAGATAATGCAATAAGGTTTCATTTGTAACTTTATAATTTCACATAATTTACACCATAGAATAATTCCCAAATTGTACTAAGTAGAGGTTATTCTAAGATCTATTTTGGTACCTGATGAGCCCCAAATTAGGTACTTTATAAGCCTTTTTATGCCACACAAGTACAATAATGGACATGGAAAATGCATTTGTTGTGGGGTTTAATGATTTGTTTTGATTATTTGATAGAGTAGTTTATAGGTTATTCTTTTATGCTTAAAGGCGTTTTCTATGAGCTAATTATATGAAAATAAGTATGTATGAGCAGGCGCAGGTAACCTAAGATACAACAAGCAAATCCAGCTCGAGGATTGAAAGACCATAAATGGCTCGACGCCCTTTTTCCCGATTTGTACAAGAAAACTCATGTTTAATAGGATCAACATTTAAAGCATAGAGTTAGGTTATGATTCATAATATATATATATATATGGGCCTCTCGATTAGCAAAAGGTTCTTATTGGCATTTTTGTAGAACTTATATTCCGCATATGTTATTCGAGACAATTTAGTTTTAATACTTTTTTGAACATGAAGTTACGATTTTAATGGAAGAAGTGATGTTGTTTCAAGCTTTGCGTTTATAAGACTTTTCCCACTCCTGAAATACGAGTTGGAGAGGGCCCCTCCAACACGTAGGTCAGGAGATTCATTTTTACTTCAGGTATTTCTCATATGTCTTGTTAATTGATTTAATCATCATCTTATATGAAGTACTTGACAATGGTTTGAATGACATAGTTTTATATTAGTTCAACGATCATTCCATTTCAGTACTTTTTATTTGTAGTTCATCAACATTGATTCTGTAGTTCTACAATGCACTTTCTGTAGTCTTGTACACACATTATGTGCAAGCGTATTTACCTCTTTTTCCAGCACACTATATTAATTTTAGACAATGATTAGATCTGCAATCCCAGGCATATTTCATTTATCTGAGTTCAGTTATATAGGAGTTAATTGTTTTAGTTCTTTGGATTTGAATAGAGTAAGTTTGATTAATTTTCAGTATTGAATTTCTAGTTAGACTTTCAGTTTTCATTGTTTTATTTCTAGATCAAGTTTCCCAAGCTTTCAGCATTTTATTTCTTAGATTAGATTTACAGTCTTCCAGCATTTAATTCTTAGCATAAGGATCTATTAGTTTCAACATTTCTAGTTCATAGGTTTACAATATTTTCATATTCCCTCATTCATTGTTTAAGAGCAAATCACTTCCATTTCCTTTTTGAGAAACCTTCAAGATACCTCCCAACATCCTAAAAACGACGAAGACTATCCTATAGAGCACATACAGTGCTTAGCACCTCTTAAGTTTGTACGCTCCCTGGTCAATAATTAAAGTACACTTCCGGTTAGCTACCCTAATTAGGTATCCATTCCTAGAGTCCACCACTTTTTGGCACCGTTTCCGGGGAGGTGCTTAATCCATAGGAGATATCTTAAAAAAAACACACAAAAACAACCAGAAACATAAAATTTTTACCATGAATGCCTAGACGACAGAGAGATATATTTGGACTCTTTCTGCCTTCCTGCCCTATGAGTAACAACAGTTTTGATCATTCTCAATTTGAATTTCTTAACTCAGAAGAAGAATCCAATTCTAGCTACGATCCACACATAGATAACTTCCTTTCTAGATCTAGCTCAAACACCACTATCGCAGAAGAAGATGATGAACCTAGAGAACTGTTCACTTTTCCCATCAGTGTACCTCTTGGAGATGCCAGGAAGAATAATATCAACCCTAATAACCTACCAAAATTCTATGGCCTAACCTCATAGGATCCTGACACATTCCTATTTGAGTTTGAGGTAGTCTGTAGGTCATTTGGCTACACCACTGATGCACAAAAACTAAGACTCTTTCCTTCTACATTGAAAGATCTATCACTCAGATGGTTTATGAGCCTAGAAGGGAACAACATTTTTACATGGGACCAAATGAAACAAACTTTCCTAGAAAAATACCATGACTACTGTAAGGAAAAAGATACAAGAGATGAAATATTTAGAATTCAACAAGGAGAAAGAGAATCCTTAGAATTTTACGCACAACGATTTCAACTCAACTACAAACGAGCTAGTCACTGCACCTTAGATCAAGAATCCCTACAAATTTTCAAAAACTACTCTAGATCTAGAAAAGGTAAAAGTGGAACAAGGGATTCACACCCATTTACTGGGGGATCAACATATTCAGGACCAAACCTTACAAATTCTGATTTAGGGAACCTTCTAGATGACATGAATACTGATATCCTACAATCCCTGGCCATGCAACTTGATGCACTCCAAATAAATAAAAAACAAGACGAGATAAACCAAGCCTTGGAAGTATTTTGTCCACGCTGCAGAAAAAAACATGAGAAGGGGCAGTGCACACTAAACATCATAGAAATATGTGGCCTCTGCACTAACAATCACTCCACTGATAAATGTCATATGTTACCCTCATGCAAAGCTGCTATTCAAGAGCCCACAACTGAAGGTGCAATATAACAACTATGTTTCGTCAATCAAAGGAGAAATAATTTTGCTAGGCCTTACCAACCCAACAACCAAGCCTACTATAATTAGGGAAGTAACCAGCAAAATTGGAACTCAGCACCATCCCCGTGGCCATCTCATCCAATTCCAAACCAGTGGCATTCAATCCAACCATATCAACAACCTTATTACCCACAATCTTACTCTCCATACCCTTCACCTTTTTCTCAACCAACCACGAATTATGGAAATCAATATCCTTATTCATCAAACTGGAGGTCTCCATTGCAGCAACCACTCATCATGCCACCCCCACAAAACCAACCACCTCCTAGACCTCCACCAATCCCTTCCCAACCGATTACAAACCCTAACAACAACAGGCCAGGATAGCAACAGACCTATAACATTGAAATCATGCAGTTCCCTACTTATGTAGTGGATACCCTAGAAATAAATGAAATTAATCTCAGGTCTGGGAAAACATTGCAAAACAAACACACATGGAATAATCAAGGAGATGAAACTCACGAACAAACAACATAACCTCAAATTCAGCATCCAGATGATCCAAGCCCTCAGGAAGAAGAAACTCGGCCACAAACAAAAAATAGAAACCCTCCATTCCCTGAAAAACTTATATGAAATACTAAAGAAGAAGAGGAAAATGCGATTCTGAACGAATTGAAGCACTTAAACATCCAAATTCCAATTTTACAGACCATAAGAGATGTGCCAATCTGTAACAAGTTTATTAAAGAGAATTGTTTGAAAATACCTAGTAGAAGAAGACGTGACCCACCAACCATAAACGTAGTAGTCCAGTTAGCAGATTTAATGCTAGGTGTCGTTTTTAACCCCAAATATCTTGATCCAGGTATCCCAGTAGTAAACATGACCATCAACAACAAAAACATCGCCAGCAGCCTAATTGATTTAGGGGCTGCAATAAATGTTATGACTAAGGATACCATGATAGCACTGGAACTACAATCAATGGTCAGACCAACAACTACCATCCTATAGCTAGCTGACACATCAACAGTAAAACCTGAAGGGATGCTCGAAGACATAATTATCAACATAGAATCCTAGGAATACCCAGCTGACTTCATAGTCATCGAAGTGAAGAGTAAACTTAGCGGGTACCCAATAATACTAGGGAGACCCTGGCTAGAAACTGCGGATGCTTACATAGGGTGCAGATCGGGAAATGTCACGTCCCCATTTTGACCCCCTTTGTATTAAATCGTAAATGATGTAAATATTGATATTTAATCATGGTGAGGAGCTCAAGGCCAAGGCCCCACCATTGATTTAGCGTCGGCAATTAAAATAGATGCTTATGATTCTTGTGCTAGCCGTGCACAATGAAAATTCGGACATCATGTAAATATGCAATTTTAATGAAAAACCCACAACCAGCTATGCAATGCAACAAAGAGATGGGGGCATGATCTTTACAAGGAATAGGGAGGGAAAATAACCAAACCCTTGAGCCATGGTGTTAAGCCATTTCATTGAGGAAACCCATGAACTCTCAACTACCCATTTGGTCCCATGCACCCAATCATTTAATTCTTCCAAGAATTGGTTGAGACAATTAATGTCTTGGGATGAGAGAGGTATGGCTGTCAATTTTTGTGTATGGGCAAGACAGCAACCTGGGAAATCAATTTTTGGCTTGCTGGGCAAGAAAACCCCCACGAAATTATGCCCAAAGCCACTCTTCCCCCATGGCATTCATCCACTCACGCAGTTGGAGCTAGCTGGGTCTTTCCCCTACACGTTTTTCATCCAAATCCTGCATTTTTCCATGCCCGGGAGTTCGTTTTTGCATATACAGTAGCTTGGGAGAGAAGGGCCACGATTTGGGGACTGTATGGAGGTCGTTTTTGCCCCCCAAATGTCCAAGGACGTGTTTCTAAAAATGGATTTGGCTTCCCAGGGTTGTTCCCCATCTTTCAATTTCGTTTTTGTGTGTTCCCACGTCTTTCTGAGTTAGTTGAAACCCCATCTCATGCATCCCATTGTGGAAAACGTTTTCCTCATGCCCAGCAATTGTGGTTTTTTTGTTAAGTGCATCTCGTTTTTGGATTTGAACTTGTGAGCAGGAGCTTCAAGAGTGGAAGAGGACAGATTTGGCTTGATGATCCCAATGAAGTATCCATAGCTCCAGGGTTGAGCCACTAGCCTAGTAATTCACCTCTGCCCATCTCTTAGCATCTTGAGAACCCAACTGCTGGTTGGCTTGGCTGATTCTGGCGTATCTTTGGCTATGTGATGAGCCTGTTTTTCCCTTTTCCTTGTGGAGATCATGCCCAGCTCGGGAGTGGCAGTGGTGCTGAGAGATTGAGGAGCACAATGGCCTACGGTTGGGTGGAACGTTGCAGAAGCGTAGCTGGTTTCTCAGGGATTACTTGGTTTAAGATAAGTATTCTCATTTGCAAATTTGATATTGCTTAAATTGATGAATGGCATAAAAATCTGGATTGTATGATGGATGTGTATTGAAATTACTTCCGCTGTGTTTAAAAATAATTTTGCATCTTCATATGTCATTTATATTATATGAATGCTTACATAATAGTTCATGGGGCTAGATGCCCGGTTTAACATCACGATCCTCTCCATCTAGCTGGTATGATGGGAGGGGACGTGACAGGAAACATGACAATCACCAATGGCCAAGCTAGGAAGAAAATCATGATTTATCCTCCAGCAAGGAAGTATTCAGACCTAGAATATTAAAACTGTACAGACGATTATAATGACACATCCAACCAAAACATACGACCTGTCCTTACCATTGAAGCTGCCCTATCACTAAAAGCCATTGACGAAGATAGTCATTTAGATAGGTTTATTCAAAATGCTTCTTCTAATCAAAATATGTTTGAAGATTTTATTGGCACAGGTCAGCAGCAAGGAGAAAAAACATTAAACCACAATCTTGACAGAATGTGGGAAGAGGTACTCACACTTGAACAACATCCAATTCAGATAAAAACAATTGATATAATGCCTGGCAGGTTAGTTAATATTAACTCCAATTTAGAGCTAGGACAATAACAACAATTACTGAAGGTATTGTCAGACAACAACAAATCCTTTGCATGGACATACACGGACATGAAGGGTATCCACCCAGACATCTGCAAGCATTACAACTATATAAAGGAAGGTATTGTTCCCATCAGACAACCATAGAGAAGAATGAACCCAGCATTAAAGGACATAGTAAAGATGGAGTTACAGAAGCTGTTAGATGTGGGGTTCATATACCCAATCTCAAATAGTGAGTGGGTATCACCACTGGTCATAGTTCCTAAAAAAGGAGGGAAGTGGAGGATTTGTGTGGACTACATAGAGCTCAATAAAGAAACCAAGAAAGATCACTTCCCTCTCCCATTTATCGACCAAGTATTGGAAACATTAGCTGGGAAAAAAATTCTCATTCTTGGATGGGTTCACTGGGTACAACCAAATCCTCATTCACCTAGCTGATCAGGACAAAACAACATTCACATTCCCATGGGGAACTTATGCATACAAAGTGCTTCCCTTTGGGATCTGTAATGTCCCATCAACGTTTCAAAGGGAAATCTTAAGCATGTTCTTTGACTTTATTAATGACAAAATGGAGGTCTACATGGATGACTTCACACCCTATGGCCAGAATTTTGACCAAGCACTAAAACATCTAGAATTGGTTTTGAAAAAATGTATCGAGATGAGCTGATGCCTCAGCAACGATAAATGCAGAATGCTCATGGAAGAAGGCAGCGTGCTTGGACACCATATTTCACAGATAGGAATTGAGGTTGATCAGGAAAAAGTCATAGTCATCAGAACACTGCCACCACCTGTGAAATAGAGAGATGTGAGAAGTTTTCTTAGACAAACATGATACTACAGAAGATTCATTGAGAGTTATAGCAAAATTGCTACACCAATGTTTGCCCTTCTCACAAAAGACACAAAATTCCTTTGGACAAAACATTGTATGTTATCATTTGACAAATTCAAAGAGAAAACAATTACAGCTCTAGTACTCCAAGGACCGAATTGGGCACTTCCATTCCACATCCACTCTGATGCATAAGATAAGGCCATTGGATCTGTTCTTGGACAAGAAAGAGAGAAGAATCCCTATGCTATATATTATATCAGTAAAAAATTGGCAGGAGCAGAATTAAATTATATAGTCACAGAGAAGGAGTTTTTGGCTGTCATACATGCCATTAACAAATTCAGGCACTACATAACTGGATACCAATTGTTTGTCCACACTGACCATTAAGCAATCAGGTATCTCATGAACAAACCTAATACAAGTGCCTGAATCATAAGATGGCTACTCCTCTTGCAAGAGTTTGACATCACAATTCTGGATAAGCCAAGCAAACACAATGTAGTGGTTGATTTTCTATCTAGGCTCACCCATGGACAAGACAATGAACTAGTAAATGATAATTTTCCCGATGAGCACCTTTTTTCAATCTCTATAAGAATCCCATGGTTTGATGACATAGCAAACTACTTGGTGTCTAGTAAATTTCCACAACATTACAGCCACCAAGAGAAGAATAGAATCATAAGGAAAAGTGCAACTTACACATGGATAGAAGGAATGCTTTTAAAAAAAGGACCGGACCAAGTATTGAGAAGATGCATTAGAGAAGATGAAGTACATGACATACTGCATGCCACCCATAATGAACCATGTGGAGGACATTATGCTGCAAAGAGAACAACCTATAAAATATTGCAGACTGGATATTATTGGCAAACACTCCACAAGGACACCTATGAATATGTTTCACATTGTGATGATTGTCAACGAATGGAGAAGCCTACACAAAGAGAAGAAATGACTCTCCATCCACAAATATCATTGGAACCATTCGAGAAATGGGGATTTGATTTCGTTGGCCCATTCAACCCACAATCAAATCAGAAAAGCTATATCCTAGTATGCACTGATTACCTTACAAAGTGGGAAGAAGTAGCAGCACTTACAGCAGCAAATGAAACTAATGTGGCAAATTGTTTTATAGAACAAATCTTCCATAGATTTGGAGTCCCACGTGAGCTAGTTTCTGACTAGGGCCCATAATTTACATCCAACCTCATAGAGGATCTGCTTCGAAGAAACAAAGTTAAACACAAAAAATCTACTCCCTACCACCCTCAGGCTAATGGACAAGCTGAGGTGACAAACAGAGAATTGGAAAGAATCCTGACAAAGACAGTACAACTACACAAAAGAGATTGGGAAAATAGATTAAGTGAGGCATTTTGGGCTTATAATACTACATGGAAAACAACAACAGGCTTCACCCCATATGAGCTAGTCTATGGAAAGAAAATAATGTTTCCCATTGAGTTTGAGATCAAAACATTGAGGATTGCAGCCAAGTTGAACATGAAACTTTTCAGACATCCAACAAGAATGAATGCTACAATTAAATTATCTAGATGAGCAATGCCAACAAGCACTTGGCCACACTGAAATCATCTAGCAACAAAGGAAGAAATGGCATGAAAAAAACATCAAGCAGAAGAAGTTCAAAGAAGGTGACTGGGCACTACTTTATGACTCCATATTTCACACATTTAAAGGCAAACTGACAACCAGATGGCTCGGACCCTACATCATTGAAAACATCTATGACAATGGAGCTGTCAGAATTACAACAATAGATGAGGAAAAATTCCCCATGATTGTGAATGGACACAGACTCAAACTCTATAAGACACCAAAATCCAGAGAAGAGTTCACACAGACACTCTATCAGCAGAATCTAATGCTAATAGAGAGCCTAGAACGTCACTGAAAATTTCTTTATTTGAAAAAAATGAAGAAAATCAAAAAAAAAAATCAAAAAATGATGAAAAAATAAAAAAAAAAGAGATGAAAAAAATAAAAAAATAAAAATAAATAATAGAAAAAATGAAAAAATGAAAAAAGAAAGAGGACAATACCAAAATCCACTCAGGTTCTCACAAACAATGTTGATGAACTTGATTCATCCCTAGAAAGAACCAGAAGCAACTTCAAAGCAGGACCAAAAAGCAAATGTCAAGTGAGCCAGGAAGCCAAATCAAGCGAGCTAGGAAGCAAAAACAAGCGAACCAGAAAGCAAAATCAAGCGAGCCAACCAACATTTGTTAGGATATTTAGACACTTAGGAGTTAGTTAAGATCAACTTGTGTAATATATCCGTTAGGGATAGTGTGTTTCTTTAGTATGCATTAGTATGCATTTGTAAATACTTAATCCGACGGTCACGATATGTTCCCGACATAGAGTGATCCAATGGCTCAACTTCTCTTAGATCAAACCTAACCTTGATCCGTGGCTTAACACCCGATTGGTCCATCATCTCTATTTAAAGAGCATGGGGGGTCATTGTTTAGTTGATCGATTATGAGAAGCTCATTTGTAACTTTCTTTCTTTGCATAATAAATTGTCCCATAGAAGCTATTTGGCCGGGGCCGTGGAGTGTTTCCCTCAAGAGGGTTTAAACCACGTCAAAACATCGATGTGTTGATCTGTGATCTGTTTGTGTGAAGTGGTTGCTCTTGGTTTTCAGTCCTTTGGTAGTACCCTGTGTACCCGAACATGGTATCAGAGCTTTTATGAAGTGTCGCTTCTGGTTATGATCTAGATCTTGAATTGTTGTTGCCGAAACTCGAAAGGGTTTCTAGTTCTGGTATTTCTGTGCATTTCTGGGCTATGAGAGGTGTTCCATTGCGTCCGGAGCATCGTTTCCATTGGGAAATAGTTTTCGTTTGATCGAAAACGGTTCCAGGTTGCTCCAGAAACGTGTATTTCATCAGATCTGAAGGTATAATGTTACATTGACGCATTTTTTTTATTTTCTGTTTTAAAAGAAAAAATCTCATATTTTATCTTTTTTTATTGTGAGATTTTTTTTTGGGTTCGGATTGTTGCTTTCCTGTCTACGTATGCTCTTTGCTGTGCACCTTGAGCGATCTCGGCAAATCAGAAACAGAAAGGGAAAGGGTTTTTATCAGCTGCGTATGCTCTTTGCTGTGCACCTTGCGCGATCTCGGCAAATCAGAAACAGAGAGAAAACGTAGATTTTTCGGGCAAGATAATGAGATCTAACTCCACAAGTGTGGAAATTTTTTTTTTGTTTCGATTTGTGGTGTGTTTTGCATGAAAAAGGGTAAGCACGCAAACCGAGCAAGAAGAGTAAAAAAAAACAAAACCCTTCATCATTCCCATATTTTACATACCTTTTAATTTAGCTCACTTGGTTCAAAGTTGCTTTATTCCTTAATAGGTCTTGAGTTCAAGTCTTAGGAAGTTGCTTTTAAAAGAAAAAGTGCATGCAATTATATTTTTAAGTTACTTTATTGTAAAAGTGCATCTCACTTACATAATAAAAATAAAAAATACAAGTGAGTCACTTAAGTAATTTTTACTGTTGCACTATTTAAAAGTAATATCATTGTAAAAGTGAAATCACTTATTTTACAAAAGTGGTTCACTTAAAGCAACTTTCCTGTAAAGTGATTGTCAAAAGGTTCATCTTGGGAAGAGGGGGGTTCTTTTTTTGCTAGACATTCTCTAGCTGCCACGTCACTATTGGGGACATCTTCAACAGTTTCTTTGTTCAAGCATAACTTCATCATACAGAGTCAATTTTCAATGTTGTTTTTTTTTAAACAACCTATTTTTTCGAGCTCTTCACATCCAGACTATTGGTTTCTGCTTTTACAGCTATTAATTTACAAATATGGCCGCCCCTTGTGATATTCTACTTAACAGTTCCAACTATTTCTCATGGAAATCTCGTATGGAGGATGTTCTACGAAGTAGGGGACTTTTCAGAATTACCTCAGGGAAAGAAACAGAACCCATTGATGATGATAAGAAAATAAAATGGGCAAATAGATGTGATGAAGCTCATGGATTGATTGGGATTTCAATGTCTACTGATTTGCGATACCACATATCTGGAATTGATGCACCTAATGCTGCTTGGGACAAGTTGGAAACTGTGTTTGGTAAACACAATGAAATTCGAGGTAACCAACTCGAAAATGAGTTGATTTCTTTAAATCGAAGTGACTTTTCATGCATTCAATATTATTTATCTAAGTACAAAACTCTTAAACTCTTATGTGCAGAATGTGAGATTGAGAGGGAAGACAAACAATTCATTTATCATATTCTTTCCAAACTTGGACCTGCATATTCTCTTTTTGTATCTACATTTTACTTCATGAAAGCATCCTTGAATGCAGCTAGCTATCAAGAGTCTAGTCTTGAATCCTTTTGTAATTCCTTGATTAGAGAACAAGATAAACTCATTCATCTTGGAATAATCAACAATGCAGATACATCTGGGAAAGCCTTATTGTCCCAACAGAAAGAAAAGTCCAAGCCTCCCAAGAAACAAAATTTTCGCAATAATAAGTCAAACAAGGGTCCCAAACCCTCTCAGTCAGCTCCTTCTTTAAAAAATTACAAAGGATCCAAGGCAAAAGGAAAGAAGACTGAGCGTCATTACAACTATTGCGGGAAAGATAATCATGATGAATCTAAGTGTTTCAAGAAGATGGAAGCCTTGGAAGCAGCAATGAAGAAGCACCACATCAACCTAGATTCGTCTTCAGAATCTACCTCTCATGGATATGCACTTTGTGCTTCTGGTTATTCTTATAATGCATCTTCTTCTTCTACTTCAAATGAATGGTTCATTGATTCTGGAGCATCTTATCATATTGCTAAGGATCAAGCCATCTTTTCTACTATGCATGAATGTAACACCAAAAAAATATTTGTTGGTGATGATAGATCTCTAAGTGTTGTAGGAGCTGGAACAGTTCCAGTAGATAATGGTCATTTTAGTGATGTACTATGTGTTCCAAGAATTTTCTGCAATTTGTTATCAGTCTATCAAATCACTCATTCTAGTGAAGGTAAAACTTTGACCTTTACACCTCACTAAGTTGTAATCAATGATTTTAAAGATCCTCAACAGGTCCTAGCTACCGGAATTGTTGATGATATTACCAGGTTGTACAAGTTTAACAACTTTAGGTCATCACCTTTCCCTTCAGTTTTTGTTGCTCACAGTGATAACTTGAGCACACTTTGGCATGAGCGATTTGGTCACTTAAATTATCGCTCATTGCAACAACTATGTAAAGAAAATATGGTGATAGGTCTTCCGATGGTATCTTGCAAGGATGGTGTTTTCTCCAGTTGTGTACTCGAAAAACATCATCGGGACAGTTTTGACAAACGTGCCTCTTGGCACACCTCGGTTCCCTTGGAGCTTGTGCATAGTGACTTATGTGGTCCTCTTCCATCTGCTTCATTTTCTGGTTTCAAATATTTCTTAACTTTCATTGATGATTACACCAGACGCACTTGGGTTTATTTCCTAAAACTTAAGAGCGAAGTATTTAACATGTTCTTGGCCTACAAGGCCCTTGTGGAAAAACAAACTGGTCATCAAATTATTAAGTTAAGATCTGACAACGGAGGAGAATATGTTAACAATAAGTTCACTACTTTCTGCACTGAACAAGGCATCTAACAACAGCACACTGTTCCATATACACCATAACAAAATGGTGTAGCTGAGCGGAAGAACCGCACTTTAAAAGAAATGGCTAATTGTATGATCCAATCTAAGGGACTAAGTCTTCAATTTTGGGCTGAAGCCATTAATTGTGCAAATTACATAGTTAATCGCACGCCCACTAAAGCATTACAAGGTATAACACCGGAAGAAGCATGGAGTAAAACTGAATTTGATGTAAGTCACTTCTGTGTGTTTGGTAGTGAAGCATGGGCTCACATTCCGGATGAAAAACGGAAAGCATTGCATCTTGAAAGTGAAAAGTGCATATTTGTTGGATATTTTGAAGATGTAAAAGGTTATAGATCTGTTCAACCACATTCTCATGATATAATCATTAGAAGAGATGTTAAATTTGATGAAAATCTCTTGGCCTGCGAGCCTAACTCGGCAATTGTGCCATCTTTGGCCTCCGAGCCTGATTCGGCGTTTGTGCCTTCTTCTTCTTCCAACTTCCTTGACAGGTTTCCAACTCTAGTTTCTGATGATGACAGTGAGAATGAAAGTCCACCTCCGCCTGCTCATGTTCCTCCAGTTGCACCAACACAAGTGCTTCCTCGATGGGTCCGTTCAACATGTGAAGCAGCTGGTGATCTTGCCGGTGATCCTAGAGATCAACGTTGAACACGTTCTTAGTTTCAGCGAGCCTCTTCTCTTTTGGCTCAAGTTTCCGAGAATCATGATCCATAAACTTTTGTAGAAGCTTTCGAGAATCCAGATTGGGATGCAACCACGGATGAAGAATATCGTTCCTTAATGGCGAACGATACTTGGGATCTTGTACCTCTTCCAAAAGGAATAAAACTTGTCAGATGTAAATGGGTCTACAAAACTAAGTATGCATCAGATGGAAGTGTTGAAAGACATAAGGCAAGGTTAGTTGCCAAAGGTTTTTCCCAAGTTGAAGGGATTGACTACAATGAAACCTTTGCTCCCATCGCAAAAATGAACTCCATCCGCCTTGTTCTTTCCCTTGCAGCCTTACACAACTGGGAATTCCATCAAATGGATGTCAAGTATGCCTTCTTACATGGTGATTTACAGGAGGAGATTAACATGGAACAACTTCTTGGCTATGTTCAGAATAACTCTAGCCTTGTCTGCCGCCTTAAGAAATCCTTATATGGCCTTAAGCAAGCTCCTAGAGCTTGGTATGCCAAAATAGATAACTTTCTCCTTGACACTGGTTTTTCTAGATGCCATTCTGACCCCAATGTCTATACCAAGAAAGTAGGAAACCATCTCATCATACTTGTTCTATATGTTGATGACCTTATTCTTACAGGTAGTGACCCTAAGCTTATAACCCATGTGAAATCCAGTCTTACAAAAAATTTTGAAATGTCAAACTTAGGACATTTGCATTATTTTCTTGGTCTCCAAGTCCTGCAAACCAAAGAAGGAATCTTTCTTTCTCAGTCTAAGTATGCTTGTGACCTTCTTCGTTGCTTTCACATGGAAGATTGTACACCAGCCCCTTCTCCCTTCCAGTATGGATTCAAACTTTCTGCCACTTGTACTTCACCTGAATTCGATGCCACCTTGTATCGTCAGCTTGTTGGTAGTCTCTTATACTTGACTCATTCCCGTCCTGACCTTTCCTTTGCTGTTGTTCGTGTTTCCCGTTATATGCAGACACCTCATGAAAGTCACTGGAAAGCAGCTAAAAGAATACTTCGATATATTCGAGGTACAGTTCAGTTTGGGATTCATTACAGTATAGGGGGGAAACCTTTGTTGGTTGGTTTCACTGATTCAGATTGGGCCGCCGATCTTGATGATCGAAAGTCTATTGCAAATTATGTTTTCAATCTGGGATCTGGACCTATTATTTGGGCTTGTAAGAAACAACAAGCTCTTGCTCTTTCTTCAGCAGAGGCAGAATATCGAGCAGCAGTTAATGCCAGTCAGGAAGCTTTATGGCTTCGATAGATCCTTTTAGAGTTTGGATTCGAGCAGCAGCAGCCTACTCCACTTTGGTGCGACAATCAAAGTGCCATCAAGCTTGCCAAAGATCCAGTTCTACATCAATGCAGCAAACACATTGAGCTACATATGCACTTCATCAGAAATCTTGTTCATGATCGTGTTCTTGAAGTGCTCTTTTGCCCTACAGATGATCAAGTTGCAGACATCTTCACCAAGTCTCTTACAGAAGCGAATTTTTATAAATTTCAATCTATGTTAGGAGTTCAAGAACTTGTCATTAAGGGGGGATAGGCTCTAATGCCTCCTTCCTTCTCCTAATAGTGTCACTTTTGTAAATCCTTCAATCCTATCCCAAGTTGTTCTTAAGGGGGGATGTTAGGATATTTAGACACTTAGCAGTTAGTTAAGATCAACTTGTGTAATATATCCGTTAGGGATAGTGTGTTTCTTTAGTATGCATTAGTATGCATTTGTAAATACTTAATCCGACGGTCACGATATGTTCCCGACATAGAGTGATCCGACGACTCAACTTCTCTTAGATCAAACCTAACCTTGATCCGTGGCTTAACACCCGATTGGTCCATGATCTCTATTTAAAGAGCATGGAGGGTCATTGTTTAGTTGATCGATTATGAGAAGCTCATTTGTAACTTTCTTTCTTTGCATAATAAATTGTCCCGTAGAAGCTATTTGGCTGGGGCCGTGGAGTGTTTCCCTCAAGAGGGTTTAAACCACGTCAAAACATCGGTGTGTTGATCTGTGATCAGTTTATGTGAAGTGGTTACTCTTGGTGTTCGGTCCTTGGTAGTACCCTGTGTACCCGAACAACATTTAGCAGCAGACTAAAAAGAAGACATCAAAAGAACAACACACAAAGATCAAGCTTTCAGAATCTAAATCAAGCGAGCCAGAGCAACAACAAACCCACCACCACAGAAATCAAATCACGGTTCTGAGCATGAATACAAACAAAATGTTGAACACAATGAATAGTCATATCAACAGATTGCACGAATAGTCACGCAAGCAAAGGCAACAATATCAAGGGAACTGGCAACAAAAATCAAATCGACGGCACTACTGAAATGACCAAATTAACTACAGACGCACCTCACCTCAACTACAGAATTCCGCGCCCATACAAATAAAGCACGATTCATACACTCAAGTAAACTAGCATAGAAGGTAATCACTTAACTCTCTATTTATTTTCAAATCCTTTCATAATCCCCACAAAAATAGTTATTTTCTAAAGCTGAGGACAGCTTATAAGATAAATCGGTGGCACGGTTCAGAGAATAACCTCATAGAATCATGATTACCTACTTCAGAGATGTCAGAAGATGACAACATTCGCATCTAGCATTGTATATGAATTACTTGACAATGGTTTGAATGACATAGTTTTATTTCAGTTCAACGATCATTTCATTTCAACACTTTTTATCTGTAGTTCGTCAACGTTGACTCTGTAGTTCTACAATGCGCTTTCTGTAGTCTTGTACACACATTCTGTGCAAGCGTATTTACCTCTTTTTCCAGCGCACTATATTAATTTTAGACAATGATTAGTTATGCAATCCCAGGCATATTTCCTTTATTTGAGTTCATTATATAGGAGTTAATTGTTTTAGTTCTTTGGATTTGAATAGAATAAGTTTGATTAATTTTCAGTATTGAATTTCTAGTTAGACTTCCAGTTTTCAGTATTTTATTTCTAGATCAAGTTTCCCAAGCTTTAAGCATTTTATTTCTTAGATTAGATTTACAGTCTTCCAACATTTTATTCTTAGCATAAGGATCTATTAGTTTCAGCATTTCTAGTTCACAGGTTTACAATATTTTCATATTCCCTCATTCGTTGTTTAAGAGCATATCACTTCCATTTCCTTTCTAAGAAACCTTCAAGATACTTCCCAAAATCCTAAAAACAACGAAGACTATCCTATAGAGCACATACAGTGCTTAGCACCTATTAATTTTGTACGCTCCCTGGTCGATAATTAAAGTACGCTCCAGTTTAGCTACCTTAATTAGGTATCCATTCCTGAAGTCCACCGGTACCCATTTCCCTATCGTATATAGAATTATACTATCTCACCACGGATCCTATTCTTGTTGGCAATTCCATAGCCCGATAATAAGATCATAATCGTTTAAAATCAATATAAATCATATATCTCTACTCAATTTATAAAACCAAAAAAAAAAGAGGAAAATCACATGCACAAGGCAGAATGGCATCGACTGTCTTAATAGTTTAACTTAACGATACATCGAATCTCCCCTCTGAGATCGGTTTTTAGAAGACAGAGTCAGCATCAATAAAAACTCGACAGATTCAGATTCGGTTTTCCCCACCCTAGCTCATCAAGAATGGAAGGCGGAAACAACATTTTAACAATACAAAACAAAAATTCATTTCACAAGCGGATGTTCAATCCTTCCTACAATTTATCTCACAAAAGCAACAAAGTATAACCTAAGCATTATCCCCTACAGGGGTTAATGAATCTACTCAGCGTTAAGTTCTTTGTTTCTCCCTTCTCGGAATTACAAGCTTAAATAAATAATAAAAGGTATGAGGAAGCAAAATGGTTTAACCCATGCGCATTCTGTGTTTCTTTCAATGAGCAACTACTGACTTAATCAAAACAGAGTTATAAATCCGAAACCCATGATATGCAGAGTTCAGTTAATAGGATAATATTAATAAAAATAATAATCACCTATAGTAATAGTAACAAGCTCCTAAGGGTCAACCGAAATTGTTAATAAAACTTAAACTGTAAGAATACCAAGATCGTTGTCCAAGTATTGAACAACCGGCTGTAATCTACTTGAGAAGACAATACAGAGATTGTCTTATTTCGCCTCCTACCATACGCTTTGGATATTCAGTAGGGTAAAACGAAAAGGCACACAGAGGTCTTTGATCTTCTTCGTTAAATACATCTTTCAACAAATGGAATTTCATTTTAACACAAACTATTATGTTCAAATAACAAACACCACCCGAGATCTGGTTTGTTTCACCGAGTTGTCCTATTTCTTCTTATGTAGTCCACTCATCCTAAAACTTCCCTAAATTGCAAGCATCAACATAATGTATATGTAAAGATTACGTTACGTTTTAACAACGATTTTCTTCCAATTTGCAAGCAACTCCCATAATACAAGCATAGATTATGCAACCAACAACATAATGTAAAAGAAAATAAAATCAAGTATCAATAGAACCTGGGAGGGAATTGCCAGACGGGATCCAGGCTTTTCCCTCCATGGAATGTTCGCTCAAACCAGCGTGATCCTTTCTACCTTTCCCCGTGAGTCCCCATTGTGCAGACGAATTTTTATTCCTCCTTAGTGCGCAGGGATCAAGATCCCCTCACTGTCAATGTAGAGAGGATTATTATTCCCCAAAACCATAGCTCCCTCCCCACACTCTAATGCAAAAATAAAACGAAGTCGTTTTCTTTCCCCCGAACTCCCTCAGATATCAACGAGCTCCTGCTTGGCAAAGAAGAATACTGATGTCCTCCTTTCTCTCTTAAGGATCATCTCCTCGTTCTCAATGCAATGGGAGTGATCACTTCCCCTCTCTATCTTGGGCATTCCCTCTCCCTTTTTATGCCAGTTCAGGATCAATTTAAACCATGAAAACTAAGTCGTGGTTGTAACCACCGAATTGTTTCAAGTGCCAAATGGCAACTTTGGCAAGAGTGTTTGGTGCAATATGAGGAGGACAGAGACGCGGCGATCTCTCTCCCCAGGAGTAGTGCGCCTCAGTGGACAATTAAAGCAATATGAGGAGGACAGAGACGCGGCGATCTCTCTCCCCAGGAGTTGTTGGTTGATAAGGTTTCAAACCCTAGAGATGAAAACCGCCATCCAAATTGCAGTTTAATCTAATCAGCATTACACGTTTAAGGAGACATCATCATTTGCGACTCTTCTCAGCTAATCCACTCATCAAACTTATCAAGGTAGTGGTACGTAGAGATTAAGTAGAGATCCTAATATTTAAGGCTGACGAGCTTCTTAAAGAAAACATGGGATGTCTATCAGTACACTTGGTGTGTTTGAATAACTCCTTAGTGGTGTTATGCATGCTAATCAATCGCCAGGGAAATCAATTTCTAAGTAAATCTACGCAGGGCCCAAAACAGATGGCAGAGTTGAGGCTTGGAGTGCTCCATCATGGAGACAACTCCCAAAAAAAGCTCGGAATTTTCTTCCAAGTGTCGAAGATCAAAAACTACCACCATGCATTTATTCTTGTAACCGCTAAATCAATTTATTAAAACTATAACAATAAATATATAAAGGTTGGTCCCCCTACTCGATTCTACTTGTTTAACATTACTTATTTCTTAATACTCTATAAGGCTCATTTTGATCTCTTTTATTTATATATATATATATATATATATATAATAGCTTAATAGTTTATGGGAACTTTTTTTTTGTTATAAGCTAGATATAGGTCCTTATATTATCATAATTAAAATATACAGAGTTTGGGTATCATCGGGTCCTCTCATGAAAGAGAAAACATACCCCAAAAAAGGATTGGAAATGTATCTTAAAACAGTCTTCCTTAAAACAGTCATCCTATCAAGCATAGCAGGAAATCGAAATAACAGAACAACATATAAGCATGAAGCATAACGGCCTAATTCAAAAGAACTAGAACAAGACAAAAAAGCAGGCATGACTTAGTTACTAGTGTAGTCCTTCTACTCAGATTGGGTGGTCGGGTCCTTGGTCAAGGTAATCCCGAAGTGACGCACGAATTGTTGTTGATTATACAGAAGTTGTTTCAGCATGTCATGCAGTTCATCTAGATGCATGAGGATCTCTGCCTGGGCCTCATTTCGATTAGTGAGAGATTTACCCAGAACCTGTTTGTGGGACCAATGCAGGTTGAGAGTCTTCTGATACAAAGTGGCCCGACCCCTGGTATTACCAGGGTCAGGGATGAGAGCCTCAAATTCCTCACGAATTTCATCATCCGTCAGACAATGTCGAGAAACCCTTGCATCATCTTCGACATCAGTGATCTCGGCCTGAGCCTGTATAGGAATCTCAGAGTGAAACTTGTAAGCCTTCTCAACCACCCCTCACATGAATCAAATGGTCGGAGTGGAGGAAGAGCCACTGTGTGGAAGAGCAGTTTCTTGTTGGGTATCTTGGCGGGTGCGGACTCTTTTCTTAGGCGACATTTTGGCGAAGATATGGAGACCAGGATAATCACACATGAGACAGACAACAAAGCCACGAAGCCGTAAGAGCCAAGAAGCCCACAGAATGACAACGGGAAGCCAGAGAATATGTGAACCAAAGAAAAGGAGAACCTGAGAACCAAAAGGTCTCAGAGGACTAGTCACCAGCGCAGTAGGGACCTCGCGACTCTTAGCCCAAAAACAAGAAATAGAGCAATAGCAAGAATCAAGAGCCAAGAAGAATTTGGCTCGCATCTGAGAATTAGTAGTGGAGCCTTTTCGCAACAAAGCCCTCAGCCGAGCATCTGGGGGTCTTATGAAGCTCTGGATGGAATGCTTATCAACGGGAGAGCCAGTAATGGTCATGATTGCAGAAGGACAACTCCATTCATTCAGTGGTGTGGGAATCATATAGGCTAGAATGCAGAGCATATATGGAGCAACAGACTGAATATTACGCATGCAGGAGAGGTCATACCGCCGACGGGAGACCAAGCTCCGGACAAGAGAACCGCGGGGGAAATTAAAGGGTTTCATGGGGCACGTGGATGATGGAGGGAGTCACATGGTCATCTCCAAAGGTGGAGCTATTAGGTAGAAGGGTGGACACTTGGGGAGGTTCATGGGCTCCTGTGAGGGCAGGCGTGCAGGCAAGCGCATGGCCTGAGATGGTGTTTGGCTCATGTCGAGTTCTGCTGCTAACCGAAGGGTAGCCACTAATGGTGGGGAAAATGTCCGACATGGCTGGGGACGTGGCTGGGCTAGTCCTTTCCTGTTGCACCCGTTGTGGGGGTGAGAACTTATTTATTTAACCTTTCATATATTTATGTATATGTATAACACAAATATATATATAATATCCATCACTTCATATGTATATAAAATTGTGTATATAATATACAATATATAATATACATTAAATAGTAATCATAACTATTTAATTCAAATGTCTTTCCCATAAAATTTATATAACATGTATATAGCATACAAGCATTTCCTATGGTATATATATATATTAAACCCTCACTTGTATCGAGTACAACATAATTATGTGTCACTCGAATTCATACATTATTTTTATGTATATATATATAGGATATACATGAGGTGGTAACTTTCCATAAAATGTGTCATAAATGTATCATAATCATTTATAAGTCTAAATTCTCTTTCTGAGCACAACCCCTTCACTATTAAGAAAAGTGTGTCCTTAGTTAGGGTATAATATATTTATATATTGATAATTTTCACCATATTTTTTTTAATACCAATATATATATATATATATATATTATCTCTCAAAAGGTTTGTCGAGTTGATCATTTTTGGACGATAGAATGTCATTGGAAAATTCATTTCTAAACTTCTTAAGGCTCATTGTTGATAGCTTTGTGCGTGTAATAAAGTTTGAAAGCATTAGATTGGGTTCTCATTTCAAAAATTTCAAAAGACAGGTTTCGGTAGCTAAGCGCTTTTTTAAAACGGTTCATAAGCTATCGAAAGCTCTGCTTTCGGCAGCTTAAACGAAATTTTCAGAACTCTTCAAGTTACCTAAAGGAAAGGGATGTGTCATGTATCGTGGAATAGTTTTTCGGTGTTTAGGCAGTTACGACAGTTGTTCATTAGCCACCGAAACAGAGCTTTCAGTAGCTAACAGAAATTAAGCTCAGACTTACTAGCTACCGAAAGCCTGAAAATCACAGAAAAATGGCTATCTTTGCACAGATCCAAATTTTATCATTTTAAAGGACATGAGGATGGTTTCTAAGTGAAGGTTACAATTAATAGGATCTGTTTCAATGTGTTGTTCCAGTAGTGAAGGTGCCAACAAGATGGAAATAATGAAGAAATGTGGCGTTTTTACTGTTCCTAGTCATCATTTTCAAATAGAGATTCTGAGCGTTTGGAGAATCATTTTGCAAAACACTCGGAGGTTTTTGTTCCTAACATGTCATATCACAATATCCTCTATTCGTTTTCCTACAGGTGTTGTAGGTTAAGAGAATTGAATCCGTCATTGAGCCCCAATTTGTGGATCCCAGAATCTGCCTGTTCGACACATGTTCTTAAAATGCAGTTCTCGGAAAAAGCAAAACGAGTTTCAAAGATACGAGAGAGGGTTTTTCTCACAACAAATCAATGCACAATAACCTCTTTCATTTTATACACAGGTGTCACATAGCTAGATAACTGAACCCATCTCTGAGCCTCTTTTTCAGCAGTTTCAGCAGAAATGGCGTTTTTATTGTGTAGAGTCATCATTTTCAAATGATGATTCTGAGCGACTCGAGATTCATTCTGAAAACCGCTCGGATTTTTTTCTTCCTAACACGTCATAGAACAAAAACCTCTCTCATTTTTCCTACAGGTGTCACATATTGGGAGAATAGAACCCATATCTAGGCCCCATTTTTCAGCAGTTTCGCGAGTTAAAAAAATGATTTTCCCGGTTTAAAAAAAAAAACGGTTTGATCTTCTATCAGGAGGATTTCAACCCAGCTTCTGGGGATCTGGGGGGAAGAGCTTTGTAATGGCTATAAATCCAAGAACTAATGTAAGAGAATGGTTCGATTTTGGGGATATTTTTCACACTTTGTAAACTCAGACATTTTATGTTACATCAATAAAGCCTGTTTCTTTCGCCATTAAGTGTTCAGTTTTCCATTTTCTCCTATTCTGCACTTGTATCTGAATGTTACATTCAAGCTGTTAGGTTTGTTTACATTTGATGACTGTCATCTTATCATGTGTATTTATAAAACTTAACTCTGCAAGTGTTCTGTGATTGTTATAATCTGCCATTCATATATATGTTTTTGTGTATGATTTTGTTGGTATGACAGTTACCTCTCCACGCATTTACTTATTTACAAGCCCCCTGAGCATTAGTGGTTGAGAGCCTTGTCCATCTGAGCGCATTAGGTATGTTTTGAATGAAAAAATGTATTTGAATCGTCCAACTTGATCCACCCCACTTTTTATTATTGAGATTTTGGTTAAGTTACCAGGCTCTTTCAACTACAACCTAGAAAGACTCCTGGAGTGATAAAAAAATGGCGTCGTTGTCAGTGAGAGGAGATTGAAGCTCAACTTCCCTGGGAGAACGACATAGATCCAGCTTTGATGATAGACAAAGACTGGACATTTTCTTGGTTATAATCATCTATCTAGCGACTCCATGAAGGACGAATTCAATGGCCACTCCATTACTCAGAAATCTATTGGCGACTCCATTGGTATGAAATGAACCAGATCTTAGCAAAGAGGTGTGTTTTTTGCGATTTCTCAAAATTTATGGTTACCCTCACCCAGTACCTAGTAGAGATGAATGGGAAAATAGTCTTCCCAGTTTTCAAGGAGAAGAGTGGGAAGTGCCAGCTGAACACTTGCTGGATTTTCATGACTTTATTCATCGGCTTGGAATTATACATGAGGATGTTCAAATTAAGCTTTTCAGATACTCATTGGAGGGAGCAGCCCTTGATTGGTTCCGATCTCTTCCAGATTTAAGTATTCACTCATTAGCAAGTTTTCATGATGCTTTTCATTTGTTTTGTAAAGATGAATTTCCAGTTGAAAGTCTCTTTGAAGATTGTTGTGATGAATTTGAGAAGCAAGTTCAGCGAGGAGTAGTTCATTCTTATGTTTGTAAAAAGGAAAATTATGTGGTTAAGGAAGAGCTTCTTGATACAATGAATTATGAGGATTGCATGGTTGTAGATGCATCAGGCCTTGTCTCTGATGCACCTGTTACTTTTGATTCGTATGAAGAAATAGTTATAGAAGAAGAATCTACTGAAATTTTTCAAGAGGCTTTCTACAATATGTTCTTACCTGTAAGTGAAGAGAAAGATCAGAAGATTGTGTGTTCTTCTTTGCACAATGCAGAGGTTTTTTGTTCTCCGATATTTGATGATTATGAAGATGAAGAAGAACAGATTTCTACAGCAGATGATGTTGGCTTGAGCCACAACCAGTTCATATATGACAGCTACGAATCTGATTTTGATGAGCCTTTTTCTTTTCCCATCAAGGAACAACATCATGTTGAAATCAGCCATTCTGTGCTTGCAACAAACATTAAACATGATGAGTTTAATCTGCCGAAATATTTAAGACCTTCTCTTCTGTTTGCAGCATCTCATGAGCAAAAGACTAATATCATTTATGAAAAAGATATCAAACAAGAAGGGATTAGCAGTCAAATCAACTCACTGCTATTTTCAGAATTGCAGAAACCTGTTTATGAGTAGATCCATATATCAAAATGGGAAGAAAGGCTTGAGGGGCAAGCAGAGTTAAATTCTTTCTATGATTCGGTAGCCATTTATATGGAGTTATGTTTTTCAGAAGCCTTCAGTTGTGCAATCTTTGGAATCAAAGCAAATGATGATTGTAAGTATGATCTGCAAATAGAAATTCTGCTGCATGACATGGAGTGTTCTCTGAAATTTATCTACATGCAAAAAGATTCTGTAAATAGTTCGATGTTATCATGGCTTCATTGGAAGCATGATGTAACTTGATAAGAAGCAGTACAATGGCTAGAGTAGGGTAGCATAGATGAATAAGCTCATAGCTAAGTATTTCAAGTTTGCATAATGCATGATGCTTGCATTTAGTGTTGTGATTGCAGTTTTTAAATAAAGACTCCATGCCCAATGGATGTAAGGCATTGCTAGCAGGTTTATAGTCGAACATTTGTAGACAGATTGCAGAGATTTGGTGGCATTTTAAACGACTCCATGCCCAATGGAACACTAGAATAGGTTCTGTATTTTGTTTATACAGGAAAGGCATCAGATCTGTGGTTCTTGAAACCTCACTGGGAGGTTTTCATCCCCGAGTAGGAGCCAGTGTTATCTCCCCAAAAGTTTGTCGAGTTGATCATTTTTGGACGATAGGATGTCATTGGAAAATTCATTTCTAAAATTCTTAAGGCTCATTGTTGATAGCTTTGTGCATGTAATAAAGTTTGAAAGCATTAGATTGGGTTCTTATTTCAAAAATTTCAAAAGACAGGTTTCGGTAGCTAAGCGCTTTTTTAAAATGGTTCTTAAGCTATCGAAAGCTCTGCTTTCGACAACTTAAACGAAATTTTTAGAACTCTTCAAGCTACCAAAAGGAAAGGGACGTGTCATGTATCGTGGAACAATTTTCAGTGTTTAGTCAATTACGATAGTTGTTCATTAGCCACCGAAACAGAGCTTTCGGTAGCTAACAGAAATTAAGCTCAGACTTACTAGCTACCGAAAGCCTAAAAATCACAGAAAAATGGCTATTTTTGCATAGATCCAAGTTTTATCATTCTAAAGGACATGAATATGGTTTCTAAGTGAAGGTTACAATTAATAGGATCTATTTCAATGTGATGTTCCAGTAGTGAAGGTGCCAGCAAGATGGAAAAAATGAAGAAATGTGGCGTTTTTACTGTCCCTAGTCATCATTTTCAAATAGAGATTATGAGCGTATGGAGAATCATTTTGCAAAACGCTCAGAGGTTTTTGTTCCTAAAATGTCATATCACAATAACCTCTCTCATTTTTCCTATAGGTATTGCAAGTTGAGAGAATCGAATCCGTCACTGAGCCCCGATTTGCGGATCCCAGAATCTGCCTGTTCGACACATGTTCTTGAAATGCAGTTCTCGGGCAAACCAAAACGAGTTTCAAAGATACGAGAGAGGTTTTTTCTCACAAAAAATTAATGCACAATAACCTCTTTCAGTTTATACACAGGTGTCACATAGCTGGATAATTGAACCCATCTCTGAGCCTCTTTTTTAGCAGTTTTGGTAGAAATGGCGTTTTTACTGTGCAGAGTCATCATTTTCAAATGATGATTCTGAGCGACTTGAGAGTCATTCTGAAACACGCTCGGAGGTTTTCCTTCCTAAGACATTAGAGAACAAAAAACTCTCTGATTTTTCCTACAGGTGTCACATATTGGGAGAATAGAACCCATATTTGAGCCCCATTTTTCAGCAGTTTCGCCAGTTAAAAAATGATTTTCCCGGTTTTAAAAAAAAAACGGTTTGATCTTCTATCGGGAGGATTTCGACCCAGCTTCTGGGGATCTGAGGGGAAGAGCTTTGCAATGGATATAAATCCAAGAACTGATGTAAGAGAATGGTTCAATTTTGGGGAGATGTTTCACACTTTGTAAACTCAGACATTTTATGTTACATCAGTAAATCCTCTTTTTTTCGCCATTAAGTGTTCAATTTTCCATTTTCTCCTATTCTGCACTTGTATCTGAATGTTAAATTCAAGCTGTTAGGTTTGTTTACATTTGATGACTGTCATCTTATCATGTGTATTTATAAAACTTAACTCTACAAGTGTTCTATGATTGTTATAATCTGCCATTCATATATATGTTTTTGTGTATGATTATGCTGGTATGATAGTTACCTCTCCACGCATTTACTTATTTACAAGCCCCCTAAGCATTAATGGTTGAGAAACTTGTCCATCTAAGTGCATTAGGTATGTTTTGAATGAAAAAATGTGTTTGAATCGTCCAACTTGATCCACCCCCCTTTTTACTTATCGATCTATGGTATAGGCGTTGTCGTAAGCATTCATATAACCTTAAATATATTTCAAGGTATCGAAGTATTATTATGACTACTAATATTTGGTCCTCATAATATGAAGGTATATACGTCCCAACCTCTTATCTTCCCAAGGAACTAATTGTATCTTTTAGGGTTTCACTATCTGTACTGAGATAGATTTAGCAATCACCTAGTTTATAAAGTGAGAATAGTTAGCTTAAGCTAAACACTCATTCCCTTACCTCTCTTTAATGAATTCGGTTATCATTGTTTGCATCATCTTTTAGTCTCCTAAGTAAATAATAAAATTTATGACTAGGAAAGTAAACTAACAAATACTCACAAAGTCCATTGGTGGGGCCTTGTCCTTGAGCTCTTCACAAGGGCCATTTACATAATACAATTACTTTTACAAAAATAATAATAATTGGAGTCAAATTTGGAGGGATGTTATAGGGGGCACCATACCCCCTTTCACTGCTTATCAATTCGGGAGTGGTCACATCCCTCCCTCGTCTCTGAATGTTGGAGGATGGCCTCCTCCTTCGTCAGACCATAGTGTTAGTGTGAATCCTTTCTAGAGTGGAGGTTTGATGGTAGGCATCGGATCTACGACCTATATCCCATCCATTAACCCATATGCCTCTGCGCCTGTGCCTTCGAATGCTTATATGATTTTTCATCCTCACCATTCTTCTAGTTCTTCGGCTCCCTAGGGTGTGAACATACTGATTTCTTATGGCCCTTACTTGGATGGTTTCCACATCAAGCGGTTATATGGTACCCCATTCTTATGGAGGTAATTTTCATGGTTATTCAGCCGGTTTTGGACCTTATCACGTTCCCTCCTATGGATCCCCTTCTATGCACATACCTACGTATCTTTCTATGGTTCAGGTGGGAGGAGCGTATTATCCTATTGGTCAGGGCCATGGGTGTAACATCCCGTAAATTTACAAAAAAAATTTAAAAAAAATGTAGCATTAAATGTTGTACTTGCTAATGTGGAAATAAAATAAATGCTAATCTTTTTAACTAATAACAAATTATGATAACGAAAATTCATACTTTATAACAAAAAATACGATATTAGTTCTGCTTGTGTTAATTGTAATCTTTAAGCTGTAATTAAGTTTATCTTATGGTAAAGTTTTCTTGACAAAGTACTGACAGTTGCTCTTGGATGATGACGAAGGGGTCCTACAAGGTACCCTGAGGTTTACTTAGCTATGTTTAGCTAAAGCATTTGAACCTGTTTCTTTGCGCAGATACGCAGGTAAGAGTATTACAACAATTTCAAATGTTACAAGCAATTATAATTATGTTTTCAGTTCGTCGTCAATGCTTATAGTAGCTCTAAGTACTTTCTTGCATGATTTGTTAATGGTATGGATCTTTGTCCTACTTCTCATTTACGTGCTAGTTTACAAATTTATAAGTGCTAAAAAAATCTTGTCATCATTTCGCCATTTTGCGAGTGGTAATATCATGTGCATTTATTACGTGGATTAACTTGAGATTATATTAGCTTATACATTTCTCAATTTATAAATTATGAAGAATCATATTAATATAGCAAAGGTTATTATAATAT
Organism: Larix kaempferi; assembly: GCA_027924585.1. NCBI lineage: Eukaryota > Viridiplantae > Streptophyta > Pinopsida > Pinales > Pinaceae > Larix > Larix kaempferi. Next base: position 4,783,828 of record BSBM01000141.1, read on the forward strand.
TATCATCATAATTATGATGATACTATTGTGAATTTGCAACATTATAATATTTAGACCTTTCTAATTTAATGTTTATACTTTATAATATGCTATGTACTTTGTAAATAGATATGGAAATGTGCTCAAATGTTACGATGTGCATACTATGGGATTTTGAACTATACACTAAGTATTTGAATACGTTTTATGAATGCGATCTATATATACATGAAGTCATTTGGTAACTATACAAACTTAATAACTATATATCCTATTGATCAATACATTTGCAATGTACTACATAAACAATACGTTGTAACCCTAAGTCTTGGCAGTGACAGGTGATATGATAGGGTATTGAATGATTTGATATCGTCATGCTGGCAGACTATTGAACCCGGTCTTGGCATTTAAATTACTAGCCTACTGTGCTTAGTGGAAATCCCCGTGGATGTCAATGTGGTTGTGGTTCACGTGATAGTAAACACCAAACTTCACCTTGATTCCAAGCTGTGTAATGTTTTTAACCTCCGTCTACTAAGATGGATGTTGTGATGGTTATGATAATTAATAAGGTATTTAATGTGGTTGATGCTCGAACTTCGACATGCGTGGTTGGCATCATCACCACCGTTGATCTCAAAAGTCCTTGGGCTTTGAGCTAAAAACCCTAGTCTCCATTATGAATTGTGTCAAAGTGGTTTTCTCGACCTTCATTTCACTTGGTAATGGTAAGGTGGAGAGGCCGACTACCTACTACAATGTAGGGTTTGGTGTTTGAATATCAGAGGACTCCTTCCTCAGTTTCAATCCCTGGACCTGTAGGGAAAGCTTATTAGTTTCAGGGTTCAGTTTTTCTTGTAGGGTCGAGCCACATTTGCAGCCTTCAGGATTTTGTTGATTCACTTTGAACCAGGGTTTGATTCTCTTGTAAAGACATATTGGTATTCTTACAACTGAAATCCTCTTCTCTGCATTTTTTAGATGGCTCTGACATTCTCGTTTGCTTGAGATGTCTCTACCCTAGAAGTTGTGCCGTTAAGGTAATATTCCAATCAATGAAAAGTAATGTTAATTGTAATGTTCGAAGTTGAACTCTGTGTTTTCTATGTTTAACCTCTCAATGGTTTTATGGCAGGTGTAACTTCGTCGAATGGTTGTCTGGTTTTTAAAGCTTGGTGGAGGACTGCTACTCATCCACCCGGTAAGCCTCGGTGGTCCTCTTCCTTCGTAGGTACTTTTGGCATGATATGGCCGATGCTTTGATGTTTGACGAGAGTTTGGTGTTTGAGTTTTTGGCCAGTGTTTGTAATTTTTTAGAGCCAATGTCAAGTGTCCTGAGGTTGGAATCCTCGACTTGTTTTGTTACTCCGCTCTACAACGTTTTGTTGTAACTCTTGTTGAGATTGTAAACTTATCGAGGATGTAAATGTTAAGGGATGAACCCTCGGTCATTTTAATGGAATTACAGTATTAAGAAAACTTCATAAAGTTTCTGTGTGATATATAAGTTTAACTAAGTTAATGTTTGAGTAGTTAATACAATATTTTGATGAAAGTCGAGAGCCATGGGATGACTCGTTTGGGTGAAAAGAATGGTCCCGTACTACAATGATGAGACTTTTGTTTGAATGGTAATATGAGTTTGTATTTGAAACATAACTTAAAATAGTTTTTCTGAACAGTTTCTATGTTTATAAAAGTTGATACTTTGGCTAGAAAATACAGTGTGGATTTAGGCCGAGAGCCGTGGATTAATTTAATTCACAAACTAGAAACCCCGTGTTTGTAATGTTTAGGTTGAAATTGGAATGGTGATAAGACTCAGTTTTGTAACGAACCTTAACTTGAATGAACATTACGATTGATAAAAATAATAATACTATTGTCTGGATTTATCTTGTATAGTTAGCTATCGTGATGTGATAGTATAAAAAGAATAGTAATTTGTTTAGTTTTAGAAACTGATAATACCTGAGTTGTTATTTCGAATATAAGGGTTTAACCGTCGACTAGTTATGGACCTGTCATGATATTGTAAAAGATTTGTTTTCTCTATTGAGCTAGGGTTATGCCTATGATGAAAATGTTTGAATTTAATATTTGTAGTTGATACTAAATCAAAATATGAAATATGGATACTGCAATGAAATACTAATATACAATGATGCTATTATTTGGGAATGATAAGTATCTATTTATCGTCATATGTACTGAGTAGCAACTCTGTATAAAAGATTATTTAAATTTGCAGCTGTTAAATTTATAGGAAATATGATACTTGAAATAAGTGGAATTATAACACCCTACTATTGGAAAGAATAATAATAGAATACATAGCATTAACTTTCAAAATAGATAGTGATAATTGAAAACCTAGTTTCTGTGCAGAAATGAGATGTTTTACTTTTGTTACTAAGTAAAAATGCTTCAATATCTGTTTTATGATATGTTGTTCTATATTCTGAGTTTAGACATATATAATTGGTATTACCGATTTAAAAGAAACACTACAGTGTTAATCTAATCATTCACTTGGCATTCTACCCATCATTCATGTGATTTAATTCTACTTCTCTGTACTAGAGTACTATACAGAAAACAGTATGGGAAAAATACGGAGGATATATTTAATCAATCATATCATTTACTTAACCATCATTATACAAAATCATACTTAGGTAAGAAATTGAAAACAATTACTTTTGTATGCTATTAACTGTAAATACTAAATATACAAATGCAGAAAATCATCTAACTGAAAATAAACAAGACAAAACAGTAGAACTTGGTGAATGTAGGAGAAACAAACAACCCAAGGAGCCTATTCCACCCAACCTATTCCTGAAGGCAGCTAAATTACTTGCCTTAGGACCCCCGAGCTTGTTCACTGAACCACTAGGAAGAAGAATCTGTAGAAGCTTTAGGTCATCAATTTGCAGCAGCAATTTGGATCATTCAGTCCTATAGACTTAGCAGTCAAAGAGACCTGCACCAACACCTCTGGTTCCCTTCTTAGAATATTTTCAGCAGACTCACAATGCACTTCCACTTAACCTCCCTATTCGAATCTCTACCTGATACACTTGAGGAATTATTTCGGCAGAAAATAATGTGGAGCTCCCTGCTCAATTCAAATTGCCTTATCTCAGTTGCCTAGGCCTTTTTAGTGGTTAACTTGGTCATTAATGAGCTAACATCTTTGCTCCACCCACCTGGGGGATAATGCCACAATTTTAGGGGTTGTTGTCCCATAACCAACAGCTAGTGGTGGAGTGCAAATGGTGACACTTGTCCCATGCCTTCTAACAGCTTCCATTCCTCCTAGTGGGTCAATGAACACTCATTTAATAGTTCCCTTGGGTGTTTGTCTGCTATTTTAATTTATTAAATAATAATAATAATATGTTATTACAATCATCCTTGACCAGATTTGGTCATAATTACAAAACTTTGTAATTATAATTTAACATAATGTTTTTGCAAATGAAATAAATAGTCTCAAAATTTGGGTAGGTGACACACACCCCCCCTTAAGTATCAACATCGGCCTCGATGTTGTTCATTTATTTTCTGAGTATTCCTGAAATAGAGTTGGGTATCTTTCCTGCATAATACTCTCCAACTCCCAGGTTGCCTCTTCTGGGCTAAGGTGTTTCCATTGCACCTTTACCTGCCCAATGGTGCGATTCTGGTGTAAAGTTTCCCTCCTTTCGAGGATACAGTCTGGTTCCACCTGAAACGTCGTCTTGTTCCACCTATACATCATTTCAATTTATAACATGAGTAGCATCATGTACATATTTCTTTAAAACTGAAATATGAAAAACATTATGTATTTTTAGATTTGGTGGAAAAGCTAGTTGATATGCCACGGGTCCAACCTTTGACAAAATTTCGAAAGGACCACAATACCTGGGTGCCAGCTTGGAACAGCTTCCCAATTTTAATGAGCTATTCTTTAGTCTTACCTTAATGAAAACATGCTCACCAACCTATAACTCTTTATGAGTCCTTTTAAGATCTGCTTGACTCTTTTTCCTATCTTGGGTAGCTTTAATATTTTTTTGTACCTGTTGCATAGTTAGTTCTATTTCCTTCAACAATTCAAGTCCTAATATAACCCTATTAACTGGGTCATTGCAAGAAACTGGTGTATTACATTTCCTAACATAAATAATTTCAAAAGGGCTAATCCCGGCTGATGCATGATAATGGTTGTTATATGCAAATTCTATTAAATGCAAGTATTCCTCCCACTTACCAAACTGGTCCTTAAGATACATCCTTAGCATGTCTTCCAATATCTGATTTACTCTTTTCGTATGTCCATCCATTTGTGGATGAAATGTTGTGCTAAAGTTTAAGGTTGTATTCAACCCTTTAAACAAAGATCTCCAGAAGTTTCCAGCAAACTTAGAATCACGGTCTGGAACTATTATTTTTGGTATTCCATGTAATCGAAAAATTTGTTTCATAAAAATTTATGCAATATCTGGAGCCTTATAAGTAGTTTTTACTGGTATAAAATGTGTTTCCTTGCTAAGTTTATCCACTACTAGCATGATGGAATCATTTTGTTTATGATTCTTGGGTAGTCCAGTAATAAAATCTACGCTTATGATCTCCCATTTCCAACTAGGTATAGGTAATGGTTGTAACAGTCTAGCCAGATGTTGATGTTCCAATTTTACTCTTTGACAGTCCAATCATTTAGCTATATATTCTGCTAATTCATCCTTCATCCTGGGCCAGTAATAATCTTTTTGTAACATAGTTATGGTTTTCTGATAACCTGGATGACCAGAATAATGACTTTTGTGCATCTCATCTAAAATCAGAATTTTTATCTTTGGTACGTTGGGCACATATAATCTGTTCTTATACAGCAGCAAGCCATTTCCTTTTATCCTGAAATCTGCCATAGAATTTTCAGAATTACTTTCTGCTGTCTTTTCATGTAAATTTATGTACTCTTCATCCGATTTAATCCCTTCGAAAATCCGATTTTCTAAATCTGTTGTATATGTACTGGTGGCTGAAATAAAATTTAACTTTGCATTACGACTTAAAGCATTCACAACCTTGTTCTCTTTACCTTTTATATGTTGAATTTCAAAATCATATTCACTTAGAAAGGTTATCCATCTAGCTTGTCTAGCATTCAAGTTTGTTTGATCTAGTAAATACTTCATCCCCATGTTATCTGTCATCAAAGTAAATTTTCTGCCAATAAGATGGTGATGCCACATTTTTAAGGCGTGTATTACTGCTAATAATTCTCGATCAAATGTAGAGAAATTTTTCTCATGTATTTTCATCTTTTGAGACTCATATGCAACAGCATGTCCTTCTTGTGTTAAGACTCCTCCGAGTCCGTCATTACATGCGTCAGTGCATACTATAAAATATTTATTAGGATCTGCAATTGTTAGAATAGGTGTTGTAGTTAGTAATTCCTTCAACTTCTTAAAACTATCTGCACACTTTTGATCCCATACAAACTTCTTCCCCTTCTTCTGTAAGGAGGTTATGGGGTTTGCAATTTTTTAGAAACCTTCTATGAATTTTCTATAATATCCTATAATCCCCATAAATGATCGTACGTCCGACACATCCTTAGGAACCATCCATTCATTAATGGATTTTATCTTATCGGGATCAACCGAAATTCCTTCCTCAGAGATTATGTGACCTAAATATTGAATCTTATCCTTGTGAAAGTCACACTTACTAAACTTGGCATATAACTGATGATCTCTCAGAACTTGTAAAATAATATGCAGATGTTCGTCATGTTCTTCCTTACTTTTAGAAAATACCAGAATGTCATCTATGAATACAATGATGAACTTATCTAAATACTTGTGCAGAATATTATTCATTAAGCACATAAATACTGTCGGAGCATTATTCAACCCAATGGCATGACCACGAACTCATAGTGTCCATAACGAGTTCTAAAGGTGATTTTAAAAATATCCTCATCCTTCACACGAACTTGATGATATCCTGACCTTAACTCAATCTTTGAAAATATCGTTGCTCCACGCAGCTGATCAAATAGATCGTCTATGCGGGGCAACGGATATCGATTCTTGATCGCCATCTTATTTAGTTGGCGATAATCTATGCAAAGTCTTAAAGTGCCATCCTTATTCTTACAAAAATAACAGGTGCTCCCCAAGGAGACACGCTAGTTCTTATATAGTTTTTATCAATCAACTCCTTCAACTATGATTTTAACTCATTTAATTCCAATATGTTCATCCTATATGGGGATTTGGAGTTCGGTACCACACCCGATATCAGCTCAATGGTAAAATCTAGATCCCTTTTCGAGGGTAATCCTGGAATCTCTTTTGAAAAAATATCCAGAAATTCTTTTAGGACAGGCATATCTTCTAGTTTCAGTTTGTCCTCTTTAGTAATTAACTCCTCATGTACTACATTCACTATGAACATCTTACATCCTTTTCTAACTGCTCTTTTCACTTTCATAGATGAAATATGTCTAAGTGATGTCTTTCTAGGAATACCTTTTAATTCTATTGTTTCTCTTTCATCATTTAGACACGTAAAACTTTTCTCATAACAATTCAAAATAACATGATGTGCTTCTAACCAGTCCATTCCAATTAAGATGTCATAGGATCCTTGAGGTAAAACATTTAACTTGGTTTGTGTCTTTAACTGATTCATAGATAAAACACAACTTTCAACCAAATCAAATACTTTTCCTTTTGTTCCTGTTGCTAGTCTAACTAACCAGGATTTATTAAAATTTTTTGTTTTCAGATTAAAATTTTCTACAATATCTGGAGATATATAACTCAGGCTATCGCCTGGATCAATCAAAATAGAAGTAGGGTGGTTTTGTAGCATACCTTCAATCTCTACCATAGAGACTTGATGCTCTGCTTTCCTGTTGTCTAGAGCTGCATTAATTATGGGCATATCTCTTTCCAAGTCTCGCACAGTACTTTCAGCTTGTATGGAATGAATATTATTGGTTGTTCGCTTCTTATTGGGACAGTTTGAAGCATAATGAGGACCTTTACACTCAAAAAAATTTATAGGTGTCCTCTGGTCATTAGTTTTGGTAGCATTGGGTGTATTTCTAGGAGCTGTAAAATTCTGTTGTTGATTATTTATGGGACTATTTGCTTGGAAATTTCGATTTGGAAAATTTTTTCTTTGAAAACCAGAATTTCCATTGAACCTGAAATTCTTCTTCTTCAGCTCAAAGTTGTTGGGTTTATGATTTTTCCAGTTAAATATCCCTTCTCTTTTCCGGTTTTGATCATAGTATAAATTTTCTTTCCTCATGGCTTCTTCTAAGGTCTTTGGATTGCCATACTCTATTATGTCCTTGATGTTGAAAGGTAGACAACTCAAATACCTCTGAATCTTTGGTTTCTCCTCCACAAGGTATGGCACATATCTTAGCAAATTCAGAAATTTGTTATTCAACTCTTTCATGTTCATTGTTCCCAGTCTTAGATCATAAAATTCCTTGGACTTTTCTTCGTAATATTGTTCAGATAGGAACTTCTTCTTGAAGTATCGTTTAAAAGTGCTCCAATTCACATCCTTGTCCTTGATGCCCTTTTTGATGTCCTGCCACCAAATGTCTACTTTCCCGATCAAGTTGTATATGGCCATCTTTGCTTTCAATGATTCTGAATAATCATAAATTTGGAAGTATTTCTTCATGCCGGATAGCCATGCTTCAGCTGTCTCTCCTTTCTCAGTTTCACCATTGAAGGTTGGTGGTTTGATCTTCTTGAACTCCCTAGAAATTTGTTCATACTGTTTATGAATTTTTCTTTTTGGTTTGTAATCCCCTTCGTTGCTATCACTTGAATAATTACGTTTCTTTTTACGTATCTCATTTGCAGCTCCTGATGATGTTGAACTGTTATTCTCATAATCAGTTCTCACTTTCTTACCCTTGTTCTGATGAGGTAAGTCTTCAGTCTTGGAGGTATTTTCAACCCTTCTATCTTGTTCGTCAATTGGGCACTAGTCGAACAGTACTTGGTTTAGTTCTTCTTGTGCCTTCAGAATTCTCTCATTATCCTATTTAATAGATCTTATTTATGCTTTCAATTCCTGAAATGCACGTAACAATTCCGATGAATTGTCATTCAATTCACCATGGACTTCTTCTTCATAACACTGTCTAGTGCTATTGTTGTTATGACTGTTTGGTTGAAATCTGTCTTCCATGTGTTCAGCTGATCCTTCCATACCTGTAATTTAGAAAACAATTTTCTGTATACAAAATAATTTAATTAGTAAAGATTTTTGTTGTCATAAAAATTTTCTGTTGCGTGTTCTTTGGACCTTTTTAGGCCGAGAGTTCGAACATGAGCTTTGATACCATATGTAACATCCCGTAAATTTACAAAACTTAAAAAAAAAATTGTAGCATTGAATGTTGTACTTGCTAATGTGGAAATAAAATAAATGCTAATCTTTTTAACTAATAACAAATTATGATAACGATAATTCATACTTTATAACACAAAATACGATATTAGTTCTGCTTGTGTTAATTGTAATCTTTAAGCTGTAATTATGTTTATCTTGTGGTAAATTTTTCTTGACAAAGTACTGACAGTTGCTCTCGGATGATGACGAAGGGGTCCTACGAGGTACCCTGAGGTTTACTTAGCTATGTTTAGCTAAAGCATTTGAACCTGTTTCTTTGCGCAGATACGCAGGTAAGAGTATTACGACAATTTCAAATGTTACAAGCAATTATAATTATGTTTTCAGTTAGCCGTCAATGCTTATAGTAGCTCTAAGTACTTTCCTGCATGAGGTGTTAATGGTATGGATCTTTGTCCTACTTCTCGTTTACGTGTTAGTTTACAAATTTATAAGTGCTATTAAAATCTTGTCATCATTTTGCCATTTTGCAAGGAGTGGTAATATCATGTGCATTTATTACGTGGATTAACTTGAGATTATATTAGCTTATACATTTCTCAATTTATACATTATGAAGAATCATATTAATATAGCAAAGGTTATTATAATATTATGATCATAAATATGATGATACTATTGTGAATTTGCAACATTATAATATTTAGACCTTTCTAATTTAATGTTTATACTTTATAATATGCTATGTACTTTGTAAATAGATATGGCAATGTGCCCAAATGTTACGATGTGCGTACTATGGGATTTTGAACTATACACCAAGTATTTGAATACCTCTTATGAATGCGATCTATATATACATGAAGTCATTTGGTAACTATACAAACTTAATAACTATGTATCCTATTGATCAATACATTTGGAATGTACTACATAAACAATACGTTGTAACCCTACGTCTTGGCACTGACAGGTGATATGAAAGGGTATTGAATGATTTGATATCATCGTGCTAGAAGAGTATTGAACCCGGTCTTGGCATTTAAATTACTAGCCTGTTGTGCTTAGTGGAAAGTCCCGTGGATGTCAACGTGGTTGTGGTTCACATGATAGTAAACACCAAACTTCACCCTGACGTCGAGCTGTGTAATGTTTTTAACCTCGGTCTATTGAGTTGGATGTCATGATGGTTATGATAATTAATAAGGTATTTAATGTGGTTGATGCCCGAACTTCGACATTCTTGGTTTGCATCATCACCACCGTTGATCTCAAAAGTCCTTGGGATTTGAACTGAAAACCCTAGTCTCCATTATGAATTGTGTCGAAGTGGTTTTCTCGACCTTCATTTCACTTGGTAGTGGTAAGGTGGAGAGGTCGACGCCTGCTACAATGTAGGGTTTGGTGTTTGAAGATCGGAGGACTCCTTCCTCAATTTCGATCCCTGGACCTGTAGGCAAAGCTTATTAGTTTCAGGGTTCATCTTTTCTTGTAGGGTCGAGCCACATTTGCAGCCTTCAGGATTTTGTTGATTGACTTTGAACCGGGGTTTGATTCTCTTGTAAAGGAAAATTGGTATTCTTAAAACTGAAATCCTCTTCTATGCGCTTGTTAGATGGCTCTAACGTTCTTGTTTTCTTGAGATGTCTATACCCCAGAAGTTGTGTCGTTAAGGTAATATTCCAATCAATGAAAAGTAATGTTAATTGTAATGTTCAAAGTTGAACTCTGTGTTTTCTATGTTTAACCTCTCAATGGTTTTATGGCAGGTGTAACTTCATCGAATGGTTGTCTGGTTTTAAAGCTTGGTGGAGGACTACTACTAGTTCACCTGGTAAGCCTCGGTGGTTCTCTTCCTTCGTAGGTACTCCTGGCATGGTATGGCCGATGCTTTGATGTTTGACGAGAGTTTGGTGTTTGAGTTTTTGGCCAGTGTTTGTAATTTTTGAGAGCCAATGTCAAGTGTCCTGAGGTTGGAATCCTTGGCTTGTTTTGTTACTCCGCTCTGTAGTGTTTTGTTGTAACTCTTGTTGAGATTGTAAACTTGTCGAGGATGTAAATGTTAAGGCATGAACCCTCTTGTATAGGAGAAAACTCACTATGGCTTGGGAATACCACAACAGACATATGACTACCAGAAATCAACTCAATTCTCAAAGCAATGCTATTATAAATGACAATGTTAAGATAATGGAGAAATGTAACCAACCTCGATCCAAACATTTGATGTAGATCCCTGTTGGAGCTTTCAATCCATGCACTTGAAATCTGCAAATTAATCTTGACAGCCAATATCCAACAAGTACATATAATATATAAATGGCATTAACATTATCAATAACAATGGTCCATAATATCATAAGCAAATGTAGCCCAATGTATAATAAACAACATTCACAACATGAATGGACAAGAATATGAGTATTTCTATTAATTAACAAGAAGAAGTACAAAGTGATACGACCTCTTGCCGGCAACCAATCTGAACCAAGATCTAGATCAATCCACGTGTGCCTCCACCACTTCAATCCTCCATGAATGGAAAACTCAAACTAGATAGCATTTTGGAAGGTGAACATAAAGGGTTCACAACTACAAGGATCAATGAGTGTAGACTCAAGATAGGGAAAACATCCACTAGAGTTCTCTTGCTTTTCTCTTCTTCCTCCCGTCCATAAGCCATATGTGCTCAATATATAGTCCTCTCAAAGGTAGGTGAAAGGACACATCGAGGCGTTACTCAGGCAGCTGGAGAGACAAAGGTCACCCAATGATTGCTTTCTGGGAGTAAAAGTGATAAATAGTGCTTTTTACCATTTTACTTGTTACCCGCGGGCTATAGTGATGCAGCTCGCGGGTACGCTTGCTATAGTGATGCAACATGCGGGTAGGAATAAAAATAGGGAAAAATAGTGTCTGAAGGATATAAGTGGATCTGAGTCACTGAAATGGCTCCTACAAGCCAAATAATGTTGATGCTCACAGGGTGGAAGATTACGATGTAACAGATGCCCCCTAATGTGTGAGGTCAGAGACTGATGCTACGATGGCCGAAATACATTATAAAACTCAGAAGTGGAGTGATGGAGACACAATTGACGGAATGCAAAGAGGGGAAGGCCAAAAACTTCGGGTATGGTAGCATCCTATGCAGCTTCTTCTTTGAGAGGGTTTCGGGGCTTAGCCCGAGGGTGGATGTCCCTCCTCACAATCTCTGTGATACAGCCCTGACCTGGTGGGCTGAGATCCTAACACGACAGGGTGGTGTCCGTCTAGTGTCACCATATACTGAGGATTTATTCCATTGGTGGAAACGGCAGGTATCGCTATAGAGGACTATCCCTATGCGGGGATAGACTTCAGATAGGATCGTGACATGTCGCTCCCACCGGGTGCAGCATTCAGAGACATTGGTGAGTACTCTTTTGGTTTTGTGTTTATTAAATTTTTATGGATTTTTTATTATAGTTGAAATGCAAAAATATTTTTGGTGGTAGTATCAAGTGCTAAAGTTTGACTGTTTGCTCGCATAAAAAGGCCCAGTGAGACCTGAGGGCTTCCCGAGACATGGTCGTCAGGGTAGTACTGTACTGCATTGGCCACTCGCTGCAGTATCCGCACCCACTCACCAGGAACACCCACTACCTGGCACTGCATGGCCTCAGATAGTTGGGCTACCTCTATCTGTGGTACTCGGGCAACCATCCGTGATATGTTGCGCCGCAATGTCTGAAGTGTGCGCCCTGCTGCAGCATCTGTTTCCTCATCACCTATGACTACCAGAAATCAACTCAATTCTCAAAGCAATGCTATTATAAATGACAATGTTAAGATAATGGAGAAATGTAACCAACCTCGATCCAAACATTTGATGTAGATCCCTGTTGGAGCTTTCAATCCATGCACTTGAAATCTGCAAATTAGTCTTGACAACCAATATCCAACAAGTACATATAATATATAAATGGCATTAACATTATCAATAACAATGGTCCATAATATCACAAGAAAATGTAGCCCAATGTATAATAAACAACATTCACAACATGAATGGACGAGAATATGAGTATTTCTATTAATTAACAAGAAGAAGTACAAAGTGATACGACCTCTTGCCGACAACCAATCTGAACCAAGATCTAGATCAATCCACTTGTTCCTCCACCACTTCAATCCTCCATGAATGGAAAACTCAAACTAGATAGGAGTTTGGAAGGTGAACATAAAGGGTTCACAACTACAAGGATCAATGAGTGTAGACTCAAGATAGGGAAAAAAATCCGCTAGAGTTCTCTTGCTTTTCTCTTCTTCCTCCTGTCCATAAGCCATATGTGCTCAATATATAGTCCTCTCAAAGGTAGGTGAAAGGACACATCAAGGCATTACTCGGGCAGATGGAGAGCCAAAGGTCACCCAATGACCGCTTTCTGGGAGTAAAAGTGATAAATAGTGGTTTTTACCATTTTACTTGATACCCACAGGTTATAGTAATGCAACTTGTGGGTACGCTTGTTATAGTGATGCAACAGGTGGGTAGGAATAAAAATAGGGCAAAACAGTGTCTGAAGGATATAAGTGGATCTGAGTCACTGAAATAGATCCTACAAGCCAAATAATGCTGATGCTCACAGGGTGGAAGATTACGATGTAACACCTCTATCATTTTAATGGAATTACAGTATTAAGAAAACTTCATAAAGTTTATGTGTGATATATAATTTTAACTAAGTTAATGTTTGAGTAGTTAATACAGTATTTTGATGAAAGTCGAGAGCCATGGGTTGACTCGTTTCTGTGAAAAGAATGGTCTTGTACTACAATGTTGAGACTTTTGTTTGAATGGTAATATGAGTTTGAATTTGAAACATAACTTTAAATAGTTTTTTTGAACAGTTTCTATGTTTATAAAAGTTGATACTTTGGCTAGAAAATACAGTGTAGATTTAGGTCGAGATCCATGGATTAACTTAATTCACAAACTAGAAACCTGTGTTTGTAATGTTTAGGTTGAAATTGGAATGGTGATAAGACTCAATTTTGTAATGAACCTTAACTAGAATGAACATTACGATTGATAAAAATAATAATACTATTGTCTGGGTTTATCTTGTATAGTTAGCTATCATGATGTGATAGTATAAAAAAAATAGTAATGTGTTTAGTTTTAGAAACTGATAATACATGAGTTGTTTTTTCGAATATAAGGGTTTAACCGTTGACTAGTTATGGACCTGTCATGATATTGTAAAAGATTTGTTTTCTCTATTGAGTTAGGGTTCTACCTATGATGAAAATGTTTGAATTTAATATTTGTAGTTGATACTAAATCAAAATATGAAATATGGATACTGCAATGAAATAGTAATATACAATGATGCTATTATTTGGGAATTATAAGTATATATTTATCGTCATATGTACTGAGTAGCAACTTTGTATAAAAGATTATTTAAATTTGCATCTATTAAATTTATAGGAAATATGATTCCTGAAATAAGTGGAATTATAACACCCCACCGTTGGAAAGAATAATAATAGAATACATAGCATTAACTTTCAAAATAGATAGTGATAATTGAAAACCTAGTTTCTGTGCAGAAATGAGATGTTTTACTTTTTTTACTAAGTAAAAATGCTTCAATATCTGTTTTATGATATGTTGTTCTATATTATGAGTTTAGACATATATAATTGGTATTACAGATTTAAAAGAAACACTACAGTGTTAGTCTAATCATTCACTTGGCATTCTGCCCATCATTCATCTGATTTAATTCTACTTCTCTGTACTAGAGTACTATACAGAAAACAGTATTGGAAAAATACAGAGGATATATTTAATCAATCATATCATTTACTTAACCATCATTATACAAAACCATACTTAGGTCAGAAATTGAAAATAGTTACTTCTGTATGTTATTAACTGTAAATACTAAATCTACAAATGCAGAAAATCATTTAACTGGAAATAAACAAGACAGAACAATAGAACCTAGTGAATGTAGGAGAAACAAACAACCCAAGGAGCCCGTTCCACCCAACCTATTCCTAAAGAAAGCCAAATTACTTGCCTTAGGACCCCCGATCTTGTTCACTGAACCACTAGGAAGAAGAATCTGTAGAAGCTTTAGGTCATCAATTTGCAGTAGCAATTTGGATCATTCAGTCCTATAGACTTAGCAGTCAAAGAGACCTGCACCAACATCTCCGGTTCCCTTCTTAGAATATTTTCAGCAGACTCACAATGCACTTCCACTTAGCCTCCCTATTCGAATCTCTCAGTGATCACCTGATACACTTGAAGAATTATTTCTGCATAAATTAATGTGGAGCTCCCTGCTCAATTCAAATTTCCTTATCTAGGCTGCCTAGGCCTTTTTAGTGGTTAACCCGGTCATTAATGAGCTAACATCTCTGCTCCACCCACCTGGGGGATAATGCCACAATTTTAGGGGTTGTTGTCCCATAACCAATAGCTAGTGGTGGAGTGCAAATGTTGACACTTTTCCCATGCCTTCTAATAGCTTCCATTCCTCCTAGTGGGTCAGTGAACACTCATTTAACAGTTCCCTTTGGTGTTTGTCTCCTGTTTTAATTTATTAAATAATAATAATATGTTATTACAATCATCCTTGACTAGATTTGGTCATAATTACAAAACTTTGTAATTTTAATTTAACATAATGTTTTTGCAAATAAAACAAATATTCTCAAAATTTGGGTAGGTGACAATGTCCTCTATCAGGGTTCGTCGACACCTCAGGTATCGACCTCAGTTTCCACAGTCTCATCCTCATTTTCTCAGAGCCAATCTCTCCAAGGATACTATGCTCAAGCTTCACAACCTCAGCTCCCATTCCTCACTAGGTTGAACTTGCCTGATCTTTCTAAGCTCATGAATGATTCGGTGTGTCACGAATATACTTGGCCCCCAGCCCCCACCAAGATCCCTTCCGATGTTCCAAATTTTTAAGGGAAGAAGGTGGAAGATCCGGGTGATCACGTCACCATGTTCCATTTATGGTGCTCCTCGAACTCCTTAAACCACGATTCCATCTGTTTGAGGCTATGTAAACGCACCCTTACGGGAGTTGCCGCGAAATGGTATGTCGATTTTCTTAGGGGCACATATAATAGCTTCAACGATTTAGATTTGGTTTTTCTAGATCACTTTCAGTTGTCAATTTGTTATGACACTGGCACTAAAATCTTTTCCACCTTACACCGGGATAAAGCCACGCATATTTCTAATCAAATTCAAGAGTGGCACCGACGGAAGAGGTTAGTAAAAGCCAACATTCCTCCGGATTTTCTCCTGGAATGGTTCCTTAAGTATTTTCTCCCTTATATTTCGAAGGACGTTTCGTTGTCCGAAATTATGACTGAGGAACAAGCCATCTTTAGAGCCCAGCAATTAGACCTGGTCTATGCTCAGTCTAGGATTTTGTATGATGTTATACCTGAAGCACCGCGATCAAGACATGAGTCCAAGCCCACTCTTGTACCGCATGCTGATGGAATTATTGGTTCTGCAAGTTCTCGTTCCGTAGATATGGTTACGAATCAGATGCATAACCTGTCTATTATTTAGTCTACTCCTGGACAGGCTCCCGCCTCGTCTGTTTCCACCCAGTCGTCCGATGTACATTCTGTGCAATTGACGAACCCATCTCGTAACCAAAAACATGGTGGGAAAAAGAAAGGGAAGAATAACCATAGGGGTGGGAACAATAGGAATAATAAAGGGAAGGCTAACCCTCCTCAGGATGGTGAAAATTTGGGTGGGGACCGCAAGCCCAAGCGTAAGGTGAAGTTTCCTTATTAACTTTGCTCTGAGGATCACCTTACACATTTGTTTCCTCACATGGAGGAAGTATTGAAGAACATCGCACAGAACCCAGTTGTGTTGACCAACCCCCTTCCTCATCATCGGAATATGGATTCTGGTGCTTCCACCACCGATCATGGGACTACTGAAACTTTGAATTCTTCTTCTCATGATGGCGGTTTTGGATACGTAAACATGGTCAAATCTGAGTTTTGTGTTGCTACTCGCTCGCGTGATTATGGATCTCCACAAACTTATTTGGGGAATGATCCGCCTCCACCCGAGACTCCATTGCATATTGAGAAACCCAACTCTATGCCATGGGTACCGAAAGGTGTCCTCAAGCGCTCGACACATAATCCTAATGCCCGAGCCTCCCAGAACTACTCGATTGTGGATGATTTGGGAAAACCCATGTGTGTTATGTCGGCTCTCTAAGTCCTTCAAGCTTGTCCTTCGCAAAGAAACTCCCTTCTATGTGCCTTAGGAGTCCTCGATCCTCATAACTCGAAAGTTATCAAGTTTGAAACTACTGATGTTCAACCTTGGTTACACTATCATGTGGCTTTCCAAGTTCATGTTAGGTGTTTAGAGACGATCGTTAAGCATACCATCGTTGACAAAGGTGCTTCCACTTCAGGCTCTCAGATCTCTTCCATTGGCAAAGCCCATCACCATGCTTACTGCATTTGATGGTCATTCTTTCAGGCCACATGGTATTATCCCCTCCCTTGAGGTCCACTTGGGTGGGAAGTCTATGCCTATAGAGGTTGAGGTGGTCGATGCTCCCTTTGACTATAACCTTTTACTGGGTTGGAATTGGATCTATGCTATGAAAGCAATCGTATCCTATGTTTTTAGAGTTATCTGCTTTCCCCATGAAGGAAAGATTGTGTCGGTCGATTATCTATCCTTTACTAGCTCCAATCCCGTAGCATCGCAGGGATATGTGGTCCCTCAGATTGAAAATTCTCAGCCGGAAAATAGGAATGTTGGTGTAGGCTTATATTCCTACTTGATGGGATCTTTTGATTTTTCTGCACCAATCTCCTTTATAGGAACCATCTCCGATGATGCCCCTTCATCGTTGCATCCTGTACCATTCCATACATCGTACTTTAGTGATCCATGGACTATATCCTCCACAAGTTCCTCATTGGGAGACTCTTCACACATCGGAATGGCCATGCCCTTGTCTGCAACTGAGCTTTCTTATCGCGATATTCAACAAGTCACTGCAAATCCTAATCTCTCTTCTTCAAGGACAGAGGAAGAAGATCCTGTTACACTGCCCGCATGGGTAGTGGACTCGCCTTGTTCACAGGACTTCCTTGATGATACTTTACCTTTGTATGAAGCCATTATTGAGGCCATGAATAGCAATGAAAAACCTTGGGAGGACCTCCATCATAGATCTTATTTCCTTCCCAACCTTGATCTTATTGAGCAACATGAGTTTCAATCGAGTCTAGCCGAGAAATTTGGTCACCCTATGGTTCCTTTGGAGTCACATAGAATTTATGCGGAAGTAAATATGGTTAATATTTACCCTACTATCCCAATCAACATTTCTGGTACTCCCAGAAAAGTCGAAAATGTATACATCGGTGCTGATTGTTCCCCTGAGGAAATCTGTATTTACACTGATTTATTCAAAGAGTTTTGAGATGTGTTTTACTGGTCATACAAAGAGATGTTAGGTATTGACCCTAGTATTGTTGAACATGAGATTAATAGTTACCCTCATGTTAAGCCTGTTCAACAACATCTTTGTGTGGTTAATTCTAGGAAGGAAGTCGCCATTAAGGTAGAGGTAGAGAAAATGCTTAAGGCTGGTTTCATCTACCCGGTTCCCCTTACCGAATGGGTATCCAACCCCGTTCCTGTGGATAAGAAGCAGGGAACCATCCATGTGTGCACTGATTTTCACGATCTAAATAAAGCGTGTCCTAAAGATAACTTACCCACCCCATTCATAGATCAAATCTTGGATAAGTGTACGGGAAGCGAAGTATTCTCATTTATGGATGGATTTTTGGGCTATAATCATATCCAAATCAGACTTGAGGATCAACATAAATCTGCATTTATATGTCCTTGGGTTACCTTTGCATACCAGGAAATTCCCTTTGTACTTAAAAACGTCGGAGCTGCATTTCAGTGGGCCACAACCTATGCTTTTCACGATCTTAAATGTATAGTGGAGGCTTAATTGGATGATCTTGCTGCTCACTCTCGTAGTAGAGTAGATCACCCAGGTCACCTCCGTCTTATTTTTGAGAGATGTCGTCATTATAAAATTGATTTGAATCCAAACAAGTGCATCTTCTGTTTATAGTCGCCTTATAGGGTTTATAGTCTCGAAGGAGGGTATTAGAGTTGATCTGTTGAAGGTTGAGGCAATACTTCGGTTGCCTCCCCCGCGTAATTTGGTTCAACTTCAGAGCATCCAAGGGAAGGCCACTTTCTTATGTTATTTCATCATGAAATTTTCCAGTCTTACTAAGGGTTTCACACGATTATTGAAGAAAGACGCCCCTTTTATCTAGGATGAGCGGCCCAACAATCTTTTGATGCCCTTAAGAAAGCCTTGGTATCGGCCCCTCTTCTTAGTCCATCCAACTATGGGAGAGACTTTTTGATTTATATGGTCACGTCTCAAGAGACGATTGGCATGGTCTTGGTTCAGGAAGACAATATGCTCCACGAGAATGTTATCTATTATCTCATTCGAAACCTAGTAGACGTTGAAATAAGGTATTCTCATGTGGAGAAACTGACTCTTGCAACTATTCATGCAGTCCAGAGATTACGACACTACATATTGCTTAGGAAAACCATGGTTATAGCACATTTCAATCCATTTCAGTTTGTGCTTACACGGTGTTTGATTGGGGGGAAGTATAATAAATGGATTGTCATCCTTCAGGAATTCGATCTCGATTTTTCCTCGGCGAAGTTTGTGAAGTATTTGGTTTTCACAGAGCTGATGTCAGATTTTCCTAGACTTGATGAGGAAGTGGTCCATGAAGACTCATTCCTTGATGAGCATTTATTCCATATCTCATCATCATACCCTTGGTATGGAGACATCATTGTATATATCTGGACTCTAAATTTCTCTTTGCATCTTTCACAAGATGAGCGAGGGCATGTGAGACATCATGCCAAAGATTATGTCATCGTCGATGATACTTTGTATCACCGAGGAAAAGACTCCCTCCTACATCGTTGCTTGACTCATGAAGAAGCGGAGTTAGTGTTGAATGACTGCCATAATGGGGCATGTGGTGGTCACGTATTCGAGCTTTCTACAGCTTAACGTATCTTGCGAGCGGGTTATTTTTGGCCTACAATCTTTAAATATTGTGTTAACACTATAAAGAGATGCCACCCTTGTCAAGTGTTTTCTCATAATGTACATTCGCATCCTGCCCCTCTCTATCCAGTCGTCACCATCGGTCCCTTCACCAAGTGGGGGGTTCATTTCATGGATTGCAACCCAGCTTCGGCTGGGCGGCATCGTCACATCATAGTGGTCGTATATTAATTTACCAAATGGGATGAAGCCATGTTGACCATTAAAACCGATGGTGAGACAACAGCCGATTTCGTGTTCAATCAAATCATAGCTTGGTTCGGTATCCTGGGAGAGATTGTCACTGACCATGGAAGTCACTTTAAAAATAAGATGATGGCGGATTTATCACTTAAGCTTTGGTTTAGACAGGATCACTCATCTTCGTATTATCCCCAAGAGAATGGTGAGGTCGAGGCATTCAATAAGTCCCTTAAGGCCATTCTCCAAAAGACCATCCAACAAAGCAAGAATAATTGGCATATCATGTTGTATCCTGCTTTGTGGGCTTATCGAATCGCATTGAATAATTCCACTAGTTTCTCACCTTTTCAATTAGTTCATGGTGTGGAGTCCATATTACTGATTGAATGCGATATCCCATATTTGAATCTAGCCATAGAAATCCTTCCTGATACTTCAGATGTAGAGCAACGCTTAGTCCACCTCGAGCAGCTTGACGAGCAACGTCGGGATGCCATTGTGGAAATAGATGCCAATAAACGTCGTGTTAAGGCCCAGTACGATGTCCATCCCCGGTAGTATGATGAATGTGACTTGGTTCTTCTCTATGACCAAGCTAAAGAACCCCTGGGGGCAGGAAATTTTAACCCGATGTGGCATGGTCATTACATTGTGAGGTGTGTGCTTGAGAAAGGAACCTATGTGTTAGAAGACTATGAGGGGAACATCTTGAAGGAGCCTAGAAATGGGCTCTACCTCAAGCGGTATTATACTTGAGCTTCTAGCTTGAGTTGATACTTTGTATACTATTGTATAGTTTCTGTACATAGTTTATTTTTCCCTTGGTTTTTCGAGTATGTTGATTCGCTTCCTTTTTGTTGACAGATGCCAACAGAGTCTCTAGTATGATTCACGGATGGGGCCAACCATCATATGCAGTGGTTAGATTCTGCTCCTTGGGTTATTTACTCGACTGACAACCAGCTTGTGTCTTCAGGAGGTACTTGTATCGATCCTACATCGAATAATGTGGCTGAGTATAGTGCCGTTATTGAGTTGCTTCGTGATGCCATTTAACATGGTATCCAGTATTTAGACGTCCTCCTAGATTCACAACTGATTGTGTCTCAGTTGAATGGCCAGTACCGTGTGAGGGATCCTATGCTACTGAGGATATTCTTAAGGGTAAGACTCTTGGAAATACATTTTGATTATATTACTTATATTCATGTTCCAAGATGTTTCAATCATGATGCTGATGCATATGCTAAATATGTCCTAGATTGGCACTTGTCGCATAATTAAAAGAATCAATTAATCACACATTTAACATTCATACATTTGTAAACATAATATAGTAGAGTCAAAAAGTCATAGATTTTTCATTATCAAAATTTAAATGTCCAAAAAGTGATGTCATAGTAAAAAACTGGAGCTCGTAGCTCTCAAATATACATATATTTGATACAAAAAATGAGATCCCATGGCATCTAATCCCTACGGGGAGGTCTCACCGGCTCGGCAGGATGATTTTGCATATAGTAGTGCACGGCGTTGGCTATATGTCGGAGCAGCCACACACATGCAGTTGGTAGCCCCACTACATGTCTCTGCATCGCCTCAGGGAAACGCTCCACCTCGATCATAGGTACCCGGGTAGTCATGCGACCTAGGTTGACCCATACGGTCTCTAGTGTGCGCTCCACTGCTTCACCTACTATCTCTCCACCCCGGCCTTTGCGTCTATGTCATGGGAATCCCTGTGGTCTTTGTGGACCCAAGTCTGCAAGCAAACAGTCGATCATTAATACATGATATCACACCAAAAATATTTTTTCTTTTACTTAAAACAAAAATACAAAAAAATTAAATATTCAAAACTTAAAAAGAGTGTCTTACCGATGTCTCTGAACACGGCCCCTCGTGGAAGTGGCTTGCCTCTATCTCCTATGTAGTCGATCCCCTCATAGGGATAGTCATCTATGGCGATCACCTGTCGCCGCCACCAGTGGAAAAACTCATATGTATATGGACAGGCAATTCGGCCACCCCCCTGTCGTGTCAATATCTATGCCCACTGGGTTTGAGTAGGATCTCGAAGACTGTGAGGAGGGACTTCCACCCTCGGACTAAGGCCTGGTACCCTCTCAAAGAAGAAACTGCACAATATGCTCTCAAAGCCAAAGTTTTTGGTCTGCCCCAACTTGCACTCTGTCAGCTAGTGTTTCATTGTACCCAGGCCAACCCCCTGAGTGTCCATATCCTGCACATGCTTCCTTGCATTGAGCATAGGTATGTTCCATTCCCCATAACTAGTTTGCTTGCCTTTGACACTCGTTCCCTCACTGTTGTATCATAAGTAATTTTATTCTTTTTCAAGCTTCATAATATGAAAAAGACAAAAAAATTATATAAATTAAAAAGTCAGACGGGAAAATTTTACTACCTTCTGTTGGGCACTCTATATGTCAGTTAATTAAAGCTAACACACAGAATGATCAATATAAATTGTCAAACCCAGGAAGGTCTTTTATTTCAAAGGTAATGGGCACAATCTATGCATAAACAGATTAAGCAGTTGATTAATGAATGTAAGTGATGATCCTACCTAGATGCTCAACCAACTCATTCCCTAAGCAACTAATATGATTCACACATCTACAAATCCCAATTGAAACAATCCTTCTTATAGAATCAATCCAGAAAGTTAATGATCTAATAATGAAATGAAATGAAATTACTTTTGCAAGAAGTTAAATCCATATGATCATCAAACTACAGCATTTAACCTTTACCAAAATGATCTATCCAGTGACTACTGTAACTCCAACATTATCTGTCTAATCTATGTATGCAATTAAAGATACAACAACAACCAGAATTGAAATACAAGCTTGAACTCTACTGATGATTACTAGAAGTCATAGAAAGCATAAATAACTACCAATTGATTGGGATCGAGCTTGGTTGTTACAGCTGATTAAAACACACATGCAATTTAATTGAATTGTTCTACATAGTCGACTATCACACCACTCTACTACAGCTATTCAAGATGCAATTGTAAACTACCAGCAAGGAAGCTAATCTCTATTACAACTATTAGCAATGTCTTTAACTTTCCCCACCACACAACAGAAATGAAAGTACACTATTCTTTGTTACAGCTACCAGCAATGTTTGCAACTTTCCACACCACACAACAGGAATGAAATTAAACTATTCTACCTACTTAAATTGGCTATCTTTGTGAGAAGGCGGGCCCTGTCCTTCTAACAGAGATGCCGAGAGTCACAGCTAATTAAAACTCAGAAGTGAAGAATGCTGATCTCATATTATTAATGGAAGATCATGAGCTTCAATGCTCTGTTACAGCTTACACCAGTAATGATTGTCCAACCCCAGGCTACGAGAGCCTTCTGGGATTTACACAAAAAAAGACAGTTTCAGATCCACAAAAATAGCGTAGCAATGAAGATCTATGATCTTCATGCTGCGCAGTTATAGCTAACTGATATAACGTTTTGAATAGTGTTGTTAACACTGAAGGATGTTGTTGTCCCGATGACAATTGGATCAACAAACTTGATAGCTGGAATGCCACCTATCTGTTGCAGCTAAGCTCTTCTTCAATGCGATCGATTACAATGGAAATCTGTTATAGCTCACGTGGAGGATGCGTTGTCCCTTAGAGTATGAGGATCTGACGTTGAAGAGTCACAGTTGGCACTGCTGTACTGATACACCTGCGCTTTTAGACCTTGGCTAAATAAAGTCACATAAATTAGTATAAACCAAGGACTAAGATCCATAATCTTTAACAGTCTTAGGCATAAAAACAAATAAAGTAATAACAAATTATACTTGTCAATGTTATAGATTGATCTGGAAAGACATGGATATAGCTCATGAAAATAGGATGCAATTAGGGAAAAAAGGTGTAATAGATGTAGCCAAAAAGGGCATTTCCTGGACCCAACATCTCCCCCCAACTAACCAATTGCATGTCCTCATGCAACAACCTCCTTTAGTCTGAATCTGAATCTGAGTGAAATCTGTGGAGATTGGTGATGTTATAAGCAAATTCTGGTGCCTCCCCTTGAGGAACAAACCCATAGCAGTATACCCAATGCTCCCACCAACTCTCTTCTTCTTCTAATGTTAGAGCATAATTCGTTCTGTAAGAATTGCTTATAGGCAACCAAATGAGGGGGAACTTAAATATTAAACCAATCCACCAAGGTCCACACCTCTGCATGCATTGCACATATCTAGGCACCCTAGTGAAGGTTTGCCTGAAATTTTCAAAGCCATATGGATCCATTTCCTTCATATATGAGGATGAGTATAGCCATCTGTATTCACTGCCTTCCAGGGCATCCTGCTGCATATTAAGAATCATTGGGAAGCATATAGTAAGGATTTTATCTCGCAGGCTCTCAAAATATTGAGCAATTGAAGGAACCCTGAGGGATTTAGCATGACAGGCCATGAATACTGTGGATTCTGAGGTTCCTCCCTAATCCAGAGAGTAGAATTCTCCTCATTCCTGAGGATAGTTTGGAAAGCATCCTTCCATCTTACATGGTTAATGACAAAGGAGGCAAATTCCCTCAGCTAACATCTCCAAGAATAGGTAAAGGGTCAGATGGAACATAAATATAGCAAGCCCTATCATGCAAATATAACTCACATAACAAATGTTGATCCTCAAAGTCACTCTTCAGAAAAGTCTGCAGAAATTGATCAGTTGTTTCCAAATCAAATGATCTCCCATCTTTGAGAGACTTCAATTTAAATAAGGTTGTCTGCTCATAGAGGAAGACATGATAAGAGGGGGATGGAGCTCTGCAACTCATCAACTCTATAGAAATATTATACATTTGATTTTTGTCCTGCTGTAGGGACTCAAGCTTCTTCAAACCTTCTAATTTTTCTTGGAGTTTTTCCCATCGAAGCTTCTCGAAGAATAGCTCCTCGTCCCATTTTTCTCTTAGTCCCTTAATGACATTCCTATGCTCCTGGAGAGAGATCATACCTTCTTTGAACAGTTCCATCCATTTGAGCCATTTATCCAGTTCAAGGTTTAACCAGAGAATTTTCTTCTCTAGTCGTTGAATTTTTCCGTCTTCTACCTCCTTTTCATCATCAGAATCTAGATGAATGATTTCCTTGTCTTGCCTCAGCACTGTGACAGCTTCATCTTCTATCGGGATTGCAATGGCCTGTGCATGTGGTGCAGTATCATCCATAGGGTTTAAGGATGTTGGTTCTTGTGTAATAGCATTCTTCATATCCATATCCATCTCAGCTTCCTCAGTCAGTGCTACAGTCTTAGTTAGTATTTTTAGGGTTGCTGGTTCCTGTGTAACAGCACCCAAGTTTCCCATTTCAATCTCAGCCATCTCAGTTTGTGTTGCCACTGTAGCAAATGATTTTGGAAACACTAGTTCTTGTGTAGCAGTGTTTCCCTCCTGATTCTCCACATCAAATGTTGCTATCTGAGTTGCAGATTTAAACATTCTCAAGGGTACTGGTTCTTGTGTAATAGTCCCCTGTTCCTCTGTTTCTTTAAACTACTGATATTGTTTCTGATTTTTATTGGATCTTTCTGACTGGTAAGACTGGTCCTAAAGGAGCTCAGTATCCCCTGATGGCTAGGATTGTACCATGGCATCCTCTAAATTCAAATTAGGGATTTCTTCCATTCTTGGCTCATTCTCCTCTATCAATTCGATCCCTGGCATTCCTTCTTCCACCTCCTTTATCTATACATGACTCTGGGATGCAAGTCCCAACACAACAACTCTGGGTCCTGTTGAAGCAAATATATCTCCACATTCTGGGAAAATAATCTCCCCATACTTCTCATTTTCAAATGCAACAGATGGGTTTTCCAGCAAATTTGCAGCGTTTGCTAATGTATCCAAATTTTTCTCTGCTTGTCTCCCAACTGCTCCCTTCCACTTTTCCAATTCTTTTCTTAATGTCTGCACTTCCTCCTTTAATAATTCGTTTTCAAACAGGAGGTTTTCAATTTGGGGTTCTTCCCTAGAGGGTTCCTGTATAGTAGTAGGCAATTTGGGGTTCAAAATAGGAATCTCTATATCTACCCCTACTGTATGTGCTTCTTCTAACGCAGGTGACCCCCTATTCCCTTTAATTGCTCCTGTCATCTCTGATAGGGGTGTTCCATTGTTACCCCCAACAGCATCCACTGTATCAGCTTCTGCTGCTGTCCCTGTTAATTCTGCTGCCATTATAGTTACTTCTGTTGCTGCCACTGTCACAGCTGCTTCTGCTGCTGCTACTGTCACAACTGCTTCTGTTGCTGCTGCTGACTGAGTTCTTCTTTTCCTCAACAATCCCACTGGGTGTTCCTCACCACTTACTGCTACTGATGCTTTGACAGTCCAACTCTTCTTCCTCTTTGCTACCATGGGTGTATGACCCCTGTTCCTTGATTCTATTCTTCGTTTCTTTGACACAGGGGTGTTCAACCTGGTTTCTTCTTCTTCAATAATGGTGCGCCTTATTTCTGAAGAGGACTCTACTTCCAAGACTTCCACAGTCCCTTCTGCTACTGTTTCTGGCCGATATCCTTCCTTATGAATCCCTACTTCTGCAATTGTAGCTTCAATTATCGCAGCTTCAACAGCTGCTCCAGTTTCAGCTTCTTTCAATTGAGTACTTGACTCTGCAACTACCAATTCCAATTTTTCTACCTCCTGCTCCAAGGTTTCCATCATACTTCCTTCAATTATAGGGTTTTCTGCTACTCCAACCTCTTCTTTACTTACTTCCCCTTCATTATTGGCTTGACTTTCTGTTACTCCAACCTCCCCCCCAATTGGGTTTGAGGAACTCTGTTCCTCACTACCCTCGCCAGCACCTCCCTCTTCTAATACAGGTTGTCTGATTGGTGCGTCCTCAGCCAAAAATTGCTCCCAAGTTAAATGACGACTTACAATGGCTCTTAGGACCAATAATTTGATTAAACCATGATTAGTGAGGGAGGAAACTGGGTGCTGGGCAGTTCTTGCATAGCCAGCCATGGTTTGTAGGGCTTTAAATAGATAGAATGGTATATTTACTAAGATACCATGTCGTAAACGAGACAGTAAGGGAAGTTCAGAGAATGAAACAACTTGGTACCTACCTCCACAAGAAATATATCTCTTCACAAAGACTACAACTTGATTCCATGGTGGTGGTAAGGACGCCAGTTCCAGCCCACGGAGCTTTGGAATAACCTGTTCTCCTACTGACAGAAATTCCCTCACTGCATTCGCATTATATACTTTCTGCCCAAATGACTTCTTTCCCATCATGGGAAAACCAGTAACCTCATCTATGATTTCTTTTGTAACATCCACGCGCAATCCTCTGACCTCGGCATGAGTATCAGTCAGGCTAAGGGCGAATTGCAATGCAGTTTTGGTATGAAAACCATTCAACCATTCGAAATAATCCATCCAACCTGCTTCTATAAAAATATTGAGAACCTCTGCATTGGCACGCACAGCGTCTGTATTCATAGGTTCGTGTCTGACTGGATTTCCCATTTTAACCTCTCCTCAAGGTTCAGACCTCAACAATTTCTGGTTTAGAAGTGGAGAGTTGCAGCTTTTGGACATGCAAAGGGTCATTGGGGTTCAAGAATCAGGTTTCAGGCTAGTATGTGATAGTATGAACGTTCTATGGAAGCGACGAGGTTGGCAGATAGGAGTAACAGGTGCAAAATCAGGTAAGGTGACGGAAAAATAATCACAATTATGACCTTTAACTTAATCTTTAAAGTGTGATTCAATTTGGTTCATTGATCGAGGGTTATGACAGGACATAATCGTTATTACTGTATTAATTCTTCTGCCAAATCATGTAAAAGATAGGACCCGTACTTTGCGTTTATGAATTTGAGCCATGAATTAATCATTGAGGTCGGCCATCGTCCGAGGGAATGTAAATGCACATGTGCCGAAGTACGTGGCACTTGCCACCCAGGCTGACAGCTACTCAAGGCATCCGGATTGTCCTTCGTGGTGGATCATGGTTGGACTGTGTGGAGCAAGCGCCAAAACTGATGCCTAGTCACATCGTTATTGGCATCATTAATCGGAGAGCAAACAAACTGGCAGAGTATCAGCTGCGGAATCTAGCAAAATAAACAAAAAATGGCGGAGTCGCAGTTGTACGGAACGAGCAATAATGAAGTGGAAGGAATGGAGCCGCGGTTCTAGATTTAGCAGAATGGACAAAAGTGGCGGAGTCGCAGCTGCTATACTTAGCAGAATGGACAAAAGTGACGGAGTCGCAGCTGCTGGGAAGGAGTAAAAATGAGATGGAAATGGCGAAGTAGCAACTGCCAAATTAGAAAGATAAGCAGAAGTAGTGGAGTCGCAGCCGCAAGATTTGGCCGAATGAGCAAAAGTGGCGGAGTCGCAGCTGGGAATTTTAGCAGAATGGGAAAATGTAGCGAAGTCGCAGTTGCAAATTTGGCAGAATAGGCAAATATGGCGGAGTCGCATCTGCGTCCAACTGTAGTAGAAGGAAATTTTATTTGTGACAGACCATGAAATATCCATCTTCTTCAAAGAGCTTTATTAGATCAGGAACAAATATGGGGTGTCTACAGTCATCTGGCCCAGTCACGGCTGCTGCTCCTCTAATAAGTTCCTGCACACAGTTCTTAAAAACAAACTGATCAAGTGCAAGAAAAAATAAAAAATAGATAAAATACAGAATGAAAGAAAAACCGATTATTTATGTACAAAAATATGTGTGGAAACTGCAACTTTTTAGGAATTTACAGGGTTTAAAAATCCTTGTCCTATGTTAAATTTTGAGCATTAATTCGCAATACTCTTGGATCTTTACTGAGAGAATAACATATACAGTATATCAATGCATAACAATCACAATAAGCATGACAAGCACACAAGAATCAAAAGCATGGGAGACAAGAGACACAGAGTTTCCATGGGGAAAACCCTAAGGTGAAAAACCCCACAACTTCCTCAGAGATGGAGAGAGCAATGGCTCAACCAAAGTACAACCAAAATACACTTGAGATAGTCTCCTAGAGCAGATGATCCTCCTCCTCACTAGTGCGCCACTTTCTGAGTGAGAGAAGTGTGTCTTTCCGAATGATTCAAATAGAGATCTCCCGATCTCTATTTATACTTAACCTGTTTGCCCAGATACACTATGGGGCCGACTTGTCTATCTAGATACATGCACAATATAATATATATTTTAGGGCCGACCCCACACATGGTGGTCTAATAACCCATCGGCAAGTACACACACTTGCGACACTTGTCAATCCACATGAAAACACTTCCTTATAGAGGAATAACACATCTCTTATAAGGGTACAATAAATATATATGAAATACATAAATGAAATACATTCTGAAGTTACATATACATCAACACTCCCTCTCAACTAGGAAGGTATTTCTCGACACAGTTCTGCTAGACAAGTCTTCTTCTCGGGATCATCGTCATCATCATCGTCACTGCTACTGCTATCTCAACCAATCTCTGACTCTACTCATCATAGGAAGTTCTACAGAGCCAGTCCTTTTTCATACTGGATGTAGGCCCACCACCTGCAGGTCTTCATCATCTGTGCAAACGGTATGATAGAGGTGGCCTCTCAGGACTAATTTTATGTGCGGATGTGTTGTTGCAGCAACACTCCCCCCAAAATTTTGTACATATTGGGGCCCCTCCTTTATAATTTCAGAAAGGCTGCCTTAAAAGTCTTTCCCAGCTTTTATCTTTGCTATTAAACAGAAAGTCTCGCCATGAGAAACTCCAAGGCTGCCAGAAGATTTTTGTCTCTCAAATAGAAAATCTTTCAATGAAGTCTTCTTCGAAGTCACGGAACGATTTGCTAAAACCCCGCAGTGGCGAAAGCCTCTCGCTTAAACACCCGCAAAAGGACTTAGAAACTTTCATCGAATAAACCGCGGAAGCTCTCGGGCTATCCTTCCGAAATGGCGGAAGCCTTCCGCTTAAGCTTGCCAAAAAAAAAACTTAGATTATTTTTAAAAGTTGCGGAACACCCCAAGGAAACGGTGCGGAATCATTCAGCTTATGTTCCCGAAACCGCGGAAGCTCTCGGGCTATCCTTTCGAAACGACGGAGGCCAATCTCATAAACCACCCATCTAAGCCTTCCGAGATAAGACTTAGGAAACTTTTCGATTTTGTTTTTGCGGAACAATTCAAGTTTTCCTCCCGAAACGATTGTGATTGCAAAAAAAAAAAAAAAAAATCTGCTTCCGAAACGGCGGAGCAATTCAAGTTTTTTCCCCGAAACAGCGGAAGCGTTCATCATAAGCTTTCCGAAAAGAGACTTAGAAAACTTTCGAAAATCTGCGGAAACCTTCGGGTTTTCCTCTCGAAATGGCGGAAGCCATCCACAAAAGCTTTTCGAAACACCATAGAGAAATTCACGAACTTCTTCTGAAACTGTGAAAAGAACTTAGAAATTTGGAAAGAATGTTACAAAACGAGCCAAGGAAGCTTCGCGGAAGCTTTTAGCCTTTGCTCCCGAAACCGAGGAAGATCTCGGGCTACCTTTCCGAAACAGAGAATTGGCGGAAAGATTCCAGTTGTTCTCCCGAAACAGCGAAAAGCATTTGCATTTAGCTCCCGAGAAAGGACTTAGAAAATTTTTGGTTTTTGTTTGTGGAGAGATTCAGTTTTCTCTCCCGAAAAGGCGGGAGAATTCAGCAAAACCGCCCGAAATGTGTGGAAGCCGTCACGATATCTTTCCGAAAAGGTTTTTCCCGTGAGTTGCGGGATGCATTGGCAAATTCTTTCCGCAACAGCGGAAGAATTCAAGATTTGCTCCCGAAACGGCAGGAACCATTCGTCCAAGCCTCCCGAAAAGTTTTGAATAGTCTTCGTTAAAATTGCGGAAGCTTATGGTGTATACCTCCCGAAATGGCGGAAGAGTTTTACGGAGCCGCCCACACTCGCGGAAGCCTTTCGGGTTTTCCATCCGCAGTTGCGGAGACCGTCGCAAAACTTTGCCGAAACGCCAAATTATTCCAAATCTTTGCGAAACCTTTCAAAGAACCCATCCGTAACGGCGGAGGCATTCACCTGTCCCATTTGAAATGGAGGAGGCTAAAGGCAAAGGTTTTCCAACACTCTCTCGAGGCCCGGCCATGACTTACAAACTTTTGAAGTTTTCGGAAGCCTTCTGCGGAAGCGTTCACCGAAACCTTCCGAAACGTTGGAATATTTTAAAAGTTTTCTCTCCGCTACCGCGGGAGCCCTTTCCAAGAGCGTCACGATTATTTTTCTGGAAAAGTTTTATCGTTGCCTCCTGAAACTGCGGAAGCTTCCGCTATATCCTTCCACAACGGCGGGAAAGATTCACGATTTTTCCCCGCCAGAGGCGGTCGCACGCAAACCAAGGTGGCTTGATTTGACGCCGGCATACGGTGCATTTAAAACCGATTTTAAAACGCCACCAACCATATTAACGCCCCACACGTGTTAGATTTGTTTAAATACACGGTGGGGGCTCGAACCACAACCCATTGTCAATTTGTTTATTGACAAAACCATCGGACGTCGCGCGACCATTCCAGCTCATCCTGCACAACTACGTTCACGGCCACCTCAGTCAGCGTTTTTCATCAGTGCCAGGTAGGATCCTAACCTTGCATTTGTCCCTTCTACACGTCGTATTGCTATTGGGTTATCTTTCTTTTGAAAATGATGGGAATTGGTGGGGTTTTGACGGGAAAAACGCCCGTCATGGGCGATTTTTGCCCATCAAATACAATTTGAATTGATTTCTGCTCGTCACATAAAATAGAGACAGGATAAAATTGTTTTGTGGGTGGAGACAGCTAGTTTGGACGGTTAAGCTTTTTCCATTTTCCTCCCCGGGCCGCATGCCTCATTATTTCAAAACCGCCGAAGCCCCACGGACTTTTCATATCCCGGGCGAAAGCTTAAGACGTAAAACCCCGGGCCTTTTCGTAAACCTTAGTCCCAACGTGACCGTTACCCAATTCAAATCCTAGGACAAGCGCCATTGCCCCTGTTCAAACCTCCCATAGAGCACCTCGGCAAGTGTCGTAAAATAACAATAGCATTCGAAACCCGCGTCGGGTCGTAGATACGAAATGCCTCCTTATTTCGTCACAGAGTCTTCCCAACCTGAGCTTACCCGCAATTAGCCTTTCAAACCGCAGCAGTGACGAAAGTCACCCTCTTCCCCAGAGCTAAACCGAAAGCACGTTGCTTCCGCAACGCGCTTATCTTCACAGAAGCATCCCAAACCTGCCCCTTTAAAGAATTAGGATGGCTAAAATTGATAATCTTGTTCTTGCTAAAAACGAATATCATCAGTCAAAGGGCAACCCGAGAGCGGATTGTTCTGCGATACACCTATCCTCTCGAGAGCATTCCAAATTCTTCCCTTTTAAAGATTCAAATGTTTTAATTTGTATTTTAGGTTGAAATGGTGTATTTTGCTTCCTAAACATACAACTTCACATTCTCATATTAAAAAACGATGATGCTCTCTGTTGAAATCTCACAGTTTGTTGCTCAAGTTCATGATGACTTGTACATGGGTGCTATTAGGGATAAGTCAAGATGCCGAAAGCCGGTAAGAAGAAGGCTAAGATGACAAAAAAGAAGCCTGCGCCACTCAAAACTGAAACTTCACTCCAGGACACTAGGTGCACCACCGGTGTCCCTCCTGAAATCAGATGGGGTGACATCTACAGAATGATCCAGGACCAAGAGATCCCAGATATGTTGTTAGAGGAAGGGCCAATTTATCTAAATATCAGAGCCTCGGGCATAACTAGAGCCGCTACCCCGCCCTGAGCTGTTCCCCTGTGCTGAAGTGATCGGATGGATACTCCAACATGCCGATGCTGAAGGGAGAGTGATAAATGATAGCGGGAAAGTGGCTATTGCCTCATTTCAACCCGCGTATCTTGCGGCAGCCTACAAATTTCCCCGTGTCCAGCAGGCTCTGACTGATGAATGGTTGAGCCAGATGAACAACGTTGAGATGGCCAAGAAATTTCTAATGTCAGGCAAACATTTGAGAAAGAAAGGAAGTGATGAATATGACGTACAGAATCTGAGAGCTCCTTTCAGATTGATCGCTCTAATGCTGTGCAGAATCTTCGGCATGCCCGATGGCACAGTGTATAAGATTCAGTGGATCCCTATCATCCACTACGTGGCATTCAAGGGAACCGTGTTTGACTGGGCCACTATCCTGTCAAATAGTCTAGCCTCGATGATAGTTGCTGCTAAAGAAGGACTAGCCTTGAAGAAGGCTGATTTTTTCATGTCCTCATATCTGATTGATTGTATTTTGGCCAAGATAGATTTCCCCAAGTTGGGCTGCACATGGGATAGGGCCACCGCCCCGGTCTATATCGCGTTCAAGATGTTGTGGGATCAGAATTACAAGCCCAGCTACAAACTCATCTGTGAGGGGTTCATCATGCCCCTATACGAGAAAATGTTCAAGGAAGAACCAAACTGCCTATCAGAGAATGCTTTGGAAGTCCTTGAGGATTATGGGGACTTTTACTTTTCAGAGCAAGGTACCTACCTGAGAATGTTTGGAGGGACTAAGCCCCATACATCTTGCCACAGTACGCCACAGACTATGTGGTTCTCAAAGAAGCAGTAAGACAACTCTTCCTGGATGGGATTGGAGCAATGCTCCACAAATAGCATAAGGCCTCCTTTCCCCCTCTACCTTTCTGTATAGGTGCTTACAAGTTCTCGGGGGTTGCCTCGGCCGATGAATTTATACAAGAGCTGAAAGCCTTCCACTTCGGTGAGGTGATCTTCCACAGGAATGACAGAAAGGGAAGAGTTGCTGAGCATTGTAAGGAGATCTATGCTCACTTCGAGTACTCCCACTATCCTGATAACGAGGAAGAGGCATTCAAAGGTATCAGCAACATGGCTGAGCTACGAATCTGTCGCCAAAGCATCGGAGCAAGCTCTAGCTCAACCAAGGCCCAGAAGACCAGCCAGCAGAAGGAGAAAGAAGCGGAGGATGCCCGAGCTCAGGAAGAGTTCAGATTAAGGGAAGAAGCCAGGTTACTCCAGGAAGCTGAGGAATCCAAGCTGCAGCGGGAAGCAGAAGAAGCCAGGTGGCAGCAGGAAGCTGAAATGGCAAAAGGGCAGCAGGATGCTGAAGTGGCAAGGATGCAGCAAGAAGCTGAAAATGAAAGCCTGCAGCGGGAAGCTGAGGAAGCAAGAAAGCAGAAAGAGGCTGAAGCTGAGCAGGCTGAGGCAGAGAGGAAGGCGGAAGAAGAATTGAAAGCAAGGGAAGATGCTCAATCCAGTGGGTCCGGTGTCCAAGACATGGATATAGACACATCCCAAGCAGGAGGCTCTGGTACCCAAAAGGAGGGCATGGATCCAGCTCAGGAAGTCTGGACCCCACCTGCTGAAGAGGACATAGACATTATAAACCGACCAATTGTCCCATACACGCCATCGGGAAAGCGTACGGTGTCCAAGTGGAATGAGTTTGTCTACAACAAGAAAAGGAAAGCTATGGTCCTCAAATCCAAAGAGAGGATAAAAAGTCCCTTCCATGAAGACATCGTTACCCACCGAGAGGTCACTGTAATGAAAAACACAGATCAAGACCCCTTTGCTATGGCATCCGCAGCTGTAGAAACAGCAAAGGCATCATTTGCCAATGTCGAGGTTATAGTTAAAGAAAATATATTGACAAAGAAGAGAGCTCGTACACTACAACAGAATGTGTCCAATGAACAAGCCCAAAGAGATCTGGTAGTGAACAAGTATAATTGCTTGTACGCTGAGCATAAGGAGCTGTCAAACAAGTACAGCCAGCTGGAGGAGGAAAAGGACCAGCTAGCACTCCAAATAATGATTGTAGAAGCAGAGAAGAATGGAGCAGAAGAAAAGGCATCTCAACTAGAAGCAGACAAGCAGGCATTAGCTGAGCGTTTAGAGCAAGCGGAGAGCAGAAAAATGGACATGTCTCCCTTCCATGAACTGTCATGCAGCAACCTGAAGCAAGTGTATGACACTCAGGAGCTAATCACTGATGAGGTTTGCAAGCTCAAGGCCATGGTGGTTAGGTTAAAAGAAATCAATGCGGAATCCCATAGGCTCAAAGCGAAGAATACCCGTGTTAAGGCAAATATCATCAGTCAGATGGCATGGAGAGAAGGAAAAGGGGGTTTCCCTGCGCACCTCCCATTTAAATCTGTGGACAGTTTTAATGAGGACGTAGCACTGTTGGAGTTTGGTAGGAACTGCACCAGTAAGCTGATGGCCAGTGTGCAAAGAAAAATAGATAAAATCAGCAGTCTCTACCAAAGGCTCCAAGAGGCACATGTCAAATGTACATTGAGTTTCCCTCAGACCCTGGAGGACTTTCCGGAAAAGGAGCAGCGTCTGTCTCAGCTAAAGGAAGAGCTAGTCGCTCAAATCGAGTATGTGAAAAGGATTGATGTTCTGGCTATTGATGACCTTCAACATTATGTTGGATTGTCATCCCTCCACAACCATCTGCTGAAGGAGATGCATCAGGCTGCAGTAGCAGAAGTTCAAAGTATCAGAACAGAACTCGGGAAGAATGTAACTTCTCAGAAAATCCTGTTTCCTGTTGCAGTAAACATAATCATCAGGGACACAGGTGTGTGGTACAGCTACATAGCAGAGGAGGAAAGGAAAGCTGCAGCAGCAGCAGAAGCATCAGCAGATCCAGGACCTTCTCTCCCAGTAGCCAGCCCGGCTACAGTAGTGGGATCGATTCCCTTTTCCCCAGCAGTGGCAGAGAGTCTGGCCAGCTCAATCCCTCCTTCCCAATTAGAAGCAGCATCAACAATAGGATCGAGTGCCTCTTCCCAGGTAGCCTCAGCAGCAATTAACTTGGGCGATCCTCTGCCAGCAGAAGCTCACGCACAGGAATGAAATAAACTAAATTCAGTTGAGCAACTCTCTTCAACCAACCACGTGTCCAGCAGGGAAAGCGTGGGTGTTAGCATTATTTCTGCTATGTATATTTTTTTAAACTCTCGAATATGTAAGGCGTAAGCCATGGGACAACTGTCCCTATTTTTTGTCAAAATGATTTTGTAAAAGAAGTGGCCATTTTCTTGGTGGTCGGTTATAGAAGAAATTTCTGTAATTGACAAGTGGAAGGTGCTAGGTGGCAGCCCAAACGGCAGATTTGTAATTATAAATAGATGCTAGGAAGAAGAGAAGAGGACTTTTGGCAGGGAATGAAATTTTGAAACCCATACGAGTTATCTTGTATCGGGAGCTGTAAAATTGAATTTTCTAATAGAAGCCAGGGAGATGGACGTTTTACATGGGGAACGGAAGATGGATGTGTGTTGGATTCTTCTGATGACATCTATACTGTAATGTGAAATCTGCATTGCTATTTGAACTATTTCTTGGCAACAAACGATATTGATCATTTCTGTGTGAACGATTTTCTCCATTTCATGAACAGTGAATGTGTTTCAGACTAAATCAGGAGCTATCTGCTGATATTTTATTTTGTTGTAGAGTTCTTTTGTTTAGATTAAATGGCTAACTGTTTTTCTTCAAGATGACTCCTATGGCTCGTTGTTCATGCTTTTAAATGTGCTCCCTTCAGGGATCTTTAGAGTTATTTTAGTTTGTTTATATTTAGCTCGGTTTCTTTACTCTTTCTACGTAGATTAAATAATCTTTTGCTTTTTCCTGTTTTATGAGCAATAGATGCGTTCCATGCTGAATTAGAAGCTATCTTCTAAAGATCTCTATCTTGCTGTAGCTTTACTTGTGAGAAAGAACGGCTATCTGTTCTTTCCTTACGTTATTTGTTACAGCTTATTGCTCAACCCTTAAGCGTGTTCCCTGCAGGGATAGGTAGATTTACTCCAACTTCTAGACTTAGATCTGTTTTAGTTGCATCTAGATCAAATATAATTTAGGCACTTGCATCTCATTTAAAAGACATAAAATCCAAAAAGAAAGGTGGATCGGGCCATAACCGATACAAATCGGAATTAAAACTCCAAACCCACGGTTGCCGGAACCGCTAACCGGACGGATCCCCTACACCAAACGGGAGATAGTCTAATTGGGACCATCTCTCGGGGAGGATCCCTTTCTGATTGATGCTACGATATCCGAGGCATCAACAGGATGCAATACCAGAAAGAGTATCCCAGGAACATTTATGTGCTTAAGCACAACCGGCAAGATATCCCATGACTGATTACATGCATCTCCTCCACAATACCTTTAAAGAGCATCCCAAGAACATTTATGTGCCGCAGCACGATCGACAAGATCTCTAAAGAGCATCCTAGGACTTATTACGAGCATACAGCTCAACCTCTCGGATCTCCAGGACTGATTACATGTGGATAGACAAAACCTTTAAAGAGCATCCCAGGAACATTTATGTGCCGCAGCATGACTGACAAGATCTTTAAAGAGCATCCCAGGACTAATTACGAGCACACAGCTCAACCTCTCTGATCTCCAGGACTTATTACAAGTCTCCGTAGTAATATCTCATCCCATGACTGATTACGAGCACACAACTCAACCTATCGGATATCTGAGGACTGATTACATACTACATAGCAATACCGGAAAGAGTACCCCAGGAACATTTATGTGGAACATTTATGTGCCACAGCATGACCAGCAAGATCTCCCAGGACTGATTACATGCTATTTGCACAACCTGCCACATATCATCTCTAACCTCCAAGTATCAACCTGATACTCATGATCCAACGGATCATCATCGCACGAGGCATCATCCTGATGCCCATGATCATACTGATCATCATCACTTGTACCATCCTGGTACATATCATATGGAGCAACATCCTGAAGCTCATCATCATGATTAACCTGATCATACAATGCATCCACCTGATGCACACCAAGTATCTACCTGATCCACCTGATCATACAGTGTATCCACCTGATACAAATACAAATACATTATACATATCAACATACATGATCTACTTGATCATACAATGTATCCACCTGATACAGATACATGGTCCAAGCATCCAACATGATTCATATACAAATACATACAAATGATCCAACTGATCATATCCAACATCCAACATGATGCGTACATACATAGAAATGATCCAACTGATCATATCTAGCATCAACACGATGCGTACATACTTACAAATATAAATGATCCAATTGATCATATCCAACATCAACACGATGCGTACATACATACAAATATAAATGATCCAACTGATCATATCCAGCATCCAACATGATGCATATACAGAGCAGTAACTAGAGCATCATCCTGATACTCATTATCCAGCGCTTACATCCACAACCATGTGAAGGATCCTCCTTCCAACATGCTTGGAATGGCTTCAGCAAATGTGTCCATCACTTCTTCCTTGAAGTGTCATTGATCTGAAGAACACCAAGCATCTCCCAGAAGTACTCGAACTTCACCCTGGCTAGTGGCTTCATCAGCACATCTGCAATCTACTTGTCCGTCACAACATATAGGAGCTTCACGGCTCCTCTCTGCACCATATCCCTGATATAGTGATATTTGATCTCTATGTGTTTCGACATGTCATGAAACACTGGGTTCTCAGATAGCTTCACACAACTCTGGTTATCGCAGAATATACCAGTAGCATCCAATGGGAGATCAAATAACTAAGATAGTAGCTTCCGTAGCCATACTGCCTCACAACTAGCTGAACAGGCTGCAACATACTCTGCCTCAGTTGTACTCAGTGCTATGTAGGACTGCTTCCTACTAAACCGAGAGATCACACCTGATCCCATACTGAAGCAGCACCCAGATGTGCTCTTCCTATCTGCAGCACTGCCAGCCCAATCTGAATCAACATAACCCTGCAGGTTAAACTTTTGATTCGCTTCATAATTGAGCCCATAATCTATTGTACCCTTCAGGTACCTCAAGACATGCTTTACAGCAACTAGGTGAACACTCCTCGGATCCGTCAGGAACTGGCTCAATGTGTTCACTACAAAGCAAATATCTGGTCTCGTGTTCGTCAAGTACATCAAGGACCCAATCATCTGACGATACATAGAGACATCAAACGGCTCAGATGAAGCATCACATAGAAGCTTTAGATTCGATGCCATGGGTGTGGCCATGGCCTTGCAATCCATCATCCCAAATATCTTCAGGATATCTACTGTGTACTTCCCTTGACCAAGGAAGATCCCACCTGAATTCTGCCACACCTCCATACCTAGGAAATGATGCATCATTCCCAAATCTTTCATATCGAATGCAACAACAAGCTTCCTCTTAGTATCTGCAATCAATCTGTCATCTCCTATTACAAATAATTCATCCACGTACAGAAGTAGAATCATAGGATTTCCTTCCTCAACCTTGTAGTAGAGGTTGGAATCCGCTTTACTCTTGGTAAAGCCCAAACTAGATAGGAAACTTTCCATCCTACCATACCAGGTTCTGGGAACTTGTTTCAAGCCATACAAGGCTTTCTTCAATCTGCACACATATGACTCCCTGTCATGTATTTCAAAGCCGAGTGGCTGCTCCACATATACTTCCTCTTCAACTACACCATTCAAAAAAGCAGTCTTGACGTCCATCTGGTGTATTTTCCATTTCATTGCTGCAGCCAGGGCAAGTACTGTTCTGATGGAAGTATACATGGCTACAGGTGCAAAAGTTTCTTCATAATCTATTCCCTCTTTCTGAGAGAAGCCACGAGCTACGAATCTTGCTTTGTATTTCTCTACACTGCCATCTGCAGCATGCTTGATTTTATAGATCCATTTGGAAGTCACAACAGACTTCTCTTTAGGTCTTGGGACAACATCCCAAACATCATTTTTCATTATTGATTGGTATTCCTCAACCATAGCATCCTTCCATTCTTTCTTTTCCGCTGCTTCTTGATAACTGGAAGGTTCTTTGTTCATAATGTCATAGAGTAAAGCAACATAGCTGGTATGTGATCTGGTTCTTTTCTTTGCTCTGTGTTCTTCTTCTAGAATGCCAAATATTTCTGCATATTGAATGAGCTCTCTATCCCATGTAGGTTTCCTCTTGTAAGAGTTATCCTCACGGGGTGGATCTACAGGTTCTTGCGGATCTTCAAACTCACGAACAACTTCTGGAATTGATTCAGTCATGGTAGTGTCTTGAAATCTAGTTTCCTTAGGTTCTTCATAAACTTCGATAGGTGCCTTCCTTGATTTGATGAATGCTGAGTTTTCATCAAATGTTACATCCCTGTTGACATCAATCTTCTTGAACCCTAGAAAGTATATTCTGTAAGCCTTCGAGCTTTCACTGTAACCCACAAAGATACCCTTCTTTCCTGAAGGATCTAGTTTGATCTTCTTTTCCTTTGGGACATGAGTGTATACTGGACAACCAAATATTATGAGATGGTTGACTTCAGGTTTCTTACCAGAAAATACCTCTTCTGGTGTCTTGTTATCCAATATCTTGTGGGGTGTTCTGTTCTGCACATATACAACTATTCTAGTTGCTTCTACCCATAGATGCATAGGTAGATCCTGGTCATGCAGCATTTACCTTGTTGCTTCCATGATTGTTCTGTTCTTCCTTTCTGCAACTCCATTCTGTTGAGGATTATAAGGAGCAGTCAACTCCCTCTTAATCCCTGAATCACTGTAAAGCTTCTTGAAGTCACCTGAGGTGAATTCTCCACCATTATCGGATCTAAATGTTTTGATATTTTTGACAGTTTGATTCTCCATCAAGGTTTTGAATTCCTTGAACTTATCAAACACCTCATCTTTGTTTTTCAAGAAGTATACCCAAGTCTTCCTAGAGAAGTCATCAATAAATTAGATATAGTAAACATACCCACTTAGAGAACTAGATGACATAGGACCACATACATTTGAGTGGATGATTTCCAGGATATCTTTTGCCATGCTTTCATTGCTTGGGAAAGCCTTCTTAATATTCTTACCTTTTGCACATCCTTTCCAAACACCCTCATGTTTGGTCTTGATTTCAGGAAGACCCTCTACAGCCTTGCTTGCAATTTGAAGTGCCATATAGTGCATATGAGCAAGTCTTATATGCCAAAGTTCACTTGGCTCCATGGATTCATGCACCATGGCATGTTCAGGTTGTCCTTTTAATTTATACAAACCTCCCTCTTGCTCTCCAATCACAATTGCATCATCTATGGTCTTTCCCTTTGGCCACATTAGGAATTGGCCATCCACAAATGCAATCCTCATACCTTTTGCATCCAATGCAAAGATGGAGAGTAAGTTCTTCTTGAGCCCAGGTACATAAAGGGCTTCTTTCATCTTCAAAGATTTTCCAGAATCTAGGTTGTGGGAGGCTTCACCACTTCCTTTGATTGGGTATTGATAATCATCCCCAAGTTTCACCTTATGGGGTGATTCATGTTCAGATAGATTCACAAAATATTCCTTAAACCCAGTCATTTGTTTGGAAGCCCCACTGTCAATTAACCCATCATTACAACCATGGGAGATAGTACCTGTGAGAGCAGAGATTAGAACATACTCTTCTTCACTTGATGAGTCATCATTACTATCATCACTTTCTGCCCTATCCTTCTTCTTTGGAGGTTCATCATCTTCGGCAGCATGAGCATGGTACCTTCTTTTGTTACCCTTCTTATTCTTGCTGGAGTTTTTGTTGTTGTGGTTGTCCCTTTTGTTCTTGGGACATTCTGAAGCAAAGTGACCCTTCTCATTACAAGTGAAACACCTTAGATCTTTCTTGTCTTTGTGAAAATGATGAGAAGATTTCTTCTTGTGATGGGATGGCTCCCTCTTGAACTTTCCCTTCTTAGTGTGAGCTGTGAGAGCTTGATCTTCATTTCCCATCTTCTCTTCTCTTGCCACAAGCCTTGCTTCTTCTTGATAACATTCCTCCCATAATCTTCTGAAGAAGATTAACTTCTTTCTGGAATAGATCCCCTGGATAAAAGAGTCCCATGACCTAGGAAGGCCATTCAAAGTAGTCATAACAATTTCACCATTCTCCACCATTTCATCTACAGCTTCAAGTTGTTCCTTGATCTGAGAGACCTTGTAGAAATAGGATTGAATGGTTTCTCCATTCGACATCTTGACCCCTTTCAATTGATTCCGCAGGGACATCTTCCGATTTATGTTCTTTCCTTCAAATAACTTGTTCAAAGAGTCAAACATAGCCTTGGGTGTCTTTAGAGAATACACATGGGATATGAGATGGTCTTTGATAGAATCAGCAATGATTCTCTTTGCCTTGACCAAGTTCTTCTTATGTAATACCTTAGCCTCTTCATCCTCTGGGATAGGGATGTCTTCTTTTATATATGAGTCCAACTCATTCTCTTCCAGGATTAATCCAATCCTATACTTCCAAGATCGGAAGTTATCATCCCCTTCAAGCTTATCCTCAAGCTTGGTATGGTGATACATCTTAAAGAGTAATTCAAATGGAAATAGAAAATATTTAGGTCTTACCACTTGAAATGAAAACTGGATCTGGTCCCGGATTAGGGTTTGTCGGAAAAAACCCTAAAAATTCAAAATGTGAATTTCAAATTTCTAAAAGGATAGAAAGATGTGCCTTTATGAGCTGATCAGCCTGGTGTATTCAGAATTTGAGATCAGTAAAGCTTTACCCTTCATATTTTCCTTTTTGTCCTCTCGGGTCCATTGGGGAGAGCCTTGAATTAGGGTTTGAGTTTCCCGGAGATCTACCCAGCCAAAAATCTCGATCCAAAGCTCTAAACTTCAATTTTTGCAAGGAGATTCCAGCTATATCTTCAGATTTCAAAAATTCCTATTTTTTGTGGAAACCCTAATTTTTAGGGCCAAATCTGAAAATGCTCAGAATTAAATTCTGATTGGACAAATAGATTCTCCTTGATGAGTAGAGTCAATCTACTATACGGCTTTTCCAAAAACTGTGGAGAGAAACCCAATAAACAAGAAACTCAAGTTTTCGTCACTGCAAAATGTCTTCTTCTCGGGTTAGCTCTGATACCATGTTAAATTTTGAGCATTAATTCACAATACTCTTGGATATTTATTGAGAGAATAACATATACAGTATATCAATGCATAACAATCACAATAATCATGACAAGCATGACAAGAATCAAAAGCATGAGAGACAAGAGACACAGAGTTTCCGTGGGGAAAAACCTAAGGTGAAAAACCCCACAACTTCCTCAGAGATAGAGAGAGCAATGGCTCAACCAAAGTACAACCAAAATACACTTGAGATAGTCTCCTAGAGCAGATGATCCTCCTCCTCACTAGTGCGCCACTTTCTGAGTGAGAGAAGTGTGTCTTTCTGAATGATTCAAATAGAGATCTCCCGATCTCTATTTATACTTAACATGTTTTCCCAGATACACTATGGGGCCGACTTGTCTATCTAGATACATCCACAATATAATATATATTTTAGGGCCAACCCCACACATGGTGGTCTAATAACCCATTGGAAAGTACACACACTTGTGACACTTGTCAATCCACATGACGACACTTCCTTATAGAGGAATAACACATCTCTTATAAGGGTACAATAAATATATATGAAATACATTCCGAAGTTACATATACATCAACATCTTGACGTTAAATGATACTCTGGATCAAATGCAACTTGTGAAATAAAAGCTTCCCTTGAGATCGGTCTGTGATACAGTCGCAGCCGATGACCATTTGAGAATAATGGTACTTTGTTTTCATCAATGGTGATCAATCGGACTGTTCCATTATCAAATACCTTATTTATCTGATAGGGTCCCAACCAACGGGTGCACAATTTTCCTTTAAAATCTCTCTTAAACCATGAATCATACAACAGGGCCCAATCTCC
Source organism: Larix kaempferi (assembly GCA_027924585.1). Lineage (NCBI taxonomy): Eukaryota > Viridiplantae > Streptophyta > Pinopsida > Pinales > Pinaceae > Larix > Larix kaempferi. Next base: position 4,827,489 of record BSBM01000141.1, read on the forward strand.
TTCCTGGAAGACTCTTTTCTTTATAAATCTGTCATGCCATCTAGAGCGTTGTTGTTGGATTAAAGCTGTATGATGCACTGCAGCTGTGCGTTTCTCATCCAATTCATTGAGCTGATTCAGTCGATTCCTATGAGCCTCTGATAAACCAAAATTTGCTTCAACAGTTGTTTTCAAAGTGTTGATATCAAATTCAATTGGGAAAACAGCGTTCTTTCCCTATACTAGCTCATATGGGGAAAAACCAGTGGTGTTACGCCAATTAGTACGATAGGCCCACAGTGCCTCTGGAAGTCTTTTAGCCCAATATTTACGATGGCTCTTCACTGTTTTTGTCAAAATAACCTCAATAACCTTATTTGTGCTCTCCACCTGCCCATTGGCCTGTGGATGATATGGTGAGGTTATTCTGTGCTGAATATGAAATTTCTGCAACAGTGCTTCCAGCTTGTGAGATACAAACTGTGGTCCACCATCTGTAATGATCTCCTTGGGTACTCCAAAGTGAGTAAGAATTCCTTCATATAGGAAATCAATCAAAGCCTGATCATTGGCCTTAACCAAGGCTACAGCTTCCACCCATTTAGTCATATAGTCTGTGCAAACCAAGATATGAACTTTCTGCTTTGAGGGAGGGTTGATAGGCCCTACAAAACCTAGGGCCCACCTGTCAAATGGTTCAACCACAAGCTGTGGATGTAAAGGCATCTCATCTAATCTGTTGGGTTGGCCCATCCTCTGGCATCTATCACATGCCTGAACATACTTCTTTGCATCCCTGAATAATGTAGGCCAGAAATAGCCCATTCTCAAAACTTTATGACCTGTTCTCTTGTCAGCAAAATGTCCCCCACAGGGCTCATCATGGCAAGCTTTAAGAATGCTGAAGATTTCATCCTCTCTAACACATCTTCTGATTTCTAAATCAAGCCCAGCGTAGAAACGATGGCCATCAATCCAGCAGTACCTAGCACTCTGCTATATGATTTTCTTTCTTTCTCTCTTCGACGGATGTGCTGGAAGCTTACCTGCAGCCAAAAAGTTAGCAATATCTGCATACCATGGGGAATGAGCTGATACTGCGAACAAACGTTCGTCAGGGAAGGAATCTTCGACTGGTAAATTGTCATCACTGTTAGTAAGTCGAGATAATAAATCTACAACAACATTTTCCTTCCCTAGTCTATCAATAATTGTGATATCAAATTCCTATAGCAGTAACAACCATCTAGTAACTCTAGCATTCGTGATTGGTTTATTCATTAAATACTTGATGGCAGAATGATCAGTGTGAACCAAAGTAGAATATCCAGTAATATAATGCCTAAACTTATTGATGGCATAAACAATGGCAAGGAATTCATTTTCTGTGACAGTATAATTCAGTTCAGCAGGAGACATATGTTTACTAATATAATAAATAGCATAAGCAGCATTACCTTCCTGCTGTCCCAAAACTACTCCAATGGCAGTGTCTGAAGCATCTGAAGAAATATGGAAAGGTAGAGCCCAATTGGGTCCTCTCAAGATGGGTGTTGTGGAAAACCTCCTTTTTAGCTTAGTGAATGTTGTTTGGCATGCATCATTCCAGATCAACTGTGCATCCTTCATTAACAAAGTGAACAAAGGAGAAGTCAGTTTGGAAAAAATTTCTATGAATCTCCTATAATAACCAGCATGCCCCAAGAAGCTGTGCACATCCTTCTGAGTTCCAGGAGTTGGTATGTTTTCAATTACCTTGATTTTAGATGGGTCTACCTGGATACCAGCAGAAGAGATGAAATGCCCTAGCACTATGCCTTCACTCATCATCATGTGGCACTTTTCAGTGCTCAAAGAGAGCTGACTTTGTTCACAGCGTTTCAACACCTTTTCTAAGTTCTTTAGTGCTTCTTCATAGCTGTCACCATATGGAGTAAAGTCATTCATAAATATTTCCATGCAATCATTCACCATTTCTGAAAAGATTCCAATCACTGCCCTCTGAAATGTAGCTGGTGTGTTGCACAACCCAAAAGGAAGTACTCGGTATGCAAAAGTCCCCCAAGGACAAGTGAAAGTGGTTTTGTCCTGATCTTCTGGAGCAATCTGAATCTGGTTGTAGCCACTAAATCCATCCAGAAAAGAGAAATACTTCTTCCCATACAAGGTATCAAGGACCTGATCGATGAAGGGTAAGGGAAAATGGTCTTTCTGTGTTTCCTTGTTCAATTCTCTGTAATCCACACAGACCCTCCATTTCCCATCTTTCTTTGGCATGATCACAACTGGAGAAATCCACTCACTATCTGAAATTGGATATATGAATCCAGCTTCCAACAGTTTCTAGATTTCCTCTTTCACTATGTCTCTTAGGTTCGGGTTCATCCTTCATTGGGGTTGGCATACAGGACTGGAGTCACTTTTAATATAAATGTGATGAGCGCACAGATGAGAGGGAATCCCCTTCATATCTGTGTACTTCCAAGCAAAAGCTCCCCTACGCTATTTCAGTAGAGTGACTAGTTGTTCCAGCTCGCTAGGTGCCAGATTAGGATTAGTATTCAATGTTTTTCCTGGCTCAACCTCCACTGGAACACTCTTCGAATTCTTAAGTACTGGAATTACATTGTCATCACTGATCAAAGTTTCTTCTGTAAGGTTTTCTTGTTCTGTTGTAGCTAAAGTACTGTCCAAGATCTGATAAACATTCTTATTGACTGACGTGGGCTCACTGATGAAACTATTAATGGCATCATCCTCTATTTCATATTTAAATGTCAAGGCTCTCCCTATGGTTAATAGTGGTTGAACTCCCTCTTCCTCCTCCAAATCTACCCATAATGGAGTATCAGCTTCTGTGCTTGGTCGAGCTGGAGGGTATAGGGTTAGATTCTTGATCTCAGTCCCATCTGAAATGGTCATAGAACCTGACCGACAGCTGATACAGGCATCAGCTGTGGCCAACCATGGTCTTCCCAGGATCAGTGGGTGTCCCCCCAACTAATATTTTGGCTGTAACACCAAAAAGTCTGCAGGGTATTCCCATGAGTCTACTGAGATTACAAGGTCATCTAAAATTCCTTCAGGCTTCATCGTTGATCTATCAGCAAGTTCCAAAACAGTAGGGGTTGGCCGAACATTAGTGAGTACCAATTCCTTCACAGTATTTATGGTCATAACATTAATAGCTACGCCCAAATCCACCAAGACATTTGGAATCCGTGTGTTCCCTATGTGCACTGTAACAGTCGCGTTCCCAGGGTCATCATACTTTGCCACAGTGGCCTTTCCCATTATTAATTCTGACAATTTTCCCAACACGTGGGCAATGGGAGGATCCCTGGGCCTTCTTCCTGGTTTCTTAAAACACAAATCTTTAATTGTCTTAGCATAAATAGGCACATCATGAAGGGCCTATAACAGTGGAATTTTAACATATAAATTCTTCAACTCTCCCACGAGATCAAATCAGGGTTGTTCCATTGTCTTCTGTAGCTGCAATCGTTCAGGATATGGTGGTTCTCTGTTCAACTGTGTAGGTTGTAGCAGATTGTGTGTTGCTTCCTGAGTTTTAGCTGCTGCTTTAGTAGGAGTATCAGCATCCTCAATAATGGGGCTTGCTGAATAGTGCTAATTTACTCCAGTTTCAATCACTGGGGATGACAAATCCTCAGTGATAATAGGCTCCACTACCCTCCCTGATCGTAATTGTATATCATTGCAGGGAATCTGAGTAATGGAGTATGCAGGCATGTTGGAAGTCTCAAACTTATGGACTGCTTCATTGTTTGGGTTTGGGTTAGGTTGTGCAGGTAGTTGGGGTCGAAGTGGTGCATTCATGGGTGCGGCATTGTTCTGGAAAGGGAGTTGTGGATGCTGATACTATTGAGGAGGGTATTATTGATACTGAGTCTGGTGATGGAGAAAGTTATTTCCTTGGTAAGGGTTCCTCCAGTTGGAATTCCAAGGAGCTTGGTTTGACTGTTGTGGCCAAGGTGTCCATGAATTAGAATGTTGCATTGGGTTCTGAGATGGATGCCACTGGTTGTTGGAAAAATGTGAAGGGAATTGTGTTTTCATATTATGCATGTTGTTCATTCCATTCATATTATGCAGAAGAAATGTTGGATCTGGATTCATACCTTGGTTTCTAGGCTGCCATGGATTCTTCTGTGCCATAAAGTATGTTGGCTCTGCATCAGGAATAGATGCCTCCAGGACTGCTTTAACCTTAGGTAATGAAGGACACTCTTTAGTTTCATGCTCGAGTTCACATATCCTACATACCTCTACTTTGTCCAACGGGAACTCCTTCAGTGGATGCTTCTTTCTACAATTGGGACAGAATACTCCAAGTGTAAGATCTTCTATTACCTGTCTCTATTTTTCCTTCATGGAATCCAAATCTAAGGGCAGGGAACTCATCATATATGTTTTAAAGTTCTCCAGTAGGTTTCCTATTTCTGCTCGAGTGGCACCTCCACTAGCTAACTTCTGAGTCCTAGTGAAAACATCCTGATCTCGATCCTTGTCTCTTTTGCTGGTTCTGGAAGATCCCCTGGAGTACCTTCGGCATAATTCAACAATTTTTTCAAAAGGTTCCTTCGAGATATCCCCTTTACCAAGCATATTCAACATGTCAAGGAAATCTTCCCTGATTCCTCTTAGCAAGATGATCTTGAGCACATCCTTGCCAATCTTAGCATGACCAGATCTTTGCAAATTGTACAGTAATCTCTCCACAAAGTCTTCCAAACTCTCTTCATCCTTTTGAACCATTTTGAACAACTCTTCCTTTCTATCTCTTGTTCTGCAATATTCTTGATATTTAGAAAGGAAGGTGTTCTTCATTTGGTCCCAAGTGGTAATGGTCTCACGACCCAAACTCATGAACCAGCGCAGAGCATTTCCTTTCAAGGTGGTTGGGAATAGCTTCAGCTTCTGAGCACTGGAAGTGTAATCGTAGTTGCGATAGAGAATATCAAACTCAAAAAGAAACTCATCAGGATCCTCAGAGGACTTACCATGGAAATTAAGGAGGACTGATGGTGAGATATTCTTCATAGGAGCTGCTCCAGGTGTCTGAAGGATAGGGAATTCTAATGTAGCCACAGTATTACCAGGTTGATTATTTTCTCCTTCTTCCTCCCGACGGTCCTCATGTTCATTCTCACCACCCTGTTCTCTATCATCCATGGTTCTGATCCAAAATTCAATAGTCTCTTTTATGCGTTCTTCCTCTGCTTTAGCTTCTTCCTCTTTTCTCCTCTCTTCTTTTTTCCTTCTTTCTTCTTTTGCTATTCTGCGAGTCTCCAACCACACCTCTTTAGTAACTCTGGTTCCGTCAATATGATAAATCTCCTCTCTATCTGGTGCACCTACAGCACTTCCCTTATCTTCAGGAAGTTTACTTTCTGCAACAGGAGTTGAAGGTCTCGTTGTATTCTTCATTGTGGATGTTGAATGTTCAAGATTAGGAGGAACAAAATTTCCCCTGCCTGTAGAGTTCCGCTATGGTCTAGTGGAAGAATAAGCTCTAGCAATTATCTCGTCAATATAAGTGTGTCTTCCCTGACCTGTATTACGACCTCGACCTCTTCCACCTGCAATGTTAGTATTCAAAGGGGGTTCCCGATTTGTTTTTCTTGTATTCATGCATGCCGTAAAAGATATTGAACTAAAGTAAAATCAAATGAAACCAACTACTAACTCTGTCTATCTATTACCATCCCCGGCAACGGCGCCAAAATGTTGGGCACTCTATATGTCAGTTAATTAAAGCTAACACACAGAATGATCAATATAAATTGTCAAACCCAGGAAGGTATTTTATTTGAAAGGTAATGGGCACAATCTATGCATAAACAGATTAAGCAGTTGATTAATGAATGTAAGTAATGATCCTACCTAGATGCTCAGCCAACTCATTCCCTAAGCAACTAATCTGATTCACACATCTACAAATCCCAATTGAAACAATCCTTCTTACAGAATCAATCCAGAAAGTTAATGATCTAATAATGAAATGAAATGAAATTACTTTTGCAAGAAGTTAAATCCTTATGATCATCAAACTACAGCATTTAACCTTTACCAAAATGATCTATCCAGTGACTACTGTAACTCCAACATTATCTGTCCAATCTATGTATGCAATTAAAGATACAACAACAACTAGAATTGAAATACAATCTTGAACTCTACTGATGATTACTGGAAGTCCTAGAAAGCATAAATAACTACCAATTGATTGGGATCGAGCTTGGCTGTTACAGCTGATTAAAACACACATGCAATTTAATTGAATTGTTCTACACAGTCGACTGTCACACCACTCTACTACAGCTATTCAAGATGCAATTGTAAACTACCAGCAAGGAAGCTAATCTATGTTACAGCTATCAGCAATGTCTGCAACTTTCCACACCACACAACAGAAATGAAAGTAAACTATTCTCTGTTACAGCTATCAACAATGTCTGCAACTTTCCACACCACACAACAGGAATGAAATTAAACTATTCTACCTACTTAAATTGGCTATCTTTGTGATAAGGCGGGCCCTGGCCTTCTAGCAAAGATGCCGAGAGTCACATCTAATTAAAACTCAGAAGTGAAGAATGTTGCTCTCATATTATTAATGGAAGATCATGAGCTTCAATGCTCTGTTATAGCTTACACCAGCTTACACCAGTAATGATTGTCCAACCCCAAGCTACGAGAGCCTTCTGGGATTTATACAAAAAAGAAAGACAGTTTCAGATCCACAAAAATAGCGCAGCAATGAAGATCTATGATCGTCATGCTGCGTAGTTATAGCTAATTGATATAGCTTGTTGAATAGTGTTGTTAATACTGAAGGATGTTGTTGTCCTGATGGCAATTGGATCAAAAAAATTGACAGCTGGAATGCCACCTGTCTGTTGCAGCTAAGCTCTTCTTCAATGAGATCGGTTACAGTGGAAATCTGTTACAGCTCGCGTGGAGGATGCGCTGTCCCTTAGAGTATGAGGAGCTGACGTTGAAGAGTCACAGCTGGCACTGCTGGGCTGATACACCTGCGCTTTTAGACCTTGGCTAAATAAAGTCACATAAATTAGTATAAACCAAGGACTAAGATCCATAATCTTTAACAGTCTTAGGAATAAAAACAAATAAAGTAATAACAAATTATACCTGTCAATGTTATAGATTGATATGGAAAGACATGGATATAGCTCATGAAAATAGGATGGAACTAGGGCAAAAAGGTGTAATAGAGGTAGCCAAAAAGGGCATTTCCTGGACCCAACACCTTCTATTGGCAGATGTCGTGTCACCTTTGAACAAAGAATTCATATCCACTCCATGTATCATGGGTCGGGATATTCGTATGACCTTAGGAAGCTGTACTCGTTTCTCAGATTTTACTCCATCGACTGGTTAAGATTCTAGTCATTACAGAGCCTTTGTTGATGCCTCATGTGTCACAAAGTATTGTCAGTATCCAGTATTGAGTCTATGCTACCTAAGTCTATCCATCTTCTCATGCTCTTGTTCAAAGGAATTTTTTAAACCAAAGTCGGCCACTCCTCATATCTCTTGACTATTGCATGTTGGCCATCCCTTATGAGTCCAGTTCGATCACATATGATGTTCCACCCTGCATCCTGGGCCTACTTTCATCATTGGTAGGTGACCTTGAACTTGTCAAGTGACATTTCATCATTGGTTCTTGACTAAGTGGTCTCCCCTGTGTTCGACGACAAGACATCTATTCACACATTGGGATTCATGTTGTGCCTTGGTTTCCATTAGACTCTATTGGTGGTTTCCTCGCTCATGTCAATGGTCTTCATCATTGGTTGTTATTCAAGAGGTCTCTTCCGTGCACCACTTGCATCTTGTACACGCATAAGAGACGCACCCAGTTTTTGGTTCGTTCAGCCTGTTCGTTCGAGTTCTTCCAAGTCTTTCATCCTAGCTGCTACCTCGTGCTGGTTGATGGGGGATCCATTAATGCCTTCCGTCCAGCAAATCTCATTCCATCGACTCCAACTCATTTATTCTGGAATCGAGATTTAGAGTCCTTTGAGTACCTTGAGACTTGCAATCATCAGTGGTAGGTTCTCTCTCCATCGACAGTTGGGAATTCATTAATGTCCTCTGATCGATGGATTCGTCAAGTGTTCGACCTCAACACATTTATTCACACTTGGTGAATGTACTTAGTGCCTTGGTACCCATTATCATCATTGGTGGGTTATCTCGATTCTATTAACGGTATACCTAAATGACCGATAATTAGACGATGTCACATCAGGTTCGACATCAATACCATTATTCACTTGATGGGGCATGCACTGTAGATGGTTTGTGTAGAAGACCTCAGAATTCAGTGGCATTCAGTATATGCTACTTGTGATCGTGATTGTACCTATGAGAGATTGTTCTCATACACCAACAGTCTGTACCATCAGTATGCATCATATGTTTCCTCTTCAATAGGAAACCATATCTTACTGTATATGGGTCATGGCTATGACCATTCATGACATGTATTCACTATATACTTCCCATTCATGGCCATTGTATCAAATTTCTATGTATCGATATGTACACAGAAATATCATTATATTGTGACGAATGGGCTACTCCTTCCATTTGTGTCTCCATCTATCCACTTCCGAGATTTATAATGTATTTCGGCCATCGTAGTACCTTCTTTGACCCCACACATTAGGGGGCATCTGTTACACCATATTTTTCCACCTTGTGAGCATTATCACTCCTTGGCCTCCCTTACCCCTTTGAAGACTCAAAGCCATATCTTTGGTTCTCCTTGAACCTATTTTTCCCTATTTTTCCTCATGTTCATGACCTACTTCAGTACACCTCGCGAATATGCAGGTTGCCTTACTACAGCCAGTGTACATATACTTTTGGTAAATAAAAGTAAAATCTCTATTTTTTCACTCCAAAAAGGCATCCATTGTGATCTTTGGCCTTCCATGTATCTTGAAATGACTCGATCTGACCTTTCACTTGCCTTTGGAGGGTTATATATTGATCTATTGTGATGCATAGAGGGGGAGGAGAAAGAGAAGAGTATCGAAACTCTACCAAAATTTTTCCTTAATTGCTTGAGTCTACATCCATTAATCCTAGTTGTTGTGAACCATTTATGTTCACCTCCCAAACTCTTTCATATCTTGTGAAGGATTTGTTCTTTTACTTGTGAGTTTTCCATCGTATGGGGGATTGAAGTGGTGGAGGCACAAGTGGAGGGACCTAGTTCTTGGTTCATATGAGTAGCCGAAAGGAGGTTGTATCTTGTACTTCTTGTTTACATTAATAGAAATACTCATTTTCTCATCCATTTATGTTGTGAATGATCATTTATTATCATTGGGTACATTTTCTTATATATATCATGGATTATGTTATTGTATATGTTGGCTTCTTTTACACATCATATACACTTGTTTGCGTTTATTTTTGAGGCTAAGCCATAGGTCCAAGTGTTGTGATTCGAAATCTCAATAGAATTCTTCATCGGACGTTTGGTTGAGGTAGGTCCTTTATTGTATTTATCTGCGTTTACATTTATATAGCATATTTTGGGAAGTGATTTGATTTCTAGATTTCATCTGTCTGTTGTGGTCTACCCCAAGCCATAGGAAGTTTTTCTCCGTAACAACAATGGGAGATGAGTTGAACTTAGTTATTTTCACTAGAGATTCTCTTGCTTCAATCCCTTATGCGAAATGAGAGGGGAGAGAGCCTTTATTACACTTAATGGTGGAAACATAGCATTGTTCCAGACTTAAATTTGCATGTAGCCTCATAAATAGAAACATCATACTTGAGCCAAAGTTTGCTTTCATGATAGGACACTTAGTATATTTCTATTGGTAGGGGGAATCCAATCCTTAGGGATCCCAATGGAATATTTTCACTAGAGGAGATCAGTGATTCTCTATGGGTGTATATTCCTTATTGCAGTGTTTCCATCTTTAACACTAATGGGGGTACCTACGAAGGCTTGTGAACCATAGATATACTTGATCAAGCATGATCCTAGCCATTTACAACATTCTACTTTATTGGCCCAAATGTTTTCCCCAACCCCTGCGATGCATCATGGACCATTAATATCTCTTAGTAGGGATAATATCCACCATTCATGGCACTTGAGCTTCTTACAAATATCGATGTACCTACTCCCAATCACACATCCTAGACAATTACTCTATTATGGTGGGACAAACTTAAATCATTCATGGAATTTCCAAACTTTTTGACCCCCCAACAAGACCAACCCCCACAAAGCGTTATGAGCAATCAATCTAAATGAGTGGGTTTAATATTGATTGTTCGCAGTCCTTTTGAATTTTTGGGACCATGGTGAAAGTAAACCCCACAAGGAGATGAGGTCCATTTATCTATTTGGGTGAGGTGCATCTATATTATTGGTAGCTTTGTTCAAATCCTTGTGCTCATGCCCCTCCTTTCCTTGTGAATGGATATTGTCCATTACTTTGGATTCTACAAAGTCCCTCCTAGCCATATATGGTACTTAGGGGACCATGCTTAGCAAGTTTATGCCCCAAAATTATTTTACCCCGCATACTTTTCAAGGGGTTTCTCATGCAAGAGGGTCTATGGTTTTCTCGTGGAGTTTATTCTTGGGGTACAAAAGAGAAAATATGAGGCATCTTGGGACAACAAGAAGGATATGAGGATTACCCCTAGGTAATAGATTTTCAAGTTGAGATACTAAGGCTTTGGAGTGGAAACGAACAAAGTTTTGGTTGGTTTGTCTCCAAGGGACAACACCATAGACAAGACATAATGTAAGAAATACAAAGAAGGTAGATGTTTGACAAGTACTCAACTTACAAGCTCAGAAAATAGTATTATTTATACATGCAATACGTCAATACATCACTAATAACCAACTTAACTATTTGTGCCACATTGACCTACTACCCAATATGGTCAACAGACTAACAAGGTCAATTTATGAATCAAGTACCTACATGGTTTAACAATTAGAACAAGAAAAGGGGCATTGATGCATTGAATCATATTAATAAGCTTTGTATAATTGGTTATGTCATGGGACAACCACATACAACTACATCTCATGACTCCCTAATGTGTATACTTTAATTATAATCAACAAGGACATGAAATAAATAGTTGGTTTGAAATCTAGAAATGATATCCCTTGTTCATAAAAGGAAATGTGTTTATGATTGTTACTGGGAATTATGACCTTGGGTTCGAATAATGGTCATTCACATGTCCAAGAGAAACAAGATGGTCATTACCTAGGTTTTTGAAGGCATGTGATTTGGCTATTAATTGATTATTTGAGTCAATAGGCCATTTTATAGCACCTCAATATTAGATAGTTTCATATCTAAAATTTGGTTCATGTGACATGTCAAGTAGGACACACTAAACCCTATGTCATGCTTAATAAGACACAGAGATAAAAATCTAAACAAAAGATGCAATCGCTACATATTTAAATCAATATGGAGATTGTTCTTTGGACCTACGAAAGCCTTCTTCACCTAGTCTTGCATTCTAGGGGAGCTAGCTATTAGGCAACGATTGTAATGCTTAGGTGTGCCTTAGGCAAAATGCCCCCCGTATGGTAAAGAGGAAATCATCAAAACAAATTTTTCTGACATTACAAGTTTAGAAATTCAACATGGGGATGAACCTATGGGATTTGTTTCCAACTCCTCCCCTCTCCCGTTAATTGCTAATAATATTACTAGGAAATTATATTCCGTGTGTCGTTGCATTTAATTTCAACATGATCACTTATTAGGATTGAAATTATTTACCTGACCTAGAAAATAATAAATGTGTTTCAATTTTTTTGCATCACAACGACATGTTTACCTAGTACGATGGATCCCTAATAGACTTATAAATGCCAAACTCCACATGTAGATTTAGGTCCAAGATTGCAATGTGGAAAAGGGAATGACCCATCTGATGCAACCAATAAACTACTAGAGTCGTGCACCATGCACTATGAGTAGGAACCTTGTACAACTAAATTTCCTACATCAGGAATGGTGTCAGAGATGGCCTCCTCCTTGTGCTAGAGAATGATAGCATCTACACTTGGTCCTTGCCATTTCAAAGGAAGAAAGGCCTCCTAAACATACACAAGGGGTGAATGATGGATGGCTGCAAATATTAGTGGATCTTAAACCACCTGTTTAAAGATGGGGGGCAACCCTCAAGGATGATGGAAATCCCCGTACTAATGTTAAATTGTTATTAGTGCTTCTTAATGTCAAATTTTGTGTTGGCTTGTTTTGTTATGTTGTTGTCACTATGTTTATGTTATATGTTACCTTTAAGGCAATACTTCTATTTTTATTAAGCCTTTATAACAAAGTTTTGTACTTTGTACTTTGGAGACTTAGTTGCTAAGTTTATTATCTCTTTTTGGAGACTTAGTTGCTAAGTTTATTAGCTCTTTTTGCTTGTGCTTGTGGTGGCTACTTTAATTAGAGCACTTTTTTTTCTTGTACATACATGTTTTATCAATATATATGAAGACACATTTTATAATGCATGATATGCTTGTTTGTCAAAATTTCTAAACATGAGTATAATTATTTCTTAATAGGGTAGAGCTACCCTATCCATTTTCATTTTCGATAGTAAAGAGGTAAAAATAGAATAAGAAAAAAGAAAAATCAAGAGTCAACAAGGGTTTTGAAAATAGAGGAAAGCAAAGCATAGAGCATAGATAAACTAGAAAAGGATAAATTTTTCCATAACTTTTTTGGTTACTATAATGGTCATCAACTTGTCCCTTGCTACAATTTGAACTAGTACTTTGCATAAAGAAGAGGAAAATTCCTATGCTTGTGGATACTTCATGCATGACTTTTTTTTTGCATTAAGGCCTTGTAAATATTGTTTGATTTAACTCTAGAATTTTTTTTTCTTTTTTCTTTTTGACATTTATATTTGGCAATAAGTTTTTCCATTTCCCTGATAGTATATAACGCATGAGCCTCTTACAAATTGTTAGCTTTTGAGTTGCTTAGAAAGTGTTTACACCATGCTAGGGGTGTGCTTCATTTGATGTGGAGTGCATTGTGAAACCCTAGCCCTTGGTTGTACCTTGGATTGTCTTGGTTTATTAACATTTGGAGAGATAACTATAGGTGGATGCTTGTCCTTATGATATGTGCTAGATGTGGCACACCTCTTATGAAGGTAGTTACCATATGTGGCATTGATATCTTCTACATGGCATGTGTATTGAGGAGGATGGTGTTTTGGCATAGGGTGTCGAGCTATCATGCAAAGGAGCATTAGGCACTAGGAGGAAGGGTACATAGCCCCAGGAGCATTATGACCATGTGACACACTCTAGGAGGTTGAGCTCTTGGCCCAAGGGAATCTTGCTTGGAGGGCACATTAGTTGGAGTTTCTTGTGGCCTTGGACACACATGTGCAGGAGCATTGGAGCGTGTCGCCTTGCTTGGAGAGCATGTAGCATTGTGATGATGAGTACTTAACATCTGGAGCCTTAGCTTGGAGAGCGCACCAATTGGGAGGTGGATATCAAAACCCAAAAATTTCGAAAATTTTAAAAAAATTTAAAATAGTAAGAATATTAATAAATGCATTCATTGATCTGTTTGATTAGTTAAAATGATCATAAAGGTGTCTGAATGATCTGTTGTTATAATTAGATTTTGTTATGAGTTTTTCTACCGTTGCTGATTGTTTTTCTGTTTTTCAACCACAAGGGGGAGTTGTCATAGCAGACTGGGCTTACCTAGCTTCCGAGCTAATGCATCAAAATGTCTTTCTCTTACAGATATATAGGTAATGTTCGGGTCGCTGCAAATAATCTTTAAAGCATTATAAATCATTTAGCTGTACCAAATCATCCCGTAAAAAGTCTAAGCATGCTAACCAGGTTAACAGGTGTTTGAAGGTAGCACTCTGCCTATGACCTTCTCAAGATCTTACTGATAGAGAATTATAATTTACTGGAGAATATGATAACTGTTTTTCTTGAAATTTAAAAGAATTAGATAGTCCTATGGAGTATTGGTCCATTACTGATATGCATGAATTTCTTAACTAGAGCTTTTAGAGTATGACAGAATTATCATAATCAGCTCAATTTTTACTCCAGCATTGTTATTGCATCAAGTCATGTTTATAGTTAGAATATTTGATATGCAACATTTAATTGTAAGGACTTGAAAATATCAATATAAATATACTTTGCTTGTCTCAAACAATTACCAGATATTCTGTAAAATTACATGTCTCCTCTTAACATTTTCAGGATTTGTTTAGCTTGAAAAACTATTCCAATTTCTATGATTGATTTCATTTATGATCTTTCCAGACTATACTGTCAGCCGGAATAGTTATAGTAATCTACATAATCTGCCGAGCATACAATTCACTTATACGTCCCTGGTATTTCTTGAACATGAGAGTATCAAGGTCCAGGTTTATTTACATAGGTTCTAGGTCTATTAAAGGATTATGAATGTGTTAGTAACAACCGGTACTATATCTAACTCCATCCCATTATTGTATAGTCTTCAAAGAATTATTATGATTCTTATCTCATCACCTGAGACTAGGGTTAAGGCATTTTAGTAATGAATTTTAAGAACAACTGGTCATTTACAATTTCTATCCATACTCTCACCATTTCTTTTATAAATAAAAACAATGCAATACTTCATTATTAATCTTTAAGCGCAATTTTAATGCATAGTTTGTTTTACATATAAGACAATGTATCAATAAATATTATGCAAGATTTAAAGGCATTATTCTAAGGTTTTGTTTGAAAAATAAGAATGACATGTGAAATATGGTGTTGCTATCATTACGGATAACCATGCAATAATTTTGTTTTACCCATGATTTGATTTTTATTTAATAAACAATGATGAGAATCTCATCGTAATCTTGATCATTATTGACAATGCATGATTGTAATGTTTGTAGGCGAGGTATGAATATTCACTATGCAAAATTCAAAGGCATTGTTTTAATAAGAATTACATGGTGGTTTAAGCTATGGCGTCATAACTATGATATAATATCCATGCTATGATTTTCATTTTGGATAATAGTTGATGGGAATTTCATTGTGAAACTATAGCTCGTCGACCCACTGTTAGGAGATTATTAAACCGCTACGTGGATGCTCCAGTGCCAAGTGTTGGTGATATATAAGCGTTGACTTAACCCTAAACTTGTTATTTCTCCCTTTGCCTTCAGGCTTGGCCGCTCTGCAAACCCTCCTGTCCGAACCTTACAAGTACACTGTGTGCTAGCAGCCTCTATGTTGCTCCCGGCCTTCGTGCTTTCCCATTGCATCGTTTGGGAGTCATTTGTTTTGTTGTTAGCAGCTGTGAGGTTGTTATGACCTAGGGTTATCCTTTTTTTTTTTTGCTACTCCTATCATCCCTGTCACGACTTCCTTCGTCTGCATCTTTTGATTTAATTCTGTCACAACTTCCCTCGTGGAAGGTTTCACTTCTGTCAACTCGTTCTGTTGGTGACACAGTTGGGGTTTATACTTCATTCTGCTCGTGTTGTTCATGGTTTAGCAAGCAGTTAAAGAAAAACGAGTTCCTTTCAGAAACATTGGTAAGCTTATTTAATTCCTTCGCTCTGCTAGTTAAAAGGTATGGCTTATCAAGTTTAATGTTTAACTAATACCACTCTGTCATGGCAGGCGCTGGCCATTCTCAAAGGCGTGGATGGCACCAGCGTTGACGAGAGGCTTTCTGGGTAAGCCTGGTTCTCACCATGGCATATCCTCCTTGTTGGTTGTCTGTATGGTTAGGGTTTTGGTTTGACTGAAAAGTCACGGCATCCTTGCTAAATATTTTAACTGTATAATTTAAATGAAAATTTATGGGTTTAACCCTGTGTTGTATTTGGATGTTATGACTTCGGCCGGTATTGTAGTTATTTATCCTCCTTTTGGCACTTAGGTGTTCTACATAAGACTTGTATTGTAAAATTGAAGTGAACGAAGGCTATGAGCCTATTCTGTAGGTGAGGTTACGACCTCGTGGTTTTTGTTTTAGTTCTGTTCTCTCATAATGTACAGGGTTTCACTATGTTTTATTATAAATTTTTCCTGTGTAAAAGGACTTTGATAAAATTGACTTATTAATAGTCCTTCATATATTTGAACTGGTGTGTGGTGTGTAATTTAAATTCGAAGCTTTTAAAATCACCTAAATAGTGAATCTATGCTACGACCGTAGGTGAAATCGTTATCTTAGTTCTTAATGTTTATTTACTTGTAAAGTCTGAAATGATAGGGTTCAATCCGAAATGACAGTGGTGATTTTGTTTAGATGTTGATTTTGTTGTTACGATTACGATTCTGTGGGTAAAATGGAAGTTTAAGGAAAGATAATACTATTTTGTTTAAGCTCGACCTCGAGCTAGATACTGTTCTGTTTTTTTTTGTTTTCTTCTGTTATAAAGTTAATAACTAGGTCATTTCACTGCTAGTAATTTCTTATTGTAGAAACAAGAAAGATAGGGTTTAAATCGAACTCCTCGGTCACGATTTTTGTTTAGATACTTATTTTTGTTTTTAATACAATAACTAGTTTGTCGAACTGTTAATAAATTCTGTGTGAAGAAGTTCTGTTAGAGTTTCTACATAATCGTTTGTTTGATAGGTAATGAATGGATAATCTTTAGCTAGGGTTTGTGTTTGATTTAAATAATAGATTTAAAACTGATCAAACTTTGACTAGGGTTTGTACCCTCTTATACATGACATGACCGTGGCTATCATTCTTCTGCAATATTAGTTATCAAAGTGTAAATACTGTAATTTTTAATGTTCAAAGTTTATTATTGTTCCTATTATTGTTTATTAAATTTTATAATATACAGAGTAAAATTATTTTATATGTAAACCCTGCTTATCTGTTCAACAAATATAAATAAACTAGGTTTATAATTATAACTTATAAATTATTACATAAAGTATTAATAGTTTTCTGCATAAATTATAAATACATTAATAGTAATAAAACAAGGATATTACATCATACTAACGATACAGAAAATCACAGTAACTTTTAACAATCTTACTACTGATATTCTGGGATATTCAATTTACCAAACTAATTAATTACTACTCGGACATATTAACAATAAATACAACATGCATTCATTCATCCTTAAATAACATAAAAGAATAAATGGAAGAACCTGTCTTGATCTGTGGACAACAACAGCTATGGGAGGCTGTTCCTCCCTACCAACTCCTTGAGAGTGCCCAGACAGCACTTCTTAGGACCCCCGAGCTTGCTCTGGTCTCCCTGGCTGGAACTAGGTGCAGCAAAGTAATTCTCTCAACCCAAACAGCTATAATGGAACCAAGTTACTATAGCATTCCTCTCAAACAACTTCCTTACTGTATTTCCCTCTTCCTCAATGTGATTCCTGAATAACATTCACCTGAATGTATTCTCCCTCCAGAACAACTCGAACCCCCAGCTCAGTTCATTGAGTACTATTTAAAAGATTGCCTAGGTCTTTGTTGGGTTAACTGTCATTAATGAGCCACCTGCTCTGATTCCACTTCCTTGGGGAATCATGACCCCAAATATAGGGAAGTTGCCACCTGCAACTTAGAAAATGTTTGAGGATGCTGCCACTTGTCATTTGCCTTTCCACCTAGTTCCATCCACCAGTTTGAACAGTAACCTCTTTTTAACAGCTCTCCCATGCTGTTGTCTCCATAATTTATTTATTAATAATAAAATATTCTGAATTACATTCCATTTCTAGTGACTCTGCTGAGTCATGAATTCCTACTTAGCATTAAATTTAACATAATGTCTCGGGAATACAATAAAACAATTACATAATTTTTACAAAATTGAGGTATGTGACATACACAACCCCTTAAAATGTAACATCGTCCTCGATGTTACTTATTCCTCATCCTCAGCCACCTGCTGGAACAGATTTGGGTATTCTTCCCACATCTTACTTTCTAGTTCCCAAGTAGCTTCTTCAGGACTAAGGTGCTTCCATTGCACCTTCAGCTGTCCAATTGTGCGGTTCCGCAGAGTAATTTCCCTCCTCCCGAGGATACAATCCGGTTCCACCAGAACCTTCCCTTCTGGTTCTACCTATACAATGTTCCAATCAATAACATGAGTAGCATCATGAACGTACTTTTTCAAAATAGAAATATGAAAAACATTATGCACTTTTAAATTAGGTGGTAATGCTAGCTGATAAGCAACTTGACCAATTCTAGATAAAATTTCAAACGGACCACAGTAACGTGGTGCTAACTTTGCACAACTCCCCAATCTTAGGGAGCTCTTTTTTGGTCTTACCTTTATGAACACATGTTCACCCACCTGGAACTCTTTAGGAGTTCTTTTCAAATCTGCTTGGCTCTTTTGCCGATCCTGGGCAATCTTCAAATTTTCCTGCACTTGTTTCACAATCTGTTCCATTTCTTTTAATAATTCAGGACCTAACACTAAGCTGTCTACTGGATTATTCCAAGAGATAGGAGTGTTACATTTATGCCCATACAGAATTTCAAAAGGACTGAACTTAGATGACGATTGATAGCTGTTATTGTATGCAAATTCTGCTAAATATAAGTAATCCTCCCACTTACCAG
The DNA here is from genome assembly GCA_027924585.1 of Larix kaempferi. NCBI lineage: Eukaryota > Viridiplantae > Streptophyta > Pinopsida > Pinales > Pinaceae > Larix > Larix kaempferi. The sequence continues at coordinate 4,846,162 of BSBM01000141.1, forward strand.
GTTGATCCTTAACATACATTCTTAACAGATCTTCCAATACCTTATTAACTCTTTCAGTTTGTCCGTCCTTCTGAGGATGGAAAGAAGTGTTGAAAGTCAGTGTTGTGTTTAATCCTTTAAACAAAGATTTCCAGAAATTTCCTGTGAATTTAAGATCCATGTCTGAAATAATAACCTTTGGGACACCATGCAACCTAAAAATTTGCTTCAGAAAAATATCAGCTATGTTTGTAGCCTTGTAAGTGGTTTTAACAGGAATAAAATGTGCTGATTTACTCAATTTATCTACTACCACCATAATTGAATCATTCTGATTTTGATTTCTGGGTAATCCAGTAATGAAATCTAAGCTGATTATTTCCCACTTCCAACTAGGAATGACAAAGGTTGTAATAACCCAGCTGGATGCTGATGTTCTGTTTTTACTTGTTGACAGTCTAAACATCTAGCTATATACTCAGCTGTTTCATATTTCTTATTAGGCCAAAAAATAATCTTTTCTCAACATGGTGACAGTCTTCTGGTAGCCTGGATGCCCTGAGTAAGGGGTTTTATGAACTTCATTCAGAATTAACAGTTTAACTTTAGATACATTCGGAACATACAGTCTGTCTTTAAACAATAAATATCCATCTTTATTTAAACTATAACCCTTTATCAAACTTTCTGTAGGTTCTTCTTTAGCTGTAGCTTGTAAATTTTGATCAACTTTATCCAATTTTGTCCCTTCAGTCAGCTGTTCATTTAAATCAGAGGTATAAGTGCTGATAGCTGTTGTAAAATTCAGCCTTGCATTTCTGCTCAAAGCATCAGGCACCTTATTTTCCTTTCCTTTTATGTGCTGAATTTCGAAATCGTATTCACTTAAGAAGGCCAACCATCTGGCTTGTCTTGCATTTAAGTTAGGCTGATCTAAAAGGTATTTTAGACCCTTATTATCAGTCATTAAAGTAAACTTTCTGCCTATTAAGTGGTGTCGCCACATCTTTAAGGCATGAATAACATCAGCTAATTCTAAATCATAAGTAGCATAATTCCTTTCGTGAATCTTCAGCTTCCTGGACTCATAGGCAATGACATGCCCATCCTGAGTCAACACTCCGCCTAGACCATCATTACAAGCATCGGTGCAAACCATGAAATCCTTACTAGGATCTGCTATTCTTAGAATAGGCACAGTTGTTAATAAAGTCTTTAATTTCTTAAAGCTTTCTTCACACTTCAAGTTCCAATCAAACTTCTTGCCTTTCTTTTGCAAGGAAGTGATTAGGTTGGCTATTTTTGAAAATCCTTCAATGAATCTCCGGTAATAACCGGTAATTCCCATGAAGGACCTAACATCTGTTACGTCTTTTGGTACTGGCCATTCTTCGACTGCCCGGATCTTTTCAGGATCAACTGAAATCCCTTCCTTAGTCACTACGTGACCTAAGTACTGGATTTCATCCTTGAAGAAATCACACTTACTGAACTTTGCAAAGAGCTGTTGTTCTCGCAGTTCTTGTAAGACTATCCGTAAATGTTCTTTATGTTCCTCTTTGTTTTTGGAATAAATTAAAATGTCATCGATGAATACGACAACAAATTTATCTAAGTATTTATGCATTATGTTATTCATTATGCACATAAAGATGGCTGGGGCATTAGTAAGCCCAAATGGCATTACGACAAATTCGTAATGTCCATACCTCATTCTGAAAGCTATCTTGAATATATCATCTTCTTTAATCCTCACCTGATGATAACGCGATCTCAGGTCTATCTTAGAGAACACCGTAGCTCCACGTAGCTGATCAAACAGATCATCTATGCGAGGCAACGGATATCTGTTTTTAATTGTCATCTTGTTTAGTTGACAGTAATCTATGCAAAGTTGCATAGTTCCATCCTTCTTTTTAACGAAGATTACTGGTGCTCCCCAAGGGGACACACTGGGTCGAATGTAGTTCTTATCTATTAACTCCTTTAACTGTGTTTTTAATTCGTTAAGATCCAAAATGTTCATTCGATACGGAGCCTTTGAACTGGGTACAGCACCTGGTACCAGCTCAATGGTGAAATCCAGTTCTCTCTTGGGAGGTAATCCTGGAATTTCCTCCGGAAAAAACATCAGTACATTCATTCACTACCGGAATATCCTCTACTGTTATCTTGCTGATTTCAGACTTATCTGCCTCATCTGTAATAGTTACAGCATAGGCTTTGCACCCTTTTCTGACTACTCTTTTAAGTTGTAAAGCAGAAATCTGTCTGATTACAGTTTTCCTAGGAATATCCTTAACCGTTACAGGCTGTTCATTATTATTCACACACGTAAAATTTTTATCAAAACAGTTTAAAACTACCTTATGTTGTTCTAACCAGTCCATACCAATAAGTATGTCATACGAGCCAAGTGGCAAAACATTTAATTTAACAGTAGTTTTAAAATCATTCATATCTAGAGTACATTCCTTAACATAACAAGTCACCTTCCTTTTTGCCCCAGTAGCTAGTTGTACTGACAACCACTTATACTATGAAACGAGAACTCGACACAGTTCTCGTTTTTCTCTCTCCTAATTTTAGTAGCTATTTTTACCTCCGTTTCAAAAAGGGTTGATACCAGTATCACACATTTTCATTTTGAGGCATTTTTTTGGGCCTTTGACACATCTTTATTGTAAAGTATTTTTAATTTCTATTTTCAAGTGTGTTTTTTAGAAATTTAACAAAAAACCTACATTTAGAAGCTAGCTATAATGAAAAACACATACATTTTTGAAATTTATCTTTAAAATTTAATTATAAATAATATATTTTTATGGAAAAAATAGTAAACAAATCGAGAAAAAGAAGACATTTAAACCCATTTTTAACAGATTTTTAGTCATTTTGTATAAAAATGATACTATTTCACATTATTTTTCATAATATTTAACCACCTAGCTAATTATTATTAAAATTTAAAAAGAAAATATTTAAAAAAATTACATTGCCCCCTTCTACCCTAACCCTATCCCTACCCCCCCACAAACTATTACAAAAGTTAAAAAAATAATTATAATGCGTCCCTTCTACCCTAACCCCCTAACAAACTATTAATAATTTTTTTAAAATTTACATTTAAAAAAAATTACATATCTTACCCTAACCCCTCAACCAACCATTAATAAACATTTAAAAAAATAAAGTACATTTCCTAATGCCCTAGCCCCCTACATTACCCCCTACCTTAGCCCCCCGAAAATTACATTTCCTAATGCCCTACCGACTACGTTAACCCCCTGATGTTACCCCATTACCCCTCACACATCGTTTTAACTAAAAACAATTTAAAACCCAACTTAAAAAAATTAAAAAATTAAAATAAAAACCTAAACTTAAAAAAAAAAAAAAAAAAACCTAAACTTTACAAAAAAAAATAACAAAAAACAAACCAGACTTTACAAATTAAAAAAAAAGACTTTACAAAATATAAATTAAAAAACAAATTAAAAATTAAAAAAAAAACTAAACTTTACAACAACAAAAAAAATCAAAATCAAAATTAAACAAAACCAAACTTTAAAAAAAAAAATTAAAAATTAAACAAAACAAAACTTAAAAATAAAAATAAAAATACAAACAGAAAAAACAACGGATGCTGGCTCAGCCCCCTTGGGCGCCCAAAGGGCTGCCCCCGTGGGGCGGCCCTTTGGGCGCCCAAGGGGGCGGAGCCAACATCCGCCAGCCCAAAAGTGGGCGGCGGATGCTGGCTCCACCCCCTTCGGCGCCCAAAGGGCCGCCCCTTTTGGGCTGGCGGATGTTGGCTCTGCCCCCTTGGGCGCCCAAAGGGATGCCCCCGTGGGGCGGCCCTTTGGGCGCCCAAGGGGGCAGAGCCAACATCCGCTTTTGGGCGACGGATGCTGGCTCCCGCCCACTTGGGCGCCCAAAGGGCTGTAGGGGGCAAAGCCAACATCCGCTTTTGGGCGACGGATGCTGGCTCCGCCCCCTTGGGCGCCCAAAGGGCTGCCCCACAGCCCTTTGGGCGCCCAAGTGGGCGGGAGCCAGCATCCGCCGCCCACTTTTGGGCGGGCGGATGCTGGCTCCGCCCCTTTGGGCGCCCAAGGGGGTGGAGCCAGCATCCGCCCGCCTCTTTGGGGCGGTTTTTGTTTTTTTTTTTTGTAATTTAATTTTTATTTTTAAGTTTTGTTTTGTTTAATTTTTAAAAAAAAAATTTTAAGTTTGGTTTTTTTTAATTATGATTTTTTTTTTTTAATTTTTAATTTTTTTTTGTAAATTTTTTTTTTAATTTTTAATTTTTAATCTATTTTTGTAAAGTTTTTTTTTTTAATTTTTAATTTGTTTTTTTTTTAAGTCTAGTTTGTTTTTTGTTATTTTTTTTCTAAAGTTTAGGTTTTATTTTTTATTTTTTAAGTTTAGGTTTTTATTTTAATTGTTTAATTTTTTTAAGTTGGGTTTTAACTTTTTTTAGTTAAAACTATGTGTGAGGGGCAATGGGGTAACATTGGGGGGTTAACGTAGTGGGTAGGGCATTAGGAAATGTAATTTGTGGGCGGTTAAGGTAGGGGGTAATGTAGGGGGCTAGGGAATTAGGAAATGTACTTTGTTTTTTAAAATGTAATTTTTTCAAACATTTATTAATGGTTCGTTGGGGGGTTAGGGTCAGATATGTAATTATTTTTTTAAATGTAAATTTTTAAAAAAATTATTAATAGTTTGTTAGGGGGGTTAAGGTAGGAGGGGCGCATTATAATTTTTTTTTAAACTTTTGTAATAGTTTGTTGGGGGTTAGGGTTAGGAATTTATTTGTTGAAAACAGAAAATTTCAATTTAGGGGTTGATTTTAAGGCTTTCGTAAACAACAGTATGATATTTTTAAGCCATGGCTATATTTTTAACCCAGGGGAAAAAAAATTGATACTAGTATCAACACTTTTCGATTTGGGGGTTGTTTTTGGTGTTTTTTATGAAAACATGATACTGGCATCAACACTTTTTGATTTGGGGGTTGTTTTCGGTGTTTTTTATGCAAAAATATGAGTTTTTATGGCTAGAGTTCTCGTTCTTAGTATATAGTTCTCGTTTCATAGTATAAGTGGTTTGACTAAGATTATCAAACCTTTCAACAGTCAGATTACATTTTTCTACTAGCTGTGGTGAAATATAACTAAGGCTAGCACCTGGATCTATTAAAATAGTTACAGGGGTTTTGTTAACCATACCTCCTACTTCCACCATGGAAGTTTGATAATCAGCTTGGCGGTTCTCCAACGCTGCATTGATTCGGGGCATAGTCCCTGCAAAATCTCCAACAGTCATTTCATCTTGTATAGTGTGGATATTGCCATTTGGTTTCTTCAGATTTGGGCAAACTGAAGCATAGTGTGGGCCATTGCATTCCCAGCACTTAACAGGCTCTTTTCGTTCAAAATTCTTAGTGTAATTTCCATGATTGTTAGAAGCCTCCCTGCTTCCCTTGAAGTTGTTGGAATGATTAGCAGCTCCATTTTTGCTTCCCTGGAAGTTTTTACTATTAAAATGGTTTTCGTTCTTGTTATTCTTGAAATTTTTCTGGGGTACAAACTCCTTTTTCCTGTACTCAAGCTGATTACTGTTCTTTTTAGCCTTCCAGTTGGCTATCCCTTCTTTCTTTTTATTCTGTTCAAAACAGAAATTAGCCTTTCGCATAGCTTCTTCCAGAGTTTTGGGGTTATCATATTCGATTCTGTCCTTTATATGATATGGCAGGCAGCTAAGAAACCGTTGTACTTTAGGTTTCTCTTCAACAAAATACGGCACATATCTTAACAAACTTAAGAACTTACTGTTTAAGTCCTCCATCGTCATAGATCCTAGCTTTAACTCCTAAAATTCCTTGGCCCTTTCTTCATAGTATTGTTCAGACAGAAAATTATTTTTGAAGTTCCTTTTAAAGGTACTCCAATTGACCTCTTTTTCTTTGATCCCCTTGACCCTTTTCAAGTCTTGCCTTCAGCTGATTTGAATAGTTGTATATCTGGAAATATTTTCTCATCCCGGATAACCAGGATTCTGCCTCTTCTCTTGTTTCAGATTCTCCATTGAAAGTTGGGGATTTTATTTTCTTGAACTCCTCAGAAATCTCTTCATAAGGTCTATACTTTTTCTTTCTGTTATACAACTCAGCCTCACTGCTGTCACTAGTAGTGTGATAGCTGTGTTGTTCCCTTCCTCCTTCAGAGGATGAACTGATGTCTGATTTAACTAGTTTCACCCTTTTAGACCCCTTTTGATGACTAGCTCCTTCAGATTCAGCTCTTTTGCTTCTTCCTTCAATCTGAAATTTTTCTATCAAAATTTGATTTAACTGCTCTTGAGTTTTCAGAATCCTTTCATTATCCTTCTTGACTGTTTCTATCTCAGTCTTTAAACCCCTTATAGTCTGCATCAGCTTCGAGGAGTGAGCAATTACCTCCTCTATCACAGGTTCTCTGGACATCTGTCTTGTCTTAGTGTTTGGAGACTCCTCCTCAGCATATTCTCCTAGCTTCTCCATACCTGTCTGTTAGATTCAGAAAAGAAAATTTTGTCTTTTACATGAAACAAAAATACAAAGTTAGTACATAAATTTTCTTTTCTTTTATGGTTTTGCGGAAACTAGTTGGGCCACATCAAGACCTAGTATTTGAACCATGCTCTGATACCACAAGTCAAAACCCAAAAATTCCGAAAAATTTAAAAAAATTTAAAATAGTAAGAATATTAATAAATGCATTCATTGATCTATTTGATTAGTTAAAATGATCATAAAGGTGTCTGAATGATCTGTTGTTATAATTAGATTTTGTTATGAGTTTTTCTACCGTTGTTGATTGTTTTTCTGTTTTTCAACCACAAGGGGGAGTTGTCATAGCAGACTGGGCTTACTTAGCTTCCGAGCCAATGCATCAAAATGTCTTTCTCTTATAGATATACAGGTAATGCTCGGGTCGCTGCAAATAATCTTTAAAGCATTATAAATCATTTAGTTGTACCAAATCATCCCGTAAAAAGTCTAAGCATGCTAACCAGGTTAACAGGTGTTTGAAGGTAGCACTCTGCCTATGACCTTCTCAAGATCTTACTGATAGAGAATTATAATTTACTGGAGAATATGATAACTATTTTTCTTGAAATTTAAAAGAATTAGATAGTCCTATGGAGTATTGGTCCATTACTGATATGCATGAATTTCTTAACTAGAGCTTTTAGAGTATGACAGAATTATCATAATCAGTTCAATTTTTACTCCAGCATTGTTATTGCATCAAGTCATGTTTATAGTTAGAATATTTGATATGCAACATTTAATTGTAAGGACTTGAAGATATCAATATAAATATACTTTGCTTGTCTCAAACAATTACCAGATATTCTGTAAAATTACATGTCTCCTCTTAACATTTTTAGGATTTGTTTAGCTTGAAAAACTATTCCAATTTCTATTATTGATTTCATTTATGATCTTTCCAGACTATACTGTCAGCCGGAATAGTTATAGTAATCTACATAACCTGCCGAGCATACAATTCACTTATACGTCCTTGGTATTTCTTGAACATGAGAGTATCAAGGTCCAAGTTTATTTACATAGGTTCTAGGTCTATTAAAGGATTATGAATGTGTTAGTAACAACCGGTACTATATCTAACTCCATCCCATTATTGTATAGTCTTCAAAGAATTATTATAATTCTTATCTCATCACCTGAGACTAGGGTTAAGGCATTTTAGTAATGAATTTTAAGAACAACTGGTCATTTACAATTTCTATCCATACTCTCACCATTTCTTTTATAAATAAAAACAATGCAATACTTCATTGTTAATCTTTAAGCGCAATTTTAATGCATAGTTTGTTTTACATATAAGACAATGTCTCAATAAATATTATGCAAGATTTAAAGGCATTATTCTAAGGTTTTGTTTGAAAAATAAGAATGACATGTGAACTATGGTGTTGCTATCATTACGGATAACCATGCAATAATTTTGTTTTACCCATGATTTGATTTTTATTTAATAAACAATGATGAGAATCTCATCGTAATCTTGATCATTATTGACAATGCATGATTGTAATGTTTGTAGGCGAGGTATGGATATTCACTATGCAAAATTCAAAGGCATTGTTTTAATAAGAATTACATGGTGGTTTAAGCTATGGCGTCATAACTATGATATAATATCCATGCTATGATTTTTATTTTGGATAATAGTTGATGGGAATTTCATTGTGAAACTATAGCTCGTCGACCCACTGTTAGGAGATTATTAAACCGCTACGTGGATGCTCCAGTGCCAAGTGTTGGTGATATATAAGCGTTGACTTAACCCTAAACTTGTTATTTCTCCCTTTGCCTTCGGGCTCGGCCGCTCTGCAAACCCTCCTGTCCGAACCTTACAGGTACACTGTGTGCTAGCAGCCTCTATGTTGCTCCCGGCCTTCGTGCTTTCCCATTGCATCGTTTGGGAGTCATTTGTTTTGATGTTAGTAGCTGTGAGGTTGTTATGACCTAAGGTTATCCTATTTTTTTTTGCTACTCCTATTATCCCTGTCACGACTTCCTTCGTCTGCATCTTTTGATTTAATTCTGTCACAACTTCCCTCGTGGAAGGTTTCACTTCTGTCAACTCGTTCTGTTGGTGACACAGTTGGGGTTTATACTTCATTCTGCTCGTGCTGTTCATGGTTTAGCAAGTAGTTAAAGAAAAACGAGTTCCTTTCAGAAACACTGGTAAGCTTATTTAATTCCTTCGCTCTGCTAGTTAAAAGGTATGGTTTATCAAGTTTAATGTTTAACTAATACCACTCTGTCGTGGCAGGCCCTGGCCCTTCTCAAAGGCGTGGATGGCACCAACGTTGACGAGAGGCTTTCCGGGTAAGCCTGGTTCTCACCATGGCATATCCTCCTTGTTGGTTGTCTGTATGGTTAGGGTTTTGGTTTGACTGAAAAGTCACGGTAGCCTTGCTAAATCTTTTAATTGTATAATTTAAATGAAAATTTATGGGTTTAACCCTGTGTTGTATTTGGATGTTACAGCTTCGGCTGGTATTGTAGTTATTTATCCTCCTTTTGGCACTTAAGTGTTCTACATAAGACTTGTATTGTGAAATTGAAGTGAACGAAGGCTATGAGCCTGTTTTGTAGGTGAGGTTACGACCTCGTGGTTTTTGTTTTAGTTCTATTCTCTCACAATGTACAGGGTTTCACTATGTTTTATTATAAATTTTTCCTGTGTAAAAGGACTTTGATAAAATTGACTTATTAACAGTCCTTCGTATATTTGAACTGGTGTGTGGTGTGTAATTTAAATTCCAAGCTTTTAAAATCACCTAAACAGTGAATCTATGCTACGACCGTAGGTGAAATCGTTATCTTAGTTCTTAATGTTTATTTACTTGTAAAGTCTGAAATGATAGGGTTCAATCCGAAATGACAGTGGTGATTTTGTTTAGATGTTGATTTTGTTGTTACGATTACGATTATGTGGGTAAAATGGAAGTTTAAGGAAAGATAATACTATTTTGTTTAAGCTCGACCTCGAGCTAGATACTGTTCTGTTTTTTTTTTGTTTTCTTCTGTTATAAAGTTAATAACTAGGTCATTTCACTGCTAGTAATTTCTTATTGTAGAAACTGGAAAGATAGGGTTTAAATCGAACTCCTCGGTCACGATTTTTGTTTAGATACTTATTTTTGTTTTTAATACAATAACTAGTTTGTCGAACTATTAATAAATTATGTGTGAAGAAGTTCTGTTAGAGTTTCTACACAATCGTTTGTTTGATAGGTAATGAATGGATAATCTTTAGCTAGGGTTTGTGTTTGATTTAAATAATAGATTTAAAACTGATCAAACTTTGACTAGGGTTTGTACCCTTTTATACATGACATGACCGTGGCTATCATTCTTCTGCAATATTAGTTATCAGAGTGTAAATACTGTAATTTTTATTGTTCAAAGTTTATTATTGTTCCTATTATTGTTTATTAAATTTTATAATATACAGAGTACAATTATTTTATATGTAAACCCTGCTTATATGTTCAACAAATATAAATAAACTAGGTTTATAATTATAACTTATAAATTATTACATAAAGTATTAATAGTTTTCTGCATAAATTATAAATACATTAATAGTAATAAAACAAGGATATTACATCATACTAACGATACAGAAAATCACAGTAACTTTTAACAATCTTACTACTGATATTCTGGGATATTCAATTTACCAAACTAATTAATTACTACTCAGACATATTAACAATAAATACAACATGCATTCATTCATCCTTAAATAACATAAAAGAATAAATGGCAGAACCTGTCTTGATCTGTGGACAACAACAGCTATGGGAGGTTGTTCCTCCCTACCAACTCCTGGAGAGTGCCCAGACAACACTTCTCAGGATCCCCGAGATTGCTCTGGTCTCCCTGGCTGGAACTAGGTGCAGCAAAGTAATTCTCTCAGCCCAAACAGCTATAATGGAACCAAGTTACTGATGCATTCCTCTCAAACAACTTCCTTACTGTATTTCCCTCTTCCTCAATGGGATTCCTGAATAACATTCACCTGAATGTATTCTCCCTCCAGAACAACTCGAACCCCCAGCTCAGTTCATTGAGTACTATTTAAAAGATTGCCTAGGTCTTTGTTGGGTTAACTGTCATTAATGAGCCACCTGCTCTGATTCCACTTCCTTGGGGAATCATGACCCCAAATATAGGGAAGTTGCCACCTGCAACTTAGGAAGTGTTTGAGGATGCTGCCACTTGTCATTTGCCTTTCCACCTAGTTCCATCCACCAGTTTGACCAGTAACCTCTTTTTAACAGCTCTCCCATGCTGTTGTCTTCATAATTTATTTATTAATAATAAAATATTCTGAATTACATTCCATTTCTAGTGACTCTGATGAGTCATCAATTCCTACTTAGTATTAAATTTAACATAATGTCTTGGAAATACAATAAAACAATTACATAATTTTTACAAAATTGAGGTATGTGACAGTGGATTTCAACCACCTTGTGACATGTACCTTGGAGAGAAGTGCTCCTCATGTGGACCTACTCTAGTAGCTTAGAATAAGTTACTTGTTGACATAGTCAACTTTCTATTTGTTGCTTCCCTCACCCATCTTATATAAAGGGAGGAGAGTGCATTTGTATTACAACTTAGTCACTAGATCATTTGTATCTTCTTGATGTGCTTGTCTTGTAGTCAATGTGCTTATATCATGGAAGAGTTGAAAGACTTAGGTGAAGACTTGGTGCACTAAGGTTTGTGTGAGATAAATTATAGAGAAGAACTGGAGCACTCGGGTTGAAAACTTGATGTGAGCAAGGCCTAGGGTTTGTGGCATGAAACCCTAGAAAAGACTTGGAGCGCTTCATGCTAGTAGAGTTTGTGTTATGCAAGCTTGCGAATCTCCTTGAAGAATTGTGTGATACAAGTGGGAGATACAAGAGTAGACTTGTTGATGTGATCCTAGGCTCCTAGCTTTTGTGGAGCCTTTTGTGTGGCTAGGAAAGCTTGGTGAGATGCCTTGCTAGGTCGTGGTATTACTAGTTTGGGTTTGTTGTTGATGCTAAATGCCCGAGATAGGGTTTGTTAGCAATTGGAGTGTCCTTGCTTGGATGAGCTGAAATGACATGTTTTACGAGAGTGGGATGAGCTGAGGTATTGTATTGTATCTTCATTTTTTCTGTAATATTAAGTGTACCATTGTTGTCCAAATTTTTAAGTTGCAGATCTGAAAATCAGATTTCTGTGCTCATTATTATGGGTGGTTTCTTGGTTGTTTCTAATTATACTGGTTTATTGGGACAGCTTGGTTGATAATGTAATGTGATATAGCATGCTAAGAAGAAACTAGAAATCAGATTTACTGCTATAATACATCTACTATAACTAAAGTAATTTTCAGATCTGGTTGATGAAGGAGATTGTGCCCCAAGGGCAATGAATCTTCTTTAGTTCATGTACATATTTTCAGTGTCTATTTTCTTGGACTTGCCTAGTGATTTGGTTGGACAGAAGTGAATTAATTTGCAGCTGTAATTTATAGTTCAAATTCAACCATAAGGCTGAGTTTTATGAAATAGATCTGGGGAATCTCAAGTAAATGAGATGAAATTTCTGAAGTGTATTTGTGCAGATTTTCAAAATTTCCACACAAGTTGAGGTCCCACACATGAGTACCTGTGGGTCTGACTTGTTATAACAGAGAGTAAAAATGGGACTGAAATAACTTGGTGTGGCAGCAAGGCTGAACTGAGTTTGACTCAGGAGTACTTGAAAGTAAAGGGGTTTTTTCTACCATAGTTCAAAGTATATCAAGTAGAAAACCGTGCAAGCCATCAAAGTACTCTAAGACTAGCTATAAACTTCTCTTGGATGCTGATGAAAAGTTCATTGGGATTTTCAAAATATTTTAGGTTTTCACAGATCTGAAAAGAGCTCCAGGATTACTCAAACAAACTGATGATTTAATTCTTGGACTCTACGGTAGTGAAGCTTCCTCCACTACGCATTCTATACCAATCTTCAGTCTAAATATTTAAGTTCTAAGCTGACGAGCATAACTTCTTTTCCATTGGCTAATCTGTCGAACAAGAGTTGTGGACCATTCCTTGCTTCAACCTTTGCATTCAAATTGAAGAAAAATCTGCCTGGATGCAGTATAAGACCATACCTGCAATCATGTTTTCATGATATGAAAGGATGTTGTGGCATATCAACAATTACACTCTACATTACATAAAACATCGGTATCATCCTAAGTCACATGACACGAGGACACAGGACACGACGGACACGAAAATACGAGTATTCGACACGAGACACGACGACCCTGGAAACAAGACACGGGGAACACATTTTATATATATATTTATATATATATATTAAAAAAACTAGAAGTCTATAGATCAATTTGAATCATAATATCATTCAATTGAAATTTGGCAATGATGAATCAATAATAAAATTATTAATGAACTTTGAATCATGAAGTTTGAGTTTGAACCATAAACTGCATATTTCATATTCGATATTTGATATTTGATATTTCTCATTAAACCATCAAAATCAAAATGTATTACATAGATATCGAGAGAATGCCACTGGAAAATACAAAATAAAGTAGATATTACTACAATCTAGTATCTACAGCACTACTAGATGCAAAATGAAAATACTAAATAGCCATTGGGAAGATATTTGTTCGTTCTCTGTTCGTTGTTGTTACACAGGGCCACGAGCATAGCTGCTGCATGTGCTCTATTCGTGTGTCTCTGCCCTGGACTGCTCTATGCTCTGTTGAATATCCTAATGTGCCTCTGCCCTTAGCTATTTGTTGCTACAACAACTCTTGTAGCTGTTGTGTGGCTTCAACAAATCAACAGTGGCAACTCCCACACCAACGGCACCCTCACGACCTCACTTCTCCACCGGCAACCTCTCAGCAAACAGTCACAAGTCACAATCTCTCAACAACAGTCATGAGTCACGACCTATGTTCTCCACGTGCACGAAAACTATCTCGAATTGGAAACAAAGAATGGACCGGAAAAGGGGAAAGCCCATTTTTTATCCGCTAAAGTGAATTGTTTTGACAGGACACGTGTCTAAAAATTGGGACACGACCATGGAACGTGTTCAACACGTGTCGGATAGTGTCGTGAATTTTGGACACGCAAAATTTGGTGTCGGACACGTATTAGGGCACGTGTCGTGTTCGACACGTGGAATACGTGACACGGGCCCTGTTTTGAAGTGTCATGTTACTTAGGTATCATCTTTAACTACCATTCATCCATTCTAGGCCAATGCACCATCACCTCAAACAAATAGACTTATCCAATCCTGAAGTGTCTATCTCTGTATTATGTTGCTCTTCTGGGCTGCTAATTCAACTTCGGTAATATGCAGAACTTTGTTGTCATCACCAGTAATCCCTACAGGAATATACCATATCCATTAAATAATGGAAATGATTTGCAATTGCATATCTGACAATCATTTTCCGCTTGCCAATAATGTAGACAAACTTAGTCGCACTGTGCCAATCATGACATCCACGAAGGTTCTTTCTGATGTGGATGGTAAATCCAGGGCTTGTACTAATAAAAGCCTAAAAGGGATAGCTATGACTGCAGAGCATGTGTTCTACTACCACCTTGTCAACAATATGAGGCGCAAAATTTGTATTATATGCATAAACTGCCGTCTCAATGTTATGCTCAGCCAGTATTCATAATATTGATGACCTTTTTCAGATTGAGGATGTGATGTCTTCCACTAAGAATGCATGCACCCTGTTATTTACTTCAATGAAGCTGCATCCTGGTGTCATTTTCAATCCCATCTCTTTCATGGTTGTTCTCACCTTTGCTGCATCATCCCATCTACCTGCCGTGGCATATGTGTTTGATAAAAGAACATAATATCCAGCATTTTGGGAATTGAGGTCAAACAGGTGCTTTGCCGCACATTCTGCTAGCACAACGTTAGAGTGAATCCTGCAGGCACCAAGCAAGGCTCCCCAAACATCAGCGTTGGGTTGCATAGGCATATTGAGGATAAAATCGTGTGCCTCGTCCAGATTCCCAGTACGACCAAGAAGATCAACCATACAAGCATAATGCTCTGCCCTTGGCATGATGCAATAATCTCTACTCATGCATTTGAAGTAGTGCCAACCTTCATCCACAAGCCCTGCATGACTACAAGCAGATAAAACTGAAACAAAGGTGACGTCGTTAGGCTGGATGCATGTATGTTGCATTTTGGAAAAAACAGCAAGAGCATCATTTCCACGCCCATGCATTCCGTACCCTGCAATCATTGCACTCCATGACACAACATCTCTAGTAGACATTTTATTGAACAATTGGTGAGCAATATCTATGCTCCCACATTTGGCATACATGTCTATAAGAGCAGTTTCCACAAAAGTATTTCCCACGAATCCGGTTCTAATTACGTAATCATGGATCCACTTGCCTTGTTGAAGAGCTCCTAATCGGGCACACGCTTTAAGCGCATTCACCATGGTAGCCGAGTCTGGTGTCATGCCATCCAGTAGCATTTGATTGAACATAGTCAATGTTTCATTGGCATGTCCACTCTGGGTATAGCCTGCAATCATTGCATCCCATAAGATAGCATCTTTTGTAGAAATCGCGCGAAAAACTTGGCAAGCATTCTCTACACTCCCACATTTAAAATACATATCTATAAGAGCAGTCCCTACAGAAAAGTCGGACTCAAATCCTCTCCTAATTATATAACTGTGCATCCACTTGCCTAACAACAAAGCTTCCAACTGGGCACATGCAGGAAGCACACTCACCATAGTAATCAAGTTGGGTTTTATGCCTGCCCGCTGCATTCGATTAAAGAGAATCAAGGCTTCATTGGCAGCTCCATTCTTGGCACAACCAGAAATCATAGCACTCCATGAGATGACATCCCTTTCAGACATTCTTTCAAACAGTTGACATGCAAACTCAATCTCCCTACATTTTGCATACATATCTACAAGTGAATTTATCACAGAAACATCCGACTCAAACCCACTTTTAATTATATAATTATGAATCCATTTGCCCTGTTGCAGAGATCCTACTTGAGCGCATGCTGATATCACACTCATTGCAGTCACCAAGTCCGGTGTGAAACCCTCCAGTTGCATTTGATGGAAAAGCATCAGAGCGTCATTCAGACGTCCATTCTGTGCATATCCAGCAATCATGGCAGTCCATGAAACAACATCTCTCTCAGGCATTTCGTCAAAAACTTTCCAAGCATCCTGTAATTCCCGGCACTTGGTATACATATCCACAAGTGAAGATGAAACAAAAGCATCCGAGCCAAAGCCTTCCTTGATTATGTGATTATGAATTTCCTTGCCCACTTGCAGAGATGACATGGTTCCACAAGCCTTGAGTGCAAAGGGAAATGTGAAATTATCCGGGCGTATACCAACCTTCTTCATTTGATAGTAAAGCTCGAGAGTACTCCCAAAATCCCCATTCCTAGCATATACTCTGATCAGTGTATTCCGTAGGAAAGAATCTGGTTGGCAGATTTTGTCAAACATTTGACGTGCATCCTCCACATAACCCAGTATAGCATATTTGCTGATGAGCTTGGTACTTAGGAAGCTATTCTGATAAAGACCAGTTATGAGGATGTGTGCATGGACTTGATTCAGAGTTTCCACGTTATCACACGCTTGCAACTGCAAAGCACAGGCGCGCGTTTTGCTGACGAGAGTGGAGAATAGTTGAACATAGTTAGTAGTGGATTGTAAATCCCAAAGTGATTTGGGTTTAAATTTCTGTGCTGGCTGTTGCAGAACGCTGCGCATACGGATATGAATGTGATAACAGGTTTGGTGATGAAAAACCACCTCCATGTTGGGCTTTTCAAATTGTTTTCTTAGCAAATCAGCACTTGTGTGGGATAGTGCAAAAAGTATATTCGTAGAAAGTGGTTAAGTGCTTAAGGTCATATTGGTGTACGTTATAAATCAACCAGCTTAGTAAACCCGTAATGGTTTTTTTTTAATAAGATGGTAAAACTTATTATAATTTATAATTTTTTTAACAAATTGGTATTTAGGATAATCATTATTGGCTCTCAAAAAAACACTTCTTAAGTTTTAAGATCAAAGTTAAAGTTTGAAAAAAATGGTCCACTATTGGCATCGTTTACAGACGGAGGAGGAAGGTTTGAGGAGGCGTACCCGGGGATCCTTCTGGCTTTGGGCCTCATTATGATCAGAGCTTTAAGCAGAAGGAAGTTTTAGCTCCTAGTCCAGGAAGTTTTTGGAGGAGAAAGCAGATGCAGCTGAACATAGGAGGAAAAGGAAATTGGTTTGTCTCAAAAATGGAGTTAAAATGACGGTGGGGGTTGACCTCAAGGTGGAAGATATTCTAAATTACGCTGGTAAAACCCTTATCGGTCGTTTCTATGGAATTAGGATTAGAGAGGGGGGTCTCCGTGAATGGCTGCACAAGTTTTGGGTGTCCATTTTGCACTACTGCCATGAGTTCTTCATCATGACTCGTGGGTGGCTTAGTTTCAAATTGTTAAAGGAGGAAAATGTGGTTAGTTTACTTAATGGGTACTGGATTTGGGGAAAGAATTAAACCTCAAGTTCTGGAATCCGTGCTTCGACCCTCGTAGAGAGTCCTCTGAACTGACCTCAGTGTGGTTCAAGGTTCCAGGGTTGCCTTTGGAGCTGTGGACGGATCAATTTCTTACGGCCCTTGGGAACCGGGTGGGAACTATGGTTTTTGTCGACCCCTCTTTTAAATTTCAAGCAATGAGAATTGTTGCAAAGGTCCTCATTACGATTGGCCTTAAGCTAGGCCTTCCCAAATTTACTGATTTAGCTATGGGAGATTGTATCCTGCATCAGAAACTGGATTATGTAAATATTCTATTTAAATGCGGGCGTTGTCATGTCTATGGGCACTTAATTAAGGATTGTAAGCTTTCTTTCAAGAAAAGGGTTTGGGCGGCTAAAGAACCTTGTGGAATAGAGAAGGACTTGGGTTCTCTGGAGGCCCTGAAGTTTTAGAACAATCCTCAGGTTCTGGAGAATTATGAGAAGGATGGTATGTGTTTCGTGGTGAACCACCTGACTTGCTGTGAAACCCTAGAAACGTTGGTCGGGCCTAAGGGGAATGTACTTGTTTCTGAGGTCAACATTGAGGACTCTGAGAAGTCTGGTAAATAAGTGGATCCTCTATCCCATAGTGGCTTTGTGGATGCAGCTCTGAAAGAGATACCCAAGATAAAGGATCTTAGATCGGAAGACTTTTCTTCCTCTTCCTCCGTTGTCTTAACAAAAGTTAGCATTGAAGGCTCTGGATTGATTACCTCAAAGACTATCGAAGCATAAGGGAAGCTCCTTGCTGAGGATGTTCTGCAAGAGGGATCTCCTGGAAAGATAAACCTGGGAAGTCTTTTGCTTGAAAAAGAAGCAGCAAGCGAGGGTTTGTCTTCGGGCTCTCGTTCAGGTAAGTCTTTACTCTTTCTTGATTCCCTTAAACCTTTGCATTTTGGTCTGCATGACCTTTCGAAGCCTGGTTCTGGGACTGGTACTCCTGGGTTGAGTCGACTGAAAAGTTTGAGTTCTAGAAAGTCTCTTAGGGTTAACAAATCCCTTATCAGAAGTCTTTCACCGTGTTTAACCCTACCTTCTAATGGCTTGGCTCTTTCCAAGGGGAGTTGGGAGGTTACAAACCCCTATGCCCTAAGATCTAAAGGATTGCCAGTTGAGGCTCCTGTTGTTTCTTTAGGTCTAGGGTTTATCATCCCTCTCCATTGTACTTCTAAGAGGAATAAGTTTGAAAGGGACGACCTAAATATGTCAATGATGGACCAGTTTTCTCAGAGGGCACTTAGAGTTAAGCCCGGAATATCAGGGTCCCAATGAAGCTTTTGTCCCTAAATTGTAGAGGGTTGGCCAGCAACCTAAAACAGTTGGCGCTTGCGAGGTTGGTAGTCTTACACAACCCGAATATTATTTTACTTCAGGAAACAATGTGCAGTGGGGAGCATGTAGTTGCTTGCTTAAAGAGGTTACTCTTCGGTTGGGAAATCTGACTCTTATAGGTATCAAACATAATCTGGATCTTATTACTTGGAACTTCCAGGATTTGTGAGAAATTCTGGAAATTGGGAGGGCAACATGGAAACTCTAGAACCATCCTGGATTATATGTTATGATCAATTTCTACTTGATTTTGGTAAAGCTCTGTAAGAAGCTCTGAATTACGATGCATAAAACTGAAAGTTTGGAAAGGAAATGTGTAATAATTTTGAATTTTGTAAGCCATAAAGATGGATAAGCATACATGTAGGAAAATATTGCTTGAATGCAAGTTTAGTTTCTGTTTAAGCTGGGAAGCTCTGAGAATTTTGTGGAAATAGTGTAATAGCACCTACCGTATGTAATCTGTATTTCACTTTGAATGAATGAATTATGAGTTTTTTCTATGGAAAAAAAAAGTTTTATAATCAAAGTTAATGTAATAGTTATCAACCTAGGAATTGGAATTAAGGACATAAAATGGAAATTGAAATTATAGACTCATGAAATGGAAAATGGTAAAGTTTAGTGCGTTAGTTCAAGTAAGTGGTTGAGTATCAATAAATATTAAAACTTATAATTTAGAGTATCAAAAATACTTAAGTGTTTAAAAATGTGTCTTCATAACTAGTGGTTTAAAAATAATAAATATTAAAACTCATAATTTAGAATATAAAAAATATTGAAGTATTTAAATAGAAATCTTGATATGTATGGAAAACTTTTGTTTCAACATATTAAAACATGATTATTACAAAGCTTTAAGGATGAACTTAACAACATTCACCATCAAGGTAGTTCCTCTATATATATTTCAAAATTGAAATACAAAAATAAATATTAAGTTAAAAAGTTTATATAATTTTTAAAATATTAAATATTAAATCTTAAAAAATTCTAAATTAATTCTTGAAGATAAATATCATTTACTATGATCATAGGGCACATATGACTTCTCTATATACAATAATATCATTAGAATTGAGTTTGATATGAATTGGGTTATGATATTTAAAGAACCTTATCCACTTTTTCTATATAATTAAAATTATGCATGTAACATAATAATTATCCATATCTTTAATGTAATGATTCATAATTATACTATTAATAGTATATTGGCATTGTTATTTGTTAAAATTAATGTCCATATATAGACAGTGTGGTGTGAATATGTACATTGTGTAATGAATCAAGGCAAGTTATTTCTGTGTAATGAATCAAGGTAAGTTATTTTTGTCTTGAGAAGGCATTTCTTCCAAAGAAAATAAGAAATCATGTGGGCATTATGTAGACAATAAACGATGCTACTTATTATGGAAATAAATAATGCAACCTCTTCTTTAATTATGTGGATGGTATGTCTATAATATTCATTTAGTTTCTTAATTGATGTTGCCAGCTAACTAACATCTATCACCAACATGAACACAAACCTCTCTACCCATGCCACCCTAAACATCAAATGTTACAAACTCAAGTCCATCTCTTTGTGTGTATTCTCAAGAGAAAATTGGTTGGTGAAGACTTATCGAGATCGCTTTCGTTTATCCTATGTTTTGTTGTTGTGGGGCTTGATGTCAATTGATCTTAGCGTTTGCATGTTTATTTTGATTGCGGGCATCTTTTGTTTTGATTGATTAAGAAATGAGGTAGATCGTGGCATTGGCACTGGGGTGAATACTAATTGGTATTGATTGGATACGTGGGATCTCTCTTGTTTTATGGACTTGGCATCCTCTAGTTAGAAATCTAGCGGTATAGAGAATACCCACATTTAAGTTGATCGGAGAGAGAACTTGTAGGCTCATATCATCAAGGCCAACAATCCAAGTATAATACATATATACTCCTACACACTTGAGTGGTTTGTTGTCATTAATGCACTCTATGTCTTCGCTGTAGGTATTACGAAAGAGGACGTTAAAATTCAAGTGGAAGAAAACAAAAAACCATTCAAGTGTGTATCTATTGGAGATAAGCAATACATGTTCGAGAAAGAAATGCTCAACAACAAAATGTATATCTATTTGGAAAGGTCGTAGGAGAGTTTCTTGCATCATTTTAGGCGTCAAAGATTGAGAAGGGTGTATTGATCCTTGTCATCCTCAAGATGCATGGCCATGAGTACAATAAGCAATGGAAGAAAGTATTTTGAAGTCTATGAGTCATAAATATTTGTAATAAGTTGACAGATAAACACGAATCAATTTTTGTAGTAAGTTGGCACATTTTGCAAGGATATGCAAACCACATTGAAGGAGGTCTCACAATATAGAGGTGAGTTGAGATAGCTAAATTGCAGATTGGACACCCTAGATTGGATTTATGGGTGTTGGATCTTATATGCATGAACAAACAAAAGGGTGATGGAAAACATAAGAGGTTGATAGGGGAACACCTTTTGGTGTACTGCATAGTTTTCATATCAAAGTGTTAAGAAGGAATTTGCATGGTACACAATTTTAAATTAAAAATTAATATATATTTATTTTAATTTCATATTATCATGATCAATATAGGGAGGGAAAAAATGAGGCATTGGATGCTTAAAAGGTGACGGTTAAGATGAATATGTGGTCTCTCTCTCTCACGCACACACAACTTCAATCTATACCTCAATTGGATGGTGTCATTGTTCCCATGAAATATTTGGTTATCCGATAGGTTTTGCAAGTTTTGAATATAAGCCACTGACTTTATACTAGGTACCATTTTCAAAATGTAGGGAAGTGTCCAAAGACTTCCTAATAATTTATTTTCAAGGGGTGTGTGTGTGTGTGTTCATTTTTTTCATAACGAAAAAAAGGTAGTTTGTCATTACATCGAATCAAAGTTGCTACGAACATTACATCGATAGTAGACTAGTGAAAGAGGCTTTCAACTAGCCCTATAGTCTGCATGTACAAACCATAGTAAAAAAGGGAATGTAGCCCCCAAAACTGTCATACTGAACATAAAGTCCTTATAAAATAAATCTTTTCAAGTCGGTTTACTGAATACAGATCAATCCTATGTATTGAGGAGAAGAATCAACATTTACAACAAAAACTCTCAAGTAAGGACCTGATTACTCCCATGAGGACTATCACTATCCAACAAGAATAAACTCAAATATCCCAACTCAATCAGAGAACCATCCTTGAATTATTCAAAGAAGAGAAGACCATCCATATATCCCATGATCAACTTGGATATCCAGTCGGCTTCGGCATTAAACTCTCTATAAATATGCATGAAAAAAAATATGAGAGAAGGAGGAGATCAGTAATTTGACCTTGTTTTTCTAGTGTTCCAGGACGAAGGAGTGAAGTGATGAGACTCCACCAGCCCAACCAGTTATAACTTTAGAGTCACCTACAATCTGTAATCTAGAGACATTGCAACTCCTAGCGAACCAAAGCAAACCCCACAGTGATAAAATATCTGCTCTTGTGTTTGTGCCCAATCGTGTGCAATCATTTTTAGATTACAAATTTCAACTTTTATTTTATTTTAATTTATTGGTGTGATGTTATATTACATATTTTATCCATACTTCCTTGTAAAATGCACTTTGTTTCTTTCAATGTAATTAACACAATTATATCTTAGTTTTTATTCTTAAAAGAATATACTAATCATTTTAGTAGTTTGTAAGAAAAACAAAAAAACAAAGTTACATCAAGAAAGCAGATCAACATCAAGTGCTTTTGTAACAGTTAAAACATATAAACATATAAACATGTGGACTTTCAGCCAACAACAGTAAAAAATCCTATTCAACTTGAGAACAATGATCCACAATACTAAACAAGAGACCCCCATAGCTTCAACAAGACACAAACATCCACCAACGAAGGCGGTCAGAGGGTGTTCAAAGAACCTTCATCAACCAAGGCACCATCCAGAAACTCAACAAAATATAAAAAACCATCCATTGGTCCAATAGCAACTTTCGAGAGACAGTCTGCCACCATATTGGCTTCGCGGTAAATATGCTGATAGCACAGTAGAGTGAAGGAAGTCGCCAGACTTCTCACATAACAGAGCCAGGGCTCCAAAAGGAGAGCATCAATTTTGGCCTTCTTATTTAACCAGTTGATGATTGCCATCGAGTCGCCATAAAGTTTGAGGGAGGAGATCTCTTTATAACCAACGAACCAAAGTAAGCAACGCGCAATAAGAAGCTCGGATTTAGTATTGACTCCAATGCCTACTCCCATATTCAATTCAATGGAATGGCTCCTTGAGAAGTAAATAATCCCGCCAGCGCCACACATGCACTGTAGTGTTGCCCCATCGAAAAAGCCACAAGTGACACTATCCTCAATAGCAGGAGAATGAACAATTATGAGTTTAACCTTTTTTTCCAACCAGAGCATAGCCTCCATCGCCCCTATGATCTGCTTGCAGGTATCGTAAACCAATGGCTTAGTGTTTTCAAATATCAATTTATTCCTTGTTCTCCATATGATTGCCATCATGAAAAAGGCACAAAGAGAGGCTCGACCCTCCTCTTGCACCAACGTTCAACATCCGAACTGATACAAGCACCCGACCAATCCTCCTGAAAATTCAGCCAAATAGATAAAGAGTGCCACACTTGTCGCGTGAAAACGCAATGGATAAAAAGGTGATGGATATCCTCATCTGCACTTTGACAAAGTACACAAACCTCGGGCCCCATAAAACCCTGTTTCTGCAGATTTGGCCACGTGAGAATTTTATCCCTGAGACACAGCCAGATGAAACACTTCACCTTTTGAGTAATTCTCCATCACCAAATCTTTGTATACCAACAAAGATGAGTAGGAGGATGTGATACATCCCTTTGAATCACATTGTATACATATTTAACTGAAAGAATACCATTTGAATCGGGGTCGTTCCAAATAAGCACATCCTCCAAAGAAGATAGGGAGATACCTGCAAATAACAACAACTTTATGTAATTATCCCATTCATGTATCAAACAGCCAGGTAAATGAAGTTCACTCCCACTGAGCCAGTGTGGTTTGGTGCCATCCGATCCAAAGTGATAAACCTGAGCAAGAATCACAAATTTCCTCCGGTGGAGTTCTCGTAATAATTCACTAGACAACGCAAAATAGTTATCATCCCCAATAAAAGGATCGATACCAATAAACACATCATGACCGTTCCCAATTTTCCAGCAAAGCCACTTTCCAATATAAGGATAGGTGCAGAAAAGACTTCACCAAACCATACAAGACTGATGAGGATTCTTACCAAGGTTTTGGATCCACTGAAGAGGCGTATAGGTCCTAAGATATTTTTGTTGAATGACCTCACTCCACAACCCACGACCTCCAAGCGCTCTCCATAAGCATTTGGTTCTCATAGCATAATTGAAAATCTCCAAATTTTTCAAGCCCCAACCTCCTTTAGATTTCAACCAGCAGAGGCTCTTCCAGGACGAAAGTTGAAATTTCTACCTCTGAGGTTTACCATCCCAAATAAACTGGAAGATCCTACTGCGCATAATATTGATAATAGCAGAGGGAACTTTACGGAGACCAAACCAAAAAACAGGAATACTCTGAAGAACAGACTGAGCGAACACCAAACGCCCACCGATGGAGAGCCATCTAAAGGACCAATTTGAAATCCTTCTATTCATCCACTGGATCAACCAACGCTAGTCCTCAACCCTATAGTTATTGCCTTTGATAAAATATCCCAAGCACCGAAAGTCGATATCAAGATCCTTAACAGAGAAGGGGAGCAAGTTCTTTACCTGCTCAATACACCTCAAGTATTTATAGTTCGAGATAAAACAAGACTTTGTAGGACTAATAGCCATCCCAAAGGCTAAACAAAAGGCATCCAAGATATGCCTATACACAGACCATTCCTTGATAATAGCAGCACCAAAAATCAAAACGTCATCAATGAATAATAAGTGAGTTAAGGCAAGAGCACGGGTGATCTTAATTCCTTTGATAGACTGTGTCTCCTTTGCTTCAATAATTAATTTTCTCATACCCTCAATCGACAAAATGAAAAGAAGGGGAGATAGCAGGCATCCTTGGCGTATACCCCTGCTACCTGAAAATAAATTTGTCGAAGAACCATTAACGAGCACAGCGAAATTACAATAAGAAATACATGCCATAATCCACTGAACCACCCCCAAAGGGATGCCAATCTGGAGAAGAAGAAGTCTAATGTAGGACCAATCCAGCCTATCATATGCCTTGATCAGGTCAAGTTTAAGGATAAGAGCCTGCAAATTTTTCACTTTGACCGAGTGTAAACATTCCTGAGCCACACCCACTGCATCCAGAATTTGACGATCAGGAATAAAACCAAACTGCTCCAATGAAATATGTTTAGCAAAGAAAGGTCTAATCCCTAAGGAAATGATCTTCGAGATCAACTTGTAAAGAAGCTTAAAGAGTGAAATGAGATGAAAATCGTTGAACTCCGTCGGCTTGTCACATTTAGGGATCAAAGTAAGGTAAGTTGAGTTCAAGCATTTGGGAACAATAGCTTTAACTATGGATTCTTCGATAACAAGTAAAATATCCCTCCCAAACAAATTGAAGAAATGTATAAAAAATTTGACAGTCCAGCCATCCGAGCCTAGGCTCATTTCCTTAACAAAAGAACGAAGAACCGCATGAATTTCATCCAATGAGACAGCCGCTCCAATATCCAACCCTTCTTCGACAGAGCAAAAATGAGGGAAGAGCTTCACAATCTTAAGTTCAGCCTCCAAATTTCCCACTGGATTCTGATGGTAAATATCCTGGAAGTAAGCTTCCACCACATTTTAAATAGAGTCCTGGTCATATTTCATCACCCCATCACTACCCCTAATTTCCCAAATATAATTTACATTTCTCTGATGATTAGAAAAATGCTGGCAAAACTTAGTATTGTTATCACCCTTGGCAACCCAGAGCGCACGACTCTTAAGTCTCCATGTGCTTTTCATTTGACTTAAGATGCGTTCCTTCCGACTGAGAAGATCCCGGACAATCTCTCTTATAATCGAGGAGAAGAAGTCCTCATCAACAACATCCTCGAGAGTGTTCAAACTCCCTTCAATATGATCCAACTCCTTTAGCATGTTCTTCTTTTTCGAACGATCCCAAACAATCACCCTCTCCCGAAGAGCATCAAGTGTTTTGTGGAGGGCTTGTATATGTCACTGGTGACCAATGTGACCCAAGCTTGTCCACGTATCGCAAAACTCAGAGTCCTCCATCCATGTACTATAAAATTTGAAAGGAAACCTTCTCCTCTTAGCAGAGAGCTCCACCTGTAGCACAACCGCCTTATGATACGAAAAATCAGTGGCCTCCCCCCAAGAGTGAAGCCTGCCATAATTTTCGAAAAAATCCTCATGCACTAAGAAACGGTCTAAATGCTTGGCAACACCAAGAGTACCATCCCTCCCATTGTTCCAAGTAGGTACCAATTTAGCCAGAACAATATCAACAAGACCCAACTGGTTGAAATGATCTTTAAAATAAGCAGCAAGAGGGTCGACCATCCTCCCAGAGCCCCACACCTTATCAGAGGAAAGTCTAAGATTCAAGTCCCCACCAATAATGAGTCCAGATCTCTTAAAAGACACACAATAAAAAATGGGGTCCCAAAAATCATGTCGATCATGATAAGGGCCATATATATTAACAATGCTAAAGTTTTGATCCACCCCACAAAAGAGACCATCCAATGATATGCCCGTACAGGTTTTAAAAGGCATAAAATCAGCCACTAAGGAGTTCCAAGCTGAGAGGACCTCCCCAGACTGACCTTGTTAGGAACCCATGTCAACCCTTCTCTTTATTTTGTTAGTATATTGTTGTTGGACGTATATGCTTTGTAAGTCGTCTCGTAGTATTTGTTGATCCATAGTTTGTATTAGCCCATGGTATTGACCCATTGTGTTGGACGCATATGCTTTGTAAGTCCTCCCATAGCATTATATGTTCCATGGTATTGACCCATAGTATTGGGCGTAGATTTAGTATATAAGTGCATGTTGAGGCCAATGAAGGCACTGTGAAGTTATTTGTATTGAGCTTGCTCAAAGGAGGTTGCCGCCTCGAAGTGGCCCACGATCAATAAATCGATTCTGAGTTCTGTTATTTCTGATATCTCGTGCATTTTCATTAATTAATTATTGCAAGTTCCTCACATTTGGTCTCATAGCACTTTCTTGGGCTCATTGGGTGGAATTTCTGTCATTTTTTTTTTCGCATATGTTGCAAGTTCGGATATGGGAATAATCTCTATCCGCTTAACTGTGGGAAGTACTTGGGCATAATCCTTAAAAATCATTGTGAGGAGTACCACAGGAACCCCGAAGTAGCTGGCCCATTGAGAGGACCTTCCAGTGAAAAGGGAAATGACCCCTACCTGATTGACTAGTTCCCACCCATGAGGTAAACCAAGAGTTGTCATTTGTGGCAAAGCAGTTATTAGTTTTACCTAAGTCGTGGAGTGAGGGGTACTGCCCCAATACGCAAGCTGTCAGAAAACATTGGTGGCAGAGTGAATCCCCTGAACCGTTAGGAAGTCGAGCATACCTAGGGTCCATATCTATTTTCATTTGCTAAATCGCAGATCCATCAATTGCCGATCACTTCTGGGTCGTTGCATATCCATCTATTTCTAATCACTTCCACGTCGTTGCAGATCCATTCCGAAAAAAATAATTTTTGTTTTTTCCATATCTCCGTTGTTTTACCTCAGTTTCCCTTGAAACTTCACTGACACTTCTCAAATCCTATTCTGCATATTTCATTCCTGAGGACCCTATTCCCCATTCCACTTCCGAAAGCCAGAAATCCCACATTTGTCTATTTTTAGGGTTTGTCATAACTTCTACGATTTTCACCCAATCACCTTCAATTTTTTCCACAGTGTTCATTTCCTATTTTTGCTTCTTTGTCACTGTCTGACAAATTTTCTCATTCTTTCCCCCCTTTTTGAAATCCTCATTTTCTGCTTCCTTGTCCATTCGAAAGTATCCAAAACCTAGTCAAGCCCCAATTACCCATCATAGTTTTTTCCAAATCCAAATTTCTCTTTACTAAATAAGCTTATGTTTGTGTTTTTCTACCCATTCACAAAAAAAAAAAACTCCTGGTTATGGTTGTCACCACACAGGAGCACAAACCATGGAGGAAGAACTTGTAGCCCTCAAAACCAAACTCCAAGATTTGGATAAAAAATTCTCAGCCTCCATCTTCAGCATTCAACCATGAACACTAAACTACATCCAGACTCTTCTGCAGACACTGAGTTCTCTTCTTCCAGCAGTTTTCGTGGGCCGAAGCTTGATTTTGCTCGCTTCAATAGAAATGATCCGACTAGATGGATATACCGAGCAGAACAATATTATTTCATTCTGCATAATATTTTTGATGTCCAAAAATTTCCACTTGCATCCTTTCATTTGGAATAGGAAGCCCTTCAATGGTACCGTTGGTACATCAAGGCTCATGACGAGCCAAAATGGACAGATTTTTGCCAACTCCTTTTGCAGCGATTTGGGCGTATTGCTTTTGATGGATTCACATGATCACTCACTAAACTTCGCCAAATTGGCACTGTCAGAGAGTATCAGACATAATTTGAGAAACTAGCCAATCACACCGAAGGATTGTCTGATGAATTCTACAAGAGTTGTTTTATCAATGGTCTCAAGGATGGAATCCACTCAGAGGTTAAAGCGTTCTGTCCCAACACAATGATGGAAGTCCTGGGGTTGGATAAATTGGCGGAGGACAAGATCACAACCCAACAACGCTCCAAATCCACTTTTGTTCCATTCAGACATATGGTTTCCCCACGACCTCCATGTTAGGAACCCATGTCTTTACTTTGTTATTATATTGTTTTTGGACACATATGCTTTGTAAGTCGTCCCGTAGTATTTTTTGATCCATAGTTTGTATTATTGTTGTTGGACGCATATGCTTTGTAAGTCATCTTGTAGTATTTGTTAACCCAATATAGTTTGTATTGGCCCATGGTATTGGCCCATGGTATTGCCCATAGTATTGGCGCCTAGACTTAGTATATAAGTTTTTGTTGAGGCCAATGAAGGCACCGTGAAGTTATTTTGTATTGAGATTTCCCCCTCGAAGTGGCCCACGATCAATAAAAAATATTTTGTGATCTGATATATCATGTATTTTATCAATTAATTGTTGTAGGTTCTTCTCATCTGGTATCAAAGCACTTTTTGGGCTCATTGGGTGAAATTTCTGCAAAAAAGAAATCACATCTGTTGTAGGTTCGGATCTAGGAATACTCCCTATCCGCTTAATTGTGGGAAGTAATTGGGAATAATCCCTAAAACTCATTGTGAGGAGTACCATAGGAACCCCGAAGTAGCTGGCCCATTGAGAGGACCTGCTAGCGAAAAGGGCAATGACCCTTACTTGATTGACTAATTCTCACCCGTGAGGTAAGCCAAAAGCTGTCATTTGTGGCAAAGCAATTATCAGTTTTACCTGAGCCGTGGAGTGTGGGGTATTTCCCCAATACGTAAGCCGTCAGACAGCATTGGTGGTCGAGTGAATCCCCTGAACCGTTAAGAATCTGAGCATACCTAGGGTCCATATCTATTTTCAGCTACTAAACGCAGATTTCCTTTGTCCACAACTGTTTCCGATCACTTCCGCGCCGTTGCAGATCCACCTATTTCCGACCACTTCTGCGTCATTGCAGATCCATCTGTTGTCGATCTCTTCCACGCTGTTGCAGATCCATTCCGAAAAAAAAGTATAAACTTTTGTTTTTTCGCCATATCTCTCTTGTTTTAACTCTGTTTCCCTTGAAACTTCACTGACACCCCTGCAATCTCATTCTGCATATTTATTTTCTGAGGACCCTATTCCAAATTCCACTTCCCAAAGCCATAAATCCCACATTTGTCTATTTTTAGGGTTTTCCATAACTTCTTCGATTTTCACCGAATCTCCAAATTTTTCCACAATGTTCATTTCCTATTTTTTTCTTCTTTGTCCCTCTCTGCCAAATTTTCTCATTCTTTCACCCCGCTTCTTAATTCCTCATTTTTTGCTTCCCTGTCCATTCGAAAGTATCCAAAACCTAATCAAACCCAAACTACCCATCATATTTTTTCCCAAATCCAAATTTTCTTTTACTAAAACAGTTTCTGGTTTTGTTTTTCTACCCACCCCCCCCCCAAAAAAAAAACACCTCCTGGTTATGGTTGTCACCCGCGTAGGAGCAAAAACCATGGAGGAAGAACTTGCAGTCCTCAAAACCAAACTTCAAGATTTGGATGAAAAATTTATCGGCCTCCATCTTGAGCATTCAACCATGAACAATAAATGATAGTCAGAGTCTTCTTCAGATAATGGTTCTCTTCTTCCAGCAATTTTCGTGGTCCGAAGCTTGATTTTCCTCACTTCAATGGTACTGATCTGACTGGATGGATCTATCGAGAAGAACAATATTTCAGTTTCCATAATACTTTTGATGTCAACAAAGTTCCACTTGCATCCTTTCATTTGGAATAGGAATCTCTTCAATGGTATCGTTGGTACATCAAGGCTCATGAAGAGCCAAAATGGCCAGATTTTTTCCAGCTGCTTTTGCAACGATTTGGTCCTAGTGCTTTTGATGACTTCACAGGAGCCCTCACTAAACTTCTCCAAATTGGCACTATGAGAGAGTATCAAACAGAATTTGAGAAACTAGCTAACCACACAGAAGGATGCAATCTGATATGAGGTCAAAATATTCTATCCAAATACAATGATGGAATCCCTGAGGTTGGATAAGTTGGCCGAAGACAAGATTGCAGCCCAACAATGCTCCAAACCTACTTTTGTTCCCTTCAGAAATATGGGTTCTCAACAACCTCCCATCCCGCCAACTCCTCAACCAACTCCTATCAAGAATTTGTCTGAAACAGATATGCGTGCACGCAGAGAAAAAGGGCTTTATTATAATTGTGATGAGAAATTCACTCGAGGACATAGATGTGTTGAGAAAAAGCTCTATCTCTTGGATGTGGATTCCCCGCCTGCCTCTGAAATTGGTGAAGAAGCACCAAATACAATAGATGATCAGGTCGACATTCAGGAGCCACCTATTGAACCTCCATCTTAGGACGACCACCCAGAGACATCTATCCATGCTTTAGATGGAGTCACCATCCCCCAAACAATGTGAGTCAGGGGTTACTTCAAGAATTTTCCTCTTACAATACTCATTTATCCTGGTAGCACTCATAACTTCATTGACCCTCGAATCGCCAAACAGGATGATTGTTTTGTCCATCCTTGCTCCAAATTTGAATTCATGGTTGCCAATGGTGGCACCTTACCTTGAAAAGGGAAGTGTCGCAATGTGCGTATCTCTATGGGAGATTATAACCTGCGCTATGACATGTTTTCCTTAGCCTTATGCGGATGTGATGTGGTTTTGGGCGCTCAATGGATACACACACTTGGCCCCATCTTATGGGATTTTGTTGAACTTTTGATGTTGTTTTCAACCAATGGACAAAAACACACATTTACAGGCTTACAACTAGGGTCTCTCAGAATGATTAGTTCACATCACATGGAGAAACTCCTTAAGAAGAATTCACATGGTGTCATTTCTCAGATCCATTCCATTCAAATGAAACCATCAATGGTCTCCACTACTCCTTTGGATCTACACCAAATTCTGGATCAATATACAGGTGTCTTTGTTGAACCAGTGGGCTTGCCACCTTCAAGGCTAGAGGACCATCGTATTCAGCTCCTTCCTAAAAGCGTTCCTCCCAACATCAGGCCCTATTGCTACCCATTTCACCAAAAAATAGAGATTGAAATGCTCCTTCGGGACTTATTGAAGCAAGGTATTATTCGCCTAAGCACTAGTTCCTTTTCTTCACCAATTCTTATTGTCCGAAAAAAATATTGGTCATGGTGCCTCTGCATTGACTTCTGAGCATTTAATTACCTCACAATCAAGGATAAGTTTCCAATTCCTGTTGTTGATGAGCTTCATGGTGCTCAATTTTTCTCCAAGTTGGATCTTCAATCTGGGTATCATCAAATTCGGGTTCATGAGGATGATATCCCTAAAACAACTTTCCGCACACATGATGGCCACTATGAGTTTTTGGTCATGCCCGTTGGCCTCACTAATGCTCCTTCCACATTCCAAGCATTGATGAATAAAATATTTTGGCCCTACTTGCGAAAATCCATTATGGTCTTCTTTGATGATATCCTCATCTACAATAAAACATGGGCTGAACATCTCCAGCATCTGGATCTTGTAATGCAACTTTTCTTTGACCATCATCTCCACACCAAATAGTCTAAATGTTTTTTTGGACAGAAGGAAGTAGAGTATCTCGGGCACATTATTTCAGCACAAGGGGTTCGCATGGATCCTTCCAAAATAGCTTCCATGAACAATTGGCCGCATCCTCAGACACTCAAGAGCCTTCGTGGTTTTTTGGGGTTGACTGGCTACTACCGCAAGTTTGTCAAGGATTATGGGAAGATTGCAGCTCCATTAACTGCTCTATTGAAAAATGATTCTTTTAAATGGACACATGCTACTGAGTGTGCATTTGACAAACTGAAACAAGCTATGTGTACTACACTTGTTCTAGCTATGCCCGATTTTTCCAAGCCCTTCATTATTGAGAGTGATACTTGTGGCAATGGACTTGGTGTTGTTCTCCTTCAAGATGAACATCCCATTGCGTTCACCAGCAAATCCCTTTCAGGTAAGAATTTAGCTGCCTCTACATATGAGAAGGAAATGATGGCTATTTTGCATGTAGTACAGAAGTGGCGACCATACCTATTAGGGAATCATTTCTACATCAAGACCGATCACCAGAGTCTGAAATATTTCCTGGAACAATGTGTATCCTCCCCAGCACAACAAAAATGGGTTAGCAAACTCATGGCTTATGACTATGAAATCACTTACAAGAAGGGTAAGGACAATATTGTGGCGGATGCGCTTTCTCGCACATTTGATGACCAAGTTTCTCTTTTAGCTATTTCTATGCTTGTTCCAAATTGGTTGCAATCTGTTCAATAGGGCTATGTCAATGACTCTTCATTATCTCAAATCATCCAACGCTTGGCCAACAACCCTTCTGGTATACCACATTACTCTTGGGATGGTTCTTCCCTAAGATACAAGGGTCATTTGGTGCTTCCCTAGAGCATAAATATTCACCAAGCTATCTTCTATGAACTCCATGCTTCTCCATTGGCAAGGCACTCTAGGTTCCTCAAAACGTATGAGCGGGCACGACGCAATTTCTTTTGGCAGGGAATGAAAAGGAAAATTCAACAGATGATGGTTGAATGTGATACCTACCAGTGCAATAAGGGTGAAACGACACTCCTTCTGAGATTGCTCGAACCCTTTCCCATCCCTACACGGATTTGGACAGATATTTCCATGGATTTCATTGAAGGGCTCCCTAAATTTGGAGGGAAGAAAATGATTTTGGCTGTGGTTGATCGCCTCTCCAAATATAGTGATTTTTGTGCTCTCATACATCCCTATACAGCCTCCTCAATCGCCCAAATTTTCCTGGACCAGATCTTTCATCTTTATGGAGTCCCTTCTTCCATTGTCTCGGATCGTGATGCGACTTTCACTAGTCTTTTTTGGACAGAACTATTTCGACACACTAGCAACAAACTGAATATGAGTTCAGGGTATCAACCACAAATAGATGGTTAGACTGAAGTTATCAATAAATGCTTGGAAACTTATCTTCGTTGCTTCACCTCTAAACAACGTCATCAGTGGGAAAAGTGGCTCCCTCTCGCTGAATGGTGGTACAATACCTCTTACCACACTGCCTCTAAAATGAATCCATATGAAGCAGTCTATAGTCAGGCACTGCCAGTTCTTCTTCCATACACCCCCAATAGTTCACCAGTTCAGGAAGTTAACACGGTCCTTCGAAACCATGATCAGATTCTTCGCATTTTGCGAGACAATCTTCACATGGCAAGAAATCGAAATAAGCAACAAGCCGATCAACACCGTTCTGAGCACACTTTTCAAGTAGATGATATGGTTTTTCTTCGTCTATAGCCTTACAAGAAATCCTCCCTGAAACTCAAAGGGCATCATAAGCTCGCTCCAAAGTTCTATGGGCCATATAGGATTCTTCAGAAGATTGGGTCCGTTGCTTATAAATTGGAACTTCCTCCTTCTTCCCGCATTCATCCAGTTTTTCATGTCTATTGTCTAAAGAAAGTTCTTGGCACCAACATTAGAGGACAAACTATTTTACTAGAAATGGATAATGAAGGATCCATCATTTTGGAGCCATAGGCCGTCCTCAATCGGTGCACTTGTCAGCTTCGCTCTCGCTCTATCACAGAGGTCTTAATTCAGTGGCACGACATGCAACTAGAGGATGCTACATGGGAACCACTCCTTCAAAACCAACAACAATTTCCACATCTAAATCTTTGAGGACAAAGCTTTTTCTAAGGGGGAGGGTATGTTAGGAACCCATGTCTTTACTTTGTTAGTATATTGTTGTTGGATGCATATGCTTTGCAAGTCATCCCGTAGTATTTGTTGATCCATAGTTTGTATTATTGTTGTTGGATGCATATGCTTTGTAAGTCGTCCCGTAGTATTTGTTGACCCATAGTTTGTATTGGCCCATGGTATTGACCCATAGTATTGGTGCCTAGAATTAGTATATAAGTTTGTGTTGAGGCCAATGAAGGCACCGTGAAGTTATTTTGTATTGAACTTGCTCAAAGGAGGTTACCCCCTCGAAGTGGCTCGTGATCAATAAAAATATTATGTGATCTGATATATCGTGTATTTCATCAATTAATTGTTGCAGGTTATTCTCACTCCCATCATGCCAGCTCCTCGCACAAATCCTATCAAGCATTTGTCTAAAGTAGAGATGCAGGTACGCAGAGAAAAAGGGCTTTGTTATAATTGTGATGAGAAATTCACTCGGGGACATAGATGTGTTGAGCAACAGCTCTATCTCTTGGATGTGGATTCTCTGCCTGCCTCTGAACTTCGTGAAGAAACTCCAGATACACTAGATGATCAAGTCGACATTCAGAAGCCACCTGTTGACCCTCCTTCTCCAGATGACCAGCCATAAATATATCTCCATGCTTTAGCCGGAGTCACCACCCCACAAACAATGCGGGTCAGGGGTTACTTCAAGAAGATCCCTCTTACAATACTCATTGATTCTGGTAGCACTCATAACTTCATTGGCCCTCGGATCTCCAAACACACTGATTGTTTTGTCCATCCTTGCTCCAACTTTGAAGTCATGATTGCCAATGGGGGAACCTTACATTGCAAGGGGAAGTGTCGCAATGTGCATATCTCTATGGAATATTATAACTTGCACTCTGACATGTTTTCCTTGTCCTTAGGCAGATGTGATGTGGTTTTGGGTGCTCAATGGTTACACACACTTGGCCTAATCTTATGGGATTTTTTTCTGAACTTTGGATGCAGTTTTCAGTTAATGGGAAAAAACACACATTTACGGGCTTGCAACTAGGGTCTCTCTGCATCATCAGTTCCCATTGCTTGGAAAAGATCCTTAAGAAGAATTCACATGGTGTCATCGCTCAGCTCCATTCCATTCAGCTGCACCCATCAACGGTCTCCATTACTCCCTTGGATAGATATGCAGGTGTCTTTGCTAAACCAGTGGGATTGCCACCTTCAAGAGACCTCTCCAGTAAGAATGTAGCCGCCTCTACATCTAAGAAGGAAATGATGGCTATTTGGCATGCCATAAAGAAGTGGAAACCATACCCATTAGGGAATTCTTTCTGCATCAAGACTAATCACCAGAGTCTGAAGAATTTCCTGGAACAACAAGTCTGCTCCCAAGCACACCTGAAATGGGTTAGAAAACTCATGGGTTATGCCTCTGACATCAATTACAAGAAAGGTAAGGACAATATGGTGGCGGATGCTCTTTCTTGCACATTTGATGACCTAGTTTCTCTTTCATCTCTTTCTATGCTTGTTCCAAATTGGTTGCAATTTGTTCAACCGGGCTATTTCTTCTATGAACTCCATGCTTCTCCATCAGCAGGGAACTCTAGGTTCCTCAAAACGTATGAGCGGGAATAGTATAAATTCTTTTGGCATGAAATGAAAATTACAATTCAATAGATGGTGGTTGAATGTGATACTTTCTAGGTCAACAAGGGTGAAACGACACTCCTTCTAGGATTGCTCAAACCCTTTCCCATCCCTACACGGATTTGGACAGATATTTCTATGGATTTCCTTGAAAAGATCCGATGGTACAATGATGGATCTAAAATGACTCCATATGAAGCAATCTATGGTCAGGTACTGCCAGTTCTTCTTCCATACACCTTCAGTAGTTCACCAGTTTAGGAAATTGACTCGGTTCTTCAAAACCGCGATCAGATTCTTCTCATTTTGCAGGACAATCTTCAAATGGCAAGAATTTGACTGAAACAACAAGGTGATCAGCACTGTTCTGAGCACACTTTTAAAGCAGGTGATATGGTTATTCTTTGTCTACATCCTTTGAAGCAATCCTCCATGAAACTCAAAAGGTGCCAGATTCTCTCTCAATCTATCACAGAGGTATTAATTCAACGGCACGAAATGCAACCAGCGGATGCTACAGGGGAACCACTCCTTCAGATTCCGCATCAATTTCCACATCTAAAGCTTTGAGGAGAAAGCTTTTTCTAAGGGATAGGGGATGTTAGGAACCCGTGTCAACCCTTCTCTTTATTTTGTTAGTATATTGTTGTTGGACGCATATGCTTTGTAAGTCGTCCCGTAGTATTTGTTGATCCATAGTTTGTATTAGCCCACGGTATTGACCCATAGTATTGGACGCATATGCTTTGTAAGTTGTCCTGTAGTATTATATGTTCCATGGTATTGACCCATAGTATTGGGATTATATTTAGTATATAAGTGCGTGTTGAGGCCAATGAAGGTACTGTGAAGTGATTTGTATTGAGCTTGCTCAAAGGACGTTGCCCCTCGAAGTGGTCCGCGATCAATAAATCGATTATGAGTTCTGTTATTTCTGATAACTCGTGCATTTTTATTAATTAATTATTGCAGGTTCCTCACAGACCCACTGAATCTAAAGCACAACATTTCCAATTCGGACGCAGTGAAAGAAAGAAATTACAAGCCGTTGACCCCAGATGCATAGTTTCCTGCAAGAGAACCACATCGGGTTGCATAGAGTTCATCAACCTTCTAAGGGCCACTTGTTTGGGATGGCTTCCTATCCCATAGATGTTAAAATATAGAAGGATCATTAGTCACTAGAATTGGATTCTACTGTTTCTCTAAGAGACCCAGAAAGCTGATCGCTAGACAAGGCAAGGGAGATAGAAGGAATGTAAAAAAGACGAGGGTTTATCCACTTACCCTTGGAATCATCAAAACTTCTAACCGAATTCTTGTGCATGGTAAGATTAGAGAATCGAATAGAACCAAAAATCATACTCGAATCTGAAACAGGATCGGTTTCAAAACCCCCAAAATATCTAACAGAACCAAATCCTTCCCAGGGGGGGTCGTGTAGTATAACCAGGGGAAGACTCAAACCCAGACGATTGGGGCTCAGTACCCCCACTGAGAAATGAAGGCAATGACACAAGATGATCCTCCCCGTGACCAATGAGTCTGAAAGTACATGATCATCAAGGATAGGGGAGGAGGAGATTTGAAAACCCAAACATTCCCTAGATAAAACCCTCGCCGCAGAAGGTGAAGAGGAAGGGGAAAATCCAGATGGAGAACCACCAACATATACAACAGGAAAAGGACCAAGAGCTTTGGAAGGTAAAGGAGTAGTAAATCAAGATTCCCTAGGTGCAGTAGCAGAGTCGACATTGATGGCAGTCAAAACATCAGTAGAGGAAACTGATTTAAGCAAAAGAGGAAAGAAACACTTGAACTTACCCAAAAATTCATAAGAAGAGGCCGCATCGTAAGGAACGGGAACCATAAAACAAGAAGAGGGATCGACCAAAACCCACTCCTCTCCCATCCCATGCTCAGAAGAGAAGTCCTCCCAGAGCAATATTTCCGCAAGTGGCCTGCTTGACGGCACTTGAAGCACCGAATGGGAAGCTTCCAGTAATCAATACACTAAATGAAAACGCCACGATCCTAGCTAACCTCCACCTCCTCAGGAAGACTGTCAGAAATATCAACTTCAATCAACACCCGAGGGAATTTACGTTCACTGGCCAAAATAGTACTTTATTCAATAAGTATAAGCCTCCTAATGATGTTTGCCACCTCCAAGAAGGCCCGAAAACTCCAACAAAACAAGGGAAAAGCTGGAAAGAGAACCCAAACATGACGACGAACCAACTTTTCCTTCCAAGGTTCAAAAGAAGTGTGCCACTGCATGAGCACTAAAGACCCGATGCTAAGCACCCAAAATTTGGAAAGAATCTACGGGAGAGAGTATTCCGAGAGTAAGTGGAAGTAAATCCAACCGTTATTCAACATTATCACTCTAGGCACATAGTTTATCAGTGGCTTCCAGCACCGCGTAATCCAGTCCACCACCTCAGCACGCAAGAGCCGAGAGTATTCCATTCTTCAGACAAGGGCCTTTGAGGCCATATTCTGCACCATATCAACTATAACATCCATCCCCAGAGTACAACTAAGCCTCGCTTTACTAACTTTTCATCCTGCAGATGCCTTTTAACCTTGAATTTGTTTCCCTTACCCCGTAGAAGACGAATGTCCGAACCATCCACATCGAGTGAGGGCCTTGACTAGGCATCAACATGTGAGGAGACATGAGTACCCAACATAGAAGATATACCCCATTTAGACTTACGGGAAGGAAGGGGAGGAGGAAGGTAATAAATAGAAGCTCCAGGGTTAACCCTAACATGTACTGGCGTCGTCGGTGTACAAATACCAGGTATCTGTTACACCTAAAATCTTACCATAAAGAGAATCAGTGTATACATTCCTAAAGTATCATTGGATAATTCATTAACTTGGAAGAGATGCCATTGCATTCATGCTAGGTTTTGAGAGGTCGTTGCAAGCTGCACTCATGCAACCTACAACATCGCATCTTGCTCTCTTGCAGGGTGCAACGATGTCAGTTAATGGGAAAAAATAGTTTCTTTGAGCTCATTCTCGAAGCCTGCTAAATTGGATCATTATCCCTGACTTCTTGGGAGAGATGGCACTCGGTTCCTAACCTCTTGGAAGGATCCCCCATCTCTCTCCTACCATATCTCAACCTATCCTATCCATACCCTATCCACTTAGTCCTATATAAGTGAAGCTCTACCCCTCTCCAAAAGGAGGAAGTCTATAGTGTCTACATGCTGGTGAAATCAATCTTGGAGAGATCTATACTCATCCATTGAGAGACTCACACTTCCTTGGGAGGATATGGCATTGGCTTGGACGGAGAAGGATTGCTACGTTAAGCCTCGGTTGTAATCATTCTTCTATGTACTTTCCCTATATTTACAGTAATATAAATGCTTTCCACCAATATTGTTTTGATTGATGATATTGCGTAGTTTACCTGCTTAATTGTTTACTTAGATCTATTATTGTATAGATGCTCTTTACTTGTTTGCATTGTTCTGTGTATCTTGACAGGTCTTGCAGCTGAGATCTGACGACCGCAAGGTGTGGAGTAGCATCCAGGAGAAAGGACTTCAAGTCTAAGGTAAGACATCTAGTGACTCGATCCTTAATTAGATCTAGGAAAGTGGTTTATATTCTGTACTATTTGTTCTAGACTCACTTTGAGCTAGGGAGATCCGGCTCACGTCCGCTCGAGTGGATTGTCTGTCAAACAAATCTGGTGACCATACTGGGGAAGAACATTGTTTTGTAATTGTCAATTTGAATGTCATTTTCAATTGATTTCTTGTTACAAGCCATTTTATTTGTCATTTGCCTCTTAAACCGGTTTCACCATCATATCTTCACTTTGAAGAGTTTGATTACCTTCCTTTGAGTTTGTACTTCTCATTTTCAAACCATTTCATTGCTCATTGTTTGGAGAATTGGTTCATTTTTTAATTTAGATCTTGCCTGTCGCACCTGGTCAGTGGACTCAGAGCGACACTGTGTCATTTTTTTATCTCTGTTCTTTTTCTGTGGGCCTATTGTCGCAACCCTTTCATTGGTATACTACGACACCGTCGCACTTCCTGCATTGGTAACCTACGACGTCGCATTGTGTACAAGCACAGAGTGCGCCAATCTGCCAATTTTTCCATACAGAAACCCCTTCTCCATTTCTGATTTGAGTTTTGGTTTGTGTGCAAAATCCCTTTGTACTGTAAGATCTAGTCAAAGATCCTTGTGATCAGTGTGTTGATTTTGTTTGGTTTTTGTGTGGGTTTTATTGGGCCTCATCTCTTGACAAGCTTAAGTTTGGTAGTGGTGGATACCTTGGTTTCCCCATCTTCATCCACTTAGCCGTGTCATCTTCCCTCTCCTCACCTAATCTTATCCTTGCATTGGATCTGATCCCAAAGTCCCTTTTTACACTTGTCATGAAGCTTTGTTTGCATTTGGTTTGCTTGTGTTGGACTTTTGGATCCTTTTGAGATTTGGATCCATGTTTGGCCCCTTGAGTTAAAACTAGTGTTTTGCTTGCATTTTTAAGCGAAATTGGTTCTATTTTTGAATCGTGTATACTACAATCGTTTTGACCCATATTAAGGTTTTGAGGTCATTCTTGGTTTGGTGTGATTGCTTTGTTTTAAAGACTTGAAGAGTGTGGGATATCCATGTCTTTTTGAGCCTCTTTTTCTTGGGTTATGCATCTTGTTTCCTTTACATGCTAAGTTATCTAGTGATTATTGGAAAAGATTGATTCTTTGTCTCCACTTTACTTCAAAGAAAAGCTTGATTTTGTCACTCTTCTACTGTATTCATGAAATTGGAAATCATAAGTATTCTTCTTGCTTTAATTTGATCATTTGGCATCTTTGGTCTTACACTCATAGGAAGAAGAAAATATTTGTTTCAGTTTTGTGTACATTTGAGTTAGACACGATTATTAAGTGCTTTTCTTTGTCTTGCATTTGACTGGAAACGTTTGTGGAATCCTTCTTTCCATAGCTTAGATGTGTCTTTTTCAAGTGTAAAAAGATAGGAAATGAATTATAATTATTGCATTTGGTAGATTTTGAGCCTTTCTTGAGTACCTTTGAGTTGTTTGGGTGTTTGCCATTTTTCTTTGGGAATTTCTGAATGATTAGGGTGCTGTAGATATTCTCTCATTTTCTGTATATAGATATGAAAAGCGTTTAGCTACCAAATTCCATTTTTGATACATGCACGTGAAAATTGAAAGTGCTTCATTATTTTGTCTTATACATTGTTAATATTAGTTGCATCTTTCATTTTCTTTGTGCTTTTTAGCTGATTATTGCAAAAAGTTAGAGTTATTGCACTCTAGGAAGGAATTCTTCTTTTCGCTACTACTTAAGTACTTTTGGTTTGAAAGAAAGAAAAATCTCTCCTTACCTTAAGTAGTTTTCATTGAAAAGGAAAGGAAAATGTGCATTATCATGTAGTTGAGGATTGCATTATGTTTACATTTATGTACTTACCTCATGCATCCACCTAACCATGTAAGATAAAATTAACGCTAGCTTAGGTTAAAATCATTTAGTAAATGTGTGTAAGTTAGAGACATGTTATGGCGTATTTAAGAGTGATAGCTGTCGTTATTTTCTAGCACTGTATTCCGGGGGTATTGTAGTCTTCCACGTACTTATCGGTATATTGAATCTCTTTCACGTACCCACCAAGTACTTCACGTACTTGGCGTATATCGA
This sequence comes from Larix kaempferi, assembly GCA_027924585.1. NCBI lineage: Eukaryota > Viridiplantae > Streptophyta > Pinopsida > Pinales > Pinaceae > Larix > Larix kaempferi. The sequence continues at coordinate 4,887,632 of BSBM01000141.1, forward strand.
AAGGTGTTTCACGTACTCGGTAGTATATAGGAAGGTCTCGTGCCGTACGGTTGTGCATTAGAAATCATCACTACGGATTTGAGCTCCCACATACCTTACGTATATCAGGAGACACCACTAGGATTCCTGAGACCAACTGAGTTAACCATTTGGCCATCTTGGCATCGCAATACACCGAGAACAACACTCGGGAAGATTACTACGCATGTGCCGTCCAGGTAGTCGGGTATTCAGGAAAGGGTGCGGTCCCAATCCTCCTTGTCATGTTTTACTGTTGGACCCTACAGTATATAGCGAGTTGCGAAGCCTTGATAATCCTGTGAGGATCCTGACTTTGAATTCACTTCTATTCACACAGTTTGCTTGTTTCTTTTAGACTTAAGTAGTGTTTGATTTTTGTGGTACTTTAGAGACTCTTAGGAAGTTTAGATATGGAAGATTCTTCTGGGAATACCGACCAAGGTGCCCCTTTCCAGGGTATGCCATTTATTATTCCCCCTTGTGGAACTATTGGTCCTCCCTTTATGGCTACGTTGAGTCTTCCTGGATTGACAATAGGATTACCTGTATGGTTATTCTCCAATCCGGTTACACCAAGTGAACCAATTGTGTCGAACCTAGGTCCTTCACCACATGAGCATCAATCTCATGGTGACCCTTCTCCTTCTTCGTCGAAAGTTGAATCGGCTTCCGTCTCTTCCTCTTCTCCTACTGAAAACTCTGATGTTAGTAAGAAGGAAGAGAAGAAGAAGAAGAAGAAAAGGAAGATAAAGAAGAAGAAGGATAAGAAAGAGACCAAGCGTCAACCATCTGCCTCTGATGGCACTCATTCTATGAGAACACCTCGTAAGCCCAAGTTCCCTTGCAAACTTTGCAAGGGTGATCACCTTCTCAAGGATTGTACTGGTCTGTCCCATGTGTCAGAAGTGTGGTCTAAAAACCCCAAACCACTTGTATCGTCAACCTCTAACCATCATGTTGATGACACTCCCTTGACCAATGACCCATTGTTGAAGGGTCAGAAGGGTAAAGTCCTGTATCCCTGTTTGATATGCAAGGGTATGCACTGTAATTTCATTTGTCCAAGCATGGATGAAGCTTCATGGTGGTTGGAAAATATTACTAGTCCTCAACAGGTGCTTCCAACAAGTTATAGTAATTTGTCCCTCGAACCCCCGCTGGTTGACCAAGTGATCAATTCAATTTCATCTGTAATTGATCCCACTCTTCCTTCCTAGAGTGAAGTGATCGAGTTGTTGTCATCTCCACTCGATCCCGCTCTTCTATCAGAGAGCGTTCAGACTGCAACTGCCACCTTGACACAGTATTCATCTCATCCTACTCTCCATGACGAGAGTGGATTGATAACCACTGATGTTTTTCTAGTTAGTTTCGATCATGGGGGGCAAGAGTCTGTTTCCACGGGACCCCCTCCAAGTACTGAGGTCATTTCCTTTGATTGGAATAGTCTAGGAGCATCTCGTCTCCCCTCGGATGTTCCTTTCCAGATATTTGTAGGTGTTTCCAATAAGGAAATCTTTCGCACTATAGTTGACGAGGGATCTTATGTTAGTATTGTATCCTCAACCTCTTGGTAAGCTATAGGGTCTCCTCATCTTGTGCCGGTTACCAACCAGATTTTGGCTTTTAATAGAAGGCCTACCGGACCTTTAGGGATTCTCCCGTAGTTACCTATCACGTTGAGAGGTAAAAATGTTTATGTTGATGTCATGGTTGTCCAAGGTCCTTTAGATTTCAATCTACTCCTTGGACGTGATTATGTATATGCTATGAAATCCATAGTGTCCACACTCTTTCGAGTGATGTATTTTCCCTATGATGGGAAGATTGTGACCATTGATCAGCTTTCCTATGTGACACCCAATCATCGCATGACTACCATTCAACAGACTTCCCTGAACGTTCCACACGTATTAGTGGTTTCTTCCCCTTAAGCATGAGGGGCGTATCTCCAGCCTCTGGACATCACGCTAGGTGGCACACTACCTACCTCTGGATAGGTTCCAGTTGTTGGAGCATAGTTTTATTCTCTTTCAAGCTTGTTAAAAAATGAAATAGACCCTCAAGCATAGTTTACTTTTGGTTTTAAGCTTGCATAAAATTGAAACCCATTTCCAAGCATAGTTTACCTTTGGTTTTAAGCTTTCCCAAAAATAAAACCATTCCTTCAAGCAAAGTTTCTCTTTGATTTCAAGCTTGAATAAAAATGAAACCATTTCTTGAGCAGAATTTACCTTTGGATGTTAAAAAATGAAACTAGTAGTTTGAGTAGAGTTTACTTTTGGTTTCAAGCTTGCATAAAAATGAAACCAGCTTCAATGATCATAGTTCCCTTTCTATGTCAAGCTCGTTAAAAAATGAAATAGCTTCTCGCGAGCAGAGTTCTAATCTTGTGTCAAGCTCATTAAAAAATGAAACAACTCCTTTCCCTTTTAGTCGAGTCTTTCCATTGACTTAGTACTAGAACCTTCTTTTCATCCGCCTAGGGATAGCTTAGGTGAATGAAATGAAGCTTGGGGGCATGTCTTCAACCTCTGGAAGTTACGTTGAAGTCAACTCGATCGCCTCTCCACACCACGTTGGAGCTAAGTCACTTACTTCTAGCAATCATGTTGGGGGCATGTACCAACCTATGGAGACCGGGTTGGGGAAGAATCTACCAATGGGACCATTTTCGAACATACTTTCATTTTTGGTTTTCGAGCTTGTTTAAAAATGAAACAGTACCTCTAGAAATCATACTAGAAGTAATCCGTCAGTTTCTTGTGCTGGGGGCAAACTTTTCATCATGTTGGGAAGAAACCTGCCAATGGGCATTATCCCAAGCATAGTTCATTTTCTGTTACAAGCTCGTTAAAAAATGAAGCAGACATCATGAGCATTCTTTTCACTTGTCTTCGAGCTCGTTAAAAACAGTAAGATGGTGTTGAGCTTACTTTTCACTTTTTTCGTGCTCTGGTTGAAACATGAAAAGTGGTTTGAGCTTACTTTTTACTTTTCCGTGCTCTGGTTCAAATATGAAAAAGATTTCGAGTACTTTTGATACCATTATCATGCTCGTTAAAACTTTGACTAAAAAGGTGTGTTTAACGAGTGTAGGTTTATCACTTTATCCGACCTCGCTAGACTATTTATGGAAAATGAACTGTGCTGAGTTTACTTTTTCCTTTGTCGTAATCGGTTATCAACCATGACGAAGTTGTTCATGGAGCCCTTTTTAAGCTCTTTTCAGACTCCCTAAATAGGAAAAGATGGCCAAGCGAAATTGATTCGTTCACGATTGTAAAAGGATTTGGATGATCGTCTTCCTGGTGATAGTTTACCCCTTTTTCGAACCAGGGGGAACTATTTATGAAAAAGGTATACTCCAGCCAATCATGACTAGAAGAGTCATCTCCCGCTTTGTTTTACCATTTTTCTGGCGATGAGGCTAAATTTACGAAAAAGGACCGTTGGAGTCTCCTTTAGTTCTTTTCAGACTCCCTAAACATGAAATGACACCGAGTTTTCCTTCTTTGGACTCGTTAAAATCTAACATTGAAGGGCCCATCCATGGGACGAACCCCTCCTATCCTAGGTTCTAAAACATTTGGGATTGGACTCATCCATGGGATGAGCTATATTGAGCATCCATTTACCCTCTTCAAGCTCGTTAAAAAACAAGTGAGGCACTCATCAATCATGATGGAGAAAAAGGAAAGCTTTTGTATTACACCTTTATTAGTGGCAGTACCTAGTCATTTATTGAACATGGCTCTCATTTGCATTTGCATACTGCACTTGGATCATCCGTTTGTCCTCAAGTTTCACCTATTTCCTGAGTCTTGTTACTCCTCTAAGTCATTCAAAGAATGCTTCCATCATCAGTTGCATTAGGATTTGGTACCATAACTCGTCAAGTCAATAGTGCCAAGGCATGCCACGCCCATGTTCAAGAATATTATCACTACTCATTATCTGCAGTAAGTACACCTTCCATCATGTCAGTTTGCTCTGAGCCAGTCTTGCATGTTACTGTACCATTCGATCTTCTCTACACATCCTTTGTCATGTTTCGTATCGATGATGGGGGATTCATCATGGCCCTCCTTCGACAGATTCATCCTTGTCGACTTCAAATCATCATCCGAGGATTGAATCTAGAAACCAACCAAGTACCTTGGCCCTGCATGCCTCAATGGCAGGTTACCTCGCTTTCAATATGAGTTTAAATCATTGACTCTTGATTGAAATATTTCATCTTGCGTTCGACTTCAACTCATTTATTCACACTTGATGATATGTACTGTGATACCTTGGGAATCATTGACATCAATGGTGATTTCCCTCGCCCTTGTTAACGGTTTACATCAATGACCGGTAATCAAGTGGTTTCTACCATGTTCAACATCAAGACATTTGTAATCACATGGATAGATTCGTATCATTGCGGATTCAGCTTGAAGACCTCGGGGAGTCATGTTTTACCCAGGTTGCGATGGAGTTTGTATTGAGTCATGTTACATGGATCCACATTTGTATTGGTCGTGGCTGTGTTATCATCTCATCATGGATCTACGCTTGTGTCTAGTAGCCATGATTGTGTTCAGTCGGTCATTACTACCATGGATCTGCATTGTATTGGTTGGAAACCATGTGGTACGTCATATGAGACTGTGTACTCAGAGTCAGTTGTACTGCAGCAACGTCCTTCGTCCGACAAGTCATTTCCATTCCTTCAATTGTCAAAGCATTCCACCTGTCCAATTTTTTAACAGCTTCATGCTTTGGGGGGAATTTTGTTACACCTAAAATATTACCATTAAGAGACTCAGTGTATACATCCCTAAAGTATCATTGGATAAGTCATTAACTTGGAAGAGATGCCATTGCATTCATGCTAGGTTTTGAGAGGTCGTCGCAGGCTGCACTCATGCAACCTGCGACATCGCGCCTTGCTCTCTTGCAGGGTGCGACAATGTCAGTTAATGGGAAAAAATAGTTTCTTCGAGCTCATTCTCGAAGCCTGCTGACTTGGATCCTTATCCCTGACCTCTTGAGAGAGCTGGCACTTGGTTCCTAACCTCTTGGAAGTATCCCCCATCTCTCTCCTACCATATCTCAACCTATCCTATCCATACCCTATCCACTTAGTCCTATATAAGTGAAGCTCTACCCCTCTCCAAAAGGAGGAATTCTATAGTGTCTACATGCTGGTGAAATCAATCTTGGAGAGATCTCTACTCATCCATTGAGAGACTCACACTTCCTTGGGAGGATATGGCATTGGCTAGGACGGATAAGGATTGCTACGTTAAGCCTCGATTGTAATCATTCTTTTATGTGCTTTCCCTATATTTACAGTAATATAAATGCTTTCCACCAATATTGTTGTGATTGATGATATTGCGTAGTTTACCTGCTTAACTGTTTACTTAGATCTATTATTGTATAGATGCTCTTTACTTGTTTGCATTGTTCTGTGTATCTTGACAGGTCTTGCAGCTGAGATCTGACGACTGCAAGGTGTGGAGCAGCATCCTAGAGAAAGGACTTCAAGTCTAAGGTAATACATCTAGTGACTCGATCCTTAATTAGATTTAGGAAAGTGGTTTATAGTCTGTACTATTTGTTCTAGACTCACTTTGAGCTAGGGAGATCTGACTCGCATCCGCTCGAGTGGATTGTCCGTCAAACAGTATCATCGACAGACACACCCCGAGTTCCAAAAAAGTAGATGCACCAAACTGGAAAAGAAGAGCCCCCGTCAAGGAAAACCGGCCCTCTAGCACCAAGAAACCCACAAGAAACAAAACCCAGAAAAACCACCGACAACACAGGGTTTCAGAAAAGAAGGAAAAAGAACGGAAAGCCCGGCAAACCGGCAGCGACCGTGACCAAACAAGACAGACGAACCCGAAACAAAAGGAAGGTTCCAAAAGATAAAATAAACAGAGATTTCCCACTTTTTAACTTGGTTGGTACTACACTATCCGTAAAGAACGACTGACTCCAAGCTTGCAAATGCAGGGAACCCAAAAGGGACACCATAAACCCAAAAAACCCATAAACAAAGGCCCAACCCCCCGTCAAAGTCCAAAACCAAGCGACAGACCAAAGAAACCTGTCTAGAAAAAAACAAACCTCTATCAAACCACGTGACCAAGTGAATCAAAGCCATCTCCTCGCGTTCACCAGCCGTGACATCACAAACCCGAGAAACAACAGACGCGTCGAGGGTTTCGCCAGCCTTGCAGAGGGTTTCTCCATCCAAACACTCTTTCGCCTTTAGTGGCACACCTTCATATTTTAAATCCAAATATGCGATATGTTAAATCCAACATGCTACAATAACAATGTTTTCATTCTCCAATCAAAGCTTACATTGAATGCATGTATACCATAATCTTAAAAATAGACCTTTATGCATGCCACATTGGATTACTCTTTTATCTTATCTATGAGCAACACTTTGATAATAAAAAAAAATGATTTCATTATCCAAACAAAATTTACATTGAATGTATGTATATCATAATTTTAAGAATAGACATTTATGCATGCCACATTGGATTATTCTTTTATCTTATCTATGAGCAACATTTTGATAAAAAAAAGTTCTTTGTAAGAATTTTACGTTGTCATTTTTTTTTCTTTGGGAAAAAGTTCACAGTTTATTAAGGTTGAAATAAACCATTTTTATAAAGATCTAAAGATCGTTTTAACATCCAAATTTTTTAACAGACAAACTTAAAAGATTTTCTATCTTTACATTCAAAAGATACACATAAAGAAGTATTAAGCAGTATATAAAGCTATCAAGCCAAAAATGATACTTTTGATCCATCCAACTAAAAACCAAAAAAAGGACTAGGATCTATAGCAATCTCATGGTCATTCATCTTCTCCCATCTGAACCATATACCTTCACCATCCCGATGACCTTTCTTGGAGAGTTGGTCAACCCCTATATTTCTTTCTCTAAATATGTGTTGAAAGTGGCCTAAAAATCTGATGATCTCATCATATATAGGGGCAAGAAGAATGTTTTTATGTTTCTTTTTGTTCCTCATCCACTCAATAACCAATTTAGAATCGCCAAAAATCTATAAATGTTGAACACCTTTCACGATAGCCAATGAGATGGATAATTTTAAAGCCAATAGTTCTGCCATGTTATTTGTGCAGCTCCCCAATCCAACAACAAAACTAGTTTGATGAGTGTCAGATAAGTAGAGGATGCCACCTGAAACACCTACTACAGGATTTAATTGAGCTACTCCATCAAAGTAAAGCCAAGGAAAATATTTATCAACAAATCCAGCTACTACTTTCTTTACATGCTGAGTGGGGCTCTCTTGGGAAATAAATGAAGAATAGCAAGACCTTTTGATGCATAGACCATAGGAGAGACGTACTCATCCTCAAAGACTACTTTATTCCTTGAGAGCCATACTCCCAAAATAAAGATAATAGGTAGGGTCATAAAAGGCTTAAATATAGGATTAGTGATCAAAGATTCTAAGGAAAGATCCATGGACCTGCCATCCCAAGTGAACTACAAATATTCAATGTTTGCATCATAAAATTCGGAGAGAGGGCACCTACTTGGCCCAAACCAAAATTTCCTCCACATCAGATCCCAAACTAGAATTTTGTTTGAATTTTAAGTAGTCATCTTAAAATCACCGACCATCATACAACAATAAATAGGTCATAATTCATTTAACTTTCAAACTTTGAATTGTCAATGGAGACCATTGATTCATTGAACATTCATTGCACTTTACAACGTCATCCTCTTAAAACCTCAATTCAGCGCAATGAATAAATCACAAACCTAGGGCAATGAATGAATCACAAACCCAACATTGGACCTTCCAAGCTCTAGACGCCTTCAAGGAAAAGTATAAAGCGCCAAGAGACGAAGTCATTATTGCATAAGCATCGTAGAATTCGCCCAAAGTTAAATTATTTGGTTTTTGAGAGTTATAAAACGATTGAAAGCACTAAAAACATATGCTAATTAATTAAAGAGATAATATGAGTGATTCAGTGACCACGACAATGTTCACACGAATAACACCTCTCTCTAGACTCACCAGTTTAGTGTTCTAACCAATTCCACGTCGTCAAATGGAAATGCATCCCACTTTACTATTTAATAATTTATAATACAATTGCTTCTTTCTAATTTGTTTCTCATATTATTTTGATCTTTTTACTCAAATCCAAGCAATCTACAAGCATTTAGGTATATAATTAAGGAGTAGTTTGAATTTTCTAAGTTTTCTATTTTTTAAAAATATTTTTTGGTTTGTTTTATTAAGATTTTGTAAGAATGTTAGCAACCTGCAAATCACTCGAAACATAGTAAGGACATCTCTCAAGAAATGGTAATAGATATCGATGTGCTTGGTATTATAAGAGATATTGATGCAACTCTGATGGTCAAAATGCACAATAGTGAGATCCAACACATGATCAATATACTCTGCAATTAACTTGACAAACTAGTTTTCCTCACAACAAGAAGATGATATTAACATATACTTTTCTTCAACTGAATTGAATGCAACTATTTTATGCTTCCCATTGAACTAGGGAATCATACATGTTCCCATGTTTAACAAGTAACATGAAGCACTCTTCATTGCTCTTGCATTTCCTATGAAATATAACTTGACAAGTTCATGTAGCAACAACTCTCCATCTTGTACAATCCCCATTCCATAATGAATTGTGTCATTCAAGTATTTGAACAAATACTTGGCAGATTTCCTAGGTTCAACCACGAGTTGGCTCAAAGTATTCACTAAAAAATAAATATTAAGGCTAGTGTTCACAAGATAGACAAGGATATAGAATGGACCAATATATACTTTGTAACTTGTTTTGGTACTTTGTGGGTGGAAAAAGTTTTATTGGCTTGTAGGGTCCGTTTTAGGGGCATGTCTAGTTTTGGTGATTTGGGGTCCATACATTTTTCGATCGTATTCGAGGCCTTAAATTGTTTTTTGGGGGGGTCAAAACTTTAGGAACAAATTTATTGCATTTCGATGTTGTTATACACATCAAGAGCTTTCAAATGACATGAATATCACCTGAATTTGGGTTCATATGTGGAAGTTATCCCTCCCGCAAGTCGACATATCTTGTTGACCACCGTGCTATTGAGTGGATGCCACATCAACTTCTATTAGTCACACATTTGAATCTAGTCCCACGTGGACTTTCAAGAACATTATAGAGGGTTCAAATCCTAACCCTAATTGGGATTTTAGGCATGCAAAAAAACTAACCCTAATCCTATATGGAAATCATGCCATGTTAAATATAGGATTGATAGGAAGGGAAGGGGTTTAGTTCTTATTGTATATTTTATTGATCCATAGTGGAGAAGATCAACTAGGAGTGAGATATTGAAGTAGAACAGAGGAATTAGAAGATATTATAGTAGTCATACATGCCACAATATCCATGGAAAATATATAATGAATGCCCCTTTATTTGTACTTACATTTCATAGGCCTCACTCTCTAGCATAGGCCTCACTCTCTAGCTAGATTTTCTAGTATTGGGTTTTACCAAGGTACATATTGTGTTCATTATGTGAATGGTGTGTTATTTTCTTAGCTTATTTCATTTTATTTTTAGTTTATTTTAGTATTTGTGCACTAAGATAGTACTATTAAATGTGAAATCTAAAGAAAAACACTGCATAATAAAAGATAGCATAATATTGTAAGATATGTTGTGATGGACTATGTCAATGGAAATTTATAGATCAATTGGTATCAGATACAATTTCTTTGGGTGTTTTGTGGGAAGTTGTGGGATCTAGGGATTGGCATAATAAATAAGTCTTAAAACCCAAGAGATGGTGAATGAGTATAGTACAATACACGGGATGAGTTGGAAGAGATATTTTCAAAGCTAGAAGCAAAATTCGTTGAGATCTCTTGCAACATAGCCATCCTCATGGCATCTCTATAGAACAAGCTTGAACATTTTGTGGAGTTTGGTATCTTTAACTCAAAATTTGGATTGGAAGGGAAATATGCAGAAAATGAAGACCTAGAAAAAGATTTGAAAAAAGAGCTAGAGAAAGAGAGACCAAGTTCCAATGCCATTACTTCTTCACAATCTCTATTTAAAGTGGAAGCAAAAGTGGACATCAACTTGATGTTGTTAAATTGAATAAATGTTACAATAATTAGAACCTTATTTAAATGTCCATAACAAAGGAGAATTGTAAAATATTCCATTATCTTGATTAGAGTTAGATGGACATGCCCAAACTTGGTTGGAAAATCACTCATAGATTCTTAGGATGGATGGTGATCCCCTGGTAACTAAATGGAAGGTGTTTAAAACCTTTATTAAGTCCAATTTTACCCTATTGGTTATGAATAGGACCAATTGATATGTTTTCATTACTTTTGGAAAAATCAAGGGTAGAGTATGCAAGAGTACATCATCGAGTTTAAAAAAATGGCTATTGTGTTGGGTATATTTCCCAAGATCCTATATGTACTCCTCACGTATTTGGGTGGTCTATACAACTATTTGAGGATGCAAGTGAGGCTCTTCAAACCTAGTAAAGTTGATTAGGAATATGTGCAAACATAATAGGAGGGAAAAAGGAAGTGGAAAGGAAAGGACAAGAAGACAACAACCATTATAGATCAATGCAAGGATCCAAACAATCACTGGAACCATTGTGATATATATGGTCACACCAAAGATAAGTGTTGGAAGCTACATCTAGAGATGAATCCAAATAACCACAAGAAGGATGCCAAGAAGAAGATCATGCTAGCCATGGATGTAGGAAACCGAGTAGAGAGTAGCCCAAATGTAGATGAAAATATTGTTTTAATTACAATGAAGAAGGAGGAAAATTTGATTAGACTCCATCCATTGAAGCCATGACTGCTCCTGAGATCTCATGGGACAATATGCATCATCATTAGATTGAATGCTTCCTACCTTAGGACATGGCCTTCAAATCTACCTAGGTGGCATACTAATATGCTATCAATACCAAGGATTTTATCCCCCTTGACCACGTTGATTGGTTCAAAAATACCATCACTGCTCCTAATTCTTTTAAAGAAGGCAACGTGTTCAACATTTCACCTACCATCAAAGTGGATATTTGTGTCACCCTTGGTGTAGCAAAAATCATCCTCCTTGGAATATCATGTTCCCAACAAGAAATATATACTTACAAAGAATTGTTCCAAGAGTTTTGGGACACATTTTCCTAGACATATTCATAAATACAAGGACTTGATCCAACCATCCTTGAAATTTCTTCGTCAATTACATAGCCTCCAAGGAAAAACCAACTTTCTTTGTTGATTCTTCCCTGATTACACTAGGAAAGCACTTGAGTTCTTACACCTTCTACATAAAGACATCACTTTTTGATGTGATGACCAAACACAACAATACTTCAAGGCGTTAAAGATAGAACCAACATTTTCCCCTTTAATCTCTCTACCCTAACTTCAATAAGGATTTCATCCTATACATTTTAGTATCAACATTCTCTATCACACAAGTATTAGTTCAAATGGGTGAGGACTGTTGATGTATATGTAACTTCGGAATGTATTTCACATATATGTATATTGTACTCCTATAGAGATGGTATTATTCCTCTATACGGAAGTGTTTGTATTCCTATAGAGATGTTATTATTCCTCTATACGGAAGTGTCGTCATTTATATTGTAAGTGTCGTAACTTATACTTGATGGGTTATTAGACCACCTTGTTGGGGTTGGCCCTGTATAAGTCATGTGGGTCAAAGGGTTATTAGACCACCCTATTGGGTGTCGGCCCAGTCAACATTATGTTATGTGGTTAAGTTAAGGCCGACCTAGTAAAGGTTATTAGTCAAGTCAAGTCAAGTATAAATAGAGTGCGAGAGGCACTCTATTTCGTCATTCTATTCTCTCACTCACACTTGGGAGAGTGGCGCACTTGTGGAGGAGGAGGCTCTGCTGCTAGGAGAAGACTATCTCTTGTATTCTGGTTGTATCATTGCTCTATCTATCTCTGAGGAAGTTATTGTTAAATTTTCAGAATTTACTTCAATCTGATCTAGGATCTTAACTGAGAGAACAACATGTACAACAAATCTACAGCATATCAATCATGGACACAATAATGCAAGCACACAAGAGACGCAGAGTTTACTTGGGGAAAACCATAAAGGTGAAAAACCCCAATAACTTCCTCAGAGATAGATAGAGCAATGATACAACCAGAATACAAGAGATAGTCTTCTCCTAGCAGCAGAGCCTCCTCCTCCACAAGTGTGCCACTCTCCCAAGTGTGAGTGAGAGAATAGAATGTGTAAAATGAGAGAGACACACTCTCTATTTATACACTAACTTGACTTGACCTTTACTCAACTAGGTCGGCCTCAACTTAACCACTTAACATAATGCTAACTAGGACGACCCCCACTAGGGTGGTCTAATAACCCTTTGACCCACATGGCCGACCCCCAATAGGAAAAACCTCGAAAGAGCATCCCAGGACTGATTACGAGCACACGGCTCAACCTATCGGATCTCCCAGGGCACAAATTACATGCCATAGGACAAAACCTCGAAAGAGCATCTGCCAGATATCCCAGGGCACAAATTACATACCATAGGCAAAACCTCGAAAGACTATCTGCAGATCTCCCAAGGCACAAATTATATGTCCTCCCAAGCAAAACCTCGAAAGAGCATTTTCCATATATCCCAGGGTACAAATTACATGCCATAGGAAAAACCTCGAAAGACCATATGAAAATCTCCCGGGGCACAAATTATATGCTTACCTGCACAACCTGTTCCACAGCCACATAGTATCAGCCTGATACTCACCATACATCATCCTGATGTACACATGATGCGTACATACATATAAATGATCCAACTAATCATATCCAGCATCCAACATGATGCGTACATACATATACATATAAATGATCCAACTGATCATATCTAGCATCCAACATGATGCATATACAGAGCAGTAACTGGAACATTGTCCTGATGCTCATCATCCAGCGCTTACATCCACAGCCATGTGAAGGATCCTCCTTCCAACATGCTTTGAATGGCTTCTACAAATGTGTCCATCACTTATTCCTCGAAGTGTCATCAATCTGAAGAACACCAAGCCTCTCCCTGAAGTACTCGAACTTCACCCTGGCTAGTGGCTTCGTAAGCACATCTGCAATATGCTCGTCCGTCGCAATGTATAGGAGCTTCACATCTCCTCTCTGCACCATATCCCTGATATAGTGATATTTGATATCTATGTGTTTCGACCTGTCATGAAACACTGGGTTCTCGGACAGCTTCACACAACTCTGGTTATCACAAAAGATACCAGTAGCATCCGACAGGAGATCAAATAACTCAGACAGTAGCTTCCGAAGCCATACTGCCTCACAACTAGCTGAACAAGCCGCAACATACTCTACCTCAGCTGTACTCAGTGCTATGTAGGAATGCTTCCTGCTAAACCAAGAGATTACACCTGATCCCATATTGAAGCAACACGTAGATGTGCTCTTCCTATCTGCAGCACTGCCTGCCCAATCTAAATCAACATAACCCTGCAGGTTAAACTTTTGATTCGCATCATACTTGAGCCCATAATGAACTGTACCCTTCAGGTACCTTAGAATATGCTTTACAGCAACCACGTGAACACTCCTCGGATCCATCAGGAACTGGCTCAATGTGTTCACCGCAAAGAAAATATATGGTCTCGTGTTCGTCAGGTACATCAAGGACCCAATCATCTGACGATACATCGTGACATCAACCGGATCAGATGGAGCATCACACAGAAGCTTCAGGTTCGATTCCATAGGTGTGGCCATAGCCTTGCATTCCATCATCCCGAACCTCTTCAGGATCTCTACTGCATACTTCCCTTGTCCAAGGAAGATCCCATCTGCACTTTGCCACACCTCCATGCCAAAAAAGTAGTGCATCATACCTAAGTTCTTCATCATATATGACTACACCATTCAAGAAAGTTGTCTTGAAATCCATCTGGTGTATCTTCTATTTCATCACTTTTATATTTCTCTATGCTTCCATCTGCAGCATGCTTGATCTGATAGTTCCATTTGGAAGTCACAACAGACTTCCCTTAAGCTCTTGGGACCGCATCCCAAACATCGTTCTTCATGATCGATGGATCATGGCATTCTTCCCATATCCTGGGAACTTCAATATCTTCAATAGATAATTTTGTTGCTTGAACAAATGTTGTAGGCCTTCTTTTGTAGGTGAAGGTATATGGTCTTTCCTACAAAACAAGTTAAATTGCATGATTAGAAACATCTCATAATTTTTAGACAAATTCTGACACATAAAGAAATATGTCATACAGTCATGCAATTATCTTAGCCAATGCTTCAATACAACATTCATCCATGTTCCACAACTTTCTAGATGCCTTCCAGTCTCTACTAGAACATTGTTAAGATTTTGCACTACTCCCAACATATCAGCAAAGAGGTTTCATTCTACATAAGTAGCACTGGAATGTTGTACAGTGCCATAGGCCACTTACCCATCACATGCATATTATTAGTATACTGTTCCTTAATGAAATCATTCAAATATGCACAATACATATCCTAAGTCTAGGAACATGAGCATATACATCATTGAACAATTTTATTTAAACAAAAAAATATGCAAGAAATGATAATAAAAATACTTATCTTTTTTTGATTGTTGGGTTGACTCCCTCTCAGTCTTTGCTTCTTTTTCTGCAACTCTATTCTGATGTGGATTGTGAGAAGTGGTCAACTCCCTCTGAATATCGGCATCCGTGCAGAAACTACTGGAGTGCGTTCCCTCTTGATCTTTGCTTCCTGGATTACCTATTCTTGAACTTATATTCATTCTAGATCCCTATGCATGCTTGTTAGTATTATCATTGTGTTATCCTTGAGAAATCATACATAATCACACATTTATTAGTATAATCTTAATACTATCAAAACACAATAATCTTAAGCATGTATAGTCATGATCATTTCAAACAGAAATAATAAGCATTAGTATTCAAGGTTTCAGGGAAGTCTTCTTTTACTCATGCATATTCTTATTTGATCATAGAACTCTTCTGGTTAGTTAAATCATCAATCAAGATAAGAGATATAATATGCATAAAACCCGTGATTACTCAAACCTATACCTTCATGATTCTTCTGGTTAGTCATTTCATCAATTATGGTAAGAAACATAATATGCATACAACCATGACTATTCAAACCTATGACTTCATGAATAATAATTATCAACAGCGAAACAGTATAAGATCCTAACACAAGGTAGGATTCTAGCTTGATATAGGAAAAACATACCAGGATTAGCATGCTAGCTAGTTATGTCTAACATACCCACATAATGTATATTGGTTCTCTTCAATGACTTGTGCTAGTAACCTACATGTCTCATATGTTAACCATTGTAGAACCAAGTTATACATACCTCGTAAGTAGATCTTCTATGTGATCCATGTCTTTCTTGGTGTACCTTTTATGTTAGCAAACAATCATAAACCTCATACAACATCACAATGCATTAGTACAATCATAAGTGGCAAAACCTTAATCAATGAATATCTTCTATTAAGGTGATACGACAAGTCCAGTAATTAATCAAGATTGTACTTTAATGATATGAAGACAAACATATGATAAACTTAACCATGAAACATACTTGTAAGCCATACCTATCAAGATTGCTTGTAATCTTCTTATGGAAGGCCTTAGCCTCATCTCCCTCTGAGACAGGAACTTCTTCACATATGCAGGTGACCAATCCATCTTCTTCTAGGATTAATCCAATCTACTTGATTTGCAAGACCTGGACCTGGAGCTGGATTAGGGTTTGTCAAAGAAACCCCAAAAATTCAAACTTTGAATTTTAAACTTCTGAAAGGATAGAAATATGCTCCTTGATGAGCTGATCAAGTTGGTATATTCAGAATTTGAAAACTGCAAAGTTTCACCCCTCAAAATTGTCGTTTAGATTTCCGGATTCACTGGGGAGGACCCTGAATTAGGGTTTGAGTTTCCTGGAGCTTCACCCAACCAAAATATTTGATTCAAAACTCTAAGCTTCGATTTTTCTGAGGAGCTTCCAGCCGTGGTCCAAAATTCCAATTTTTGCAAAAGCCCTAATTTTCCATCTTTTCGATCAAAGTCCCGAACTGGGGTTTGATCAAGCCCAGCCTTCTGCCCAACCAAAAAATCTGATCCTGGTCTCTAAATTTTGATTTTGATGAGTAGCACCCAGCCGTGGTATCCGATTACAAAAAATCCAACTTTCTCCGAAGCCCTAAATTCCGGAAGCCATGAATGAAGGTACTAAAAAATAATTATGTTTTGACATAAATATGTACCTGATTGTTTCTGGTGTAACTACGAACTTTTTGATCCACAGGGTCTGAACAATTTTCCTAAGATATCTCGACCTGTTATCTTTCCATCCCGACAGGTCTGACCTCAATTGGATTCTCTGAGAGAAAGTTATGCCAAGTGTCACAATGTGACCTGTTTATGGGATAATATAGGAGAGCAAACTTGTACGGAGTGCCACGTGTCACTGTTTCAACTTCAGCCTCTGAAAATTTTTCTTGAGATAGATCGCCCTGTTATATTTCCATCCTGATAGGTCTGACCTCAATTGGACTCTTTGAGAGAGATTTATGCCAAGTGTCGCAACAACACCAGTTTATGGGATAATGCAGGAGAGAGAACTTGTACGGCGTGCCACGTGTCACTGGTTCAACTTCGGCTTCTGAAACATTTTCTTGGGATAGTACAGTCTGTCTAATACCTGTCACTTTTGACGAAATTTCATTTGGAGCTTCCTAGCCCAAGTTATGACCTTTTTCCCAAGGTCACCTGGTTTTGACTCATATCTGGAAGAGGCAGAAACCCTATATTGTACAGATCATAAATCCCAAAGTACAATGAATTAGAGGTTGTCCTTTGGAAACAAGGTACATGGGGATCTGAGCTTCAACCTGTAAAAGTTTCAGATCCGAAACATTTGCCAAAACGGATTTATAGCAAAAGTGCTACGATGACTAGTTTTTTCTATATCAAGCCCTAGCATCGTAAGTGCAACAAGTGTCATACATGCCATATCATGCCTTCTTTCAGGCTAGCTCTGATACCATGTTAAATTTTCAGAATTTACTTCAATCTGATCTAGGATCTTAACTGAGAGAACAACATGTACATCAAATCTACAGCATATCAATCATGGACACAATAATGCAAGCACGCAAGAGACACAGAGTTTACTTGGGGAAAACCATAAAGGTGAAAAACCCCAATAACTTCCTCAGAGATAGATAGAGAAATGATACAACTAGAATACAAGAGTCAGTCTTCTCCTAGCAGAAGAGCCTCCTCCTCCACAAGTGCGCCACTCTCCCAAGTGTGAGTGAGAGAATAGAATGTGTAAAATGAGAGAGACACACTCTCTATTTATACACTAACTTGACTTGACCTTTACTCAACTAGGTCGGCCTCAACTTAACGACTTAACATAATGCTGACTAGGACGACCCCCACTAGGGTGGTCTAATAACCCTTTGACCCACATGACTTATACAGGGCCGACCCCAACAAGGTGGTCTAATAACCCATCAAATATAAGTTACGACACTTACAATATA
The DNA here is from genome assembly GCA_027924585.1 of Larix kaempferi. Lineage (NCBI taxonomy): Eukaryota > Viridiplantae > Streptophyta > Pinopsida > Pinales > Pinaceae > Larix > Larix kaempferi. The sequence goes on from BSBM01000141.1 coordinate 4,905,367, forward strand.
AATGACGACACTTCCGTATAGAGGAATAATAACATCTCTATAGGAATACAACCACTTCTGTATAGAGAAATAATAACATCTCTATAGGAATACAATATACATATATGTGAAATACATTCCAAAGTTACATATACATCAATAGTTATTGGGGTTTTTCACCTTTATGGTTTTCCCCAAGTAAAATCTGTGTCTCTTGTGTGCTTGCATTATTGTGTCCATGATTGATATGATGTAGATATGTTGTACATGTTGTTCTCTCAGTTAAGATCCTAGATCAGATTGAAGTAAATTCTGAAAATTTAACATGGTATTAGAGCTAGCCTGAAAGAAGGCATGATATGGCATGTATAACACTTGTTGCACTTACAATGCTAGGGCTTGATATAGCAAAAACCAGTCATCGTAGAAATTTCGCTATAAATCCGTCTTGGCGAATTTTTCGGGTCTGAAAATTTTACAGGTCGAAGATCCGATCCCTATGTACCTTGTGTCCAAAGAAAAACCTCTAATTCGTTGTACTATGTGATTTATGATCTTTACAATATAGGGTTTCTACCTCTTCTAGATCTGAGTAAAAAACAGGTGACCTTGGAAAAAAGATCATAACTTGGGCTAGGAAGCTCCAAATGAAATTTCATAAAAAGTGACAGATAGTAAACAGATTTTAATATATCAGGAACATTTTTCAGAGGCCGAAGTTGAACCAGTGACACGTGGCATGCCATACAAGTTCACTCTCCTGTTTTATCCCATAAATAGGTCACGTTACGACACTTGGCATAACTCTCTCTCAGAGAATCCAATTGAGGTCATACCTATCGGGATGGAAAGATGATAGGTCATTCTATCTCAGGAAAAATTTGTAGACCCTGTGGATGGAAACGTTGGGAGTTACACTAGAAACAATCAGGTACATATTTCTGTCAAAACAGAATTATTTTTTGAGCACCTTCATTCATGGCTTCCAGAATTTAGGGTTTCGGATAAAGTTGGAATTTTTGTAATCGGAGACCACGGCTGAATGATACTCATCAAAATCGAAATTTAGAGACCAATATCAGAATTTTTGGTTGGGCAGAAGGCCGGGCTTGATCAGACCCTAGTTCGGGACTTTGATCAGAAAAGTGGAAAATTAGGGCTTCTGCAAAAATGGAAATTTTTGAAATCTGTGACCACGGCTGGAAGCTCCTCATAAAAATAGAAGCTTAGAGCTTTGGATCAAACCTTTTGATTGGGAAGAAGAGTGGGCTTCATCAAACCCTAGTTTGGGGTCACGTCTAGTGAATCAGGAAGTTTCAAAGGCAAAATTGAGGAGTGAAACTTTGCAGTTTTCAAATTCTAAATATACCAGCTTGATTAGCTCATCAAGGCGCATATTTCTATCCTTTCGGAAGTTTGAATTTTTGGTGTTTCTCTGACAAACCCTATTTCAGCTCCAGATCCAGTTCCTGCAAATCAAGTGGATTGGGTTAATCCTAGAAGAGGATGGATTGGTCACCTGCATAAGTGAAGAAGTTCCTATTTGAGAGGGAGATGAGGCTAAGGCCTTGCATAAGAAGATTACAAGCAATATCGACAGGTATGACTTATCCAGGTATGTTTCGAGGTTTGTTCATGATTAAATTTATGGTATATTTGTCTTCATATTATTACGGTTAGTACAATCTTGATTAAATCTATACTTGTCGTATCGCCTTAATAAAATTATGAATGCACGATAGAAGATATTCATTGATTAGGGTGTTGACACTTATGATTGTACTAATGCATTGTGATGTTGTATGAGGTTTATGTTGTTCGCTAACATAAAAGGTACACCAAGAAAGACAAATCATGTTCTACTTCAAGAACATATGATCATGGTGACATGAAGACAAGGATTCAGCCATTGTCATGGATCACATAGAAGATCTACTTACGAGGTATGTATAACTTGGTTCTACAATGGTTAACTTATGAGACATGCAAGTTACTAGCACAAGTCACTGAAGAGAACCAGTAGACATTATGCGGGTATGTTAGACGTAACTAGCTAGCATGCTAATCCATGTATGTTTTTCCTATATCAAGCTAGAATCCTACCTTGTGTTAGGATCTTATATTGTTGTGTTGTTGATAATGAGTATTCATGAAGTCATAGGTTTGAATAGTCATGGTTGTATGCATATTATGTTTCTTACCATAATTGATGATATGACTAACTGGAAGAATCATGAAGGTATAGGTTTGAGTAATCACGGGTTTTATGCATATTATATCTCTTATCTTGATTGATGATTTAACTAACTAGAAGAGTTCTATGATCAAATAAGAATATGCATGAGTAAAAGAAGACTTCCCTAAAACCTTGAATATTAATGCTTATTATTTCTGTTTGAAATGATCATGAATATACATGCTTAAGATTATTGTGTTTTGATAGTATTAAGATTATACTAATAAATGTGTGATTATGTATGAGTCCTCAAGGATAACACAATGATGATACTAATAAGCATGCATAGTGATTAAGGATGGATATAAGTTCAAGCATAGGTAATCCAGGAAGCAAAGATCAAGAGGGAGCACACTCCAGTTGTTCCTGCAAGAAAGCAAAGGAGCACACTTCAGTAGTTTATGCAAGGATGCAAATATTCAGAGGGAGTTGACCACTTCTCACAATCCACATCAGAATGGAGTTGCAAAGATTCAGAGGGAGTCCACCTAGCAACCAAACAAAGATAAGTATTTGAATTGTGATTTCTTACATAATGTTATTCAATGATGTATATGCTTATGTTCCTAGAATTAGGTTGTGTATTATGCATATGAGAATAGTTGCATTGATGAACAATATACTACTAATATACAAGGGTAAGTGGCCTATGGCACTGTACAACATTCCATTGCTACTTATCTAGAATGAAACCTCTTTGCTGGCATGTTAGGAGTTGTGCACACTCTTAAAAATGTTCTGGTAGAGATTGGAAGGCATCTAGAAAGTTATTGAATATGGATAAATGTTGTATTGAAGCATTGGCTAAGATAATTGCATGACTGTATGACATTTTTTTATGTGTAAGAATTTGTTCTGAAAACTATGAGATGTTTTCTAATCATGCAATTTAACTTGTTGTGTAGGAAATATCGTATACCATCACCTATAAAAGAAGGACTACAACATTTGTTCAACAACAAAGTTATCTATTGAAAATATTGAAGATATTGAAGTTCCCAGGATTTGGGAAGAATGCCATGATCGAGGAGTACCAGTCGATAATGAAGATGTTTGGGATGCAGTCCCATGACCTGAAGGGGAGTCTGTAGTGACTTCCAAGAGGATCTACAAGATCAAGCATGCTGCAGGTGGTAGATTAGAGACTTTTACTCCTGTAGCCAGATACACTTCCATTAAATCGGTACTTGCTTTGGATGCAGTGATGAAGAGGAAGATACACTTTCTTGAATGGTGTAGTTGAAGAAGAAGTGTATGTGGTGCAGCTACTTGGTTCTAAGACACATGAAAGGGACTCATATATGTGCAGAACTTGGTATGGTAGGATATATAGCTTTCTATCTAGTTTGGGCTTTACCAAGAGTAAAGCGGATTCCAACCTTTACTACAAGGTTGAGGAAGGCAATCCAATGATACTACTTTTGTATATGGATGACCTATTTTTAACTGGTGAGGATAGATTGATTGCCGACATGCAGCAGAAGCTTGCTGCCGAGTTCGAGTTGAAGAACTTGGGGATGATGCACTATTTGTTTTTGGCATGGAGGTGTGGCAGAGTGCATATGGAATCTTCCTTGGAAAAGGGAAGTATGCAGTAGAGATCCTGAAGAGGTTCGGGATGATGGACTACAAGGCTATGGCCACACCTATGGCATCAAACCTGAAGCTTCTGTGTGATGCTTCATCTGAGCCAGTTGATATCACTTTCGTATCGTCAGATGATTGGGTCCTTGATGTACCTGACGAACACGAGACCAGATATTTTCTTTGCGGTGAACACATTGAGCCAGTTCCTGACGGATCCGAGGAGTGTTCACCTGGTTGTTGTAAAGCATATTATGAGGTACCTGAAGGGTACAGTTGATTATGGGCTCAAGTATGATGCGAATCAAAAGTTTAAACTGCAGGGTTATGTTGATTCAGATTGGGCAGGCAGTGCTGCAGATAGGGATCAGGTGTGATCTCTTGGTTTAGCAGGAAGCAGTGCTGCGTAGCACTAAGTACAGCCGAAGAAGAGTACGTTACGCCGGATGAGCAGGTTGCAGATGTATTGACCAATCCGTTGGCCAGAGTGCAGTTTGAGTACTTCAGAGAGAGACTTGGTGCACTTCAGATCGAAGTTCCTTCCAAAGGGAAGTGATGAGTCCGAAAGATGCAGATGCAAATGAGCGTTTCTGACATGGTTGATGTGTTCTCCCTTGGTCGTGATGTAATTGATGAGCCATTTTTCACATGGTGGTAGATGTGTTCTCACATGGTGAAAAAGTAAGGACTGGATCCTTCCCCGAATGGTGGTAGATTTGTTCTCCCATGTCGTTGGTGTAAGTGCTGGATGATGTGCATCTGGGCTGTGCTTCGAGGACGATGAGATGATCTGAAGAGGATGATGCTATGATGATTAGGAGGATCATGGATGATGAGCATCAGGACGATGCTCCAGTTACTACTCTGTATATGTATATGCATCATGTTGGATGCTTATTATGATCAGTTGGATCATTTATATATATATGCATCATGTTGGATGCTTATTATGATCAGTTGGATCATTTATATATATATGCATCATGTTGGATGCTAGATATGGTCAGTTGAATCATTTATGTATGTATGCATCATGTTGGATGCTGGATATGATCAGTTAGATCATTTGTATGTATTTTGTATATGCATCATGTTGGATGCTTGGACCCTGTATCTGTATATGTATCAGGTGGATACTGTTGAGATATTGTAACTTCAAAGAATATTATATTTGTACTTTATTATTCCGGATATGTTTCATTCCTCCGTGAAGATCTTATTGTATATCCGGAGATGTTTATTCCTCCGTCGGAATGTGGTAACTTGGGTTATTAGACTTCCCTAGTGGGGGTCGGCCCTGTATGTGTTATATGGGTCAAAGGGTTATTAGACCCACCATGTGGGGGTCGGCCCAGTCAGTTATAATGGGGTATTTAACCTAATGGTTAAATACGAGCCTACATGTACTTGTGTAAAATACATATCAGAGTAGTGTATAAATAGAGGAGGTGTGTTCCTCATTATACACACTCACTCACTTGAGGATAGCGCACTTGTGGAGGAGAGGTCTGCTATTGTGGAGGAGGAGATCATGTCTCAGGGTTTCATCTTTGTATATTCCTGGTCATCTATATTGAGGAAGCTTTGCTGGGTTTTGTACCCCATGAGGGTTTCCCAGGATAAATCTCTGTCTCTTGTGTTTATGCTGTGCTTGTTATTTCTTCAGTGATCCTGTATATGATATTATTGTGAAATGGAATGTAATTCTGCTATTTTCTATATTATCATATTAAATCTTAACATGGTATCAGAGCTAACCTGAAGGAAGGCAAGGTATGGCACTTACGACACTTGCTTTACTTACGACAATTTGAAGGTTAGGGTTTTACATAGAAAAAACCAGTCATCGTGGCACTTTCGCTATAAATCCATTTCTGCGAAGTTTCAGGGTCTGAAAAGTTTACAGGTCGAAGATAACATCCCCAGGTACCTTGTGTCCAAAGGGAACCCTCAGATTCGTTGTACTTTGTAAGTTATGATCCGTACAAGTTAGGGTTTCTGCCTCTTCCAGATCTCAGTCAAAATCAAGTGACCTAGGAAAAAAGGTCATAACTTGGGCTAGGAAGCTCCAAATGCAATTTCGTAAAAAGTTACAGATAGTACATAGATGGTACTATCTCAAGAAACTTTTTCAGAGGCCGAAGCTGAACCAGTGACACGTGGCACGCCGTACAAGTTCGCTCTCCTGTTTTATCACATAAACAGGTCACGTTGCGACACGTGGCATAACTCTCTCTCAGAGAGTCCAATTGAGGTCAGACCTGTCAGGATAGAAAGATAACAGGGCAAGCTATCACAGGAAAATTTTTCAGAGGCTGAAGTTCAAACAGTGACACGTGGCATGCCGTACAAGTTCGCTCTCCTGTTTTATCCCATAAACAGGTCACGTTGCGACACTTGGCATAACTCTCTCTTAGAAACTCCAATTGAGGTCAGACCTGTCAGGATGGAAAGATGACAAATCAGGCTACTGCAGAAAAAATTTTCAGACCCTGTGGAGCAAAAAATTTCAGAGTTATAGCAGAAACAATCAGGTGCATATTTCTGTCAAAACAGAATTATTTTTGGAGCACCTTTATTCATGGCTTCCGGAATTTAGGGTTTCGAAGAAAGTTAGAATTTTTGGAATCGGAGTCCATGGCTGAATGCTACTCAGGAAAATCGAAATTTAGAGACCAAGATTGAATTTTTTGGTTGGGTAGAAGATCGGGCTTGATCAAACCCTAGTTCGAGATTTTGATCAGAAAGATGGAAAATTAGGGCTTCAGCAAAAGTTGGAATTTTTGAAGTCTGTAACCATGGCTGGAAGCTCCTCAGAAAAATAAGAGTTTAGAGCCTTGGATCAAACCTTTTGATTGGACGGAAGGGTGGGCTTCATCAAACCCTAGTTCGGGTTCCTGTCCAAAAGATCCAGAAGTTTCGAAGGCAATTTTGAGGGGTCAAATTTTGGAGATTTCAAAAGTGAAGTATGCTAGTTTGATCAGCTCAGCAAGACACATCCTTCCATCCATTCAGAAGCATGAAAGTCAAAGATTGAATTTTTAGGGTTTCTCTAGCAAGCCCTAATCAAGCTCCAAATCAAGTTTCAGGGGGAGTTGAGGCTAAGTCCTTACATAAGAAGACTACAAGAAGTCTCGACAGGTATGACTTAAGGAGGTTCAGGTATGTCTTGAAATATGATTCTTGATTAAGTTCATAATGTGTTTGTCTTCATATTATTTATTAGTACAATCTTGATTATTGTTAGAATTATCTTATCACCCTAGTAACAGTATGAATGCATGTGAATGATCGAAGAAATTCATTGATTAGGGCTATATGATTGTACTAATGCATTATGGTGTTGTGTGAGGTTGATGTTGTATGCTAACAAGATACAGGTACATCACAAAAGATAAATCAAGTTCCATGACCATGACAACATGAAGAAAAAGACTCATCCATAATATTTTTTCTACTTACGAGGTATGTATGACTTTGTTATATTATGCTTAACCTATGAGACATGCAGGTTCTAGCTCAGGATCTCTAAATCATTGAAGAGATTGTTTAGGTATGTTGTACATAACTAATCCAGATATGTTTTCTTATGTCAAGTTAGAATCTTACCTTGTGTTAGGATCCCTTATATAAGTATACTTGGTATGATTGGTTATGCTTATTCATAAAGTTAGTAATCAAGGGTTTATGCATATTATGTCTCTTGTCTTGATGATTTAACTAACCATAAGAGTACTATGATCAAACAAGAATATGCATGAGTAAAAGAAGACTTCCTTGAAACCCTGAATACTAATGATCATGACTATACATATTCAAGATTATTTAGAATTAGAATGTTTGGAGAATATACTAATGAACGTATGTTTGTGTATGAGATCATGAGGATGACACTAGTGCACACTTGAGCATGCACAGTGGTATAGAATGAATACAAGTTCAAAAGACATATAGAAGATCAAGCGGGAGGCAACCACACAAACATAAAAGATAAGTATTTGAGTTGTTATTTGAAATAGTAAATGATATTGCTTGTATGCATATTTGTATTCCTAGAATATATCATGCTGAGTGTAAACATTCATAGAGCATTGAACAGTATACTACTAATATGCATATGATTGGTAAGTTGGACAAACATTCCGTTGTTGCTTGTCTAGAATGAAACCTCTTTGCTGACATGCTGAGAGCTGTGCACACTCTCGATAGTATGTTCTGGTAGAGATGGAAGGCATCTAGATAGCCACTGTATGCATACAGGATATGGGAAAGTGTTGTGCCAAAGTATTGGTCAAAATAGTTGCATAGCTATGTAAATGATATCTGTATGCATAATAGGTTATCATGTCAATATGATTTGATGATTATGAAGTATTACTAATCATGTACTTAATTTTGATTTGTAGGAAAGATCATGATGAATGATGAACACTGAATAAGCGATGGATGTTAAACAAAACAAAAAAAAGATTTTCAAATCAAACACACTATAGAAGGCTTGTGGCTAGAAGATTCTCTTAGAAAGAAGAAGAGAATCATGATGAGATGTTTGCTCCAAGTGGCTAGATAAGACCATTCTCTTAATGGTGTAATTAAAGAAGAAGTGTGAATCAGGTTCTGTATGGGTTCCCAGGATCGATAGTAATTGATGAGAATACATGTGAGGATTGCATCATCCTTGAACACAAGTTCTAAAGTGAGCCGTAGACAAGTGTCTCCGAGAAAGAAGAGGGATTGTATCATCCTTGAACACTTGTTCTAAAGAGAGCCGTAGATGTATGTCTTCGAAAATGAAGTCCTTGGTGGACATGAGAGGATTGGATCATCCCTGGACTTCAGTCTGAAAGAAGAGCCGTAGACGTATGTCTTCGAGAATAAAGTTCTTGGTGAACATGTGAGGGGATTGGATCATCCCTGGACTTCAGTCTGAAAGAAGATCCGTAGACATATGTCTTCATGAATGAAGTTCTTGGTGAACATGTGAGGGGATTGGATCATCCCTGGACTTCAGTCCGAAAGAAGAGCCGTAGACGTATGTCTTCGTGAATGAAGTTCTTGGTGAACATGTGAGGGGATTGGATCATCCCTGGACTTCAGTCCGAAAGAAGAGCCGTTGACATATATTTCTTCGAGAATGAAGTCCTTGGTGGAAGGTTGAGGATTAAGTCATCCTTGGATGTAGTCCTAAATGTACGGTTGAGGATTAAGTCATCCTTGGACGTGGTCCTAAATGTACGGTGGAGGATTAAGTCATCCTTGGACGTGGTCCTAAATGTACGGTTGAGGATTAAGTCATCCTTGAACGTAGTCCTAAATGTACGGTTGAGGATTAAGTCATCCTTGGACGTGGTCCTAAATGTACGGTTGAGGATTAAATCATCCTTGGATAGTAAATCTAGTAATTCCGAAAGGAAGGATAGTCCTAAATGAATTGAGTGGATTAAATCATCCTTGACAGTAAATCCAGTAATTCTGAAAGGAAGGATAGTCCTAAATGAATTGAGTGGATTAAATCATCCTTGGATAGTAAATCTAGTAATTCCGAAAGGAAGGATATTCCTAAATGAATTGAGTGGATTAAATCATCCTTGGACAGTAAATCCAGTAATTCCGAAAGGAAGGATAGTCCTAAATGAATTGAATGGATTAAATCATCCTTGGACAATAAATCTAGTAATTCCGAAAGGAAGGATAGTCCTAAATGAATTGAGTGGATTAAACCATCCTTGGACAGTAAATCCAGTAATTCTGAAAGGAAGGATAGTCCTAAATGAATTGAGTGGATTAAATCATCCTTGGACAGTAAATCCAGTAATTCCGAAAGGAAGGATAGTCCTAAATGAATTGAATGGATTAAATCATCCTTGGACAGTAAATCCAGTAATTCGAAAGGAAGGATAGTCCTAAATGAGATTGGGTGGACTAATCATCCTGTAAATAGATTGGGATTTCCTCATCCCTAGACATGGTGAGATGTCTTAAAGTGATAAGGACTAATCATCCTGTAAATAGATTGGGATTGCCTCGTCCCTAGACATGGTGAGATGTCTTAAAGTGATAAGGACTAATCATCCTGTAAATAGATTGGGATTTCCTCGTCCCTAGACATGGGGAGATGTCTTAAAGTGATAAGGACTAATCATGCTGTAAATAGATTGGGATTGCCTCGTCCCTAGACATGGTGAGATGTCTTAAAGTGATAAGGACTAATCATCCTGTAAATAGATTGGGATTGCCTCGTCCCTAGACATGGTGAGGTGTCTTAAAGTGATAAGGATTGATCATCCTGTAAGTTGATCTGGATTGCATCATCCATAGACATGAGAGTTGTCTTAAACCGAGAGGGACTGATCATCCCGTAAGCGGATCAGGATTGTATCATCCTTGGACCTATGTCCTAAAGTGAGAGGGATTGATCATCCCGTAATTGGATCTTGGGTGTTGCAGGGTATGTTGATAATGTGTATACTTGTATTGATGAGGATACTTGTATTGATGATATGTATACTTGTATTGATGAGGATACCTGTATTGATGATGTGTATACTTGTATTGATGAGGATACTTGTATTGATGATGTGTATACTTGTATTGATGAGGATACTTGTATTGATGATGTGTATACTTGTATTGATGAGGATACTTGTATTGATGATGTGTATACTTGTATTGATGAGGATACTTGTATTAATGATATTTATACTTGTATTGATGATGTTGTTGATCGTGATGATCTAGATGACGATGTTGTTGATCGTGATGATCTAGATGATGATGCTGCTGATCGTGATGATCTAGATGACGATCCTGCTGATCGTGTGATGATGATGCTGATGATCATGTGATGACGATGCTGATGATCGTGTGATGACGATGCTGATGATCGTGTGATGACGATGCTGATGATCGTGTGATGACGATGCTGGTGATCATGTGATGACGATGCTGATGATCGTGTGATGACGATGCTGATGATCATGTGATGACGATGCTGATGATGATGCTGATGATCGTGTAATGACGATGCTGATGATCGTGAGATGATGATGATGATGATCGTGAGGATCTAGATGTTGATGTTGCTGTAGTTGTTTGAGTGCTGCAGAAGATAAAGACTCAGTACTGAAGATGTTGATGTTCCAGTATTGAAGATGTTCCAGTAACTGCTTGAGTTACTGATGATGTTGAGAAAGCTTCCAATGATTTATAGATGTATCATGTATGATGTTGATGACTCCTTGCTCGTGCAGATGCTGTTATAATATCCTTATCGTTAAGGGGGAGTGTTGAGATATTGTAACTTCAAAGAATATTATATTTGTACTTTATTATTCCGGAGATGTTTCATTCCTCCGTGAAGATCTTATTGTATATCCTGAGATGTTTATTCCTCCGTCGGAATGTGGTAACTTGGGTTATTAGACTTCCCTAGTGGGGGTCATCCCTGTATGTGTTATATGGGTCAAAGGGTTATTAGACCCACCATGTGGGGGTCGGCCCAGTCAGTTATAATGGGGTATTTAACCTAATGGTTAAATACGAGCCTACATGTACTTGTGTAAAATACATATCAGAGTAGTGTATAAATAGAGGAGGTGTGTTCCTCATTATACACACTCACTCACTTGAGGATAGCGCACTTGTGGAGGAGAGGTCTGCTATTGTGGAGGAGGAGATCATGTCTCAGGGTTTCATCTTTGTATATTGCTGGTCATCTATATTGAGGAAGCTTTGCTGGGTTTTCTACCCCATGAGGGTTTCCCAGGATAAATCTCTGTCTCTTGTGTTTATGCTGTGCTTGTTATTTCTTCAGTGATCCTGTATATGATATTATTGTGAAATGGAATGTAATTCTGCTATTTTCTATATTAGCATATTAAATCTTAACAGATACTGAGATCATGTATGTTGATATGTATCAGGTGGATACATTGTGTGGATCATGTATCTGTGTATGTACCAGGTGGATACATTGTATGATCAGGTAGATCATGTATGGTGATATGTATCAGGTAGATACTTGGTATGCATCAGGTGGATGCATTGTATGATCAGGATGATCGTGGATGATGAGCTTCTCCAGATGACATGCATCAGGATGATGCAGTGATGATGATCAAGATGATCATGTGTACATTAGGATGATGTATGGTGAGTATCAGGATGATACTTTGTGGCTATGGATCAGGTTGTGAGATGAGCATGTTTGGGAGATCCTATAGGTCGGAGTTGTGTACCCATAACATCCTGGGATGCTCTTTCGAGACATTGCTCTGGGAGGACATGTAATTTATGCCCTGGGAGATCTTCAGGTTGGAGTTGTGTACCCGTAACATCCTGAGATGCTCTTGCGAGGTTTTGTCCTATGGCATGTAATTTGATCCTGGGAGATCTGGACAGGATGAAAAAGGCCTTAGATGCTTCAGCCAGGTTTTTCCATGACCACATGTAATTTGCTCCTGGTAGATATGGACAGGATGAAAAAGGCCTCAGATGCTTCAACCAGGTTTTGTGGTGGATCACTTGTAATGTGCTCCTGGGAGATTTGACAGGTAGAGCTGTGTGCTCGTAACAGCCTGGGATGCTTCAGCCAGGTTTTGTGGTGAGATCACATGTAATGTGCTCCTGGGAGATTCGACAGGTAAAGCTATGTGCTCGTAATAGCCTGGGATGCTTCAGCCAGGTTTTGTGGTGAGATCACATGTAATGTGCTCCTGGGAGATCCGCCAGGTAGAGCTGTGTGCTCGTAATAGCCTGGGATGCTGCAGCTAGGTTTTGTGACGCACGTAATAAGTCCCGAGGATTACACAGTATGGCCAGTGATGATGAAGACCTGCAGATGGTGGGCCTACATCCAGTATGAAAAAGGACTGGCTCTGTAGAACTTCCTATGACGAGTAGATTCAGAGATTGATTGAGATAGCAGCAGCAGTGACAATGACGATGACTTGATGACAATTATCCAGTGACAATGATGCAGAGAAGAAGACTTGTGCTAGAAGACCTGTGTCGAGAAATACCTTCCTAGTTAAGAGGGAGTGTTGATGTATATGTAACTTCGGAATGTATTTCACATATATGTATATTGTACTCCTATAGAGATGGTATTATTCCTCTATACGGAAGTGTTTGTATTCCTATAGAGATGTTATTATTCCTCTATACGGAAGTGTCGTCATTTATATTGTAAGTGTCGTAACTTATACTTGATGGGTTATTAGACCACCTTGTTGGGGTTGGCCCTGTATAAGTCATGTGGGTCAAAGGGTTATTAGACCACCCTATTGGGTGTCGGCCCAGTCAGCATTATGTTATGTGGTTAAGTTAAGGCCGACCTAGTAAAGGTTATTAGGCAAGTCAAGTCAAGTATAAATAGAGTGCGGGAGGCACTCTATTTCATCATTCTATTCTCTCACTCACACTTGGGAGAGTGGCGCACTTGTGGAGGAGGAGGCTCTGCTTCTAGGAGAAGACTATCTCTTGTATTCTGGTTGTGTCATTGCTCTATCTATCTCTGAGAAAGTTATTGGGGTTTTTCACCTTTATGGTTTTCCCCAAGTAAAATCTATGTCTCTTGCGTGCTTGCATTATTGTGTCCATGATTGATATGTTGTAGATATGCTATACATGTTGTTATCTCAGTTAAGATCCTAGATCAGATTGAAGTAAATTCTGAAAATTTAACAAGGACCACTACAGACATGTCATTTATTACATCAACAAAACCCTGCCTAGACCACCACTCAAATACACCCATGATGATAAGTTTGTCTTGGATGTGATCCTTCCGGTTCATGAAATTTTACACTACACTATGTTGCACAAAACCAAGGTAATTACAAATTCAAACCCAATGTAGTATATACTAGGACAATGACTTATCAATGGTAAGTTTAATCGGTGGATCATTATTCTCTAAGAATCCAATATTGAATTTGTGACGCCCAAAAGAAATAAGGTCATGGCCCTTTCTAAGTTCATCATTGAATTCTTGGTGGACTAAGTGGGACCCCTCTAAATGATCAATTACCTTATGAGAACCTCTTCATCCTCTCACTAAATATCCCTAGTACGACAATATCCTCACTTATCTCTACACACAAAAAATTTCCTCTCATCTCTCACATGATGATCATCATCGTATCCATCACCAAGATCCTCAATGCATTCTCATTGTAGCCACTCTCTATCAATGAGAGTCAAACACCATTTTATAATGGTGCTTATATCATGATGAGGCCGAGAAATTCCTTGATGATTTCCATGATAGTGCTTGTGGTGGCCATTTATCTGGAATGGAAATTTCCCAGAAAATACTATGCATCAACTAATTTTGTCCTTTCTCTTTCATGATTGCATTCACACAATCAAATGGTGTGAAAATTGTCAAATTTCCTCTCATAAAACATGAGCTCCACCAGCACCACTACATCCAGTCACCATCGATGGTTCCTTTTGTAAGTGAGGAATCAACTTTATGGATTATATGATATCCTTTGATAATGGACATAAGTAAATCATCATCCTTGTTGATTAATTCACCAAATGGAATAAGGGGATGCCCACCTTAAACCACACTGATGCCACTATTGCACAATTTTTTTTCAATCACATCATCACATGTTTTGGCATGCCAAACAACCGGTTTTTGATAATGGAAGTCATTTTTAGAATGATATTTTCGAGGATTTTTCTTTCTTTTATGGATTCACCTATGATTTTTCCACCCTTTACTATCTATAGGGCAATGGTCAGTTTGAGGATGTCAATAAATTCCTCAAGACCATGCTTCAATGGACAATGAATAAGAACAAAACCAACTGGAATCACATGGGATTCCCGACAATTTGGGCCTACAAAACATCTATTAAATATTCCATGAGATTTGCACACTTTCATCTTATTGGCAACATTGAAGTAGTTTTACCCATGGAGTGCGAGATACCCACCCTCCAAACCACCTTTAAAATACTACCTGACAATTGTGCACTTGAGCAATTCCTTCTCACTTTGGAACATCTTGACAAAGAAACTCATGCTTCATTACAACATAATGAGGCCATGAAGATATTATACAAATCCTATTATGAACACCAAGTTAACCCTCACACCTTTTGCAAAGTTGACCTTGTCCTTGCTTTTGATGCCACAAAATACACCAAACCAAGACCCAGTAAGTTTATTCTTCTTTAGAGAGGCCCATACATTGTCAAAAAATTCCTCCCCAAAGGTCCTTATTTGCTCGCCTTCCCAAAAGGAGGACTTTTCGACAACCCTATCAATGGGTTGTAATTGAAAAAAATCTACCCATAGCTTGCATAGTGACCCTTGTTACATTGTAGATCAACTCTTTTCTCCTTTGTTGGCTTGTGATTTATGAAAAAAATTGTTTCCGTTTGTAGATTCCTTCAAATACATATTTTTTTGTTATCTTCACCAGCAGTGCAATTCGTTAGTCAAAGAATATTGCCTCTATTCATTGGGATGTTTACACCCATTTGCGTACCCTTCTCCACACTAGTAGTGTTTGTCTAGACCTAACCAACAATAATCAAGCATAATATGATGCCATCATTGGGCTATTGGTTGATGGGGCTATTGGTCGATATAGTTCAATTCCACATTTTCCATCTCCATGTCCATCTAGATTCTCAACTTCTTGTTGTGTAGTTCAATAGCATCTTTTGTGTTTGTGATCCATGCCTCTTCCAAAAATTCCTATGAATGAAACTCTTGGATCAACATTTTGATATCATCACATTCATCCACGTCCCTAGGAGTTCAAATTCATTTGTAGATCATATTGCAAATGAAATGGATTGGCACTTATTACATTATAATCATTTTGCATCATATGAAAATAAATTTTGTGTTGTCTGTTTTTTATGTTTAGTTCATTAGCCACACACATAGATTGACACAAAATAATTGTAACCATGAAATTGCATTTCATACACAGAACACAAGTCATAAACCAAAAATAATACATCCATACATACACACACACACATACATGCATATAGATGTGGGTTGTAAGCATAATGTCTCGGGGTCAAATCCCTAGGTGGCTATGCAAGGATATATAAGCGCCTCACTTGATGTCCCCATTGGGTTAGAATATGTATTCAGAGCCAGCGGGGTGAGGCCCCTTTAGGTGGCTCCCCTGTGAATTCTTCTAGTGGACGTAGCAACTCCTCTCAAGGGTTGTGAACCACATTTGAAATATATATATATATATATATATATATATATATATATATATATATATCATGTGCAATGTACAAACATGAGCCTTAGGAGCTACATTAAAAATGGTCTTATGGGGGTACATAAAAAAACTGCCTCCCATAGGATTTATTAAAAAAAGTGTACAAAATGAGTAAGATGGCCCATACATATAAATCAATCCTTCAATGCTATGGGGGAGGCAGAGGAGGCATCATAACTAAGGGATCCACATCCATGGCTAGTGGTATGGTCACTGTTAATTTTTCGGAATTTACTTCAATCTGATCTAGGATCTTAACTGAGAGAACAACATGTATAGCATATCTAAAACATATCAATCATGGACACAATAATGCAAGCACACAAGAGACACGGAGTTTACTTGGGGAAAACCATAAAGGTGAAAAATCCCAATAACTTCCTTAGAGATAGATAGAGCAATGATACAACCCTAGCATAAGAGATAGACATCTCCTAGCAGCAGCTTCTCCTCCTCCACAAGTGCGCCACTCTCCCGAGAGTGTGAGAGAGAATAGAATGATGAAATTGAGTGCCTCCCGCACTCTATTTATACTTGACTTGACTTGACTAATAACCTTTACTAGGTTGGCCTTAACTTAACCACATAACATAATAATGATTGGGACAACCCCCAATATGGTGGTCTAATAACCCTTTGACCCACATGGCCGACCCCTAATAGGGTGGTCTAATAACCCTTTGACCCACATGACTTATACAGGGCCTACCCCAACAAGGTGGTCTAATAACCCATCAAGTATAAGTTACAACACTTACAATATAAATGACGACACTTCTGTATAGAGAAATAATAAAATATCTATAGGAATACAATATACATATATGTGAAATACATTCTGAATTTACATATACATCAACACTCCCTCTTAACTAGGAAGGTATTTCTCGACACAGGTCTTCTAGCACAAGTCTTCTTCTCTCGATCATCGTCATCGATGCATTGTCATCGAATCATCATCGTCATTGCTGCTTCTATCTCAATCAATCTCTGAATCTACTTGTCATAGGAAGTTCTACAAAGCCAGTCCTTTTTCATACTGGATGTAGGCCCACCACCTGCATATCTTCATCATCACTGGCCATACTGTGGAATCCTCAGGACTTATTACGTGCGTCACAAAACCTGGCTGAAGCATCCCAGGCTGTTACGAGCACTCAACTCTACCTGTCGGATATTCCAGGAGAAAATTACATGTGACCCCATCACAAAACCTAGATGTAGCATCCCAGGCTATTTCGAGCACGCGGCTCTACCTGTCGGATCTCCTAGGAGCACATTACATGTGATCTCACCACAAAACCTGGCTATAGCATCCCAGGCTGTTACAAGCACATGGATCTACCTATCGGATCTCCCAGGAGCATATTACATGTGGTCATGGAAAAACCTAGTTGTAGCATCCCCAGCTGTTATGAGCACTCGGCTCTACCTGTCGGATTTCCCAGGAGCACATTACATGCCATAGGACAAAACCTTGAAAGAGCATCCCAGTCTATTACGAGCACACAGCTCTACCTGTCAAATCTCCCAAGGCTGGATTATATGTCCTCCCAAAGCAAAACCTTGAAAGAGCGTTTTCCAGATATCCCAGGGCCACATTACATGCCATAGGAAAAAACTCGAAATACTATCTGCAAACCTCCTAGGGATGGATTATATGCTTAACTGCACAACCTATCCACGGCCACAAAGTATCATCCTGATACTCATGATCATCGTTCACAAAGCACAACCCAAATGCACATCACACAACACTTACATCTACACCATGGGAGAACACATCTACAACCATGCAAGAATGGCACAACACTTATATTGCAGCCATGGGAGAACACATCTACAACCATGCTCAAATGGCCCAACACTTATATCGCAGCCATGGGAGAACACATCTACAACCATGCTTGATTGGCCCCAACACTTATATCGCAACCATGGGAGAACACATCTACAACCATGCTCGAATGGCCCCAACACTTATATCGCAGCCATGGGAGAACACATCTACAACCATACTCGAATGGCCCTAGCAATTACATCACGACCATGGGAGAACACATCTGCCACCATGTCGGAAAAGCCCAGCAATTACATCGCGACCATGGGAGAACACATCTACAACCATGTCCGAAAAGCTCATGTGCATTTGTGTCTTCGGAACTCATCACACATAATCCAACTGATTATGTAATGTATCCACCTGATACATGTCATCACATATGATCATCCTGATCATCATCACTACATTGTACTGATGCATGTCATCTGGAGAAACATCCTGAAGCTCGTCATCCATGATCATCCTGATCATATAATGCATCCACTTGATGCATACCAAGTATCTACCTGATACATATCATCATACATGATCCACCTGATCATACAATGTATCCACCTGATACATACACAGATACATGATCCACCTGATCATACAATGTATCCATTTGATATATATCAACATACATGATCATCCTGATCATACAATGTATCCACCCAATACATATACAGATACATGGTCCAAGCATCCAACATGATGCATATACATATACATGATCCAGTTGATCATAACAAGCATCCAACATGATGCATACATACATACATATAAATGATCCAACTGATCATATCCAACATGATGCATACATACATACATATAAATGATCCAACTGATCATATACAGCATCCAACATGATGCATATACAGAGCAGTAACTGGAGCATCGTCCCGATGCTCATCATCCAACGCTTACATCCATAGCCATGTGAAGGATCCTCCTTCCACCATGCTTGGAATGGCTTCAACAAATTTCTCCATCACTTCTTCCTCGAAGTGTCGTCAATCTGAAGAACACCAAGCCTCTCTCTGAAGTATTCGAACTTCACTCTGGCTAGTGGCTTCGTCAACACATCTGCAACCTGCTCATCCGTCACAACATACAGGAGATTCACTGCTCCTCTCTGCACCATATCCCTGATATAGTGATATTTTATCTCTATGTTCTTTGACCTGTCGTGGAACATCGGGTTCTCAGACATCTTCACACAACTCTGGTTGTCACAAAAAATACCAGTAGCCTCCAACGGGAGATCAAATAACTCAGACAGTAGCTTCCGGAGCCATACTGCCTCGCAACTAGACGAACAAGTTGCAACATGCTCTGCTTCAACTGTACTCAGTGCTACGCAGGACTGCTTCCTGCTAAACCAGGAGATCACACCTGATCCCATACTGAAGCAACACCCAAATGCGCTCTTCCTATCTGCAGCACTGCCTGCCCAATCTGAATCAACATAACCCTGCAGGTTAAACTTTTGATTCGCATCATACTTGAGCCCATAATCAATTCCTTCTTTCTGGGAGAAGCCACGAGCTACAAATCTTGCTTTATATTTCTCCACGCTACCATCTGCAGCATGCTTGATCTTATAGATCCATTTGGAATTCACAACAGACTTCCCTTCAGGTCTTGGGATTGCATCCCAAACATCATTCTTCATGATCGACTAGTACTCCTCGATCATGGCATTCTTCCCGAATCTTGGGAACTTCAATATATTCAATATCTTCAATAGATAACTTTGTTGGTGAAACAAATGTTGTAGTCCTTCTTTTGTAGGTGCTCGTATACGATATTTCCTACAAAGCAAGTTAAATTGCATGATTAGAAACATCTCATAGTTTTCAAAACAAATTCTTACACATAAAGAAATATGTCATACAATCATGCAATTATCTTAGCCAATGCTTCAATACAACATTTATTCATATCCCGTAACTTTCTAGATGCCTTCCAATCTCTACCAGAACACTGTTAAGAGTGTGCACAACTCCCAACATGTCAGCAAAGAGGTTTCATTCTAGATAAGTAGCAATGGAATGTTGTATAGTGCCATAGGACACTTACCCATCACATGCATATTAGTAGTATACTGTTCATTAATGCACTTATTCTAATATGCATAATACACAACCTAAGTCTAGGAACATAAGCATATACATCATTGAACAAAGTTATTTAAACAAACAAATATGTAAGAAATGACAATTCAAATACTTATCTTTGTTTGGTTGTTGGGTGGACTCCCTCTTGATCTTTGCAACTCCATTTTGATGTGGATTGTGAGAAGTGGTCGACTCCCTCTGAATATATGCATCCTTGCAGAAACTACTGGAGTGTGCTCCCTCTTGATCTTTGCTTCCTGGATTACCTGTCCTTGAACTTATATCCATCCTCAATCACTATGCATGCTTACAAGTATCATTAATGAGATATCCTTGAGATCTCATACAAAACACAATAATCTTAAGCATGTATAGTCATGATCATTTCAAACAGAAATAATAAGCATTAGTATTCAAGGACTCTTATGGTTAGTCATATCATAAATTAAAGTAAGAAACATAATATGCCAAAACCCGTGATTACTCAAACCTATACTTTCATGACTCTTCTGGTTAGTCATATCATCAATTAAGGTAAGAAACATAATATGCCTAAACCCATGATTATTCAAACCTATGAATAATCATTATCAATTATGCCATGTATACTTATATAAGAGATCCTATCACAAGGTAGGATTCTAACTTGATATAGAAAAAACATACCTAGATTAGTATGTTAGATAGTTATGTCTAACATACCCACATGATGTCTTCTTGTTCTCTTCAATGATTTGTGCTAGTAACCTGCATATCTCATAGGTTAACCATTATATAACCAAGTTATACATACCTCGTAAATAGATCTTCTAAGTGATCCACGACAATGGATGAATCTTTGGCTTCATGTCACCATGATCATATGTTCTTTAACTAGAACATGATTTGTCTTTCTTGGTGTACCTTTCATGTTAGCGGACAACATAAACCTCATACAACACCATAATGCATTAGTACAATCATAAGTGTCAACACCCTAATCAATGAATATCTTCTATCATGCATTCATAATTTTATTAAGGTGATACAACAAGTCTAAATTTAATCAAGATTGTACTAACCGTAATAATATGAAGACAAATATACCATAAACGTAATCATGAACAAATCTCGAAACATACATGTCGAGATTGCTTGTAATCTTCTTATGTAAGGCCTTAGCCTCATCTCCCTCTGAAACAAGAACTTCTTCACTTATGCAGGTGACCAATCCATTCTCTTCTAGGATTAACCCAATCCATTTGATTTGCAGGAATTGGATCTGGAGTTGGATTAGGGTTTTTCAGAGAAACCCTAAAAATTCAAACTTCTGAAAGGATAGAAATATGCGCCTTGATGAGCTGATCAAGTTGGTATACTCAGAATTTGAAAACTACAAAGTTTCACCCCTCAAATTTTCCTTTGAAACTTCCGGATTCACTGGACATGACCCCAAACTAGGGTTTGATAAAGCACACCCTTATTCCCAATCAAAAGGTTTGATCCAAATCTCAAAGCTTCTAGTTTTCTGAGGAGCTTCCAGCCGTGGTCATAGATTTCAAAAATTCCCATTTTTGCAGAAGCCCTAATTTTCCACTTTTCCGATCAAAGTCCCGAACTAGTGTCTGATCAAGCCCGGCCTTTTGCCCAACCAAATATTCTGATCTTGGTCTCTAAATTTCGATTTTGATGAGTAACATTCATCCGTAGTCTCCGATTACAAAAATTCCAACTTTCTCCAAAACCCTAAATTCCGGAAGCCATGAATGAAGGTGCTAAAAAATAATTATGTTTTGACAGAAATATGTACCTAATTGTTTCTGGTGTAACTCCAAACTTTTTGAACGACAGGGTCTGAAAACGTTTCCTGTGATAGCCCGACCTATCATCTTTCCAACCCCATAGGGCTTACCTCAAATGGATTCTCTGAGAGAGATTTATGCCAAGTGTCGCAACGTGACCTGTTTATGGGATAAACCAGGAGAGCGAACTTGTACGGAGTTCCATGTGTCATTGGTTCAGTTTCAGCTTCTGAAAACGTTACCTGAGAAATTAGAGTCCGTGCAATACCTATCACATTTTACGAAATTTCATTTGGAGCTTGCTAGCCCAAGTTACGACCTTTTTTCCAAGGTCACTTGTTTATGACGGAGATCTGGAAGAGGCAGAAACCCTATATTGTACAGATCATAAATCACAAAATACAACGAATTAGAGGTTTTCCTTTGGAAACAAGGTACATGGGGATCTTATCTTTACGTTGTATGATTTGAAAACCCTGCAACCTCACCAAAATTTATTTATAGCGAAAGTTCTACGATGACTGGTTTTTGCTATATCAAGCCCTAGCTTTGCAATTGCAACAAGTCTCATACATGGCATACCATGCCTTCTTTCAGGCTAGCTCTGATACCATGCTAATTTTTCAGAATTTACTTCAATATGATCTAGGATCTTAACTGAGAGAACAACATGTACAGCATATCTACAGCATATCAATCATGGACACAATAATGCAAGCACACAAGAGACACAGAGTTTACTTGGGGAAAACCATAAAGGTGAAAAACCCCAATAACTTCCTCAGAGATAGATAGAGCAATGATACAACCCAAGCATAAGAGATAGAAATCTCCTAGCAACAGCTTCTCCTCCTCCACAAGTGCGCCACTCTCCTGAGAGTGTGAGATAGAATAGAATGATGAAATAGAGTGCCTCCCACACTCTATTTATACTTGACTTGACTTGCCTAATAACCTTTACTAGGTTGGCCTTAACTTAACCACATAACATAACGTTGACTGGGTCGACCCCAACAAGGTGGTCTAATAACCCATCAAGTATAAGTTACAACACTTACAATATAAATGACGACATTTATGTATAGAGGAATAATAACATCTCTATAGGAATACAATATACATATATGTGAAATACATTCCAAAGTTACATATACATCAATAATCACTCATGTTTCTCCCTATCCCACAACCAAATCATGATCTAGTTGTCTTTCCATGACTACTTGTCGCAAAATATGATGCCAGTTAGCACTAGAACCCTCATAAGCCATGGTGTATGATTTCAATAGTTTATCATCTAGATCTACCCATCCATGTTCGCTTAATCCATTTAATATCTCACCTAAGGGCATTGTCACCTATGCCAAAATCACGACATGGTCAATTGTTGTTGGGGTTTCCGCACCTATCACACCTACTGCACCAACCTCATCATGTCAACAATGTCATCATTAACCCTCTCTACTACCTCCACAAGTTGAGCCCCTCTTGTTGTTTTCCTCCACAAAGGATTCAGTAGCAAGTCAATATCTCACATATATCATAGTTGAAGCATGCACATAATGAAAAATTAACACCTGTACAATATATGACTAACAAATGAGTTACCAATGGGCCCTCACCCATGACTAAGAGACTAGGGTAGAATTGGTTCCCCTCTTAGGTCCATCCCATAATATGGGTACATGTATACTCAACCCACCTATTGTTTCCACATCACCAGATAGTGCAACATAAATATTTGGTTGACATCCCATCCACCTCTCTTATGCATCAAAGTCCAAGAAAGATGCATCTAGGGCTCTCTCACCTATCGCTCAAGGATCAACACCTCCGACCTTAGTGTAAGACAACGCATGAAGAAATATGAGAAAAAGATGGAGTCATAGATGAAAGTCCATTTTCCCTATAGGAATAGCTTTGATAATTGGACTACCCGCTAAGCGTAGAATAGATGGTAAATAGGTGAAATTTTTGTTATTTTTTTTCCATACTTCATCCTTTTTTCTGTCAAACTTTATATTTTTAGGCCAAATAAAATTGTCAAACTTTTGGACGAAAATACAAAAGTTAAAATTAACGATGCTGTCGAAATTCATGCACGAGACTTTCTAAATGGGAAAGTTTTGTGTCAATTAAATTTTTCATAGCGTTGTTTTGGATGAAATATTATTCGACCGAAAGATAGTTCGACTGAAATATTGTTCGTCCAAAAAATTGGTTTACACAAAATGACCACTGCTGTCGTTGCCATCCATTTCTTCCAAACAACAACAACAATAATTTTCGCCCCTTCCACCCTCCTGCTACAGTTCTGCCACCCTTCTCGTAAAATCAATCCACCCTTGGCACCTTGCTACAGTTCTTCACGCTCGATTACCATTCTTTCCAACTTGCCACATATCTGTTGCTCTCCTGCCATTCGTGGCACCTTGTCTATGGTTCATTATGTGACAATAATGACCACTGTGTTGCTAATTGAGAATCTACCAACCAGTGACCTTTCAAATTTTGGAGATGACTTAGGTAGGTAGTGTCTAATATTGAGTCCCTTGCATTAGGTATGATTCTTTTTCGTTTTAAAGATTGAATTAAGTAGAATTTGTTAGAGTAGGTTTAGTTAATTTTTTTTATAACGATTATTAAATTTTTTAGAGTATTAGTAATGGAAATGTTCAAAAATATCAAAGGAATATAGACTTTCTGGTGGTTAAATTATCCATATGTATGTTGTTGACAATACCAGCCATGCGAATGTCAATTAGGTGCAGTGAAGAGTTAGTGGACTCAGAATGTGATATTTTGTTTCTGCAGTTGTTACTAGCAGTCTATCTCTGTCAAGTCAATTTTTAGTCTTATAGTCTGTTTAGATTAGTTTAGGACTCAGACAATAGTAGCTGCAATGGGTTTGTAATTTTGTCCCTGGTTTAAAGTCAGATGTCTTTCCTTTTTGTAGTTCTGAAGATAGAAATCATGAATTTCTCTCAAGGTTCATATTGTGGCAAGGGGGTTCACTCAACAAACTTGTTACATATCACGAGCATGATATTAAAGAATATCCCTAATTTTACTAAATATTGGAAAATTCCTCCTAAAATTTTATTGTTGAACCCCTCTCCCAATATGTCTTTCCAATTAAGAAAACCCCTGGTTTCACCAGATATTGTATGTATCCATTTTTATCAACCCATTTTTAATACCCCCTTTATATCATATTATCAAGTTGTAACAAACATGAGCCCTAAAACATCTTAGTATAAGAAAACATGATGCTAAATAAAATAATAGTATAATTTTAATAATGATCCCACTAGGATTGCAGGGGTGACACATCAATTTCTAGCATTGGATAGTGGAAGACCCAACAAAATAGTATTGGGAAGGAAAAATGAATAAAATGAAACCCATTCAAGATATTAACATAACAACGAATGTAAAAGGCTAATATTCCAATACTTAGTGCAATGCTTAGAAAGTATGAGAATTGCATATGTTTCACACCATAGCCATCCAATCTTCCAATTTTATATCATGTAAATATAAGTATATCCATAGAGAGCTCTTGTTTTCGATAATCTTAATAAACTAAACTCCATACAAATGCAAAATTGAAACCCTTTCATGGATGGAATCCCCTACCTTCTTATTAAAAAAAACATCATTGATGTTTGAACCCAAATGAACATAGAAAAAATCATCTTACTTTCAAATAACACCATATGATCATGTGCATAGCTTGGACTTGGGTCATTCACAAGTTGCAATATATGAATTTCCACTTCCTCTACATTTATTCTTGCAATCAAGGGAGTTAGAAACATTTAGTTATATTTTCTTGGGTTATATCTAGTTTTGTTTTTTTAATCTTTACAAGAGAGGGAAAAATCTCCATTGTTAGATTTCAAGTATGCAATAGTTATAAAGATACACAAATGGTGAAACTTATATGATACCATTTCATCGTAACAATAACACATAGGGTATGTAAATAAGGATTTAGATTTTCACCTATGTTTATATCAGCCAATCCAATACAATATTAAGACGTATGCCTTGCATATAAGAATTGAAATTACAATTATGAATATGACAAATATAACTCAATTTAACAACTATTCCTAACTGGAAATGTAAAAATGTTAAAGAAGAATACAAAAAGTTGAAAGAAATAAATAGTCAAGAAAGATTGATATAACTTTTCTTGGTTCTAGTGAGCCAAGAACCGATCTCACTTTTTTTGGTTGTCATGGAGCAAGGTTTGATTGAATCTCAATACCCACCTAAACCTCGACCTAAAAAATGAAGAGTTAGATATTTTACTCAAATGCCTACAAAAAATACAATACAATTGTTCAAATCCGGAACTCTCAATTAGCTACATCTCTTAACTTAAAGATGAAAAACTATATAACATCAATTCAAACCAAGCATAAATAAGCTATCAAATGATGATTTCTCAAGACCAGTAATCCAAAGACACTTCCATCCATATTATCATTGGTATACTATTATCATATTTATTTAAAACTTAGGATCATAAGCAATATCAAATAAAAATGGAGGGTCCTTAAGTTTTAGGACAGTCTGAATTGAGCCCATGATTTGGAGGTATGAATCAATCCCACGATTTGGAGGTTATTCCTGAACCCACCCAAATAAAATAACCCCCAATATTTATATTACTATGTCAAATTAAAAATCCCCCTTGACCTCTTAATATGGGGCAATATAGTTTTGAGGTTTCTAAGAGTATTCAAACCCTCAATATGAATGGACGTGATATGATATTGCCTTGCCAGTGAACCCCCTGTGTATTGTGGATAGTTAGGCCAAGAAGGATAGAGATTATTTTGAATTTTAGCCCCAAATAACCTATCATACTCTCACTTGTAAGGAAACTCCACAATCTTTTTTAAATAAAGCTTTGAAACATTCTTGTTAAAAAAAAAGAAAAACAATAAATTTGTTTATTTCCATTGGAAATACAGACAAGATATTTTGTAGATTCTTTTAGTTTTTGTTCAAAACTTAACAACATTGTTAAATAAATATTTTGAATTTTTAAAGTGCTTTCTTGAGCAAAAAGTTCTTGAAAAGTTATGTTTTATTGTTACATATTCATTTATTGAGCTGATGAATTTTATAGCATCTAAAATTAATAATCTTGGAAAGCTTTAGAAAGAATCCATTATAAAAATTTTGTTATTATTATTATGATTATATTAGATTTTTTTTAAATTATATTGTTTTGGTGATATGTTACGATTAAATTACTTAAATTGCATCCACGTTGTTTATGATATTTAATTTAGTTAAAATTTAGAATAAAAAGTTATGATGTTGAAATAGAGGGAAAATTTTTTGTCACATCCCCATTCTTGACCCTTATGATATTTGGGCTATAATGTAAATATTGTATGCATATTTTGTATGATTCCTAGCGTGGAGTTCAAGGCCAAGGCCCCACTAGTGAATGCTCAATCTTGAAGAGGAAAGTATGTTGGTATTATTTAACCCATGTGCTAGTGAGCCATGGGAATTGTAAATATGCATTTTAATATAAATACCCACAACTAGCTATGCAATGAAACAAGAGATGGGGGCATGATATTACAAGGAATTGGGAGAGAAATATTCAAACCCTTGAGCCAATGAAGTCAAGCCAAGTGTCAATGAGAGAACCCATCAACCATCAACTACCCATGTTGACTTTGGTGCCCAATCATTCATTTCTCCCAAGAGTTGGGTGAAGTAGTTAATGCCTTGGGGATTGGGGAGGTATGGCTGTCCAAATTCGAGTATGGGCAAGCCACCCTCATGGAAAATCATGTTTTTGCTTCTTGGGCAAGAAAACAACCAGGATTTTCTCCCTAAGACATTACCCATGAAGGGTTTTTGCCTCTCTCACGTTTTGGAAACTGCCTGGGCGTTTTTTCTCCACTGGTTTCTAGTGTTTTCCTCCCTTTTGGCATTGTTGGGAACTCGTTTTTGTATTACCTACCTATTGGGAAGGAGAGAGCACGATTTGGGGGTTTGTAGAGACCATTGCGGCTCTTTGAATGCCCATGGACGTTTTCTGGAAACGAATTTGCTTTCCCTGGCTTAATTCACCATCTATCATTTCATTTTGGTTGCCCACGTTATTCCCCATACCCAACACTTGGGATTTTGTTGTTATTTGTATCCATGCTCAGTTTTGAGTTGCTGTGTGTTAAGAAATGTTGGGGTTGAGATGGGTAACCATTGCTTTGGGATGTGATGAGCTTGAGAGTCCCCTTTTCCTTGTAGATATCATGCCCAGCTCGGGGGTGGTCTCTGAGTGTTGAAATAATACAGGTTGGGAAGAGACCTACGATTGGGAGGAACGTTGCAGCAACATAGCTAGTTGTTTGGGGCCATTTCACCATAAAGATAAGTGTCTTGCTGTCTATGCATTTACTTCTGCAATGTTTAGATTTATGATTGTTTTTTATATGCTGTATGCATATAAAATATGTGTGTGGATGAGTTTTTAATTTCTCTATGCTTAATTGTTTAAATGGCATCTGCACACTCTTA
The DNA here is from genome assembly GCA_027924585.1 of Larix kaempferi. Lineage (NCBI taxonomy): Eukaryota > Viridiplantae > Streptophyta > Pinopsida > Pinales > Pinaceae > Larix > Larix kaempferi. The sequence goes on from BSBM01000141.1 coordinate 4,933,715, forward strand.
ATTTTATTGTATGAATCTAATGAATGGGTTGAGTTAGTTTAAAAATCCCCATAGATTGGCATCATGTTCCCTTACAGAAATTGGATAGATGGGAGGGAATGTGACAAATTTTGACACATAAAATTGAGAATACCGTAAATTGAAAGATGTGAAGAACACAAAAATTTGATAAACATAATCAATTAGAATAGATTTGAAATTCCAGGCCTAGTTAGCACTACCAATATAACTATACAAACCTTGTAGTAAGGGTTATGTTAACAAAATCCTTTTGATTTTTGATCTTATCTATGTGGATCCCAATGGTAATCATTCACTACTTTGATCTTATATCTCATAGGTGACTTGTCCGTAGTATTGCATGAGTGTACAATTACATAATCAAATCACATATGTTATCTCTTTTTCATAGCATCGTGGAACTCATAGAGCTACTGCTTAACTACTACATGAAATAAGGGAAAACATAGACGATTATAAAGGTAAACTTGATTAGTGATGGTTAAGCTTAGATTAGTTAAAAATTATCTTGGTCCTTCTCTAGTTTAGATTACTTATTTTGCTTAATCTTTTCAACTTGTTATCTATAATTAGTACAAATTGGTAGATCAACTTTTTACATGATTATACTTTCCTTTATCATTAGTTTTACCATTACTATCGGATATGGAAATGAACTATTTTGAGTAGTTAAGTATAAATACTGAACATGTTCTGTCTATAAAATATGGGAATAACAACCATCATTCATAATGGAATTTCTATATATAAAAATTGGGAATAACACTCATCGTCTAGAATGGAATGGCTTGTATATATTAGGGGGATAAAATAAAACATATTGCGTCCAAAATATATAACCAAATATGGTAGAATAATAAAGATCAACTTATATTACAATGTGAAACATAGTGTTAATCCCAAGAGGTTTGGTCCAATAGTAAGTAATGAGGTTTTTCCACTATTGACTAAGGTTCCATGGACTAGAAGGGTATTCAATTTTGGCTATTTTTTGTTTGACTTTAGTTGGTATTGTTTTAGAATAAAGAGTAGAAACTAGTATGTCTCCTTAGGAGAGAGAGTCTATTTCTTTCCGAATATAGTGTATATTTAGGAAATAGAGTTGAAAGTATAGAGTTGGCTTATTAGTACAACTCTTATTTTATTCTCTTAGGAAATATATTTAGTCACTTAAGAAAATTTATTTAGTGAACTCACGTGAATCCCACAATATGAAGGGGCCTTAGTATTAATACACATGTATTGAACCCATAACAACACTAAACAATTTATAATTTATATATATAATAGGTCATAATAATGTTTCATAGCATTGTTGTAGACAGTTAGTCTTGTATCATGTAAAGATGAATGTCATCAATGATCCAAATTTTGTTATTTGGAGACTTGTCAAGTAGACAATTTCACTAGCCTAGTCAGTTTTTAACAAGTCTCTATTTTCCAATTGTCCAATATACAATGCTTTATATCTTGGTAGTGTTGTAGTTTGGAAGTGTTGACATAGACAATTCCACTAGCCTAGTCACTTCTTGAGAAGTCTCTATTTCCTCAATTGTTCTAGATACCGTGCTGTCTAGCTTGGTAGTGTTGTAGACAAACTTGTAGATCATATCATCTTAGAGTTTTTATCTTGTGCTCAAAATAACAACATGTGAAACTAGTTGTCTTATATGAGTTTCTAAATATCCTCATGAAGCTTGGGTATTCTTAAATGAAATGCATATATAAGGAAATGCATTCTTCAATGAATCCCCTCCATTGGAATATGTTATAGTTTACTTGAGGAACACTTATGTGTAGGCTTAGACATTGTTATAGTCATGACTTTTTGTTGTGGAAGGAAACATATAGATATTGAACTGTAAGTAATATTCAATGATGCCAAATATATAAAGTTGCATTGTGGGTATGGAGAATTGTAATTATTTTCTTGGGAAAATGATTATACATGTAAGTTATTATGGTTACCCTTTCAACAATTGAAATTATTCAAGCCATATATATTGTGATAGCATTTCTAATCTCTTCCTTCCTATTCATGTAGAAGACAAATTTCACCACATGGAAAGAGAGGGGTCATTTCCTCAGGAGTTGTTGGGATGTTCTTCGAGGAAAAAGCATATGAGGAAGTCTATTGATACAATGCAATCTAATGAGGCAAGGACATTAAGATCAACACGCATAGGTGATAATCGAATATTGTTGGATTCATCTAGAGAATCCAGTTTGTTGTATCGTCAACAGTCATCTGATCACCAATCGAGTGAAAGGGCCACAAAGGATTCTCCCATATCATCTTTTGGAGAACGTCCATCTCATCCATCTTCTGTTCGTATAATTTCATGTAAAATTTATTTATGTTAATATACATCAATTGTAATCTTGCACATGTTCAATAAGTTTGTGTCTTTACACACAATTGTGTGCATTTTCATAGTGGATCGAGGTTTTAGAAAGCCCATAATTGGGTAGGGGATGAAGATCAACATGAAGACCAAGTGAGGGGTGAAGGTCGAGAAAGGAGAGTAACTGTTGAACAAGATGTGGGTTGCACTCCCATAACAACTTATCCCTATGATGTACATGAGGTAATTCCATGGGGAATCCAACTGATGAAATGGGAAGTAGGGAGAAGGAATATCCATCCCCTTGGTTGTGTTAGGCCCTAGAATGGTGGAGGATAGATATTATGACCCCAGGTATATTTTGTTACTTTTATTGCTAGGCATAGTAATACCTTAGAATGACTTTAAAGACCAATCCTTCTTTAGATAAGGATTAATCAAGGTCTCTATTGTATTGGCTTTCAGGACAAGGGTGAGGTACTAGAGCACGTCAATCTTTCCATCAATATTTCTGAGGTTCCTAAATACATAGGGAAAATTAGGTCAAACAATTGACCCTTCAACATTGTGCAACTCACCATGCGAAGTTACAAGATGATATTCATAGTTTCGATCTCCTTCTCAAGAGTACACAAAGTTTGGAGATTCTTTTGCATTCATTGCAAAAATTCTTTGATGTATATCATAATATGGGACCAACTACAAATGGTTTTATTGATTTGGTGTGCAGGCGAAGGGAAGCCATGATGGATCTCGACAAGTGGTATGGCATGAAGAAGAGGGTGACCAAAGAATAGACAACTTCCATGTTCAATTTTAAAGAAGTACTAAAGCAGAAAATGTTGAAAGTGCAATATTTCAAGCACACTCGCATTGCACATTTGTTGTATGATTGGTTCCTTGCAGCCTATGGTAGATTTCCATGGAATTAGGAGGTACTGATTTATTTTGATAGATATGTTTGTGCAGCGTTTTTTGAAAACATGAAGCCAGGTTATACCGAAATTCCTTCCAAATTTTATGGAGTTGGAACAGGTCGAACGCATAATAGAAAAGGTTCTTTTGGAGATCTTGTATTTCCTCGACCTCCAGCTCCTTTGATATCTCGTCCTTCTAGATTTATTACTTTAAGATTAGAGATGAAGCCTACATCTCAAGTTGGGAGAGATGCAAGGGGCACTGTGGCATAAGGTTTAACATAATCATTTGTAAGATTTGATATTGGACTGAATCGAGAGAAGACACGAGTTAGTGTTCGTCAAAAGTATGTTTATAGAGCCGATGTCAAGGTATATGCAATGAGCCTTGAATATATCAAGTCCTATGCCAAGGAATGCTGTGATGGATGCTTTGATGTCCACCGAGAGACTAAGAGAGAAGAGGAGAGGTTTGTGTTTATATTTAATCGATAATTGTTTCATTCATGTTATAAATCTAACTTTTGGTTGTTGTATCTATGGATTTGTAAATATATATGTGTGTGTGTGTGTGTGTGTGTGTGGATTGAACATGCTTTTAGAGTCTCTTCTTGTGAAAATGTAGAACAAGGACATAGAGAGGTACATTAGTTTTAAGTATATATTTTTATGTTTTAAATGTATTGTTCAATGTTGTTAAAAGTTAATTTTAAGTCATTTATGTATCTCCTTGTTAATGTGAACACATATTTTGAAATTGAAAATGGTTATGTTCACAAGTTCGACTAGGTTCATATTTTTTTGATGATATTTTATCTCTGTCACAAGTAAATGCAAGCATGTTTTTAACTTTTTTAGTTTTGATTTTAAAAGTGTTACTTAATTTTAGTTTATTGTACTCATGGAGTGTTTTATTTAATTTCAAAATTTAAATTTCAGGAGATGCGAGTGAGTGTGGGTGGTGGGGAGGTAATTGTTTACAAATTATTATTCTTTTCAATTTTATTTTATGTTTATTTTAGTTTTTGAATTTAGTTTAAAATTGTTAAATAATTAGTACATGAAGTTCATATTTGCATTTACATAGGTTATGGCCATTTACATTACAGGTTAACCGAGAGGACAGAGGGAAATGTGCAGTGGAGGATATTGATCCTCCTTGACATAGAGTCTTTATTGGTTTTATTTGTTATGTTTGGAGTATAACATTTTGGTTTTGTCATTTGAACTAGATTGTATTACATATATGTGTTGAGTACACATATTGTATTTGTTTTGGATGAGAACTTTATTTTTGGATTAAATATATTTAGCATAATTTTGTATGACAAATTTGCATATCATAATTTTGGATGATGTTCATGTTCATGTATGATTTATTAAATGTATGTTTTATGATTTTGCTTCATAATGTTATTCAATCTTATATAGTAATATAATATATATCAATTTTGTTAGGATTGAATCTTAAGCACATATTGTTTTATGGATACAATGTTTCATTGCATTGTTGTAGACAATCTTGTATCAAGTAAAACATGAATCTCATCAATGATTCAAAGCTTGTAGTTTGGAAGTGTTGTAGACAATTCCACTAGCATAGAAACTTTTTGAGAAGTTTCCATTTCTCCATTTGTCTTAGATATGTAATCCTTTCTAGTTTGGTAGTATTGTAGATAATATTGTTTCATGTAAAATATGAATCTCATCAATGATCCAAAGCTTGTAGTTTGTCCAAGTGTTGTAGACAATTACACTAGCCTAGAGTCACTTCTTGAGAAGTCTATATTTCCCCAATTGTCCCGGATACAATACTTTCTAGCTTGGTAGTATTGTAGATAATCTTGTATCATGTAAAAGATGAACCTCATCAATGATCCAAAGTTTGGAGTTTGGAAGTGTTGTAGACAATTCCACCAGCCTAGTTAGTTTTTGAGTCTAAGTCTCTGTTTCCCCAATTGTTCTAGTTACAATGCTTTCTAGCTTGGTAGTGTCTGAGAAGTCTCTATTTCCCCAATTGTCCTAGTTACAATGCTTTCTAGCTTGGTATTGTAAATATGAATTTCATAAATGATTTGTACAATTTGTATCATATGTTTTAATGTTTATGTTCAATGCTGAAATGGATTTATGATATCAAGGTAAAGCTCAAGTAGTATGAAATGTTTAAATTAATTATGTTTTGTAAAATATGAATCTCATAAATTTGATCTTTAAAGCTTTTAGTTTGGAAGTGGTGTAGGCTAGATTATGTAAAATATGAATTTCATAAATGATTTGTACAATTTGTAACATATGTTTTAATAACATTATGTTTTGCACGTTTAATGCTCAATGTTGAAATGGTTTTGTGATATTGGTAAAGCTCAAGTAGTATGTAATGTTTATATTAATTATGTTTTGTAAAATATGAATCTCATAAATGATCTTTAAAGCTTTTTCAATGACGAAATGGATTTACAACATTGGTATTTAGCTCAAGTAGTACATAAATTCAATGCAAGCCTGTTTGGAAGTGTGTTGTAGATTATGTAAAAGTTGAATATTATAAATGTTTTGTACAATTTGTAGTATGTCTTGTGTGTTTAATGTTAAATGTTCATTTTTTTTTTACGAAATTGGAAAAACTCTAGTAGTATTTGGTGTTATAGATGTGACTGAAATCATAGCAAATGGGGATAAGGATTTTTTTTTAATCACAAGCAAGGATTCCAAGATTGTGAAGCTTATGCTAAATTAGAGAAATGGTTCTAGACAACAAGTTGATGAATATTAATTTGTTTGTTGTATAACCATTGCTAATTTAGTATAAGCTTCACAATCCTAGAATCCTTGCTTGTGATTAAAAATCAAATGATCGTTTCTCCATTTGCCATGATTTCAATTACATCTCTAACATTGATTACTTTTTATTAAATCTGTATGTGAAATATTAATTTATGTGTTCAAAACATTGTTCAATTTCATAGTGATCATGTCAACAACTATTAATTACACAATGATAGAAAAATATTAAAAACATCGCAATAATTTAATAATAATTTTAAAACTCAATAATTTTAAAAAACTAATAATTTCACTATTAATTGACACAATATATAGAATATAATATATCCAATATACATGTACTATAAAGTATATCAAAAGGAACGACCATTATACTGCATATTCAAGTAAAGAATTAAATACATGCACACAATCAACAATCAACAATTTGTACATCCCAAATAAACCTATATCAATTCATTGAAGATTACAATGTTTGGTTGATTCAATACAAATATAATGATAATAGAACATAACATATCCAATATATACATGTAATGTAGAAGATGTTGATTTTGTAAGCTTGCTTAAAAACATTGCAATAAAACTTAATAATAATTTAAAAACTAATAATTTCACAAGTTAATTTATTAGGTTTAATTGTTAAAATACATGAAGGTCAAAAGTAGATTTGGGGTGGAAATGGAGGATCCGCTATCGTTATCTCGTCCCTTAAAGGTCCTTTCGGACATATGGGGATCTGAATAGAGAATTTTGACTATCAAATTGACATAGTATAAAGTACATGAGATGACTATCAAATTGACCTGCAGTATAAAGTACATGAGATGACTATCAAATTGACATGCAGTATAAAGTACATGAGAAGGCACGACCATTATAATGCATATACTCAAATAAACAATTAAATACATGTACACAATCGACAATCAATAATATATATTTCAAGTAAATATATATCGATTCATCGAAGATTACAATGTTTGGTTTCTTCAATACAATTCCAATGACAATAGAACACAATATATCCAATATACATGTAATACAAAAGATTGACCAAGTTTTCAAGCTTAATTAAAAACATCACAATGGAATTCCATCCTTAACTATTCGTTCATGATCGAATTTGATCATTTTCCATCTTTTAGTTTTTAAATTTTTCTTTGATGTAACTTCTATTAATTTTATTCAAGTTGCACATACTAAATGACTATATTGGCAACATATGACATTGGGTTCATACTCCTTAAACTAAATATAATTTTCACTTTGATGGGTTTCTTGGAGGAAATGACCTTTTAATATAATGGATCCTCTCTCATATGGAAATCCTTTGTCATCATAGTCCTCCAATAACTTCATCTTTCTTTCAGTGCATCACATCAAATAATATTTCACTTTTTCGTTCTTGTCTATGGGTGCAATCACAGTGAAAACATCTCCTGTAGTCAAATTGATGTTAATTTTTTAAAATACATTATTGATAAAAAATAATTTGTACTTTATACAATGAACTATGAACAAATATGAATAATGAGGAGAGGAGGGTCTTATTTATAGTTACAAATCCAGTGCAATTGGTGATAAGAACTGGAAAATGCAAGTAGAAAGAAATGATCATCCTTATGGCTATGGATCAAATCTCACTCTTTATCGGATAAGTCATCTGAGCAATATGAAGGAATCTTAGTGTACATAAGGGGAACCAACAATGAACAATGAAAAAATATGAATTATGAGGAGAGGAGGGTCTTATTTATAGTTACATAACCGATGCAACAGTGACCAGAAGGTGCAATCGGTGACCAGAATTGACAAATGCAATTAAAAAGAAATGATTCGTCATTATGGTGGTGGATCAAATCTCACTCTTTATCGGATAAAACACATTATACAACTTGACGAGAACCTTATACTAAAAACAAGAACTCTAGCCACAAAACCCATTTTTTGTGTCAAAAACACCAAAAACAACCCTGAATCGAAAAGTGGTGCTACTCGTAGCACCCATTTTTTTCCAGGGCTAAAATTACAACTTTTTGAAGTTCCATCCATTGTTGGTGTAATCAAAACCCTAAATCAATCCTTGAATTGAAAAAGTGCTCCTCCAAAATCACCCTCATTTTTCATCAGGATTAAAAATTCATAATGTTTGAAACTGTATCCTTACAGCTAGGGTCATCGCAATGGACATGCCAAAATCAAACCCTATATCGAAAAGATATGCTACTAATGGCACCCCTTTCTTTCGCCGATTACAATTGCAGGCATTTCGAAAGAATGCATGGCCAAAAAAAAATATTAATCTTTTATTATTTGTAATCTCTTAAAAACCAATTTTAATTAAAAACAAAATAATTTAAAAAAATCAAAATTCAAAACCAATAATTTTGAAAAGTATTATTTTTAATAAAAAGTTAAAAATAAAAATGAATTGGAAAAAATAAAATAAAGGAAAAATAGAAAAAACAAATCAAAACAACATTAAAAATTAATAAATAAATAAAAACTTTATATATATATATATATATATAGATATATATATATATATATATATAACATGTAAAAACAATATATATAAAAAACTATTTTATATATATATATATATATATATTAAAAAGTATATATTAAAAACATACAGCATGTAATTTGCGGGGCTCGATGCTCATACATTACATCTTGTATATTTTTTAATATATATTTTTATAAATAGTTTTTTTATTTGTTCAGTAGCACGTCTTTTCGATTCAAGTGTTGATTTTGGCATTTTCATTGTAACTTCTCAAAATGTGAAGGCCATTGTTTCAAACATTATGAAATTTTAACCCTGATAAAAAACAAAAGTGATTCTCAAGGAGCACTTTTTCGATTCAAGGGTTGATTTAGGGTTTTGTTTGCATCGACACCGGCTAGGGTTTCCAAAAAGTTGTAATTGTATCCCCAAAAAAGAAATGGGTGCTATCAGTAGCATCACTCTTCAAGTCAGAGGTAAAAATAACCACTAAATGCAACCTATAAAAAAAGAACTATTTAGAGTTCTCGTCTGGTTGTATAATGTGTTATAAGACATCCAAGCCATATGAAGGAATCTTAGTGTACATAAGGGGACCCGACAATGAACAATAAAAAAATATGAATTATGAGGAGAGGAGGGTCTTATTTATAGTTACATAGTAGGTGCAATCGATGACTAGAACTGACAAAAAAGAAATGATTCGTCCTTGTGGTGGTGGATCAAATCACACTTTTTATCAGATAAGTCATTCAAGCCATATGAAGGAATATTAGTACATAAGGGGACCCAACAATGAACAACGAACAAATAATTTGTACTCTATACATACATTATATACAATGAATAATGATTTTTTTTAGTTTATTACATTACCTTCTCTAACAAGATCTAAAATTCTATCGCCATCAAATGATATTGCTATGTCTTATGGTTCCAAATCCTCTAAGCTTTCAAGTGGCATTTTCCCCTTTGGATTAATCTATGTGTTCTAAGTTTTTGCATAGTTGTTCATTATGTTTTCACAGACTTATGTAGATTCAACATTTTCAATGCAAATAGGACAAAAGCATGATTGCTTTCTACTATCAAATGCAAACACATTTTGGAAAGATTTTGTTTTAATGGAGTGCAAATCTCTAGTCCCATGTATGGTGCTAGTGTCATATGGGATTAATCTATCTATATCTTGGATTCCAATAAGCCAAAAAAACTTGTGATGTAAAAAATCATGAAGGACAATTTTAATGTTAGTGTATATGTTTTAAATATATATTTAAGAATTGCAAATAATATTTAAATTTACACTTAATATAAATTTTAAAAACAAAATATGTGTACATACATGTGCACATCTTTTGATTGTCAATTATACCCATGGCTTAGATTTGAATGACACCATTCGAAAACTTGAGAAGCTGAATGAAATCGACCAGTAGAATGGATCATTTTACATATTCTAAGCGCTTGTTTTACACATGCTCCTGCAGCATCATGTTCTCCTTTTTCATGGCCAGTCTCAAAGAAATTCCAATGATGTGTAATGTTCGATGCTCTATGAATCTGACATAATCAAAAGAATGATCATGAAGATTTAAATTATCCTGCACATCCATCTGACCATATCCAATGTTCATTTAATTCAACTTCATGTTTTTTCAAACTTCACGTTTTTTCAGTGATTCATAGAAAACATTTTCAATGCAATGTTGTACAAAATGTGTATCATGTGTACAATCATCACTAATATAAATATGAAATTCTTTGATCACAAGTCAACCATCACTCGTGCCTTCAATGCCATCAATATTGTGTTGTGCATGTTAATATAGAACATGGACAAATATAGAAACTTGGTCATAATGATAGTATTCACTTTGTATCTCCTTTTGTGCAGCAAATGTATAGTTTTATGCAAAATCAACCACAGACAAAATTGTTCCGGTTGGAAAAATTTCACAAGACTATTTGAACTAAAGGTCTTTCCATCATACTCTATGTGAAATCTTGATGTATTTATAAATTTCTTTTTCAAATTTCTTCAAAAATCTGTCACACAAATTATATCTTCTTGCAAATCAATTCTTTTGGAAAGAACATCAAAATAATTTGTAGCATAATTGATATATTCATATCTCCTCCAGTCAACGGTTACATTTGATAGTGATTGATCATTATGAATATGATATTTATGGTGGAATAATGCTAGATTTCCACAACGATCACATTTTTTTCCATTAACACAATTCTTATGGTAAAATAGTTCATCATCTTGTCTCACACATAGATTTTCAGACATGAAAGCACCTTTTGTGGGAGTCGAAGGTGAATTTGACCAACATGTTTTACCAAATTCAAGAAATTGTCATAATATAATTGAAATTCCACATGATAACGATAAAAAAATGTGTCACAAATAGTGATAGGTCTAAAATCCCATGGTTTTTGTTGTACAAATGTAGTGATCGACACATTAATTCCACGGTAATACTCCTTGAATTTGTTGAACAATTGTACTTGTGTCATTTCCAATATATGTTCTGCATGGGTTTTGTATTCATTCCGCTATACTTTTCACCGTATCACATCCCTTGCATTTGGTGAAACTCGAGCAAGTGCGAACCAATATTGATGTACATTAGCTTTAACACCTTCTCCCATTTTATCTTTGTAAAATTGTCTACAAATCATTTCCTAACAATCAAGTTCATCATTTTCATCTATTTGCAATCAAAATTTGTTATGTTTGTATAATGTCTTTCTTTAGTTTCCTATTGTTTTTGCTAGTTGTATCATCAAATGTATTTTGAACTACTTTATGTGCAGCACTGGTATCTTTCTTTTTGGATTTTCTAATTTTTTTTATTGCATCACTTATATTTTCTAACACATTATGTTTCACCTTCAACTCTTTTATCGCCTTTTGAATACCCAATAATGATGTAGCGTATTTTAACTTTTTGGACACTAACAAACATCTCAAAATTTGAGCTTGTCCTGCTATTGATTATTTTTTAAGAACATTTTCATAAATTTGGTTTGCACAATATCGTGCAATGTGGTCGACTATTTTATCCCCATATTTGTCACAATCAATGGTTTGCAACATTTCATCATCAAAATTGAAAGCACCTATATATTTCAGTTAAATTTAATTTAGCATATATCGAATATACTAAAATAGAAACATAAGATAAGATCCATATTTCACATTTATTAATTGGTATTTAAAAAACAAAATACAATTATGAATTAAATTAAATATACTGAAAATTTACACAAGCACACACACATATATATGTACATACCTTGTCACATACCCCAAAATACTCATATAAATAGAATAAAATTAAAAGGATAAATAAATAGAATAAATGCATGTATACTTTTGGACTTCTAGTATTGTGGAAACAAAATACTTTACTTGATTTACATACTGGACTCTAAGCCAAGGTTAGAAGCATGTCAAGGTTCTTCTCTTGAATAACATCCAAGGTCTAAGACTCAATCCATTTGTTACATTTGTATGTTAGGGTAAAATATCTAACAATTACTTCTTTTATAAGCATAATATCTTAGGATTATGAGCATCACTAATAAGTTTTTAACCTGACAAAATTAGCAAGATGAGGGTTTAAACCCTTACCCAAAACCTTGCGGATCTCCAAAAATTATAATTGTTAAAAGCTAAGGTTTCCGCAATTTGACTTCCACATTGTGGAGTGCGGGTTGCGGAACCCTTAGTTATAAGGTTGAGTCTTAACCTCTTCCGCAAAATCAGCTTCCACATTGCAGATGTGGGTTGTGGAACTCCAAAGTCTAACTATTATTTAACGGTTCTGCAATCCCGACTTCCACGTTGCGAATGCGGGTTGCGGAACCCCGATTCCGACCATTTAAAAAATTATGGTTCCGCAATCCTACTTCCGCATTGCGGAACCACAAAAACCCGACTATTTAAAATAATGGTTCTGAAATCTGACTTCCGCATTGTGGATGCAGGTTGCAGAACCCCAAAATACTACTGTATAAAATTACGGTTCCGCAATCCGGCTTCCGCATTGCAGTTGCGGGTTGAAAAACCCCAAAACCCGCCTGATTAAAATAACGGTTCTGCAATCTGACTTCCGCATTACGGATGCGGGTTGCGAAACCCCGATTTTTTTCAAGGGTTAAAAAAATGATTTTGATTGCGGATTCAGTGGTTTTGAAGTCTTGCGGAAACGTTTTAAAGGAAAGACAGAACTTAGATAAGATCTTGAGATTGTAAATAACTACATAAGATTAATCCAGATCTAGGGTTTGACTGTGTAGACTTATTTCTCAAATCGGTTATGAATTACTCTAACTGTATTTATAAACATAAATATAATAAACACCCATTTTATAACAGAAATAAACCCTGTGCATACTTTGCTTATAACAGTAAGGGGATAGACAGACATTGATACATTATTTGATGCATAAATATAACTTCTGCATATAAACTGAATGGAGGATGTCACAGTAAAACGACAATGTACAATCATTTTAGAATAGAAGGAATAATGGAAATAAAACCTGAACCAAAACTATAATTCATACTAAGGTAGTTATGTTCCTGCTAGAGCTATACTCTTACTGAAATAGACGATAACTTAAAACTGTATTTGAATATCTTGCATGCAAGTCTAGAAATATAATTCCGAATAAGAATACTTATAGTAAACTAGGAATGTACAGTAAAAAATTATATGATAACATGCATACGCAAGATAATCATTTCTGAATAACAAAAATACATATAATTTACAGTAAATAGACATTCCGAAAATAATTAATTAGAACCTGAACTAGAAATACATCTATTATGCTTGACAGATTAGATATCATTACAGTAAATAGACAGTTCAGAAATAAATAAATAAAATCTGGACTAAGCAATGCAATCATTAGATATCATTTACAGTAAACAGACATGTTAGAAATAAATAAATAGAACCTGAACTTGCAGAGAAAAATCAAAACCGAAGGTTGTCATTTCTCCCAACCAACTTCATACACTACCTCGTTTTGTAAGTGAAGAGCATTAGAAGATTGTTGGGGTTTTTTTGTAAGTGAAGAGCATTAGAGGGTTGTTGGGGTTTTTTTGTAAGTGAAGAGCATTAGAAGGTTTTCCATCTTGATCTACCCCCTTTTGTATTTTCCAGTGTAATTCCGACATCTATTTAATACATTTTGATTTTGACGACTTAATGAGAAATATGATTCCAACATCTATGTAATAAAACATTTTGATTTTGATGACTTAATGTGAAATTTTATGAGTCTGTGAGAACCCATTGCACCGATGGAATTATAGCCCCCCATTTTTTTCATCCTTCTATGTCTGTAGTTTGTGATGTATTTTTATTAGTATTCCATATACATTTACATATTACATTGTTTGGCTATTAGTTGTGATGCATTTTTATTATTCTTCCATGTACATTTACACATTACATTGTTTGGTTCTTAGCCTCTCAAATGAAGTCAGGGAGCACACCAATAAGTATTATGTGGGGGAATATTCCACAAACAACATCACAAGGGGATTCATTTCACATAGGGGATATTACCCCTTATTTCTATTCCTACCCATGACATTCAATCTAAGTGGCATAATCATTTGTAAGTGGCATAATCTAAAATGTAAATAATAAAGAGTGTTTAGTAACGAGAAAAGATAATAATAGAATGTGGCCCCCATTCATGTAATCCAATTAAATAGAAATAGTCCTATCTTGGTTGGATTTCTTATGCCTCTCGTGGGCATCCAAAAGTGGGGGAAGGGGAAGCCAATCAACATAATTTTTCCCTTGTTTCAATAGTGGAGTGAGACATATGCATTGCAATTTGTGAATGTGTAATGTGTATTTTTTTTAAGCAAAAAAATACAGCATTCTATTAATGTAGGATAAAAAGTACAATAGTCATCTTTACAACAAAATGGAGGATGAAACTACCACCCTAGATGCCAAAACAGAAAATATCCTTACTATCCCTAAACCAGAACTAGAGAACGTCCTTAGTAGTCCAATCCCCATAGTTACAAACATCATAGTTACAAATTCCAACCCAGAGAGCACCAGAATGATAAACCATAACAACTCTAACAAATAGAAATAAAGACAATACATCAGAGGACAACATCCAGAAACCATGCCGTGAACAAGCCACCCAAACCTACTAACAAAACAAACGTCGATAGGGTATACATCGTGTAGGATCCAAAGGAATGAACCAAACAAAAGGAAATACTGAAAAGACTGAAGCATGTAACAGCCGATAAGAGCCGAAGCCGACGACAGAATAGGGTCACCAAGCTGAGAATCACAACAAAAAATGAAGGGAACCAGACACCATAGGAATTAAGCCGACGGACCGGCTTCATCTTCAATAATCACCAGCAGCAGCTTGTCTACATCATCCCCATTTTCACACAGGTTGATCACCCGCTTGTTTTCAACTTTCTTAGACTTGGTCAGGAATGAAATCCCCATATCCCCCGCTAAAGCATCCAACTTCATATGTATCTATTTAGAATTTTCAGCGTGATCCTTACAAAGGTCTTCCAATTCCGTCATCCGAGTAGAGCCAGACAGAATATCCACCTGGGTTTCCATCAACTGAGAAATCTTAGCTTTTGTGACCCAAAGCATCATCACAGCCCGATTGTAGAGAGTCATCCGTCCCAGATCATGGATCCAATCTTCCATTGCAACCGCTTCCGTCGGAGGTTCCTGTGCAGCAACCCGATGCCACAGAGACTCTTCAAGATTATCCACCACCCTCTACACTTCCTGGGGAAAGAATCGGCGGTAAAAAATAGCAGTGGCAGCAGCATTCCATAGTTCACGACTAGGACCATACAGAGCACCATTCCCCCTATCCTCATGATCAGCCTCCACAGGAGCCCATCTTCCTCTCCTAGCGGGACGACCTCTCGGCGGCATGATTGTTCTCTCCTTACTATCACTCGTCACCCCAATAATACTAACAAGGCAATTCCAACAGACCCCATCGGAATAAGAATAGACACCACAATGCCTAAAAACAACCTGCAAATCAAAATTTAAAGGCCATCAACCACCTTTTGCCATAAAATCCATCATACCAAGCCTTACGGTGTAATAACTCATACTGTCCTGCACAATGATCATCATAACTGGGGCCAGCTTCAGACTATCCATCAACCAACGTGAGAGGCCAGATGCCTTAATCATCGCATGCTTCATACCACTGTCCATAACCATTACAACCAGAGGTAAATCTATGGAACTCCTATCCATAGCACAAGTAATAAGGATATCCAACATCCACATGTCTAAACCACCTTGCGAGCGGTACCATTGGTTAATTCCCATCGGGACTAGTGTCTCTCCCGACACCTCCAGAGGATGCCACACCACTCCTATTGCTTTCGGAAATCAATACACACTGTTGACGACAACTAACCGACAGGATTTCCCTAACCTGCCCCTCCCAACCGTCATTGGAATTCCAAGCACTGTAATTAGCCAAAGCATCATCCAAATAGTTGGCACTTCGCCGAACGTGCTGAAATATGATAGTGTTAAATGAAGAGATGAGGTGGCCTAGACATGTCAGTCTCCAAGTTAACCGCAACAACTTCGACAGCTTGGCAGCGCGGGTCCCATTATTGAGTTTAACAACCAACTGAATCAACATATTAGAGTCCCCTTCAACAATTAAGCTGCGCAATCCATGTCGAGAGGCCATGCATAAACCTTGAAGCATGGCTTCGCATTCCGCAACATTGTTTGTTTCACAACCCAAATGACCAAAATAACAGAGCAAAACCTTGCCATTCTCATCCCACAGAGTACCTCCATACCCGTCCGCTCCCAGGTTGCCCTTAGACGCTCCATTGAAATTTAGTTTACTCCATCCATGCAGAGGCGGAGACCAGATTACTGAGCTGTCTGTAGTTTTGCCCCCAGACTGGATACGACCAATATAATAGGGAAGCACCACAATATCCCAGGTAAGTAGAATTTTGAGCTCATGTTCCGGAATGTTTAAATCCTGATCATTCCACTGAGTTAATTTAAGAGTTTCAGTGATGCCTCGTTGAATTTTCCCCCACACAATCAACCAGGGAGTAAGATTTCTCGTAAAAATTTGATTGTTGCATTCCTTCCAGACCTCCCAAATAAGAAAGCTAGGGAAAAGCTGCCAAACCCGATTAGGAATTCTCCCTTGAAAGGGTTCAAGTTGACATTGTTTAACTGTTTCATCTGGAGCATTCCTGATTCTGTTAGACATGCGAAATCTGGTAGCTCCTTCATCCCATAGAGTCGAAGCAAAGATGCATCCATCCAATAGATGCACAATGGTTTCATCATGACTACCACAGAGGTCACAGAGGGACGGTCCTTCAAACCCCCGCTTCACGATATTATCCCAAGTCAAAAAATTTCCCTTCAGGACCAGCCAAATGAACAGAATGATTTTGGGCCAGAGTTTAGTTCCCCACAACTATTTCCAAGTATTATCCTGGAGTAATGATTTCACCAAAACTACTCTGCTAGGGAATTTTAAAGATATGAGAGTCCAATTAGCGAGTCTATCCTGCATTCAATTTAAAAGGTCCTCCCATGAAGCCCTTTTTAAGACTCCCTCCGACAGAGGAGCCCCAATATATTTGGTTGGAAGGTAGCTCTTTTGAAAGCCAATAATTCTAAGGATATTCCTATGACTGATAATAGGCGTGTTGAAGAAGAAAACCAGAGACTTGGCTAAATTAATGTTAAGCCCCGGGGCACAAGAAAAGGTGTTCAGGGCTTTCTTAATCTTTCTATCTTCATGGACTGAAGAGTGACCCATGAGCATGGTATCATCAACAAATTGCTGGTGGGTAATGACCTTCTCATAAGGAGGAAATAGAAGGCCTTTGATACTACCATGTTCCACTTGATGCGATATGAGTCGGCCAAGTCCTTCTGTCATGATCACAAATAGGAAAGGGGAAAGGGGATCACCTTGCCTTATCCCCCGAGTGGGTTTGAATACCGAGGATGGGTTCCCATTGATTAGAATAGAATAGAATGTCGAGGAGGTCATGTTTGCAATCCATTGAATCCAGTCTTCACTGAAGCCAAAAGAGCTCATTATTTCTTTCATATACACCCAATTTAGATTGTCCTAGGCTTTGGAGAAATCCAATTTGAGCATCATCCCAGCCTTTATAGTACTTTTAAGTGAGTGCAGAACCTCTTGAGCCAGGATAATACCATCTATCATTTGGCGTCCTTCCACAAACCCTGATTGTTCAGGATATATCAAGCCCGAGAGCAATGGTTTAAGCCGATTAGCAAGGACTTTAGTGATGATTTTGTAGATAATGTTACATAGAGAGATAGGTCTAAATAACTCTTCTTTCTCCGCCATAGGGAATTTGGGGATAAGGGTCAGAAAGGTGGAATTTAGGGCTGGGAGGACTCCTCTCATTCTTCGAGATTCTTCCACAACCATCCAGACTTCATCTTTAATCATGTCCCAAAAAGCATGAAAAAAAATTAGCAATGAACCCATCAAGTCCAGGAGATTTCCTGTCCTCCATTTTATTAATGGCTAACTCAACTTTCGATAGTTCAATAGGATGGAGAAGCATCTCATTCTGTTCCACCGTGATCATCCTAGGAATGATAGATTTGATTTCCCTACAGGCTGCGGTCCTGTCCACAGGGGGTTCCGTTACCACTTCCTCAAAATATTAACCAGTTCCTGCTCAATTTCCGTATGCGATTCTACAACCCTCCCATCACTAGTCCTCAGGTTGCTGATCTAGTTGTGTTGTTTGTCCTAGATGGTTGCTCTGTGAAAAAACTTAGTATTTTGGTCTCCATCTTTCAGCCATAGATAACGGGATTTTTGCTGCCACAAGCTCTCCTCCTGTTTTTGTCGACAGAAGAGTTGGTCAGCAATGGAATGTTCCTTCATAATAAGTTTCGGGGTCACTCCGGTCTGCATCATACACACCTGGTTATGCTCCATCTCGGCCTCCAACTTAGCTTTCCCTACCTAAATGTTCCCAAACACATCGGTATTCCATCTCTTGATTTTTTGTTTAAGAACATTTAGTTTTTGTTGGAAGCAATACATTTTGGTTCCTCTGGGAGGAATAATTGAGTGCTACCATTCTTCCCCACGAGTAGAGAAGTCTTCATAAGTTAGCCAAAACTTTTCAAATCTAAAGGGCTTGGTCATTTTCATTCCTATATTACTCCATGTCAAATAAATTGGTCAATGATTAGATCCAGAAGAATCAATAGGACGAGAGGTCAGAGTACCTCCCAGAAGCATGATACTTTCAGAAAGAAGGAACCTATCAAGCTTGTTAGCTACCAAATGCACCCCTCCACGACGATTGTTCCAGGTGAACGCAGAGATTCCAAGGTCTAAACCGACCATCTTACTAGTTTCGATGAATTCATCAAAAAGATTGTTCTCTGGGGTAAGGATTCTACGCCCTCCTTTTTATTCAGATAAGGATCTGATCATATTGAAATCCCCACCCAATATCCAATGGGTTCCCTTAAACATCCTTCTCAGGTTAGTCAGACTCTTAATGAAATTACGTTTGTCAGGGTAGCTACTAGGCCCATAAACATTAGTAGGCATACCTCACACATTAGAGCCAATGATATGAAATTATGCAGAAAGGCAGAAGGGGGTGGACATAAAGTTGTAAAGAGAGACTCTCATGGGGTCCCATAAAATCTCCAAGCCACCCGAGTGGCCAAAAGCATCAAGTGCCATAATCTTACAGTGTTTCCAGAGATACAGAGCCTTCATTTCCAACTGGTATCCAGAGCATTTAGTTTCCTGTAACAAAACCACAGTAGGTTTTTCCTTCATAATCTTATTCTTAAGGGTTCTACCTTTGTGAGGCCCATTGGTACCTCGAATATTCCACAAAAAAACTTTCATCAAACACGGTATCAAGCAGAGAGGAGTGCTTCCTGTATGGTAGGATATTTCCCTGAATCTACCAATCTTTCCCCAATTTCCCAAATCCTATCCCTATTAGACCGCCTCCCCCGTTTAGAGCCACCTTCTTTAAATTTACATTTATTTTCCTTGAGCTTCAGGGGGCCTATCCCTAGACTCGAAGTAGGTTTAGTTTTTAGAATGGATTCCTTCAGTAATTTCAACTGATTATCCGGAATGGATTGGAATTCAATGTTTTTATAGGCCTCTTTAATGCTATCCAAGTCCAAGTCACCAAGCTCCATTTCTTCCAGTTCCTCCTCCATAAGCTTAGACTCCACATGGTTATTTCCCGCTACGTTGAGTGTTTTACCATATTCAGGGGCCGCCAACGATGACACCTCATCCAGCTGAATAGTATCTTCAGGAACTGAAGAAGAGAGGTGTTCTACCGGATCCGGATTGAGAACAACAAATCTATTAGAGGTCATTTCCTTCTTCCCCACTGCGGGACCATTATTCCTTCGCCCAGATCTCTTTCTGTTAGTGACTTTGACAAACCCATCTTTGTCATTCTGCTCCAGCATTCTACTACCAGGGATATCAGTAGGGAGATTAAGGTGATAATCTCTAGCTAGATGGCCATGGGTATGACACCGCCGACACCGGAAGGGGATGTGTTCATAATCAAGAGTTTGAAACCATTCTGATTCTTCCCAGTTAATGGTAATTCCCTTAGGGAGGGTTTTGGAAATATTCATATAGACAAAAATACGAGCATATGAGACATACCTTCCTTGTTTGGTCTGATCAAAGATCTTGACAAAATGCCCCAGCATTCCTCCAATGGCTCGTAAGATTTCCAAATCCCAGTACTCTGTTGGAAGTGAATAAAGCCTAATCCATACATGTGCTATTGAGAGATCCTCCTTGTCTAGGTTGAAATGATCTTTCCAAATTCTTAGGAATAAACCTACAGAATAGTAAAAATAAGGGCCACCTTCAAATATCCTATCCTTGTCCTCCACATTGAGGAAAACCACAGTGAAGAAACCCTTTGATCTCAACAGTAGGTCGAAGTGTCCTTTAGGTTTCCAAGTCGAGTGAATCCACTAGCGTAGGTCTTTCTCCATAGGCCATATACCCATAAATTTCCCAATTAGTGCATGGTCTGTCATATGCTGAATTTTTTCCTTAACTTGTGCAGGATTTACTGAAATGGTTGGGATGCAGTTAGATTTGGGAATGCAATTCCTCTGGCCCACTTCACCTCTGCTTGCCTCAGATATTTCCGTTTGAGGGTTTCGACTCTCTCCTCTAATTCCATTCTCTTTCTATTGGCTTGACGAGCCCACTTGCGGCTATACGATATCCTTCATCAGAGGAGGGGAGAGGCCCCTCCCCTGTGGCCTCACCATATTGCTAACAATCGAACCGACGGCCCAATGCTTAGTGCGGCCAGGGTAGAGAGAAAAATCCTAATATTCAGTCGTTACAAACACGCACTTCTTGGAGCTCCAATATCATCGCTCGATCAGGAATGATTTGTATCAAATGTGTAATGTGTATTTATTGTAATGTCTATTGAATATTTATAAATGTTCTAGTTTCTATAAAAATTTGGATCTACATGTCTATTTTTTACATATATAATTTTAAATATATAACTATATATATATATATATAACTATATATATATATATATAACATGTCCTTCATGTCCTAATTCCAGGGGTCGTAGTGTCTGTGTCGGGCACTCGTATTCTCGTGCCCTCCATATCCCTTGTCCGCGTGTCAGGTGACTTGGGTTACAAGCAATACAGTTTTGAATTTTCATTCACTGATAAAGAATGAAGTTGCTTGTAGCATGACAAGATTTTTTGGCTTATGCCCACACAAAAAGAAATATAAAACAACTGGAAGCATATTCACATCCATTGCAATTAATTTTATCCCACTCTGTGTACTTTTCTATCTATTCTATCATAAAACTATTTGCAGGGACACATTCTATCATAATCAATTACAAGGTATCAATCAAACATTATACTTTCATGTTTTCTTTATTCTTTTCCATCCATTAGTTCCTGGTGAGACTACAACAGTACAAACGATCAACTTGGAGAGATTGTCAAAAATGTTACCTTCTCAAATTTATGTTGTAATTCATAGTCGTGTATAATGTTTCAGTCTATACATGTTTTTGGTTGTAGATCCTCAGGAGTTTGAACCTTAACAAGTGAGTGAGTCAAAGGAATGAATCTTAGTGTAACGTACCCTCCCATTGACCCAACTCAAGGAAGGGAACATGATGCCAATCTCTAGGGATTTTTGTAATATCCCGAATTTTTGGACTAACTATTTTTGTTGTTTTATTGCGCCACGACCCCAACACTTATGTTTTATTTGGAGTATTTTGCATGAGCCCCAACACCTATGATTATTCTTTTATATATATTGACATATCGGGCATGGACCTTGATTGACTTCTTTATTTGAGTGTATACTGGGCAAAAAGGCCCCAATGTTGTAATGATGTTCTCCAACTTTGATATGGGTACAAACCCTAATATACTGAGATGATCTTTTGTTACTTACTGTGCAGATCTATGATTTTACATGATTAGACTTATGAGTGTGTTGAGCGTGGACTCAGAAACACACATATAACCTATGTACTAGGCATGAGCCCCGATGTACCTAGAAGAATGTTTATGCACTGGGAGTAAGCCCTGAGGTACATTGAGTGTTGGGCCTAAGCCCTAGAGCACTCCAAGCTTGATAAACGAATACCGGATCTGAGGAAACTTAAAGATTCTAGATGTGCCTCACAACCACATTCTAGCACTAGTGTTGAGTAGAGGCTCTAGAATTGCACTAGCATAACGCCCATGTGAGAGTGTTGAGTTAAAAGGCTCTGAAGAGCACTTGAGGTTATTGGATCGCAAAAGTGTTGAGTCGGAAGGAATCTGAATAACACTTTTACTTTCATAACACTTATTTTATTTGATTAAATGATTCATCTTTTATCTATCATCAAGTACTGCGGGAACTACCGTGTTAAACGAGGGAATCTGACATGCAAAGAGAGAGAGACTAGAGGTACCTAACCAAGCTCACCGAGACCATCCAAAGAATTGGACCTTGTCCTTAAAAGATTAAAAGGAGTATCATGTGAAGTTACATAATCTAATAAAAGATAATTACCAGTAGTCTTTTATGACTAACATGCATAAAAGCCTCAAAGCTTATGTTATTATTGAAAGCTTTAATAATAATGTGTCATTTTCTAATTATGAAATATGTTTATTATAGATGGCTTATGCATTATTTAAATATTATTAATGAGGTGTTAATAATTAAAGTAAAATATTATTATTATTATAATTATTGTTAGTATAATTATTATTGAGAGATGAAATCAAAATCACTTATAGTTAAACAGTTGGAAAAGTCCTAGTTCAAAAAAGACTAGATATTTAATTAAATAATATCTTTTAAATATTAATTATTTAATTTAAAGAAACTAATTATTTCAATAGTCCTAATTAAAAGACTCCCCTACATAAAGAGGGAAGATCCCAAGTTGGAGGATCATCTATCTTTTCATTATCATTCTCTGATGGTAACTAATGGAAAAACTTCTGCTCCAAGAAACTGAACCAGCAGTAACCCTAGGTCCTCTATCTCTTTTGCATGTTGGAATCCAACTAGGGGGGATCCATACATAACCAGGAACGGTTATAGGATCATGGTTGGGAGGAACACGGTAGCCCTAAAGTTATCCAATTAAAGCAAATCATCCTAAGAGGTTAGCTAAATACAATAGGCTCTGCATTAACTATTGTTGAGTGTGCAGGTTTCTACAGGAAGGAATTAAGTGCCAAGCAGCTAGGCTTCCACAGGAAAGGATCGAGTACTCAAGAAACCAGGTATGGAGTATTCATTGTTTCAAATTTTCAGTTATAATAAATGTAGGCTTTTAAAAATAGAATAGATACTGCAGCATTATTCTCATTACCAATATTATCAACTTCGAGGTTCTGCCCAGAACCTAGTGGAGAGTCTAGCAGGTCTAGCCAAGCTAGCCTTTTCTAGACAACACCCCATCATAAAAGTTTAGGAACTCTACTCTGGGTTTTCATTTGGCGGGTCCCTAATACTACGCATTTCTCACCATATTTCCTCATATTGTCTTCTAGGTTAGGGATATTATGTTTTCTCGTTTATAGGTATATGTTTTCTGTTTGAATCGCATTTCCTTATTCGTAGTGCATGGTTTTATCTATGCATGTTAGTTCTTTTAATTATTATCATGTCGATACTGGAGAAACACCAAGTAGAAATAAATGAATATTTCAAGCCAGACATCGAAACTGTCAGCTACACTACGCATTTCCAATTTTCCATAACTCTACGTTTTCAACCAATAGCCAAACTTTACATCTAAAAACGCAACAGGTGGTTCTAATAGATCCATTCTCAAAACAAGTAATAGACACACAGCAACCATAATAGTTTTTCTACAATATCCCCACATCTACGATAGCTACCATCATTTTCATTTCGTTCTTGATAGCAGACAGTTCAAAACTAAAATCATGGGTGGAGTTATTTTCCATTAGTTTGACTCCCATAAAACAAAACGATTAAATGAAAACACCACGGGGTTTTGCAAGGGTCAAATCCCACAGTCAATGAAGTATCCACTTAGCACAAACCACTTTTCTTCTAATAAATTGAAACACAGGTCAGGAGAACGAATTTCATCAACGCCACATTTAAAACCTTGCTACCCTACATTTCGCCGACAGCAAATTGAAACACGAATAAACTATTTTCTTTCAAGCAAGCAAAACAATATCAGTTAGGTTTTATCATCACTTGAAAACGCAGCAACAATCACATTGATAAACTTTCAAACGCCTAGAAAAACTCGAGTGCTAGGTACAGGCAATAATCCAAACAATACACAAAAGATATGATTACTATCGGCATCAACGTAATGCAATTTGGCCATTCAAAAGCACAAATCAACTAGCTACAGGATAGATCTATAAACAACACACTAGTTCATAAATTCTCATACACATAGGAAGGGAAACATTAACGCAGGACATAGCAAAGACAAAGTCCCACTGTTTAATATGAATTCCTTAGAATAGACAAAACGACTTTCCATTATAGATTGACAGAGTACTATTTAAATTTACAAGAGACCACTGTTCATTCTTACAGCCATTTAAAAGCCTCATAGAAAAGAAAACGTAGGACTCCTGTCACCCTTTCCAAAACCACAAAAACGAATTCCAAGTTTTCATACAGGGGAAAATTATCCTTTCAAACTCCATTTCTATACAAACACAATTACCATCGAATTCACCCAAGACCAAAATATGAGTATGGGAATCTACAGAAGTTCACCCATCAAAACACTAGTTACAACATTTTCATTTCTAACTCCGTGGTCCAGCCAAAGGAGACCACAGTCGAGGTTTCAAAACCACAGTGAGCCAAAGGGAAACACTAAACCTCCCTATTATCTTTCAAACAGATTCTTCTCCCACACCGAGACAGGAAGGCATGAAGGGTTGAAGGAACCCTGGACTTACCAGACCAATGCCAAAATGCAACTAGAGTTGGTTCCCATCTTAAAATGCATAGATTTTCGCATCCACAATCCCATACCTGTCAATAGAAGCAAGCCAAGGCAGATTAGGGGCCTGCACACCTATTAAGCATAGAGTTCAAAAACTAGAAGATGTCACAGTATTTACTTTCAAAAGGGTTACCTAGTAGGGTTCATATCTTACCATCGCCCCCCATGAACATCAACGATAACCTGGACATGAGCGTAGCTCAGGCCATGCGCAGCAACCTTACAAGCAATTGAAACCCTCTCTCGGTCACAAGACAAACACTATTACAAATGAGTGCAACATTCGATGAAACCCTTACTGCCCAACTGGCCATTGACCACATGATTGTCATATGTGCATTCATTTCTTCCATCCACTACATTAACTTTTAATATTTTGGGTAGAACACTATAGTATAGTCACATAAGCCCAATGTTTGGTTATCTAGCACCAAGGTAGACATTAGACTATTCGTTATGTTGTTCAAGGGGTGTTTTCACCATAATAATTTACATAGTTGAGTTATTCAAAGGATGGCCACCAAGATACATCTGCAATAGTAAAACAAATAGATATGTACTAGCAAAATCGCTAAGTAAGTCCATAGTTTTCAAACACTCACACCTTACCTCTCGGCGAATTTGTCAAGGGTGCATAGATCAATCCAAGGATCCCAGGGTATTTCAACTCTTATCATCAAGCCCATCTTGCCTGAGGATGACATTTAGCCAAATTTACAATTGTAACATGCATTTAAACCATACAAAAGGGAGAGAGACTACTAGTAATACTCTTACAAGTTAAATCTCCATAGAAACACACTTACCACAACTACTTCTGCAAAGAAAGCATGACTGACAAAAAGAACTATCTTACTAGGTTTTCCATAGACTCTCAAATACAGAAATCAAGTACCAATACCTTCCACAATGCTGAAGTTAATTTTATAAATATTTTGTCTATGTTAGGGAGGCTAGCAAGTAGAAGGATTTTTTTTTTATACTATTTTCGGGACATTACAATTCTACATAAACTCAGCCAAGTCCATTAGATTCATACAAATAAAATCAAAAGTGTGCAGATGCAAATCAAGCAAGTATGCACAACGGAATTAAAACATCATCTACACACAATTCACATGCATTCAGCATATCCATAACAGTCATCACTTAATTAAAACAGTGCAAAAGTAAACACAATAAAATACTCATCTTGATGCAATGTTGTCCCAAGCAACTAGCTATGTCGCTGCAACGTTCCACCCAACCATAGGTCTCTGCTCATCTTGTATTATTTCAGCACTCAGAGACCACCCCTGAGCTGGGCATGATATGTACAAGGAAATTGGGTCTCTCAAGCTCAGCTCAGCAAAAGCAATGGATACCCATCTCAACCCCAACATTCTCTTACACACAAAACTCAGATATGGGCGTGGAAACACATTTTCATCAATGGCACTTAGAAACTAGATGGACATGGGTTTTCCCCAAAATGTGGGCACACCAAAAACGGATTTGTGAGAGGGAAAATCGACCATAAGGAAGAAAACGATTTCTCCCACATATATACAAGCAATCAGTGAGCCAAAACAACCTCTATGGTCCCCAAATCGATTTCCCTTTCTTCCCCACTATTATACAACACATAAACGCCCTTCCCTGCTAGGAGAATGAAGGAAAACACAGCAAAACCATGGAGGAAAACGCCCAAGTAGCTCCAAACTTGTGAGAGAGAAAAACTGATGGGTGAATAATGGATTGGGGAGCAATTCATGGCTCTTTTCTTGCCCAAGAAGCCAAACACGATTTTCCATTAAGGGTGGTTTTCCCATACCCGAATTTGGACAGCCATACCTCTCCATTCCCCAAGGCATTAACTACCTCAACCAAATCTTGGCAGAAATGAATGATTGGCTACAAAATTCAACATGGGTAGTTGAGATTTTATGGCTTCTCTCATTGACACTTGGCTTGACTTGATTGGTTCAAGGGTTTGAATATTTCCCTCCCAATTCCTTGTAAAAGCATGCCCCCATCTCTTATTACATTGCATAGCTAGTTGTGGGTATTTTATTAAAATGCATATTTACATGATATTTGAAATTCCAATGTGCATGGCTAGCACGTAAACCATATGCATGACTAAATAGATGGCGGGGCCTTGGCCTTGAGCTCCTCACCACAATTTTATAACAATATTACATCATTTACATTTGAATGTAATGGGGTCAAAATGGGGATGTTACACTTAGTTACAAAGATTGAAAAATTCAAAGTAGAAATAGGATCATGAAACCTAATTTATTGAATTAATATAATAATGAGTAAGAAATTATTCATCTGCATCAAAATAAAACAACCTAGGTGATGAAGATAGTGAGCAAAACAATGTTCTAAATATCCCAAGGGTGAGGGGCTAATAAGGAAATCAGATTTTTAGACTCTCTCAACACTCTTATTCTATTCTAGTCATGTATCTTAGCTTAATGAACAAAATATATAGATGGATCACCCTAGCAGCATAGAAGAACTTGCATAATGGCTCTTGAAAGTTTTCCAAAACAAGGGTTTACTCTTTGAACTAATGCACAATTCTACGCTCATATATCCAGTAGAGAACAATCATAAGGATACCAACAAATGAGGTAGCACAAATGAAAAAGGGAAAAGGTGGAGTGGGAATACTAGCTGATGGAAATGGATAAACACAAGCCAATACTTGAGGGTTCTAGAAATTGCTTGGTGGCTCTAAATATTTTGTGAAAAAGGGTTAAATAAGTAATGCAATGCACTACACTCCAATTTATAAAGCAAAGAAAAATTGCAAAAGGTTACCAACAAAAGGGAGTGCAAATGAATGAAAAATCAAACTGTGAATACCAACTGATGGAGCATAAGGAATGACTCCTAGCCATAGAAATAGGGTGGTTGATAGCTCTCGCACATACAAGTCCCCTTCCAGCTATAAGAGGAAGGGGCTATAAAAAATATGGATCCATTAATTTTTCCATGACACTTGAAGCAATTCAAGCATTAAGTGATATGTATTCATCTTAATTAATTTCAATTGTGGAAACATGAAAATGGAATGATCTAATTGGCCTTTGTAGTGTGATGATAAATCATTGGATTGTTGCTCCCTTGAGCTACCTTTCTCCATGAGGAATTATACAGTGCACTCACTTTTCTTCTAGCCAACATGCTCTTGAGTTCCTATCAGCCACCCTTGTTATTGCTTCTTACACTAACTCTCATCTCTCAAGGCTTAATTTTCACCCACCCCTCCCCAAACCAAAGTATACTCCCATAGCTCCCTATCCAATGAATGGATTGCAAAAGCATAACCACAATATCACTTTTATTTATTCCTTGATCGTAGTCTATAAGCATTTGGTTATCTCCTTTAACCCAATTTTGTCGACACTTGGTTACCTCCCACCCTAAGCTCTTACTAGCCTCATTTTATAGGGAGGATAACACTTTGTAATTTTTATTTGTTATACTTGTTTTACCTGTGAATGTTGCCAAAAAACAAAGAACAAGGTTCAGGGGCATCTCTGAGGAAAAATCCTTTCCATTCTAGATCTTTAGATAGATCTCGGATCAAAGGGGGTTTGCTCTTAAAATTAGATAGTCTTTAAATAATCATGTCAGAATTAAAGAGGATATCATCGTTGTAGATTAAAGAACGAAAAGCATAAGATAAAATTGGATTTCAAGAGTGATCAAGAAACCAAGATTGCATACAAATTTCATGAGATTGACCCATGAAATTTATCATTCTTTGTGGTGGGCACCTTTTCCCATTTTGTATGAAAAAATACTTTCTATGTGGATGTAGAAGATAGAAAGATGAATTTACAACTTATGAGAGACAAAATCGATACTCATGGCTACAAATTAGATAGGAAGCCAACTAGGCATTTTTAAATGAATATAGGAAACTCAAGACATACCAACAAAGACAATTCCCATCAATGTTTATCAAGAGTAGTAATTGTTGGACGTTTATTTTATTAGTGTAGCAAAAATCTAGAATCTTGACAACATAGAATCCTTCAACCCTTACAAATCATCAGAACAACAAAAAAATAACAGTGTGGGGAGTTACCATAGTCCTCTACTACTAAGATCTAACACGAAATGGCCATTGTGGGGTGGAAAAATTCCAAAGTCCTGTGTCATTTATTCATTCTTAAATAAAACAGAGAGAAAAACACAACAAAAGATAGTACCTTGAAACAAAAACCTGGAAGTAATAAAACAAATTCCCCTCCCACAACATAATGACAAATCTCTCTTTCGCTCTTTGCTCTTTGCAATGTCCACAATGTAATCACAAATCTCTATTTCGCTCTTTATTCTTTGCAATGTAAGTTAAAATACAGCCTCCATGCTTTCAGTATATGCCCATTCCCACCAATAATGGGTGGAAATGTTATCTCTGTGGTGATTAACTACCAATGTGCATGAAAAACCCTTGAAAATACCCTAACTATCAAAGTAGAATATGGAAATGTTTTGTTTGTGGCTTTTAGTTTTCCTTGTAATGTCATCTCTCTCGAAGGAAAATTTAGTAGGATCTCTCAGAGTTCATTACAGTACAATGTAACCATAAATATCCTGTGAAAGTAATTCTGAGTTTCCTTCAGAATCAAAACATCACATAGTATAACCCTAAAAATCCCGTGAGTCCTTTACAATCAAAACTCTTTCCTCATAAATGTGCACCTATTCTTCTTCTTGTTGCTGATTTGTTGCTGATAGTTTTATAGTTGTTGATTTTTATGCAAAGAAAGAATGCTCAATTTTTTTTGTCATTAACTTAAAACACTACACATTCATTTGAATTCATTTTGATGTTCCCTTTACGTACTTTAATTGACATGATAGTTTTTTTAATATTTATGATGCTCACAAAATAATCCCATGTGAAAATTAGAAGTATATTCTTATATAGTTTTTTTTAATATTTATGATGCTCACAAAATAATCTCATGTGAAAATTAGAATTATATTCTTATAGTATGATCCTACGTCTACATTGGAAGTGTGCCATTGTAAAAGTAGATGTAGAGGTCAAAAATTAATGTGAATGGAGGTAGGTGTAGTGGAAAAACTGTTGATATGTAGTTTTGTATGGCACTCACGATGGTAGTTGGTAAAATGGTAAAAAGGAGAGAAGAAATATGTACTCTAAGAAATTATTAATTTAATGTATATGGCCTACCTCAAGGCATCTTATCCATTAAGACATAAAGAAAGTGGAGGAAGATGGAGTATAAAGAAATTTTCTTATCCATTAAGACTTAAGACATAAAAGAAAGTGGAGGAAGATGGAGTATAAAGAAAGTTTCTAGATTCATATGGCCCATCCAAGGCAAACATTTAAATATTTAATGTGAAGGAAGATGTTACGTATATAGATTTGTATTTGTATAATTAAATAAATGTTCATAAACAACACATATTTAAAAGAAAAAAAGTGAAAGGAACATGGAGTATAAAGAAATTTTCTTATCCATTAAGACTTAACTAAGACTTAAGACATAAAAGAAAGTGGAGGAAGATGGAGTATAAAGAAAGTTTCTAGATTCATATGGCCCATCCAAGGCAAACATTTAAATATTTAATGTGAAGGAAGATGTTACGTATATAGATTTGTATTTGTATAATTAAATAAATGTTCATAAACAACACATATTTAAAAGAAAAAAAAGTGAAAGGAACATTTTTAATTAAAGCAGTGCCATGATATGATGGTTGTCAATTCTATATTGTTGTAAGGATGCTGACATGATAATGTTGTCATTTCTATTATTATTTTTTAGTGCTCCTCAAAATTCATGCCAATCATGTTGCCAAAAGATGTCCAAATGTGTGCCTAAAGTAAGTAAGGTATTCCTTTTGAAGAGTGCAATAAAAAATTCATGAAAACTTGGTGTGAATCCATGAAAGACTGTTCCAATTAGGATTTTAGTCAAAGAAATCACCCTCCAATCATTAATGTTGGTCCATGACGTTAGTTATTTTCACTCCTCAAGGTGGGGTCGTCAACCTCATATGCAATATCTCTAGTTCTTTCTAACTTAACATAATGCTTTTTGAATTGGGGTTTACATGTGAAAAAGAAGTCACCATGCAGCTAGGGAACCTTTATTATGTTAATGTAAGTACCATTGACCATTTATGGCTACCAAGTAGGGTCCAATCATCCTATTTGGTTTGTTAGGATATGGTTTTGTGGTTAATACAAGGCATCCTTATGCTAATTATTTGAGTCCAACCCATGCCAGGCATAAACTATTGAAAACTAAACAATAACATATGAAAATACAAGTGCCTTCATTCATGACTTGTCGCGATTTCCCACAAAACCCCAAAGAAAACTGCTATGATACTAATATGATCCATAAACTATCATGGATATTCCATTGGAACAGTTCGTCACAATGGATCTTACAACTTAGTTCTTTTTATTAGCTTATTTGTACAGAATGCCAAATAACTAGAGCTGAAAGAAAAATAACTAGAGCAAATAAATACACAATCCACACAATAGTTCACAAGATATTCCCTGGGAAAAACCTAGTTAGAAATGATGACTATGCCTTGCTCTTTTATATAGAATGCAAATATAAAGAAAGTGGTG
The DNA here is from genome assembly GCA_027924585.1 of Larix kaempferi. Lineage (NCBI taxonomy): Eukaryota > Viridiplantae > Streptophyta > Pinopsida > Pinales > Pinaceae > Larix > Larix kaempferi. The sequence goes on from BSBM01000141.1 coordinate 4,965,561, forward strand.
CTCTCTATGGGGTTACCTATGACTCTGCATCCACAATGGATACTACACGAATTCCTCCTTCCTATGTTATGCTCTAATATCCACTCAAGTGTTGTTGCTCAATTATGGAACAATACAATAACATCATAAGAATGGAACCCCTTCTTCTCCTATCGACCTGATATTTAACATAGTTCAATAGCTATATAGGGTTACTTTTAGAATTTTTACATGCCTCAATTCCCGAAGGGTTAGGTTTTTGGACCTTATAGAATGTTCTTGAAACTCCGCACGTGACTAACTCCACATGTGTGATAAATGAGAGCCGACGTGGAATCCACTCGATACCAACGTGGTCAATTGGCAGGGTCAACTTGCGGTAGGCATGACTTCTTCATACATACTCTGATTGAGGCAATTCTTGCACCATTGGAAATGTCTCAAAGTGTAGAAAGCCAATTTATCCAATATTTCCACCCAGAAAGCACCAAAATAGATGAAAATTAAATATGGATCCATTTTGAATCATATTTGAACTTTCGATGATAACAATGGTTCATGGTGTTTCCATTGCAATTTATTTAAGACAAAATAAAAGGATGTCGAGTTTTTGTTTTTGAGTGTGACTAGGAATCCAAATATCAAGGAAATTCAATAGGTTTCAACCATAGGAATAATATTTTGAACCATTGGCACCGTAATCTAGTTCTGTTTGACAAATAATTCAGGGAAAATAAGCAAATATGAGCTTAGGAGGAGAGTAAACACTAGTCCATATCACACACATTTTTTAAACAACAAACCAAATGGGCAAGGCAAGCATAGATCCACTGGTTTGTTCAACACCATGTGAGATAGAAAATGAAAGAGAAACCAATGTAACTTGCTTGAGTTGTATTCATTTAATCAATGGAAAACATATTAGTCTTGATTACATAAACAAACCCGCCAATTCATTTATACAATGGGGGTAGGGACTATAAATCTCAAACCCAAAACTACAACACTAGAGGGGACTATCCTATCTCAGTACTAGGCAAGATTGACTTCCTTTCCATGGCCCATTACACAGAAAATGTTTACAAAGAGAAAGAGAATGAAAGAAGAGAAGAAGAAGAAGAAGAAGAATTATTTTGTTAGTGCAAAAAAGATGGTGTTTTAAGCAAATCTTCAATTTATAATGGCCTATCTTCTATATTTTCCCCCTCTTCTATGGTTGATTTTAACCTCTACCCTTATAAATGAGAAAAACTACTCTATTGTAGATTGTTGGGAGGAAAGCGTGAGCCTTAAAAATTAGGTTAGTAGCTATTATTCCTCTACCAATGAGGATTCTTCATTTGCTTTTTTATTAGATTTAACTAAAATAGAGGTTTCCTACCATTTTCCTAAATTCGAGAACAAATTTAGAGTTGATTTGGTGAAGCTATGTTTTCTCCCATTTGCTTGTAATTTCTTTCTCCACAACTTATAATCAACTTTGATCCATTAATTACTTGAATTATTAACAAATTTGACTCCCTTTCCCAAACCAAAAAACAATTATTTTGACAAAACAATGTCCTAAATTAATCCTCATATGATTTTCTTTAGCTTTCACAATATGACTATACCGACCCTTTTGTATTGTAATGGATAGGGATAGAACCATAACCTCTTTGCCTTTTATAAAATTCCATTACACATTCTAATATAAATCCCACATTGAACATATCACTAAAAATCCTATAATCTAATAATACGGTATGCATGCAAAATGGAAGTTGAATGGTTCACTTTGTTGGGTGCATAAAATAATATAATTGTTAAATCCCTAGAGGGGCCTCCCATGCATAAATATACTTTACCCTTTGCACTAAACGATGGCTCATGTCTCATCTCTTTCCTATGTTCGTGGGTTCCACCGGGGTCACGTTCTTACCAAAATTGGCCGACAATGGAAAAGGTTATAAGCCCCTCACGTTTATCATATGTTGTAACCCATACATGTACCACATGTTATGACCCATACATGCCATCTTCAATATGTCTTAACATTTCACCCATCGACATGTCACTCATTATTATATACATGTATAAATCGTGAGTATGTGAAGGAAGTGTGTCGTACATCATGAAGTAACCAACGCCCATCAACTTTCATGACATGGGGTCCCTCTTGTGTGTGAACCTTCTTGGTGCTATGATATGATATGACACTCATCCACCATACGCGAATGAAAGCCACGCAGCTAACCAAAATGCCATTCCATGTGAGCTATTTTGGATGAAATTTAGGCAATTGACAAATTATGCTCAACTAATTTTATTGATGAAAAGTTGCCCACAAAAACTACATTTGCAATTTTCCCCCAATTTTCTCCCACTATGATGTTTTCCAACTCCTAGAAATGAAGACAAATGATCTTGGTGCCCAAACTTTAAAAAGTATGTCTTGGTTCTAGTTCTAGGTTTGAAAGCATTGGAACTTGATTTCAAGTATACAAACATGCTCCATGTTCATAAATTTCATGTCGTTTGTATGTTCTACATGGGGCCAAACAAACTGTGCCATTTGTAGTCTTTGGTTTTCTTAACGATATCCTAAAATTGTTTATGTATTGGTGGTCGAGAGAGAGAGCATTGTCTAGTTGAATTTTACATAGAAAACATGTCAAAAAAACTATTAAAAATGCATGCCCCTTGCTTGAGATTCAAAATGCTTTGTTTTCTACATACAAAGTTTGAATGATGTGTCATTAGAAGCAGTGAGTAGCAGACACAGAGAGATTAACAATTATTGGTTGAATTGTAGTTTGTTATGCCTTTATGATGTACTTTTTAAAGCAGAATGGGAAATTTAACATCATAACAAGATGTTTAATAGCTATGTTTTAGTACTTCTAGTGGTCAAAATTGAATTGTGTCACTTCCACAATGTTCAACAACCTTAAAAAACATAATTGAATCAATCCTTGCCTTTAGATAGGTCATTATACATATAAGTATAGTTTGGCCTAAACTGGGTCCCTTTATGTTTTCATACTTATGCGACCATGAATTGGATTTTATCCATTTCAACATGATTAGTGACCTTAAAAGCCATTCATTGCACCTAGATTAATCATTTGTCGATAAATATAATTTTACTCAAAATGGATCCACGAAAAAAACAACTTTTCATACTATTGTAACTCTAAATTGGAATATGTCAACTCCATCATGATTAATCATTTCAATAAACATGCTTAATCTATTTCTTACATTCATATATAGCATTTGATTGAATTGCAAAATTTAGTATAAAATGAATCCCATGAAGAAAGGGGCAATTTTGGATAGCATGCCTTTTTAAATGACAACACAACCCAAAATCATACAATATTCAACCACTTGAAGACAACACACATGGAACTCCTCCCGATACATTTCACTTTGCATCCATGGGTTAATAATTAGAATCCATAATTAGTAAAGACCAAGACTATGTAAAGAAAACAAGAACCAAGTTATGAGCTTCAATGAGAGTACACTTTTTGTTACCCCTAACCTAAAAACCATCAATTTTTTTATCCCTAGCATCCATCAAATACTAACATCCAAACAAAAATTGTTATCCCTAACCTAAAAGCCGGTATTTTCCAACATTTGTATCACCTCATTTTAACATTATAAAGATTTTTTATTGATCATAATAAAGTGTTTTCTAAATAAAGAGGCTAAACTTAGGATATCCAAAAAAAATTAAAAAATAAGGTGATGTCATTGTTCCGTATGTTATAACCTAATGTTAATGAAAAGTAAAATTGGCAAGTTGAATACATTCGCTCTTGCTATGACAAGGACTCATAAAGGAGATAACATGTACTCCCAAGATCTTCCAATAATAATATGTACCTATCATATAAGATGTACTGCAGGTATGATGGAGTGGTGCAACGACACTTATGGTGAGGTGGGCTCTATAGGTCCCAGGGTCCACTCCTATATGGGTCTAGGCTACCCTTGATTCCCAGGGAGAATAACAGGGTAATTAATGTAAAAAATATTTTTAAAACAAAAATAAAATTGGATCACACCTAAGCATTGTTCATTATAATTAGTACCACAATTGGAATCATCCATTGTATAAATTATTTTTAAGCATCAAAATAAATAAATAGATTAATCCTAAGTTATATATAAAGTTATATAAAAATAAATAATAACACATAAAATATAAGTTAAAACCCAAAATCCTTATTTACAAATTATTTTCAAGTAAATTTATATACTATTAATAATAAAGAAGCCATATCCAAAATAAAAGTAGTATGGATTACTAATAAAGAAACCATATCCAAAATAAAATTAATATGGATTGCTAAGGTTTATGGATGATTTAGACTACTCCTATGCATCAAAACAAAAACAAATGATTGATTGATGCTAAAAATATATATAAAGTTATAAAAAAATAATTCATAAAACTAAAAATATGAGTTAAAAACTAAAAATTTTATTTCTAAATTAGTTTTTATACTATTTCTATATATCAAAACAAATGATTGATTAATTCTAAGATATATATAGAATTATATAAAAATGATCCCTAAAACATAAAATATGAGTTAAAAACTAAAATCTTCATTCTTAAACTAAAATATTTATTTGTAAATTAGTTAAGTGAATGAGTGGTTGGTATTTAAAATCACGATAAAAAATAAAAATATAATGAACATACTCATTTAACACCTTCACGTTATCCCCAATAAAATGCATAAAACCACAAAAATCATCTCACATGGCACTAGAGGCTCGCATGGTAATTCCAAATCTAGAATTTACGAAGCAAGATTTATGGGTTTGAATTTTTCAAAAATTAGTTTAAGTTTGATTATAATATCTCCAAAACAAAATTAGAAAAAAACAAATTCTCTTTTATAATTTAAATATAATAATAAAAATATAACTTTTAAAATATTAAAACAATCATAACTATAAAATAAATAAGTGGCCATTGAAGAAGCTGAAAGCATATTTTTGTACAAATGGCAAAAGATATTGCTAGAGAAATGATTTGCATCTTGCTGACAGATTAGCCACTACAACTCTATTGTTCAAATGATAATGAGAAAATGTTGTAATTGCAATTGTTGGTATGCATGCATTACTGTTGAGCACAAATCCAACATGTAGGCAATGCAATAGATTTGTAAGACACAAGAAAAAGAATGTTTCATGAAGTGGAGATCGCGCCAGGATGGGCATTTGAGGCTCCAGCTTGTTCGAAACCACGAGGACCATTCTTCGTTAGGCGATGACAGAGTCTTGTGATGGCCACTGGTTGTTGAATTCACATCAGCAAAAAATCCTCCTATAAGGCAATACAAAACACCCATTTCAAATTCGGTGGAAGGGAGTTTGATTGATTAAAATTGTAATCCTCTGAAGTCTCTAGATATCCATCACTATCGTCTAGATACATACTTTTACATTATTCCCTTTAGGCCAACGCTTAAACATTTTTTAGTAGTTGCATCCCTGCGTTTATGGAAGACAATGTTGAAAAGAAAATGATAAAATATTTCCTATTTGTATGGAAAGCTAATGCATCATTCCATTAATGTGAAAAGCACCAAAAGCTGTTGAGCCTATGTTTTTGTGATGTGTTATGTGCTTCAAGCATTCCAAATGCATTTTAAAATTGTATGGTTTGTCTCTATAGACAGACTCACGATTGCCATAATTTGTAGCCCGCCAAAGCTATCAATTGTAGGTGATCCATAAAATGAGTTATAATTGTTGGACAAATAACCTCCTATGCAGTGCATCGTTGTATGGTTACTCATTATAAATATGTTAGACGAATAACCTCCTATGTAGTGTAGCATTGTATGGTTACTCATTATAAAGAAGTTTATATGCATAAAAAAGAATTCAAGGTAGGTTGAAATAGACAGAGATTTCCGTATCTAAGGAGATGAAACATTTTTCAAAGCACCTATAATATTGTTGGTTTTGTAATGCATAGTGTAATGAAATAATTTGCATACGAGCCTCACTCAAGCCTAGAGCACACTGGCAAGCAACGACCGGAATGTACTTGTTGCACAATATTGCATTTACATTTGCTGACGCACTAGGGACAGATGTCAAATGGTATCCACGCTACAAATTTCAAGGTGGAATACACATTCTTTACCAAAGTTTAACCTTGCAGAATGGAAAATGCATTTTTTGAAATTTGTGCCACTAGACTAATATATGCAAAATGTTCTAAAGTTGTCACAAACACAATAAAAAGCAAGAGCCACAAGGTGGCAATGTCTCGCGCTAGCCATTGTTAAGAAGTTGTTTTGAAATTTGGAGACATAATGCCATTGTTAATAACTTTGATGATGGACATGGAGAAATTAAGCTAAGAGACAAATGTTCACTCAATGACCTTTCATCACGTGATTTTTGATGTTGCAGATTAATTTATGTTGGAAATGTTACAAAAAAATGAAAGACGAATAGTACAAACTATGGAGTGGTATCTATACAAGGTCATTATTCCCATCATGACACCTTTCCATTGTTCTCATAAAAATGGTCGAGGACTTAATATTTGTGAAGGGAAGAATTTTGTGTTTGTCACTAACCTTTTCCAATGTCTGAAGAATGGGGACTACTTTTTTTTCCCTCATAAATATCTCATCCTTTAGCATTGAATCATCAAAACTAAGAACCATTGAATCTATATTTGTTTCACTAATTGACCCCTCCAACGCCAACAAAGAAACCACAATTGAATTGTTTGGCAGATGAAAGATTGGAAGCATTAGACAAATTGGCTTAGTAATTGAAGTGTAATTTTTGAGGTTCAAGGTAGCACCTCTCGAATGATTAGGGCTTAAAGGTGGGAAATGGTCTAGGCCCATTCCATCCAATATATGCATACATCTTATGCAATTGATCAACCAGGCCTGATAGATTTGTTGGTCACATCTATACCAAGAAAACTTCCCGAACATAAAAAAAATTGTGTGCCAAGTTGTTGCACCCAAAAGTATAATACATAACTAAACTTTAACAATACAAAAAATTGGCTTTCTTCCAAGGAATCATCTAAACTATCTAGGAAATCTCCATATTGATCCATCCTCCAAACCTAACCAATAAAAAACCCTAACCCCATCTCCCTTGCATCAATATTGCTCCATAATCCTTGAATTATTATTATTACATTATGTATAAATCAATATATCAAGTGGCATAGAAACATTACATCATAGTTATAATATTCAAATGATTAAAAAAAACAATCAAAACATAACACTATAATTAATTTATAAAATATTGATTTATTTTGATTTTAACTTTTTTTAATACATAGAAGGTAGAAAAAATGGGTTATTAAAATTAAAAAAATAAATTTTATATTAATATAATAATATACATAAATACAAAAATTCCAAACATTAATATTAAATAGGTTATAACTTTTTATTGTTTTTTAACCTTAAATATTATTAAATATATTATAGCTTTTTTTATTAGTTTACTTTACGAGCATCCTCATTACCTCGGAAGCAAGAAAAAAGGGAAGCAATTTGTGCAAGACTGGTTACTGGATGAGCTCTGTGGATTTGGGGATGACGGGAACAATAGCTCATGAATGGGATAGATATGTTAAAGATTTAAATTTTGCAGGATGCAATTTAAATATGGATCGGGATCAAACTATATGGATTTGTAATCCAAGCAATGGTATAGTGACTGCAAAGACTGTGTATCTCAGGATCATTCAAGACAGGTATATTTTCCCACAGCATTGGTGGTATAAGAGATTATGGAAATGGAAGGTACCTTTAAAGATTAAATGTTTTCTTTGGTTTGCTCTTAAGAATAGGTTGAAGACATGGGACAATTTGTGTAAAAAGGGATGGACAGGTCCGAATAGGTGCAGTCTATGTTTGAAAGCTTCAGAATCTATTGATCATTTATTTGTGGAATGTAATTTTGCTAAAGGCATATGGAATCTATGCAGTTAAAAGCTAAATATTGAATGTTAGTGGACAGTTGGAGATTTCAGTTGTTGTATGCTGAATTGGTACAGAAATCATAAATATCTTTTTTCATTATCCATATTTATTCCTTGGGTAATATGGTATGAATGAAACTGTGCCATTTTCCAAGATGAGAAGCCAAATGTTATGTTAAGTGGGATGACAATATTAAATATGTTGCAATTATATACAGATGATGAAGGAGGGCTACGGGTGGATCGTGTGAGTCATTTCTCCTTTAAAGTTAATCAACTAGTTCTGTTTTTATGGAGTTGCTCAAAATGGCTTATGTGCGGTTGGAGGGGTTGTTTTCTTGAATGATGATCATTACTTTGTTGTTCGGTTAAATTGTGGAGTTGGAACAAATATGAAAGATGAACTCATGGCTCTTTGGTGTGTTTTAAGGATGGAAAATATCTTCAGATTAGTGAATCTCAAATTATTTGGGGATTCACGGGTGACAATCAAATGGGTAGCAGGAGAATATAATTTGAAGGTTACATCTCTTCGTCACTGGTGTCATCGTGCGAGACAAGAAATTTCCATGCAGCAGAATATTACTTTTGAACATATTTACAGGGAACATAACTCTTTGGCTGATAAACTCTCAAAACAAGCTCTTGATGGAGAAGAAGGACTCATTTTTTGGGAAGAATGGCAGAACTCAAACATCCAGGATGAGGGTGTTTTTTTATTTTTATAGCTAAAGTAGCATGAAGTTATATTTATCACTTTTGTAATTATGCTGAAGACTTGTTATGTTTTTGCAGATAGGAAGATTGGAGATACTAAATCTTTGTTAAATCTGTTATTTTTTGCCTCTCCTGGTATAAGGTTATCATGTGAAAGAACCTGAACGATCTTTGCACTATTTGATTCAAATGAATAACAATAGTACTTTTTTTTCTAGGAAAGAAAAAAAAGTCCAATTCAAAAACCATGGCAATGTTGTCATCGAGGCAATTACCACAACCTTTTCCAAGTTGAGAATTGGGTTGACGTGGCAGCCATGTCAGTAACCCATGGTGTTCATCATTTTCATCCTCCTCCTTTTGGATCGAACCATAATTCGCTATGTGCATCCAAACTACAGTAAAGTTAATATATGGAAAATGAATCCATTATGTTATGAACAATTGCAAATTACAAAATAATTTTTTTTAACAAATATAATCTATTTATAAATCAATTTTCTTTATCTTTAAATCATAGTTATTTTAATAATTTTAATTAGTGAAATATTTTTTTTATTTCATTGATTATTATTTTCAAAGTCGATTAGATGTAGTTTGGATGGTTGGGAGGAATGATTGTTACCTTTCCCATTTAGGTTCAATTCTGGTAAGTGACATGATTGAGTAGATTATGTAATATGTAATCAGTGACTATGTAACGATTGAGTAGATTATAGAGTATCACTAGTTAGAAAAAAAGATCATCATTTTTTTCAATAAACTAAAAAAATGAACTTTATATAAAAAAAATAAGTATCCATTTTTATTCAACTAATTATAATAATTTCATTATCTCATGTATATCCATACTCTCCTCCGAAATCAATCAATAGTGACTTGTCCAAACTTTTTAATAATTCTATGCACTATGGAAATAAGAGAATTTGGAAAATAGGTGTAGCAAATAGTTTTATGAGTGTGATTGTTATGTTTTCATCAATAATTCTATGCAAAATATGTAAATAAGAGAATTTGGAAAATAGGTGTAGCAAATAGTTTTATGAGTGTGATTGTTAGGTTTTCATGATAGTATGTGTTAAATAGTAGTTGAATGACATTTTTCTCTTCATGAATGTGATTGCTAAGTTTTTATGATAGTATGTGTTAAATAGTGTAAATAGTGATTGCTAGGTTTTTATGATAGTATGTGTTAAATAGTGTAAATAGTAGTTGAATGATTTTTTTCTCTCCTTTTTCCTCCCCACTACCAAGTGGAGAGACACGTGAATGCATTTTTCCAAGTAGTTGATGAGATTTACTATTGTTCAACTTCCTTATCATGGTATATTATAACTTTTTCTTTTTCTTTCTTTTTAATGGAATTTTTTTTTTTAATTATAATTGCATTTCATAACAAGAGCCACGAGGTGGCAATGTCCCCGACATTGCCACCTGCCCACCTGCTCTTGCGAGAAAGAGAAAGAACAATTGTTTTAGTAAGAGGTGTTAAGTAAGATTAATATAAAATTTCAATTATTATTGTCAATTTGTAATTAAAGTTTATCATGTACTAGAGTTTGTTTTTGTCAAATGCGTATTGAACTTTATCATGTGCTAGTTTGTTGTTTTAGGGAAGAGACTACTATCAACAATGCCTAACCGATTATGATTGGCCACTCTTTTCCCACCTTTCAACAACAAAGATAATTCTTCCATACTAAAATAGACTACAAAGGCATATCGTAATTATCTCTTATGTATAATTCCAAACTAACTCATTGAGCCCCTAATCAAAATTCAAGCCTCAAAAAGTGGTCAGGAATAACCTTTGCAAACACAATGCTAATTTTGTAATGAATAAAAAATCTAATCCATAATTGATCAATGATATACTAACTCCTCAATTAGCCAATAACCACAAAGTATTTTTATGTCCTTTGATTAGTCTTTGCATCCATCATACAAAGACCCTTGCAAGATTGAAAATGGCAAAATCTCAATGGAAACCCTAATCCAGAGACAGACCTTGCAAATGATCAACTTCACATGTTATGGTATCATTCATTGAATCTACAACTAGGTTATACACATTTCTAGTGACCACCTTTACCTTCAATAATTACGGCACTATATGTTTCATGTTGCATTAACGTGTTATTATAATGGACTAACACTCAGAAGCTAGGATGACAACAACTCCTTATTAATAATTAAAATGAAATAACATATTTCTAACATAGTTTTATATTGATAGATAGTTTGAATGTACCAAGTAATAAATAGTTTGAAATAATGTAGGAAGTGCATATTATATTCTACAATATCATTTCTTGGCAAATATATATATATATATATATATATATATATATATATATATATATATATATAATGTAATGGTAGGAAGTGCATATTATACTCTACAACATCATTTCTTGGCATATATATATAATGTTGGAAGTACAATACTAACTATATATATAATGCTCCAGCCTTCGAGTAATTACCTTTCTAGCCGATAACCTTGCATTGTCTATTCAAACTAGTATGTCAAACATGCAATACAATAGGGGATTACTAATAATTCATTTTGATTACTAATAATTATTTTTTCTTTTAACATATAAGAATATAAAGTAAAAATTTAAGCCAAAGTTCATTGCAACTCAATCTGCTGCTTGCAAAATAGCACAGCATAAGCAAAGTTTCTCATCAATATGTGAACTATTCAGGAACCAGTTTGAGCCTTTTCAAAATACCAAGACAAAAAAAAACTGTAATAAGGTAGGAGATTTGACTGAGACCAAATCTTATAAATAATCCTCTTTAAACGTGAAAATTCTAGATTCCGGGCAATTAGAGACAATAAAAATAATATATACACATATTTTGAAAAGCCAATTAGCTAAGTAATAGTTAACATTAACACTATCATACCTTGATCAAGTATGATGATAACATCATTATATAAATATCTATGCATCATGCACTAACAAGTTAAATTTACAAATTTTAGTAAAAATCTTTGATTGTTATACACATATTTTGAAAAGCTAGTTAGCTAGGTAATAGTTAACATTAACACTATCATACCCTGATCAAGTATGATGATAACATTATTATATAAATATCTATGCATCATGCACTAATAAGTTAAATTTACAAATTTTAGTAAAAGTCTTTCATTGTTAGTCCAAACATTTCTTATGTTCCTTTCTGCTCTTCTCCTTACACATGCATTGAATACAGTTAGACCAATGCCCCACATGTAAGCAACATGGAAATGTAATATTGATCAAGCTTAAAAAAAAAACAATATTGAGATGCCATGTTACATTCATTCAACCCTTGGAAATGGTATGATCTTTTATGACACAACATTCCCATATTCCTCCAAATTTTGGAAGCTTGTGGAAGCATTGCAATCTTTATCAAAATTATAGCTATTATGTCCACACTATCAAAAGATAGAACAATAATACCCCAAAAGGTTCTCCAATCCAAAAGGTGCTCCAAACCAAAAGATTGAATGAGTGAAATATGCAGGACATCTATCCAAATTTTGAATTTAATGTGGAACTTGGTGTGAACCTTCCCATTTCAATACTTGCTAGAATGCAAAATAGACATGTTTCATACTCAATGAATGCATGCTTATTACTGAATGAAAAAATAGATGTGCCAACAACCCCAACGAGACTGTAATAAAATTTAAGCTAAAAAGAAATCATGAACATGGCCTTTTGTCTATGGGTTGCAGTACATACTATCAAGACGCCGCGCTCGGCTGGTAAATATGCTCTCCGTGGAATGACTGCACAAACATCTGGATGGACCTGGTTTTTATAAATCACAAAATTCTCAGCGCACACTAGAACACCACTGGGACCATCTCCACCTCCTGGCACCGTAACCACCTTAACCAGCAAATTTGCACCATTTTCAGTACGGGCCCATACCACTTGCGTGCAGCATGGTTAAGCCCAAGATTGAGTTCGTAAAAGGTAAGATGCTTGTGTGCTTCATTGGCTGCTTGCCTAGTGGAATATTGGTTAGCTTCGGAATAATCAAGCTCTCTTGCCGCAAAACCAAGGTTATCGAAATCACAATCAACCCCGGCTATTGAATACATTATCGTGTGAGACTTGCGGGCTTCCAACGGAGATGAAATGTTGAGTATGGCAGCATTGTCTCGATTAAGAACATAAACAAGTTTCTGCTTCTTGCAAGCCCCAATCATCACGGCTCGACCCTTCTGTTCCATTGTCAAATACTGCCCTGGGACTATTTTCCCTGCAAGATTGAAAACCAAATGTAAATTTCCTATCATAAACATATATTATTGCTATCCTTCCAAAATACAAAGAGGTTGTGCCCTATTTTCATCCCAACTTGTTGAATGTCTCCTGATGGAGCTTCTCGAATATGTTCTAATTCTTTTTGTTGTATTAGTAGCAAATAGAGAAGAGCATTTTAGACTATTTTTCTATACTTTCAAGATCTCGAAAAGGCCAAAAATGCTTAGTCATTTAAGAGGAGGTTTATTGGTCGTTGTACAGCCTCCGAGCATCAAACAAAGGATATTAGCTCCGCACAACATAGGATCGGCAGGCCAAAGAAATGAACATGATATCATAGAGTAATTCAATTATAGATGGGCAAGAGATTTCAAAGTAGAGGTAGAATCAGAGCCGGCCACAATGTAATCCTTTTGCGATTCAGTTAGACTAAATTGCACTAGAGAACAAATGGCTCATAACACTTCCACATAAAGAATGGTGTGAAGCTTTCCATTATCATCCGGCCGTAACAAATCCATGCAGATGCGGATTAAAAAAAAGAAACTTATTATTTGTCATGGCATCAACTTAACCCCGGACTGTCTCTCGTTCTCGATTTGTTGATGTTAGTGGCGTCGCTACTGAAACTGAGCGCGTTGCTTTCACAATAGATTTTTTGCTCACTGCTACCTATGCCTCTCCTGCTTTTTATCTTCCACTCCGGTCAAATGAACTGGATCCCATGCTGCTAAGACCGGATCTGGAACTATAAATGGAACTAGAATAGGCCCTGGGCTAGAAGAGGTAAAATAGGCATCGGAGCTGTATCGGAGCTCTCCACTTACAGCTTGTTAACACTTTGCCTCTGTCTACGACGATTTCCTAAGTTTTTCCTCCCAAAAAGTTCCCATAAGTTGCACAGACCACGTCTGTGGCCTGCTGCAGAGTTCATCTATGGAGAAACATTGTTCGGCTTCAGCTCTCAATTGTTCAAACGGTGGAGGCTTCAACTATGTTCCCACTATTAGGACTCAGGGCCATATTCTAAATCATTCCCATCATTGAAGGTATAGCTTTGGAACAGTAAGCATGCAGCTTGCCACGCTAGCTGTGTGTAGTGAATCGAATTTAATATAGGTGTTATGCATGAAGCTATGACCTCGTCGATGGATCAAATTGAATGAAGAGAAAAACATTCCTTGCACCCGCCACGTTTACCTACCTTTTGATATCACAGGCCATATCATAGGGTGGGTAGAACTCGAGCCTTGCAAAACATAACCTCATGAACTGGCGCATCCCCACATGCTAAACCGCACTTGGTATTATCGATCCTTTCAATCTCCACAGATTCTGAATTATCAGAAGGGATCTCTGCAACTTCGATTTCTTGAGTGTGCTTGAAATTTTCTAGGTTAAGCAATGCAAAACAACCACGCTGAAGCAAAACTCCAATGCACAACATTGAAGAGGTTAAGCAATGTAAAGAGTGCTCGCACTTCGAAGCTAGGGCGGATTTAGCTATGCTGCAACATTAAATGACAACCAGGGAGGTCTGAAACAGGCGGTAGCCTGCAGTGTCTGTCCTCTGCAGAACCTGATGTCATCCCGCCGCCCCCTCTTGGGCACCAAAAAACGAGGATGATGTCAGCTTCTGCAGCCAATAAAATTTTAAAGAAATCATTTTTAAAATTAGAATTTATAAAATAATATTCCAATCTTTGTATAAACTATAGGCAAAGGAAAACAATTTATAGGCTAATATAGGTTCTAGCCCATATTAATAGGCATTCAACGATCCATAGATGATCCCCTTCGGGGACATAAAAAGCAAACTTGCATTTTGTAGATACCATGTACATTCATTGCAAAGAAAAACATAATAAAGCCAACCTATCTTCTATCTATAGTGATATAACATCTCAAGTGCTCAAATCCGTTCACAAAGGACTATTATATATATCCATAAAACAGATCAAAATTTACATTTTTCCTTCTCAAACAAAAATCATAAAAAAAAATTTCCAAAACATAAACAAATGCTAAATATAAGGTCTATATCATATTCTACTATGTGGCCTTCTTGATTTTCCTAGATATACCAGTGTCCAGGTATTATTTGGAATCCTTCTTTGTGCCTACATTTCTTTCTATGTAGATATGTAAAAAGGTTATGTTATTTATAATATTTCTCAAATTCAACACGTTTTCAAATATAGGATTTCATAACACATTTTGAACATTAATCAAACCTTTTATCCAATTTACAATCATCATTAAATCTCCCATCACTTGAAGTTTTTCGCCTTCTCTCAACAACCAAGGTCAATACCAACTTTAATGCCAAAAACTTGGCTTTATTATTTGTGCTCTCACATATCCCAACTTTGAACTTTAAAAATGTGAATGTGAGAAATATAAAATCCCACCAACACCACCAACTACGGTTCACCTTGCGATGCTCCATCAAAATAATCCCATGAACATGTTTTATCAATATTTTCAAGTACAATCACCATACGTACTTTCACTTCCTTTCCCTATTTAAAACTTCATAGGATACTCAAACTTTGTGATGCACACACTTGAGGAGTTATATTCTTATCTTCAAATAAACCCACATTCCTTACTAACCACACCCCCCATGCACCTATGATTGGAAAATCTCTATACCTTTTCAAATTTATATTTCTACACTAAGTATTTAAACACTCATTTACAATACCCCCTCTCCACACATCTCTAATACCAATAACTCTTTCCATTTCTTCCCAAATAGTAACAGTAAAAGGGAATTCTATAAACAAGTGAGTGATGGTTTCTTCACATACCTTGTAGAGTGAACGCCTTCTTGTCCCTTTTCAACTCTTCATTTGCATGAAATCTCAGGTGAGGAACTTTGTTTTAAGCAAAATATACATAAAAATATTCGACTTCATTGGACAATTAAATTTCCATGTATCTCTGTACCACTAGCATAAATCATGCTCAATTTCTATCTCTCTAATAACATTATACCCTAATTTTGGAGTATATTTTTCTCTGACTAGATTCTGAGACCACACTAATTCAACCTCTTATTATTTTAGTCATACATGACTTGTTCTTAAATTGGATAAACAACCCCCATTTCATTATGTTGATGTATATGTAACTTCGGAATGTATTTCACATATATGTATATTGTATTCCTATAGAGATGGTATTATTCCTCTATACGGAAGTGTCATCATTTATATTGTAAGTTTCGTAACTTATACTTGATGGGTTATTAGACCACCTTGTTTGGGGTCGGCCCTGTATAAGTCATGTGGGTCAAAGGGTTATTAGACCACCCTATTGGGGGTCGGCCATGTGGGTCAAAGGGTTATTAGACCACCCTATTGGGGGTCGGCCCACTCAGCATTATGTTATGTGGTTAAGTTCGAGCCTACATGAGTTAGGTAAAAAGGCAAGTCAAGTCAAGTATAAATAGAGTGCGGGAGGCACTCTATTTACTCACTCACTTCTTACACATGCACTCAAAAAGGAGTGGCGTACTTATGGAGGAGGAGGATCTGCTGCTAGGTTATGTCTATCTCTCATGGTTGGTTGTATCATTGCTCTATCTATCTCTGAGGAAGTTATTGGGGTTTTTCACTTTTATGGTTTTCCCCAAGTAAATCTTTTTGTCTCTTGTGTGCTTGCATTATTGTCTCCATGATTGATATGCTGTAGATATGTTGTACATGTTGTTCTCTCAGTTAAGATCCTAGATCAGATTGAAGTAAATTCATAAAATTTAACACATTAAATATGGACTAATTCAGTAGAATTCTTAACTAAAAATTTCCCAAATTAACCTTCCTAAAGGCCAAAAATAGTCCTTGTCAAAGTGCAATTTTCGATTCCAAAAGTGTAATTTTTTATTCAAAGGATGTTAGACTTTAGAAAACCTAATTTTGGGATTTAGAAAACATGGTTTGGTTTTTTTGCAAATGAATATGGACTTGAATTAGTCTAGATTTAATGAAATGGGGGTTAAACACCCATTCAATATCTAATGTTAATGTTTTTCCCCTTCCAAACAAAGTCTTTCATCTTACATACATTATTGTATCCAAAAGCTTGTATTCCTCCCATCAACAAATTGACTTAAGTAATATAGTCCTCTTTCTCATAATTTACCAACCAAATCCCCAGGCAGTTTGTATTTTAAACCACTCCCAACCCAAGGATCTTATCCCAATTTGACTCTAGTCCCATGCCCCACCTTCCATATTATCCATCTCCCTATAATTGGAAAGGCTAAGACCACAACCTTCAAAATTACTGATTATTATTTTATAAAGCATTTAATAGGTGATCTTATCCATTCTTCTAATGTTAGTTGATCAATATATTTTTGGCATGTCACTAAGCACCATAACCCTTTACCTTCTATTAGCCTCAAGATATTTTTAGCTACCAATGGTCTTACAAATGCCTACCCATTTTTAACTCCCCATCCTCCTAATTCTTTTGGTTTTGAAATTTTCGTCCATGAAACCCAATGAAAATCCTTTTTTTCCATCCCACTTACGCAAAGGAACCTAAAGCTAATCTTTATTATTTTCTCCAATATTCCTTTTAGTACAAAGGTTAAGGATACCCAGAAAATTGGTGTTGCTTCAGGGATTGATTTCACCAACATATATCCACCTCCCATAGAAAGATACATAAAAAACCCAGAATGGGTAATATTTTTGTATTAAAAAGGATGAGGAGTAACGACCAAAAATTTACAAGCCAAGTATAGTTCAAAAAACACTAACTTTTGTAATGTATCAACACAAAATTCCTCCTCAGCATACATACATAGAGTTATGCTAACTGCTTTTACGAAATACTTAAAGCTATATATCTAAATATATTGGCCTAACATAAAAGTGCAAGTGAAATGCATAAAGACATCATAAACTAAGAGAAATTAGCATGGCCAATTTGGTCTTCTTCCATATGATGCTCTTCCTTACCAAGTCCCTAAGTGCTTGGTATTTCTAGAGTTTATGTAGTGGTTTGTTGAACTATGCCCTCTCCCACCATCTTCGAACCCACAAAATGAATAATATGATATTGTGTGCCTTGAGTTAAGACTAGTATGGTATTGAAATGCATCTCCGAGTCACTCGTCAACTTGTTTATTTTTTATCCTTGCTCCTTCATTCTACTCTCTAAATCATCATGTTAAGAATCCTCCTACGCAATGTGTGAGGTAATGCCATCAATTGACCCCTTCATTCCTTCCATTTGGGAGTTCAATTGACACATCATCCATTTAATCCCTTAGATATCACTAAGGTCGTACCCCCAACTTCTCCCTAGTTCGAGGGGTTGGCCATATTGGCACATAAATAAAATCTTGAAAGGAAAAGATTCTGATCCTAATGAAAAATATTTCCACCACACATAGAATTTAGATCACAACACACGGAGATAAACAACTGAGCTAATACAACTTCCTCTCCTCATTCCACATTTAACATTAAATCCCTGCTCCTATCTTGATAAAACGAAACACAAAAAAGACTACAAGTGGAGCTCTTACCTTTAAGTGATATCAAAGGATTCTCATAAGCACCACTAGCTTCATATCCTCTTGCAATCGAATGACCTTGCTTCCCAAGATCTATGCCATCCCTTGAATTTTCCACTACAAATATCCCACCAACAAAGGGAAAGCACAAACAGAGAGCCATAAAGGACATAACATATGAAGGAAGGGAAAAAATATGAGGGAGTGATCCACATAAGAGGTGAGACTCAAAGAGGAGCCTCACCTCATTAGCTAAAAACTCAATACTTGAACTGAGAATGGAATGATGAACACAATACTCATGAGAAGAACCCAAATGCTAACTTGTCATTAGATGAAGGCTTGATAGCCTTATATAGGTTTACAAGTGGGTCCACATAGGACTAAGTCAAGAGAGATATTAAGTGATCTCTTTTATTTAATAATAAGCCTAACTAACTAAACTATATAACATGTGTGAACAAGTTCCTAATACAACAAGTGGGATGTATTATCCCTCATTCACCCCAATCCTCCTGGTTGAAGTGGAAAGCATCCATGCTTTCCTCCTCTTGGTTGAAGTTTGAGAACACTACAGAATGATGGCAGGATGCCATGGCTGCTAAGAACTTGTATAAAGGCTTATTCACAAAGGATGTTTGTTGATGATGAGACTGGGAGGGTGGAGACACCTGAATTCCCAGTGAGTGTGGTTGAGACCGAGAGGGTGGAGACACATGGTTGCTCAATGTGTTGTGTTGCATAGACTAGGAGGGTGGAGACACTTGGATACCCTAGGTATGGATGAAACTTATCGTAAGAGAGTCCTTATACACCAACTGGTGATGAACCTTTGTAGCATAATGGAATGTGCTGCAAGTGAAGAGTTGCGATTCTATTGATATGATTGGAGGAGAATGGTGTGGAAAAGAGCTCCTAGAGCTAAATTGGGGCTAAAGATGAACCAAAAGTGAAAACCTGTCACATAAACTAAAAAGGACTGATGTTGGAATTGAAATGCGTTGAGAGAGAGCCATGAGATGGGATATCATATAAGGAGGGTAAGGGGAAAATGATGAGATGAGAATGATGTAGAGACTTGATATGGTGAGTGGAGGGGTGGAAAAATTCCAGCAAACAAGAGTTGTACACCAGTCTGAGTAGAGTGGTTAGGGTTGTGGGAGATGTATTTGGAGCATGAAGGGAGCCGAAAATGAGATGAACATTGGTGGCTTGGTGCCTGGAAGAGTGTCGAGGCCGCAAATATTAATAAAAATATAAGTGCCACTACTTTTTGTGGAAAAAAAAATTTCATTATGTATGACCAGGCTAAGCAAACTACAATTTGTGAAAAGTTCAAGAATGGTAGGTGCTGAAATCTATGGCCATCAGGACCAAAACATTTTTGGATAATATTTAATGCAAAAATAATTTATATATGTAAGCTTCAAACCCCCCACCCATGCAAATCACAAGCCATACAATGCGTTGAAATGCACTAATTTCCTTCTCGATTTCTTTTTTTAATCGATCCTAGAATCCTCTCCTTTCAACCTCTAAATCAATTCTCTCTAGATGTTTTGAGGAAAAATAAGCAAAGGGAAAGCTATGTGCACAACCTCCACTGGCTAGGTGAAAAGAGAAAGCCAAAATGTTGAGATAAATAATAATAATAAAATAAAAGATAGGTGATGCATTGGATTTGGATGCCAATATGTATGCAATGGAAGACGACCAACTAGACTTATCCTTGGTTGGGTTGAGATATAAAATGTGTGGGAAAGTTGCATAAGGGATCTAGTGAGGAGGGATAGAGGATGGAGGCCGTAGTGATCTACCAGGAATAGGAGAAAAGGTAGCATGAGGAAGGATATTAGGGCAGCAAGAGTGAGATGTAAATGGGGTGAGAGAAGAAAGGGTGGAGATGGATGGCCAATGGTATGGTAAAAGGGTTAGACTGCCACAAAAAAGAGAGTGACAGAGCAAATGAGGTGGTATGGGTGAAAACAAAAATGTAGGAAGCTAGGTGATTTAGGGAAACAAACGAGAGAGGGGGCGTGATGCAACTAGTGAAAGAATACAAACAAGAGGGTGGAGGAATAAAATGATATATAGGTTAAGAAAGAGGATGGGGTGATGTATTGGTGAACATAACTAAAAGCGGACTAGATCTGCGGAGGAGCGTAAAAGAGGCTAGGGTTTTGTTGGTTTCCGGTGAATGGATCGAGAATTAAAAGTAGTGAAAGATGCATATCGAAAGCAGGTTTGAGAGTTGAAGGTCGTGGTTGTTCAATATGGAGAGAGCATTGGACTCATGAGAACGTTGAATTGTTGTAGTGGCGATGGTAATAATGAGGAGATGGCAATTGATAGAGAAAAAGAGAGTGGCATATTTTAGGGTTTAGGTAAATATTATCAACTGAGATCCAAAGCTAATAGGTATGATATTGGTGTGCAAAAAGAACTTGATAGGGAAAAGAGAAAAAAAAAATCCATCTTAGGTGTGAGGAGTTAACTGCTCTGATACTAATTAATCCACATAAGAGGTGAGGTTCAAAGATGTGCCTCACCTCTTAAGTTAAAAACTCAATACTTGAACTGAGAATGGAATAATAAACACAATACTCATGAGAAGAACCCAAACTCTAACTTGCCATTTGATGAAGGCTTGATAGCCTTATATAGGTGTAGAAGTGGGTCCATAAAGAACTAACTCAAGAGAGCTACTAAGTGATCTATTTTATTTTAATAATAAACCTAACTAACTAAACTAGATAAAATGTGTGAACATGTGCCCAATATAACAAGTGGGATAGATGATCCTTCATTCACCCAAAACTATGTCCATGTGGACCTTCTATATAAAGTTGTTCATCCTCCTCATAATACAAGTTCATTTTTGGCATCATTCCTATTGTATTGAGGATTATTTTTTAGTTATTCATTCTTGAGTACATTTAGTAGTTCATCTTGAGAGATGAGGATCAAAGAGCCCTATTTGAGCCTCACCCCTCTCTATTGCAGATCAATCGGTATCTCGGCAGTTCATTCTAAGACCTTATATCTAAATTTTTCTACATACCCAACAAAATCCCTCCCCAATACTATATATGTGCCTCTTGTTCTAGTCATTCACTACGAGCATCCAATTCTAGCCTTCACAACTCGACCTTGCTCCAACTCTAGCATCCAAGTTTCAGCTCATCACAAGGGTTCTTTTTCAACATTATGTCGGCATCCTTTTGTCTCACACACATCAATGAGTCTCTTTTGGAATATTTATCTCACACCAACCTCCATGTACATCTATTCCCATTTCCATTGCCATTCAATATATTCTCACAACCCCTAACCCTAGATCCAGTCACCATTTATTTTCTTCTTTTTTTCTAGTTCCATATCTAACACACCTTATTACCTCACACCTCCATCAAATTCCCTTCCACCCTCCACCATAACACTAAGCTAGTCACCTTTTTCCATGTCCTCATAGATCCATCTTTCTTAATCCAATTGTTGTTCATCCCTCACCTAGAAAATAATAAAATTATGTATCTCACGAAGCCATAGCTCCTCCTCACAACCTTTTTTTAGCTCCCACTCTCCTGGGCACTCATCTCTTCATTATATCCTACACACTCATATCATATGCCTCATATTTTCTAAATCATTCCTTTACCCAACCACTATCCTCAATGTATTTATCTTTCCCCTGCCTCACATATTCTTTTATTTATTTATTTATTTATTTATTTATTTATTTATTTATTTATTTATTTTTCTCCTTCATTTCCCTACTCTCACGAAACACACTCATTTTTATTTTATTTTATTTTTTACCCTTCACTCTCAAATCACAACAACCCCCTGCTTTCACACCATTTGAAAATCTGGCTGACCACTTCTATACACATCACTTCTCTTTCTTGTATCCTCCCTATGTCATCTCTCTCTTCTATCTCTTGTGCTTACTCTATGAGCCACCCATTTTTGTTGTCAAATCTCGGTCAATTGAAATTCAAAAATATGATTTGAAAACAAAAATCTCTTTCCTCTGCCCTATGCATCCACCTATAGCAAGTCGCCTCCTTTCTCGCTTATACAGCCAATGCAACAGATCCAAACACTGTGTTTTATTTATTGATTTTTCTAGATCCAATCTACACTTCACTCCATTAGCTACTTCTATCCATCCAAGTGAGATAGCCTCAACATCACATGCACCTCCTCCTCCTCCATATCTGACATGCACCTACTCCTCCTCCATCTCTGACATGCACCTACTCCTCCTCCATATCTGACATCTCATCCACCTCCTCCACCTCGAACTCCTCCTCCTCTACCTGAGACATCTCATCCACCTCCTCCTCTATAGAGTTTGGCATCTCATCCATCTCCTACTCCATCAAATCCTCCATCCCATCATACACCCCTACCTATCCCACCACGTCCATCTCTTAATATATAACTACGCGACCAACTTTCCTATACCCCTGATCGGACTGAACATCCATCAACTCCTGGTCCTCCGTTCGCATCAGTTATAGATAGGATGCCCGCAACAGGTGAGATCCGACTTTATGGAGATGTCATTTCTACTCTACATTGTAATGCCCCCATTTTGACCCTTCGGACATATTGGATTTTAATGTAAACATTTTGTATATATGTGATGAATGATTCCTAGCATGGAGCTCAAGGCCAAGGCCCCGCTAGAGAATGCTCAGCCTTGAAGGGATGGTATTTTATATTGTTTTCTCCATGTGCTAGAAAGCCATGGGGAAATTGTAAAATGATGTAAATATCATGTAATAAAAATACCAAGGGGATGGCTATGGATGCAACTAAATGAGGGGGCTATGTGTATCCACTAGGGAGAGGTGAGGGGGTTGTTTGATTGAACCCTAGGATTCCATATGTCACCTTGAGAACCCCTTTGACTGTCCTAATTGTCATTTAATTATGTTGTAAGGAAGTGGGTGAGAAAATCAGTCCATGAGAGTGATGGAGTTTGGGCAGCCCTGAAATCTGTAAGGAAGGGTATGGTATCGGTTTGCTTGTCCCATAATCCACTCCATATCATGGGAATTTTTTTTCCATCATCCCCATTCCATTGGGGGGAGGCATCAGTTTTCAGTGGGGATAAAAAGAGAATGTAGACCCATCAGGGATATAGAACCAGAAATCGCGACTTGGAGAGGATCCATGATTTGGTGTGCCATGATCGCTCATAAAATGGGTGTGGGAAGTGAAATTCGATAGGGGGGTCTATAGAACTGATCCGTGGGAAAATTTTTGAGTGTAAGACGCCCAAACATTCTTAGGGAAATCGGTTTTGGAAGCCCGAAAGGGAAGTGACAAGACATAGCCTTTCAACCGTAACCCTGAGGAGATCCAAGCGGGGATGACAGAGTGAAAGAGAGAGAAGAGGTTGGAACCGCTTGATAAACCCGGTGAATGATGTTTGATTGAGTTGGATATTCTTGTAGCTATGTGGTTGAGCTCACTGGCTTAGCTTCCTCCTCCCTTATCTCTTGGCATGCTTGATAAACCCAACTATGTGTTGGATTAGCATGATTGTTGGTGTGAAACCAAGGTTGTGAGTAAACTTGGGTAGTTCCTCGTTAGTGGATACATAGCCCGATATCGGGGGTGGTCTCTGAGTGCTGAAAAAATACAAGTTAGGCAGAGACCTATGGTTGGGTTGGAACGTTGTAGTCCATAGCCAGTTGCTTGGTGGTTTCAATTAAAGGATAAGTGTTAAGCTCCTATTGCCTCTGATTATGCCAATTTTATATACATGAATGATTGTTTGTGTATGTCAGAATGCATGGATTGACCCAGCTGATTAATGGAACTGAATACTTGTACTTTATGTTGTTATTATTCCTATGATGAAATGTTGGTAAATGCATCTGCGTGTGTGTGAATATGGTTTAATTCAGTTATTTTTTGCATTCATGTGTTTTATTTATATGTAAATTTGTTCATTGATGAATAAGGATAAGTTTTGTTGAGGCCCTGAATGTGCAGAAGGTTCAGTCATGGTTGTGGGGAAGAAATAGACACCCCCTCTAAGGGTATGGGTTGATGGGAGGAGACATGACAGAGGAGTACAAGATCCCTTACAGAGTGGTAAAGAGTCCTTGATGAATTTTGGGGCCACATTTTGGGTTGGAAGAAGGATAGGATCAAAGTCATCGAATGTGGAAGAGGATCATGCAGTTTCATGGGGCTCGCTGAGAGATTTCCTATGGTACTATATTTTCCAAAAATGGAATTAGGATGAGGAATTTATCATCATGAGAAGTTGGCAGTAATAGGGGTATATGGCCGACTTCCGAATTTCTGAACCCGCATTGTATATTGCATATTGCGGAATCTAGAGGCATGAATTCTCGGCGTGGTACTTTGGAGTTCTGACTTCCGACTCCCACAAGCCAGATTGCGGAGTGCGGAAGTCAGAGGAGTATTTTCTCCGGAGCTATGAATTGAGAATTCCAACTTCCGACTCCCGCAAGCCGGATTGCGGAGTGAAAAAGTCGGAGGAGTATTTTCTCCAGAGTTGTGAATTGGGAATTCTGACTTTTGACTCCCGCAAGTCAGATTGCGGAGTGCAGAAGTCGGAGGAGTATTTTCTCCGGAGTTGTGAATTGGGAGTTCTGACTTTCAACTCCCACAAGCCAGATTGCATAGGGAGGAAGTCAGAGGAGTAATTTTCCTGGAGCTGTGATTTTGGAGTTCCGACTTCTTACTCCAGCAAGCCGGATTGTGGAGTGCGGAAGTTGGAGGAATAAATTTTCTGGGTGTTGGGAATTTGGAGTTTCGACTTTCGATTCCCGTAAGCCGGATTGCGGAGTACGGAAGTCGGAGGCATGTTTCTTCAACACTGTGTAATTGGCGTTCCAACTTTCTGATTTCCGCATCGCGGATTGCAGACTGCGTAATTCAGAAGTGTGTTTCTTCGATGCTGTGTAATTGGCGTTTCGACTTTCCGAATCTTGCATCTTAGATTACGGAATACAGAAGTCGGACGCGTGTTTCTTCGACACCGTGTAATTGGCGTTCTAACTTTCCAAATCCCGCATCGTGGATTACAGACTGTGGAATTTGGAGGGGTGTTTCTTCGACACCGTGTAATTGGTGTTTCGACTTTCTGAATCCTGCATCGTGGATTGCGGACTGCGGAAGTCGAAGAGGTGTTTCTTCGACGTTGTGTAATTGGTGTTCCGACTTCTGAATTCCAACTTGAGGCTTGTGGATTTTTTCTTGTGGAATTGAGGATTGCAGATTGAGATCGTTGCAGTTGTGTAAAAGTGCATAGTTGGAGAAAAAAAAATTATCAGGGTGTACCCCATCACTCTAAAGGGCACCGAGGGCATCGGGGACGTGACATACACGCTACTTTTTTTCTTGGCATAGATAATAATGCCTCTGGCTCTACTGGTGGAGGTGTCGATACCTATAGTTCTACCGGTGGAGGTGTCGATGCTTCTTTCTCTACAAGTGGGGGTGTCGATACCTCTGGCTCGGATGGGGGAGGTATTGATGCTATGGTTCCAGAGGTGGAATAGATATTTTTTAGTAGTTATTGGACTGGACATGTATATTTGGAGGGACTATATATGTCTAGTCAATAACTGCTAAAACATATCTAGTCCACCTCTGGAACCAGAGCATCAGTACATCCCCCATCAGAGCCAGAAACATCAACATCTGCAACATAGAAAATGTCGTATATATATATATATATACGACATTTTCCATGTTGCAGATGTTGATGTTTATGTTGATGTTGATGTTTATGTTGATGCTTATGTTTATGTTAGGTCAGGTTCGATGATGTTTGTTTGATGTGTGTGATGGTTTTGTTAGAAAATGCAACTTGTGTTTTGTTATATATTATAATTGTTAGATATTTGTGTTAGATGATGTTTAAATGTGTTTGATGTATATGTTAGATGAATATGTGAGGTAATGTTTATGACGGTACATTCATGTTTATTTTTAGTTTTAGGTTAATGGTGGTATGATGTTGTTTATGTTTGTTAGACGTGAAAATGATGATGATGTTATGTTTATGTTTATGTCGTGAAAATGATGATGATGGCTCGTTTATGTTTATGATGGTATGATCATGATGTTTATGTTTATATTTGCTAGGTGCTGAAAATGATGATGATCGTATGTTTATGTTTATGTGGTGAAAATGATGGTAAGGGTGAAAATGTTAACAACCAATTATAACAATCTAAAAAATCATTGTGTGCACATTTTCAACATGTTTAGGAAATGTAGTATGAATATCCAAAAAAAACTCCATGGAGGGACTATCCCTTCATTTTGTAAAATAAAAATATTGAAAATAATTATGGTTCATATTGTAATACTAGTCAAGTTATGTGTTTATTATGGTGCATTATTTTTACTCCTTAAAGTTGTATTCATTTTAAATATCATAAAAATTAAAATTGTGTTGCAAACATGCACTGTTTGGGACTTGAATGCCTAAAATCAGATTATAAAAATTAATAATACATCAAATAACAACCTCACTTAACAAATTAATAAAAAATATACTCTTTATAGACTTTTATCTCATAGATCATTAGTTGATGTTGATTATTGATGTATTATAGATGCATTTTAAATTGCGAAAAAACATCATGCATATTTATTTCAAAAAATTGTAAGAGGTGTTTATTAAAAAACAGCAATACTATAGTCTTCCTTACAATGCAGTTACTATCATATCGTTACAATTAGTGTACTAAACAATTTTGTGAACTTATATTATAAAATATATAACACCGTCACATTACCACCATCATTTCGACATATTCCATCACATTAACACCATGATTTCGACATATTCCATCACATTAACACCATCATTTCGACATATTCCATCACATTAACACCATCATTTTGACCTATTCCACCATGTCATGCCGTTTTCTAAAAAATCGCTAGACAATTTAATGGTGACCCACTTTCTCTAATTTATATTAAGTATTTAAATTTTGTAAACATTAAATATATTTGGGACTTTTAAAAAAAATTGTTAACATCATTTATATGGGACATATTGCTTTGAAAATGTTTAAGTAGATTTTAGTCAAAGTGAAATTAATTAAAATGGAAAAACTTAAAAAGTGCATAAAATTGGTAATATGTATATATGGATGGTGACTTTTTGATGTTGTAAGTTCAACTTTTACTTTTGAATGGTCATGGTTACTTTTAAGCGTTACTCTATTTTTGAATGGTCATGGTTACTTTTAAGTGTTACTCCATTTTTGAATGGTTATGATTACCTTTAAGTGTTAAGTGTTGGAATAATAAATGAAAATAAAACCTAGTTAAGATATAAGATGAATTGTGAAATTTGAACATTTACTTTTAAGTGTTACTCCATTTTTGAATGGTTATGGTTACATTTAAGTGTTAAGTGTTGGAATAATAAATGAAAATAAAACCTAGTTAAGATATAAGATGAATTGTGAAATTTGAACATTGATCAAAAGTGAGAAACTTCTTGTTGTGAATCTCAACGTTGTTGAGTTGTCTAAAAAATTATACATTGTACATTTAAAAGAACATGTAATAGGTTTCAATTTTGAATATGTACACATAGCCAAGATATTAGATGAACTGCGAACTTTGAACATTAATCAAAAGTGAGAAACATTTTTCTTTGAATCGCAATATTGTTGAGTTGCATAGAAAATTATAAACATTTATAAAGAGAACATTTAGTAGGATTCGATTCTTAATATGGACAAATGGATCATGAAATTTCTTTATCATAAGTTCAACAAGTACCTTTTGATGCTTCTGTGACTATTTCAAATTACTAAAATGCCATGCTCACATTTTTCCAGCACCAAGTAGCAGCCAATGTCACATCAAAACCCCATGGATCCTAGTGAAAGTTAATTAATTAATTAATAAGGGGGTGACATTACTTAGGCAATTAAATTATTAACTAGGAATAATTTAGCTTATAGTTGTTTTAATTAACTAAATTGAAGGAGATGTAATTATTATTTTTGTATTTAACTATTAATTACATGTGATGATGAGTCAGATGATAAGAAGGGAGCATAAGGAGATAAGGTTAGCCTTATGAGTTGTCACTCCAAAGAGGAAATTGAAAGAAAAGAAGAGCAAAGCAAAAATGAAACTAGAAGAAAGCATGAACAAAGCAAGGTGTTAGAAAAAAGAAGGAAATTGACAAAAGTAGTGCATAAAGCAGGAAAGTGCAGAAAAGTACCCAGTCTTGAAAAGAAGGAAACATCCAAAAAGAAAGGAGGCACAATTTCAAAAAGCAAGAGAAAGTCATAAAGCAAGGAAAGTTGGAAAAGTAGGAAAGTTATCAAAAGCAAAAAAGAAAGAAGTTTCTTGATTTTTTCAACTCAAGAAGGATTAGAAACATCTAGAAAAGCTACAGGGTCCAAGTTTAGCAAGTAAGGATGCATCCATGAGGCTAAGTGGGTCCAAACCCAATCTAACTAATCAAGGAAACTTCCATGCCTCCTCAAATTCGAATTTCTAAGATGATAAGCTCAACCATGAGGAGAAAAGTCTATAAAAGAAGGATGAGAACTCCATTTCACATCTTATGACAGTTTATTGTTTGCATGTGAGTAATCTCAAGCTTCTCTAGTCTTTGGTGATGCACCCTTAGCCACCTGTGGGAGATGTGCCCCACATTTCATGTTCTAGTATTCTACACATGATCCATTGCATCCATTGATATGAATTTTCAAATATGATCCAGCCTTTTCATGTGAAGATCCATCCTTTAGAAGTTGATGCAAAGATCCAGATCGATGATTTGAGATGGTTCTGTAGAGTTTCACTTTGATAAATTAATCAATTGGAGAGATTGAAAGAAGATACAAAATCCTAGTGCACCTCCCATGAGCATACAACATCTCATAGTCATCCTATAGTTCTGATACAGTGACCAAACCTTCTCTTCCTACTATTTTTTGTAACATCCTTCTTCTATCTTAGTAAAAATTATAGTGACTATCTATGATGTCTAAAGCTATGTCATTTTAATTATTAGTTTAATGAGCCCAGATATCATTTTTTGCTGTTGTATATTTCATATCAGAGCCACATTAAATATGAGAAGAGGATTTATAGATCCTCCTTTGGTTGTTTGAACCCATATGTTTCAAGACTAGCTCATTATACATTTTCAATTGACTAGTTTTCCAGGATTTACAATATACGAAGCTCTGAGTATCTGTTTTCCTTTATAAGAGTTGTTGTAGGTTTTAATTTGGATGTAAAATCCATCCCAATCCAAAAATAATAAATTCGTAACCCTTTATGACTGCTTGTATTCATATTTTTGAAGAATAGTACATTGTGCCCTTTTAATTGGCTAGTTTTGCAGTAGTTTTAATTAAGAGTTATCTTAATGTTCAATTTCAATTATGTTAGTCATGATAGGTCATTGAGAAATTTTTGAATATCCTCTGATCCTCTTCATAAGAATTTGTATCCCTCTCAGCCCGTTTGGGAGAGCCTGGAAACAATTTAGTTGAGCAGTCCATCCTAGCTCTTTTTCTCTCTTTGCCTCCAAACACTACCAAATCCTCCCAAATCATCAATAAATTTTTTCCATCACAAAATTGGGGTTTAATTACTAATATCCATTCTATGGTTACTGTTGGATTATCCAGCAATACTGAGAGGGGGGGGTGAATCAGTATTGCTTTTTTTTCTTCTTTTATTAAGACAATTAGTACAAGACACACAAAGGATCAAACAAGTTAGAACACGAGATTTTATCATGGAAACCTCAAAGAGAAAACCACAAATTCAAACTCATTAAAAAGATGAATTTTGACAAAACAAATTATCTGCTTCTACAAAAGGGATGCAACCACATCCCAGTTTTTTCTTGCTGCTACAAACAAGGATGCTACAACACCCCAGATCTTATGCCTGCTACTATAGGAAAGGATGCTACAACACCCCAGATCTTCTGCCTGCTACTATAGGAAAGGATGCAACGACACCCTGTTCTCTAGATTCTATAGGATGGAAGCTGCGACCCCCTGCAGGCTTCCTTCCTTCCCTGGAACCACCCTGCCACCCTTGTTTGACTTCTTCAGATCTTCCGGAACATCTTTTCTTCAATCCTGGAACTTCATTGGTCTTGGCATGTTCTTGCTGCTGCTTCAACTAAGACACCGAAGACACCATATTTCCATTTCATATTTATGTTTATATATTCTCCTTTTTTTATTTAACCAACTCACCTTTACAAAATGACTCATGATCTTTCATTCTGGTGCATCTTCAAATCCCTGTTATTAATATTTAATTTATATCTCTGTTTATTACATATTTTTAATTAATTAATTAATTAAAATTTGTGTGCATCTCATGCTTCTTCGAATCCATGTGGGCTTCTCATTCCTTCCATTTTCAAGCCTTCAGGATTCTTCAATTCTTCTGGACTGCAGGCTTTCTTTCTTTCACACATGCGAGCTCCCTGTGGGCTTCCTCAATTCTCTGCGGGATTGATCTAAACCTTTGTGGGAACCCTTAATCCCATCTAGATTTTTCTTTAGCCCCTTCGGGCATTCTCAATCCCCTGAGGGCTTACCCTTACCTCCTACGGTCATCCCCTAAGCACCTGCGGGCTTAGCTTCAGCCCCAGTGGGCTTCTTCTTGGATTTGTGTGGGCATCTTTAGCCCTTATGGGCATTTTTATCCCTCTCTGTGGGCATATCCACTTTCCTAAGGGCATATGGGCCTATGGGAACTCCTTTTGCGGGCATCACATAGCCCCTGTGGGCTTTCTTAACCCTTGCCCCTTTTCAACACTTAACCATTTTTTTATCCTTAATATGCAAGAGAATATTTTTCTAACTTTTGGTAGATTCATATTTTGTATATATGACCATCATAATGTAGACTGAAGGTATGGCTGGATAGCCACCTCAAAAAGGAACAAGATCATGTGACCTTTAGATTTTACTAACACGCACACATCTTCTGGAGGGCATTGAAAATAGTCTTTCAAACTATTGTTTTGACAAATTTCTTCAAACCCTAAGTCACCAAGGTGATTTTATTTTTTCATCAAAATTGGAAAGTGAGGCATCTACAACATGGGGAACATCATGTTGACTTCATATATTCCCATTTCAACCTCTGAAACTTCTTTCTTTCTCCTCGGCGGGCATTTTATTGAAGTAGTGCAAATCAAGGTGAGAAGCATTTTTGGAAGATTGATGTCTTCCTACTCAGAGACTCTTTGGTAAATATAAGACCATAGTTGGATGCACCAACCAACATACTAGAGCCTAATACTTTTAGATTATTTTTCTCATCATCTTATGAGACATGGAGGGCATTTCCCTGAGGCCACTTAGGGCATATTTTACCATTAATTCCATACTTAGATATTTTGTCCAAAACTCTAAGGTGGATTTTTCATTTCACCAAAAACCTGAACTAATGCCACTAGATGATGTATTACACCTTACTGAGCACGCCTATGCTGATTTCACTCCCAGGCTCATCTTCATTTTCCCTAGGTGGGCATATTACTGAACTTGGTGTAAAACTGCCTAAAACGCTATTTTGGTAGATCCATAACTTCTTCCTCATGCACTATCAAGCCAATGTGAGAACATGGTCAGATAGACAAAACACCCACCTACAGGATGACCATATGGTGCAGGAATTTTCTTCAACCCACAGATTATGGCGGGCATTTCCCTAGATAAAATTTAACTAATTTGACAAAAAAAACCCTTCTTTTGGGAGACCTATATCTTATTCTTCAAGGATTTTTCTGATAACTGGGGCCATGGTCAAATAGATGCTTCAACAATCTATGGCATGGCAGGTCATGGCGGGAATTTTCTTCTTCTTATGAATTATGGTGGACATTTTCATAAGGCAGCTGCTTTAAGGCAGTTTTTCATGACTTAGTGTTACAAACTACTACTAGAATGTAACAATGACATCATGAGACATTAGGAAACCAACATGTGTCTTTACAACCTCATCACACATGCCCATCAACACTTATTTTGTCATTAATGACCTCCTTTGACATCAATGACAACCATACTTAACATTATCCCCCTTTGGCATTGATGGCAACCACTCCTTGATTTACTCCCCCTTTGACATTAATGACAAAGGCTTCATTTTGACAGCTCCCCCTAACATGATGCCTTTTTCTCCTTTTTATTCATTGTAAATAAATTTCTCCCATCTTTTGTCTAAGATGCTCAAATGCTTCTTTTGGTAATGGCTTAGTGAAAATGCCAGCTATCTATTCTTTTGTATCAACATATTCCAATTTGAAAACCTTTAGTGACACTTAATCTCTTAGAAAAATGATATTTTATTGGAATGTGCTTTGTTTTAGAGTGCATAATAGGATTTTTTGACATGTTTATAGCACTAGTGTTGTCACAATTTATTATTATTGGATTCTCATACTTCACAAGCAAGTCTTCCAAAATCTGCTTCATCCAAATGACTTGAGTACAGCATGATGCAACAGCATTATATTCAGCTTTTGTTGTAGATAGTGATATGGAGGATTGTTTCTTGCTAAACCATGACACCAAACAATTTCCCAAAAAGAATGTTGCTCCACTGGTGCTTTTTCGGTCATTAACACTTCCTGACCAATCTGTATCAGTGAATGCTCTTAATGTGAAGTCTTGGTATTTTGGATACCATAAGCCATACTCCATAATGCCTTTTAAATATGTGAAAATTATTTTTACTACTGTCACATGTACTTCTTTGGGAGTTGATTGAAATCTAGCAACCAATCCTACAGCTTGCATCACGTTTGGTCTTGTACCTGTCACATACAGTAAGCTACCAATCATGGATCTATACATGGTATGATCCACTTCCAAGGACTCATAAATCTTACTTAGCTTACAACCAGTGATCATGGGAGTGATAACAGGCTTGGATTCTTCCATATTGAACTTCTTAAGCATATCTTTGATGTACTTGGTTTGAGAAATGAAGATTCCTTTGTCTGATTGATAAACTTGCAGTCCCAAGAAGAATATTAATTCACCCAACATTGACATTTCAAATTCCTTTTTCATTTCAGAAGTAAAGTTTACACTTAGTATTTTTAGATTGCTTCCAAATATAATATCATCTACATAAACAACAACAATGATCATATTATTATCTTCAATCTTTATGTAGAGATTACTATCGGTGGCTCCTCTTTTATATCCTTGTTGTTTTAAGTAGTTATCTATCCTTGAAAACCATGCTCTTGGGGCTTGTTTGAGACCATAGATTGCCTTTTTTAGTTTGCAAACATAGTCCCTATTCTCTGACAGGAGGAAACCTTCAGGTTGTTCAATATATACTTCCTCTTCTAGCTTCCCATTTAGAAATGTAGACTTGACATCCATTTGATATACTTTAAAGTTTTTATAACATGAGAATGCCATAAACATTCGTATTGCTTCAAGTCTTGCTACAGGTGCAAAGGTTTCTTCAAATTCAATACCTTCCACTTGAGCATATCCCTTACACACTAGTCTTGCTTTATTTCTGATCACTTTACCATCTTCATTCAACTTATTCTTGAAAACCCATTTGGTCCCTATAACATTCTTGTTTGTAGGTCTTGGAACAAGTTCACAAGTTTCATTCTTCTCAATCTAATCTAGTTCTTCATTCATGGTTTTGATCCAATCATCATCTTTGCTTACTTCTACAAAGTTCTTAGGTTCCACTACTGAAAGTAGGGCTTGTTCAGTAAACAAACTTCTTCTTGTACTGACCCCTGCGCTTTTTTCACCTATAATTTGTGTTTCGGGATGGTTTTTTTGTATTCTTCTTGATGGTGCCTTTGTATCAGCTCTTGGAGAATCTTCATCTTCATTTTCTTGCGATTCTTCTCTTTATTCTTCCTCTTCTTCTTCTTCTCCTCTCTCAAAAACCTCTTCATTCTTTTGCAAGAATTATTCTTCATTGTTTGTTCTTGCATCTTCATCTTTGCTTCTTATTCTTCTTGGCTTCATGTCATCCACTCTTACATCTGCACTCTCTATTTTTTTTGTAATTCTTGATTGTAACATCGATAAGCCTTCTTGGAGGAGGAATATCCCAAAAATATTCCTTCATCAGTTCTGGAATCAAACTTGCCAAGATCATCTTCATTCCTCATTATGTAGCACTTGATGCCAAACACTCTGTAATACTTGACTGATGCAGGTATTCCATACCATAGTTCATAGGGAGTCTTGTCATTATTCCCTCTGAGTTGTCCTCTATTAAGTATGTAGGAAATTGTGTATATTGCTTCTCTCCAATATATATCAGGAAGTTTTTCTTCATTTAGCATGTTTCTGCTAGCTTCTTGGATTGTCCTGTTTTTTCTTTACACCATGCCATTTTGCTGAGGTGTCTTTGGAGCTGAAAATTGTCTTTTATTCCCATGGATTTCACAAAATTCATTGAATTCATTTGAAGTGAACTCACCTCCATTATCTGACCTAAGACATTTGATTTTTTGGTTTGTCTCATTTTCCACCATTGCTTTGAAAATTTTGAACTTTTCAAAGGCTTCTAATTTTTCCTTGAGAAATGTTACCCAAGTCATCCTTGTGTAATCATCAACGAGTAACATAAAATAATACTCTCCTTGCAAGCTTTTATTTCTTGTTGGTCCTCAAAGATCAATGTGAACTATTTCCAAAAGATGTGAGGTCACGTGTTCTTTTGAGTTGAAGCTAGATTTAGTTTGCTTCCCATGCTGACAATGTTTACAAACTGCGTTAAGAGGTTTCACAATTTTTGGAAAATCTCTCACAGCCTCCTTTATACTTACCTTGACAATATTATAAAAATTTAAATGTCCCATCCTTCTGTGACATAACCAACTTTCATCAATCATACTCATGTAGCATTGATATTCATTTTCTAGGATGTACATGTTACTTGAATTTCTTACAGCAGTCCCAACAAGTCTTCCTGAGTCCTTTTTTTCTGATTTCACATTTCTCAGAGTCAAAAGTGCAGATTTGCCCTTGGTCACAAGTTTGGATTAAACTGATAATATTAGGCTTTAGGTCTTCTACTAGGAACACATTTTCAGCTTTGATCTTGTTATTGATAGTGTTTGTACCTTTGCCAATTATTTTGGAAGACATATTATCTCCAAACGTGACTCTACCTTTATTATCTTTTCTTAGGATTATGAATTTACTTGGGCCTCCTGTCATATGTTTTGAACACCCACTGTCAATATTCCATACATTCTGCTTTTCTGTCACACATAGAGGAATCATGGATTTATCCTCCTCGTTCTTTTTCTTCCAATCCTTTCTCTGGTTTTTTTCTTAGAATTATTTTGCAGCAATCCTTTTTGTAGGAGTCATTAGTTTACAGTCTCTTGCTATGTGTCCATGTTATACCTCTATATTCCACAAAGTCGCATCTCCACCACAAACAGAGTTGACGACACTTCCCCTACTGTTTGAACCACCCAGAAGATGAATGAACCTTGAAGGTGAATCTACCCTGACAAGTTCTGACCCAACTGAGACCTTATTTGAATTTATTTACTTACACTACCGCGCCTTGCTAAGATAACAGAGCGCGGTACTACACACTACCTTGCTATGATGTTTCCACAAAACGCGGTAGTACCGCGTTGTGCTAAGACAACAGAGCGCGGTACTCTTTTATTATCCCTTTTTCCATGGCTTGTGGGATTTTGGATTTTTGAAGATAATGGAAGATTGGGGTCCTTGATTCGATCCCAACTCACTTTCTGTGATTAGAAACCCTGATCCACTTATCTCTCCCTAGATCCACCTATCTCTCTTGTTGGTTAACCCTACCATGCACTATAAAAGAGAGGCATTCCATGGGGAAAGGGGAGGACTCTTGAAGTACCAAACTTATGATCTTGCAGCATTGTGGAGATAGCTAGAGGAGAAGACACTTGGAGCTGAAGGATTGGCTTGGGCATCAAGCAACCTATGTAAGCATTCTTCAAGTTGTAATAAGATAACTTGTCTTGTCTTTCCCATTTCATGTGTTTTAGTACAAGTTCTTAGCATGAAATGTATCTAATCTGGATTTGAATCTGACATTTACATTCAAGGTATTTGGAAGTCTGCATGTTTGTTCTTTGAGTGATCTTAACAGGTTCTACATCGGAGCTTTGGATCAAGAGCTAGAAGCGGGACAAACGTCGGTTAGAAGGTGTGTAACATCTCTTATTATTTCTAAATACATTTAATCTTGCTGTAAAAGTTAATTCAGGAATTTCAAGGTAGCATTTGTTTTGACTTGTTTCTTGCTTTAGAGTTAGTTTAAAGTCTGCTTTAAAGTTAAGAGAGTTTTGGCTTATCCGTAGGACAAAATTCTGCATAACAAGAATGGCGACTCCGTTGGTTTTGATTTCTGTTTGATTGATTCAGTTCACTGTCACTCATCTGCTGATTGTGATTTGTTTTATTGCACTTCAAACCAGTTTGAATCTCGGTCTTTTTTGACCTTTATTCACCACTCCTCGCTGTGATTTTCTCCCTGTTTGATCATTGAGTCCCCTGGGTTAGCAACAACCCTGAAAACTTTATTTTTTCTTCTCATGTTGCGCTTTTTCCTTCCCTTGCCACAGTACCGCGCCCTCAGAACTACTTCCAGCGTGGTAGTACCGTGTTCTCTGCCTTAGTACCAGAGCGGTACTGTCATGGTGTCGCGCTACAGTCAAACCCTGACCCGCGGTAGTGTCTGCAAATTTGTAAATTTTTTATACTTGCTTGGTTTCCTGAGTCTCTCTCTGCCTTAGGTAGTCTTTGCTGTTGCCTGTCAACATCCTGATTATTTTACAGTCTGTGTGATCTGATTATTTCCCAGTTTGTGAGCTTGATTGTTGATTAAATTAGTGGCATTTTTGACATATTGGTCATTTTTCCAGTTTGATTACATTGGTTTGATTTTTTTTTCACCCCAAACAAATCAACACCACTGGTCTCTATTACTGAATCCTGTAGCTTTTACAGTCACATTATTGTTATCATTTTTCAGTAATTAAAATATTATCATTTGAGAGCAATTTTGTTGTTTAAATTGAAAAAGTCTACCAGCATTATTTTGCATTAGGAAATGGATCATTGATTTTGCCACAAAAAATTCTCATAGTTGAAGCATTGTAGATTGTAGGATCAGTGCATTTAAACGAGTGTTTATTTCAGTTTGGCTTGTTTACAAAAAGAAAAGAAAAATCTTTTACTTTGATTGCTTGTGAAAATTTTCATGCATATTTGATCGAAGAAACTCTATCTTTCCCTTAGCTAGATTTCATCGAAAACAAAGGCTTATTTTTTATTCATTCTCATTTGCATGGTTTGAGTCGTCATAACACCATCAAGTTTCACGTCCACTACCTGATTGAGTAAGACAACCACTAAAATTAATCACCCTAATTAAACCAACTTCAACCTCACTTGAGGAAATCAAAAGAATTTGGTAGTTAGGTAGGACACCGGGGATAGGCATCAAAATAATTCCCCCTTGTCATTTTCATCCGAGACATAGTCGTTGTCTTTAGGGAACTAAAATCCTCTAGTACTTATTGACACGGTCACAGCTAGTTTGTGGAGGGGCCTCCTGACTGTTTTTAACTTTCAGGGGTTAAACGACCGCGAGATTGAGAACCGGACGGACTCTGTGGAATACCGCACTCCACTTAGCCCTAAGGCAACATCGATCGTTGTCTTCTTCGGAAGGCTGAAGTGCCCAAAACCTTTTCCGACGTGTCATGAACGAGGTAGCTTAGTATCTATTCTACTAGGGCTCTTTTACCCAGGATACCTTTCGGTAGAGGGATATCCTTCTTACATCGGTCTCTCATGTTGTATTGTTCGACTTGGATTTCATCACCTTGCGAAGGATACAGCTTGTTGAGGTCTCCAGCTCTTAGTTAGGAGTTTGCTTGGCATCTCATCTTCATAGAGGGTCATTTTTTCTTTGTAGGGACTGCTTGTTGGCATTCTGGCCATTTTTTGCATCAGCTCGCTTATTGAGACAGCGGTCTCAGTATAGATTTTAGAGCTTACTTTTTTTGGCCTGTGAGCCTTGCTTTTTCTAGCTCCTCTTCTGCACACTCGGCTGCATTAGAGTTTTTGAGTTCTTTGTTTACGATACTACCCCCGATTTTCATTTTCCTGTCATCATGTCAGATCAACCACAAAGATCACGAAGACAACAGGGCCTAAGTCCTCCACCACCACCACTGCCACGGACTTCTGGTCCACCTGCATCACGCATTCCTGATCCTCCTGGCCGTGGTGCTGGTCGAGGCAACATTCCACCGCCGATACGTACAACATCTTCAGTTACGCCCGTAACTGCCACACACAGCACAGTCTCAGAATCTATTGCAGCTTCGGCAACCACTAGCATGTCTGAGACTTCCACTGTCACCTCACCCATTGTCATTCTAGATTTATCTGTTACAGTGGACACAGTTACAACAGCTGAACCTAGCATAACCCAGAGTACTAGACCAGAGGTCATCCTTCTACCGGATGCCAACACTTCCCGTCCATCAGACACTTTTCACGATGATATAGACGGATCTATTGGCACCACAGAAGGGTCCGACCAGGACATACCTGGCTTAATTTCAGTCCCAGGCGGATACGTTGAAATCGTTGAAGATACTCGTCTACCTGACACACCTTTTGAACCTGATTATGGCTTCATTACTTCCAAGGAGAAACTTCCGCCTATTATTACTACGTCACCCAGTGTTCATCCTCAGGAGACAAGTTCTTCTAGCAACGTACCTTGTACTTTACATCTACCCAACCTCCCACCGGGACATGAAATCATGGCTTCCATCCAGTCTAGTATGGTTAGCCTAGCGAACTCTCCGTTAGCATCGGCACAATTTAGACGCAGCACAGAGCAAATGCTTTCGACAACGTCTAGATACCCCCCCATTTCTCGTCCTTCTGACTATAGGGTTCCCAACGTCCCGTCTAGCACAGAATTTCATCACTCCTTTGTAGACGGATCAGGACCTTCGGACTTTACTATACCTAGGTTCCCGCTGGATCCCCAAAATCTTTTTCAGGATATGAACTCGGACCCAGTTCTCGTTGGTCCCCCTATCATTGAACACGTTATGGACGACGTCGATACCCCTGGGCTAAATTCCCCACATTTGCTGTCATCACCTATGTTTGGTGCACATTCTATGAGGGATAACCTAGTTTTTTCTCCGTCCTCACCTGTCCAATATGGATGACCTCCTCCGCAAATCGGTACTTTTGGCGCCATTGGCCAATCCATGCTATCATATTTGGCTAGCGGCGGAAGAACACCTAGTCATACTGCTGGATATTCCGTTTCGACCGGAGGATCACCTTCAGCCACCATTTATACTATTTCAGGAGGCGGAGAACCGACTGCAATGGTCCCTAACTCCAACATACAAACCCTCCCTGGTGGGCCATCAACCCAACCAGCTGGAGAGCAACCTTTTGTTGGGCACCCCATTGTTGGTCAACAACCTCCTCCCATAGGGTCATCAACCCAACCAGTTGGAGGACAACCTTTTGTTGGGAACCCCGTTCCTACTCAACAACCTCCTCTCATAGGGTCATCCAACCCATCCGCTGGCGGACAACCTATTGGTTCTATCCAACAACTATCCCAACCAGCAGCATCTACTCAGTACGGTATGTACAGCACACCTGGCAGTGGGCAACCTTATTCCGGTATTCCAACCGGACCTCATTCTCAACCTCCCCCGTCAGGCACGCTTCCTTCTTGGGATCATCAAATCCCATAGAGTGGGGGGTACTCACTTTTTGGAAACTGGAACCAAGCTGGGGGGAAATCTTAGATTTCCCCCAACTTGAATTCTGGCTTCCCTTACCCTTCAGCTGCTACAACTCCATGGAACCCATCACTTCAATTTCCACTCGCTCCTCAAGCAGGAACGATCCTTCCATGGACACCACCGTCGCAGCCACCCCCCAAACCTGCTATGGGAAATCCTCCACTTACACAGTATAGTGGTAACATCCCTGGAACACAACAATTCCAAGAAACTTTTCCCCAACAAGGAACAGCAACCATTCCTGGGTATCAACAACCTCAGGGTACCATACCCACTCAGCAGAACACTTACCAACCGGCTGTTTACA
Source organism: Larix kaempferi (assembly GCA_027924585.1). NCBI lineage: Eukaryota > Viridiplantae > Streptophyta > Pinopsida > Pinales > Pinaceae > Larix > Larix kaempferi. The sequence goes on from BSBM01000141.1 coordinate 5,006,244, forward strand.
ATCAACCGGTTAACCAGATGGCTTACTATCCGCAGAACTTCCAGCAGTATCCCGCGGGAAACACATATGGGTATAACACACAGCAGCATGCTATGCAGGGCCCTCCAGGGTTCTCTACACCACATGGTTATTACTCATACCCGCAGACCAACCATCAACTTCCCTTTTTGGCCACACTTGACTTACCTGATTTGTCGAGGCTTATCAACGATCCTATATGGAATGAACCTCATTGGCCACCTATTCCAGCCAAACTACCATCGGACATTCCCAAGTTCGATGCTAAGCCCGGGGAAGACCCCAAGAACCATGTGATGACCTTCCATCTTTGGTGTTCATCCAACTCCTTGATGGATGATTCCATCCGACTTCGGCTCTTCCAACGTACGCTTACCAGAATGGCAGCAAAATGGTACATCGAGCTGCCACAGCACTCTTTTCGTGATTTCAACACTTTGGCTATGCAGTTTCTGACTCATTTCCAGCTCCCCATCCGGTATGAGACTGGAACAGAACTGTTAACTTCACTGCGTCAAACCACTTCTACACATATTTCGGATCACATCCATGAGTGGCGACGATGCCGTAGGCTAATAAAGGCACCTATTCCGGATCAGCTACTTGCTGATTGGTTTACAAAATCCTTTTTGCCTACCATAGCCAGAGATATCGCTATGCGTGGACCGGTTACAGAAGAACAAGCCATCTCGGCAGCCCAGTACATGGATTTGGTATACACTCAATCCGGTACTTTACATGAACTTCTTCCACATGCCTCCCGCATTCACACTGATCCAACGAAGCCTACCACTGAACCCCCCATTGATGGTATTGTCGGTTCAGTCAAGACACAGCCTGCTACCAACTCGACGGGACAACAAGCTTCTGCTTCCCCCGCTTTTACCCAAGCTGTTTCAAAAACAACTGCTTCTCCTGCTGTTTCCTCCGAAGTGAACGCAGTCCAATCTACGTCACAACCATCCGAGGGAAAGAAGAAAAACAATCATGGTAAACCCAAGAAAAATCAGCAGGAGAACCCCAAGCCACAACCCACCCAGAATGACCAGAAACCACGTAGGAAAGCTAAGTTTCCCTGCTTGATTTGTCAAGATGATCATTATACGCGTGACTGTCCCTACAAGGATGAGGTCAACAAGTTCGTTAAAGGATCCTCTCGCCCAGCAGTGTTAACTGACCCTTTCCCCCAACAGCAACAGCAAATGGTTTCCCAAGAATCCCCACAAGGGGGCAACCCGACCAATCCCACCCGCGGAGAGACGTCCACAAACCGCGAAATCCTGATGACTAGTAACGAAGAGCTTCATATCACCACTCGTTCAAGGACGTATGACAACCCTCCAAGTTCAAACAAACAATTGGAGATAGCCAAAGGAAAATCTCCCGTTGAAGATCCGATTCCTATTCCCCCCCCTAACGGTCATCTCCATATCGAGAGGCCGCTGATGGACACAGTGTTACGCCCACCCAAGGGCACCATACGAAAGGCGACATTCAATCCAAATGCGCGAGCTGCCCAAAACTACAACATTGTTGAGGATTTGGCTCAAGCACCTTGCGCCATGTCGACTCTCGAGGTTCTCCAACACTGCCCTACGCAGCGTAGAACCCTACTTTCAGCACTGGGGGCAATGGACCCGGATACTTCAAACTCCATCATGTTTAACTTGGAGCACGCCAAACCTAGGCTTTCTCATCAGTTAGCCTTCCAGGTACATACAAAAATCCATGGAAATACCATCCATCGCACAGTATTAGACGAAGGTGCTTCCACGTCGATCATGTCTTTGAACTGTTGGAGAGCCTTAGGCTCACCCGAGGTCACCACTTCTCCTACTACTCTCAGGGCGTTTGATGGACACGGTTTTCAACCTTATGGACTCATTCCCTCAATTGGTGTTGAACTGGGGGGCAAAAGAGTATCCGTACACGTTGAAGTCGTAGATGCACCATTGGACTACAATATCCTCCTTGGACGGAACTGGTTTTATGCCATGACCGCCATAGCATCTACAGTCTTTCGGATTGTGCAATTTCCTCATGAAGGGAAAATTGTCACTATTGATCAATTGGATTACTGTATTCCAGACTCCCATCCAAACTCCGCCAACACCGTCCCATTATTGGATCAACCACGGTACCGGTTCCAAGACGTTGGTGTTGGCCTCATGAAGGATTCATCCCTCATTGGAGTTTTTCCAGAGCTTGGAACCCATGTTCAACCAATTACCATGATTTCATCGAGTATCACCCCGTCCAATGATTCATGGGTGATTCCGAGTCCCTCTCGGATTGAAGACTACGGCAACTCTATGCCTCTAAACAGAAACCTCACAGCATACAGCGCGATCCAATCAGCCACTGATTGGGTCGACTGTTCTACTTATCACACCGTGGCCCAGCTCTCAGCTGAAACTCATCCATACCCACCACTTTTTGATCCTCTCAATTTGATTTTTCCCACCGACGAATCAATTATGGAGGTTATGTGCGGTGATGAGCCACCATGGGGAGATTTTCATCATCGATCTTCATTCCCCACTATTCAGCCACTTGAGCCTGATACAAAACCCAACACTTCACTTGGGATGGTTCAAACCAAGTTCCCCACTTCCCTCGATGAGGTATTTTCAGAAGGAAACTTGGCCAATATTATGGCAACCACTCCCATCGATATTTCAGTGAATCCTGGTATCGTGGAAAATGTACACATCGGCAAAACATGTACTCCCCTCGAAACGGAGTTCTATAGTGCCTACTTCAAAACTTTTCACGATGTTTTCGCTTGGAGTTATGAAGAAATGCCAGGGATAGACCCCTCGATCATGGTCCACGAAATCCCAACTTTCCCTGGCGCCCGACCTGTTCGGCAAAAGCTTCGACCCGTCCATCCTCGTAAGGCAGCCGCCATTAAAACAGAAGTTGAAAAACTTTTGCGTGCTGGTTTTATCTATCCTGTCCCATTGACAGAATGGGTATCCAACATCGTTCCCGTAGCCAAGAAACAGGGAACGATTAGGGTCTATGTTGATTACCGTGATTTGAACAAGGCCTGTCCAAAGGACAACTACCCAACTCCGTTCATCGACCAGATCATCGATAACTGTGCCGGAAGTGTCATCTTTTCATTTATGGATGGCTTTTCTGGCTACAATCAGATCGATATCCTCCCAGCCGACCAGCACAAAACGACCTTTATTTTCCCTTGGGGGATCTTTGCATATCGAAAGTTACCTTTTGGCCTGAAAAATGCTGGGGCAACTTTCCAACGGGCGATGTCATACGCATTTCATGACATCAAACATATTGTAGAACCATATCTTGATGACCTTCCCGCTCACTCTCGAACTCGGGAAGACCATCCAGACCACTTAAGCGCCATTTTCGAAAGGTGCTGTCGCTACAATATACGTTTGAACCCGCATAAATGCGTCTTCTGTGTAGAAGCCGAAAAACTGTTGGGCTTCATAGTCTCCAAAACGGGATACATCTAGATCCCGCAAAGGTAGCATCTATCTTAGCCCTGCCTTCACCCACCAATATTCCAGAACTTCAATGTTTGCAAGGGCATGCAAACTTTCTATGCCGTTTTATCTGCAATCTGTCCAAGATAACAAAAGGCTACATGCGGTTTCTCAAGAAAAATGTTCCCTTCATCTGGGATGATGAAGCCCAACGCTCCTTTGACAATCTAAAGGCAGCCTTAACTAAAGATCCTGTGATTCAACCTCCCGATTACACACGGGACTACATTCTTTATCTCGCAGCCTCGATTTCCACCATTGGTATGGTGTTGGTCCAGGAAGACCAAAACGGCATAGAACATGTGGTATACTATCTCAGTAAGAGTCTTCTTTACTCCGAAACCCGCTATTCACATGTTGAAAAACTGGCTCTGGCAACAGTATTTGCTGTCCAGAGATTCCGCCACTACATCTTACTCCGCCGGACCACTGTTATAGCTGACTTCAACCCAATGTATTACATCCTCACACGTCAGGTGCTTGGGGGAAAATACTCTCGTTGGATCGTCATCCTTCAGGAGTTTGACTTGGAGTTTGTCAAGGCTAAGTCCAAGAAGTCTTTGGTCTTCGCGGAGTTAATTTGTAACTTGCCCCGTGCTACTGAGCAACCCGAACCCATTAATTCTCTTCCTGACGAATCATTGTTCCTCATTAGCACGTCTGATCCTTGGTACGGGGATGTTCTTTTATATCTCGAAACCCAACGCTTCCGTCCCGACCTCACTCGCGACGAACGGCGACGCATCCGACATCACGCAAAATACTACCTCATAGTTAACGATACTCTTTATCGGCGTGGTGTCGACACCGTCCTTCGACGTTGTTTGACCTTAGATGAGGCGGAACGTGTTCTCAATGACTGCCACGCTGGAGCATGTGGTGGTCATCTCTCTGGGATGGCTGCGGCCCAGAAAATACTGCGAGCAGGATACTTCTGGCCCTCAATTTTCAAAGACTGCATTGAAACAGTCAAGAAGTGTCTGCCATGTCAATTCTTTCATAGCAAAACATGCTCGCATCCTGCTCCACTCCATCCTGTCATTGTCGTCGACCCCTTTTCCAATTGGGGCATCGATTTCATGCACTGTAAGCCCACTTCAGCCGGGGGGCATAGCTATGTCATAGTAGCGGTCGACTATTTTACAAAATGGGCTGAAGCGATGCCTACGTATGCTGAAGACGGAAAAACAGCAGCGCACTTCATATTCAATCATATTATAGCTAGATTCAGTGTCCCACAATATATTGTGACCGATCACGGTTCCCATTTCAGGAACCATATGATCGAAGAACTAAGTGCCAAACTGGGTTTTCGCCATGAAAACTCAACCCCGTATTACCCACAAGATAATGGCCAAGTTGAAGCCATTAACAAAGTCTTGAAACGAATGATTCAGCGTATTGTGGGTACCCAGAAATCCAATTGGCACTCAGCTCTGTTCTCAGCACTGTGGGCATACCAAACCTCAGTGAAAAGTGCTACGGGGTTTACACCATTCCAACTGGTGTATGGCCTAGAAGCCATTTTGCCGATTGAATGTGAAATTCCATCACTCAAAACAGCCATAGAGCTACTTCCACACACTACTTCCGAAGAGGAACGGTTTCTATACCTAGCTAAGCTAGATGAAACCCGCCGCGACGCTGCTCTGGCTAATGAAGCTCACAAAAAACGCGTTAAAGCTCAATACGACAAATCCGTTCAACCTCGGATCTTCAATGAGGGTGACCTCGTACTTACATATGATCAGATGCATGATAAGCTTGGAAAAGGTAAACTTGAATCTATGTGGTACGGCCCCTTCATTGTAAAACATGTCTTAGAAAAAGGAGCCTGTGAACTAATCGATTGTGATGGTACGCCATTGGAACGGCCCCACAATGGGCTATACCTCAAACGTTTCTACGCATGAGGTTACCCCACGCGGGTTACTTGTTGTACATAATGTACTTAGTTTGCTTTTGCTTTCTTTTTGGTGTGCGCATGGACCTCATGTATCCACTCTTACTTTGACTCGTGACTTTATGCGCAGATGTCTGCCTACTTTGGATTCGCCGACGGTGCAAGCCGACATACCCAGAATCTCTCTTCCGCAACATGGGTAATCTATTCCCCCACTGGCGAGTTGATTTCTTCAGGAGCCAATTGTTTAGGTCCTGCAACCAATAATATCGCGGAGTACCATGCAGTCATTGGTCTCTTGACAGAGGTTGCTTCACTCGGGATTGACTCCTTATCGGTCTTTTTAGACTCCCAACTTGTGGTTTCTCATCTAAACCGTGTTTACACAGTTCGCGATCCTACGCTACTTCGTTTATTTCGAAGAGTACGCCTCTTGGAACGATCATTTAATTTTATTACATATCATCACATACCGAGAGAATTCAATTATATAGCTGATTCATTGGCTAACTACATTTTGGATTGGCATCTTTCCCGTACATAAACACATCATAAAAAATAAAATGCACAAGTCATTGTAAATATTTAGATCATAAATAGGTCCATATCACTGTATATAAAAAGTGTTTTTTCCAAAATACATAAAGTTTGTGTCAAAGACAAAATTTGGGACCAAATCCCATATATACAAAATTTGGCTCTCAAAGCCTACATATTGTGTACATGCCGCAAAAAGATCAAAACACCATCTATGGAGACCTAGGAGACCTATCATGTCCCTCATCGGACTCCTCCCGCTACTGGTGGTAACATACTATAGCTCGAACCACCTTGCGAAGAAGTCGACTGATACGACCAGGCACACCTACGGTATGACGCTGGAGGTGGTAAGGGACGTCATCCATCCTCATAGCAGGGATGCCATGATTCAATCCCTGCAAGTTCCTCTCAATGTCCCGAACACCTCCTGCCTCATCTTCATCCTCCTCCTCGTCAGGAACGGCTTGACGGTCAACACCACCACGACGTAGTGGCGAGTACCCAGCTAGTCTCTGTGGTCCACGGTCTGCAACATGCATGCGAACATACATTAGACATCTTTTACACATTCTAAAAAAGTAATAAAAATTAAATATTCAAAAAGGAAAAAATACATATCCATGAAGGTCATACCAGAGTCGTCCCAATCATCGTCCTCTGGCAGTGCCAAGTCGATGTCCTCGCGAAAATCTACCCCGGAGTAGGGATAGTCATCAATCATAACTATCTGCTCCTCGAGCCAGGAAAATAAATCCTCACCGAAGGCTAAGCGCCGGGGTCCCCCGAGACGTCCAGCATAATCACTCCATCGAGCCATCCATGGCTCAGTAGGTGGACGAGGGGGTCTAGATATCTGTGGGCGCAACAGTGGCACCCTCGCCAGAAAGAAGGTGACCAGGATGCTCCCATAGCCGAATTGGGAGTTCTTTCCAACCCTACACTTGTGCACCTGTTCTTTCAGATTGGACAACACTGCCTCGCACCAGTTAAATACTGTCCCTCCCATACACTCTGCTGCGAGGTTCACTTGTGTGCGAGATTCCTGATGTGGACTCACACTTCCTGCTGCACGCGTGATAGTGAATAGTACTATTTTTACAGGAAGTTCTATGACCTCCTTTATGGCCACCTTCCCACTTTTCTTACTTGAACCCTGATGGCAATACCGAGTAATCAAGTCATTTGTACTTGATTCTGAGGCTGAGTATCCGGTAAAGTTCACCCGGGCCCCTCTTTTCGAGCGGCCCGTGAGGAAATAAATATCCTCAACTTGAATTTCAAGGACATGCTCTCCCACTTGGAAAATTCGAGTGTCAGGGTCCCACAATTGGATGAGATGAGTGAGAAGCTTGGGTTGCTGACGAATCCCTTTGGTTTTAAAGAACTTTAACAAACCACATTCTCGCAATGCGGTCACGGTTGGTAAGTCATTTTCGGCTCCAAAATCATCCACTTCGTGCTCTCTTTCTTTCCAGCTTACCATTTTGCTTCAAATAAGTTGCAAAACCCTGCAAAAGGTCAAACAAAGCAGTTAGTAACTATTTAGCAACTTACTTCCAGCAGAAAATTGGAGAAAATTTGATTTCTTGAACTAAAAATTCGCCTCTACCGCGCCTGAAGGACATTCTACCGCGCGGCACTCTACACTACCGCGCGTCTGTTTGGAGCTCCAGCGCGGTACTGTTAGACAGTGCCGCGTTTTTCGATAGAGCCCCCACGCGGTAGTGTGAAGGGTGATTCTTTCCCAAAAGGGCTCGCCCAAAAATCAAATTTTTCTTGGTGAAAGCAAAAAATTCTTACATAAAATGAAAGAGGGGCTCAAGAACTCTTACCTGGCGCAGACGGCTGTCGAAATGGTGTCCTAGAACTCCCGATACGGATCCTCAAAATCTTGCTCCTAAATAGGTGAAAATCTCTCCTTTGGGTAAAAAACACAAATGAATAGTAATTTCTATTTTTAACTATTTCTTATATAGCATTTTCACATATTTTTTAATTGATATTTTAAATAGTTAAAATAAAACCTTGTTCACATTGCTAATGTCCATTTTTTGAGCATTTATTGACAGGATCCTCGGTAAAAACGCGATACGTTCACACTGGTGTTTATTCATACTCTAACCTTCATTGTTTGAGCCCACTTTATCTTTTTCGTGCTCTGGATTTAAAACTTGAAAAAGATTCCAAGCGCTTTTACACCCATCTCGTGCTTGTCAAACTCAAGTAAATGGTGTCGAGTACGGTCAGCTTTACTCATGCTCGTTAAACGATGAGGAAAGTATTATCCTGGTTGTATTTTATTCTTTTTTCGGACCAGAATAATCAAAAATTACGAAAAATACCATAGGAGTCCATAGTTAAGCTCTTTTCAGACTCCTTAAAATTGAAAAGATTGCCAAGTGATCTTGACTCTTTCACACTTGTAAAAGTATTTGAAAGTTCGTCTATTCGGTGATAGGTTACCCCTTTTGCGGCCCTTCTAGACTATTTACGAGAAAGGTATACCTCAGTCAATCTCGGCTGGGAGAGTTCTCTCGGGAATTGTTTTACACTTTTTCGGAATCGAGGGACTAAATTTTACGAAAAAGTACATTATGGAGCTTCCTTTAAGTTTTTCAGGCTCTCTAAATATGAAAAACTACCGAGTTTTCCTTCCTTGGACTCATTAAAATGTTAACATCGAAGGGCCCACTTTGGGACGAACCCCTCCTTTCTCAGGTTCGTAAAACATGTGAGATTGGACTCATCCATCAGATGAGCTACACCGAGCATCTGCTATCCTCTTCAAGCTTGCAAAACAAGAAAGAGGTACTCGTCTATCATGTCGGGGGAATATGGGGGGATGAGTCAAGTTTATTTATGGCAGCTTGTCAGTCGTTACCTTTGAACATGGCATGTGTCTGTCTCTTGTCTATATTGGGTATCCATTTTTCACTGAGTTATGGTAATCATCATGAGTCGTCTCCCTGGCCACGATCCTACTCATCCGGTGTCTATCCTCTATTTGTCAATAATCCCTGCTTCCAAGTCCTGTTACATGCCGTTATATGTTCAAAGGGTTGCGTTGTTCAGAATCGTTCATTGTGTCAGGCCTCCGCTGTGTCAGTACATACTCCATTGTTTCATCATCTTATCGTTCGTGCCGATTTCGTGCCGATTTCGTGTCGATGATGTGGGAAACATCATGGCCCACCTTCGACGAGTCTATTCCTGTCGACACCAAATCACTATCCGATAATTAGACTTAGGAATCAACCATCAGTACCTTGGTACCTGCATGCCTCAATGGCAGGTTTCCTTGTGTTTGACAGTAGGTTCACATCATTGACCTCTGATCAAGCAATCTCTCGGATGCTCGACATCAACTCATTCATTCGCATTTCGTTGAGATGTACTATTGATACCTTGGGAATCATCGTCATCATTGGTGATCTCCCTCGCATTTGTTAACGGTCCACATCATTGACCGGTAATCAAATGGTTTCTACCATGTTCGACTTCAACACCTTGTAATCACATGGTTAGATTCGTATCTTTTGCGATCGGGTAGAAGACCCTGGGCGCATCGTTGTATCTTGATTGCGTCCAGGTTGCGATGGGGATGTCCTTTGTATTGTCACAGAGATCCACTTATTGTATTGGTCGTGGCTGTGTCATTATTGTCTCATGGATCTACGCTTGTTCATAGTAGACATGGTCTGTCCACAGTCTATATTATCTCAGTACTCATGGATCTGCAATGTCGGCATCCATGCTTTGAGTCATTTGTTTCCGAGCATGGGGATGCCCACCTCGGTGGTATAACTAACACTTTGGTTTCTGTTTCAGCTCCTTGTCGCTCTCCTCGATGCTATCTCTGCACATTATATTCGTAAAGTCTTTCGGCCATCAGTCCCTTCTGACCTCACACTTTAGGGGGCATCTGTTATACCTCTATATTCCACAGTGTCGCATCTCCACCACAAACAGAGTTGACGACACTTCCCCTACTGTTTGAACCACCCAGAAGATGAATGAACCTTGAAGGTGAATCTACCCTGACAAGTTCTGACCCAACTGAGACCTTATTTGACTTTATTTACTTACACTACCGTGCCTTGCTAAGATAACAGAGCGCGGTACTACACACTACCACGCTATGATGTTTCCACAAAACGCGGTAGTACCGCGTTGTGCTAAGACTAAAGAGCGCGGTACTCTTTTATTAGCCCTTTTTCCATGGCTTGTGGGATTTTGGATTTTTGAAGATAATGGAAGATTGGGGTCCTTGATTCGATCCCAACTCACTTTCTATGATTAGAAACCTTGATCCACTTATCTCTCCCTAGATCCACCTATCTCTCTTGTTGGTTAACCCTACCATGCACTATAAAAGAGAGGCATTCCATGGGGAAAGGGGAGGACTCTTGAAGTACCAAACTTATGATCTTGCAGCATTGTGGAGATAGCTAGAGGAGAAGACACTTGGAGCTGAAGGATTGGCTTGGGCATCAAGCAACCTATGTAAGCATTCTTCAAGTTGTAATAAGATAACTTGTCTTGTCTTTCCCATTTCATGTGTTTTAGTACAAGTTCTTAGCATGAAATGTATCTAATATAGATTTGAATCTGAAATTTACATTCAAGGTATTTGGAAGTCTGCATGTTTGTTCTTTGAGTGATCTTAACAGGTTCTACATCGGAGCTTTGGATCAAGAGCTAGAAGCGGGACAAACGTCGGTTAGAAGGTGTGTAACATCTCTTATTATTTCTAAATACATTTAATCTTGCTGTAAAAGTTAATTCAGGAATTTCAAGGTAGCATTTGTTTTGACTTGTTTCTTGCTTTAGAGTTAGTTTAAAGTCTGCTTTAAAGTTAAGAGAGTTTTGGCTTATCCGTAGGACAAAATTCTGCATAACAGTCCATGGTTATTTCATTTGTAACACTCTATGTCATACTTTTGAAGAGGTGCAAAAAAGTTATGATTCCTTGCTTTTGGTTTGTTACTAGACGCCCTCTTCTTGTAGTCACGAAACTTTCCATATGCTCTGCAATTTAGGGCTTTAGGTCCAAAATTATTACAAGAGTAACAATGTCCAAAGAAGATCTGTTGATATCTATTTGCCTTTGGTCCTCTAGGCATTACATTAGTTCTGTTTTTGTCCAGAGAAGATGGAGCATATTTCTTGCTTTCTTCCTTTTTAAATGAACTCTTTAGCGCAGTAGCATAACTTCTTTTATTCCTTCCTTGGTTTGTGAAGGAGGAACATTCTAGCTTCCTTTCATTGGAATATCCTAAACCAAATTTATATGTTGATGGTCTTTGGATACTCAAGATGTCATCTAAAGTCTTTGAACTGTTTTCATATTTTTACTTAATAGATTCTTCATCGAGCTTCTCTCTAAGCAGCATAATTTTTTCTTCAAGCTTCTCTGATTCTTGTATTCTCTCTTTGAGCTGTAAATCTAGGTCTCTTTCAATCTTCTTGGCATCTTCAAGCTGGGTTTTCAAATCACTAATGATTTGGTTTGACTGTTTGTTCTTTTTCCTATATTTTTCAAGTTCTTCAAGAGCACCGATTAGTTCAGCTCTTAGATCTACTTCTCCTTCTTCCACTGATTCATCGTCTTGGGCTTCTATTCCCATGAATAGAATCTATGTTTCCTCACCTTCACTTGTGTCTTCATCTTCACTATCTTCCATGGTGTAAGATATTTGCTTCTTTTCATTGAACTTCTTTTTGTTTCCTGTTTTGTCCTTTTTGAACTTCTTTGAGGCTTCTTTCTCATCATTTCCATTTTTCTTAGGATAAGGACATTTTGAAGCAAAGTGTCCAACTCTTCCATAGTTAAATTACTTTAGAGGTAGCTTTCCCTTGTACTTGCTAGTACCTCTCTCAAGCTTTTTGATGAAAAAGGCTTCTTCATCATCTGAGTTTTCTGATTGGTTCTTGGATAAGGCTTTAAATGCTACTTATTTCTTTGATTTTCCATCTTGTCCTTTTCTCATCTCGTAGGAAATGAAGATCCCATGTAGTTAATCTACTGTCATGTCTTCAATATCGTAGTATTAGTCTAGAGAAGATACTTTTGAGTCATACTTCATTGGAAGGGTTCTTAGTACTTTGTCCACTACTTCTTTCTCCTTTTATTCTCCTCCACGGCCTCGAATAGCATTGACAATTTCATCTACTCTTAGAAGATATTCTTCAATATTTTCTTCCTCTTTCATTTTTAGGATTTCAAACTATCCTTTGTATGTCTGAAGTTTTGATAGTTTGACTTTGGATGCTCCTTCATAGACATTTTTTAATTTATCCCAAGCCTCCTTGGTTGTCTTGCATTGCATGACTTTCACAAACACTAAATTTGTTAACCCACTGAAGATTGCATTCAGGGCTTTTGCATTGGCCTCATATTGGTCAGGTTCTTCTTTGTCTATAGGAAGGTTGTCTCCTATTTTATACTTCTTTTCAAATGCTCTCCAAACCTTCCATCCAAGAGACATTAGATGACACTTCATTCTTGTTACAGCATAATTTTCCACCTTGTGAGCATCAGCACTCTTTGGCCTACAGGATCCATTTTACTGACTTAGATCCACTTTATATCCTTTAGACACTATTTTTCCCTATTTTCTCCCTTGTACGCTAGTTGCATCATTACAGCAGGCGTACCCGCGAGTTGCATCACTATAGCCCGCGAGTAGCATGTAAAATGGTAAAAATCACTAGTTTATTACTTTTTACTCCCAAAAAGCGGTCATAGGGTGACCTTTGGCCCTCCATTTTCCCCGAAACGTGTCGATGTGTCCTTTCACTTACCTTTGGGAGGACTATATATTGAGCACCTATGGCTTATGGATGGGAGGAGAAAGAAGAGCAAGAGAACTCTAGTGGATTTTTTCCATATCTTGAGTCTACACTCATTGATCCTTGTAGTTGTGAACCCCTTATGTTCACCTTCCAAACTCCTATGATAGTTTGAGTTTGCCAATCCATGGAGGATTGAAGTGGTGGAGGTGCATGTGGATTGACTCAGATCTTGGTTCAGATTGGTTGCCGGCAAGAGGTCGTATCATATTTTACTTCTTGTTGTTTATTAATAGAAATACTCATATTCTCGTCCATTAATGTTGTGAATGTTGTTTATACTACATTGGGTTGCATTTACTTATAATATCGTGGACCATTGCTATTGATGATGTTAACGTCGTTTATATATTATATATACTTGTTATGTATTGGTTGTCAAGACTAATTTGCAGATTCAAGTGCACGGATTGAAAGCTCCAACAGGGATCTACATCAATCGTTTGGATCGAGGTTGGTTATATTCTTCATTATCTTAGCATTGGCATTTATATAACATAGTACTGAGAATTGAGTTAATTTATGTTAGTTAGCTGTCTGTTGTGGTCTACCCCAAGCCATAGTGAGTTTTCTCCAAAACAGAAATGGCGACTCTACTGGGGAAAACATCCATTCTTGGGGATTTTTGAGCATTAGTCCTTATTTAGAGTTGTTGTTTGTCAAAGCTCTGTGTCATTGATTGGCCGTTGAGATACACTATAGAAAACTAGTTTTTTTCTGAGCCATTAGACTCTTTTTTTGCCCATTTTCCTTTCCTTACCCGCGGGTGAGCTTAGCTCTGCCTGCGTACACCCGCCTCTATTTACACTATTGCTCGTGGGTACCCGCAGGTATTCCTTCGATAGTAGCGCACAACTACGGCTTGGTTGATTTATGACTTTTGGTTGTTGCTGGGTTGGCTTTGGATGATCCTGAGTCTTTGTTGGCTTGATTCTTGACTGTTCCATGCCTTGTTTGTGACCAGAACTCTTCTCTTCTCTTGGTTGAGCCTTGTTGGTTTTTTACCTATCTTTGGATTTAACCTTGTTGGTTTTTTCCTGTCAAGCTCACTCCATTAGTTGATTCTTACTGTTTGGAATCTGTTGGGTTGTCTTAGTGATCTCCTTGGAATATCAGTGACTAAATAGTAGGATTTTGCTTGCATTTTTTATTCCATTATATTGAAAAATACAAAAAAAAATACATATAGTTTTGCATTTTCTTTTTTTGCTTATAAGAGAAAATACAAAAACAAATTGCTTTTATGTACTTCATCTTGCATTGAGTGCTTGCTGCTTTCATTTAGGTTCTGCTTGTGCATTAAAAATATAAAAGAATTGCATTTTTATTTCGAAACCGTTGGATTGATTTCACATGCTAGTGGCATTGTTTTTATTGGATAGATGAGTCTAGAATTTGATGATTTTGCATACTATTGAGTCATATACATCACTAGTTTCACGACCATATCCTTTTAGTAACCATAGCCATTAAAATTAATGCTTAATCTTAAAATTGATTAGACCAATTTTATTTATAGGGTACACCAACTAGCATAGGTTTAGAGTCTTGGAATATATCATTGTGAGTAAACAATCCAAGACTACTAGATGAAACATTAGGTGTCTGACCAGGGAGTGGAGGAATCCATGGTATACATCAGTATTCTCAGGAAACTCTACTCAAACCAAAGTTAAGCACGAGGTCACGGGAGGTTGGTTGAGGAGATATCCCTTCGATACCAGCTGAACGTGGGAGATATTTCCAGGGTTTGTTCATATTTGGGGGTACCGGAGGTTCGTCCTCTTATGCTTCGATCTTATCTACCCTTCCCATATGATGGATCCCACCTGCGACTGTCCCCCTGAGCATTGGTTATATTGTGGTGACCATAGTTTCCTTACCTAGGTATCGCATAGGGTACTTGCAGTGGTTATGTTGTTTGTGTCCTGAGTCAGATAGGGGTCGAACATCACAGTTGTCGTTGTATAGGGACTAGACCCTATGCATGCAGTGAAGTCTGGGGGCTGTTATAACTGATTTTGTTACCTCCAGCTATAGTTTGGGAGTCTCAAGCCTCTCCTAGGAGAGACATACCGGCTCTAGTGTCGGGGGCTCATTTAGCCACTATGTTTGTCTGCTCTTGGCTGTAGTTTCTCTAGGTGTGTGCTTTTGATTTATTGTTTTTGATCGATAGTTGGCCTTTAGGGGACGCTGTGATTTTATATTCTCTCCGCAGATATCATGGCACGGAGTCCTACTCTCCACCGATCCCGTCGGTTGACTTGTTTACAACCGGTCGAGCTTTCACACCATGTTGCTAGGAGATGTCGGTGGACTCCCTCTGAGTCTTCGGATTCTTACGAGACATACGTCTTAGATGTCATGACTGCTGCACACTCTGATACTGAAGAAATCCCTACGACTCCATCGCGTAGAGTTGAACACACTTCAGACACCCCTACTCCTCGTGAGGCGTGGGGGGGTGATCAACCTGAGACTCAACGTAATTTGTTTGGTCTGGATCCACCCGAGGATGACCCGTTCAATCCTTCGTTTCCACATAATTATATACACGGGATGCCATATTTACATGATGACACTGGTCCTACAATCAACCCTACCGCATTTTCCTTTGGTATGCCTAATCACAACACAGTTGATCCTTCCACTACTTTTGGTAGTCATGCTGGCGCCATTCATGGTGTTAGCAACACTGCACCCATTGGGGGAAATACCCTCGCCGGGGGAACCACGTTGTCCACTCACACACATAGTATAGGGACCAGTCATATTCCTCCTAACAATGCTAATGTTGGAAGACGACCGCCTCCTAGGGATACCCAACCTAATAGGAACACTGTTAGCAACATGACTCGCCATCCACCACCTAATACACATGCCGCTACTCGTCAACCTAGGACCACTTTCGCGAATGTTAACGCTCCTCCTGACCACAGGGGTGGACATATACTGCATACTTTTGCATCCACTACTGCTACTAGTAATACTAATGTAGGAGGTGGAAATTTATCTTATCCTCATGGTCATAACGCCACCATTCCTGCTACTAGTAACACCAATGTTGGGGTTGGGAATACATCTTATGCTTATGGCCACACAACTGCTCACGCTAATCCTAATGCTAGGGGTGGGAACATACCTCAGCATTATGGTCATTACAACACAGTTCCCACTACGAATAGTACGTATATGCCCCATACTTATGGTGGAAAACCTTACTACAACACAGTCGGTGCCGGCCACCAGTACAACCCACCTCAGTATGGTGCCCAAAACACTTATATACCTTCTTACCCTCATACGGGTCAGGTCGGAGGAAGTTATCAACCTTATGGCCATGGGAAAGCTCATGCTCCTTTAGGTCCTCATTATCAGTAGTTTAATGCTCATGGTCAAGCTTTTGGTCCACCTTATAATTCGGTTCCGTTCCACCAACCTTTTATGGGGGCTTATAATCAAGCTTTCCAGCCGCAGCTCCCATTCCTTGCACGTTTGAATCTTCCGGATCTTTCAAAGCTCACGAATGATCCGGTGTGTCACAACCCTAATTGGCCTCCGGTCCTTACCAATCTCCCTTCGGACATTCCTAAGTTTGAAGGGAAAGGTGGTGAGGATCCGGGTGATCATGTCACAACGTTTCACCTTTGGTGCTCCTCCAACTCATTGAATCATGATTTCGTTAGATTATGACTATTTCAACGCACCCTCATGGGGGCAGCCACGAAGTGGTAAGTTCAGTTTCCTGGGAACGCTTATAGGGGATTCAATGAGATCGCTTTGGTTTTCTTGGACCATTTCCGATTGCCGCTTTGCTATGATACCGGTACTGAACTTTTGTCTACCTTCCGTCAGAACAAGGCCACACATATTTCTGACCACGTTCAAGAGTGGCGTCGACGGAAGAGGTTAGTGAAAGCCAACATTCCTCCAGAATTTCTGTTGGAATGGTTCCTCAAGTCTCTACTCCCATATATTGCTAAGGATGTTTCGATGTCCGGCATTGTGACTTAGGAACAAGCCATCTTGAAAGTCCAGTAGTTAGATTTACTATACTCTCAGTCTAGCATTTTGTATGACATTATTCCTGATGCACCACGAACATGCCATGAGCCCAAGACAGTTCCTGGATCGCATGCCGATGGCATTGTGGGATCCGCAAGTACTCGCCCTATAGATTTGGTGGCTAATCAAATGCAAAATTTGTCGCTAAATCAATCTACTCCCGGACAGGTTCACACCTTGTCCACTTCCACTCTGTCGTCCGATGTACACAATATGCAATCGACAAACCCATCGGGTAACCAGCAACCTGGTGGTAAGAAAAAGTGGAGAAATAACCGTAAGGGTGGAAACAATGGGAATAATAATAGAAATCACAATACCCCTCGTAAGGAGAATGGAAACCCTCCTCGGAAAGGTGGAAATGCTGGTGAGGACCGTAAACCTAGGCGTAAGGTGAAGTTTCCTTGTAAAATTTGTGGGAAGATCATCTTACTCACTTATGTCCTCAAATCGAAGAAGCATCGAAGCATTTGGCACAGAACCCAGTTGTGTTGAAGAATCCCCTTCCTCACCACCAAAACATGGCTTCGCATGCTCCCGCCACTGGTTATGGACCTAATGAGACCGCAACGTCTTCTTCCAATACTAGTGGTTATGGATACGTGAATATGGTTCAATCGGAGGTTAGTGTTGCTACTCGTCAATGCGATTATGGTGCACCACAACCTAATATGGGGAATGAGCCTCCCCCTCCTCTTGAAAATTCCTTGCATATCGAGAAGCCCTCTATTATGCCGTGGATATCAAAAGGTGTTCTTAAGAACTCTACACATAATCCCAATTCTTGAGCCACCCAGAACTACTCCATTGTAGAAGATTTGGGCCAAACTCTGTGTGCCATGTTGGCTCTTGAAGTTTTACAAGCGTGTCCTTCTCAAAGGCATGCCCTTTTGAGTGCGTTAGGAGCTCAAGATTAGGGAAATCCCAACGTTATCAAGTTCGATACTACTGATATTCAACCTCGCTTACCTTACCATGTGGCTTTCAAATCCATGTGGAGTGCCTTAATAATTTCATCAAAATAACGGTGGTTGACGAAGGTGCTTCCGCGTCAGTGATGTCGTTAGCTTGTTGGAAATCTCTTGGATCTCCTCCCATACTCACTTCTAGAACCATGCTCACTTCATTTGACGGTCGCTCATTTAAGCCGCATGGGATTATCCCTTCCCTTGTTGTCTGCTTGGGGGGTAAGCCTATTCCTATTGAAGTCAAAGTGGTTGATGCGCCCATCGACTACAACCTTTTATTGGGTCGGAATTGGATGTACACTATGAAAGCTATCGCATCTACTGTATTCAAGATTATTTCCTTTCCGCACGAAGGCAAGATAGTGATGATCGATCAGCTGGATTTTGTTAATCCTCCCTCGGAAGCATCAACGGGATCAGTAGTCCCGCAGGTTATAGATTCTCAGCCGGCAACTAGGAACATGGGTGTTGGCATGTACCCTTCATTGATGGGATCTTATGATTTTCCCACACCCGTGAATTTTATTGGAACCATTTCCGACAATGCATCTCCTCCTTCGCATAATGTACCATTCTGGACTTCATATTTTGACGATCCGTGGACTCTACCATCTATGAATTCTACGTATGGAGACATTACGCATGTCGAGATGTCTATGCCACTATCTGTAGCTGAGCTTTCTTACCAAGATATTCAACAAGCCACTGCAGAACCGAATCTCTCTTATTCTCGGACAGATGAGGAATATCCCGTTACGCTGCCAGTTTGGGCAGCCGAATCGTCTTGTTTGAACGATTGCCTTGATGGTACTTTACCTTCAGATGAAGCTATTATCGAGGCCATGTGTGTTAGTGAGAGACCTTGGGAGGATATGCATCATCGCTCTTATTTCCTTCCTAACCTCGATCTCGCCGAGCAAGAAGAGTTTAGGATGACTCTTGCAGAGATTGTTGGTCACCCTGTGGCTCTTTTGAGGTCACATGATATTTTCGCGGAAGGGAACATGGCTAATATTTCCCCGACTGTACCGATCAACATCTCTTATACTCCCGAAAATATTGAAAATTTTTACATCAGTGCTGATCGCTCTCCTGAGGAGGTTGCCATCTACACCGAATTGTTTACAGAACTTCGAGAAGCTTTTGCCTGGTCATACGAGGAGATGCTAGGAATAGACCCTAGTATTGTCGAGAACGAGATTAGAACATATCATCATGCTAAGCTGGTTCGGCAACATCTTCGAGCTGTTAACCCTAGGAAGGAAGCCGTTATCAAGGAAGAGGTGGAGAAGCTACTCAAAGTTGGTTTCATCTACCCCGTTCCCCTTACCGAATGGGTGTCAAACCCCGTTCCTGTGGATAAGAAGCAGGGAATGATTCGTGTATGCACTGATTTTAGGGACCTGAATCGTGCATGTCCGAAAGACAACTTCCCCACGCCATTCATCGATCAGATCTTGGATTCTTGTGCGGGAAGTGAGATTTTTTCATTCATGGACGGCTTTTCAGGGTATAACCAGATTCAAATCAAAACCGAGGACCAACATAAGACTGCTTTCATTTGTCCTTGGGGTACGTTTGCATATCAGAAAATTCCCTTCGGCCTTAAAAACGCCGGATCTACATTTCAACGTGCCATGACCTATGCCTTTCACGACCTTAAAAGTATAATGGAGGTTTTCTTGGATGATCTTGCCGACCATTCTCGTAAGAGAATGTACCACCCCACGAACTTCCGTTGGATTCTCGAACGATGTATATGTTACAAGATCCGATTGAATCCCAACAAATGCATCTTTGCGGTGAGGTCTGGTCGCCTTCTAGGATTCATAGTTTCGAAAGAGGGTATTAGAGTCGATCCTCTTAAAGTTGAGGCAATATTTCGGTTGCCTCCTCCGCGCAACTTGTTTCAGCTTCAAAGCCTCCAAGGGAGAGCCACTTTTCTATGTCGTTTTGTAGTCAATTATGCTAATCTTACCAAAGGTTTTGCGCATTTGTTGAAGAAAGACACACCGTTTATCTGGGATGAGCGAGCCCAGCAGTCTTTCGATGCCCTTAAGAAATCTTTGGTATCATCCCATGTGCTTAGTCCACCAGACTTCGCACGAGATTTCATACTTTATGTGGTTGCGTCTCAAGAGACGATTGGCATGGTCTTGGTTTAGGTTGATGATGCACTCATCGAGCATGTCATCTATTACCTCAGTCAAAATCTAGTAGACGTTGAACTAAGATATACTCACGTAGAAAAGTTGGCACTTGCGACTGTACATGCATTCCAATGGTTACGACACTATATTTTGCTTAGAACAACCACAGTTGTAGCACATATCAATCCGTTTCAGTTCGTGCTATCACGACGCCTTATAGGAGGGAAGTACAATAAATGGATTGTGATCCTTTAGGAGTTCAATCTCGATTTTGCTTCGGCAAAGTCGGTGAAATCATTGGTGTTTGTTGAGCTTATGTCGGACCTTCCGAGACTTGATGAGGATGTCATTCATGAAGATTCTTTTGTGGATGAGCACTTATTTCTTATCTCGTCCAAGGACCCTTGGTATGGAGATGTCATGGTATATCTCCAAACTTTGAAGTTTCCTCCGCATTGTTCACGGGACAAGCGATGACGTGTGAAACATCACACTAAATATTATACTATCGTCGGTGACACTTTGTATCGCCGAGGAAAGGATTATATTCTTCGTCATTGCTTGACTCACGAAGAAGCAGAGCGGGTGCTTAATGATTTTCATGTAGGGGCGTGTGGCGGTCACTTATCCAGGCTTTCTACAGCCCAACGTATTATGTGAGATGGTTATTTTTGGCTTTCAATATTTAAGGATTGTATTAATGTTGTGAAGAGATGCCACCCTTGCGAGGTGTTTTCTCATAATATACACTCGCATCCAGCGCCCCTTCATCCGGTCGTCACCATCGGTCCCTTCACAAAGTGGGGGGTGGATTTCATGGATTGTAAACCAGCCTCAGCTGGGGGGCATCACCATATCATAGTGGTCGTGGACTACTTTTCCAAATGGGCTGAGGCCATGCCTACCATAAAAGTCGATAGTGCTACAACAGCCCATTTCATGTTCAATCAGATTATTATGTTATGTGGAATTCTGTCCTACGGATAAGTCAAAATTCCCTTAGACTAAAGCAGATTTTAACTAACTCTAGGCTAAGAACAAAACAAAACAAATGCTACCTTGAATCCCTAGATCTAACAAACATCTCAGGATTAAAATGCTGAAGAGAGTAGAAGTATTTTAACCGACCTTCTATCCAAACGCTTGTCTTTGGTATTCGCTCCAAGCTCCAAGCCCTCACAAGTGAACCTGTTAAAATGGAACCAAAACACAAGAATGCACTATTCTCTAGCAACCTGAAGCATGAGTTAGGATCTAAATCTATGAAAGATACAAATCATATCATTAAAACAAGATTAACACAAATGATTTGGGAAAACAAGACAAGTTATTCCATTACAACTTGAAGAGTACTTACAAAGGGTGCTTGATGTCCAAGCCAATCTTCCAACTCCAAGTGTCTTCTCCTCTAGCTATCTCCACAATGCTGTAAGACCATAAGTTTGGTGCTCTCAAGAGTCCTCCCCTTTTTCCAATGGCATACCTCTCTTTTATAGTGAATGGTGAGGTTAACCAACAAGAGAGATGGGTGGATCTAAGGAGAGATAAGTGGATCAGGGTTTCTAATCGAAGGAGATGAGTTGAGATCGAATCAAGGACCCCAATCTTCCATTATCTTCGAAAATCCAAAATCCCACGAGCCAAGGGAAAAAAGCTATTAAAAGAGTACCGCGTTTTGCAAAGACTGCAGAACGCGGCACTGCCGCGCTTTGGGGAAATAGCAGAACGCGGTAGTGTCTAGTACCGCGTTGTAGGAAACTAGCAAGGCGCGGTAGTGTGTGGAAATAAAGTCCAAGGTGGGTCAAAACTTGCCAGGGTGGATTCACCTTCAAGGTTGACTCATCATCTCTCTCTTATGGATGGTTCAAAACAGTAGGGAAAGTGTCGTCAACTTGTTTTGTGATGGGGATGCGACACTGTGAAACATTGAGGTATAACAGATGCCCCCTAAAGTGTGAGGTCAGAAGGGAGGGATGGCCGAAAGACTTTACGAATATAATGTGCAGAGATAGCATCGAGGAGAGCGACACGGAGCTGAAATAGAAACAAAGTGTTAGATATACCACCGAGGCGGGCATTCCCATGCTCGGAAACAGATGACTCAAAGCATGGCTGCCGACCAATACATTGCAGATCCATGAGTACTGAGGTAATGTAAACTGTGGACAGATCATGGCTACTATGAACAATCGTAGATCCATGAGACAATAATGACACAGCCACGACCAATACAATAAGTGGATCTGTGTGACAATACAAGAGACATCTCCATCGCAGCCTGGACGCAGTCGAGACACAGTGATGCGTCCAGGGTCTTCTACCCGATCGCATAAAGATACGAATCTAACCATGTGATTACAAGGTGTTGAAGTCGAACATGGAAGAAACCATTTGATTACCGGTCAATGACGTGGACCGTTAACAAATGCGAGGGAGATCACCAATAATGACAATGATTCCCAAGGTATCAATAGTACATCTCAACGAAATGCGAATGAATGAGTTGATGTCGAGCATCCGAGAGATCGCTTGATCACAGGTCAATGATGTGAACCTACTGTCAAACGCGAGGAAACTTGCCATTGAGGCATGCAGGTACCAAGGTACTAATGGTTGATCTCTAAGTCTAATTCCCGGATAGTGATTTGGTGTCGACAGGAATAGACTCGTCGAAGGTGGGCCATGATGATTCCCACATCATCGACACGAAATCGGCACATATGATAGGATGACGAAGTAATGGAGTATGTACTGGCACAGCGGAGGCCTGACACAATGAATGACTCGATACAATGCAACCCTTTGAACACATAACGGCATGTAACAAGACTTGGCAGCAGGGATTATTGATAAATAGAGGATAGACACTGGATGAGCGGACTCGTGGCCAGGGAGACGACCCATGATGATGACTATGACTCAATGAAAGACGGATACCCAAATATATACAAGAGATGGACACATGCCATGTTCAAAGGTAACGACTGACAATGCTGCCATGGATAAACTTGACTTGTTCCCCCATATTTCCCCGACATGATGGACGAGTACCTATTTCTTGTTTTACGAGCTTGAAGAGGATAACAGATGTTCGGTGTAGCTCATCTTGTGGATGAGTCCAATCTCACATGTTTTACGAACCTGAGAAAGGAGAGGTTCGTCCCAACGTGGGTCCTTCGATGTTAATATTTTAACGAGTCCAAGGAAGGAAAACTCGGTAGTTTTTCATATTTAGAGAGCTTGAAAAACTTAAAGGAAGCTCCATAATGTACTTTTTCGTAAAATTTAGTCTCTCGATCCCGAAAAAGTGTAAAACAATTCCCGAGAGAACTCTCCCAGCCGAGATGGACTGAGGTATACCTTTCTCGTAAAATAGTCTAGACGGGCCGAAAAAGGGGTAACCTATCACCGAATAGACGACCTTTCAAATACTTTTACAAGTGTGAAAGAGTCAAGATCACTTGGCAATCTTTTCAATTTTAAGGAGTCTGAAAAGAGCTTAACTATGGACTCCTATGGTCTTTTTCGTAATTTTAAATTATTCTGGTCCGAAAAAAGAATAAAATACAACCAGGATAATACTTTCCTCATCGTTTAACGAGCATGAGTAAAGCTAACCGTACTCGACACCGTTTACTTGCGTTTGACAAGCACGACACAGGTGTGAAAGCGCTTGGAATCTTTTTCAAGTTTTAAATCCAGAGCACGAAAAAGATAAAGTGGGCTCAATATGAAGGTCAAATTACGAATAAACACCGGTATGAATGCATCCCGTTTCTACCGCAGATCCTGTCAATAAATGCTCAACAACTGGACATTAGCAATGTGAACAAGGGTTTATTTATTTGAAATAGTAATTAATTAAAAAAAATGCTATATAAGGCATGGTAAAAATAGAAATTACTATTCATTTGTGTTTTTTTTACCCAAAGGAGACATTTTTACCCATTTTGGAGCAAAATTTCAAGGATCGATACCGAGAGTTCTGGGACACCACTTCGACCGCCGTCTGCGCCAGGTAAGAGTGCTTGAGCCCCTCTTTCATTTCATGTAAGAAATTTTTGCTTTCACCGGGAAAAAATTAATTTTTTGGCAAGCCCTTTTGGGCAAGAATCGCTCACCGTACTACCGCGCGGGGGCCCTATCGAAAGGCGCGGTACTGTTGAACAGTACCGCGCTGTACCCCCAAAATGAGGCGCGGCACTGTGGACTGCCGCGCGGTAGGGTGTCCTCCAGGTGCGGCACGTGCGAAATTTAAGTTCAAAAAATTAAATTTTCTCCAATTTTTTGCTGGAAGTAAGTTGTTAAATAGTTACTAATTGCTTTGTTTGCCTTTTTGCAGGGATTTGCAACTTATTTGGAGCAAAATGGTGAGTTGGAAAGAGAGAGAGCACGAAGCGGATGATTTTGCAGCCGAAAATGACTTACCAACCGTGACCGCATTGCGAGAATGTGGTTTGCTAAATTTTTTCAAGACCAAAGGGATCCGCCAGTAGCCTAAAATCCTTACTCACCTTATCCAATTGTGGGAGCCTGACACTCAAGCTTTCCGAGTGGGAGAGCATGTGCTTGAAATCCAACTTGAGGATATTTACTTCCTCACGGGCCTCTCAAAGAGAGGGGCCCGGCCGAGCTTTACCGGGTACACTGCTTCAGAAACAAGCACAGATGATTTAATTGCTCGATATTGCCAGGCAGGTTCGAGTAAGAAAAGTGGGAAAGTGGCCATAAAAGAGGTCACAAATCTTCCTTTAAAAACCTTGCTATTCACTATCACGCGTGCAGCGGGAAGCGTGAGTCCACATCAGGCATCCCGCACGCAGGTGAATCTCGCAGCAGAGTGTATGGGAGGAACAGTTTTCAACTGGTGTGATGCAGTGTTGTCCAATCTGAAGGAACAGGTGCACAAGTGTAGGACTGGGAAAAATACCCAGTTTGGCTATGGGAGCATCCTGGTCACTTTCTTCTTGGCTAGGGTGCCATTACTGCGTCCACAGATATCTATGCATCCTCGTCCACCTACTGAGCCATGGATGGCTCGATGGAGTGACTACGCTGGACGCCTCGGGGGACCTCAGCGGCTAGCCTTTGGAGAGGACTTTTTCTCTTGGCTAGAGGAGCAGATAGTCATGATTGACGACTATCCCTATTCAGGGGTAGGATTTCGTGAGGATATCGACTTGGCTTTGCCGGAAGATGATGACTGGGACAACTCTGGTATGACTTTCATGGATATGTATTTTTTCTTTTTTGAATATTTAATTTTTATTGCTTTTTTAGAATATGTAAAAGACGCCTAATGTATATTCGCATGCATGTTGCAGACCGTGGACCACAGAGGCCAGCTGGATACTCTCCACTACGTCGTGGTGGTGTCGATCGTCCAGCTGATCCTGTCGAAGAAGAAGATGAAGACGAGGCAGGAGGTGTCCGAGACATTGAGAGGAACCTGCAGGGATTGACTCATGGTATCCCTGCTATGCGGATGGATGACGTCCCTTACAACCTCCAGCGTCATACTGTAGGTGTACCTGGTCGTATCAGTCGACTTCTTCGCAAGGTGGTTCGAGCTGTGATGTGTTACCACCAGCAGCGGGAGGAGTCCGATGAGGGACATGATAGGTCTCCTAGATCTCCATAGATGGTCTTTCGATCTTTTTGCGGCATGTACACGATATGTAGGCTTTGAGGGCCAATTTTTTGTATATGGGATTTGATCCCCAATTTTGTCTTTGACACAAACTTTATGTATTTTGGAAAAAACACTTTTATATACAGTGATATGGACCTATTTATGATCTAAATATTTACAATGACTTGTGCATTTTATTTTTTATGATGTGTTTATGTATGGGCAAGATGCCAATCCAAAATGTAATTAGCCAATGAATCGGCAATACAATTGAATTCTCTCGGTATGTGTTGATATATGATAAAATCAAATGACCGTTCCAAGAGGCGTACTCTTCGAAATAAACGAAGTAATGTAGGATCGCGAACTGTGTAAACACGGTTTAGATGAGAAACCACGAGTTGGGAGTCTAAAAAGACCGATAAGGAGTCAATCCCGAGTGAGGCAACCTCTGTCAAGAGACCAATGACTGCATGGTACTCTGCGATATTGTTGGTTGCGGGACCTAAACAATTGGCTCCTGAAAAAATCAACTCGCCAGTGGGGGAATAGATCACCCATGCTGCGGAAGCGAGATTCCGGGTATGTCGGCTTGCACCATCGGCAAATCCAAAGTAGGTAGACATCTGCGCATAAAGGCACGAGTCAAAGTAAGAGTAGATACATGAGGTTCACGCGCATACTAAAAAAGAAAGCAAAAAGAAAACTAAGTACATTATGTACAAGAAGTGACCCGCGTAGGGTAATCTCACGCGTAGAAACGCTTGAGGTATAGCCCGTTGCGGGGCCGTGCCAATGGCGTACCATCACAATCGATTAGTTCATAGGCTCCTTTTTCTAAGACACGTTTTACAATGAAGGGGCCGTACCACATAGATTCAAGTTTACCTTTTCCAAGCTTATCATGCATCTGATCATATGTAAGTACGAGGTCACCCTCATTGAAGATCCGAGGTTGAACGGATTTGTCGTATTGAGCTTTGACGCGTTTTTTGTGGGCTTCATTAGCCAAAGCGGCGTCGCGGCGGGTTTCATCTAGCTTGGCTAGGTATAGAAACCGTTCCTCTTCGGAAGTAGTGTGTGGAAGTAGCTCTATGGCTATCTTGAGTGATGGAATTTCACATTCAATCGGGAGAATGGCTTCTAGGCCGTACACCAGTTGAAATGGTGTAAACCCAGTAGCACTTTTCACTGAGGTTCGGTATGCCCATAGTGCTGAGAACAGAGCTGAGTGCCAATTGGATTTTTGGGTACCCACAGTGCACTGAATCATTCTTTTCAGGACTTTATTAATGGCTTCAACTTGGCCATTAGCTTGTGGGTAATACGGGGTTGAGTTTTCGTGGCGAAAACCCAATTTGGCACTTAGTTCTTCGATCATATGGTTCCTAAAATGGGAACCATGATCGGTCACAATGGACTGTGGGACACCGAATCTAGCTATGATATGATTGAATATGAACTGCGCTGCTGTTTTGCCGTCTTCAGCATACGTAGGCATCGCTTCAGCCCATTTTGTAAAATAGTCGACAGCTACTATGACATAGCTATGCCCCCCGGCTGAAGTGGGCTTACAGTGCATGAAATCGATGCCCCATTTGGAGAAGGGGCCGACGGCAATGACAGGATGGAGTGGAGCAGGATGTGAGCGTGCTTTGCTATGAAAGAATTGACATGGCGGACACTTCTTGACTGTTTCAATGCAGTCTTTGAAAATTGAGGGCCAGAAGTATCCCGCTCGCAGTATTTTCTGGGCCGTAGCCATCCCAGAGAGATGACCACCACATGCTCCAGCGTGGCAGTCATTGAGAACGCGTTCCGCCTCATCTAAGGTCAAACAGCGTCGAAGGACAGTGTCGACACCACGTCGATACAAAGTATCGTTCACGATAAGGTAATATTTTGCGTGATGTCTGATACGTCGTCGTTCATCGCGGGTGAGATCGGGACGGAAGCGTTGGGTTTGGAGATATAAGAGAATATCCCCATACCATGGATCGGACGTGCTAATGAGGAACAATGATTCGTCGGGAAGAGAATCAATGGGCTCGGATTGCTCGGTAGTACGGGGCAGGTGACAAATTAACTCAGCGAAGACCAGAGATTTCTTAGACTTGGCTTTGACAAATTCCAAGTCAAACTCTTGAAGGATGACAATCCAACGGGAGTACTTGCCCCCAAGCACTTGTCGTGTGAGGATATAGTACATTGGATTGAAATCGGCGATAACGGTGGTCCGACGGAGTAAGATGTAGTGACGGAATCTCTGGACAGCAAATACTGTTGCCAGAGCCAGCTTTTCAACATGTGAGTAGCGAGTTTTAGAGTCGAGAAGACTCTTGCTAAGATAGTACACCACATGTTCTATGCCGTTGTGGTCTTCCTGGACTAACACCATACCAATGGTGGAAATCGAGGCTGCGAGATAAAGGATGTAGTCCTGTGTGTAATTGGGGGGTTGAATCACAGGATCTTTGGTCAAGGCTGCCTTTAAATTGTCAAAGGAGCGTTGGGCTTCATCATCCCATATGAAGGGAACATTCTTCTTGAGAAGCCGCATGTAGCCTTTTGTTATCTCGGACAGATTGCAGATAAAACGGCGTAGAAATTTTGCATGCCCTTGCAAACATTGAAGTTCTGGAATATTGGTAGGTGAAGGCAGGGCTATGATAGCTACTACCTTTGCGGGATCTAGACGTATCCCGTTTTTGGAGACTATGAAGCCCAACAGTTTTCCGGCTTCTACACAGAAGACGCACTTATGCAGGTTCAAACGTATATTGTAGCGCCGGCACCTTTCGAAAATGGCAGTTAAGTGGTCTGGATGTTCTTCCCGAGTTCGAGAATGAGCGGGAAGGTCATCAAGATATGGCTCTACGATATGTTTGATGTCATGGAATGCGTAGGACATCGCCCGTTGGAAAGTTGCCCTGGCATTTTTCAGGCCAAAAGGTAGCTTTCGATATGCAAAGATCCCCCAAGGGCAGATAAAGGCCGTTTTTTGCTGGTCGACTGGGAGGATATCGATCTGATTATAGCCAGAGAAGCCATCCATAAATGAAAAGATAACACTTCCGGCACAGTTATCGATGATCTGGTCGATAAACGGAGTTGGGTAGTTGTCCTTGGGACAAGCCTTGTTCAAATCACGGTAATCAACACAGACTCTAATCGTTCCCTGTTTCTTGGCTACGGGAACGATGTTGGATACCCATTCTGTCAATGGGACAGGATAGATAAAACCAGCACGCAAAAGTTTTTCTACTTCTGCTTTAATGGCGGCTGCCTTACGAGGATGAACGGGTCGAAGCTTTTGCCGAACAGGTCGGGCGCCAGGGAAAGTTGGGATTTCGTGGACCACGATCGAGGGGTCTATCCCTGGCATTTCTTCATAACTCCAAGCGAAAACATCGCGGAAAGTTTTGAAGTGGGCATTATAGAACTCCGTTTCGAGGGGAGTACATGTTTTGCCGATGTGTACGTTTTCCACGATACCAGGCTTCACTGAAATATCGATGGGAGTGGTTGCCATAATATTGGCCAAGTTTCCTTCTGAAAATACTTCGTCGAGGGAAGTGGGGAACCTGGTTTGCACCATCCCAAGTGAAGAACTGGATTTGGTATCAGGATCAATTGACTGAATGGTGGGGAATGAAGATCGATGATGAAAATCTCCCCAAGGTGGCTTATCACCGCACATAACCTCTATGATTGATTCGTCAGTGGGAAAAATCAAGTTGAGAGGATCAAAAAATGGTGGGTGAGTTTCAGTCGAGAGCTGTGCCACTGTGTGATCAGTAGAACAGTCGACCCAATCTGTGGCTGATTGGATCGTGTCATATGCTGCAAGGTTTCTGTTCAAAGGCATGGAATTGCCATAGCCTTGGATCTGAGTAGGACTCGGAATCACCCATGAATTATCGGAAGGGGTGACATGTGATGAAATCATGTTGACTGGTTGAATATGGGTTCCCAGTTCTGGAAAAACTCCAATGAGGGACGAATCCTTCATGATACCAACACCTATGTCTTGGAACCGGTACCGAGGTTGATCCAATAACGGGACGGTGTTGGTGGAGTTCGGATGGGAGTCTGGGATACAGTAATCCAGTTGATCAATAGTGACAATTTTCCCTTCATGAGGAAATTGTACAATCCGGAAGACTGTAGATGCTATGGCGGTCATGGCGTAGAACCAGTTCCGACCAAGTAGGAGATTGTAATCCAAAGGTGCATCTACGACTTCGATGTGTACGGATACTGTTTTGCCCCCCAGTTCAACACCGATTGAGGGAATGAGTCCATATGGTTGAAAACCATGTCCATCAAACGCCCTAAGAGTAGTGGGAGAGTTTGTGACCTCGGGTGAGCCTAAGGCTCTCCAGCAGTTCAAAGACATAATCGACGTGGAAGCACCTTCATCTAACACAGTGCGGTGGATGACATTTCCATGGATTTTTGTATGTACCTGGAAGGCTAACTGGTGAGAAAGCCTAGGTTTAGCGTGCTCCAAGTTAAACATGATGGAGTTTGAAGTATCTGGGTCCAGTGCCCCCAGTGCTGAAAGTAGGTTTCTACGCTGCGTGGGGCAGTGTTGGAGAACCTCGAGAGTCGACATAGCGCAAGGTGCTTGAGCCAAATCCTCAACAATGTTGTAGTTTTGGGCAGCTCGCGCATTCGGATTGAATGTCGCCTTTCGTATGGTGCCCTTGGGTGGGCGTAGCACTGTATCCATCAGTGGTCTCTCGATATGGAGATGACCGTTAGGAGGGGGAATAGGAATCGGATCTTCAACAGGAGATTTGCCTTTGGCTGTCTCCGATTGTTTGTTTGAACTTGGAGGATTGTCATACGTCTTTGAACGAGTGGTGATATTAATCTCCTCATTACTTGTCATTAGGATTTCGCGGTTTGTGGACGTCTCTCCACGGGAAGGATTGGTCGGGTTTCCCCCTTGTGGGGGTTCTTGGGCAACCATTTGCTGTTGCTGTTGGGGGAAAGGGTCAGTTAGCACTGCCGGGCGAGAGGATCCTTTAACGAACTTGTGGACCTCGTCCTTGTAGGGACAGTCACGCGTATAATGATCATCTTGACAAATCAGGCAGGGAAACTTAGCTTTCCGACGTGGTTTCTGG
The DNA here is from genome assembly GCA_027924585.1 of Larix kaempferi. Lineage (NCBI taxonomy): Eukaryota > Viridiplantae > Streptophyta > Pinopsida > Pinales > Pinaceae > Larix > Larix kaempferi. The sequence goes on from BSBM01000141.1 coordinate 5,037,031, forward strand.
TCATTCTGGGTAGGTTGTGGCTTGGGGTTCTCCTGCTGGTTCTTCTTGGGTTTGCCACGATTGTTTTTCTTCTTTCCTCCGGATGGTTGTGAGGTAGATTGAACTGCATTCACTTCGGAGGAGACAGCAGGAGAGGTGGAAGCTTTTGAAGCGGCCTGGGTAAAAGCGGGGGAAGCAGAAGCTTGTTGTCCCGTCGAGTTGGTAGCAGGCTGAGCTTTGACTGAACCGACAATACCGTCAATGGGTGGTTCAGTGGTAGGTTTTGTTGGATCAGTGTGAACGCGGGAGGCATGTGGAAGAAGTTCATGTAAAGTACCGGATTGAGTATATACTAAATCCATGTATTGTGCTGCCGAGATGGCTTGTTCTTCTGTAACCGGTCCGCGCATAGCAATATCTCTGGCTATGGGAGGCAAAAAGGATTTTGTAAACCAATCAGCAAGTAGCTGATCTGGAATAGGTGCCTTTATTAACCTACGGCGTCTTCGCCACTCGTGGATGTGATCCGAAATATGTGTAGAAGTGGTTTGACGCAGTGAAGTTAGTAGTTCTGTTCCAGTCTCATACCGGATGGGGAGCTGGAAATGTGTCAGAAACTGCATAGCCAAAGTGTTGAAATCACGAAAAGAGTGTTGTGGCAGCTCGATATACCATTTTGCTGCCGTTCCGGTGAGTGTGCGTTGGAAGAGCCGAAGTCGGATGGAATCATCCATCAAGGAGTTTGATGAACACCAAAGATGGAAGGTCATCACGTGGTTCTTGGGGTCTTCCCCGGGCTTGGCATCGAACTTAGGAATGTCCGATGGTAGTTTGGCTGGGATAGGTGGCCAGTGAGGTTCATGCCATATAGGATCGTTGATAAGCCTCGACAAATCAGGTAGATCAAGTGTGGCCAAAAAGGGAAGTTAACGGTTGGTCTGCGGGAATGAGTAATAAGCATGTGGTGCTGAGAACCCTGGAGGGCCCTGCATAGCATGCTGCTGTGTGTTATACCCATATGTGTTTCCCGCGGGATACTGCTGGAAGTTCGGTGGATAGTAAGCCATCTGGTTAGCCGGTTGATTGTAAGCAGCCGGTTGGTAAGTGTTCTGCTGAGTGGGTATGGTACCCTGAGGTTGTTGATACCCAGGAATGGTTGCTGTTCCTTGTTGGGGAAAAGTTCCTTGGAATTGTTGTGTTCCAGGGATGTTACCACTATATTGTGTAAGTGGCAGATTTCCCATAGGAGGGTTGGGGGGTGGCTGCGACGGTGGTGTCCATGGAAGACTCGTTCCTGCTTGAGGGACGAGTGGAAATTGAAGTGATGGGTTCCATGGAGTTGTAGCAGCTGAAGGGTAAGGGAAGCCAGAATTCAGGTTGGGGGAAATCTGAGATTGCCCCCCAGCTTGGTTCCAGTTTCCAAAAAGTGAGTACCCCCCACTCTGTGGGATTTGATGATCCCAAGAAGGAAGCATGCCTGACGGGGGTTGTTGAGAGTAAGGCCCGGTTGGAACACCGGAATAAGGTTGCCCACTGCCAGGTGGATTGTACATACCAAACTGAGTAGATGCTGCTGGTTGGGAAGCTTGTTGGATCGAGCCAATAAGTTGTCCGCCAGCAGTTAGGTTGGATGGCCCTATATGAGGAGGCTGTAGACTGGAAACTGGGTTCCCAGCAAAAGGTTGTCCTCCAACTGGTTGGGTTGATGGCCCACCAGTTGGAGGTTGTTGACTGACAATGGGGTTCCCAACAAAAGGTTGTCCCCCAGCTGGTTGGGTTGATGGCCCACCAGGGAGGGTTTGTATGTTGGAGTTAGGGACCATTGCAGTCGGTTGTCCACCTCCTGAAATAGTATAAATGGTGGCTGAAGGTGATCCTCCGGTTGAAACGGAAGATCCAGCAGTATGACTAGGTGTTCTTACGCCGCTAGCCATATATGATAGCATGGATTGGCCAACGGCACCAAAAGTACCAATTTGCGGAGGAGGTCGTCCATATTGGACAGGTGAGGACGGAGAAAAAACTGGGTTATCCCTCATAGAATGTGCACCAAAAATTGGTGATGACAGCAAATGTGGGGAATTTAGCCCAGGGGTATCGGCATCGTCCATAACGTGTTCAATGATAGGAGGACCAACGAGAACTGGGTCCGAGTTCATATCCTGAAAGAGATTTTGGGGATCCGGCAGGAACCTAGGTATAGTAAAGTCCGAAGGTCCTGAGCCGTCTGCAAAGGAATGATGAAATTCTGTGCTAGACGGGACGTTGGGATCCCTATAGTCAGAAGGTCGAGAAACGGGGGGGTATCTAGACGCTGTCGAAAGCATTTGCTCTGTGCTGCGTCTAAATTGTGCCGATGCTAACGGGGAGTTCGCTAGGCTAACCATACTAGACTGGATGGAAGCCATGATTTCATGTCCCGGTGGGAGGTTGGGTAAATGTAAAGTACGAGGTATGTTTCTAGAAGAACCTGTCTCCTGAGGATGAACACTGGGTGACGTAGTAATAACAGGCGGAAGTTCCGCCTGGGAAGTAATGAAGCCATAATCAGGTTCAAAAGGTGTGTCAGGTAGACGAGTATCTTCAACGATTTCAACGTATCCGCCTGGGACTGAAATTAGGCCAGGTATGTCCTGGTCGGACCCTTCTGTGGTGCCAATAGATCCGTCTATATCATCGTGAAAAGTGTCTGATGGACGGGAAGTGTTGGCATCCGGTAGAAGGATGACCTCTGGTCTAGTACTCTGGGTTGTGCTAGGTTCAGCTGCTGTAACTGTGTCCACTGTAACAGATAAATCTTGAATGACAGTGGAAGTCTCAGACATGCTAGTGGTTGCAGAAGCTGAAGTAGATTCTGAGACTGTGCTGTATGTGGCAGTTACGGGCGTAACTGAAGATGTTGTACGTATCGGCGGTGGAATGTTGCCTCGACCAGCACCGCGGCCAGGAGGAGCAGGGATGCGAGATGCAGGCGGACCAGAAGTCCGTGGCGGTGGTGGTGGTGGAGGGATTAGGCCCTGTTGTCTTCGTGATCTTCGTGGTTGATCTGACATGATGACAGGAAAATGAAAATCGGGGGCAGTACCGTAAACAAAGAACTCAAAAACTCTAATGCAGCCGAGTGTGCAAAAGAGGAGCTAGAAAAAATCAAGGCTCACAGGCCAAAAAAAGCAAGCTCTAAAATCTATACTGAGACCGGTGTCTCAATAAGCGAGCTGATCAACAAAAATGGCCAGAATGCCAACAAGCAGTCCCTACAAAGAAAAAAAATGACCCTCTACAAAGATGAGATGCCAAGCAAACTCCTAACTAAGAGCTGGAGACCTCAACAGGATGTATCCTTCGCAAGGTGATGAAATCCAAGTCGAACAATACAACATGAGAGACCGATATAAGAAGGATATCCCTCTACCGAAAGGGATCCTGGGTAAAAGAGCCCTAGTAGAATAGATACTAAGCTACCTCGTTCATGACACGTCGGAAAAGGTTTTTGGCACTTCAGCCTTCCGAAGAAGACAGCGATCGATGTTGCCTTAGGGATAAGTGGAGTGCGGTATTCCACAGAGTCCGTCCGGTTCTCAATCTCGCGGCCGTTTAACCCCTGAAAGTTAAAAACAGTCAGGAGGCCCCTCCACAAACTAGCTGTCACCGTGTCAATAAGTACTAGAGGATTTTAGTTCCCTAAAGACAACGACTATGTCTCAGATGAAAATGACAAGGGGGAATTATCTTGATGCCTATCCCCGGTGTCCTACCTAACTACCAAGTTCTTTTGATTTCCTCAAGTGAGGTTAAAGTTGGTTGAATTAGGGTGATTAATTTTAGTGGCTGTCTTACTCAATCAGGTAGTGGACGTGAAACTTGATGGTGTTATGACGACTCAAACCATGCAAATGAGAATGAATCAAAAATGAGCCTTTGTCTTCGACGAAATCTAGCTAAGGTAAAGATAAAGGTTCTTCGATCAAATATGCATAACAATTTTCACAAGCAATCAAAGTAAAAGATTTTTCTTTTCTTTTCGATTTATAAACAAAGCCAAACTGAAGTAAACACTCTTTTTAATGCACTGATTTTACAATCTACAATGCTTCTATAATGAGAATTTCTATGGAAAAATTAATGGTTCATTTCCCTATGCAAAATACCACTAGACTTTTTCAATTTAAACAACAAAATTTGCTCTCAACCAATGATCTTTTTAATTTACTGAAAATGATAATGACAATATGACTGTAAAAACTACAGTATTCAGTAACAGAAGACAGTGGTGTTGAGTTGGTTGTGGGGAAAAAATCAATTCAATGCAATCAGATTGAAAAATGACCAATATGCCAAAAATGCCACTTAATTCAATCAATCAATCAAGCTCACAAACTAGGTAATAAGCACACCATACAGACTGGAAGTTAACCAGGATTCTAACAGGCAACAGTTTAGACTATCTGAGGCAGAGAGAAACTCAGGAAACTAAGCAAAAATAAAAAAAAAATTAAACACTTGCAGACACTACCGCGGGTGATAGTCTGGCTGAAGCGCGGCACTGTAACAGTACCGCTCTGGTACTAAGGCAGAGGGCGCGGTACTACCGCGCTGGAATCAGTTATAAGGGCGCGGTACTGTGGCAAGGAAAAGAAAAAGCGCAACTTGAGAAGAAAAAGTAAGATTTTCAGGGTTGTTGCTAACCCAGGGGACTCAGTAATTAAACAGGGAGATAAATACTGCGAGGAGGGGTGAATAAGGGTCAAAAAGGGACCAAGATTCAAACTGGTTTGAAGTGCAACAAAAACTCACAATTCAAAGATAAATGACTGTGAATTGAATCAATCAAGCAGTAATCAAAACCAGCGGAGTCGCCATTCTTGTAATCTGGAATTCTGTCCTACGGATAAGTCAAAATTCCCTTAGACTAAAGCATATTTTAACTAACTCTAGGCTAAGAACAAAACAAAACAAATGCTACCTTGAATCCCTAGATCTAACAAACATCTCAGGATTAAAATGCTGAAGAGAGTAGAAGGATTTTAACCGACCTTCTATCCAAACGCTTGTCTTTTGTATTCGCTCCAAGCTCCAAGCCCTCACAAGTGAACCTGTTAAAATGGAACCAAAACACAAGAATGCACTATTCTATAGCAACCTGAAGCATGAGTTAGGATCTAAATCTATGAAAGATACAAATCATATCATTAAAACAAGATTAACACAAATGATTTGGGAAAACAAGACAAGTTATTCCATTACAACTTGAAGAGTACTTACAAAGGGTGCTTGATGTCCAAGCCAATCTTCCAACTCCAAGTGTCTTATCCTCTAGTTATCTCCACAATGCTGTAAGACCATAAGTTTGGTGCTCTCAAGAGTCCTCCCCTTTTTCCAATGGCATACCTCTCTTTTATAGTGAATGGTGAGGTTAACCAACAAGAGAGATGGGTGGATCTAAGGAGAGATAAGTGGATCAGGGTTTCTAATCGAAGGAGATGAGTTGAGATCGAATCAAGGACCCCAATCTTCCATTATCTTCGAAAATCCAAAATCCCACGAGCCAAGGGAAAAAATCTATTAAAAGAGTACCGCGTTTTGCAAAGACTGCAGAACGTGGCACTGCCGCGCTTTGGGGAAATAGCAGAACGCGGTAGTGTCTAGTACCGCGTTGTAGGAAACTAGCAAGGCGCGGTAGTGTGTGGAAATAAAGTCCAAGGTGGGTCAAAACTTGCCAGGGTGGATTCACCTTCAAGGTTGACTCATCATCTGTCTCTTCTGGATGGTTCAAAACAGTAGGGAAAGTGTCGTCAACTTGTTTTGTGATGGGGATGCGACACTGTGAAACATTGAGGTATAACATATTACTCGGTTTGGTATTCTGAAAGAGATTGTCACTGACCATGGTAGTCACTTTCAGAACAAAATGATAGAGGATTTGTCACTCAAGATTGGGTTTCTTCAAGAACACTCATCTTCTTACTATCCCCAAGCGAATGGTCAGGTTGAAGCAGTCAATAATTCTTTAAAGACCATTCTCCAACGTACCATCCAACAGAGCAAGAACAACTGGCACATTATGTTATATCCTGCTTTGTGGGCATACTGAACCGCAGCCAAGACTGCCACCCGGGTTCTCACCATTTCAGCTAGTACACGGTGTGGAGTCGATTTTACCGATTGAACATGAAATCCCTTCACTTAAACTGGCCATAGAGCTCTCCCTGATACGATGGGTATTGAGCAACGTTTAATCCACCTTGAGCAGCTTGACGAGCAACGTCGAGATGCCGCCGTGGCCATAGATGCCAATAAACGTCATGTCAAGGTTCAGTATGATAGGTCTGTCCATCCTCGATAGTATGATGAAGGTGACTTGGCCCTCTTATATGACCAAGCTAAAGAACCCCTGGGGGCAGGAAAATTTAACCCCATGTGGCGCGGCCCTTACATTGTGAAGCGTGTCCTAGAAAAAGGAGACTATGAATTAGAGGACTATGAGGGGAATGTCTTGAAGGAGCCTAGCAATGGGCTCTACCTCAAGCGGTATTATGCTTGAACTTCTAGTTTGAGCTAATGCCTTTGTGTACTATTGTATAGTTCTTTCTGTACATAGTTTAGATTTCTTTTGGTCTTCAGGTTTGCTAATTCGCTTCCGTTTTATTGATAGATGTCAACGGAACCTCCTATGTTCTTAGGTTTCGCGGATGATGCTAGCCATCATACGCAGCAGCTTGCTTCTGCTGCCTGGGTAATTTATTCGCCTGACCATCTAGTTGTGTCTTTAGGAGGTGCTTGTATCGGTCGTACATCTAACAATGTGGCTGAGTATAGTGTCGTGATTGAGTTACTTCTGGACACTATTTCACATGGCATCCAGTCTTTAGAAGTCCGCCTGGATTCACAACTAGTTGTGTCTCAGTTGAATGGGCAGTACCGTGTGCGAGATCCTACACTACTGCGGAAATTCCTAAGGGTAAGACTCTTGGAACGACATTTTGTTTCAATTACATACATTCATGTTCCAAGAAGCATATATCTGATGCATACGCTAACTATGTATTAGATTGGCATTTGTCACATTCACAATGAAGCACACAAATAGAAGAATACATTCATACATATGTACATACACACATATAGTAGAACCAGAGAACCAAAGTTTTTTATAAATAATATGTCCAAAAATGGTAGTGTCATAATACAAAACTAGAGCCCGTAGCCCTCAAAAATATACATATCGATACAAAATGTGGGATCCTGAGATATCTAATCCCTACGAGGAGGCCTAGCTTCTTCCCTGACAGGATGTGTCTGATAAAAATAATGCACTGCATTCGCAACACGCTGCAGTAGTCGCACCCAGTTGCTCGGCATCCCCACTACCTGGCGCTACATATCCTCTGGTATCTGCGCCACCTCTACCTGTGGTACCCTGGCAGTCATCCGTGATAGGTTGGACTGCATATTTTGTAGTGTCCGCTCTTCTGCAGCACCCACCATCTCATCAACCCTTCCCCGGCGACGATGTATTAAAAACCATCAAGTCTCACTGGGCCCTTGTTTGCGAGCAAACAGTCAAACATTAATACTTGATACTACCCCCAAAAAATATTTTTGCATTTACACCTATAATAAAAAATCCATAAAAATTTAATACATCAAAAACCTAAAAATATTACTCACCAATGTCTCCGAACGTTGCATCTAGTGGGAGTGGCATGTCTCAATCCTACCGGAAGTCTATCCCTGCAGAGGGGTAGTCATCTATCGCTATGACCTGTCAATCCCACCAGTGAAAGAACTCCTCTGTATATGGTGATTCTTGACGGCCACCACCCTGTCACGTCAAGACCTCAGCCCACTGGGTCATGGCTGGGTCGCGGAGATAATGAGGAGGGACCTTAACCCTCGGACTAAGCCCCGGAACCCGCTTAAAGAAGAAGCTGCACAAAATACTGCCATATCCGAAGTTTTTCACATCCCCCTGCTTGCACTCTGTCAGCTAGGTCTTCATGGACCCCAGTAGTGTAGTACACCAGTCAAATATCATAGGCTTCATACACTGTGATGCATAGAACATAACTGGCCTGGATGCCTGGTGAAGAGCTTTTGAACCAATAATCCGCACCAAAGTTGCCACGACAACCTTCATTCTCAGGTTGACTATGGCTCGGATGGGCACCTGACTCCCCACTGCCCGAGTATTTGGAACACAATACCTCTCTATATAGTCGGGGATGGTGATCCCACCACCCACAGTTCGAGACCAAAGGCTTTCCACCTCACCTCGGCGGGACAAACCTATAATGAAGTAGATATCTTCCACTTCCAGTGAAAGTATTTGCCCGTCTAGGTTGAAGTTCTGTGCATCGACATCCCAATAGTCTATAAAACAACAGAGCAATAGGTTTTGGGCCCTCAAACCCCCTATGATCCAAAATTTGTATAAACCACATGCTTGTAGCACTTGCTGTGTACGCACATCATTACGAACGGCCTCATCCACTAGGTCATGTTCTCTCTCTCTCCACTCTAGAACCATCCTGGAAAGAGAAAAACCCAAGGATTTAGTCAATTTCACTTTAAAAACTAGCTTCACGGTCGTACCCGCAGGAAATTGTGCTCACAGAGGTGGGTACCCGCAGTCAACGTGTGCGTTGACTGTGCATACCCAGCCCTACCCATGACCCGCATAGTTATAGCCCGTGGGTAGCGCCGTGACCATGTAGGGCATGGCCAAACAGAAAATTTAACCAATGAAAACTGAAATAAAAACATTGAAATGGAAGGGGGGATGAGATTACCAACCTGATCCTGACGGTTCGATGATCAGACGCCTATAGCTCCCAGAATCGGCAGCTGAACTTTGAGGGAAAACTAACCACAAAACTCCAAATGGGTGAATAGTAAAAATGAATTGTAAATTGTAAATTTTTGTTACTATTTATAATTTTCAAAACCCACTTGTCTATAGTTTTCGCCATTGAATGTTGTGTTGGACTAATGCAATGTCATGGAGTAGCATTTTTGACCAAATCTCTTCAGCGGAAGTTGTTTCTGAGCGTTTCACACCTATGGCAGGTATGTTTCACACCTGGCATATAGGTTAGATGTCATTTTCACATGCATTATGCATTTGACCTTTTGACCACTTTCATAAACCCTAGGTGCGACCCCTCTTCTTAACCGACATGGAACCTTCACACTGTTATATAAGTGTCGTTATGTGGCTATAGGGCCTTTCCAAACATGGGTACCCTAGTTAGAACCCCTTTTTGCATTCTGGTGCCCATGCTGTTGTTTGTCCTTAGGATTGGGAGTCCTTTGTAGTTACACCATGACGTTGTGATAAAGACTCATACTCTACTTTGTATTATGCTGGCCGCCTCCCATAAGGACCCCTCCATTTATATCAAGTTGTGATTGCATTGCATCATCCTGCTTGCTGCTTGAGCCTTGTGCCGGCTCCTGCTCACTCAATTGTTAGCTTGGTTCCTGAGCACTTTTCCCTGTCGAGCCTTGCAGAGCTTCCATTTATCCTTCACAATTTGATGACCTTTTGACCCTGAGGGAACACCCCCCTGAGTGTCCACATACTACACATGCTTCCTTTCATTGATCATAGGTATGTTCCACTGCTTGGGACTAGTCTGCTCGCTATTTGACACTCGTTCCCTCACTTGTTGTACTATAAGCAATTTTATTCTTTTTCAAGCTTTCTCCAAATATGAAAAAGACCAAAAAAAAAATCAAATATTCCAAAAAGTTGAACGGGATTATGGTTACTACTTCTAGTTGGCAGCTATTGTGTCGCCTTTGAACAGAGCATTCATTCCACTCCATACATTATGAGTCGGGACTATAGTTGGACCTTAGGGGTTGTACTTGTTTCTCAATTTCCTCCACCGATTGGTTAAGCTTCCAATCATTATGGAGCCCTTTGTGGTGCCTCCTGCATCACACAGTCTATATTGAGTCTATGCTGCCTGAGTCTATCGATCTGCTCATGCTCTTGTTCAAAGGAAGTCCTGAAACCAGAGTCGGCCACTCCTCAGATCTCTTGACTATTGCATGTTGGCCATCCTTATTGAGTCATCCCGTTTCACCCGAGATCTTCCAAATCTTTCAGCATACTGGTACCTTGTGCTGGTTGATGGGGGATTCCTTAATGCCCTCCTTCCAGCGAGTCTTGTTCCATCGACTTCAACCCATTTATTCCAGAACTTGAGGCTTAGAGTTCGGTTGAGTACCTTGAGGCTTGTAGTCATTAGTGGCAGGTTCTCTCACCATCAATAGTTTTGGGAATACATCAATGTCCCCTGATCAATGGATTCATCCTAGTGTTCGACCTCAACACATCTATTCGCACTTGGATGATTGTGCTCTGTGCCTTGATGCCCATTTTCATTATTGATGGGTTATCTCGCGTCTTTTAACGATATACAGCATTGACCATTAATCAAACGATGTCACATCAAGTTCGACCTCAACTCCTTTATTCACTTGATGGGACTTGCACCGTCGAAGACTTGTGTAGAAGACCCCAGGCAATAGTGGCATTCAGTATGCTACTTATGATTATGAATTTACATCTGAGATATCACCTCTCAGATATCAGCAGTTTGTACCTCCAGTTTGCACCAGTTATTTCCTTTTTAGCAGGAGACCATATCTTACTATAGAGGGATCATGGCTATGATCACTTATGACATGTATCTTCCTATTCATGGCCATTGTATCAAATTTTTGTACTATACCGACATGTATTCAGGGATACTATTGTACTATGACAAGTGAGTTGCTCCTTCCACTTGTGTCTCCATCACTCCACTTCTGAGATTTATAATGTATTTCGGTCATCGTAGCATCAGTCTCTGACCTCACACATTAGGGGGCGTCTGTTACAGCATAATTTTCCACCTTGTGAGAATCAGCACTCTTTGGCCTGCAGGATCCATTTTACTGACTCAGATCCACTTTATATCCTTCAGACACTATTTTTCCCTATTTTTTCCCTTGTACGCTAGCTGCATCATTACAGCAGGAGTACCCGCGAGTTGCATCACTATAGCCCACGAGTAGCATGTAAAATGGTAAAAATCACTAGTTTATTACTTTTTACTCCCAAAAAGCGGTCATAGGGTGACCTTTGGCCCTCCATTTGCCCCGAAACGTCTCGATGTGTCCTTTCACTTACCTTTGGGAGGACTATATATTGAGCACCTATGGCTTATGGACGGGAGGAGAAAGAAGAGCAAGAGAACTCTAGTGGATTTTTTCCATATCTTGAGTCTACACTCATTGATCCTTGTAGTTGTGAACCCCTTATGTTCACCTTCCAAACTCCTATCATAGTTTGAGTTTTCCATTCCATGGAGGATTGAAGTGGTGGAGGCGCAAGTGGATTGACCCAGATCTTGGTTCAGATTGGTTTCCGGCAAGAGGTCGTATCATATTTTACTTCTTGTTGTTTATTAATAGAAATACTCATATTCTCATCCATTAATGTTGTGAATGTTGTTTATACTACATTGGGTTGCATTTACTTATAATATCGTGGACCATTGCTATTGATGATGTTAATGTCGTTTATATATTATATATACTTGTTATGTATTGGTTGTCAAGACTAATTTCCAGATTCAAATGCACGGATTGAAAGCTCCAACGGGGATCTACATCAAACATTTGGATCGAGGTTGGTTATATTCTTCATTATCTTAGCATTGTCATTTATATAGCATAGTACTGAGAATTGAGTTAATTTCTGGTAGTCAACTGTCTGTTGTGGTCTACCCCAAGCCATAGTGAGTTTTCTCCAAAACAATTATTACACTCCAGTATGCATACTTAATTCCTGTGAACAGTGGAGGTATGTTGGTAGCTAATCCTTCCTATTGATCCATTTTGGTCTTAATTAGGATCTTCCTTCCAATGATTAGACTGTAATGAAGAAACCGACTCTGATACCAATTGTTGGATTATCCAACAATACTAAGAGGGGGAGGGTGAATCAATATTGCCTTTTTTTCTTTTATTAAAACAATTAGTACAAGACACACAAAGAATCAAATAAGTTAGGACACACGATTTTATCGTGGAAACCTCAAAGAGAAAACCACAAATTCAAACTCATTAACAAGATGAATTTTTACAAAATTGTTTATCTATTACTACAAAAGGGATGCAACCACACCCTAGTATTTTCCTGCTGCTACAGATAAGGATGCTACAACACCTCAGATATTCTTCCTGCTGCTACAAGAAAGGATGCAATGACACCTTATTCTCCAGCTTCTACCGGATGGAGGCTATGACCCCCTGCAGGTTTCCTGCCTGCCCTAGCACCACCCTTCCACCCTTGTTTGACTTCTTCAAATCTTCCAGAACATATTTTCTTCAATCTTGGAACTTCATTGGTCTCGGTCTGTTCTTGATGCTGCTTCAACTAAGACACCGAAGATACCATCTTTCCATTTCATATTTCTATTGATATATTATCCTTTTTTCTATTTAACCATCGCACCTTTACAAAATGACTCATGATCTTTCATTCTAGTGCATCTTCAAATCCCTGTTATTAATCTTTAATTTATATCTATGTTTATTACATATTTTTAATTAATTAATTAATTAAAAAATTGTTTGCATCTCATGCTTCTTCGAATCTCTTTGGGCTTCTCATGCCTTCCATCTTCAAGCCTTCGGGCTTCTTCAATTATTCTGGCCCACGGGCTTTCTTTCTTTCACACCTGCGGGCTCCCTATGGGATTCCTCAATTCTCTGCGGGCTTGATATAAACCTGTTGATGCCCCGAAGATCGCAGCATCAAGCAGAAATGGATTCTCCCCGGTAGACTATCCCAATTAGATTGTCCACTGTTTGGTATGGGGAATCCGTCCGGTTCGCGGTTCCTGCAACCGTTGGGTTTGGAGATTTGCTTCAATTATACCGGTTATGGCCCGATCCACCGTTCTTTTTTATTTTATAGTTTGAAATGATATGCAAGTGCCTAATCTAACTTAATCTAAATGCAGAACTCAAAACAAATATGTATCTAAAACTGAAATAAATCTAACTATCTTTGCAAGGAGCAAATTATAAGTATGAGTAATGTGCTGGAAGAGTTATCTAAAGATCAACAGACAGCCATTAAATCATAAAGATATATCTACAGCAAGAAAGAAAATATATTAGAAGATAGCTTCCCATTCACATATAATGCATTCCATTACTCACGTAGGAGAAAATTCATTTTGCACAAGAAACAGTAAGATCAATCAATACAGAGAAATAATTCAAGACAGTAAAAACATATCTCACTGTAGAATATGAAAGTCACAAGAATAATCCAGTATACATCCAGCATCCATCTCCATGCAAAAGACGTCCTCTCCAAGCTCTTATTAGGCAAATGTCATTTTCTTGAAGCAAGTGCAAGATAGCTCGTACAAGTTAAGAAAATTATTTTCCTTGCCAAAAGTCCTTTACACTGTTCCCTAAACTTCTATTTATATATTTACAAAATGCCTCTTGGGCTACCACCTGGCTCTTTACACATGTCTTCTCCAGACTTCTCCCTAATAATAAACAAATCGTGGCCCTTCTCTTAAAACAGAAACATTCTCAAAAAGGAGAAAAGGACAGTTGTCCAGAGATTCTACGCTTTCTACATAGGGAGACCAAAATGAGAAAAAAAAGGAACAACACCTTAGGATCAGCGTGTTCACCCTTGGGAAGGTGCTCCTGCTGTGACAGAAGCACTTGGACTGACTGCTACTGCTGAGAGAGAAGAGCTTGGACTAGCTGTTACTGCTGCTGTTGCTTTCTTTTCCTCCTCTACTATGTAACTGAACCAGATACCAGTGTCTCTGATAACCACAATTGCTGAGGAAGTCACATCTTTACCAAGTTTTTCTCCAACACCCTAAATTTCTGCAACTGCTGCTTGGTGGATTTCTTTAAGCAAATGGATGTAAATTGATGACATCCCAATATAGTGATGGAGATCATCAGTGGCTAAGACATCAATCTTCTTTAAATATTCTATTTGAATGCCTAGCTCTTCCTTCAAGTCTGATAAACGTTGCTCTTTGCTTGGGAACTCATCGAGGGACTGCGGAAAACTCATCTTGCACTTATCATGCACTTCATGGATTTTTTGATAAAGGTTGTTACTTTTAACCATTGTTCCTTGGATCTTAGCCATTAGCTTAAGGCCACAGTTCCTGCAGAATTCCATAAGGGCTATATCTTCTTTAAAATCATCTACAGAATTGAATGGGAGATGCTTGGGGAAATCAACCTTCCCTTCTCTCCATTAAATCTGGCTCGGGATGTTTGCTTTAACTCGAGTATATTTGCCCTTAATCCTATTGGCCTCTGCATTGACTTCTTTCAATCTAACCATCATGGCTTTGAGGCTGCACACTTCCTCAGTAATCAACTCCTGTGTGGCATGTATTTGTCTCAGAATGTCACAGGACAGCTCATGAAAGGGATACATATCTACTGCTCTGCTCTCTGCCTACTCTAATTGCTCAAACATTGCTTGCTTATCTACTTGCAGATGAGACATTCTAGCTTCAGAATCATTCTTTTCTGCTTCTAAAACCATCATCTGGACTGCCAAGTGCTCCTTTTCTTCTTCTAAATGGCGATGCTTATCTGACAATTCCTTGTGCTCAACAGACAAGCGATTATATTTATTCACTACAAGATCCCTGTAAGCCTGCTCATTAGCCACGGTGTGTTGCAACATGCGAGCTCCCCTCTTTGTTGACTCAAATTCTCTAACCATATCGATCACATTGTCCTCTGTTGCTTTTGCTGCTGACACAGCGGCGGATGCCATGGCTATGGGAGCCTTATTTGTATTTTGCATCACCGTGGTCTCCCGTCGGGTAACAATATCTTCTTGGCAGAGTCTCTTTATCCTCTCTTCCAATTTCAAGACTACTTCCTTCCTCTTCTTATCATACACAAATTCATCCCATCGGGACACAGTATGATCTTCTGATGGAGTGTAAGGAACGATTGGGAGGTCTATTACATGTATTTCTGCTTCCATGGGTGGGGTCTGTACTTCTTGAGATGTGTCTGTTCCCACATTTTGGGTGCCGGGGACAGCTGCTTGAGATGTGTCTGTCTCCACATTTTGGGTGTCGGGAACACCTGCTTGAGATACATCTATTTCCATATCTTGGGTGCCAGAGCCACCTGCCTGGGCATCTTCATCGGTCTTAAGTTATTCCTCCGCATTTTGGTCTTCTTCAGCTTTACGCCTTCTTTCTTCTTCTTCAGCTTGCTGCTGATTTTCACTTTCTTCCCTCTGCTCTGCATCTTCAGCTTATTTCTGCAACCTTGCATGTTCAACTTATTTTTGCAACCTTGCATTTTCAGCTTCTCGTTGCATCCTTGCTTCCTCAGCTTCTTTCTGCAACCTTGCATCTTCTGCCTCTTGTCGTAGCCTTGCTTCCTCTTTCAATCTTTGTTCTTCGCGGGCTAGGGCATCAGCTGCTTCTCTCTCTTTCTGCAGGCTGGCTTTTTGGGCTGGGGTAGAGCTAGAGCTTGCTCCACTGCCTTGACGAAAAATCTACAACTCAGTCATGTTGCTGATGCCTCTGAACACTTCTTCCTCGGCATCATAGTAATGAGAATATTCAAAATGAGCATAAAATTCTTTGCAATGCTCGGCAACCTTGCTCCGCCTATCATTTCTATGGAAGATCATTTCACCAAAGTGGAAAGCTTTCAGCTCTTGAACGAATTCCTCAGCTGATGCAACCCTCGAGAATTTGTAGGCTCCTATGCAGAAAGGAAAAGGAGGGAAAGAAGCCTTATGTTGTTTTTTAAGCACCCCTTCTATTCCATCAAGGAAAATTTGCCTGACTGCTTCCTTGAGGAC
The DNA here is from genome assembly GCA_027924585.1 of Larix kaempferi. Lineage (NCBI taxonomy): Eukaryota > Viridiplantae > Streptophyta > Pinopsida > Pinales > Pinaceae > Larix > Larix kaempferi. Next base: position 5,052,902 of record BSBM01000141.1, read on the forward strand.
TACATAATCAGTAGCGTATTTTGGAAAAATGTATGGTGCTTTGGTACCTCCAAACATCCTGATGTAGGTGCCCTGCTCTGAGAAATAAAAATCGCCATAGTTTTCCAGGACCTCCATGGCATTTTCTGATAGACAATTGGGCTCTTCCTTGAAAATCTGCTCATATAGAGGCATGATGAATTCTTCGCAGATGAGCTTATAGCTTGCTCTGTAATTTTGAGCCCACATTATTTTATAAGAAGTGTAGACCGAGGTGTTGGATTTATCCCATGTGCAACCTAGTCTGGGGAAATATAGTTTGGCCAAAATACAGTCAATGAGATAGGAAGACATGTAAAATTATGACTTTTTTAAGGCCAGACCTTCTCTTGCAGTAGCCACTGTGGATGCCAAACTATCCGAAAGGATAGTATCCCAGTAAAACACAGTCCCTTTGAATGCTACGAAGTGGATGATGGGGGCCCACTGTATCCTATATACAGTGCCATCGGGCATGCCGAAAATTCTGCATAGCATCAGGGCGATTAACCTAAAAGGAGGTCTTAGGTTCTGAACATCATATTCATCATTACCTCTCTTCCTCAGGTGCTTTCCTGTGACCAATAATTTTTTGGCCATCTCAATAGTATTCATCTTACCCAACCATTCATCACTTAGAGCTTGCTGGGGACGCGAGAATTTGTATGTTGCAGCAATATACGCTGGATGGAATGAAGCGAAAGGCTCTACCTTGCTGTCATGCAACACTCTTGTCTCTGGGTTGGCATGTTCCAGTATCCACCCGATCACTTCAGAGCATGGGAACAATTCAGGGCGGGTAGAAACCCTAGCTATGCCGGAGGTTCTAATGTTGAGGTAGATTTATTCTTCTTCCAATAATACATCTGGGATATCCTGGTCCCTGATCATCCTGTAAACATCTCCCCAACGGACCTCGGGAGGCATGCCGATGGTACACTTAGTCTCTTAGAACATAGTTTCAGTCCTCAGTTGCACTGGCTCTGGTTCCATCACTTTAGTTTTCTTTCTACCACCTTTTGGCATCGTGGCTTATCCCTGTTAGCAACCAAATGTGAATCATTATAAAAATTTGCAACATGTTATGAGAGTGTAACATAGAGAAGGACAAATTTAACATGCTAATGAGAAATATAGACAAATTATGAAGCTGCATGCTGGGGAAGCAAAATATATCACTTCAGAAAATGAAATATGGTCTTGAGACTCGATTATTCTAGGGAGACAATGTCTAGTCAGGAATTTTTGGAATGCTTCCGAAAAGGTAAGCATATGATGTGGAAAAAAAAAACTTGCTTCCCTCCTAATCTTTGGAGAGAGGGTGCCCTTCATCGTAGCGCTTCTAATGGTCAATGGTGGGGAAGCCTGGAGTGGAAAAAATCCTATGAATAAACAATGAAACAAGGGACTATTCTCCACATTCATCAAAAAGGTGAGTGGTTGAGTATCTCAACCGACCACTACTGTTATTAATAATACTTGAGAAATGGTGTGTGGCCGGTATGAAGTTTGAATCAGGGTGGGAAAATGATCGGAATGCGGTCGGTGAAAAACTCGGATGGTCACAGCTATGGCTCTTAGTTGGTAGTAATGAGAAACTTAAGGGGCCATGGCGGCCTTAAAAACAAAAAACGGCCTATGCTACCAATGTCTATCGGCCACGTTATGGACAGGAAAACCCAAAAAGTAACTTGACGTGGAGATGAGACAAAAATGGCAGTTAAAAAGCCTTCCTGGAGACAAGATAGTGGTTGAGTGAGTTGGACGTGGTCATGGATGCACTGAGCTGGAGCGAGCCGACGTGGTCTTCCTAACGGTGTTCTTTGAATGATAAACAAACAATGAAATCAACGAAACCCCCACCGTCCTTATAAAAGGTTAGACACGTGCGGCATTAAATGGGTAGATGGTGTCATTAAAATGGGGTTTTAATGCCTTGTACGGTGCGGTCATTTCAAGCCGTCTTGGCACTTGTGCGCGACCGTCGCTTGCGGGGCGGACTTACGAGTTTCGTCCGCAACTGCGGAACCAGATGGTGAATTGCTTCCGCAGTTTCGGAAGAGTTTCGTGAATGCTTCCGCAGTTTCGGAAGAGTTTCGTGAAGGCTTCCGTAGTTTCAGAAGAGTTTCGTGAATGCTTCCGCAGTTGCGAGAGAGTTTCGTGAATTGCTTCCACAGTTGCGGGAGAGTTTTTTGAATTTCTTTCCGCAATTTCGAGAGAGACATGTGAATGGCTTCCGCAGTTTCGGGAGACTTTCGTGAATGGATTCCGCAATTTCGGGAGACTTTTGTGAATGGCTTCCGCAGTTTCGGGAGACTTTCGTGAATAGCTTCCGCAGTTTCGGAAGAGTTTTCTGAATTTCTTTCCGCAGTTGTGGGAGAGTTTTTGAATTTCTTTCTGCAATTTCGAGAGAGACATGTGAATGGCTTTCGCAGTTTCGGGAGACTTTCGTGAATGGCTTCCGCAGTTTCGGGAGACTTTCGTGAATAACTTCCGTAGTTTCAGAAGACTTTCGTGAATGGCTTCCGCAGTTTCGGGAGACTTTCTTGAATGGCTTCCGCAGTTTCGGGAGACTTTCGTGAATCGCTTCTGCAGTTTCGGAAGACTTTCATGAATGGCTTCCGCAGTTTTGGGAGAGAAACTTGAGCTTCTTCCGCAGTTTCGGAAGAGAAACTTAAGTTCTTCCAAAAAAAACACTAAGTCTTTCCGCGGTTTCGGGAGAGAATCGTGAATGTTTCCGCAGTTTCGGGAGACTTTCGTGAATGGCTTCCGCAGTTTTGGGAGACTTTCGTGAATTTATTAGAAGAAGAAACTTCAATTTTTTAAAAGCAAACTCCTAAGTTGAAAACAAAAACTAAGTTAGAAGGAGAATTAACTTCTTTAGGCAGTCTTTCTAGAAAAACTAAAAGGAGGGGCCCCAATATGTACAAAATTTTGGGGGGGGATGTTGTCCCAACAAAAAAACCCCTACGGGCACCCTTAATCCCTTGTGTCTTTTGATTTGTCCCCTGAGGGCTTACCCTTACCTACTGCAGGCATCCCCTAAGTGCCTGCGAGCTTAGCTTCAACCCCAACGGGCTTCTTCCTGGATTATTGTGGGCATCTTTAGCCCTTGTGGGCATTCTTAACCCTCTCTGTGGGAATATCCACTTGCCTGTGGTCATATGGGACTATGGGAACTCCTTTTGCGGGCATCCCATAGCCCCTATGGGATTAACTAAGTCCCCTTGTGGGCATTCTTAACCCTTGCCCCTTTTCAACACTTAACCATTTTTTTTATCCTTAATATGCAATATAATATTTTTCTAACTTTTGGAAAAATCATTTGTTGCATATATGACCATCATAATGCAGACTGAATGTATGGCTGGATAGACACCTCAACAAGGAACAAGATCATGTCACCTTTAGATTTTACTGACACACACACATCGTCTAGCGGGCATTTGAAAATAGTCTTTCAAACTATTGTTTTGACAAATTTCTTCAAACCCTAGGTCACCAAGGTGATTTTATTTTTTCATCAAACTTGGAAACTGAGGCATCTAAAACTTCGGGAACATCATGTTGACTTCATCTATTCCCATTTAAACCTCTGAAACTTCTTTCTTTCTCCTCAGCGTGCATTTTATTGAAGTAGTGCAAATCAAGGTGAGAAGCATTTTTGGCAGATTGATGTCTTCCTACTTAGAGACTCTTTGGGAAATATGAGACCATGGTTGGATGCAAAAACCAACATACTAGATCATAACACTTTCAAAATTTTTTTCTCATCATCCTATGAGACATGGTGGGCATTTTCCTAAGGCCACTTAGGCAGATTTTACCATTAATTCCATACTTAGATATTTTGTCCAAAACTCTAAGGTAGATTTTTCATTTCACCAAAAACCTGAACTAATTCCACTAGATGATGTATTACACCTCACTGAGCACACCTATGCTCATTTCACTCCCAGACTCATCTTCATTTTCCTTAGGTAGGCATTTTACTGAACTTGGTGTAAAAATGCCTAAAACCTTGTTTTGGCATATCCATAACTTCTTCCTCATGCACTATCCAGTCAATGTGAGAACATGGTAAAATAGGCAAAACACCCACCTACAGGATGACCATATGGTGCGGGCATTTTCTTCAACCCACAGATTATGGCTTGCATTTCCCTAGAGAAATTTTAACTATTTTGACAAAAAAAAACCTTATTTTGGGAGACTTGTATCTTCTTCTTCAAGGGGTTTTTTCTGAGAACCAGAGCCATGGTTAGATAGATACTTCAACAATCTATGGCATGGCAGGTCATGGCATTCATTTTCTTCTTCTTATGAATTATGGTGGACATTTTCATAAGGCAACTGCTTTAAGGCAGTTTTTCATCACTTAGTCTTACAAACTACTACCCGAATGTAATAATGACATCATGAGACATTAGGACACCAACATTTGTCTTTCCAACCTCATCACACATTCCCATCAACACTTATTTTTTCATTAATGACCTCCTTTGACATCAATGACAACCATACTTAACAGTTACTATCAAGAGTAAGTGGATTGTCTAGTATGTATATGATGGCGTGCCTAGGAAGCCTCGGAGTAGACTTCAGCCTGGTAGATGTTCGAAACGTAAATGGACCCAGTACCTTGTGCATAGGACTATGAATATGTCCTTGATTTTGATAGCATTTCTTATGCACACTCCCTAGTACATTTTTCAGATCCAAAAGTGTCTGCCAGTTAAGCTTTGGGTGGGTTAATCAGTGACCTAGACTCCTAGTCTAGTTCCTTCTTCACTAGTTTTGAGAACTAGTTACTTTCTGCAAAATTTATGATTTGAAGTTTGAATTTTGAGATAATATCATCCGATATCAGATAAGGGATATTACATAAAATGACTTATAAACCTAGACTTTAATCAAGGTATCAAGTAAAGTATTACAGATTTAAACTTTGACTAACAATGTGAAACTCCACACTTTTTATCTCTCATTTAGTTTTTAAATACAATTTTAAAAAACATAAAAATAGATTATCTCCATTTTCATAAAAATCTTTCCCAGTATCTCCATTTTCACATTATATTTAAATAGGCCATATAAATCCATCACCAATGAAACTTCAAATACATATAAATATGAATATGCATATTCCAAATATAGGATTTAAAAAATAAATGCTTTTTATTCTTAATTTATTATATCATAATTTTAAAAGATGTGCATCTTTCATTCTTGCGATAATTGTTTTATTCCTTAATGATATATAAGTGTCTAAGTATCTAAAGGATAAAATATAAGTGTCTAAGTATGATACATTCATTAAATCCACCTTGTTATTCAAATGAGATTAGTTGAAATTACAACAAACAATAAATATGATTAACATCAATGATCATTTGCACTCTAATTAGTTGATTTTGATCCATTTGTAACAATACAATAAATTAAATGCTAAAAACCACACTACGATGAATTAAATGGAAAGCAAGAAATATCATCTCTAACTATGGATAATGACATACAATCATTCCATACAATCACAAATTACTTGATATTAGACATGAAACATATTTTGCATCAAAATGGTTGCTAACCAACTCAAATTGTTTAAACGTTGCATCTAGTAATCAACTTTCCATTTCCATTGTCATAACATGAAGATAAACAATATAATTAGACAATAAAAGATAACAATAACAAAATGATATTTCAATCTGTAAATGATGAAATAAAACATGTACATATCACTCTATGTTGCCATCACCCTCATTATCTTCCTCGGTTGGCATGATAGCATTTTGTTCTCAAAAATATGTTCAGATTTAGGGTCGTTTCTTAATATGAACCACCAATCCCTATCCAACACATCTGGGTAAAAGAACACTTGGTTGCAGTGTTTTGGGAAAACATATGGCTCCTTAGTTTCATGCCACATCTTTCTAGAATTGAAACATATCAACCCACTATCACAATCTTCCTTTACATAATTCCTATCGAATGTGTCCCACCACTTGCACCTAAAAATAACACATTGTAAATGTGAGAAGTCCACTTGAATGATGTCTTTAATCTTTCCAACAAAACCCAACTTCCCTCCTATCAGGTTTCGATTGTGGTGGCTAGCACAACTAGATTGGTCGAACTCGACTTTCACTCCACAGTCTTGTGTAATACATCCATTATGAGCATCCTCGGTGTGAAAATGATGTCCATATCACTTAGATGGGAACACATGCACCTATAAGAAATTCAACAAATGATGGGCTCATAAGTCTAATAGCCCAACCATTAATATATTAAACATAGATGTTTTAATTCAAAGGTGCATTATAAATTTAGAATGTGCTGAAAGAGATTATCAGCGAGATATTACACCCAATCCCAATGTTTAGCACATCCACCTCTTCAGGCGGGTAACAACTGGATGCACCATATTTCTCTCTAACTTGGTCTACAACCCAACTGTTGGGAAAAATCATTGGCATATTATCTTTTAAATGATCTAGAAAAGGCATGCTTCTATTGTTCAACCATATGAATTTTTTTTTGTCAATGTCCCATTTCCTCCTCTTCTCTTCATACAATGCGACCCACGACCGTGTTGCCTTCACGTTGTAAAGAATGAATTTATTGATGGCATCGATTTCTAAATTTTTTGTTGCATTCATGGAAACAAAACCACATAAAGTACGTATGATACCAAATATAGATATTGAAGTTTGTTGTGAATAGTTACTATGTGTAAATGTGAAATATAAAGATAAGTGACTTGCTCTTTATCATGTGCCCTTTTTTCATTTGTTTGCAGTAGCTCCCCTTCCCTTTTTTCCTCATCACATTCATCATCCCAAATCACTATGCCTAGGGTGTGGCCGATTTGCTTGATGTACTCACTAGCAGAATATAACAACTCATATACTATGTACCCCTCTGCCATAGACCCCTTAGGTTTTTCCCTTTGTCGAACAAATCCCTTCAAATTTTTAATGTACCTCTTCAAGAAGAACATCCAACGACATGAGACCACCCGACTAATTCAACCTCATCAACTAGGTGAATTAGAAGATGAACATGCAATTCCATGAAACTCATCAACAATTCCTTCTCAAACATATAAACAATCTCAGTTATCTCTTGATGCCACCTTGGAATGCTATTGATGTAAATCTCCTTGGATGCGATCCACTGTACAAATGCAAATGGTTTATATATGGCACATCGCAGGTCATCAGAAAATTCGTGGTTCACACACCCATGCATGAACACCGGATAATGGCACTACAAAGTGAACACAACAATTTCATTTCATTTTAACTCGTGTCATAAAATATATAAATAAAAAACAAAAAACATTTTTTTGACATTATACATACCCTTAGAAGGTTGATATGCTCATGTTATTTCAAACCCGAAAAATGTTTGTCTACAATGAAGAAGTGTCGTAGAGTAGACCTATATAAAGAAGGCACCTTCACACCCAATATAACTTCCTTTTTCAAAGAAAGATCATATTTCTTCAAAAGCCATGGGACATCTCCTTTTTTAAATAACAAAGAGGGGTCAGCCTCTCCTCTATTTTATTGTCTTGGCCAATGCTTCTTTTAAGTATTTGAATAAATAAGATCCCTCCTTACAACCAACTTGTCACTTTTTTCGATGATCTGTGCCACCACAAAGAAGATGAAACATTTTTTAATATATGCATGTGATCTAGTAAGTGGACAATCTTAATATGCTCCCAATATGGGATCTCATAAATACCGATTTCATTTTCATCCCTTTGGGAATTTTCTCGACGTAGGTTTCAAAGAATTCAGGATCATCAAAGATAGGTTCCCACTTGAATCGAACATCTCAGTGCAATTTCCTTATCCTTCTCTTTATCATATGCCCTAAGCCAGTTAGCTGGTGTCATCACTGCGGGCCTTTGGGTTCTCTCTGGTTTACCATTGAAAGTAGATGTTGCTTTTCTATAAGGGTGGTTTTCTGGGAGGAATACCCTCGAGCAGTTGTACACTATATTTCATAGGTCAGTGGACCACCTAGCCTTCATAGAAGGTACACAACATTTACATCCATGATAAAAATTTTGCTACAAGACCTATGATGTTATGGTAAATAGAGCACGTTAATGTTGAAGATCAAGATAGTCGCACTGAATTAAATATGCCAAGAAATATTTATTTGAATATAAAAAAATCAAACAACATATTTACCAGATCAAACTCCTAACCACAGATAGTCATGTGTGGTGTATGCAAATATTTTATACAACATAAAAATCCTCTCTGTTGGGATGGGTTTCGATACATCATATACATGTAACCCTTCCCATAATTCCTTTAATTCATTGATCAATGGTTGTAGCTAAATATCCATATTATTCCCTTTCTTTCTACTAGGGACTATATGAGACAACATAAGATGTTCATTATTCACACACAACCATGGGAGGATATTGTTATTTATCAGTAATACAAGACAAACAGGATAGTTGGTTTTTGGGAGGGAAAATGGGTTGACAGAATCCATCGCTATGCTCAATCAAAGGCTCCATACTCCATCCTTGAATTTATCAGGCCATGTATCCTCTATATACTTCATGGCTATTGAATCTGTTGGGATTCTTATGACTCCTTCCTCACTTCAATGCGAGGCATGTCATCCCTGCAACATAGTTAATTACTTGCAACAAAAGAGCCTTTGAATCCTTGGGATTATATGCATGTGCCTCAATATCTTATGAGAAGGACCATGTGCTTTAGCCTAGTTTTATTTTTATTTTTGGTACCTATAATTCCCACATTTTGGACATATCTCTTTGTATCCATATTCACCTCTATATAGACTACAATCATTGGGACACACATGCTATGATATGTACTCAACACCCAACATTTTCAACATTTACTTTTCCTCTTTGGAACTATCGGGAAAGACATTATCACTCGGAAGTACCTTATCTTTGAATAACCTACAATTAATGGGCAATATAAATGCACAATGTCATTTAACGTTCATAAAATCAACCATTTTTTCAATGTTGAGTATGTGACAAGATTCCTTAAAATATAAGGTAGTTGGTGGTCAGTTACCTCAAAAGTGTCGAGAAACATGTGTCTAACATTCCATACATTGCTTTCAAGTTGTATAGTAACATTGGCGTCCCCAACTTTGTAGATTTTGACTGAATAGGTCCAAAGAGAGGGGGTTTGGAGGCCAATTTAATCCTTTCGAAGAAGGTATCAGTGATATGAGTGTCATCCCCTAGCACAGTGTCCTGGAATGTATATTGTAACAAAATTGCATCCATGGCACTCATTTTTCGTAATAACTCATCCATACCAACCTCTATTCATTGCCTCCATTTCCAACATGTGGAGAACTACTATTACTATAGGCATTCCTAATAATATTGGTGAGTCTAGACGCAGTGGGAATTGAATAGGTGGTCGATTCAACCATGCTTGGTATGCTTAATCAAATACAAATACAATTAATCAAAGAAGAGCATTGTATCCAAGGCTAGCAGCACAGGTAATGCAATTTAGTACATGTGTGATATTCCTGTGTGACAATTACACATATGAACGGTGTGATCATACATCCTTGAGTGTATGTCGACTCACATGAGGAGTTTAGGGAAAGTCCCCTATTTTATCCATAAACCAAACAATTTATAAATTAAATTAACAATTTATAAAAATAAATTTCAAAATGAGCCATAAACTAACATGAATCCCATTGAAAATTAACAAATACAATTAATCGAAGAAGAGCATTGTATCCGAGGCTAGCAGTACATGTAGTGCAATTCATGACTACGTGTGTGATATGTTGGCGCGATAATTACACAAATGATAATGGTGTGATCTTACATCCTTGAGGGTATGATGATTCACATGAGGAGTTTAGGTAAATTCCCCTATTTTGGCCATAAAACAAACAATTTAGAAATTAAATTAACAATTTATAAAACAAAATTTCAAATTGATCAATACATTAACATGAATCCGGTTGAAAATTAACAAATACAATTAATCAATGCTTTTTCGTCTTACGCCCCAAGGGGGCGTCTAAGGGTAATTGAAATACAAGGCGTCTCTGACAAGCGGTTGATGGTCCACAAAAGTTATAGTTTATTAACAACTCGTCACCAGGAGATATACTATGTATTGCATGCACAACAACAAATCTGGATGCTTTCCTTTTCATAAAGAACTCTCGGTCATTGAAGTTTTCCTCAAATGAACAATTTGCATAAAATAAAGAGCACCTATAACTATTTATGAACTATGCAATGTTCCCATGAGTGCATCAACGGAAATCTATATATAATTGGTTCTTCTTGTTAAAGTTTCCATAAACATAACCATTCATGCACATACTATACATGGAAATGCTATGCTTGTATTTAACAATATTCAAGTAATCCAAACGACAATAAATAGGACTAAAAAATGGCATAAGTGCTACTGATTGTTTGGGAGGAATGAGTACATGTGAAAGGATTATCTAAGATTTATAACATCTATATTAGACTTGGAAATCATAAAACGATTACCACAAAAGGAGAATTCAGTTCCAACATCAGGAAAAGGTAGAGAATACAACCAAGGGTCATACAAAGCACGGTTGTAAGAAGTTTGATATTTCCTTTACAAATTCACGGGAAGAGAGAAATCATTGCTACCCTCCAACAATTGGATGGACCTTGGTGTGTACTTGGACAATTTTTCTCTCAACTCATGCATCATTTTGGATCATCTAGTAGAGATTCGTTGGGTGGCATTCATATCATACTTTTGGATCACTAGAACTTTCAATTGACTGAATAGAAGTAGAGGGGTTGGTCCATTTAGGATGAGACATAGTTATTTTGGCTTCCAAATTTTCCAAAAATTAGCATGGGGAAGTGTTCATGTATGTATTTTCTATATCACCTATTGGATTTTTTACTACAGTAGGGAGTATTAGACCATCAACATTGGGTAATTGATCATTGGTGTAATGGGTGAGTGTAACATACTGAGAGTTCTCTTTCAACCATTGACATTTTGAACAACCACATACTACTGGGGTGTCATAAAAGAGATCTAGCTCATGATGAATTACCATCGATGACCTGGGATTCAGGATGGAAGATGGCAGGTTACAATTCAAGGGGTAAAGGGGCTTCCCATTTTCATCTATGAATTGCTTGCAGTATATTGCTCCTAATAAGAGCTTACGACATTTTGCAACTAGTGGAATATCTTGTGCATTCGAACTCGATCCCGAATTAGGATCCTACGATATAGAATGCATTGATATTTAGATTCACATGGATAACTAACATAAATTCAAATAGATAAACAAAATATAAATAAAACTTGAACTTACTGGAGATGGAGAGGGAGAACTCACCGAAATTTGAACAAGATGGAATGAGCTGGAATTTGAAGAATTGGCCATTTAATACTATAACCTTTTTTTTTCTTGCATTTGAGGCAAATCGGCAATCAATATACATCTTTATAGTCCTATAATATTTTTCAGAACCATATCACAACCTAACTTCCAATATAGTTTGGAAAGTATTTTGTAAGAATAAGTTGAGTTTAAGCAACATGTGTATACTATGAAATATTGTAATTGGTGTGGTTTAATCCTAAAAGAACATTTGATATGGATATAAAATTTTAAGTTGAAACATCAAATCATAGGTTTTTAAAATTAAACCGGTGTGCCTAATCAATAAAACTGCACCGATGCGACTTTAACACTATGACACACTTGTGCGACATAACAACGAATGCGTCATATGTCAACATCCGCAAAATCCCCCACAAAAGAAAATATTCGCTATATTTGATAGCAGATATTTGTCGATGTATTTTACAAAATTATTCATACTGGTGTGTTTCCTATATACATGCGCACCGGTGAGACAAAATTTTATAAGCACTGAATCATGATATATGTTTTTATTTTTATTTTTATATTATATGTTTATATGGTGCTATCTTAAACCTAAAACACACCGATGCAGTTAATTCATATACGCAACGGTGTGACCAAATTAAAAGCACACCAGAATGTCGAAAATCAAGATTAAAAAATCCCACAAGTTATTTTTTCCCTAAATTGAAAAAGGGGTGGAAATTTTAATTTCAAAAACTAATTCTAAAAGGTGTTTAAAAGTAAAAAAGCTAAACATGATTTCATTCTTTTGCTGAAATTTTGAGGGAAGAGTTTTGGAAGAGAGACTTACGCATAAGGAGTTTAAAGCAACCATATTATTTTGAGGATAGAAATTTGTTAGGTATGGTGAATAAAAAAAACCCTACATGGAAGAAATTTCATGTCTGTAAAATATTGCTATTGATCTTATTATCCTATTTAGATTTTAACTAAATTTAGAAAAAAAACTTCATAGTTACCTTCAATGTTGCAACCCTTCTTTTTTCACTAGTTTTTTTCATTTTACGTGGCTGCAAAATTTTACATTAGGGTTTAAATCCCTCTATTGTTTCACAATTACGATTTTTCTTTTTAGGGATTTTATATTTAATGATTTTGTGATTTTATATAGAAAGCATTGGGTGTTATGGGACCACTTTTTGGGTCGAATCAGAAACCCTATCGGCCTTGTCATGTTTTCTAAAATTTTTAAATTTTTCATTAAAAAAATCTTACGTCATTTTCGGTGCATTTTTATAAAACAAATGCACCAGTGTGTTTATATTATTAGTACACCGGTGAGTTTATATTATTAGTACACTGATGTCGTTATATTTTATTTTCTAAAAAATGCAACAAAAAAAAATCACAATTTTCGGTACGACCGTATTGCATTAACGTATCGATCTGTTTATATTAATAGCGTACCGGTAATGCTAATCATGGCATTTTTTTTCTTCCTAAAAATTTAAAATAAAGTTCTATGGTTTACGGTGTGTCACCTTTGATATAATGCACTTGTTCTTTTTTGTACTAAATGCACCGATGCATTTTATGTACTTAAGCACATCAATTTAAGACTTGTTTTATATTTTGGAATTCTGTAATTTATTTGCATAATATAGTTGATAGATAATGTATTTTATGGTCCAGGTTGTTTATTGATAGAAAATGCATAATAAGATTTTGATGAACAAAAATTATAGTAGAGATGATGGGAGCACATCCAAAATTGCGAAGAAGGCAAGTGCTTGTTAATTTTTGTATTTAAATTAATCTGTTTGAATTATTTCTAAATTTAACTAATATGTATTGGTTAATTTGTGACATATAGTTCCAAAACATGAGGAAGCTCGATAAGATTCTTAGCAATCTAAGTGTAGAGGAGCGTAAAAAATTGATAGAAAAGTTGCAGAGGGATGAATCGGGTGAATACAAATAAATCAATATGAATCATTTCTTGAATTCTGAGTAATACTGTACTTAAGAATATTCGCTAATATGTTTCAAATATTATAATTCATATATGTTGAATGTTATGTAGGGATTGACAACAACAAAATGGAATATTATCATAAGAAAAAAATCATGGAAGATGCAAATGATGATGAATTGGTCCTTAGCTCATCTAGAGTGGTGTTGGAAGTTAATAAAAGGGGGAAACAATTTTATAAAACTATGATGGATGTAGTGAAAAGAAAGTATAGACGCACTTTTCACTTACAATACATAAATCAATCAAATGATTCCAAGAATTAATTCATATGTAAACTACAAGAGGCGTTTCTAGAGCAATGGTTAATGAGACCCGTCAGACTTGCAATAGAAAAAACATACAACAACAAAAAAAATCATTCAAAAAGAATTATTCCTAAACATGCTTATGTCTAATATGTATCTACTACTACAAAGCATTCCTTTAATAATTTTAATTATGATATATTTATTTTTCATATCAATAGAAAATTAGTTTAAATGTCATTTTACATTTTCAGGAAGATTATGAAAATCCCAAAGGATGAATGAGGTGATATGTGAAATGTGACAGTAGGGATGTCCAAAAAAGTGTACAAGGAGAGGGTCAAGGAAATGAACATAATTGCATTGTAGGAGTAGCCATCTCAACAACAACGTGCTTCAAATGTATGAAATCACTGATTTTTTGTATTATGCACATCTAATTAATTAATTCAAAATTAAATATTAATTTTCAATTTTTTTTGCATAAAAGAAAATAAAATGGAACCCATTCAACACAAAGACGGGGCGATGAGGAAAAAAGGGGTTGATATCAAAGTTTGTGAGTAGTTGTAATTTCCTTATAACAACTTAAGATTTCATAGTGGTTGTGATCTTTATATTTAAAGTTTTTTTCATTGGCCATCATTGGATGTCTTGAAACAGGTGTTATCGTACAAAGAGGATCCATTAGAATAATTGATTGACATTGGGTTAAGTAAGGGTTGTAAGTATCTAGATATGTTGTTTTATTTCTCTCATTTTATAAGTAATATAACAACAAAAATCATTTATGCTAAATCTATGATTTCTTACGAGGTATAAAACTTGTAGGAAACAAAGTATGGAGTGTATCCAACATAAGAGTTGTTGAGAGATAGCATGAGACATGGTTTTGAAAAATGTGTGACCTCTAGGACACAATTCTTTCTTTGGTACGCCAATTTTCAATTTACATTCATGTATATTATCTATTTTAATTTTCATCATTCCTAACAATGTATATACACTCAGTACACTTATTTTTATGTTTGCAGATGGAAGTTGAAGAAGAAGAAAACAGTCAAGGCAATCAAGAAAACATTTGGCCAAATAACCCAAGTGATGCAAGTGGCTCGAGCATTAATACCAGTTCCAGCGAAGAATGACGATCCATAATGTACTACACATAGTGTCTGAATTGAAAGACAACGAGTTACCAATAAGTGTAACAATTACATGCATGTTGACATTTTGATTATTGTGGACTTCATGTTGCCCTATTTTGTATGAAAAAAGGAATTTTATTGATATATAATAAAATAAAATTTTTATTCTATTGCATTCTCCAATGTCATTGTCAAATGTTACATGTGAAATGGTACTTTGGTAATTAAATGCATGGATGATTAAATGTTACAATAGATTCTAGCATCAATTATATGAGAAATTAATCCAAACAAACACAATAATTAAAATTGAAATGAATAGTACTATAAAAATATTTCAATTTATGATGGATAATAGAATTAAAAAAATAAAATAAAAAAATATAGAGATTCCCGTGCAATGTGAGTAGTGACTGTTCAAAAAATAAGCTACGATGATTTTGATAGTTTCTGCCACACTAGTGCATTTGGGAAAATGTAATGCCCCAATGTGTTTGGTTGAATGATACACCCAATACTCTAATTTATATTAACCACACCGATACATTTTTCTTAAAAAATTATGCGTCTTAGTCACATTTACCGATGTGTTTATCTTTATTAATAGCAACAGTGCTTTTCAATTGTTAATATGCACCGAGAATTTTTAATATTTTGTATGCACCAATGCTTATTATGATGAATTGCACCGGTGTGCTTTGATATATAGAAAGCACTCTTAAATTTTAAAAATATAGAAAATTTCCGGCGTATGATGTAATATATCGCATCGTTGCTTTGTTATAGTATGTAAGCACTGGTGTGTTTAATTAATACGTAATCTCCAATGTTGGTTTGGTTACAACCTTCCAATGTGTATATTGTCTTAAATCACCAGTGCAGTGTTGACTTTTGGTGGACTCCGGTGCTCTATGCGTTGGAGTGCACTGGTGCATATTATTTTTATCGTATAGCACAAGTGCGTGTTACTATGTTATGCATCGGTGCGTCGTTGTTCAATGATGTGAACCATTAAAGAAACATCTGATATAGCCTCTAGCCACCAAGTTTCTTTAGTTATAAAAAAATTCTATAAAACTCTCCATTAAAAAATCCGCTACCAATTGCATAGGTTGTAGCATAGGTTTTTTTGACAATTTTAGCCAATCTTGTAACACTAAAAAACTCCGCTATAGGATCTTTTCCTTGTAGTGGAGGGAGGCTAGTATGCTATAATTCTGAAATGTTCCATGGCAAAGTCCTTAATTATTTTACGTATGATAAGAAACTATATGCCTTTGTTCAAGCTATTAAGAAATGGAAGCACTATCTAATGGGAAATGAGACCATCATTCACACTGATCACATGTCGCTACAGTATTTGCAAACCCATAGTAAGCTACAACAAACATGACACTACCAATGGATGGTATTCTTACAATAATTCCATCTAATTGTCAAATACAAGAATGGTAGAACAAAAAATTTAGCATACATGCTCGAAAGGAAACCTACAACTAAGATCGCATATTTGGGTACTATTATGCACGTGGATCCTTTCACCCATTATACATACAAGGAGGAATGAAGATGAGGAATTCAAGGAGGTATATTAATAGTTACAAGGCCAATTACATGTAGAAGGATGTGACAACAAGGTTGGATATCATATCCAGTATGGGTTACTCTATAAGTTGGATAAGTCTTGTGTTCCTAAAGGTGAGATATTACAACTCATGAGAGAGGCTCACACCTCCAAACTTGCAATGCATTTTGGTGTTGGAAAGATAATTGCCAACTTGCAAAGGTATGCTTATTGGCCTAAAATACAAGAAGATGTAGCTCAAGTTATTAGAGGATGCATACGTTGCTTTATAAGCAAGGCCAGTAATAGGAAGCAGGGTCTATACTATACCTTACCTATTCCTACCAAACCATGGGAGAGCATCTCCATGGATTTTGTGGGTGGTTTGTCAATGATTAGGAAGGGACATGACTATTTATTTATGGATGTATTTGATGGAATCAACAAGATGTGCATTCTTATGAATTATAAAAATATCATCAAATGACAAGAATCCAGAAAAACTTTCTTTGAACAGGTTTGGGTGCACTTTGAGATACCAAGGAGCACCATCTCAGACAGGGATGCTGTATTTCTCAATACATTTTGGACTACACTTTGGGAGAAGATGGACACTAAGTTGATTCCATTCACACAAAAAAAAGCAGTCAACTGGAATTTGGTGCAACTTTTGAGGGGTTACAATTAGAAGCATCCAAAGACTTGGGATGAAAATTTGATCTATATCCACCACTCTTATAACAAATTAGTCCACACTTTCATTGGAAAGTCCCCTTTTGAAACTTGTTTTGGGCATCTCCCACCTTCACGTCTAGATGTTGTTTATGGAAAACAAAGGGGGACTGAGGGAAAACACCACTAGGGAAGCATTGAGAGATGAAAATTTTAATAATAAGAATAGGAAGATCCATTTACAAGTATAAGAGGTACTAAAGAGGTCACATGAAAAGTACAAGGAAATACATGACCAACAAAGGGTTGAGAAAATATTGAAGGTGAGAGAGAGAGTATGGTTGCACTTGAATAAGGAAAGATTGCAAGGTCATGGAAAAATATCAAGGCATTATGGTATGGTCCTTTTGAAGTGTTAGAGAAGGTAGGATATAATGACTACAGACTTAGTTTCCCCCCATTATGCGCATTTAATCAATAGTGAATGTGGAAAATATGAAGCTTTATGAACCTTGCATGTTGGATCAGGAACCTGAGCAAGTCTTACCTTTGTTGAGGACTTAGCACCAAAATATTAGGAAGAGTTATCTTAAGACATAGTTTTGTAGAAGAAGTACATAACAACCAGGTTAGGAAAATATGGTCTCTTGCAGGTGGGGTTGAAAGGACAACTTCCAAGCAAACCTAAATGGTACTCGAAGGAGAATATAGAGGTAAAATTTCCTCACCTCATTCAATAAAATATTTTGGGGACCAAAATCCTCCCAAAATGGGGAGGTCTGATCTGAAATGGATCAATATATAAATTTTCATATATTTTGATGCTTTTGGGGTCAAAATATTGGGTGAGTTAACTCGCATGGCCCATTCCAGGTGTTAGCACTCCAGGAGTCCTTCTAGGCTGTAGGTCAAAGGAGCCTAGTAACTTAACTATTTTATAAATGATGGGTGGATAATCGGATCAAGATGGAATGACTAACTCATTGAATTCGTACTCAAAACAATCTAGGCATATAAAGGGTTACAAGGCCTTCATAAGCTATAATCAGATAGGTAATTTTATCAAGATGAACTAAGAAGCTAACTCTATCAACCAGAACATATATATTTGACAATATATATGATAGATCAATAAAACTAGTAATGAATACTCATGATCCATGCTTACAAATCAGTAGGTAAGATAACAATCACCAATGGATTATGTAAACACAACTAAGAATATAATTCAACTCATAAGCATAGAAAAAGTATGAAAAAGAGAAGTCTAATTAACAACAATGAAAGAAGCTTGCATCTCAATATATAAAAGCTAGTGTCTTCTTCACAAAATACAGTAAAGTAGAGTCTCCAAAATCGAACCTCTGTTCTACATAAGTCGCAGGATTTATAGCCTTTACAAAACCGTTCAAGATCCTGAAAAACTGGATTGAATCTGCTAAAATAGCTAGTTAAAACAGATTTCTGAAAAGTATGAAAGAGTCCTATATTAAATGGGTAACTGCCATCTTGCTAGTCCTCATATCTTCGACGATTGTAAAAATCCTTCGAAGGCTGATGAGTAAGGTTGAAACTGCCGCCTGGAGGATTGACAGGCCATCTTTTGCCCAAAATAGACAAGAAGATTCATCTTCTTACCTTGTTGGCGCCTTTCAATCTGGAACAGAATTTTAATCATGATTCCTTTAAACGTTTATCCATCATTAGAAAATGTCCTCGAAGTGTTTGGATCATCAAAAGTCAGGTCTTGTGCAAAAAAAGAAGCCTTCTGCATTACTCTGTAGTTTCGGTAGCTAGAAAGGATGGGTTTTAATTTTGTTAACTACCGAAAGCTCTACTTTCGGTGGCTAATGAACAATTCAACATGTTCGCCTAAGCCACCGAGACATTTTTTGAAATGTTTGGAACTTGCCTCTCTTTTTGGTAACTAGAAGAGTCCTATATTTATATTGTAAGCTGTCAAAAACTGGATTTTTGGTAGCTAATGAACAATTCCCATGTTCGCCTAAGCCACCGAAAAACTCTGTTTGATCTAGCTTGCAAAATTTTTGACAAAAATGTGTTTTCTGACTTCTACTACTCATCTTCTTGTTGTTTGTATTTTTCTTCATCCTGGGACAAAACCAGAGTGTCAGAAAAACTGATGATTGTTGCTGCTAGGGTGTCAAGGTCTGAGTGTGCCTTAGGATGTGGTTTTGGAGTCATTTTCTTATTTATCAGAAGCTCAACCTTCCTACTCAATCTGATATTGTCTCTTATCAGTCTTATATTTCTCCCTTTCAACTTGCTATGCTTTTTGGTTAACCCTTGAAAGGAGGTATACAATTCAGTATTTCTTTCAGTCAACCTTTCATTCTTTTTCTTGATCACCCTTTGAAGTAGTTCGAGATCATATACTTGTCTGAGAAGTTGATTTATCCTCTGAGATGAGGACTTCTTTGATTTGCTGGTTGATTCTTCAGCAACTTGTTGATCAGGATCTTCCCTAGGTGTAGGTGAAGGCAAAATTTCATATCTTGCTCCAGCTTCTTGTTTTTCCTCATCTTCAGAATCTGTGTATGGCAAGTTGAGGATGTTCTTTCTTTTTGAAGCAGCTCCTTCTTTCTCTATCTTTTTACTAAACTCTAACTTCTTTTTAGTCTTCTGAACTTTGAGAGATGAGGAAAAGTGATCAACTGCAATTGGAGAGATGGCTCTCCTCTTCCTTTTTCCACTTCTGGGAGTGGAAGAGTTCTTTTCATCCTCTTGTTGTAACTCTGTTTCGAATTCATTCCAAAAAGGAAGAATTCCCAGTTCATGTTTCTTCTTTGCAGCAACTCAGAAACTATGAGCTTAATCAAGTCATGGTGATATAGTCTACCTGGGATTTTGGTTGGCTTGGATCTGACTTGATGGGCCATCTTAGTCAAGATTTTGAAGAGATAAAAAGGGAGATTGAAGGGGTTCCTGCCAGTGAAATGATTCATTAGTTTAAAATGATAAATCAACACCCTATTGTATCTACCCTCACAGGTTATGTAGACAAGAATTGACTTCAACAGATGCTGCCATTTCTCCTCAAGATAGGACATAGGAATATCCTTCTTCCATACAAGATTTCTGTGCTCTAGTTTCAGATAGGATCTGAACTCAAAATATTTTGTGACAACAGTCTTGAACCAATTTTCTCCAGTCGTTGGAAGCTCTGTCACCTCGACTATGAGGGCTTCGTCTACCTGGAATTCCTCCTTTCCAATTATTGCCCTTCTGCCATCAAATGTGAGAGCAAACACTTCGGCTATTTGCTGGTGAGATCCTTGAAGTTTTTTACAAAACTTATAACAACCTGCATCTTTAAAGATTTGGAATACCTCTGGGTATGATTCCAGGTAGGAGATGTCATCTAACTCTTTCCTGAGGACCACTCCACCACTTTTCTTCATCTGCAAGTTGTTTCTTAACACCTGCTGTTAAAAAATTCGATCTTGAGAGAATGACGTGAATTCAAGGAAAAGGTAATTTCAACGATGTGGTAAGAGTGAAGGAGGAAGGATGTCACGGTTTGAAGAACCTGACTTCGAGGGATGTGAATTGAAAATCTAATCGTGAGGGTTTAATGAATTGCCAATTTTGCATGATTACTCTGGATGTACAGCTTTTCAAAATTCGGTAGATGTGAGAGATATAGGGTTCAATCGGCTAGGGTGAGATCATGATTACAACAGGCTTTACCTTGAAGAGATCGTGTCTTTGCTGGAAGTGACCCTTCTCGGCAGTTAAGGAATGATGGATCCCTTTAAACTTCATGACTAAGCCCTTGATTAGACATCTCCACCGTTTGAAACTAACTTAATTTCGATAGCTGATGATTTCACCTTTGACCACGTAAGCCGCCGGAAAAGTGTTTACAAATGCCTCTACTTTCGGTAGCTATGGAAAAATTTTCCTTTGAACTGTAAGCTTCCAGAAACTTCCTTTTCGGTGGCTAATGAACAACTATCGTATCCGCCTAAGCCACCGAAAACTGGAACATGACACGTGCCTTTCTTTTTAGTACCTTGAAGAGTTTTGTCTTCTATGATGTAAGCTGCCGAAAGCTGGGTTTTCGGTAGCTAATGAACAATTGCCATGTCCACTTAAGCTACCGATACCCGAAAATTCTTTTTGGAGAAAAAGTAACATCAAATGTTATTTCAAACTTTATTACATACTTCAAACTCTTGAAAAAGAACCTCAAATGTATATGAAAATGAAAATTTGAAAGACTTCCTATCACCTAGAAACAAACAACTAGTCTATGTTTATTCGAGGAGATAACATCTGGCTCCTACTCGGGGATGGAATCCTCCCTGTGAGGTTCCAAGAACCATAGATCAAATTCCTTTCCTGTAAAACAAAAATCTAAACCTATATTCTAGTTTTCCGTTGGGCATGGAGTTATTTTGCAAAAAATTGAAAACAAAAATGATATTTACAATGACTAGGCTTTGAAGCCTTAGATGAAATAGAGTTTCAGAAATCGCCCATTGACTGGGCCACCAAACATTTCTTCACCTTCCATACTTTGCAGTTTGAAAGTGTTGTTCTGCTATACTTGAGTTATCACAAAAGGACATGTCCATAGAGAATCAAATTTTCCATGCTTGCCCTTGTCCTGCCTGGGGGCATCCCATTTTAGAACCCAGTATCCAACCTGAAAATTGTCCACCTTTGCCTTCTTGTCAAAAGTATTTTTTATCCTCTTCTGATGAGCTTCTGACTTTTCCACCAACTGTTCTCTAGTATGCTGCAATTCAACCAAGTCGAGCATTCTTCTCACCATGTCATTTGGTTCATCTTGTTCATCTTGTTCCTCCTGAAAAAACTTAGTTACTGGCAGGATTAGCTGAATTGGGAAAATGGCATCAGTACCATAAACCAATCTAAAGGGGGAAGTCCCTATGGATTTTTTATTTGTCACTCTGTCGGCCCAAAGAGTAAACTTTAGTTTGGAATCTCAACTCTTCTGATTTTCTTCCAATAGCTTTCTGATGATTCTGACTAGACTTTTATTGGATGAATTGGCGAGGACATTGCCTTGAGGGTAGTAGGGAGTAGAGTGTACAAATTGAATGCCCATTGACTCACACATGTGAACTAATGCTTTATCTTTAAAAGATGGTGCATTATCAGTTACCAGCCTTTTTGGGCAACCAAATCTGATAAAGATGTTTTCGTAGAGAAATTTCATGATAACTTGATGATTAGCTTTCCTTGTGGGAATTTCCTTTATCCACTTGGTAAAATAATCAGTGGCTACTAGGATCCATCTATGTTGACCACTAGATGAAGGATTAATCTCACCTATAAAAGCAAGACCCCATTGATGGAAGGGACCATTAACTATAATAGGTTTCAGGAGCAAGGATTTTAGCTGTTGTTTTCCTACGAATCTTTGGCATTTGTCACAAGATTTCACAAAAGTGTATACATCAGAGAAAAGAACAGGCCAATAGTATCCAGCCCTTAGAATCTCATGAGCTGTATTTTTCCAGTAATGATGGCCTCCACATATGCTTGAATGGAAGTGATGCATGACTTGAACTGACTCTTCTTAATCTAGACACCTTAGTAGAACACCAGCAAGATCTTTCCAATACAACAGATTGTTACTTATGCAAAATTTAATAGATTTAAGCTTAAGAGCTCGTGCTTGGGTTGTGCTAAGTCTAGGAGGAACTTCCAAATTTTGTAGAAAATGAATAATACCTGAATACCACTCGCATGAAAACAAATTCTCAGCCACCTGCTGACTATTATGTTGCTCTGCTGCTGCTACTTCTGTCTGCAAACTTGCTAAACTTATTCCGATGAAATTCATGTCTAATAGTTCGCAATTTTCTTCAGCCCTAAGCTTAGCTAATCCTTGACCTTTTACTAGTCTGGTGAGATTTACTTCTATATCAAATTCAATCAGCTTAGAAATCCATTTGGCTCTCTTGCCATCAATGTCAGGTTGATTTAAAACATCTTTCACCGAAGCTGAAGGGACATAGGCTATGACCTTTGCATGTAGGATATAAATTCTGAATGTCTTCAATGACTTAATCAAAGCATAACCCTGTTTTTCTATCGGATCGTATTTTAGTTCAACATCCCTCAATGTTTTTCTGAATAAGGCAATTGGGTGATCAAGACCTTCATCATCTTTCTGCAACAAGACTGCTAACACTGTATCATAAGAAGCAAAAGAGAAAATATAGAAAACCTTGGTGTAATCTGGACTAATCAAAGTAGAAGCTTCCATGATAGCCTGCTTGATGGCTTCGAAAGAGTTTCTTGCATTTTCTGTCCATTTAATTTCGAATCCTTTTTTCAACATGGAAGTTATGTGTTTCACTAACTCAGAAAAATTTGGAATAAACCTCCTGACAAAATTTATCTTACCAAGGAAAGATTGAATATCCTTTTTCAACCTTGGTATAGATACCTTCTGAATTGCTTCAACCTGAACTAGATCAATCTTTACACCCTGTGCTGAAACTATGTGGCCTAGGAGCTTTCCCTCCCTGAGAGCAAACTGAGACTTCTTAGGATTCAGAGAAATTCCAAATTTTCTACATTTCAGGAAAAAAAAAAAAAAAAACCTTTTAGGTGCTGCAAATGTTCTTCGTGACTATTTGAGTATACAGTGATATCATCAAGATATATGAGTACAAACTTGTCTTTTAATCCCACAAATTCTATGTCCATGGCCCACTGAAAGGTGGCTCCGGCATTCATCAGCCCAAATAGCATCTTGGCGTACATGAAGGTACCCCAAGGAGTGGTAAAAGTTGTCTTCTCATGATCATCAGGGTGTACAGAAATTTGATTGTAGCCTAAGAAGCCATCTAGGAATGACATGACACTAGCTCCTGAAACTCTTTGCAGTAAATGCTCCATCTTGGGCAGGGGATAGTTGTCTTTTTTGGAGCATTTGTTTAGGTTTCTAAAATCAACACATAACCTGATCTCACCATTTTTCTTCCTCACTATTACTAAATTTTCGATCCATTTAGAATATCTTAGTGGGATTATGATTTTAGCATCAAGGAGCTTTTTTATTTCTTTCTCAATCACAGGTAACAAGAGAGGGTTGATAGGCCTTAACTTCTGCTTGAAAGGGATGGTGTCCTTTTCCAGAGGAATTCTATGTTGAATGGTATCTTCGTCGTAGGTTTTCAAATCACTGTATTCCCAAGCAAAAACAACAGCAAATTCTTTTATAAGGCTACAATATTCTGACCTCTGATCAGCTGTCAACTCAGTAGACAAATTTATGAATTTAGGATGATTTTCGCTGCCTATATTATGCTCATGGATAGCAGGGTCTTTCTCCTTTTTCACGGGTTTGAAGGGGACATCATTATGGTCAAAAATCCTTTCAAGAGGTACTAAACCTCGAGATATATGATTGCTTGGCAACTGAACAATATCATGTTGAACCATTTTCCCTTTCAACTTAGACTTCTGGGATTCCTCTACATTTAGATTTTCTTGGTCAATATGCATATCATAAAATTCATCAACGACCTGGAGAAATCTACTAAGTTCATCATCATCCTCAAATACTTTCCAAAATTTGACATTATCAGGTAGGGATGGCCTATACTTGACTTGGATTTCATAGTTCAATTTAGGAGGCATAGGAGGAATGAACGTACTGGCAGAGACAGCAAGGGAATCAGCTAGGTGGTTCATAGCTCTAGCTATATAAGAAATGTCAAAAATCATAAAAGAATCTCTAAGTTTCCATACCTCATCTCTGTATGCCTTTAGCCTGACATTCTTTGCTTGAAAATTGTTGTTCACTTGTTGTATGATGAGCTCTCATCTCCAAATATCTTCAGGCACATGATTCCCATTTCTTTGGCAGCCTTAACTACCAACAGCAAAGCCTCGTACTCTGCTATATTGTTAGTAGTTTTGAAATCCATTTTATAAGACAAATGCATAACATCCGTCGAAGGAGAGATCAAAACTACACCTACACCCACTGAAGCTTGAGTACTGGCACCATCAAAAAACATGCTCCACACAGAAGTGGTTACTTCTCCAGATTGATGACAAGTAGGCTTTGTGAGTTGCAAAGGCGCTGGCTGATCATCATCTATTTGCAGGATACATGCTCCAAAGTCTGTATCCAATGCGTAAATGGGATGATTTACAGAATTCTTTTCATTACTGATGATATAGGCAAGCTGGTTCTCTCTATAGAGTCTTTTAGTTTCACCTCCAAACATCGGGATTGTAGCATAAGTAAGATCCATCTGTAAGGTACCCCCTAGTCGTTTACTCCATGAACGGGACAAGAGAATGCCAAACTTGGGTGGGATATCAGAAACTACTACATCCATTACCATGCTTTTTGAAGGAAACTGAGACAGGTTTATGACAAGATATTTTATGAGGCCTAGGAATTTGACTTTCCTGGAGTCAAAAGAGAAGAGATCATGGTAGGGTTTTGTGATTCTAAGTCCAAGGTCATCCATCACTACTTTTGGCATAAGATTGTGGGATGCTCCTGAGTCTAGAAAATAATTGTGAATAATTTTGTCATGGATGTTTAGGGATATATAGAAAGGTGGACAAGACCCATCCAGTTCTTCAACCATAGGACCTAGGGTTACTGAGGGATTATCATCTTGCAAATTCACAAAATCGGCATCAATGGGTGTTTTTGGTTGAAGGGATTTCAGTATAAATGACTTGAAGGAATCATTTTTCATAAGCTCAATCAGTGGAAAAGGGATTTTCAGTTTCTGAATTTCTGATTCAAGATTGAAAGAGTAAGACAATTTGTCAAAAGTTCTTACCTCTTGTGTTGGAGCTTTAAGCTGAATCTGATCATGGACAGAAGGTTGTAATGGCCTTTGTTGTTGTTTTGAAGGAGCAACAATATGTTTTGCAGGAGTAGCAATCTGTTTTGCAGGAGAAACAATCTGTTTTGCAGGAGAAACAATCTGTTTTGCAGGAGAAGCAGGGTGCTTTGTAAGGATAAGATTCTTCTTTCCGGAGGCAATGGTCACAGGTTTCTTAGCAGCAATCTTAGACCTCAAATTATAACCTCCTTGATCATCTGCCTGATACAATGATTCTTCAGTGATTTGTTCATTCATGAGGGCCTCCTCATAATCGGATTGTTTCAGGAAAGAGGGATCAACTTTATCTTCCATGTAGTTGATATTGTCTTCTTCTTCTCCTTCTCCCTGAGTAAGCTCTTGTTCCTCTTCCAACACAACTTGTTCGAAAGGAGCTCTGATTATTCGTTCTTCAACTGGATTCTTGTCTCTTTAGAGGATCTGAGCCTGTGGGTTATTTCTTCTGTAAGGGAAGGTATTAGGGTTTCTAGGAACAAAATCATTTGTTCCTTTACCTTTTGCAGGTTGTTGACCTTGAACTTTCAGTTTAGACATTTCAGCTGTTAAGTTGTCCAACATCTTAGCCATTTTTTCCATTTTTGTTTCTGATGAAGAAGAAGAGTCTAGAGTTTGCTTCTTTCTATCCATTTTCCCTTAAGAATCTGAGATGCAACAATATTAGAATCGACCTCGAGAGCAGCATCTTGCATGAGTGATAAAGAAGCATATTTTATTTCTCTGAGATGAAGACAAAAATCAGGATCAAAAGCATTTTCATAAGTGATTATGGCTGAAGTATCTGTAGGTTTGATCTCAGCAGGGATCTTGCCAAACATTTTATTGAATCTCTTTGTGAAATTTGAAACAGACTCACCATTTTCTCTCTTTAAATTATCAAATTCTGTGAGGTAATAGAGGTGGTCTCTTCTTTCTCCCCAATGCTTCAAAAATAATTCATCTAGAGCTTCAATATCAGCTACTGATCTAGCAGGTAACTCTTTGAACCATTTCCTAGGTTGACCATCTAAACTCTGCACAAAAACCATAGTCCATACATCCTAATTCTCAATATTTATGTTCTCAGCATAACTGTAGAATGCCTCTAAATGTTCTTCAGCTGTAAAGTCTCCCTCTCCAATAAACTTAGGCATATATTTTTGGTAATCTCCAGTAGGCATAGCATAAAGGGGGTTAGGCAAATTTAGAGGGGCATATCTGGCAATGAGGATCTTTTCCATGTTAGTCAGCGGGACAGCCATAGTGGATGTGGGTATGGAATGGGTAGCAGGAGATATCGTTGGTGTGGGTGATAGCTGAGGAGGTATAGGTGGTGATGAAGGTGGTGGGTTTAACCCAGTGGAGTCGCCAATATTTGAGGTGAAAATATTTGTTGGTTGATTGGGAAAATAGGAATCCTTATAGAACTGTGCAAGTAACAAGGCCAATCTTTCTTTGCATTGATCTAAAAGATCCTGCAAGATGTTTTCAATGAAAAGTACATTGGTATGAACAAAAGGATAACTTTCTCCAGGCTCAGTTGGTAAGGGATTCAGGTAGGAAGAACAGCCCTCTTCTTTGATAGATTCTAGGGTTTATTTTCCTAAGTCAGCTTGGGTAACAGGTTCGGAAATAGGATCTTCCACAGCATAAGTAGTTGAAAATTCTTCAACTTTCAAATTGTCTGATTTACTTATAATTTTTTGAGAACTAGCTACTTTAGTAGAAGGAGATTTAAAGGGAGGTTTATTTGATAAAAAAAAAGAAGTACCTCTAGAAGTACCTGATGTGGTTCCCCTTGCAGATCTGGAAATTTGTCTTTGTGAAGATCTTCCTCTCCTTATAATTTGTTCGGGATCTGAAACAAGTGTCACTGGTGGCCTTTGAGGATTTGTTCTGGTACTTGGTCTTCTCAAAGCCACTTCGTTCCAATGGAGTCGCTAGATACATGATTACAACCAGAATATTGTCCACACTTTTTCTATCATCAAAGTTGGATTTTATGTCGTTCTCCTAGGGAAACTAGCTTCAACTTCCTCTCCTCGGCAATGACGCCAAAATGTTAGCACTCCAGGAGTCCTTCCAGGCTGTAGGTCAAAGGAGCCTGGTAACTTAACTATTTTCTAAATGATGGGTGGATAATCAGATCAAGATGGAATGACTAACTCATTGAATTCGTACTCAAAAAAATTAGGCATATCAAGGGTTACAAGGCCTTCAAAAGCTATAATCAGATAGGTAAGTTTATCAAGATGAACGAAGAACCTAACTCTATCAACTAGAATAGATATATTTGACAATATATATGATGGATCAATAAAACTAGTAATGAATACTCATGATCCCTGCTTACAAATCAGTAGGTAAGATAACAGTCACCAATGGATTATGTAAACACAGTTAAGAATATAATTCAACTCATAAGCATAGAATAGGTATGAAAAAGAGAAGTTTGATTAACAACAGTGAAAGAAGCTTGCACCTCAATATATAAAATCTAGTGTCTTCTTCACAAAATACAGTAAACTAGAGTCTCCAAAATCGAACCTCTGTTCTACATAAGTCACAGGCTTTATAGCCTTTACAAAACCATTCAAGATCATGAAAAACTGGATCGAATTTGCTAAAAATAGCTATTTGAAACAGATTTTTGAAAAGTATGAAAGAGTCCTATATTAAAAGGGTAACCGCCATCTTGCTAGTCCTCATATCTTCGACAGTTGTAACAAGCCTTCAAAGGCTGATGAGTAAGGTTGAAACTACCGCCTGGAGGATTGACAGGACATCTTTTTCCCAGAATAGACAAGAAGATTCCTCTTCTTACCTTGTTGGTGCCTTTCAATCTGGAACAGAATTTTAATCATGATTCCTTTAAACGTTTATCCATCATTAGAAAATTTCCTCGAAGTGTTTGGATCAGCAAAAGTCAGGTCTTGTGCAAAAAAAGCAGCCTTCTGCATTACTCTGTAGTTTCGGTAGCTAGAAAGGATGGGTTTTAATTTTGTTAACTACCGAAAGCTCTACTTTTGGTGGCTAATGAACAATTCAGCATGTTCGCCTAAGCCACCGAGACATTTTTTGAAATGTTTGGAACTTGCCTCTTTTTTTGGTAACTAGAATAGTCCTATCTTTATATTGTAAGATGTCAAAAACTGGATTTTTGGTAGCTAATGAACAATTCCCATGTTCGCCTAAGCCACCGAAAAACTCTGTTTGATCTAGCTTGCAAAATTTTTGACAAAAATGTGTTTTCTGACTTCTACTACTCATCTTCTTGTTGTTTGTATTTTTCTTCATCCTGGGCCAAAACCGGAGTGTCAAAAAAACTGATGACTGTTGCTGCTAGGGTGTCAAGGTCTGAGTGTGCCTTAGGATGGGGTTTTGGAGTCATTTTCTTATTTCTCAGAAGCTCAACCTTCCTACTCAATCTGATATTGTCTCTTATTAGTCTTATATTTCTCCCTTTCAACTTGCTATGCTTTTTGGTTAACCCTTGAAAGGAGGTATACAATTCAGTAGTTCTTTCAGTCAACCTTTCATTCTTTTTCTTGATCACCCTTTGAAGTAGTTCGAGCTCATATGCCTGTCTGAGAAGTTGATTTATCCTCTGAGATGAGGACTTATTTGATTTGTTGGATGATGCTTCAGCAACTTGCTGATCAGGCTCTTCCCTAGGTGTAGGTGAAGGCAAAATTTAATATCCTGCTCCAGCTTTTTGTTGTTCCTCATCTTCATAATCTGTGCATGGCAGGTTGAGGATGTTCTTGTTTTTTGAAGCAGCTCCTTCTTTCTCTATCTTTTTACTGAACTCTAACTTCTTTTTAGCCTTCTGAACTTTGTGAGCTGAGGAAAAGTGATCAACTGCAATTGGAGAGATGGCTCTCCTCTTCCTTTTTCCACTTCTAGGAGTGGAAGACTTCTTTTCATCCTCTTGTTGTAACTCTGTTTCGAATTCATTCCAGAAAAGGAAGAATTCCCAGTTCATGTTTCTTCTTTGCAGCAACTCAGAAACTATGAGCTTGATCAAGCCATGGTGATATAGTCTACCTGGGATTTTGGTTGGCTTGGCTCTGACTTGATGAGCCATCTTAGTCAATATTTTGTAGAGATATAAAGGGAGATTCAAGGGGTTCCTGCCAGTGAAATGATTCATTAATTTAAAATGATAAATCAACACCCTATTGTATCTACCCTCACAGGTTATGTAGACAAGAATTGACTTCAATAGATGCTCCCATTTCTCCTCAAGATAGGACATAGGAATATCCTTCTTCCATACAAGATTTATGTGCTCTGGTTTCAGATAGGATATGAACTCAAAATATTTTGTGACGGTAGTCTTGAACCAATTTTCTCCAGTCGTTGGAAGCTCTGTCACCTCGGCTATGAGGGCTTCGTCTACCTAGAATTCCTCCTTGCCAATTATTGCCCTTCTGCCATCAAATGTGAGAGCAAACACTTCGACTATTTGCTGGTGAGATCCTTAAAGTTTTTCACAACACTTATAACAGCCTGCATCTTTAAAGAGTTGACATACCTCTGGGTGTGATTCCAGGTAGTATATGTCATCTAACTCTTTCCTGAGGACCACTCCACCACTTTTCTTCATGTGTAAGTTGTTTCTTGACACCTGCTGTTAAAAAATTCGAGCTTGAGAGAATGACGCGAATTCAGGGAAAAGGTAAGTTCGACGACGTGGTAAGAGTGAAGGAGGAAGGATGTCGTGGTTTGAAGAACCTGACTTCGAGGGATGTGAATTGAAAATCTAATCGTGAGGGTTTAATGACTTGCCAATTTTGCATGATTACTCTGGATGTACAGCTTTTCGAAATTCGGTAGACGTGAGAGATATAGGGTTCAATCGGCTAGGGTGAGATCATGATTGCAGCAGGCTTTACCTTGAAGAGATCGTGTCTTTGCTGGCAGTGACCCTTTTCGGCGGTTAAGGAATGATGGATCCCTTTAAACTTCATGAATAAGCCCTTGATTAGACATCTCCACCGTTTGAAACTGACTTAATTTCGATAGTTGATGATTTCACCTTTGACCACGTAAGCCGTCGGAAAAGTGTTTACAAATGCCTCTACTTTCGGTAGCTGTGGAAAATTTTTCCTTTGAACTATAAGCTGCCAGAAACTTGCTTTTCGGTGGCTAATGAACAACTGTCGTATCCGCTTAAGCCACCGAAAACTGGAACATGACACGTGCCTTTCTTTTCAGTGGCTTGAAGAGTTTTGTCTTCTATGATGTAAGCTGCCGAAAGTTGGGTTTAAGTTGGGTTTTCGGTAGCTAATGAACAATTACCATGTCCACCTAAGCTACCGAAACCCGAAAATTCCTTTTGGAGAAAAAGTAACATCAAATGTTATTTCAAACTTTATTACATACTTCAAACTCTTGAAAAAGAACCTAAAATGTATATGAAAATGAAAATTTGAAAGACTTCCTATCACCTAGAAACAAACAACTAATCTATGTTTATTCGAGGAGATAACACCAAGGGTAGGTCTCACTTTGTAGAGTTGGGGTCAAGAACCTTTTGGGGTCTGTTTGAGGGTCTAGATGATGTTTTCTGGGTCAAAAAGTCCATCACTTCATTATATCCCTTCACGTGATTCTACACTCCGAGACCTTTCCAATGGTCTAATAAACACCTCAAACGAAGTCGGTGTGAAGAAGTTATGCCCACCACACGTTGACCTATCCAGTTGACCACCATGGTACCAAGTCGATTCCACGTCAACTCTCGTTTCTCACACATGAAAAAATAGTCGTGTGTGGACTTTCAAGAGCATTATAGAAGGTCCAAAACCCTAATCCTAATTGATATTTGGTGCATGCAAAAACCCTAAAATTAATTCTAGATGGTTATCGGGCTATGTTAAATATTGGCCCGTTAGGAGGACAAGGGGTTCCATTCTTTTGATGTTATTGTATTGTTCCAAAATTGAGAAGCAACACAAGACTAGATATTAGAGTAGAACATAGGAGATAGGAGATCTTTTAGAAGTCATTATGGCCGCAGAGTCATAGCTAACTCCATAGAGAGTAGCATTTCTTTTGTATTTACAGTTTGTATAAAATAGCAAAGGCATAATCCTCATTTGTAACGCCCCATTTTGACATTACTACCTGAACTATTATTATATGTTGTATTTGCTTGATTGTGAGACTTCGTCGGTTTGACGACACTGTGGACATATGGTTCTATTATTTTTTCGAGATATATATGTGTGTGTGTGATGTTAGTGTTATGATATGTAGTCATTTTTTGATATATATATATCATGTGTTAATTATGTCTCATATATGCAATTACTGAATGATGGGTACCTGGATATTGTTCAAAGTTATGCGTTGAATGGATAAATGTTATACCGGGTGCATGGTGAATATAAATGAATTGATTATTGTTTATTAATGATAAAATTTATGTGTACATGTCAAGGATTTTTGCACAATATTCTATATCGTATGTCGGAGACTAACTTACAGGTTAAAATGACTAAGTGATAGCTGGATCCTATGAGGTGGGAGTGCCTCGAGGACATGGACTATGAAAGATAAATGGTATGCAAGTGATGCATTATTTATTTTCGCATGGTTATTATGTTTTTTATCATGATGTATGGGTGGGGTAGGATTTCATGAAACTCAACTGCCCAGATTGGTTATACGATGACAAACTAAGTACAAGTTACAACGCAGTATTATGTCGGTGTATACATAGTTCGTTGTTCCATTAAGGGGGGTGGATGATTTATCCACCGCTTATCCCCAAAACCTAGAGTCATGGGAGCGTTGTGCTACGGTGCGCTCCCCAAGGTGTGTGATGGTGAATGGTGGTTTCCTGTTGGGGAAGCTTGGTCGATGTAGTCGACACTTCCTCTTACGGGTTCTAAATGGAGCCAGTCATGGCTTGACACTTCAGGGTAGTCCAGCAGAGGGAGGATAGGATGTGGAAGTTAGTTGTGAATTAGGTAGGCGATGTAGGTAGATAGGTGTATCTTGAAGTCGGGAAGTAATCTTGATTTAACTGTGTATGTTGAAAACCTTTGATTGATTTATGTGTCGTAACTCAGTAATGTATGAATTGTTCATAAGTTAATAAGATACAGTTAGGTAAAATATTGTACATTACAAACTGTGTTTAAACCTGTGTCGGTAAACAATAAATTTTATGATTATGAATGATGTGTGTGATTTAGTACTTTTAGTGTACTTACACGAGGTATGTAAGTTGTAGCTACACTTACATAACTCGTCTATATATGCTAGTATTAGTTATCTAATGCACTATTACAGTTAGGCTTGAATGCATTGTGATTGTGAATAAATTTCATTGGGAATTAATTATTACATATGTAGTGATGCATTGATATAATTGCGTCGGGTTATAAAAGGAAGGTTTAATTTTGGTTAAGGTTAGGTATTAATTATGGTCATAAATGCTAGTA
Source organism: Larix kaempferi (assembly GCA_027924585.1). NCBI lineage: Eukaryota > Viridiplantae > Streptophyta > Pinopsida > Pinales > Pinaceae > Larix > Larix kaempferi. The sequence goes on from BSBM01000141.1 coordinate 5,086,296, forward strand.
AATTACTAAGCATATTATTGTTAACATAATTAATAAAATATTAATTAAGAGTTGATAATGTGAGTAGGTGATAATAATGTTGGTACTAAATTAATTATTGTTAACCAAATATTAATGGTATCAATTAGATCCATTGCTTAGTCTACCAATGATAATGGTGTGAGTAATATTGATAGGATTATTATTGATGATTGATAAATTGAAATTAGTTTGAATTTATAACTATAGGGTAATTAGCATTTTAGAAGTGTGATAATCATTAGTTAAATGACTAGGTTGTTATTAATTAATCGATGACAATTAGTATTAATTAATTAACTAATAGATCATTATCAATTAAATGATTATTACAAATAGTTGGATGTTGAACAAAAAAATAATGATATGTTATTATAATGATTAATTAATAGAAATTTAGATGATTAATCAACTGTTGTAAAACATGAGGGTGATAATTACATAAATTAAATTGTAATTATGTCAACTTGAAAAGACAATGAAAAGATAATGTAAAAATTTAAAACAAAAAAAAAATATAGTGGAAATTAAAAAAAAAAATTATACATTTAAACTTTTTTTATGGCAAGCTTGGCGCAGCCATGGGAGGCCCGGCCAGCAGCCAAAGGGCTCACGGCCTGGGCACGCCCCGACTAGTAGCCACAGGATGCGGCCATGGGCGGCCTGGCCAGCGGCCCAAAGACACGTGGGCAGGAGCCAACAGCTAAGGCATGCCTGCCTTGCGGCCTGCACGCAGATGGGCTACCTCACATGCTAAAAATAAAAATAAAAACCACGACCCATTGCAGCAGCAAAGGTTGGACCGCCGTATGGAGGTCCAAGCCTTAAAACTATCGAGAACTAGTATGCCAAGCCTTGGCCGACTCGCACCCAAGTCCATTGTTGGATGCCCCTTAAATTCTGGACCAAACTCAACGCATTCAATTAATAAGATATGCACAAACGAATGAGTGTTAATACTTGGGGTGCACAAGTAGCACGCACATGATAAGCGCTTTCCGGGACACTAGTATCCCATAAAAAGTGAGTTAGAAAACTCTCCTGTGCGGCTTCAAACAAAAAAAATCATCGATCCCACTGAAGGGGGTTGTCTGTAGCAGGATGCGATCAGCCTGTAGTTGGATGGATGCTATCAGTCTATAGTTATCCTCCAAAACACCAATGTTCCTGTGAGGAACCTGCAACAATTAATTAATGAAAATGCATGAGATAGCAGAAATAACAAAACTTAGAATAGATTTATTGATCGCGGGCCACTTTGAGGGGGAAACCTCCTTTGAGCAAGATCAATACAAATAACTTAACGGTGCCTTCATTGGAATCAACACAAACTTATATACTAGTATATGTGGCAATACTATGGGTCAATACCATGGGACATATAATACTACGGGATGACTTACAAAGCATATGCGTCAAATACTATGGATCAATACTATGGGCTAATACAAACTATGGATCAACAAATACTACGGAACATCTTACAAAGCATATGCGTCCAACAACAATATACTAACAAAGTAAAGACATGGGTTCCTAACATCCCCTCTCCCTTAGAAAAAGATTTGTCCTCAAATCTTTAGATGTTTGAAATTGATGTTGAATCTGAAGGAGTGGTGCCCATGTAGCATCCTCTAGTTGCATGTCGTGCCATTGAATGAATACCTCTATGACAAAGCGAGAGAGAAGCGGACGCCCTTTGAGTGTCAGGGAGGATTTCTTACAAGGCTATAGGCAGAGAAAAACCATATCAATTGCTTGAAAAGTGTGCTCAGATCAGTGTTGATCAGCTTGTTGTTTCATTCGAATTCTGGCCATGTGAAGAGTGTCCTGCAAAATGCGAAGAATCTGATCGCAGATTCGAAGAACCGTGTCAATTTCCTGAACTGGAGCACTGTTGAGGGTGTATGGAAGAATAAATGGCGGTTCCTGACCATAGATTGCTTCATATGGAGTAATTTTAGATGCAGTAAGGTACCACCATTCAGCGAGAAGGAGCCTTTTTTCCCACTGAGGTTGTTCTTCGGAGGTGAAGCAATGAAGATAAGTTTCCAAACATTTATTGGTAATGTCAGTTTGCCCTCCAAATTTAGGGATCCCTTCAATGAATTCTAGAGACATATCTGTCAAGATTAGTGTAGGGATGGGTACGGGTTCTAGCAATCTTGGAAGGAGCTGGAAAGTATCATATGCAGCCACCATCTGTTAAATTGTCCTTTTTATTCCCTGCCAAAAGAAGGTATGTTGTGCCCGCTCATACGTTTGGAGGAACTCGGAGTGCCTGACCAATGGAGATGCATGGAGTTCAGAGAAGATAGCCTGTTGAATATCTATGCTCTAGTGAAGCACGATGACCCATGTATCTCAGGGAAGTGCCATCCCAAGAGTAATGCGTGACAGTAGGAGGGTTGTTGGCCAACCGTTGGATGAGTTGAGAAAAGGAGGATTCATTGACATAGCCCTGTTGAATAGATTGCAACCAATTTGGAACATGCATAGAAATAGTTGAAAGAGAAACTTGGTAATCAAATGTGCGAGAAAGAGAATCTTCCACGAAATTGTCTTGACCCATCATGTAAGTGATCTCATAGGAATAACCTAGGAGGTGGTGAACCAATTTCAGTTGTGCGGGTGAGGAGACCCGTTGTTCCAGCAAATATTGCAGACTCTGGTGAGCAATCTTGATGCAGAAGGATTTCCCGAATAGGTATGGCTGCCACATCTATACTGCATGCAAACTAGCCATCATTTCCTTCGTTGATGTAGAGGTGGCTAAAATCTTACCTAAAAGGTCTCTTGAAGGTGGAAATCCCACTAGTTCAGCAAAGACACATGCATATCTATCCAAAATGTGTTGGAGATCCAAGGGAGTAGTGGAGACCATTGATGGGTGCATCTGAATGGAATGGAGCTAAGCGATGACACCGTGTGAATTCTTCTTAAGGATCTTTTCCAGGTGATGTGAACTGATGATGCGGAGAGACCTTGGTTGTAAGCATGCAAATGTGTGTTTTTTCCCATTGAGTGAAAACTACATCCAGGTTTTAGCAAAATCCCATAAGATGGGTCCAAGTGTGCGTAACCATTGAACACCCAAAACCACATCACATCCACATGTCAGAACGCAAGTTATAATATTCCATAAAGATAAGCACATTGTGACACTTCCCCTTGCAAGGTAAGGTGCCCCCATTGGCAACCATGACTTCAAATTTGGAGCAAGGATGGACAAAACAATCATCCTGTTTGGCAATCTGAGGGTCAATGAAGTTATGAGTGCTACCAAAATCAATGAGTATGGTAAGAGGGAGCTTCTTGAAGTAACCCTGACTTGCATTGTTTGGGGGGTGGTGACGCCAGATAAAGCATGGAGAGATATCTCTGGTTGGTCGTCCTGAGATGGGGGGTCAACAGGCGGCTACGGAATGTCGACCTGATCATCTATTGTATCAGGAGCGTCTTCACCAAGTTCAGAGGTAAGCGGAGAATCCACATCCAAGAGATAGAGCTTTTGCTCAACACATCTATGCCCCCGAGTGAATTTCTCATCACAATTATAACAAATCCTTTTTTCTCGGCGTTCCCACATCTCTACTTCAGACAAATGCTTGATAGGAGTTGGATTAGGAGCTGGCATGATGGGAGGTCGTTGGGAACCCATATGTCTGAAGGGAACAAAGGTGGGTTTGGAGCGTTGTTGGGCTGCGATCTTGTCTTCTGCCAACTTAGCCAACCCCAGGACTTCCATGATTGTGTTGGGACAGAACATTTTAACCTATGAACGGATTTCATCCTTGAGACCACTAATAAAACAACTCCTATAGAATTCATCAGACAATCCTTCTGTGTGATTGGTCAGTTTCTCAAATTATGTCTGATACTCTCTCATAGTGCCAATTTGGCGAAGTTTAGTGAGTGCTTTTGTGAAGTCATCAAAAGCACTAGGACCAAATCGTTGCAAAAGATCTGTCTAGTTTGGCTCGTGATGAGCTCTGATGTACCAACGATACCATTGAAGGGCTTCCTGTTCCAAATGAAAGGATGCAACTGGAAATTTGTGACATCAAAAGTGTTATGCAGACTTAAATATTGGTTTGCCCGGTATATCCATCCAGTCGGATCAGTACCACTGAAGTGAGGAAATTCAAGCTTAGGCCCATGAAAATTGTTGGAAGAAGAGAACCCAATGGCTGTAGAAGATTCTGACTGTCGGTTATTGTTCATGGTTGAATACTGAAGATGGAGGCTGAGAAATTTTTCATCCAGATCTTGGAGTTTGGTTTTGAGGGCTGTAAGTTCTTCCTCCATGATTTGTGGTCCTGCATAGGTGACAACCATAACCAAGAGTTTTTTTTGTTTTTTTTTAATGGGTAGAAAAACAAAAACAAAAACTGTTTTAGTAAAGGAAAATATGGATTTGGGAAAAACGCGGATGGGTAATTTGGGTTTGACTAGGTTTTGGACACTTGCTGATGGACATGGAAGCAAAAAATGGGGATTTCAGAAGCGAGGTGAAAGAATGAGAAAATTTGGCAGAGAGGGACAAAGAAGCAGAAAGAGGAAATGAACACTGTGGTAAAATTTGAAAGTGAGTGGGTGAAAATTGAAAAAGTTATGACAAACCCTAAAAATAGACAAATGTGGGATTTCTGGATTTGGGAAGTGGAATTTGGGATAGGGTCCTCAAGAATGAAATATGTAGAAGGGGATTGCAGGGGTGTCAGGGAAGTTTCAAGGGAAACGAAGTTAAAACAAGGGAGATATGGTGAAAAAACAGAATTTTATACTCTTTTTTTTCCAGAAATGGATCTGCAACGGCGTGGAAGGGATCAGAAACAAATGGATCTGCAATGGTGCGGAAGGGATCGGCAACAAATGGATATGAAATGACGCAAAAGGGATTTGCAACAAATAGATATGAAACGACACGGAAGTGATTGGAAACAGTTCTGGACATAGGAAATCTGTGATCTATCAGCTGAAAATCGATATGGACCCTGTATGCTCGGCTTCCTAACAGTTCAAGGGATTCAATCGGCCACCAATGCTGTCTTACGGATTGCGTATTGGGGAAGTACCCCTCACTCAACGGTTCAGGTAAAACTGATAACCGCTTTGCCACAAACGGCATCTCTTGGTTTACCTCACGGGTGGGAACTAGTCAATCAGGTAGGGGTCGTTTCCCTTTTCACTGGCAGGTCCTCTCAATGGGCCAACTAATTTGGGGTTCCCAGCTTATGCTCAAGTACTTCCCACAGTTAAGCGGATAGGGATTATTCCCAGATCCGAACCTGCAATAGATGCGAAAGAAAAAAATAAAATTGAAAGAAATTTCACCCAATGAGCCCAAGAAAGTGCTCTGATACCAGATGTGAGGAACCTACAACAATTAATTAATGAAAATGCATGAAATAGTAGAAATAACAAAACTCAGAATAGATTTATTGATCGCGGGTCACTTCGAGGGGGAAACCTCCTTTGAGCAAGATCAATACAAATAACTTCACGGTGCCTTCATTGGCATCAACACAAACTTATATACTAGTCTATGTGGCAATACCATGGGACATATAATACTACGGGACGACTTACAAAGCATATGCGTCCAATACTATGGATCGATACTATGGGCTAATACAAATTATGGATCAACAAATACTACGGGACGTCTTACAAAGCATATGTGTCCAACAACAATATACTAACAAAGTAAAGACATAGGTTCCTAACAATTCCCATGCCTGGAAGCTCTCTCACGTTGGATGGGAGGAAGCTGATCCGCGTTGAATGGCCTTCGTGCATGAGCATGAGGGTGATTACTTTGAAGGGAAGGCACCCACTTGGGGTGGTGGGAGGAGGGCATCCATGCAGCCCACGTGGAATGCATGCAGCCCGGTCCTTCAAGTAGGCTCCCTTGTGCTTTGGACATGCAACCGACAGAGGGAGCAGGTGTGTGATCGAGGAGGGGACGGTGAGTGGAGTGGGTAGGTAGGAAGGGTAAGGTGGTCGTGGTGTGGACTACCACGTGGAGATGATGCGAAGAAGGATAAGCTAGGTAAGGAGATAGGTTAGGGAAATTCCTTTTAATTTTATTTTATTATTTAATTATTATTTATTATTTTTTTTTTTATGAAAACTAGTTATATATATAAATACATAGTTTTGTTTTAACTATATATTTATATGTTTTAATAAATTACATAATAAATAAATAAAATGAGAGAGTAAATATATATATATTAATTATTGATTATAGATATATTGGTATATATATGTATTTTGTGTTTTATGTTATGCATGATTAATTTGATTCTTTATTATTTAAATTTAATTGTTTAAATTTGAGTTATGTTTAAAAATTATTTAATTTGGTTTGTTAAATAATCAGATTTAATAATTATTTAAACAATGTAATAATAAGATATGACGATTAGGTTTAATTATGTAATTATTTAGATATTATGTTGATTAACATAAGTAAGGTTAGGTGTTATATTAGAATTAAGATACTAATTAATTAACCTGGGACACCATAGGTTAATTTATAAACTTAAACTGAAAATGGTTACCGGGTTGAAGGCGACTGGGGTAACTAAGAACTAGGTCAAGATAAGTGAAATAGAACATTTCACGCTAGGGAATTGCATCGAGGGTGACCCTCGCGGAGGGTGCGGTCGTCTGTGACTACCGAAGGCAAGAGGACGATGCGGCACCGCACGCAACTAACACATAGTGTTTTATACCTGTGACTCACAACGGTGATGTTCGCTAGGGATGTAGTAGTGACCACATACCCTCACCCTGTCAGAAATTCGCCTCATGATCAGGTAAAATCCGTTTATGGGTGAAGAAAGAAATAAACTTTCACACTCTAGTATGTCTGAATATGAGTTTAATAGTAACCTAGTCTTAATGGCGGCGTATGCTAATTGTCGTATTATGCCATGTTATAGGGATAAACATGGTAAGGACGCTAGCAGTTCGAGGGCAAGCTCGGGAGACAAATTTACCTGAACCAAATAGGTCAACACCATTGCCAGAGACCGTCCTTATATTGCGCTCTCTGGAGGCAATAAATAAAACACTTTGGGAACTACAGAGAGGAAGTGTTACCTCAAAGGTAGAAGTGGAGGCCCCTGCCCTAAGGGAAGAAATTCCCAAAGTAGCAATGAACACGATACCGAGACCTCCTCATGCATCAGGATGTCACAAGGGAGCTTTAGAAGATAAGGCTTCCAGATTTTTCAGGGGGTCGTGTAGGGATATGAGCAGAGTCATGGTTGGAAGAGATGACCAGGTGCTTAACTTTACAGGAATACACTTCCACGTCCAATTCCAAGATCACCATATTTAAACTAAAGGGATTCGCTTTGAATTGGGGGGGGGCACCAAGAAAGGCAGTTGCACCTTACCCCAGACACGGTTCCATGGGAACTATTTGTGGAGAAGTTTAAGGGGAAATACTTACTCGCATCTTACTAGGAAGAACAAGCAGGGGCCCTTCATGCCTTGGTACAAAGGCATCTATCCATGGAGGATTATGAAGAAAGGTTCATGGAATTAGTCAAGTATGTCCCTTACTTGGACAACGACGAATGCCAGGTTGAGCACTTCGTGTATGGGATCAATATCAAGATAAGGGCCCAAGTACGAATGTGGAAACCGACTTCGGTTTTCCAAAGCGGTTGATTGCGATCGTCACACAGAGGAGATGCTTGGTGAAAATCCCATCAGGTCATTCAACTCTTAGCAATCAAGGTTTGTGGGGAAGGCCCCTCGAAGCTACCCTCAGGGAGGGTATGCGAGGCCACCTCCCTATGGAAACAGGTATGCACCGAGAGTTGCGGAAGTAGACAGGTCAGTGGCGACTAGAGCAATATCCCAATCAGCCACATGAACTCACCAAAGTGTGAGGAATTTTAGAGGATCATTTGGCAAGGGAAGGGGTCCCAGGGGGAGGAACCCCTCTCAGAGTTCTGAACAGGTTATCTCTCCTACTCCATTATAGGTTACTTGTTGGGAATGTGTAGGTCCACATTACTAGCATGACTGTATCGAATTATGATCTGGTACAGTGCATCGAGAAGGAAAGGCTCCAATGGGGAGTGGGGGTAGTAAGCATCATATCTCGGCAGCAGTAAAAAACCTTTAGGCAGAGCACCAATCCATTGTGGTTGAATCATCAGGTATGGTCAATAACGTTAAACTTAGAATATTGTTTGATCCTGGTGCTACAGATAGTTTTATTTCTCCATATGCATTAGACAAATGTGGGCTGGAAGCCTATGAGCATGACGATTTCAACTTAGTCGAAATGGCTTCATGGGTAAAGCAAGTGGTAGGACCTAGTGTCGAAAAGTGCATAGTGTATCTTGGGGTGTGTGCTACACAAGTCAAGGTGTCAACACCACCCTCAGAACTTATGATCTTATCATAGATATGAACTGGCTTGAGGAACATCGAGCTTTCTTGGACTGTTATGGGAAGAAAGTTCTTTGCTTTGATGACAAAGGCGAGGCCATCGAGATCTAGGGTATCAAACAGAAGGTGTCCCTACATTTCATATCCACGATGAACGTAAAGCAATGTATGCGTCAAGGATGTCGATTGTATATTGTTGAAGCAGTAAACAATGAGAAGGGACCCTCCTTTGATGAGTACCCCGTGTTAGCCGAATTCAGTGACGTATTTCCAAAGGAATTGCCTTGGTTACCTCCTAATAGGGAATTTGATTTTACCATTGAGGTAAAACCTGGTTCAGATCCAACATCAAAGACACCATATAGGATGACGACCCCAAAACTTTGTGAGTTGCAAATGCAGTTGAAGGAACTTCTAGACCTAGGGTTCATCAGACCGAGTATTTCATCGTGGGGTGCACCAGTAATTTTTGTGAAGAAGAAGGATGGTTCCTTGCGTCTTTGCATCGATTACAAAGATTTGAACAGAGCCACAGTGAAGAATAGGTACCTGATACCTTGAATTGATGACCTATTTGATCAAAAGAAAGGGCTGACAGTCTTCTCAAAGATCGACTTACGATCAGTTTACTACCAACTACAAATTAAGGAAGGTGATATACCTAAGACTGATTTTCAAACAGCGTTCGGGCACTATGAGTTTGTAGTGCTACCCTTTGGTTTGACCAATGCCCTTGTTGTATTCATGAGCCTCATGAATAGCGTGTTTCGAAAGCACTTAGATCGGTTTGTGCAAGTCTTCTTGGATGACATCCTTATCTACTCCAAGAATGAAAGAGAGCACGAGGAACACTTGCAAACAGTGTTGTCATGCTTAAGAGAGCACAAGTTGTACGGTAAGTTGTCCAAATGCTCGTTTTATCAAAAGGAGATCCATTATCTAGGGAATATAATTTCCAGTGAGGGAATTTCATTTGACCTTGAGAAGGTGAAGGCCATAATGGATTGACCCATGCCAAGAAATGCACATGAAGTGAGAAGCTTCATGGGGTTAGTGTGAGGAACCTGCAACAATTAATTAATGAAATACACGATATATTAGATCACGGAATATTTTTACTGATCGCGGGCCACTTCGAGGAGGAAACCTCCTATGAGCAACCTCAATACAAATAACTTCACGGTGCCTTCATTAGCCTCAACACGCACTTATACACTAAATCTACTCCCAATACTATGGTTCAATACCATGGAATATATAATACTACGGGATGACTTACAAAGCATATGCGTCCAATACTATGGGTCAATACCATGGGCTAATACAAACTATGGATCAACAAATACTAGGGGATGACTTACAAAGCATATGCATCCAACAACAATATACTAACAAAATAAAGGGAAGGGTTGATATGGGTTCCTAACATCCCCTCTCCCTTAGAAAAATATTTTTCCTCAAAGCTTTAGATGTGGAAATTGATGCAGAATATGAAGGAGTGGTTCCCCTGTAGCATCCTCTGGTTGCATTCTGTGCCACTGAATTAATACCTCTGTGATAGATTGAGAGAGAAGATTACGCCTTTTGAGTTTAAGGGAGGATTGCTTGGAAGTATGTAGATGAATAAGAACCATATCACCTGCTTGAAACCTACGCTCAGAACGGTGTTGATCGGCTTGTCGTTTCAACCGAATTCTTTCCATGTGAATATTGTCCTGCAAAATGAGAAGAATCAGATCACGGTTTCGAAGAACCGAGTCAATTTCCTGAACTAGTGAACTGTTGAGGGTGTATGGAAGAAGAACTGGCAGAGCCTAACCATAGATTTCTTCATATGGAGTCATTTTAGATGCAACGTTGTACCACCGGATCCCTTCAAGGAAATCCATAGAAATATCTGTCCAAATCCATGTAGGGATGGGCAAGAGTTCGAGAAATCTCAGAAGGAGCGTCATTTCACCCTTGTTGACTTGGAAAGTATCACATTCAGCCACCATCTGTTGAATTGTCATTTTCATTCCATGGCAAAAGAAGTTATATTGTTCCCTCTCATATGTTTTGAGGAACCCAGAGTGCCCTGCTGATGGAGAAGCATGGAGTTCATAGAAGAAATAGCCCTGTTGAACAAATTGCAACCAATTTGGAATAAGCATAGAAATAGGTGAAAGAGAAACCAGGTCATCAAATGTGCGAGAAAGAGATTCTGCCACCAGATTGTCCTTACCCTTCTTGTAAGTGATGTTAGAGGCATAACCCATGAGTTTGCTAACCCATTTCAGGTGTGCTGGGGAGGAGACCTGTTGTTCCAGGAAAATTTTCAAACTCTAGTGATCAGTCTTGATGTAGAAAGAATTCCCTAATAGGTATGGCATGCAAAATAGCCATCATTTACTTCTTAGATGTAGTGGCGGCTACATTCTTACCAGAAAGGTCTCTTGAAGGCGGCAATCCCACTAGTTCAACAAAGACACCTGCATATCTATCCAAGGGAGTAGTGGAGACCGTTGATGGGTGCAGCTGAATGGAATGGAGTTGAGCGATGACACCATGTGAATTCTTCTTAAGGATCTTTTCCAGGTGATGTGAACTGATGAGGCAGAGAGACCCTGGTTGCAAGCCCGTAAATGTGTGTTTTTTTCCATTTACTGAAAACTGCATCCAAAGTTCAGCAAAATCCCATAAGATGGGGCCAAGTGTGCGTAACCATTGAGCGCCCAAAACCACATCACATCTGCCTAAGGACAAGGAAAACATGTCAGAGTGCAAGTTATAATCTTCCATAGAGATACGCACATTGCGACACTTCCCCTTGCAAGGTAAGGTGCCCCCATTGGAAATCACAACTTCAAAGTTGGAGAAAGGATGGACAAAACAATAAGCCTGTTTGGCGATCTGAGGGTCTATGAAGTTATGAGTTGTAATACCCCAATTTTGACCCTTAGGAATATTGGCTTCTAATGTAAATATTTTATAGACACGTTGTATGTTTCCTAGCGTGGAGCTCAAGGCCAAGGCCCCACTAGTTTATGCTCGGATTTTATTTTAATTAGACAGGCTTGATATTTTGTTACCCACGTGCTATTAAGCCATGGGATATTGTAAATTGATGTAAATATTTACATTTGAAATAAGATACCAAAACTGGCTATGGAGGCAATGAATGAGAAGGGACCACGTGTATCCACTAGGGAGTGGTGAGGGGGCTATGGGACTAAACCCTAGGCTGCCACATGTCATTATGAGAACCCATTGACTTCCCTAGATGACATTTATGCCTGTTGTAAGGAAGTAGTTGAGATTTCAACCCATGGCTTCAATGAAGCATGGGCAGTCCAGAAATTCGTATGGGTAGTTATGAGCTCTGTTTTCTTGTACAAGAAGTCACTCAACCTCATGGGAGGTGGCTTCATTCTCATCCCCATTCCATGGTGAAGTTACCAACATCATTCTCCATCCAAAAAAACAAGTTCCCGGCAGAGAGAGAACCAGAAATCGTGACTGTGAGAGAACCCACGTTTTGGGAAGCCAAAAACGTCAAGATCTGGTATTGGGCAGTGAAATCCAATGGGGGATCCATTGGTATGACCCTTGTGTTGATGTATATGTAACTTCGGAATGTATTTCACATATATGTATATTGTATTCCTATAGAGATGGTATTATTCCTCTATAAGGAAGTGTCGTCATTTATATTGTAAGTGTCGTAACTTATACTTGATGGGTTATTAGACCACCTTGTTGGGGTCGGCCCTGTATAAGTCATGTGGGTCAAAAGGTTATTAGACCACCCTATTGGGGGTCGGCCATGTGGGTCAAAGGGTTATTAGACCACCCTATTGGGGGTCGGCCCACTCAACATTATGTTATGTGGTTAAGTTCGAGCCTACATGAGTTAGGTAAAAAGGCAAGTCAAGTCAAGTATAAATAGAGTGCGGGAGGCACTCTATTTGCACACTCACTTCTCACACATGCACTCAAGGAGGAGTGGCGCACTTATGGAGGAGGAGGATCTGCTGCTAGGTTGTGTCTATCTCTTATGGTTGGTTGTATCATTGCTCTATCTATCTCTGAGGAAGTTATTGGGGTTTTTCACCTTTATGGTTTTCCCCAAGTAAATCTTTGTGTCTCTTGTGTGCTTGCATTATTGTATCCATGATTGATATGCTATAGATATGCTGTACATGTTGTTCTCTCAGTTAAGATCCTAGATCAGATTGAAGTAAATTCTGAAAATTTAACATGGAATCAGAGCTAGCCTGAAAGAAGGCATGATATGGCATGTATGACACTTGTTGCACATACGATGCTAGGGCTTGATATAGCAAAAACCAGTCATCGTAGCACTTTCTCTATAAATCCGTTTTGGAAAATTTTTCGGATCTGAAATTGTTACAAGACGAAGATTAAATATCCAGGTACCTTGTGTCCAAAGTACAACCTCTAATTCGTTGTACTTTGTGATTTATGATCTGTACAATATAGGGTTTCTGCCTCTTCCAGATTTGAGTCAAAATCAGGTGACCTTGGTAAAAAGATCATATCTTGGGCTAGAAAGCTCCAAATGAAATTTCGTAAAAAGTAACAGGTAGTACACAGTCTGTACTATCTCAGAAAACTTTTTCAGAGGCCGAAGTTGAACCAATGACATGTGGCACGCCGTACAAGTTCTCTCTCCTGTATTATCCCATAAACAGGTCATGTTACGACACTTGGCATAACTATCTCTCAGAGAGTCCAATTGAGGTCAGACCTGTCAGGATGGAAAGATAATAGGCCGAGATATCTCAGGAAATGTTTTCAGAGGCCGAAGTTCAAACAGTGACACGTGGCATGCCGTACAAGTTCGCTCTTCTGTTTTATCCCAAAACAGGTCACGTTGCGACATTGAGCATAACTCTCTCTCAGAGAATCCAATTGAGGTCAGACCTGTCAGGATGGAAATATAACAGGTCAGGCTATCTCAAAAAACTTTTTCAGACCCTGTGGATCAAAAATTTCTGAGTTACACCAGAAACAATCAGGTACATATTTCTGTCAAAACAGAATTATTTTTGAGTACCTTCATTCATGGCTTCCGGAATTTAGGGCTTTGGAGAAAGTTGGAATTTTTGTAATCGGAGACCACGGCTGGATGCTACTCATCAAAATAGAAATTTAGAGACCAAGATCAGAATTTTTGGTTGGGCAGAAGGCCGGGCTTGATTAGACCCTAGTTCGGGACTTTGATCAGAAAAGTGGAAAATTAGGGCTTCTGTAAAAATGGGAATTTTTGCAATCTGTGACCACGGCTGGAAGCTCCTCAAAAAAATAGAAGCTTAGAGATTTGGATCAAACCTTTTGATGGGGAAAAAGAGTGGGCTTCATCAAACCCCAGTTCAGGGTCACATCCAGTGAATCCGAAAGTTTCAAAGGAAAAATTGAGGAGTAAAACTTTACAGTTTTCAAATTCTGAATATACCAGTTTGATCAGCTCATCAAGGCGCATATTTCTATCCTTTCGGAAGTTTGAAATTCAAAGTTTGAATTTTTGGGGTTTCTCTGACAAACCCATATCCAGCTCCAGGTCTAGTTCTTGCAAATCAAGTGGATTGGGTTAATCCTAGAAGAAGATGGATTGGTCACCTGCATAAGTGAAGAAGTTCCTGTCTCAGAGGGAGATGAGGATAAGGCCTTACATAAGAAGATTACAAGCGATCTCGACAGGTATGACTCATCGAGGTATGTTTCGATATTTGTCCATGATTAAGTTTATGGTATGTTTGTCTTCATGTTATTACGGTTAGTACAATTTTGATTTTAGATTTGTCGTATAACCTTAACAAAATTATGAATGCATGATAGAAGATATTCATTGGTTAGGGTGTTGACACTTATGATTGTACTAATGCATTATGGTGTTGTATGAGGTTTATGTTGTCTACTAACATGAAAGGTACACCAAGAAAGACAAATCATGTTCTGGTCCAAGAACATATGATCATGATAACATGAGGACAAAGATTCATCCATTGTCATGGATCTCATAGAAGATCCATTTACGAGGTATGTATAACTTGGTTTTGTAATAGTTAACCTATGAGATATACAGGTTACTAGCACAAGTCATTGAAGAAGAACAAGAAGACATCATGTGAGTATGTTAGACATAAATAGCTAGCATGCTAATCCAGGTATGTTTTTCCTATATCAAGATAGAATCCTACCTTGTGTTAGGATCTTATACTGTTGTTGATAATGATTATTCATGAAGTCATAGGTTTGAATAATCATGATTGTATGCATATTATGTTTCTTACCATAATTGATGATATGACTAACCAGAAGAATCATGATGGTATAGGTTTGAATAATCACAGGTTTTATGCATAATATATCTCTTATCTTGATTGATGATTCAACTAACCTGAAGAGTCATAGGTTTGAGTAATTATAGGTTTATACATGTTATGTTTCTTATGATTTGACTAACCTTAAGAATTCTACATAAACCTTGAATGCTAATGCTTATTATTTTCTGTTTGAAATGATCATGACTATACATGCTTGATATTATTGTGTTTTAATAGTATACTAATGAATGTATGATTTTATATGAGATCACAAGGATAACACAATCATGATACTAATAAGCATGCATAGGAACCAAGGATGAATGTAAGTTCAAGGACAGGTAATCCAGGAAGCAAAGATCAAGAGGGAGTACACTCCAGTGGTTTATGCAAGGATGTAGATATTCAGAGGGAGTTGACCATCTCTCTACATCCCACAACAGAAAGATGTAGAAGAAGCTACTTCAGATTAGGACTCCAGCAGCTCCTGCAAGGAAGCGAAGACTCAAAGGGAGTCCACCCAACGAACAAACAAAGATAAGTATTTGAATTGTCATTTCTTAAATAATACTGTTCAATAATGTATATACTGATGTTCCTAGAATTAGGTTGTGTATTATGCATATTAGAATAATTGCATTGATGAACAGTATACTCCTAATATGCATGGGTAAGTGGCCTATGGCACTGTACAACATTCCATTGCTACTTATCTAGAATTAAACCTCTTTGCTGACATGTTGGGAGTTGTGCACACTCTTAACAATGTTCTGGTAGAAATTGGAAGGCATCTAGAAAGTTACGGAATATGGATAAATGTTGTATTGAAGCATTGGCTAAGATAATTGCATGACTGTATGGCATATTTCTTTATGTGTAAGAATTTGTTCTGAAAACTATGAGATGTTTTCTAATCATGCAATTTAACTTGTTGTGTAGGAAAGATCGTATGCCATCTCCTACAAAAGAAGAACTACAACATTTGTTCCAGCAACAAATATATCTATTGAAGATATTGAAGATATTGAAGTTCCCAGGATCTGGGATGAAGAAATGAAATGCCATGATCCATCGATCATGAAGAATGATGTTTGGGATGTAATCCCAAGACATGAAGGGAAGTTTGCTATGACTTCCAAATGGAACTATCAGATCAAGCATGTTGCAGATGGCAGCATTGAGAAATATAAAAGTGATGAAATAGAAGATACACCAGATGGATTCAAGACAGCTTCCTTGAATGGTGTAGTTGAAGAAGAAGTGTACGTAGAGCAGCCACTTGGTTCTGAGACACATGATAGGAAATCATATATGTGCAGAACTTGGTATGGTGAAGATAGATTGATTACCGACACGCAGCGGAAGCTTACTACCGAGTTTGAGATGAAGAACTTGGGGATGATGCACTATTTGTTTTTGGCATGGAGGTGTGGCAGAGTGCAAATAGAATCTTCCTTGGACAAGGGAAGTATGCAGTAGAGATCCCAAAGAGGTTCGGGATGATGGATTTCAAGGCCATGGCCACACCTATGGAATCAAATCTGAAGCTTCTATGTGATGCTTCATCTGAGCCGATTGATGTCTCTATGTATCGCCAGATGATTGGGTCCTTGATGTACATGACGAACACAAGACCAGACATTTGCTTTGCTGTGAACACATTGAGCCAGTTCCTGACTGATCCGAGGAGTGTTCACCTGGTTGCTGTAAAGCATATTCTGAGGCACCTGAAGGGTACAGTGGATTATGGGCTCAGGTATGAGGCGGATCAAAAGTTTAACCTGCAGGGTTATGTTGATTCAGATTGGGCTGGCAGTGCTGCAAATAGGAAGAGCACATCTGGGTGCTGCTTCAGTATGGGATCAAGTGTGATCTCTTGGTTTAGCAGGAAGCAGTCCTGTGTAGCACTGAGTACAGCTGAGGCAGAGTATGTTGCAGCTTGTTCAGCTAGTTGTGAGGCAGTATGGCTACGGAAGTTACTGTCTGAGTTATTTGATCTACCGTTGGACGCTACTGGTATCTTCTGTGATAACCGGAGTTGTGTAAAGTTGTCCGAGAACCCAGTGTTTCATGACAGGTCGAAACACATAGAGATCAAATATCACTATATCAGGGATATGGTACAGAGAGGAGCTGTGAAGCTCCTATATGTTGCGACAGACGAGCAGATTGCAGATGTGCTGACGAAGCCGCTAGCCAGAGTGAAGTTCGAGTACTTCAGAGAGAGGCTTGGCGTTCTTCAGATCGAGGACACTTCGAGGAAGAAGTGATGGACACATTTGCTGAAGCCATTCCAAGCATGTTGGAAGGAGGATCCTTCACATGGATATGGATGTAAGCGCTGGATAATGGGCATCAGGATGATGTTCTGGTTTCTGCCTGGATATGATCAGTTGGATCATTTATGTATGTACGCATCATGTTGGATGCTGGATATGATCAGTTGGATCATTTATGTATGTATGCATCATGTTGGATGCTGGATATGATCAGTTGGATCATTTATGTATGTATGCATCATGTTGGATGCTGGATATGATCAGTTGGATCATGTGTATGTATTTTGTATATGCATCATGTTGGATGCTTGGACCATGTATCTGTATATGTATCAGGTGGATACATTGTATGATCAAGTGGATCATATACGGTGATATGTATCATGTATCAGGTGGATACATTGTATGATCAGGAGGATCATGTATGATGATATGTATCAGGTAGATACTTGGTATGCATCAGGTGGATGCATTGATGATCAGGTGGATCATGCAGCAGGATGTTGCAGTGATGATCAGGATGATCATGGATGATGAGCTTCAGGATGTTGCTCCAGATGACATGCAGCAGGACGTTGCAGTGATGATGATCAGGACGATCATGAGTACATCAGGACGATGTATGGTGAGTATCAGGTTGATACTCTGTGGCCGTAGATCAGGTTGTGCAGATGAGCATGTCTGGGAGATCCTATAGGTCGGAGTTGTGTACCCGTAACAGCCTAGGATGCTCTTTCGAGACATTGCTCTGGGAGGACATGTAATTTGTGCCCTGGGAGATTTCAGGTCGGAGTTGTGTACCCGTAACATCCTGAGATGCTCTTGCGAGGTTTTGTCCTATGGCATGTAATTTGGGCCCTGGGAGATTTCAGGTCGGAGTTGTGTACCCGTAACATCCTGAGATGCTCTTTCGAGGTTTTGCCATGACCACATGTAATTTGTGCCCTGGGAGATTTCAGGTCGGAGTTGTGTACCCGTAACATCCTGAGATGCTCTTGCTAGGTTTTGTGGTGGACCACATGTAATTTGTGCCCTGGGAGATTTCAGGTCGGAGTTGTGTACCCGTAACATCCTGAGATGCTCTTTCGAGGTTTTGTGGTGGGGTCACATGTAATAGCGCCCTGGGAGATCCTACAGGTTGGAGTTGTGTACCTGTAACATCCTGGGATGCTCTTTCGAGGTTTTGTGACGCACGTAATAAGTCCTGAGGATTCCACAGTATGGCCAGTGATGACGAAGACCTGCAGGTGGTGGGCCTACATCCAGTATGAAAAAGGATTGGCTCTGTAGAACTTCCTATGATGAGTAGATTCAGAGATTGATTGAGATAGCAGCAGCAGTGACGATGATGATGACTCTATGACGATTATCCAGTGACGATGATCCAGAGAAGATGACTTGTGCTAGAAGAACTGTGCTGAGAAATACCTTCCTAGTTAAGAGGGAGTGTTGATGTATATGTAACTTCGGAATGTATTTCACATATATGTATATTGTATTCCTATAGAGATGGTATTATTCCTCTATAAGGAAGTGTCGTCATTTATATTGTAAGTGTCGTAACTTATACTTGATGGGTTATTAGACCACCTTGTTGGGGTCGGCCCTGTATAAGTCATGTGGGTCAAAAGGTTATTAGACCACCCTATTGGGGGTCGGCCATGTGGGTCAAAGGGTTATTACACCACCCTATTGGGGGTCGGCCCACTCAGCATTATGTTATGTGGTTAAGTTCGAGCCTACATGAGTTAGGTAAAAAGGCAAGTCAAGTCAAGTATAAATAGAGTGCGGGAGGCACTCTATTTGCACACTCACTTCTCACACATGCACTCAAGGAGGAGTGGCGCACTTATGGAGGAGGAGGATCTGTTGCTAGGTTGTGTCTATCTCTTATGGTTGGTTGTATCATTGCTCTATCTATCTCTGAGGAAGTTATTGGGGTTTTTCACCTTTATGGTTTTCCCCAAGTAAATCTTTGTGTCTCTTGTGTGCTTGCATTATTGTCTCCATGATTGATATGCTGTAGATATGCTGTACATGTTGTTCTCTCAGTTAAGATCCTAGATCAGATTGAAGTAAATTCTGAAAATTTAACACCTTGGGGCGAATGTGGAAGCAGGAGCTACCCCGAAATCAATAGGAAAACCCAGTTTTTGCAGCTCAGAAAACCAGTGACGGATTTGAGTTATTTGGTGAGTAGAATGGTGAGAAATCAAGATGGAAATGACTATGCAGAGGTTGGGTATGCTTGATAAACCCAGTGAAGGCTAGGATCTCAAGGATTAGCACCTGGACCTTTCTATGCCCATCCTGAAGAGCACTGGAGGGAAGAGCTGCCTGAGGGACTGTGTAACAGAGAAGGGGATCTTCCTTGTGTTGGATGTGGTAGGTAATGTGGGTGCCTGACTGTTGAGTTCACTTGAGATGCCTGTAGCTCTGTGGTTGAGCTCACTGGCTTAGCGTTACCCTCCTCTATCTTTTGGTATGCTTGATAAACCCAACGGTGTGTTGGCTTAGCATAGCTAATGACTAAAACCATGACTGTGAGTGAACCCAGCTAGTTCCTCCTTAGTGGATACACAGCCCAGCTCGGGGGTGATCTCTCAGCTGAAGGAATATAGGCTGGATAGAGATCTATGGTTGGGAGGAACGTTGCCCTCACGTAGCCAGTCGTTGGACGTCTACTTTTCAAGATAAGTGTTCTGTGTATTATAAATTATTTGCATTTTGTGTTCTGCAATATGTTAAATTGTCCATGTTCAATGAAATGAATTGATTATCTTAATTTGGAATCTATGCATGGCATTGTAATGAGATTGAATCTCTATATGCTGAATCATCCTCTGCTGATATATATATATATGTTAGGCATTACTGTTTGTGTGCTTACTAGTATGTTTATTCCGCTATGTTGATTTGAAGTATGAGTCTACACACAAGAAGTCTTAAATTATCCATACATTTCTTACTAATGAATGAGGCTGAGTTTTTCAATAAGCCCGGATGTGTTGTTAACGTTACCTTCCCTGCATTTGATGATGGAAGGGGGCGTTACAGAGTGGTATCAGAGCTGTTGGTTGCAGCATTGGGCCTCTATGGGCCAAATCCAATTGCAGTCACAAGGAAAGAAGAATCCGGAAATTGTTTCAAAAGTTTTTGAAAAAATTGTTTAAGTCTGTTTCGGAAAGAATTCCCAAATGACTTCCGCAACTGCGGAAGCATTCGGCGAATTGCTCCGAAACTGCGGAAGCATTCGACGAATTGCTCCGAAACTGCGGAAGCATTCGACGAATTGCTCCGAAACTGCGGAAGCATTCTGCGAGTTTTTCCGCAACGTGGAAGAGTTCGGGAAGTCACCCGAAATTTGCGGAAGGAATTCTCTTCCGAAATTTGCGGAAGGATTTCGCGAGTTGTCCCGCAACGCGGAAAAATTCGGCGAACTGATCCGAAAAAGTAGAAATTTTTCTAAGTGTTCGGCATCAAGATGAAGTTTTCGGAAAGAATTCTCTTCCGAAATTTGCGGAAGAGTTCCGCGAATCTTCCCGAAGCTGCGGAAGCATTCGGCGAATGGCTCCGCAACTGCAGGAGCATTCGGCGAATCGCTCCGCAACTGCGAAAGCATTCGGCGAATTGCTCTGCAACTGCGGAAGCATTCAGCGAATCGCTCCGCAATTGCGGGAGCATTCGGCGAATCACTCCGCAATGGGAGAATTCTCTGAATGGCTCCGCAACTGCGGGAGCCTTCGCCGAATGGCTCCGCAACTGCGGGAGCCTTCGCCGAATTGCTCCGTAATTGCGGGAGCGATCGGCGAACCGTCCCGCAACGGCAGAAGAAAAAAAAAAAGTGATGAAAACTCAATTTTTGGATAGAGGGAGCATCCAGGCTCAGAATGGAATGATTCCTATGGGGATCGGAGGCCATTGACGAAGGCCATGAAAGAACCAGTGAAGACCCTGAGCCCATTACACTCGGATTTGACAGAAAATGGATAATAGTGACTTTTGAAGGACGAAGTCCCGAGGCTTGACGGAAGGTCGTTTTGAGCTGAAATTAATCAGGCGCGGCCATGAAGTAGGAACGATGTTAAGTTCAGAATCTTGGAGCCAAACTCCAAGGGATGTGAAACCGGGGTGAGCAAGAAGGCCAAAAAGCACTATTCCGGGCCACTTTCTCGGGATTTTGAAAAGCTTGTGGGCAATAAAAGTGACCCTAGATGTGAGAATCAAAAAATTTACTGAACTAGACATTTCATATTCTCATTAAGATGGACAGTTTCCGTTAGACGAAGATTTCCCAGAAATGCACCGTTTGGGAGATAGCCATTTTTGGCCCAAAATTTAGAATTTTGGAAAAATGTGAAAAGTGAGAAGTAGTAACACCCAGAAATTCATAGAAGATGAATGGTGCATCGGAGTTGAAATCCACGAATTGCTGAGTGTTCCTTGTTATATGGACTAACTTCGCCCGATAGATAAGTTTTTTTGGTTCCTCATAGATTTTCTTCCACAGATGGCTGAAGTTGGCATTCGGGACCAAAATACAACTGTGTAGAATGTGCAGAATTATTGGTAAGAGTTGTCATTTTTTAAACAACGCTGTTTCCACACCCGATGTCGGAATGGAGCACGGGAACAGGCATTGGAAAGCTTGTCTAGCAAGGAATAATGGAGTATGACCGGAATTTGAATTGGGTTATCATACATCATAGATAATCAGGGCAGAAAAGTGTCGGTGACTGTTTTGTCAAATTAATGACAATATGGGCAATTTTCAGAATTGCATGAATGGGCAAAAGAATTGAATAAGTAACAGCTATGTGAATTATTCCATGAGTTCTGTTATGTTAAATATTGATTATGTATATTTATATATGCATTCTTATGATGTATGACAAATATTTCATAATGCACAGTGTTTGCAGCTCATAAAATTTATAATTGTAGCAGAGGTAGCATACAGGAAAGATGGTGACCATAAATTATGCTCAAGATCCTTATGAACACGAAGAAGACGTTCTAGGAGAAAATGTGCATGAAGAGAATGCGGAGACTGAATCCAATGGGAGAAGGGAGCATGTGACTCCTCGGAATTTGGTTGAAACCATGGTGAGCTTCAATGAAAGATTGATGAAGGCTCAAGAAGAACAACACCAACTCAATGCTGCTATTTTGCAAAGCCTCACTGATATGCAGCATAAGATAAACCTTGGGTCCAAACCAAGCGATATGGGTGAAGAAGGAAGAGATGCAGGGAGTCATTCTAGAGGTCGTTCGAAGAGGAGGACTCCAAGCCCAAGGAAGAGTTCGTTGAGCAAAAAACATAAAACACCTTCATCAAGGTCTTCTTCCAGCAGGTCGTGTGACTCCAAATGTTCTAGGAGAAGTCCAAGACATGCACCTAAGAGATTGGATGGAAGAAAGAGGGCATTCCACAGGGAGAATTCAGGAAGGCAATACCTCCCACATTTGATGGGGAAGGCAAGACTGGCCAAGAGGCAGAAGCATGGCTTCTTGGAATGAAGAAATACTTCAGAATTCAAGACTACTCAGGAAATGAGAAAGCCAGAATTGCCATTTACAACTTAAATGGCAGAGCTTCCATTTGGTGGGACAATCTCTTGCAAGTGAAAAGAATTAATGAAAGAAGGATCAGTTGGGAAAGATTTAAGAGGTACTTCAAGGAGAAATACCTTTCTGCTAGGTATTATGACGGTAAGAGAAAAGAGTTTAATGAACTCAGGTTGGGACTAAAATCTATGGAAGAGCATGTCCATAAATTCTTGGAATTACTGAGGTATGTTGACTATATCAAAGATGAGAGAGTAAAAATCCAATGCTTTCTTGGGGTTCTACCTCAGAGTTTCAGAGATCGTATTGAGTTTGTTAATCCACCAAGTTTGGATGAAGCCATTAGGATGGCAATGCACTGCTATGAGTAAAATAAAGGAAAAACAGAGGCTAACCCAGCATGGAAAGGAAAGCCAAGAGGGAAGTTTGATCAAAAGAAGGATGACTTCAAGCCACCATTCAGAGGTCAGCCTAGAACCTTTCCACATGGGCAACAAGCAAGGAGTGGATTCAAACCAGCAGTGGCAGCAGACAAAGCATCAAAGGGACCACTTCAGTGTTGGGGATGTGGAGAAAACCACATGTTGAAGGATTGTCCACATCGAAAAAACAATTCTCGAAAGTTGAACAACCTGAAGGGAGTAGCTACGGTGAAGGACATGGCAAGGGCAGCACCTCGGATTGATGCAGCGTTGGATAATCACCAAGCAGACCATCAATCATCAATGGTGGAAGTCGAAGGTAAGATTGCTACGCAATCTATTTCTGTTTTGATTGATCCAGGATCTACTCATAGTTATGTTTCCCCAAAAGTGGTTGAAGGTTGTTCTCTTAAAAAAATGAAGCATAATAAATCTTGGCTAGTGCAACTAGCCACGGGAACCAAGAGAAAAGTAAGTGAGGTAGTGATGGAGTGTCCCATAGAATTGAATGGACTCCACACATATGTTGAATTGAATGTGTTACCATTAGGATCCTATGATGCATTAATTGGCATGGATTGGTTAGAAAAACATAGAGCCAAATTGGACTGTTATGAGAAAGCACTTGAGTGCATTAATGAAAAGGGAAGGCCAACATTGGTAAAAGGGATTCCCAAGCAAGTTTCAATAAGGCAGATTTCAGCCCTGCAGTTGAAAAATTTTTATAAGAAGGGTTGTCAATTATATGCAGTCCATATGTCAGATTCATTAGAGGACAAAGGACCAAGACTAGAAGACTTCAGGATATTGCAAGAGTTCCAAGATGTGTTTCCGGATGAGGTACTAGGGTTGCCACCGACGAGAAATATTGATTTTTCCATCGATCTTGTTTCAGGGGAAGCGCCGAATTCCAAAGCTCCTTATAGAATGAGTACACCAGAGTTGATGGAATTGAAGATACAGCTGCAAGAATTAATGGATAAAAGGTATATCAGGCCTAGTGTGTCCCCTTGGGGAGCACCGGTGTTATTTGCCAAGAAGAAAGATGGGACTTTAAGGTTGTGTATTGATTACAGGAAGCTCAATAAAGTGACAGTTAAGAACAAGTATCCATTACCAAGAATTGATAACTTGTTTGATCAAATGAAGGAAGCCAAATTATTTTCAAAGAGTGACTTGAGGTCTGGCTACCATCAAGTGAGGATTAAAGAAGAAGACATTCACAAGACGGCTTTCAGAACTAGATATGGTCATTATGAGTTCACTGTGGTTCCATTTGGCCTTACCAACGCACCTGCCACATTCATGTGTCTCATGAATAGTGTATTCAGCAAATATTTGGATAAGTTTGTGATTGTGTTTTTAGATGACATTCTTGTCTATTCAAGAAATGAAGAAGAACACAAGGAGCATCTAAGAATGGTGTTGCAAGTTCTTAGAGAACATCAGCTGTATGCCAAGTTAAGCAAGTGTGAATTATATCAAAAGAGGATTCAATATTTGAGTCACGTCATTTCAGAAGAAGGAATTGCAGTGGATCCGGAGAAGATTAATTCCATCATGGATTGGCCAACTCCAAGAAATGTTTCAGATGTTAGATCTTTTATGGGCCTTGTTGGTTACTACAGAAGGTTTATTGAAGGATTCTCCATGATAGCTCATCCGATCACTTCATTGCAAAGGAAGAACATCAAATTTGTATGGTCCGAAAAATGTGAGAAAAGTTTTCAGAAATTAAAGGAGTTACTTACCAGCGCTCCTGTTTTGAAGATAGCAAATCCAAGGAAGGATTTTGTAGTGTGCACAGATGCGTGCATTGAAGGACTGGGTGGGGTTCTCATGCAAGAAGGAATTGTGATTTGCTATCAATCCAGGAAATTAAAAGAGCATGAAAAGAATTATGCCACACATGATTTATAATTAGCAGCCATAGTGCATGCTCTTAAGATGTGGAGGCATTACCTGATGGGAAGAAGATTCGAGCTTAGAACATACCACCTAATCCTGAAGTATTTGTTTGAGCAACCAAACTTGAATGCTAGGAAAGCTAGATGGATGGAATTTCTTTGTGAATTTGATTTTGAAATTAAACATGTAAAAGGGAAGGAGAATAAGGTTGCAAATGCTCTTAGCAGAAAATTTCATGTTTCAGCAGTAAGTATGTGCAAATCAGATTTGAAGACAAGAGTTCTTGAAGCCCAAAACGGTGACGAGACTTGCCTTCAAATTAAAGAGAAGTTGCAGCACGGTAATGTGGATGAAAAGTGTGCAGGATATCAGCTGGGTGAAGACAGTATCCTCATCTACAAAGATAGGTTGTACATTCCAAATAATGCAGATTTGAAGAAACTAGTGATGGATGAAATACACCAAATGTCGTACTCTGGACACCCAGGATATCAGAAGACTATAACAGTGGCAAGAAAGCAATACTTTTGAAATGGCATGAATAAGGACATAGCTAAGTACTTTGCTAGGTGTCAGAACTGCCAACAAGTCAAGGCAGAACACCAACATCCAGCAGGGTTATTGCAGCCCTTACCCATTCCGGAATGGAAGTGGGAAGTGATCTCCATGGATTTTTATAACAGGTATGCCCATGACGGTAAAGAAGCATGATTCAATCATGGTTGTGGTGGATAAGCTATCGAAGGTAGCTCACTTTACCCCAATAAAGTCCACTCACAAGGCTAGTGACATTAGAACATCTTCATGAGAGAGATATTCAGATTGCATGGATTGCCTAAGGCAATAATTTCTGATCGTGATACAAAGTTCACCTCCAATTTCTAGAAGGGATTATTTCAGGAATTGGGAACTAAATTGAATTTCAGTACAGCTTACCATCCTCAAACGGACGGCCAAACTGAGAGGGTGAATCAGGTTCTTGAGGACATGCTGAGAATGTATGTGATGGACAAACCATCCAAGTGGGAAGATTATTTACACTTGGTTGAATTTGCATACAATAATGGACACCATGCATCCTTGGGAATGAGTCCATTTGAAGCATTGTATGGAAAGGGATGCAGGATGCCAGTGAATTGGGACGGCCCAGTGAACAGGGTAGTGCTTGGACCAGAGATGATCAAGGAAATGGAACAGGAAATTGTTAAGATCAGGCAGAATTTAAAGGCAGCTCATGACAGGCAAAAGAGTTATGCAGATTTGAAAAGAATACATAAGGAATTTCAGATTGGGGATCATGTTTATTTGAGAGTGAAACCAAGGAAGATTTCCCTCAAGTTGGGGAGTTGTGCCAAGTTGTCACCAAGATATTGTGGTCCATTTGAAGTCCTTGATAGGATAGGGCCAGTTGCATATAGAATTGCATTGCCTGCTAGCATAAGAGCTCATAATGTTTTCCATGTATCTTTGCTTAAGAAGTATGTACATGATCCTAATCATATGATTGATTGGAATGTGATACAGGTGGAACCCGAGGGAGAGTTCCAAGTAGAACCTATGCGCATCCTCGACAAGAAAGTCACATTGCTCCAAAACAGAGCCATCGGGCAGGTAAAAGTCCAATGGGAGCACCTTAGTCCCGATGAGGCTACATGGGAGCTAGAGGATGCCATGAGGGAGGCATTCCCATTTTTGTTCAGTTTTGAGAACACCGAGGACGGTGTTGTTCTAAGGGGGAGGGGAATGTAATACCCCAATTTTGACCCTTAGGAATATTGGCTTCTAATGTAAATATTTTATACACACGTTGTATGTTTCCTAGCCTGGAGCTCAAGGCCAAGGCCCCACTAGTTTATGCTCGGATTTTATTTTAATTAGACACGCTTGATATTTTGTTACCCACGTGCTATTAAGCCATGGGATATTGTAAATTGATGTAAATATTTACATTTGAAATAAGATACCAAAACTGGCTATGGAGGCAACGAATGAGAAGGGGCCACGTGTATCCACTAGGGAGTGGTGAGGGGGATATGGGACTAAACCCTAGGCTGCCACATGTCATTATGAGAACCCATTGACTTTCCTATATGACATTTATGCATGTTGTAAGGAAGTAGTTGAGATTTCAACCCATGGCTTCAATGAAGCATGGGCAGCCCAGAAATTCGTATGGGTAGTTATGAGCTCTGTTTTCTTGTACAAGAAGTCACTCAAACTCATGGGAGGTGGCTTCATTCTCATCCCCATTCCATGGTGAAGTTACCAACATCATTCTTCATCCAAAAAAATGAGTTCCCAGCAGAGAGAGAACCAGAAATCGCGACTGTGAGAGAACCCACGTTTTGGGAAGCCAAAAACGTCAAGATCTGGTATTGGGCAGTGAAATCCAATGGGGGATCCATTGGTATGACCCTTGGGGCGAATGTGGAAGCAGGAGCTACCCCGAAATCAATAGGAAAACCTAGTTTTTGCAGCTCAGAAAACCAGTGACGGATTTGAGTTATTTGGTGAGCAGAATGGTGAGAAATCAAGATGGAAATGACTATGTAGAGGTTGGGTATGCTTGATAAACCCAGTGAAGGCTAGGATCTCAAGGATTAGCACCTGGACCTTTCTATGCCCATCCTGAAGAGCACTGGAGGGAAGAGCTGCTTGAGGGACTGTGTAACAGAGAAGGGGATCTTCCTTGTGTTGGATGTGGTAGGTAATGTGGGTGCCTGACTGTTGAGTTCACTTGAGATGCCTGTAGCTCTGTGGTTGAGCTCACTGGCTTAGCGTTACCCTCCTCTATCTTTTGGTATGCTTGATAAACCCAACGGTGTGTTGGCTTAGCATAGCTGATGACTAAAACCATGACTGTGAGTGAGCCCAGCTAGTTCCTCCTTAGTGGATACACAGCCCAGCTCGGGGGTGATCTCTCAGCTAAAGGAATATAGGTTGGATAGAGATCTCTGGTTGGGAGGAACGTTGCCCTCATGTATCCAGTCGTTGGACATCTACTTTTCAATATAAGTGTTCTGTGTATTATAAATTATTTGCATTTTGTGTTCTGCAATATGTTAAATTGTCCCTGTTTAATGAAATGAATTGATTATCTTAATTTGGAATCTATGCATGGCATTGTAATGAGATTGAATATCTATATGCTGAATCATCCTCTGCTGATATATATATATATATATATATGTTAGGCATTACTGTTTGTGTGCTTACTAGTATGTTTATTCCGCTATGTTGATTTGAAGTATGAGTCTGCACACAAGAAGTCTTAAATTATCCATACATTTCTTACTAATGAATGAGGCTGAGTTTGTCAATAAGCTCGGATGTGTTGTTAACGTTACCTTCCCTGCATTTGACGATGGAAGGGGGCGTTACATGAGTGCTACCACAATCAATGAGTATTGTAAGAGGAATCTTCTTGAAGTAACCCCTAACCCACATTGTTTGTGGGGTGGTGACTCCGGATAAAGCATGGAGAGATATCTCTGGGTGGTCTTCTGGAGACAGAGGGTCAATAGACGGCTGCTGAATGTCAACCTAATCATCTAGTGTATCTGGAGTTTCTTCACCAAGTTCAGAGGC
Organism: Larix kaempferi; assembly: GCA_027924585.1. Taxonomy (NCBI): domain Eukaryota; kingdom Viridiplantae; phylum Streptophyta; class Pinopsida; order Pinales; family Pinaceae; genus Larix; species Larix kaempferi. Next base: position 5,114,829 of record BSBM01000141.1, read on the forward strand.
AGGCAGAGAATCCACATCCAAGAGATAGAGTTGTTGCTCAACACATCTATGTCCCCAAGTGAATTTCTCATCACAATTATAACAAAGGCCTTTTTCTCTACATGCCTGCATCTCTGCTTCAAACAAATGCTTGATAGGAGTTGTGCAAGGAGCTGGCGTGATGGGAGGTCATTGGGAAACCATATGTCTAAATGGAACAAAAGTGGATTTGGAGCGTTGTTGGGTTGTGATCTTGTCCTCTGCCAATTTAGCCAACCCTAGGACTTCCATCATTGTGTTGGGACATAACATTTTAACCTCTAAGCGGATTTCATCCTTGAGACCACTGATAAAACAACTCCTGTAGAATTCATCAGACAATTCTTCTGTGTGATTGGCCAGTTTCTCAAATTTTGTCTGATACTCTCTCACAGTGCCAATTTGGCGAAGTTTAGTGAGTGCTCCTGTGAATTCATCAAAAGCACTAGGACCAAATCGTTGCAAAAGGAGTTGGCAAAAATCTATCCATTTTGGCTTGTCACGAGCCTTGATGTACCAACGATACCATTGAAGGGCTTCCTGTTCCAAATGGAAGGATGCACGTCAAAATTTTTGGACATCAAAAGTATTATGCAGGCTGAAATATTGTTATGCTCGGTATATCCATCCAGTCGGATCATTTCCATTAAAGTGAGGAAAATCAAGCTTCGGCTCATGAAAATTATTGGAAGAAGAGAACTCAGTGTCTGCAGAAGAGTTTGGTTGTTGTTTAGTGTTCATGGTTGAATGCTGAAGATGGAGGCTGAGAAATTTTTCATCCAAATCTTAGAGTTTTATTTTGAGGGTTGCAAGTTCTTCCTCCATGATTTGTGCTCCTGCGCAGGTGACAACCATAACCAGGAGTTTTTTTTTGTGAATGGGTAGAAAAACACAAAGAGAAGCTTCTTTAGTAAAGGGAAATTTGGATTTGGGAAAAACTCTTATGGGTAATTGGGGTTTGACTAGGTTTTGGACACTTTCGAATGGATAGGGAAGCAGAAAATGAGGATTTCATAAGCGAAGGGAAAGGATGGGAAAATTTGCCAGAGAGGGACAAAGAAGCAGAAATATGAAATGAACACTGTGGCAAAATTTGAAGGCGATTGGGTGAAAATCGAAAAAGTTATGACAAACCCTAAAAATAGACAAAATGTGGGATTTCTGGATTTGGGAAGTGGAATTTGGGATAGGGTCCTCAGGAATGAAATATGCAGAATGGAATTGTTGGGATGTCAGTGGATTTTCAAGGAAAACAGAGTTAAAACAAAGGAGATAAGGCGAAAAAACAATTTTTTTTTTTTTTCGGAATAGATCTGCAACAGCGCGGAAGTGATCAACAATAGATGGATCTGCAATGACGTGGAAGTGATCGACAACAGGTCAGGACAGATGTAATCTGCGATTTAGCAGCTGAAATAGATATGGACCCAAGGTATGCTCGGCTTCCTAACGGTTCGGGGGATTCACTCGGCCACAAATGATGTCTGATGGCTTGCATATTGGGGCAGTACCCTCACTTCATGGCTCAGGTAAAACTGATAACCGCTTTTCCACAAACGATAGCTCTTGGTTTACCTCACAGGTGAGAACTAGTCAATCAGGTAGGGGTCGTTTCCCTTTTTGCTGGCAGGTCCTCTTAATGGTCCAGCTACTTTGGGGTTCCTGTGGTACTCCTCACAATGGGTTTTAGGGATTATGCCCAAGTACTTACCACAGTTAAGCGGATAGTGATTATTCCTAGATCTGAACCTGCAATAGATGCGGAAAAAAAAATTGGCAGAAATTTCACCCAACGAGCTCAAGAAAGTGCTTTGATACCAAATGTGAGGAACCTACAACAACTAATTGATGAAATACATGATATATCAGATCACAAAATATTTTTATTGATCGCGGGCCACTTCGAGGGGGAAACCTCCTTTGAGCAAGATCAATACAAATAACTTTACGGTTCCTTCATTGGCCTCAACATGCACTTATATACTAAATCTACGCCCAATACTATGGGTCAATACCATGGAACATATAATACTACGAGACGACTTACAAAGCATATGCGTCCAATACTATGGGTCAATACCATGGGCTAAGACAAACTATGGATCAACAAATACTATGGGACGATTTACAAAGCATATGCGCCCAACAACAATATACTAACAAAATAAAGGGAAGGGTTGACACGGGTTCCTAACAATTAGCCAGGTACTATAGAAGGTTCGTTGAGGGTTTCTCAAAAATCGCAAAACCCATAACAACCCTACAGCATAAAGGCATTAGGTATGAATGGATGGATAAATGCGATGTCGCATTCACCGAGCTTAAAAGACTATTGACGAGTGCATCGATTCTACGAGTGACGGATATGGAGAAGGAATTCATAGTTTGCACCGATGCCTCAAGGAAAGGTTTGGGTGCAGTGTTGATGCAGGAAGGTGTGGTAATAGCTTATGCATCGAGAAATTTAAAAACACATGAAGAGAATTACCCTACCCATGACCTAGATTTGGCTTCCGTGATGTTAGCTTTGAAGCTTTGGAGACATTACCTTTTTGGACGAAGCTTTGAGCTCAAGTCTGATCACCAAATCTTGAGGTATATCTTCACTCAGAGAGACCTGAATGCTAGGAAAAGGCGATGGAGTGAATTCATGAGCAAGTATGATTTTGGTATTTCATACATCAAGGGGAAGGAGAATGTGGTAGTCGATGCCTTAAGCAAAAAACCAAGATTTTTATCTCTCATACCTTTGAGGGTTGATTTAAGGCAAAGAGTTTTAGGATGGCTAATCAGAGATAGTTGGTACCTAAAGGTCATGTTGGCACTCCAAAATGGGAAACCAGTGGGACCTAATTTTGAAGGCTATGAGTTGGAAGCTGATGGGTTGCTACGATATCAAGGGAGGATGCATATTCCCGAGGAGGGGGATATTAGAGAGACTATCCTTAAGGAATCCCATAGAGTAGTATATTGCGCGCACCCGAGTGTAAAGAAGATGTATGCAAACATGAAGCAACTCTTCTTTTGGGCAGGAATGAAGCGCGATGTGGTCAAATTCGTCGCTAAGTGCCTTGAGTGTCAGTAGGTAAAAGATGATCATCACCACCCGACATGACTATTGAAACTGCATGACATTCCTATGTCGAAATGGGAGGTTATCTCCATGGACTTCATGGTGGGTTTTCCTCTTACCTCTCATAGGCATGATTCCATTATGGTCATCGTTGACAAACTGACCAAAACTGCTCACTTCATTCCAGTTAAGGAGACATATGATGTCACAGATGTAACTCGTGTGTTCATAAATGAAGTAGTTCGTCTCCATGGGTTTCCCAAGAAGATTATCTTGGACATAGATTCTAGGTTTACATTCAGGTTTTGGACAAGTTTCGAGTTGACGTTAGGTACTCAATTAAACCTAAGCACCACTAACCATCCAGATACATATGGGAAAACAATAAGAGTGAATCAGGTGATGGAGGACATGCTTAGGATGTATGTCATGGATCAACAGACTCATTGGGAAAAGCACTTACCTTTGGTAGATTTTGCTTACAATAACAGTTACCATAGCTCAATTGGAATTATTCCATATGAAATATTATATGGAAAGCCATGCATAACACCATTGAGTTGGGAAAGGTTACAAGATTGAGTAATTATAGGACCTGAGTTGATTCAAGAGATGGAAGATTAGGTTATTCATATTAGACAACGGTTAAAGGAAGCTCGGGATAGATAGAAGAGCTATGCCGATGCGCATAGGGTTGACTGCAACTATAAGGTTGGTGATGCAGTGTTCGTCTGCATCATACCTGGTAAAAGTACCATAAGGTTTGGGAAATGGACAAATTTGTCTCCACGATTCATAGGACCCTTTGAAATTTTAGAGAAGGTTGGACTTATCGCGTATCGTCTTGCGTTGCCACCCCATTTGCACAAAACTCATAATATTTTTCATGTATCTGTTTTACGACATTATGTAGCTGATGAGTCTCATAAAATAAATTGGAAGGAACTGTAGGTTTTGGATGAGGGGACCATCGGGGTCGAACCGTTACGCATATTGGACCGCAGGTTTAGACAGCTCAGACACCGGTTGGTGGACTAGGTTAAGGTCCAATGAGACCGTTATAGCACAGGTTCTGCTATGTGGGAGGATGCAAAGACCATGCGTCGTGATTATCCCACACTATTTTGACCATAACTTCGGGACGAAGTTTCCTGAAGGGTGGATATATGTAACACCCCATTTTGACATTACTACCTGAACTATTATTATATGTTGTATTTGCTTGATTGTGAGACTTCGTCGGTTTAACGACACTGTGGACATATGGTTATGTTATTTTTCCAAGATATATATGTGTGTGTGTGTGATGTTAGTGTGATGATGTGTATTCATGTTTTGATATATATCATGTGTTAATTATGTCTCATATTTGCAATTACTGAATGAAGGGTACGTGGATAGCCTTCAAAGTTATGCGTTGAATGGATAAATGTTATACCAGGTGCATGGTGCATATAAATGAATTGATTATTGTTTCTTAATGATGAAATGTATGTGTACATGTCAAGAATTTTTGCACGATATTCTATATCGTATGTTGAAGATTAACTTACAGGTTAAAATGGCTAAGTGATAGCTGGATCCTACGAGGTGGGAGTTCCTCGGGGACATGGACTCCGAAAGATAAATGGTATGCAAGTGATGCATTATTTATTTTCACATGATTATTATATTGTTTATCATGATGTATGAGTGGGGTAGGGTTTCAGGAAACTCAACTGCCCAGATTGGTTATACGATGACAAATTGAGTACAAGTTACAACGCAGTACTATGTCAGTGTAGACATAGTCCCTTGTTCCATTAAGGGGGGTGGAGGCTTTACCCACTGTTTATCCCTGAAACCCAAAGTCATGGGAGGGATGTGATACGGTGCACTCCCCAAGGTGTGTGATGATGACTGGTGGTTTCCTATTAGGGAAGCTTGGTCGATGTAGTCGACACTTCCGCTTACGGGTTCTAACTGGAGCTGGTCATGGCTTGACACTTCAGGGTAGTCCAACAAAGGAAGGATAGGATGTGGAAGTTAGTTGTGAATTAGGTAGATGATGTAGGTAGATAGGTGTAACTTGAAGTCAGGAAGTAAACTTGATTTAACTGTGTATGTTGAAAAACTTTGATTGATTTATATGTCGTAACTCAGTAATGTATGAATTGTTCATAAGTTAATAAGATACAATTAGGTAAAATATTGTACATTACAAAATGTGTTTAAACTTGTGTCGGTAAACAATAAATTTTATTATTATGATGATATGTGTGATTTAGTACTATTAATGTACATACACGAGGTATGTAAGCCGTAGCTACGCTTACATAACTCGCCTATATATGCCAGTATTAGTTATCTACTGCACTATTACAGTTAGGCTTGAATGCATTGTGATTCTGAATTAATTATTACATCTGTAGTGATGCATTGATATAATTGCGTCGGGTTATAAAATGAAGGTTTAATTGTGGTAAAGGTTAAGTATTAATTGTGGTCATAAATGCCAGTAAATGATTAAGCAGATTATTGTTAACATAATTAATAAAATATTAATTAAGATTTGATAATGTGAGTAGGTGGTTCCTTAATTTCTATTTGCTCCCTGAACATCCAAGGTTTGGGGAGGGTTGCGCGAGTTAGGGCCCTCTCAAACTTAATATCTACTACTCATCCGGGTATCATACTTCTACAGGAGACTATGTGTGTGGATTCTATGGCGATTTCAAAATTTGTTAGTATTCTTAGCGGCTAGGAGGTCTCGGCTATTAGTTCCAATGGCATGTCGGGTGGACTCTTGGTTGCTTGGGATCCAAGATACTATACTTTTTCTGTGTATCAGACCGCATGGGGTATTCTGATGAAGGGTTGTTGTAGATTTGCTTATTTATAGTTGTCCATTTTAAATTGTTATGCTCCCTATAGGGACAGAGAGTGCTTCTGGTTGGGATTGCAGTCGTTTGGTATTTTGGCTTTGGATAATGTCATAGTGGTTGGGGACTTAAACTTCACTAGACTTGCTCAGGAAATTTGGGGACATAAGGCTCAGATGGATGTTTTGGCTAATTTCTTTACGGAATTTGTAATTGATAGTGAGCTGATTGATGTTTGCATAGGTGTCCTTACTCCTACTTGGTCCAATGGTAGAGAAGGACATGATGGCATCCACAAAAGATTAGACAAATTTCTCGTGAAATCTTCCTTTCTGGAGATGTACAGTCGATATAGATCATGGCTTGGAGAGATAAATATTTCGGATCATTGGCCTATCTTTCTGCAATTAGATGACTATGTACATTAGCACAATTATCCATTTAAATTTGATTGTTCATGGTTATCTAATGAATATTTTAACATATTTATCAAAGATGTTTGGTTAAATTTCAACAATACACAGGATTACAATCCAGTGGATATGTTCTGTTATAATCTAAAGGAGTTGAAGGTGAAAGTTTCGAAATGGATACACCAAAGGAAACAACTGGACATGCTGTTGTTGCTGGAGGTGGAAGCTCAATTGCAAGTCCTTTATTCTTAGAATTTGGAGACACCTTTAGATAAGGATGGTTTCCATCTCCTCAAGAAACTCAAAGTTGATAAAGAGAGTTTTTATTTGAAAGAGGAGAAGGAATGGCGACTGAAGAGTCGGGCCCTTTGGGTTAATTTTGGGGATAAGAACACTAGATTTTTTCCCAAATTTGCATCAGCTCGTAGAAACAACAATACTATTTGGCATATGTCTGATGAGGAGGGGAAGGTGTTTACTAAGGAGAAGGACTTACAAACTCTGGCGAAGAAACATTTTGGTAAGATTTACAATGATGATAAAGGGTGTGACTTGATTACACAACTTCAGGTGGCTAGACTGTACCCCAAGTTTTTTTATGTTGAGGAGGCCGAGGAGTTATGCAAAGAGGTTACCTTGGAGAAAGTGGAGAGGACCCTTAAATTATTTGCAAAGGAGAAAAGTCCTGGGCTAGATGGTTGGACTGTTGAACTTTTCTTACACTTTTTTGATATCATGGGAGATGATATACTTCAGATGGTGGAATATACCAGGAAATAAGGATATATTTCGGGGGCATTAAATTCAACTTTTATCACTCTCATTCTGAAGGTCAATGATCCCAAGTCTTTCGGTGACTTCATACCTATTGCACTTTGCAATCTGGCCTATAAGATTGTCTCTAAGATAATTGCAGCCCGCCTCAATCCTGTTTTCTCTAAGTTTATCTCACCTGAACAATTTGGATTTCTACAAGATCATCAAATTCATGATGTTGTTGGAATCACACAAGAGATTCTTCATACTATTAAATGTAAGAAGCAGAGAGCAATCTTACTTAAGATGGATTTGGAGAAGGAATATGACCGTGTCAGTTGGGATTTTCTCATAATTGCGTTGATACATATTGGTGTGCCAACTCTTGCTATCAATTGGATCATGGCCTGTGTGAGCACTGTGAGCATTGTTGTTCTTGTCAATAGTGCTCCTACCTCTTTTTTAAGCTGCTCCAAGGGTATTAGACAGGGTTCTTCTATGTCTCCCCTCCTATTTCTGTTAGTGATAGAAGGTTTAAGCAGAATGATCACCCAGGCTCACCAGGAAGGCAAGATAAAAGGTTTGAAAATATCTAAAGATTTATTTATCACGCATGTTTTATTTGTGGATGATGTATTAATTGCGGGTTGTGATCCGTTGGAGGACTGGAGGGTGTATAAGGGTATTATTGATAAATTTTGCAAGGCCTCTGGTATGAGGGTAACTTTGCGCAAGTCTTGTCTTTATGGTAATCTGATTGAGGAGGATAAACTATTGGATATTCAAGCTCTATTGTCTTATCAGTATTGCAAGATCTCCGAGGGATTTACATATCTGGGCTTTCACCTCAAGACAAATGGCTATTTGATCAAAGATTGGCAGTGGTTAGTGAAGAAATTTGAATCAAGGATTTCACATTGGACGTACAGGCTTTTGTCTATTGGTGGCAAGTTAACATTAGTAAAATCTGTACTCATTGCTACACCAGTTTACTGGTTTTCTTTACTTTCGGTTCCTTGCTCGGTTATTAATGCATTAAGAAGACTTATTTTCAACTTTTTATGGACTGGTGGCTTGAAGAAGTCGAATTTGTCTTTGGTTGGCTAGGAAAGGCTTTCATTACCCTACACTGCTGGTGGCTAGGGAATATTAGATATTTATGTTTTCAGCGAAGCTCTCAGGCTAAAAAGAATCTGGCGTGCTATTATGGGAAATTCTCTTTGGGACCGGGTCATACAACAAAAACACATCAAATCCAAGACCTCACACTGGCTGCGGAATCCATTGAAATGGGTGCGGGGGGGTCTCACGTATTTGGAATGGATTTTTAAAAGTCTATTGTTGGCTTGCATTAGATTTATGTTGGAAGGTTGGTAATGGGTGTGAGGTGGCTATTGGTATCAATCCCATTTCTGGGATTCGATAGTGCTTTCAAATTATCTGCTGATTTACTGCATGTATTGAATGGTGCGGGATTGATCACTCTGAACTATGTTGTAAAAGATAGTCTGGTTGGTTATTGGTATAATTTGGTGGACCTGCACATGCCCCGGGAAGTTGCTAGTGAATGGGATACATATATCCATGCTCTTAATGATGTTGGGGTTCGAATTTGCCCTGTTGAAGATGAGTTGGTTTGGGTTGGAAATGAGTCCACGGGAAAGATCACGGCGAGCTCTGCATACAGGTACATTATTAAGCACATATGTAACTTTCCCAAGCATTGGTGGTACAGGGTTGTCTGGCATTTGTATATCCCACTAAAGCTTAAGTGTTTTATTTGGTTTGTTTTACAAGATAGGCTAAAAACTTGGGACAACCTCACTAACATTGGATGGATGGGTCCTAATTGTTGTATTCTATGTAAATGTTTTTATGAGTCTACATTTCATCTCTTTCTGGAATGTTCATTCACTCGCAACTTGTGGGAAAAATTCTATCAGATTCTGGGTATTACAGTGTGTTGGGGAGGCAACAATTTGGAATCCACTCTGAATTTTTGGCTTAAGAACTGTAAAACTCAATCCACATTGCGTATCTTCGTCTTTTGGTTTGTATGGGGGACAAAAAACAAAGCTACTTTTGAAGATATCCCTCCTAGTTTGGATGGCACTTTTAACTCAGCACTTGGTCAATATTTGAAATTTCATAATGATAAAAAAACTTCTGCCATTCGCAATATAGGGGATTTTCACTTTAACATTGATGATCCTATTTTATTATTTGATAGAGCAGCAAACATGGGAATTTGTGGAGCTGGCGGAGTTATATTTCTTAATAGGGAATAGTAATTTACACTCTGTTCCGTTTGAACTGTGGAAGAGGTACTAATATGAAGGTAGAGCTATTGGCCTTATGGTGTGTTACTCGGGTTGCAAATATTTTTGGTCTTGGACAGGTGAAGATTTTTGGTGACTCTAGAGTAACAATTAAATGGGCTATGGGTGAATTTGACTTGCAGGTTTTGAATTTGGTTTATTGGTGTAACAGAATTAAGAAAGAACTTTGTACATTCTGCTCATATACTGTGGAACATATATACCGTGAATACAACTCACAGGCTGATCAGTTGTCAAAAGCATCTTTGGAGGGCGAAGTTGGCTACTTGTAGTGGGAAGAACTTTGGGAAAATCAACTTTTAGATTCTAGAACTTTATATTTTCTGGATTAGTTACCTTGGACTCTATTTTGTTTTTTGACAAGATCTTGTAATATCTTGCCTATGTATTGTGGGGGACCTAGCAGAATTTTGTGTATAAGGGATATCTTGGGAAAGACAGACTTGTCTGATTATATCATGTACTATTTGATTCAACACTGAATAACAATAGTATGTTTTTTTTTCGCGGGAAAAAAATGTTGGTACTAAATTAATTACTGTTAACCAAATATTAATGGTATCAATTAGGTCCATTTCTTAGTCTACCAATGATAATGGTGTGAGTGATATTGATAGGATTATTATTGATGACTGATAAATTGAAATTAGTTTGAATTTATAACTAGAGGGTAATTAGCATTTTAGAAGTGTGATAATCATTAGTTAAATGACTAGGTTGTTATTAATTAATCGATGACAATTAGTATTAATTAATTAACTAATCGATCATTATCGATTAAATGATTATTATGAATAGTTGGATGTTGAACAAAAAATAATGATTAATTAATAGAAATTTAGATGATTAATCGACTGTTGTAAAACATGAGGGTGATAATTACATAAATTAAATTGTAATTATGTCAACTTGAAAAGACAATGGATATGGAAATGCGTTAATAAATTTAGTTGAGCTTTACATATGGTATTTGAATCAAGAATTAAACGGATAATATTTATTAATTCATTGGTAAATTAATTAATTAATTAATTAATTAATGTATTGATAAGTATTAATGAATGTGGTAATGTCTCGAGGAAGGAAAGAAACGAGGACTGACATATTAGTTGGAATTTAATGGGGATGATAAGGGTAGTAATGGGGAGCACAGTGTCAGCAGGAAGAGGGGATAAGGGGAAGAATGCTATGGAGAGAGGGGATCATCTTTGCATGTTTGGGTTTTAGGTGAAGGATAGAAAAATTCCAGAGTAGAAGAGAAGGGATTTTGTTAGAGAATTTGTGAAGGGAAAACTGGTTGGCTTCTACTCAGTTTGGGCTCGAGGGTCCAAAGGGGAACTTTTGGAACTGGGTGGTCGGCGAGACCTCGCCAGTTTGCAGGGTGGCATACCAGGTTGTCTGGTCGGTTCATTTTCCTAGGTTGGGGAAATCTTTTGGTTGCAGGGCATACAACAATGCAAGAAGGAGCAGTAAGGGGTCAACTAGCTAACTAAGGTATTTTTCCTACAGGTATAAAAATCCATTTCTAACTTTGTAATTTTTGTTTATGCTAGTTTTTCTAAAGATATTTATTTGAAATACATGCGTAAATGTATATATTGTTGCACATGTATAGTTAGCAAATAAACCTAGAAATTATCAAAGAAAAACATTATATTGTTACTGGCATGTAAAACCCTGTTTTTACAGGCATGAAATTTAAACATAAACTAGAAAACAAAACAGAAATGGGATACAGTATGTAAACAAAGGGAAAATAGATATTTATTTATAAACTTAGATAAACTAGGATAGGGGTCCTACATCATTGTTGGATGGATTTTTCCCCATAGTGGGTTTTCCTAAGGTATATCTTGTGTTTTTTGTGTGGATTGTGTATTTATTTGCTCTAGCAAAATATTTATTGTAGTTCCAGTTTTTTAGCATTAAGTGGAGATAAGCTAGTAAAAAGAACTGAATTGTGAGATCTGTTGTGACGAACAGTTCTAGTGGAATATCCACAATAGTTTACGGACCAAGGTCCACTATATTGTTATTATTAAATAAGGTCCACTATGTTAGTAAATAAATGTAATGGGACCTCATTAAAAAAGGTCCACTAGATGGTAAGGAGGTTAGAATTGTATTGTGATTCTATAAATAAGGATGAATTCCTCCTTACAAGAATGTGGAGAAGATTATTGTAATTGGATCATTAGCTCATTGGAAGGAACTCCCCTTGAAGAGGCAAGTGAACACGGTTTGATTTATCCTACCAAAAAGAATAATCTATCTTAATAAAAGAATGGAATGTTTCTGTTATTTATTGTGTTGTGTGATTTTTTTGGATATATTCTTTGTGCTAATATTTTCAAATCCAAGTTACATATTAGCATCCATGCCAATCTATAACACCAAAGTATAAACAAAAATAACTCATATACAAAATTATTGATAACTATTGTAATTTTCAAATATTTAATTAAAATTAAAATGAAACAAAAATAAAACTATGGTAATGTAGCGGCTACATACAAAATACTTCCCAATCCAAATCCTTTGGGATACATCTACAAAATAATGTAAAGATGATGCCCAACTACTAGTGATTTATGGTTCAACCATTTTACTCCTCCTAACTACATAAACCATTTAACTCCTCCTAACTACATAAATAAGCATTTACCCTCATATTTTATGCATGGAAAATTTTAGGGGCTAATCTTAGCCCATGGGCTAAATTTAGGGGTTTTAAATTTTTAATGGGTTAATTTTTTATTAAACACCCATCTGATTAGCCCACATTTTATTTATTTATTTTTAATGAATAAGAGGTTAGTCCCATTGAATTTAAAAAGGGGAGCCAAGATAAAACAATTTCGCCCCTCTAAAAATGGATTTAAACCTCTATTCGCCCACGTAAATCGCTAGGTAGCTCCCATTCACCCCCAATTTCCAGATTTGGCAGTTGCTAGGGGCTCTTTATCCTTCCATCGATCATGAAAATTGAAGTCAGAGTTACATTCGTCGAGATTTTATGGGTTGAATCTCGTTTTGAAATTTGCTTAATGTCTACATGAGAAGAACAATTAATATTTACTATCGAGTCTTATAGCAACCCAATTGCATCTAGGAGAGTTTTGAATCCCATTGCCTCAGATCCAAAGTTTTCCCAAGAAACATGAGGATTGTGAAGCTTGCGATCGGCGATGCAACAATAATGCTTTTGTGTGTGTTTGGGGCATCATGATTGGGGGCTCATACTTCATTCATAGTCGTGTATTTGGGTGTCCAGGGGGCATGAGGCCACTTATAACCATTTCCATTTTGTTTTTACTTGTGTTTGTGTTATGATTTCTGGGATAGGCCATGGGTGGACCAACCTAGAATCTCATTGTCTTTGCTGATTCTTTTCCTTTGGGCATTGTTAGGTATTCTTACATGTTTCTTGTTTTGTTTATTGAATTAATTTTATGGTTCTCAAAGGATTTTTGTAGGGTTGACATTGTATTTTGTGGATGGTTAGCCTATTGTTGTGGCATGAATGTTTCTCTTTTAGATTTATCTCCTATTTAGTATTTTTTTTGTATGTTTTCCTATTACTATATATGGTTTTATACTTTATCAAAAAATTCACCAAGACTTCACAAGATTTTATAATTTAGTAAAAGATTCGCCGAAACTTTGCAATGTTTTATAATTTAGTGAAAGATTTGCCAAGATTTTACAAGGTTTTATAATTTAGTGAAATATTTGCCAATATTTTACAAGATTATATAATTCGATGAGATTTTTTTCCCAGAAAAAAACCGTAATTTTATTTCATCTTGCGAGTACAACATTACATTGGATCATCATCACTCTTGAAGAGTGTATATGCTGCTTAGCAGTACCAATAAATGTAGAAAAACTACTTCGAACTTTTAGCTTCAAACAAATACGAGAAACACAGATACTAAGGTACCTCAAAAAAAAAACAAAAAAAAACCTACAACTAATAACCTAACTCCGGGCAACCATGAATGGCTCTACAAGTAAAAGGCAACAAAAAAATGCCGAAGATGAAAGGCGAATGAAACAAGAAAACGTTTCCAGAAACCTCGAATAAGAAGTAGTGCCACTAGCATCTGCAGAGGTTAACCCCAGCCCACCGAAAGATTGATTCGTCAGCCCATAGCAGCTCCCCAATAGTAGCCACCATCGATCTGCCGCCTCCATCCACCAGGGGCAATGAAACCCCATCGCGCGCTCTCCTCATCCGATCTGCCTTTAGCAACAGAGATCCTGGAGCCCGTGCTCACCAGCCCTCACTGTTGCCACCGTCACCCTACCGAAGAAGGCGACGTCCTGGAGCTGCAACACCGAGATCTGCCGCCGTCATCCTTCAACGAACCAGGGGCAATGAAACCCCATCTCGCACCCTCCTCAATCGATCCATCGTTAGCAATAGAGGATCCTGGAGCCCGTGCTCAACCGCCCTTATTGTTGCCGCCATCACCTTGTCGAAGAATGCCCCATCCTGGAGCTGCAACCCTCTGTATAAATGCCACCGCCGCCGCCATTGGGGAGTCGAAGCTCGCTACCCAATGGGTCGCCGCGCCAACGCGGCGCCAATCGATCCAAAGCGAAAAAAACCCTATAGTCGGCCAGACAGGTAGTAGACTCATGGGAGAAAGGAGGAGGGCGGCCATGGAAGGATCCATGGCCGACAAAACCAACTTCGAAAGCTGCCTATCAAAACCCTAGTTGCAGAGCTGCAATCCACCTCTCAATTACTTTCCTTGGTTTCCTCTTCCTCTGAAACCATCATATAATTCGATGAGATATTCGCCAAAAAATTATATATAAATAATATAACATTGATAAAACAACCTTCATATTTTCCTATATATCATGGGGATTTGCCCATTTATTATACATAGAAATTTAGGGAGGGTTCTTAAAATTTTCCCTGGTTTTATGATATCTATTTTTTCTTACGTTCTTTTATTCCTATGTTTTTACTTTCTTATACATGCTCTTGGATTGACTTTTTAGCTTCTATCTTGCATCTCACTCTTATTGAGGAGGTGTTGCTATTAATTATCTATAGATTACTCTCTTCATTATTGATTGTGAATTTGATTATTCTTTATCATTTTTGGTTCATATGATTGCATCTTGTGGCATGTATGGAGATTTTGTTCATTCTCATTTTGGCGAAGACTTCTATGCAAATGTTTTTGAAATCAAAATTTCAAGAACTTGTGAGGTAGGAGAGATATCCTTGCTATGAGGCAATATGTATATATTGTTTTAGTCTCATATATCTTTGCTATTGTTTAGTTTTTTCATATCCAATATTATTGATTTGTATATATATTTTTGTGGAGATTGAAAACCGTGGTTTCTTTTTGTAAGAAAAGAGAAAATTTTATATATGCAAAGACGTTTAATGATCTTTTTCTTTTAATGATTGGTTACTTCTTTTCTTGTCATTTCCATTAATATTACTAGAATAAACATAGCTAAAGGTTTTTCAAATTAATATTACTAAGATAAACATAGTTAAATATTTCTTAAACTAAGTTACATCTCTAACACTCTTTCTTCCTAAGTACACACAAGAAAATTCCATATATACTAAATTTGTTTCTTTTTTTTCGTTTTTTTTTTCAATTTATACTTTAGGTAGAGAAAACTACATATTGCATTTTCATTTCTTAACTTAAGCATTTTTAAGATTTTAGTCAAAATAAGCTAATCAAAGAACCCACACACAAATAAATGAAGAAAGCAATAATTTTGTACACATGTGAATGAAGAAAGCAGCAATTTTGTGTACATGTAAATGAAAGAAGCAATAATTTTGTACACATGTAAATGAAGAAAGAAAGCAATAATTTTGTTATCTAACCTTGACTTTCTTTTAAGTGGATTTGGAAAAATGGTCATCACAAGTTGTTAAAACTAAACCCAAACCCAAGGGAAATGAATTAGTAGAGGTTACACTCTCCTTTTCCTTCCATCAATTGCTTGCATATTACAGTTAATGATAGTGAAATGTATGCATGGGAAGCCCCCTACCTCATAATAAAGATACATTTGCCTTTCCTTAATTGTTCTTTACTTTGTGATCAGTTAATGATAGTGAAACGTATGAATGGGAGGCTTCCCTACCTAATAATAAAGCTAGATATGCCTTTCCTTAAGTGTTCCTTACTCTTCCTCTTACTCATCTATTTGTCACTAGGTTGTTCGCTGAATTGACATGTGGATCTTTTATTTTAATATTCCTAAATTGTGTTGTCAAAATATCATACCTCAACTCCCGAGGAAAATAGCTAACTCACCAAAGTGACAGGTGTGGGAAAAATATACAGTTGACATTATGAGTAATAAAATAATTGATAGATACATTGTGCCACATACCTTTTCCAATGACGGCCAGGCTGGCACCGCCTTAAAGCAAAACTATTCTTAACTTGGGATTTCTTTCAACTACAATATTTTTATTTGGTTATTGTTTTTTATATCAAACAATAAATATTATATTTGAATTAAAAATTAAAATATGATTATATTTATAGAACGTGATATGATATAATATTTAAGAGAAAAGATTTTTTTTAATTAAAAAATATGATTTTATTTGGTTATTGTTTTTTATATCAAACAATAAATATTATATTTGAATTAAAAATTAAAATATGATTATATTTATAGAACGTGATATGATATAATATTTAAGAGAAAAGATTTTTTTTAATTAAAAAATATGATTATATTTAGAAAACTTTATATGATATAATATTGAAGAAAAAAGACTTTTTTTATTGTTTAATTGTTAAAAAAGATGAGATGGAAAGTAAACATTGGTCTTTTTATTTTTATTTCTTTATTAACCTTACAAACATGACAACGTGGATACTATTTTGACAATTTGATTAATTTAGAAGAGTATATTTATTTTTTAAATAAATTTCATATAGAGTAATTGAAGTTGGTAAGCAAACATTACGAGCTTAACATTTTGTTTTGTTCAATCTTTCTTTCTTAGTTTTTCTACTTTTGTAGTGGGTTGGGCATCATGTTTATGTTTAACAACACCAACATATTAGGGTGTTTGAGGTTTTCCTGTGGTACCTCTTAAGTAGGGAGATTTTTCTTTCCTTCTTGTTCAATATCCTCATTTCTTATCGACTTGTCTTGTCTTTCTTTGGTTCCTCCTCTTCTTAATGCTCGCTCTTCTTGTAGTTGTGTTCACTAGGATCAACTTTCACACCTATTCTTAGATCCTTCCAAATCGTAAAGTGATTTGTCATGGTTTAGGATTGGGACGTAGCCAAGACTTTGGTCTTGGTGAACAAAGATGCTTGCTTCCTATGTTTCTTATTACCTGATTGTATTAACGACTTAGGGGGGAGACGAGGGTGTCAGCTCTTTCTTGCAATGTTTGTCGAAGTAGCCATACTCATGCTAAATATTGCACTTGAATCAGAGTTGCTCATAATCCAATGCTTGAATATGACATCGTCCATCTTAATTCCACTAGATGGCTTCCAATAGCCCTTATTCAAGGTCCACTTCTATATAGATCCACACACAAGAGTATTTGCACATGCCTTTGGTACAACTTTGTCCAAAAAACTTTCAACAATGTTGCCAATACCTTGAAGGTCGGATCCACCCAAAAGATTAGCGAAAGATGAAGGATGTGAACCCACACTAGGGCTCATTGGGGAATATCCTCCTCATGGTTAACATCATGTGTCATATGATTAAGAGAAAATCCTATGGGCACAAAAAGTAAGGGTTGCTTCGAAATTTCAAATTCTTTTCGTCCTTCAATTGGAACAAGAAACCAATTTATCCTTGTCCATAGAAAAATAACCTTTCATTAGTGAGAGGTAATATTTTTCCAACCATTGTTCTAAAACTTGTGATTTGACCTATACCCCATAAACTTATTGATACGCTCCCTTCTTTGCAACGAAGAAAGGCCTTGCTCATGGGAAACATAGTGATGATTTTTATTTTTAAAACCTCTGTTAGTCTCTTTATGAAATATTAACTCTTTGGGTTTTGGTGGTCACCATGCTTAGAAGTCCCAATTATAAAGGCCTAGAACATTGTGACTTCTCTTTAAAAAATTAGATCTTGCTTTGAATGAGCCACACCGAAAATCATTATGTGTAGAAAAACTTGGGAATTAAGATCAAACCTAAATCACAGGATAGGAAGCAACCTCTCTTCTTCCCCTCTCCCTCACTCCCTTTCTCTTCTGATTAACATCATAATAATAATAATAATAATATTTATTCTTAAAAAATTAAAATAATAAAAAAATATTTCATCCACTTATATATATATGAAAAATAGATTACAATCATAATACACTCAACCACTACAACTAAGTACCTTTTAACAACATGAAAAACCATAGACACTATTATAAAAATTAACTTTTTTCTAACCACAAAAAACTTTAATTGCCCACCCACATATTTATACATTCTCTCATTCCTCACTCACAAATCCAAACCATTTGTACCTTCTCTCAAGTTTTCGAGACATAAAATTCAACTCATCCACTTTCCAAAATTACCTACAAAATTAGGGTTTGGGATAGGTATCCTTCCAAAGAATAACTAATTTATAAATTATAAATTATAACGTTTTAATGGAAAACCGGCTTGGTGGTAAGATATACTTTCAAAGATAAATTTTATGGTCAATCACTTAATATTAAACAAAAAGTTTGTGCAAAGCTGGCCCAATGTCGAAACTTCATCTCACCTATTCTGGAATGCTCTTTTACGAATTCTCTGTCGAGAAAGTTTTATCAGTCCTTGGATATTTCGGTGCGGTGGGGTGACAGCGGTTTTGAAGCTAGTTTACATTCATGGTTTAAGAACTGCAAAACATTCTCAACACTCCCTATTTTCATTTGCTGGGTCATTTGGGGAGATCGTAATCGAGTAATTTTTGAGAATTAGGTTCTGAATGTTGATAACACTTATAATTCTGTTTTATCTCTATTTAAAGTATCAATTTGATGAGGTTTCCACTGTCAAGCGGGATGTTGGACATTTTCAGCTGTCCTTTAATGAACCAGCCTTCTTGTTTGATGGGCAGTAGACATGGGTAATTGTGGTGCAGGAGGCGTTATCTTCATCAATGCAGAACACTATTTTAATCTCCGTCTTCAGTGTGGCCAAGGGACCAATGTGAAAGCGGAATTATTAGCTCTCTGGTGTGTAATTCGAGTGGCTAATCTCTTTGGTTTGACACAGGTTAATATCTTTGGTGACTCTTGTGTCACCATCAAATGGGCAAGAGGTGAATTTGACTTGAAGGTGTTGAATCTGGTCAATTGGTGCAACAGAATAAAATCAAAATTGAGTTCTTTCAGTTCTATATCTTTGGTGCATATCTATTGAGAATTCAATACTCAGGCTGACATGTTGTCCAAGCAGGCTTTGGAGGGTGAGGAAGGAATTTTATACTGGGATGAATTTTGTGAGGATTGCCATATTGATTCAGGCAATATGCACTTTTTCTGTTAAAAAACTTGTATGGATCTTCTTTTTGGAATCTTGTATTTCCTATCATTATGACTGTTAAGGTTGTTAAATAGGGGATAGCTATGTTTATCTTTTGTGGGAAGATAACAGCTGGTACCTGAACATTATGTATTATTTGATTCAGTTTTTTGAATATCAATAGTATGTTTTTTCGGGGAAAAAAAAAATCTAGTAGCTTAAAAGTTTGACGATTTCGTTATTCCACTGAATTTTGTGATTTTTTTTAAATTTTATGTAACAATGTTAAACTTGTATAATAATATATAATATTTTTTAAATTTTATGTAACAATGTTAAACTTGTATAATAATATATAATATGGGGTGTAATATAGATGTACTTATAATATTTTAAGTTTTTAATTTTTTTACTATATTTTTAGTTTAATTTTGTTTATATTTAGTTATAAATTTAAAAAAAAATTTAAAATCATATATTTTAGTTATAAAAATTGCATAATTTATGAGTCATAGGATATTTGAGGGTGCTAAATTTATTTATAAATTCAAAAATATAATTTAAACACATAGAAACTTAGATTTTACCAAAAAGAAAATAAATAAACTACTCCTAATATGAATACTTTCTTAGGATTATTAAAGATACTAAATCTATTTATATATTAAAAAAAACTATTTAAACAACGTCAATTTTAAATTTATTAGAAAAAATTCACCATTTAAAATTCTACATATTAAATTAATAAAACATCTTAAAACTTCTACATATTAAATTAATAAAACATCTTCAATCAAGACTAAAAGTGATTAAATTAAATTTATCTTAAAAATAAATAAAATAAAACAATCGAATCTCAAAATTAAATAAATAAAAGAAACCACTAGACACGGCTACAAAGGTCTTTGTTTTACCATATGACCACAGAATATGGGCGTTTTCAGGCCCGTAAGACGACAAAGTATCCGTTATCCATTTCTCTTAAATTTGGTATACATTGCGGAACTCTCTGGAGCCCTTCACCTATATGGCGCGCACGAATGTAGCTTGACAAAATCCCCTTTCGTCTTATTTACAGTCTGCAACCAAACCTACCAAAATCCTGACCTGAGCTTGTGTATAATAGAAGGTTCGCTCGAGTAGTTATTTGGAGTTTTATCAATTTATTTTCCTGCCCGGAGTTCATCTGGCCCTTTTCGCAGCGGGCTGCGAGCAGATTGAGAACAGCGGTATGTTGTAAATTCATTCAATTAACCAGCAATGTTTGGCTTCTGCGGTGTTATTTGTTTAATGCTGTATTTGGTTTTGTTTTGTATGCATTCTTTTGGAGTTTGGTCGAGGGTTTGTGCGTATTTGTCTTTTGTTATGATTATGATTCATTCGATCCTTAATCATGCCTATCTGCTGAAGATTCTATTTTGTCAAGGTCTGAAGATTTCATTTCTGAGTATTTTATCCGTAGAGATTCATTCGAGTGGGGTTTTACTGGGGAAAGTTTAGAGGAGTGGGGTTTTAGAGGTGAAAGTTTAGAGGATTAGATGCAGGAACCGCCTTTCGTCTGAATACTGAGCTTTAACTGTATTTGGTTTTGATTCCGAACTTAAAAGATTACTGTTTTGTGTTTTTAGTTCTCGAAGCTTGTTTTTTAATCCATCTTTAGGGTTTTGCAATGAAATATTGGTGCGTTCATTAAAGATTTATGTTTAAATACAGAGGGCTTTTGACGCTGTGAAACACAAACTCTTCCAGGAAAACCTGCTCAAAGTGCACAGCTATTTTTAAGTTGAAGGCGAGAACTTTCACTTTTCTGGGTAACTCTTAAGAGATTCAGATGGAGCCTGATTCTAAGAGTCACCCAATTCTTTCTTATGTGATGTCTCGCAAGCCTCTTCAGCAGCCTTTTATTAAACCTTCTCAGTGTTCTGTAAATTGGACTGCAAATGACGGCGGGGCAGCGCATTTAGTTAATGCTGAAGCAGGTATTGGAAAGGAGATAGAAAATGAGGTGCTCGTCGATCAAATGCCCAATTTGAAAAATCCGGAGATGCTTGCTTTAATGACTGCTGCTGTTACTAATGTAGTCCATGCTAGAGATGTTCTACAGCGACTTGGCGAGCGACCTGATCATGAGGCTGTGGATCAGGCAAGGATCAAGATAGCCCACATTGAATCAAGGCTTTCAAAACAGTTGGAAGCTATTGTCTTGGAAAAGCGCCCAGAAGAGGTGGATCGCAGAGAATGGAGATCTCAACAGGTCAGTGTAATCCTCGTTCTTTCTGACATGCTTTCATTAATGGCGGATTCGGTATTTGGTAAGAGCCAATCATTTTTATTAGTATTTAAAGCATCTATTGTTTTAATCGAAACTATTTTGGATACATGATATTAAAAAGCATCATTTAACAATCGATATCTCCATTATGTTCATTCAGGCTAGAAATGAGAAGGAGGCTCGAGAAGCCGCAGATAGAGAAATGTTTCCCTTCAAGGCTGTGATTCTTCTTGATGAAAAGCATGACGAATATGAGAATTTGTTGAAGGATGCAGAACAAAAACTTGCTGATATATATGAATCGTCAGGGAGTTACTCTGAAGTGCTCCCTGTGAATGATGAGGTGAATGAGGAAGTATTGAGAGTTCTGCAAGAAGCATCCCAGAGAAATTTCGAGAAGTTAGAATTGAAAGGACGGATGCTGAGGTTTATTCCAGAGGCGTTTGGCAATCTGGTAACAATAACATTGCTTGATCTTTCAAATAATCAACTGGAGGTGAGGAGTTGCCTGGGTTTTTACTAGCATGTTAAAGATCTATATTTACTCTTGTTTGGAAGGTTGGTTTAGGTCATATACATTGTATTATACTGATCAATCTGTCTTCGAAATATTTTCTGTCAACCACAGGCTCTCCCTGATTCAATTGCAGGCCTCACAAATTTGGAGGCACTGTATTTGTCTTCTAACTTGTTGGTCTCGCTGCCAGATTCTATAGGGCTTTTAAAAAGTCTGAAGGTCCTAAATGTTTCAGCAAACAAACTGAAAGCATTACCCGACAGTATTTCGAGATGCAGGTAAAATTATGTTTTGCACTTACAAAAGAGGATGACGAATTTCTCTTTTTTCTAATTTTTGTTTATATGCAATATGTCTGTTCAGTCTCTGCCTTTTGTATTGGCTCCCTTGAGTTTGATTCTAATTTGCTAAAGTGGCTGTTGTGCAGTTCATTGATTGAGTTGGATGCTAGTTTCAATCAATTGGCCTATTTGCCAACCAATATTGGGAATGGACTTGTTAATCTTCAGAAATTCTTTGCCCACTTAAATAAGCTAAGGTCCTTGCCATCTTCTATTTGTGAGATGGAATCATTGAGGGTTTTGGATGTTCATTTCAATGAGCTCAGGTCACTTCCTTTAGCTATTGGCAAATTGCAAAATCTTGAAGTGTTGAATGCTAGCAGCAATTTCAGTGATCTAACTAGCATTCCAGACACAATTGGTGATTTAACCAATCTCGTTGACCTAGACCTGAGCAACAATCAAATCAAAGAATTGCCTTGTTCGTTTGGAAGATTAAACAATTTGAAGAAATTAAACCTGGATCAGAACCCCCTTGTCATCCCGCCACAAGAGATCATTCAGCAGGGGCTGGATGCTGTATTGGAATACATGAAAAAAAGGTGGGTAGACATTTTGCTGGAGGAAGAATTGAAGAGTAAAATAGAAGCAAGCAATAGCCAAGCTGAGCAGAACTGGATGCAACGTGGCGCTCAATTGATGGGAGAGTGGTTTCTTAGCCTTACAGGATTTTTAGGAACCACCCGAAACAAATCACTAGAAGATGATTTCTTTAACCAACAACTATGAAGAGGATAACACTTCACTCTTCCCTGTAAAGTTTGTGTTCGCATTTTTTGTTGTGTCGGAGATTTGTACATTTCGAGGTTCTCTTTAGGCAGAAAGAGGGGTGAGAAAGTTTGTTAAGTCATATTCCTGGTTTTATTGAAATGACTTGGATGTCTGATTTGCATATGGGAGGGAGACTTTTGTCTAATGTATTTTTGTATATTTAAGCAACTTGTCCATGTTTTATACTGTACACAAATCTCTTGATAGTTTATATTTGTAAGTAAAATCTGTAAGATATCAAGTCCTTGATGATAACAATCATGGATAAATTTTCCTCGCATAAAGCAGTTGGAATTGATTCTTTTAAATTTGAGTTCTATTTGGGTTTTTCCAGGGCATACGATGCCCATTGTTTGCATTGATGATTCCAGTGGAGAAGCATTTTTCTTCATGAATTTCATTTTGGCATGGATTATTTAAAGGTGTTAGGTTAGGGTTTATGCAATATTTCCTGACTGTTGAGACAACTAAGGTAGTCTGGTGTTTATTTTGTCGTATGATAAGAATGGTTGCAGTTTAATAAATGCTTAGGTGACTCGGGTTGATGAGCTTTTTGTCACATGTTGGTATCAAACCCTGAAAGACGTGGTCCCTGACACTTGTAAAAATTGTCCTTCCTTTTTTTCAAAAACAGGTTTGAGCTATTCTTGGAAGCCTTTGATTGGATGTCTGACCAAAATATCGGATGTGAAATGAAATGAACCTCAGAGGAATATGAAAACTAGGCTGTGAGTTGGAATTTGGCATTAGGATGAATGAGCAACCTTCGAAAAAAGTGTTTGAGGGCTAGGTCTACGTATGGCAAAACCTAAATGTTGGGGTTGTTTTTAACATTATTGCTTGATGATCTACCAAAAAACGGGGCACCGAGGTAAATGATTGGGTAGAGCAAACCTTGGATGATCGTAAAGAAGATTAGATTGATGAAAAAAGCGATGGGGACGCAATTTGAACAACAAAGAAAGCTAGGAGGAGCATTCCTTGCCATGGCGGTAGGGTGGTCTCGAGCTTTCATGTATCTACCATGGAACATCATGACAAGGAAAGGATTAACAATAGATAGGAGGTCAACTTTATAATTTCCAATTTGAGGTGAACATGCTTATATCCTCCTTATAGGAGGGAAGATATTTAAATATTGAGAAGTTTGCGTACTTCAATATATATGAATTATTATATTTGGGATTCTGTGTAAAAATATTAATCCGTGATTTATAGCTAATCAGTTTTTCATGATTTTGAATAGCTTACTTTAAACATATTTTATCATTGTGATGTTTAATGAAGTAGAATTGAAACTAGCAATCATCACCTTTGAGGTTTGCATATGTTATCTTGATGTTCTCAGGAGGTTTAACCATTTCAAGCTTCCTTTGCTTAAAGCATGTGTAGTCATGGAGTTTTCCCATAATCTAACCCATTTAGCTCATTACCTCATTAGCAAAACCTTAGTAAGCATTGTGCCTTATGAACTATTAAACTAAAGTTTGCTTACCTCTTTTTATTTAAGCATTGAGAGATTTAAGTAGTCCACATGAGATATCATTTTTGGAAGTATTGACATATATAGTAAGTCATTGATCCAAAACCCATATCTTTGAGCATTAGTAATTGATAAAATTTTCATGATTTTTGGAAGGTGATTATTCACGAGGGTGAAGTGGAATCAAAACTAGCAAAATGATTTGCATTGTTAATAATCACCTTCGTGGCTTGTGCTTGATAATTATAACTTCTTAGGAAGGTCACCCATCCCAAGACTCCTTTGGCGCAAGCATGCTTAACCAAAGTTTTTCCCATGTTCAAGTTCACTTAACTTGATGCTTCATTTACAAAACCTTAGCAAGTGTTGTGTGTTAAGCCATTTTGACTCTATTTAAGTATTGAGAGACTTTAGCAATCCAACATATGAGATACCAATTTTGGGATCATGTGTAAAGTCATTAGAAATTAGTTTGGGATGGGGCTTAAGGAGAAATAATTGTGAAATGGACATGGAGGGTTGTGTGAAAATAGAATTGAGAGTTGAAGCAAGTACCATTACAAAGAGGTTAACCACACTTTGAAGAAGTGAATTGAAGTTGCCCTCCATCACCACATAATTATGTGAGTATGCACCAAAGGATTTTTACCTTGTCTCACAAGTGGTAGGGAACCATTTACCATGGCTTGTAATTTTGTTTCTCTTTCATTTTTTTCATTTTAATTTTCTAGAGTGCAATTTTTATAATTAATTTTTTATTTGAATGTTGTATGCTCTTGAATCCTTACGAGGAATTTTTGCATATTACTTGTATCCCTAGCCTTGTTGCATCAAGAGGAGCAGGGTGCTCTACAATTGAGTATGAGTGCTCTATCGCCAAGTATGGGGGAGATGTTGTCACATAAGGTAACATAACATAACGTAATGTAACATAGAGTTACATTCCCAAAAAAAAAGGTAATTGCATTGAGAGTAGCAAGGTGCTCTACAACCAAGTATTGGGGAGATGTTTTAACGCGTTTGTAATGTTATGTGACATCATGCAGGGATAATTTTAAGGACTCGTACTTAAAAGTGTATAAACCTTGGCGAATATACCAATTCTTAAAATGTCAACTATAAAATATTTGGCGACATTTTAATAAAATTATTTCAATTTCTAAGGATTTTATATAGTTTATATAATAATTTGGCGATTTGCTTCAAAAAATGCAAATCGGCTAATCGTTTTTTGGAAAAAAAAATGGAAAAATAGTCCACGAGCTAAATTTCGCCCCTAAAATTATCCTTGGTGACATGTCGTTCCCATAAAATAAAATAAAAATGCAAATGATGTTGGCTTAAACAAAAAACATTGATTTCATTATAAACTAAAATTAGATATATCAAGTATTTGGGAGATGTTGTAACATGTAACGTTGTGTAACATTATGTAACATGTTGTTCCCATAAAATAAAGATAAAAATGCAAGTGATCTCAACTTAAACAAAAAATATTAAATTATATTGATTTCATCATAAACTAAACTTAGATATATCAAGAATGGGATCAAATATCTTGAGGTGTAAATTTTTTCTTAATGTGTAAAAAATTTAAGATACAAAAATTACATCTCAAAAAATTGGATCCCTCTTAGATGTTTTATAGATCCGAGTTTAAGATGGATCTATGTTGGTTAAAAAATTCATGTTGGTTAATAAAATAAAAAATTATGAAAAATAATTAAAAAAATCCATACCGACTTGTAAAATAAACAAGAGAAATAGCTGCAAAGCAGCTAGTCCCTGCTTTAGAATTATGATTAGTTTGTTTAATTGATTAAAAGATTAAAGTATTTTATTACAAAAAAATTAGTTAAGTGTATAAATAGTTCCTGGCACATTATAGAGCTCTTAGCAAAATCGAATTTATTACAAATATTCTTTATCTTGCTCCGCTATGCTATAAATAGAAAACAATAAGTGATGTTGATATGG
Organism: Larix kaempferi; assembly: GCA_027924585.1. NCBI lineage: Eukaryota > Viridiplantae > Streptophyta > Pinopsida > Pinales > Pinaceae > Larix > Larix kaempferi. The sequence goes on from BSBM01000141.1 coordinate 5,141,153, forward strand.
CTCGTAGCTATCGTTTTTTTTAGTTGGAATGCTATTCAATTTGAACTCATCTTTGTCTTGAAGCAAATATAGGAAAAGATCCACAAAATGAAGTGGAAGTAGGCAAACATATTCATGTTTTACCATTTTTTTGGTTTTGAGCTTTACCATCTTGAAGCAACAATAGATTGCTTCTGTTAATGTTCTTAACTATGTAAAGCAAATCTTGAATAAAAAATAAATTAGGGAGAGTTGAACCAAAACATATATATCAAATTAAATTGTTTATTTATGTATTTAAGTCGTTTCAACACTAAAATTTAATAAATATAATTTCATTAAAATAACAATATAAAACTAATAAAAAATTTAAGATATTTAAGATATTTATAATAAAAAATTAAAATATTTTAGAATAACAATTATATATATATATATATATATATATATATTGTGTAGAAAAAAATATCTTTCAACAAAATATGAAACATGTAGTGATAGAAAATAAAGTACTTTTCTATATACACTCAGACTAACTTATTATAAAAATATTATTACAATTCTTTTATAAAAATGTGTTTTAAAATATTCTAAAGACAATGTTTTGTAACATTCTTTTATTTAAAAAAATAAGTTTCTTGGATAACAAAAATACTTTACTTCAAAATTAAGAAAAAAGATCAAAGAAGATCGGAGGCCGAACCTCTTCACATGGATGGTACATTTGGCCGTGTTGTTGTTATTGACAATGACGCAGTAGTCTAAGCACTTGATAAACTCCCACTGAAGGAGTGTATCTGTGAAAGAAAACCTGTGAGAGACACATTATATATTAGTATGCATGTGTCATGAAATGAGAATCGATATAACATAGACACATTGTATAGTGATATTGCATCCAGTATAATTATATTTAAACACATAAGTGGAATTGGAACTGAAAAACTTGCCCTGTGCTCTCTCCTTTCATGCATATTCTTTCGTTGAAGCAACCATCCTAGGCTTGCAACACGTTGTTACGAATGCATCTGTCTGCATTGAATATTCACTACAATTATATCATTATATACTTCTAATATAAATCCCATTACAGTATAAGTCCAAATATAAAAAACAAAAGCAAAAAAAACAATTAATCTTCAATTCCCAAACCTAAGCCCACTTAAACAAATAACAATCATAATTATTTTTTAATATCTTATTTTTATGGATAGTTACCACACACCCCATTCCATGGACATGTGTGGCTCGCAGAGAGGAATGCAGCTCATGCAACAACAATCCTTTTAAAATAATTGCAAAAAATACTTCAGCTAATACAATGGACATGCGTGGCTCATAGAGAGGAACGTAGCTCATGCAGCAGGTGTTAACCTTTTAAAATAATTGCTAAAAATACTTCAGCTAATGGATTATGCAAGGACTGCATTTAATACATTTGCACACAAAGAGATCTACCAATGCACATATACCATCTTTTTGCTTCTTCACCAAATGATTTCGCCCATAGCTGGAGATGCAGGGGATTACTTGCTTGAGGAGTGGAGGAGGAATTCCAATAACAATAACTTTGTCTATTGCTTTACTTATTGAAGCAGAAATCCCTAGAGAAAGCTAATTCAATTTTACATGCCATTGCAATAGGGTTTAGATTTTAAATAACAATGTGGGGCAAACCTAGCACATAATAGAGAAATTATGAGCGTTTATACTTGGAAAATCTAGGGGAAAATGTGACTTTGATTGAAACCATTTCGGATAACCTCCTTTAATCTTACCCTATGCTTTTGCGAGGAGGGCTCTTTGGTATGGAACTTTAGGCCCTCTCACTCCATAGAACATGACAACCTCTTCCAGTTTGAATGATTCTTCTATCATAACTGACGTAGCAGTGGTCACTAACTATTCATTGTAGTATGAGTAGCTTAAGAGATATTCATCCTCTAAGGATTCAATGAAGTTTGCGAAGGGTTAGTAATGGAGCCGGAGCTGGGATTGTTCGAATTCTTTGAAAATTTTCTGGGAATTTAAAACAGAATACCTTGAATATGTTGTGAATGGACTTGTGGTGGTATAGGAATGTAATATGGCGTAAGGTAAAAACATTAAGACGGACACCAGAAAATGGGAAAATATAGAACTTAAACAAATGGACGATCAATTAAAATTAAAAGAAAAACACCATTTTAAGAAAAGTTACGAGGGCGAAGACACAACAATTATCATTACCTATTAAAATAAAAAGACACGCGAGTTGAAATTAAGTGACATTTCTGTCCATTCAAGCATGCATGTAAACTCGTGGCCACAAGAACTAAAAGTACTGCATTCGAAACCTTCTACCACCATGAACACATGTTTGAAAGTGAGATATTCTGTGAATTTTTTAAGCCCAGGTGGAAGAGGGATGCCCTGGTCGGACAAAGCGAGAATGAAGTGCTAGCCCTAGCCTTATCTCAATCCCAGGTAGAAGAAGGATGCCCTGGTCCGACACTGAGAGATGTAGTGGCACATTGCACCAACCTTAGCTTGTACTGGCACATTGTATAAAAGGGGTGTTCAAAAACCTGTCATCTTGCAAACATGTTCAATCCATCCCCCATCCATCAAATTGCTACTTCAATGGATTCAACTGCAGTGGCCTTTGTCGAAAAATTATATCTTACATACATAAATATTGCAGGACGTCTAGATGTACGAACCCAACACACTTCCCTTTACCCAAAACATGTAGCTGGGTCTCTACATGTGCACTCATTAAACCGCGCTTTAACTGCTTGACATCAAATTGTTTTTCTTTCTTTGCTAAGAAATTAGATTAAAGGGATGTGGTAGGTTTTGTTTTTGTTTCTATTAGTTTACGGAGTCATATTATAATCAATAGAGTGGGATGATGTGCAAAGGCTGGCCAGAATGCATATTGAGCTTGAGCAAAGGGTAGAGAGATGCGACGAAGGCCGTGAGGATTTGTTTGAGGTAGAGGAAAATTGATGTTCCACCCCTGGAGAAATTCCCAAGCACCCTTTTTGATGGAACTTCTCCAACTCGCAGGTCTGGTTTGATGTCAATAAGGAAAATGCCTGTACATTGTGCTCACAAGGTACTTTTCTTAATTTCAATTATCTTTTTGTTGAATCTTTCTTTTCCTTTCATGTCTTTCTGAGATGGATACGAAGAATCCTCTTCTACTGTATCCTGTGGAATTTTTACAGAAAGTAATAACTGCAGATTGGCCTTTATGTGCTGTAGCAATATTATGATACAAGATTCAGTTACTAGGTTGCATGCTTGCACGGGTTTTATGAATTACCTCACTAGGGATTCTGACATGCAGTATTGAGAGTAAAAATTGAGCATGAAAATCACAAAAAGGATTGAGAAAGTGCCATATAGAGAGAGCAACATCACATCTACTGGGTGGGTGACCTGGGCTTCGTAGAACACCTATTTCGATTTATCCCTTTCTATCAAGTATCCATTAAGTTTACCCATCACCATTGATCTCATCTTCTTGCATGCATCTGTCTTCGATTGCTTCCTCCTGAAGACACATTGCTGCAAGAGCAAGTGCTTCCCATCACCATTGATCTCATCTGCCTTCCTGCATCCGTCTTTGATTGCTTCCTCCTGAAGACACATTGCTGCGAGGGCAGGTGCTTGATATAAGGCCCTCATGGGATGGTGTCCCTTAAGCATTGAATCAACGATCTGAGCAAATTTTTGTGGTTCTTGAACAATAGTCATGCCCAGAAGACCATGCCATATGAAACATATTTGATTAGTAAATTCAGTAGAGATGCTTTTAGCAAATCCAGTCGTTGTTGCATTTAATTGATTTCTTCTTTGAGATTGAGAACGTATTCCCTATAGATCCTCTAGATATCATGTCTTAAATTTTCGTTAATATGCATTCAATTATGTCTTAAATTTTAAGTTGCATTCAATTTCCTACTTGGTTTGAGATTCATTACATTCAGAGTTTCAAGGGAGATTGAGATCATGATTATGACTTCAGAGATTGCGCTCAAGAATGAGGAATGTTATGACCTTGGAATATTAGGACTTAGGAGTTGGGATATTGGCAATCGCAATCTCAAATAGTCAGAATTTTTGTCAACATAAAAGATCTATGAGACAAATCAGCTGTGATGAGTCATTAATACTTAGTATTTTTTATTTTTGTTTTTGTACTTTTTATATGTCTGCAAATAAGCATTTGATGTATGCATATCCTATGTTTTAAACTTAATATGAAACTCGTAAAATTTCTAAATCGGTGTACTTTGAGTTGAGTTGATTATGAAATGATGGATATTTGAATATATGGTCATAAATTTTATGCAGATTCTCAAGAACCCAAATGAGATATGAATTAATTGTCATCAAAATTACGAATACAAAAATGAGACCTGAATTCGATGCATGAATTAATTGTCATCGAAAATGTGGATTACAGCAATGAAAATGAGAGCTGAATTCAATGCATGAATTAATTCTCATCGAAAATGTGGATGAGAAATGAATATGAATTTATTCAGGGAGATGTACATGCCATCGAAAATGTGGATTACAGAAATGAAAATGAGAGTTGAATTCAATGCATGAATTAATTTTCATCGAAAATGTGGATGAGAAATGAATATGAATTTATTGCAGGGAGATGTACGTGGCATAATTTTGCTTTTTGTTTTTTGTTTTTAATTTTTATTATTTTTATAATTCGATAATTATTTTGCACACCAGGAGAAAATAATCAAGTCTTTTTACTGCACCAATCAAGAAATAGATAATTCTAATTTAAGAAAAAAATAAAAATATTTTTAATTTTTAGAAAAATTGTTTTAATAACAAAAATTTTAAAAACATTTGTTAACATTGGTTTTAATAAATTAAAACAAACGAAATAGAAAGAAGTCAATGGAATATAGCGACCAACCGATCGTTATAATCCCTGTGAAGCAGGGACTAAAAATGTGAACTTAAACCCGGATCTATCAAGCAAGAGAGGGATTAAATTTCTTGAATTTAAAATTTAAAAAAATTATACCTCAAGAAGTTGTATCCCTCTTGGTGCTTGATAGATCCAAGTTTAAGATGGAGCTATGATGGTTACTGAGCAACTCTGTGGAGAATTCTATTGATAGGCTATTGAATTTTATGTCTTCATACATCATAGACATCATATGTGCTACCAATTATTTCCCCAATATGGGATGGACATGGATACCATCTAAAACCCCCGTTCACATTTATTGTAAAGTGTTATGGGAGCAAAAGTACACCAGCAATTACTTGAATATATGTGAGGATTTTATGAGGTCCCTATATACATTGATCCACAAATAGTCATCCAACTATGTAGCGTCCCCCTCACCCAATTCGATCGTCGGGAGGGGACGCTCGCGAAAACTGGGCTCTCAAATTTTGCCCCAAATCCATAATAAAAATTTCAACAAACAAATTGTGTGCAAAAATGCAAAAAAACATGCACAGCGGAATTAAAATCTATCCACACACATCTAGCATGCAAATATACAAGCATAAACATTACATGCATGAAATAAAAACATTTCAGATTCAAATGCATGAGAATACTTATCTTTATCCAACGCAAATCCAAGAAACTGGCTGTGTAAGAGCGATTTTCCACCCAACCATAGGCACTCCATCCATCATATACTCTTTATGCTGGAATGACACCCTCAAGCTGGACTATGAGGCCACCAACGCAAAGGAAACACCTATAGGCTTCTCTCTCTATGCCCACAACCCATTATGCTATCTATGCTTAGCCAAATGCTCATAAAGAGCTCTACAGGGGTCTCACTCAGCCCTCACAACCTTGGTTTCCACAATACCTGCCCCACAGAACACCCTTCTAGCTCAGGCATCCCCTTCACCGATTCATAGTTCTCTTGGGCGATCCTTCTTGCTAGGTGCTTCCAGTGTGTGCATAGAAGAAGTCCAACATGGTATTGGTTGCTATAGAACCACCTGCAGCCTCAATTTGTGGCTTCTCAAGCACCTATGAGTAACATAACGCAATGGGTAAGGGTTCCTAGCTTGCCCAACCTCTCTTCTCACCTACAACCAACATTTTTCACTTCCAAATCTGCAGCATGGTCTCCAAATTTGAATTTCTGGTTTCAAAACAACATGGTGAGTTCATGGACAACAAGGGAGAGATTTGGATCTTCTAAATTTGCATGAAAGAATGAGATAAAATGAGGGTTGACTCCAAAGTATATGAGAAAATGGTGAAAAGACAACTGACATAACTTTTGGCAGTAGAAGAATAGACTCCTAGCAACTGTAGACTAACTTATGTCATGATAGAACTGTCACAAAAGTGCATTCAGTCCCATGCTTCAATAACTACATGAGGTGACTTTTCCCACCAACCACACACATCCATTAATGATTGGAAAATGGTTAGAAAAGGAGATAATTGGCTTATTCTCATCACATGACAAAATTTTGGGTGAGTTATAAGGTTGACACTTGGTAGCAAGGATTTAGTCACCCATGGAACCTCTTTCCTCTTCCCCTCTAGTGGAATCATAGCCCCTTTGGTGCTATTTACACAACCAGTCTTGGACCATTTTATTATTTATGCACATAATATTTACATATATTCTAAATCAGCATAAAAGCCAACCAAACAATCCAAATAAAATATAAACATCATACATGCCTAGACATTCACTAGTTGGGCCTTGGCCTTGAGCTTCGCAATAGGAGTTCGCACTAGCATATTTACATCATTTACATAATTTTGGATAAATACATTCCAATTCAAAACTAGGGGTATTACAAACTACATATTGGACGTCTCATTCGAAGCTATGGTTGATTTGGGAGATTGGTACCTTAAAAAGGACTATGCATATTTAAGAATCTATGGTTGTTCTCAACCATCACACATACTCCCCAGGTATGTGACTGATAAGGTGGAATTGATGGAAGTTGCATATTAGACATATATAAATGGGATTGGATCAACCCTCTTAGATAATAAGAAATCCCCATGGCCACCACTGCCCCTAATGCCTAAAAACTATAGCATTGAAACTATGAAGGATGTAGGCCAAGTAGGGATGGAATTGAGTGTGCTTCATTGGTAAAAATTCTCTAGTATAAATGATCCACTCAAGTTTGTATAAAGGCATTACAAATCGTGCATGTTCATTTTCCCACTCACGAATTCTTCCAAGGTGAGGAAGTATTCAGAAGATCCCATACCTTGGAAGAATTGTCGCAAAGGTTAGGAAAAGGAAAACAAGATGCAGCCACTGTCAAAGTAAAGGAGTATAAAGAAAAGTGAGAAGGAAAGAGAAGAGAAGAATAAGCAAAGAAGAAAGAAGAAGAAAAATAGGGAAGACTACAAGAAGAGGGTAGATTGAGAGAAGAGGAAGATATTAGAAAAAGGCTGAAGTAGAGATGGATAGAATTGCAGTAGAGGTAGTCAGAATTGCCGAGGAAGAGAGGCCAAGAAAGCTACAGGAATAAGATACACAACAATAAGAGCAATGTACAGGCCATGAATAACAACCCACGGTGGGAAACAATGTGAATGAGCCTCAAACCCCTAGAACTATACAAGTTGAAATAGTTGTCCCCACCATCGATATCACATGAGGACACCTCCCACTATTGGAACTCGGATTTGGGCATTTCACATCTTCAAAGGAGGAAGTAGTAACTTCATTAAGCTCTTATGTGTTTGATAGTAAAAAGAAAAAAATTGAGATGGGGACGCAAAAGGTTCAAAATCTCATAACATCAATCCATGCAAGTCACTATTTAAGTCCCAATGCTCACACAACTAGGAAGAGACCCAGTAGCTATACCATCAACAAATGTAGCAAGCACCATGGATACACAATTCAGTGTTGTTATTTTGACTAAAGAAGTGGCAAGCTAGAAATGAGAGATCAACACTCTAAAATATGAAATCATGACCTTGCAGAACAAAAATGAGGTTCTGCAGGAAGAAAATGATCAATTGCATGCAGAAAGAGGAAGCACTATGGAACTTAGGCTCTCTACATGAAACATGCAAAGTGACATGGCAAGTGTATAGTCACAACTATGGGAACAGGTCCACACTTTGATAAGCATGGTAACTCAATTAAAGAACATAGAAAAAGAAGGATATTAGGAGCTTGAGATGGGAGCAGTTCAAGTATTCCTTGACATAATTATAGATTGCCAATGCTTAGTAACAAATGAACCCTTTGAATTGCCTAGAATCAATGCAAAAGAAGACAAGAAGTATTATAAATCCATATCTAATGCCATGAATTTCGTAGCCAAGCTCAAGAAATATGTCGGTGTATTGTTGGATAACTGTCAACAAGTCTTCCAAACTATTGTAAAACTCATCGATCACTACAACTTACCCTCATTTGGTGAATGGGATAAAGTAAAGTTTGTTAAACAAAGAAATGTAGAAGTGGATAGTATCAGTCGCGACAAACAGATAGCCATCGAGGCCATGGACAATGTTACTTGTAAAAACTTGAAGGAGTTTGTGGCCAAATCTACCATGGATTCCATTCTCATTAGATCATATAACATTCCTATGCAGAATAACCTCTTGGTTATATCCAATGATTTGATAGATCATGAGGTTGCACTAGAAGACTAACACTCTCATAGGATTAAAGAGATATATGACCATCATAGTAAATCGAGCGCATATATTGAAAAAGGGGTCCCACCAACCTCTTAATATTTTAATGACTTAATTTTAATGAATTGAAAACTCATGTTAATTTTTGTAGCTCGGCAGGTACTTTTATGTTGGGGGTGTCTAGCAACATAGACGGAGTCGAGGTGATTCCTAGACATATATTATAAAGGTGGATTTATAACACCTCATGTAAATGGTATAAGAGCGATCATGGTATGTGTCCCATGGTTTTGGGTCCATGATATTTGCATGAGTGTGATATTATAAAAGGAGCCTTATAGTATGAGTTCAATATCATGGTTGTAAGAGACAGGTTTCCTCTTGTAGTCAACAATCCATATCTAAGTTTGAGATCACAGTTTTTCCGAGAGAGAGTTACTTCTCTGTTGTTTATTGGATCTAAGGCTAGATCTAGAGTTTGTCTATCTAATTTGTAGAGAGGATTTGGAGCATCTTTAGTGTGGTTTGGTCTCAGAAAACCATAGGCTATGGCTAGAGGTATTTCCGAGGAGTTTTGGTCCAAATCCAGAGGGTTTATCCGAAGGACTGTTGTAATGTTGTTGTAAACAAATCCTGCGATAAGAAGAAGACAAACATCTGTTGGTTTTCCCCGAAGGACTGGGGTTTCCAGGGTAAATTCTTGTGTATCTTGTGTGGATGATATTTGTTTCTACTGTGCATTTATGGTTGTTTATACAGTGTATTTCCAATATTAATGTTTAGTTCTGCAATATAGTTATTTGCTAAATTGTAACTGAAGAAAACATTAAAGAAGCTGTAAATCAAGTGTTTAAACATAAAAGTTCACATGGTATTAGAGTAGGGTCTTTGAGTATCCCATTGTAAGAATATTCAAGGTATTGTAGGCAAACCAGGGTTTCTATTGTAGGTCCAAAAAGGTAGCACCAGTTTTGTAGAGTTTCAGTAGTGTTACAGTGGTGCAACAAAAATGGCCTCTAGTCTAAGGTATGAGGACATGTTGGAGGGGGTCTCCAACTTTGTACAGTGGAAGATAAGGATGGGTTCCATCCTTAGGGAGAGTGGCTTATGTTATCTAGTGAAATCAACAATACCCTAGCAATACCAACATATGTGAAGGAAAATGAATCTCACCAGTTGAATGAGTTCAAAGCACAGAGGTTACTCCTTGATGGTGTAAAAGACCACTTGATCTCACAGCTTGGTGAGAAGGATACTACCAAGGAGATGTGGGATACATTGAGAGGCCTATTTGAGGCCAAGAATGAAAACATGAAGATAGCCTTAGAAAATAAGCTCCATAGAATTAGGATGGTCAAGGGGGAAATAGTGACCTCCTATCTCACCCGGATCAAGCAAGTGAAGGTTGAGTTGCATGCAGTTGGGGACAATATCCCAAACCCAAATATGGTGCGCGTAGCCTTGAAGGGATTTACCAAGGACTGGGAAGTTTTCGTCACATGTGTGGTTGGAAGAGAAAATATCTCAAACTGGAGAAAGTCTCGGGATGACTTCACTCAAAACGAGATCTCAAGAGGATTTTAGAAACAAGAGGCGGTTGGGGAAGAAGAGGAAAATATTTCCTTGGCATCCATATCCAAGGGAAAAGGAAAGAAGGTGGAGGAGTCTTCCAGTGGAAGCAAAAAGAAGGATATGAGTAAGATCCAATGCTTTGCTTCTCAAGGTCTTGACCATTATGCTAGCTAGTGTCCTACTAGGAATAAGTGTAAAGAAGGGAAGAAGAAGCAGATGACAGCAACAACAAAATAAAATATGAGGTGGATGATTTCATTGCCCAATTTGTTGATGAGTTTTCACTCATTACTCTATTTGGGTTATGGTCAGTTGTGGATGGTACATAGATAGTGGAGCTTCTTGCCACATAACTGGAGAGGGTTTAGTGCTTCAAGATGCTTTAGAGGCAGACTCTACATGATATGTGATATGTGGGGATAACATTAGATTAGCAATGAAGAGGGTGGGAGCAATCACCTTCCAGTTGGAGTCAGATTATACTTTGGAGGGTGCTAGAGTATTGCGTGTTCCAGAGATGAGAGTTAGTGTGCTCTCAGTTTTAGCCCTGGAGGATGAGGGCTATGCAGTGCCGTTAAAGGATGGAATTGTTAATATTTGGTTGAGATTTGATCTTTAATTCTTTTAGATGCTGAAACTTGAGACAATGAGACAATTGAATCACATGAAATTCATACATCCATAACACAAGATATACCCTGGGGAAAATCCTCAAAACTATGAGAACATAAACCCCAACAATACCAGTATAATATAATGGATAGCAGAGAATGTATTTCTTTTACAATATAGAAAATTTCTTTCGGATGATAAGAGATCACCAAAACACTCTTGGTGAAGATACAAAAGCAATAGAGAAGAGAGATCAATCAGATGTGTTTTCCAATGTGCCCAACACATTAGTAACAAGCAAGAACAATTACACGCACAAAGAGAAGCACCTTACCTTCAATGGAGAAGAGAATTCACTTCACATTGAATTCATCAATCCTGTATAACATATTTATACATTCTTCTCATGCATCGACTTCTTCTAACTTCAGGATGAACTCACCCTCAGACTGGATGTATCAATCTTGCATGAAGAAGTGCGTCCCACTTCTCATGTAGTGCTTTATCTCACTAAACTGTCTCTTAGGATGAACTCGCCTCTTAACTGAAAGCTTTCCCACTTAGTTAGGTGGCTAACTTAAGCGTCGTCATGCAAGTGTCGCATTTTAGTTTAACATAAGTGTCGTCATGCAATAACACTTCGTTAACTAGATATTCTTTGTTGTCACTTAGTTAACTCTATTTAATTGATTCTTTCTTGATAACATCACTGTAGTGATCAACTCGAGTTCTCCTTGATTTCCTAAAGTGTCGCCTTTAACAAAAGTGAAAACACTTTAGTTAACTAATCCTTCTTATTTGACACTTAGTTAACTATTATTAACTTAAATCATGTTGATTGATTTACTTGTAGTGACCACCGTGAGTTATTTAGTTAACTGAGGCATACATTGTGGCTTTAACTGAAGCTTGACAATTCAAGTCCACTTAGTCATCTCTTAATCAATTCAAATTCTCTTTTTCTCTATGCATTTATCTTTATCTCTTTATCTTTTACTACATGGTCAATATGTGTTAACTTTAATTATCCATCACATTACATTATACTAAGAAGAATGATTAGATGTTGTGACCATAGTATATTATTCCGGACCAAATGATAATATGCTAAAGTAATTCACTTTAGAGGTGATCAATCTCTAAAGGATACTTAATAGCAATCTGGTGATCATGGTTAATAATATATCACACAACATTAAATGCTTTTAACAAGTAAACCATGACATTTATATGGAAGGTCCACCTTTATATGAGAGGTACATCCCATGGATACCTTTATATGGAAGGTTCACATGAGAATCATGACTTGACATACAAGTCTGGAACCTTGTCCAACAAGACTTTACAACATCATTACTTTGATCAATTACCTCTATACAGGAGGAATAACCTTTACATGGAAGGCAATCAAAGTGCTCACCTCTATATGGGAGGATCAATCTTGGTTGCACAAGATTGGTTTGGAGAATGTCTCCTAATGTTGTACATTTAATAGGAGCTATGTTCATTCACCCTACGAGAGCAGGTGTCCATGATGCAGTGATGATTGGCATCAAGGAGAGCCCATTATATAGGCTATTAGGACAACCAATAGTAAGAGGGAGTTTGGAGCTGAGTTCTATAGGAAGTCCGAAACTTGGCTCAATGTCAGTGAGAGAGCAGGATTCCATTCTCAGTGGGCCTACCTAGTTTGAGATGTCACTGATAGATGAGGAGCACCAAGATCCAGAGCAGAATTCAGCAGTGCAGATTGTAGTAAAGTGTTCCAGTACATAGGAAGTAGAGTGTTTCAGCTCAGAGGGAGTAGTTGCAACAACAAAGGATGTGGATCATGAAGGAGGTTCCTCTGGTAGAAGTACCTCCCTCGCTAAGAGGGAGCATTAGCTTTGTAGCTCGCCAGGTACTTCTATGTTGTGGTGCTTAACACCAATATAGACCCATCTAACTGATTCTATAAAGCGTCGAGAGGGATCAAATCTGCAAACTTACACCACTAAACTACAACACACATCCCTCTCGCCACTATGTTACATCACATTGCTGTATGCATTCTTATTTTTATTTTTTATTTTTTATGGAAGAGACAGACACTTCCCTCTCACCACTATGCTACAACACACTGATGCATTTTTTTTTTAATTTTTAAATTTTTTTTATGGGGCAGACGAACACTTCCCTCTTGTCTCTCACATTATTCTAGAGCACACTGATGCCTTTTATTTCTATTTTTTTTATTTTTATGGGATAGATAGACACTTCCCTCCCACTCAAGCAGTAGAAATGCTCGGCACAAAAATCTGCAAACCTTTCACCACTAAACTACAACACACATCCCTCTCACCATTATGCTACAACTCATTAATGCATGCATTTTTATTTTTTTTAAGGGAGAGACTGACACTTCACTCTCACGACTATGCTACAACACACTGATGCATTTTTTTTCTCCCTCGCCACTATGCTACAACACACTGATGCATACATTCTCTCTCTCTTTTTTTAATTTATTTAATTTTAATCATTTAATTTTTTTTTATGGGAGACACAAACACTTCCCTCTCACCACTATGCTACAACACACTAATGCATGCATTATTTTTATTTTTATTTTTATGGGAGAGATTGACACTTTCTTCTCATCACAATGCTAGAGCACACTAATGCATTTTTTTTTTTAATTTTAATTATATATATATATGAACACTTGCCTTCCACTTGGGCTGTAGAAATGCACCTTCTTGGCGCAAGCACAGGAGTCGAGGTGATTCCTAGACATATATTGCAAAGGTGGATTTATAACACCTCATGTAAATGGTATTAGAGGGTCCATGGTATTATGTATCCCATGGTATTGGAGGTCCCATGGTATTGGGTCCATGGTATTTGCATGAGTGTGAGATTATAAAAATAGCCTTAGAGTATGGATTCAATATCACCGTTGTAAGAGACGGGTTTCCTCTTGTAGTGAGTAGTGCAGATCTAAGTTTGAGATCACAATTTTTCTAGGGGAGAGATACTTCTTTGTTGTCTATTGGATCCAAGGGTGGATCTAGAGTTTGTCTATCTAGTTTGCAGAGCGGATTTTGGGTATCTTCAGTGTGGTTTGGTCTCGGAAAGCCATAGGTTGTGGTTAGAGGTATTTTCGAGGAGTTTTCGTCCTGATCTAGAGGGTTTATCCGGAGCACTGTTGTAGTGATGTTGTAAACAAATCTTGCAATAAGAAGAAGACAAACATTTGATGGTTCTCCTCGAAGGACTGGGATTTCCAGGGTAAATCCTTGTATATCTTGTGTGGATCCTATTTGTTTCTGTTGTGCATTTATATGGTTGTTTAGACAATGTATTTTCAGTTTTAATGTCCAATTCTGCAATATAGTTATTTGCTAAGTTGTAACTGAAGAAAACATTAAAGAAGCTATAAATTAAGGGTTTAAACAGAAAATTTCACACTCAATGTATTGTTCTTTATTCTTAGTTGGATACACTCAAAGAAACATAGGAAGAGTCAAATAGACACTAAAATACAACGTAGGAAAGCTGGAAGGTCAAATGTCACTAGGGGTAACTATCGATTTCTCTACAAACGTAATGACTACAGAGTGTAGTAGAACTTTTTGGGGGGCTTTGAGATGTTTTGGAGACTCTTGTAAAACTCTTTTTGTGGAATTAATTTGAAGTAGTCTCTCTCTGGGCATGTGGATGTTTTATTGTATGAATGGTCTAACTCATTTGTTGTTCATGTTATGTGTTCTATGAAAGTGTGTGTTATGTGAATGGCTATTCTACTCATGTTCATTACATTTTCTCATTCATGTACTCCTAAATATATTTGTCTAGTTAATAGTTACCGATTTGGCTAGATAAGAGTGAGACTTATCTTCCTTGATTTCTGGTCAATATCATATATGCATATCTTTGCTTACTCTAAGAAATTATTTTTCGGCTATCTTTACAGGATTGTGTGTGTATATTCAATAGTTAACAATTCTATAGCTTCATCTCCTAACTAGGATAGTATTTATTTTTCAGTACTTCACATTTAGAATAAAAACATATTCCATTTTGCATAGCATACCCCCAACTTTAAAATTGAACTAGTAATAGCTACCAGGCTAGAATACCAATGGGTTCCCTATTCCAAACAACATGACATCTAATTGATACCTTACATTGGGATGGACCCATTGTTGTTTACCTAGCGGCATTCAGCCCTCTCAACACAACTAATTCAAATACAAGATCAAAAGAGGCATAGTCCTTGATTTGTTGCTAGAGTTCTTTTATTTCCTTTCGGGGTTCTCTAGGGTAAACCATAGTAATCAAATGCTCCATACTGAGTATACTCTGTAATTTTCGAAGAAATAAGAATGGATGCAGTCATTGATTTGTTGCTAGAGTTATTTTTTTCCTTTCAAGGTTCTATTTCTACATTCCATGGTGAATTAAAATTTGTGAATGAAAATATCCCTGGTCTTGTGAAGAACAATTCTAATTTATTGTTGCACAAGGCGTAATTGTGGAAAGATCGTGAAGAAACAACTCAATACCATGATTGAGTAACTTGATCAAAGAAGCAACATAGAATAATTAATTACTGCACAACAGAGCAGTGTCTAGTTGTATGGCTGAAAATTCATCGAAGTTAAGTTTGTTGTGATGAACTAACCATTGGAATTGGCAAAGCCGGTTTCACACCACAACAATAATACATCCTTTAAGTTGAATATAGTGGATGAAGCATCCTTCTCAAGAATCTACGCAAATGCCTTGAAATATCAAAGAATTCGACTTACCCTATTGCCATATACAATGATTCACTTTGACTCAGCAAAAGGGCTAATAAACATCACTTCTTGTATAACCAAATTAATATGCTTTGGGTAACTATGACGCCACCATGAAAAGCAAAAATGGTAACTAAATATGGGATTCAAGTTCAAGGACCATACCATATCTTTTAAATATCGAAGCTTAAGTTAATTAGCATCACCAATAATCCCCACAAGAACAGAAACCACCCTTAAAATGATGAAAACGGTTTGCATCCCTCACAATGATTTCTCTACAGACAATCTTGGAAATGAACTTGGTGGCAGTGTGGCAATCACCACATACACGAAGGTTTTTTGTGATTCGGATGGGGTTTGCAGGCTTTATACTGATTAGTCCAAATGCAATGGCTAGCTTCTCACTGTGAGTACCCAGGATGTGCTCCTTCACTTCATTCTCTACGTCATGCAGAACAAAGTTTGTGTTAGGTTCATACCCTGCCTCCTTCATAAGCCCAGCCAAAGTTTCCAACATTCCATAAATTTTCTCAGATTGAGGGTGTGATCTATCTCCCACAAGGAATGTGTGTACTCTGTTATTTGCCTCGATCAAGCTGCGTCCTGGACTCTTTCTTAATCTTCTACCTATCATTGCTGTTCTAACTTTCACTACATCATCCCACCTGCCGACAGCAGCATAAATATTCGACAGGAGTACATAGTATCCTGCATGTCCAGGCATCAAGTTAAAAAGCCGCTCTGCCACAGATTTACCGAGCTCAATATTGCAATGAATTCTGCAGGCACCAAGCAAAGCTCCCCACACACCAGCATCGGGTTCTATTGGCATCTTTTCAATAAATTCCCGGGCTTCATCCAGCTTGCCTGCACGGCCAAGGAGATCAACCATGCATGCATAATGCTTCACTCCAGGAGTTATGCGATAATCTCTACTCATGCACTCGAAGTATTGCCAGCCCTCATCAACAAGGCCAGCATGACTACATGCAGACAAAACACAAGTGAATGTGACAGAGTTCGGTTTAATGGCTGTATGTTCCATTCTGCGAAAAACATCCAGGGCAGCCTCACCATGTCCATGCATTCCATATGCCGCAATCATTGCACTCCACAAAATTACATCCCTTTTAGACATTCTTTCAAACACTTGCTGGGCAAATTCTATACTACCACATTTAGCATACATTTCTATAAGTGCAGTGCCCACAGACACATATGTCTCAAGCCCATATTTCACTATATAATCATGAATCCACTTACCTTGTTCCAGAGTTCCTAAATGGGAACATGCTGCTAGCACACCCAGGATGGTCACTGAATCAGGCTTCATGCCTGCAAGCTGCATTTGATGAAATAACTCCAAAGCCTCGTTGGCTTGCCCATTCTCAACGTACCCATCAATCATTGCAGTCCATGAAACTGCATCTCTCGTATACATTCTGTCAAACACTTGGCGTGCATTCTCCATACTGCCACATTTAGAATACATATTAATGAGGCCGGCCTGGACAAAAACATCCGAATCAAACCCATTTCTAACGATGTGATAATGGATTTCCTTTCCCTCTCTCAGAGCTGATAACCCCGCACATGCCTTGAGTACAAAGGGAAAGGTGAAGTTATCAGGCCGTACTCCAGCTCGCTGCATTTCACAGTAGAGTGTAAGAGCTTCCTGAAAGTGTCCATTCCTGCTACAACCTCTAATCATGGTGTTCCATGTAAAAGTATTTGGCTGCCAAATTTTGTCAAACACTTGCTTTGCATTCTCCGGACTTTCCCAGATGACATATAGGTTAATAAGCTTGGAACCCAAGAACATGTCCTGGTTCAGCCCAGTTATGAGGATGTGGGTATGGATTTGGGTAAGTGTTTTCATATTGGGAGATGCCTGCAACAGATATGCATAAGTTTCGGCATTGGCATCAGCAATGGTTTTGAAGTTCCTACATAGAGCTTCTGGGCATGAAGTACTGAGGCTGATGGACTCTGCTCTACAATAGGATTTTGCTGAGTCCGATCCATAAAAAGCAGTAGAGATCATCCGATCAAATTTTAGAAATCTCATCAAAGATTGCATCCACTCATGTTGCAGGCGCTGTTTTTCCGCGGTTCGATTAGTAAGAATCTTGTGAATAAATCCCTCAATAAATTAATGTTGATTGAATAAAATACAAACTTCTTATTTATTTGAAATTTCCGTGGGGATACCACCAGAGTATATAAAACCTTAAAGTGAATGTCCGATTATACTAAGTCTCTGCATTGTGGTAAGTTTCAGAATCCACGTATGTTTATAGAGAAAATGAACCAACCAACCAACCTAGTAGAGAATGGCGGTTCTCTGCAACCCTGGTGCTATGGTGGTCGTCTGGTAACGATGTACTGGTGGGAGTTTGGTGGTAGCCTGGTAATTGAGGTAGCCATGGTGGGTGTCGGGGAGGTTGGTCGTTGCGGTTAGCGAGGTTGGTTGCTGGCCGACGTCTCGGTGATGGGGTAAATCTCGGTGGTTTTTCTTTTTCTTTTTAAACTTTTCCGGCCATTATAACTTATTCACTAGGGATGGAAACTACGAGGGGGAGCAAACAAAACTTAGATGAGTGGTGGGCAGCGGCTGGGGTTCTCAAGCCAGATGCGGAATATTGGCGCATGTGTAGGGTGCGTGCCTCACAAGCGAGACAAGTCCATGGGAAAGGGACAGATACTTTACCCGGACTGGATGGTGGTCAAAAAACTATATCTCTGCATTATCGAGATACAAATGGTATTAGGACTTCAGAGGAGGGATCTACCATCCCTGGCAATATTCTTGTAGTGGAACCCATTAACAAGCCCAACTCTCAAACATTCCAGAGACAACATAGGGTTGTTTCAAACCGGAAAAACAAAAAGTGGCGAATGCGGGGACAGGGGGCCGAATTGATGATGGATTGTTTATCTGGTCTGGAGGGTATAGCGGCTTTATCTATCAAATCCCTGGTGGATAAATTTACCTACGATGCTATGAATCCAAAGGATATTCACCAGTGGGTGTCCATAGATTGGGCCAAGATGATCGGTTATAGACCGGAGATATATATCTTAAGCAAGCGCTGGTATGTGTTTTATTTCCGGATGGAGGATCATACAGCCAAAATTCTAGAGAAGACATGGATTAAGGGGAACGACAGCCTAATGCTTAAGCGTTGTCACATGGGTTTTGACCCCGTAACGAATAAGATGCGATTTTGGCACCTTTGGGTTCTCTTACCAGGGTTCCCATTAGAGATTTGCATAGGCTAACCATTTGGGGAGATTTCTACACATAAATGAAGAAACCCTAAATGGGATGGACCGTCAGGTGGGTAGGGTTCTTGTGGAAATTGATATGTCATTGGGTTTGTTTGAGTCTCTGGATATTATGTGGCGAGATAGGAGATACTCGCAAACTCTAGACTACTGGGGGATACCCTTTAAGTGTTCCAGATGCAAAGCGTCACCTCTGGTGTGTATGTTCGGATTCTAGCTCTGGTTCGAAGTGGGACTCGGCTGATGATGTTCAGGCTTGGACTTCAGATAGTAATTCAGCTTCAGATGGTGACGTTGAGGGCTCTGTTTCTATTCATATCTCGTCCCAGGTATTGGATGTGGAAAACTTGGATCCTACATCTCTTATTGGTAAGTTAAACAGTCTTGATCCTTCCTTTTCTTCTACATTATCTAAAGATGATTTGGATTTCCTATCGGGCTTCGAAGGTAAACGGGATCGCATTGGGGAAGGTATTATCGGTGGCACCCCTACCTTCTATTTGGGTATTCAGCCATCCTTGGCTCCTATTGCTTCTATACCATTGGGCACTATTCCTTCCATCCAAGCTTCGGATCTTGGTCTATTGGGGGTTAATGATAATGCACCCTCCACTGTTGGGATTTTTTCATAGGTAATTGGGTTTTCTAAAGTGGGTATCAGGGATGATTTTAGGGGCGAAATTTAGCCCCATGGCGAATTTAGAAGGTTTCTAATTTTTTTTAGGGCGAATTTTTAAGTAAAAGAGGTTTTTGAGAATTAATTTTAATAGCCCACTATTTATTATTTTGTAAATATTAAAAAACTATATAGCCAAAATCATATTTAGGAAGAATTTATAGGAGAAACCAGTCGCCCGCGATTTTTGTGGAAGAAATAGGGAAAAATCGATTTTCGCCAGTTTATTTTCCGTGATTTTTCCTTGGATGCACCAGTCGCCCCCGATTTTTAGGGATGGTGTTTCCTGGAAACTCATTCGCCCGTGATTTCTGGCATGGCGGTTTTTTGGAGTTGTTGTTCACCCTCGATTCTGGCATGGGTTTTTTTGGAGCTATGGTTCGCCCTCGATTTGAAGAAATAGCGGTTTTGGAGTCCGATTCGCCCGCGATTTGGCTGCTAGAGTGCCAATACAACCCCTAGCATCGCCCTTACGAGGTAAAATTCTTGATTTTCACCCATACGAGGCTCAATTACTGTTTGTTTCAAAGATTACCAGTTTGTAGCGTGTATCTGGAGGTTTGCAAATTGCTTTAGCTGTACATTTCAGATTCTCAGAAGGGTTTCGAGCATTAAGAGGTATGTGACAATGTGAAATATCTGCAATTCAATTTTTGTTGCCATCTTAGACCCTGCGTGTTTCATTTCGATCCATGATTACACTGTGAGTTTAATCCCCAAATTCTTAATGTTGTCAGACTCTGAAATCTTTTATTATAACTCGCCCTTCGTTTATAACTCGCCCTTCGTTTTTCATAGCCGATGGAAGCTGAATTGAGTTTGAATTCTACTTTTCGGGCATACCTTGTAGGCATGGAGACATAATTCATGAGGGTCTGCTGGTAAACTTTTTGAAGGTTGTTGATCTGTGCTTGCCTTTCCCTCTGGTACTGCTCAACTTCTTTAGTTCTATGCTTTGCCTCTTTCATTTCTTTTCAATGTGTCGAAGTTGGGCAGATCACAGTTTTTTACTAAACTATTAGCTGCTTGATAATGATTTTGGCAGTTTCTGGGCGATGTCTTCTTAAAATTGTATCCGACTTATCTTTTGGATTTAGAACTGTAACTAATCCTAGTAAGATGCTGTCACTTTCCTGAAATTGAATACTTATTCAGAAACTGTGTGATCTCTGCCAGTTAAGCCTTTGTACAGTAATCAGCAGTGGTTATCATCTTTGGCGTGTTATCTTTTAAAAAACTGATTTTACTTGTTTTTATTTTGATGTCCATATAGTGAGGTGGAAAGTTCACTTCTTTATCAGTCAAACCTGCTTCCATCGATCTGCTAGCTGTATCCACTTATTGTACATTTTTAAGGGTCCCTATCAACTCAAAATTGTCTTGTTTTATATTTTCCACACACAGCTTTTCCCAAGGACATGCTCACCATTAAGAAGTGACAAGCACTTAATTCATCTTCGACAAGTTAGAGAGGCTAACATAGCTTGATGGAGTCATGGTCACTATGACCGACCTGATGTGGGAAGATTCCAAGATTAATAAGCAAAGAAGATCAGTGATGCTCGTCCTCTTTGCCTTTTGAGCGTCATTGATCTTCTTTGCTTTTGCATCATGGAATTTTCCAACATCAAGTCTAGTAACAGAGTCAAATGGCTGCAAGGGTAGTTGTCTATTGGTGAGGTTTTGTCATCCGTTTTCTACAGTTTCAATGGTTCTTTTGGGGAAGAATATTGGAAGTTTGGTGACATCCCAATAAAAATCAAGGCCGTTGCTAGAAAATAACCAGAAATGCAGCTTGTTACAGTTCTGGAAGGTCGTTGCACAAAAAATCCAAAAATATGCAAACTACCCTACTAAAATGTCCAACACTCCTGCACATAGAAGATTGTTATAGCAGAAATGGATGATGGCTCCATTTTAAAGATAAAATTCAATTGAAAAGAAGCCTAAAATCAACAAAACTGCAATTATTAATAGTAGCATTGCAATCCTATAGCAAGTCACCTGACTTGCAACACAAAAAGTAGAAACATTACTGAATGATACTTGGATAATTCTAGGAATCACAACTTATGTTCAGTTTTGGCAAGATGGTTTTCTACCTGAGTATGCATCACAACATTGGCATTGTCTTTGGATCGAATTTCTATGTATGCTGGAACATTGCCATGTGTGAACTTGACAAAATTGTGAAACCTTTTGGACTTACATTGGTTGGGTACAAAAGGGAGGTAGGATCTAAGGATTGATGAGACAAAATGCTTCAGTTTGTATTGAAATTAAGCTTCTATGAAAATTTCCGTCATAAGTTTATTTACAATTGCCTAGACAAATAGAAGTTGAAGAGCCGATTTATCTTAACCTCTCTAATGCTTGCTTGCTTCCATTTCTCCTAGTAATTTGATTCATGAATCATCATCCACCAAAGAAGCAAGAGAAGCAGAATAAGTCATAAAATGCATTAGATAAGAAAGTAGGAAGCATCAACAAGCACGATTAGACTCAAGTGTAGATCAAAATGGGACTCCATTGGAGATCTTGCAACAGAGCATCGATGTAATGACCATTGAACAAGGTCAACAATCTGACATGCCCTTGCAGACGAATTCCATTTCTCTAGTCATTAACATCACACATGATCTAACCCACTTGGAGTCACATATCCTAACCAATCCAAAGTGAAATACGGAGCTGCCATTTGAGCCTCACTCTGCTTTGTAGACTAGATGCTGAGAACAACAACCATCGACAGTTATTGCTTTGCATATTGATCCTCAACCATTGGCACACATTACACTGTTTGGGCAGAGGTGGGGCTTCATATTGTTACTCCTCCCTCAAAGTCCACAACATAGGACACCACTAGGCTCCTGCACTCTTGAGATCAGAGTTTGTTCCACTAGGGGTTCCACTCACACAAAACAACACATTTGTTGAATCTTTGGGCCATAATAATCTGGAATATATCAACAGAATGAAGCAAAAACAAGTTGTAGTATGCCAATACAGAATGTGGCATAACACCTGGCTCCATGAGGGACGAGTACTCTTAAGGGAGAGAGTACTCGATAACCTCCGAATCTCAAGCACATCAGCAGCAGTAAAAAGTGAGTACCTACAACATAGGAATATACCTTTCCCACAAACCATTATTAGAATGCATTTGAAAAACTTCAAAATAAACAAAGTAAACTATTGCAGAAACAAAATCTAAGCAAATAACATGCTGAAATGAAATGTTCAAAATTTTCCAAGTCTAAGTTATGCAAGAAGCAAAACAATGCAAGATGGAAAAAGTAAATGCTAGGGAACACCAGGTATATAATCTTTGATGAAATCTTGGTGTATGAGAATTTCAAATCGAAAACCATTAGCTCCAGCAAAACCTTCAACTAAGAAAGGATCGATCCAAAGATGAGAAAGAGGTTTGGCCATAAACCTATAAGCTTGATTCCAAATCATAACTGGATCTTGATAAGTAAATTGCCTTTTATAAATGGTTTCAACACTATACCTCTTATCCTGAAAACTGTCTAGTTCTATGTCCAGATGAGTGTCCATCATAGGGTGATCCACTTTTTCTTTCAACCTTTGACTTGTGATATTTTCTTGTGATATTTTCTTCATGAGTAAATTGAATACTTTCCTCCCTGATATTTACTATTTTGTGGCTTATTTCTCTTGCTCATGACATATAGTTGTAACCTTTCTCTTGCTCTCCTATCTTATGGTCTTTGACAGCTTGTGTTTGTTTGTGTGGTGTTGCAAGCTTTAAAGGCCAGTCAGTATGTTGGGATTTCTATAATACTGAGACCTTTATTGATAGAATCACAAGCCCTAGCTAAAAAATCGTGCAATTTGATAGTTAATCCAACAGAAAACAATCACATCAACATGCAAGAAGAGGAAATATCACCAAGAATCATCTTAGATCTTTGTTGGAAGTTTTACCACCTTTAAATAATGTTGCTTCCTGGGCAAGTAATACTTCTTGCCTCAGACATTTCCCAAACAAGAAATATCTCAAAAATGCCCAGTGTACAGTAGGAAACACTTGCTTGATGTTTCTAGGAATCAAGAAACAAAACCATCTAGGAAATATTTTTGGGATGTTTCTCAATTGCTTGATGCATTTAATAAAAACGTTGGTTAGCCCTAAAAACAATTTCTTCAAGATGAAAATTATAGAAACTAATTTATAGTAACGCTAGGGTTTTGAATGCCATTATTTTAGAAAAGCTCATAAGAACACAGTTCTCTGATTCTCAACTGCTCTGTCAAGTCTTAGGAAATCCTTGTAGTAAGCTGCTCGTACTTTGCCCAAACTATCGCAACATTTTCATTACTACTGTGATGTTCCTTAAATATCATCTCAATATCCTTCCTTAGCTTTCTTACATCTTCTTCACTCCAAGTCTGGTCACTAGTTGCAAATTGACTATTTGGTTGTCTAGCTGTACCTTGATGTTGTCTTTCAATTGAAACAAAAATTTCTGATTGAACTCTATCTTGGTTTTCACACTCAATATCCATCTCATCCTCCACAATTTGTGAAAAGGACGAAACATTATCAACAAATTTATTCTGCACTTGCTTCTCAGTTTTCATATTCATACCAATACTTTTAACATTTTGCTGTAACGTACCATTGTATTTTATATCTACAATATCTTCAATCTCATTTACAGGGCGTGCAGCCTCTTCCTCAATTAGATCCTCTTCCACTGTACTCGATTTGTTCACATTTATGTTCTGATCAAGTTGATCAGCAGTTGCAACACCTAATGCTTGGGAATTATCCTTTTTTCTTCCAACAGAAATTGGAATTCATCTCCTCCATCAATTTCCAGTTCCTCTATTTTGCTAGAAATTTCATTTGTTTTATGATCTTCAGATTTGATATCTGATATTTTTACTCTCTCTTTCCAGTCCTTCAATGCATCACCAATACTGCGGAAAGGATTTGCATTCATTCTTTCCAATGATTGCAATTCTTTTGCAGATGAAGATGACAACTTAGGATCAGAACTAGGATCCATTTCCATGGCATTATAAGGGACTGTTGATGGCTCGGAAACACTTTCACTAAATCCACCTTTCGTAAAATCATGCCCCTCTCTATGAATATCTCCAAGAATAATATCATTCTGCAGATCAGAAATAACACCATCTGGTAAGGCTTGGTTCACTGCATTTAGAATTTATAAATCCGAATCCCTGAAAATTGATAATGTACAAAGCTGATAGCAGATGATTTACAGTTATATAACACAAATTTTCCTTTAAATATTTTTCTTTCTGCTGATAGTTTCATAGAGTACATCCCGTGGGTTTGGGTATGCAGAGGTACCCTGCACCCTCCAGAGGTGCACAGAATTACTCACCCATGGCACCTATCTTTGAGGATAAATTTTTTAAAAATCATTAAAATATAGTTACTAGTTTCCTGCCCTTTCTACTTGGTCCCACCAACCCCCTACTATATAAACTGTCAACAAACACAAAAGTAATCACTGATCATTTGCTAGTGCTGGGCCATCATTTTTCTGTTGCTGGGCAGTGGTTTGGTTGCTGAAAACTCATAGCAGCAGTGGATTTGTAGCATATATATATTAAGTTTGTATTAAATTATTAATGATTATTTCTTTAGGCTTAAAACTTTTCTTTTTTTTCCTTGGAAAAAGTTGTAATTTTATTTCAAAAATAATTGAACAAAATTACATTCTGCACATGTAATAGAATCACTGAGATCCCTACATTTTCACAAATTTTCTGTCCCATATTGACATCAAGTTTATTGCCCCATACGAAAACAAATACCATGGATACGGCTGTCCATTCAGCCCGCATATATCCGATTATATATTCACAAATACAATATCAGAGATTAAAAACTGCTGTCCATACAGCCCGCCTATATCCGAATACAATAAAACATACTGTAACAGGATGTCCATCACCGATCGTTTGAAATCTGAGCTAATGCTCAATTCCGTGCCTCCAAAGCTTCATAAAATGGTATGAGTTAATAGTTGTATGTATCAGATATTTAAAAACTGAAAACATCTGTCCATACAGCCCGCCATATCCGAAAACAAATAAGCATACTGTTACAGCATATGTATCAGATATTTCTATTGAATTTTAGACATGGATAAATTTTGATGCCTTCCTTATCTTTCTCTCTACTACTATGAAGTGAACTTCTCACCTTGTATGGTAGCCCTAGAGTCTAATTATATAAATTGAGTATTGGTCTGTCATCGATACTAGTTAGAAATGATTTAGTACATATACCCTAAGGAGTCTAGGCCTTATAACCTAAAGGAATATTTTAAGCATCTACCTTTAATAATGATTCCTTAATCCTTCACATATGACATCCTAGGCACATCCTTGGCTTATGAGTGAGGATATTGGAATTAATTTAAGGTTTATGAAATAGATTTTAGAATGTGGGCCATATACATGGTTAGGGTGAAAACCTAGGCCTTAGGGCCTAGTACATGAATATTAAAGAAATCCAAGACCAAGAATAATACTTGAGCCAAGTCACATGATCTCTCAACGTGATATTTTACCTCAAAGTGGGGATGATGAGTTTTAAATCATAAGGTATAAGTCATAGGATCCTCAACATGATTAAGGGTGTAGCATACAACTTAGGCCCTAAATGAAGCTTTCATGTATCCAATGCCAAAAAAACAACTCAAACTAATGCACATGACCTCACAATGGGATCATTTAACTCTAAGTCGGCATATTAGCACCATTTGATTTTTTTTGAACTAGGTATTGGTTTTGAGGTCTTGACCAAGGTAAATAAATGAAACTTAAAAATATTTTCAAGTAATTGACACCCAAGGCTCTTCCTTCATTAGTGATTCCATCATTAATATTCATCCTTCCATATTATCAATAGAAAGACTAATATTAATACTTCTGAAAGGTGAAAAAGTTTAGAGTGGAGAGGAGTGATCATGTAATTTCTTAATTGAATGGCTAATGAAGATGCATTTAAGAAATCATGCTTCCTGAATTGTGAAGAAAATGGGGTGGCATTAATTTCATATTGGGGATTGGGGTTTAATTATGTTCATTTTTTGTTCAATTCTAATGATTTAATGAGGTGGTGTTGCAATATGGTACATGGAACATTGGTAGTTCTCTATCATATGGTTAGCAATTCAATCCCACTACCCCTTGTGGTTAGAGTTCGGTTTTCTTTTAATGCTCCTATCACCTTTTGTAGACTTGTTTTCCAATAGGTTTGGTGAAGGGTTGATCCCATACGGATGATGGAATTCAAGGTATTCCTAGGGTGTGTGTAGAAGTGACGTGAAGAAGAAATCTCCTCCTTTTATTTCATTAATGGTGATGGATGGGGTTCATCAGTAGAAAGTGTGTTATCTTGATTTATGTAATTATTATTTTTATTATCAATATTAGGACCATCCTATTTGTTACATACCATTTTGGAAACCATCCATGGTATCCTCTCAAGGTACAAGTGCTACAAAATTGACCACCCAAGTAAAAAAGGGTGGGGTGTCAATTTGATTAGGCCATTTGACCAAGTAGGTTCATACACAAACCTAAGATGGTGACGCTATATATCATTCATTATAAGGAATGAGAGATAGTACTAATGGGGGGTAGCTCAGGAGCATTCCAAGAATAATAGGGCTTCTATTTCACATCCACTGCAATTTTTTTACCATGGGCCAATTGACAACTCACGTGATAAGAGCACTTTGTTGACTTTTATTCTAGGTGTCTATGTATAGACCTAAGGTATGCATGTTGATGAATATTTCTAGGTCATGACAAATAAAAGGAAGGGGGATTCATATTGAATTCTTGTGGATAATTCTGATAGAGATGAGCCCCACTCCTTAAGTACAGTCATTCAAGAATGTTTTCTCCCTTTACCCAGACAAGGGAACCTCCTACTTGAGTAATGTAGCATTAAGAAACAGGTTCAATACTCTCACAAACCATCAAAAATTTGCATGAATATTTTTCTTCTTTCTTAGAATGTGAGAGGGGTGACAATCCTAGGTAGGAATCAACTTGTTAGGGGAATTATAAAAAGGTTAGTCCAGATTTGATATTTATCTAGGAGATGAAGTTTGTTGGTTTTGATCTTCACTATCATATGAAATATTTTTGGAATAATATCTTTTTGACCTCATACCACATTTAAAATGGTGGTGTGGGGTACTTCCTCACTGCATTTAGAATTTATAAATCCGAATCCCTGAAAATTGATAATGTACAAAGCTGATAGCAGATGATTTACAGTTATATAACACAATTTTTCCTTTAAATATTTTTCTTTCTGCTGATAGTTTCATAGAGTACATCCCGTGGGTTTGGGTATGCAGAGGTACCCTGCACCCTCCAGAGGTGCACAGAATTACTCACCCATGGCACCTGTCTTTGAGGATAAATTTTTTAAAAATCATTAAAATATAGTTACTAGTTTCCTGCCCTTTCTACTTGGTCCCACCAACCCCCTACTATATAAACTGTCAACAAACACAAAAGTAATCACTGATCATTTGCTAGTGTTGGGCCATCATTTTTCTGTTGCTGGGCAGTGGTTTGGTTGCTGAAAACTCATAGCATATAAAAACATATAAAACATGAGCACGAAAATATTCTTCAATTGTTATGGGTGAGACCCAAACACAACTTACATATTGGCTTGCAGGACTATGTGGTTTAAAAAGATCATACATTTGAGCATGATAGTCTCAACTCTCTCATCATGAGATTCTGAGAAAATTCTGCTAATGTCAGACTCAAGCAAGTATTGATTGAACTGCGAGGAGTTTGCTTAATGTCAGATAAAATCTCCCAGTCATCAGAAAATACAGAGAATGATCCAAACAAAAAGGCATTCTCAAGGGAATAATTTTGAACCAAAATGAGGGCCATATGGTTAAGGGACATTTTGGCACAACTAAGTCCAAAGGCTATGAAGAAAGAAGCAATATTTTATGACCTAGTATTGGGTTAAATTATTAGTCCCATTAAGTATAACTATAGACCATATAGACATCAAGCATGCCTTATACCTCAACATATAATGTTAGAATATAATTTATTACATTTTAGCAGAAATGACACCACTTGAAATCCAATAAGGGTATGTACTTGGGAGTCAAGGACACCATATAGACACATGGAATGACACTTAGGAGTCAAAGACACCATAGAGAGGACATGTTTCATGATTGGGGCTCGACTCACAATGTGTAAGTCCTAGAAGGTTAATCTTCCCGTGAAGGACCTTTTTTTCCTTTTCAACCATGGTCTATGCCCCTGGACCCATCACGGGTCCCCAAAATGAATTAATCATAGCCATATCCCAATTAGAGGCCAAATATTCCATAGAAAGGTCTTATGTGGTGTTGCAATGCATATTTCACCACACTTGAGCCAAGAATATTTGTTAAATGACCAAGGATCTTTTTATACTGTCCTAACCATTATCAAGATGCATACACCCATCATTGTTACTAACAACATTATAATGTCCTTTGGTAAACTATTCATAGTTGAAATATGGCCATGAGATGCAATGCTTTATGGATTTTAGATGTTTCTAATGGAAAATGAGTCTAAGAAGGATTATTTTGGGAATAACCTCATTATTTTGGGAATATGGCCAGACACTTCAATATTTTCCAGCACTTTGTTTAGTGATTGATTCTTGTATTTAAACATTGTTTGTGGTCAGTTTATTGAATCATAATTTAGTTGATTGTTCTTTTATTCTTTCCAGTAAATGAAAAAATGAAAAAGAGCTTTGTTGTAGAAAGTTTTGATTTTATGGCACTTTTGTTTCCTTGTTGCAACCACGCCACACAAGAGCACTACCCTTTTTGAGTAATAACAGCCCTAAAAACTTTTTAATAAAATGAAATAGAAACATTTTTCTTTTTTAGGGTACACTACACCAATTAGTTTTGGTTAGGATCTTGAGTTTAAATCACCTTAAACCACTCAAGATCACACATTACGCAAAAATCGTAGTGAGACTATCACAGGTAAACCCATTTCACTCAAAACTTGCCTGGGATCTATGCAGTAGGTCATTGCGAGATCAGATTGTTGGGAATACTCCTCCTACTTTCTGTTCGAGCATACGCCAGGATTGGATTGCGTATTGGGGACTCTTTCGAGTTTCGGGCTTAGCTACCCTGCCCACGCTTTCTGATTCGACCGGTGACTGTTCCCCCAGGAGTTTTCGGTGTTGTGGTATCCTTAGTATCTGACTCTAGGTTCATACACAGGTGACAGCAGAGGGTATATCTGCTGTACCTAAGACAGACGTGGGAGGAAATCCCTTGCAGGTCTTTGGGAGGGCGGTTGGGTGATTCCAGCGCTTGCACCCTTAGTCATTGTATTGTGGACCCCGGGTAACTGTCTTTCTTCCTTCGTTGATCTGTTCTGGGCCCTCATCATCCCAAAATCTTCTCCGGAAGGCATCTTTGTTTGCCTGGTTTGTATACTTAGGACTTTTTAGTTGGCGTGCTGTTTGCCCCCTAGTTGTAGTGGCCACCAGGTTCTAGTCTGTTATTTTATATTTATAATCACGGAGAATATCACTCAGTCTGGGATTTCACTCAGTTTCATGGGCATGAATATCTAGTTGAGGGGTTCAAGTGCATTTAGATCATATGCTAGAGTCCATATCATGGCATTGGATACCTCCTAGTTGGGATGATTACTGCTATATTCCAACTATGTTTATAGACTAGAATTGAATCACATACCTAATACTAACATAATAATATATGCTAGTTATATACTATAATACTTGTAGCGAGCCTTACAGATGTTACTTGTGAGTATGAGAATTGGGCACCCTTGAGATGGATAAGCAAATCATTAATGTGAGAAAATGGGTATCAATTTTTTATAGTCACTTCATTGAGATCATGATAATAAGTAACAAGATGCCATGCACCAGACTCCTTTACAGAAATGAAGAAAGTAGAGGAACCATAAGGAGAGGAGTTAGGTTCTATATGTCTAGAGTTTAAGACATATTGAAGATGTCACTCAATATCAAGAAATTCGTGAGGGGCTAAATGGTATATTGGAGCAATTGGAAGAGAAGATGCTGAGACAAGATCAATAGTGTGCTAGATGAAATGAATGGGGGGAAGGCCAACAGGAGGTGTAAATACATACACAAAATCATTTAACAAGGGATTCATATAGGGTGTGGAAGGATGGGAGTCATTATCAATCTTAACCCATTTAACCACACATAGTGACATGAATTTGTGAAGATTGACATGGAACACATCAACATTGTTCGACAACAAGGAAGGTGAATGGGTTATAGAAGATGTGTGATCACAAGCCTTTCCATCTTTAAAAAATTTATAAGTGTTGTGGTGAGCATCATATAGGGAATGGCGAATAATTTGGTAAGGGAACCCAGTAAATATACACAATTGAGAGGAGACACATCACATTCCAAAGTATATTGAAATGCCCCAATGGAAATGGTGATAACATAATGCTCAGTGACATTTAGATGAGGAGCATATTTTGTAACCAAACCTGATATGGAGTTTGATGGTCTGTAGTGGGGAGTTGAAGATAGGAGACTAAATATCATGGGAAAATATATTTATTTGGCTACCATTATCCATAATTAGGGTGGTGATTTTAGATTTAATTTGATAATTATGAACAAATAGGAAACCTAGTTGATGCTGGAAGGATTTGTTGTACATGAATGATAGTGTAGGATCTGGGGTGGTGGCATTGGGTAAAAAAATTGGAGGACTCAAAAAATTGGTAGAAGAGTGAGATGAGGTACTAGGAATAGGCTTTGATATGAACAATAATTATAAAAGTTATTTCCAAGTAATTTTTTCCCAAGCAAATAAATAGACCCTTGAGAAATATCAATGACAAAGTGTGAAAATTAGTGTCCAATGTTTAGCTTGGATTTAAGATATGTAGCAATTCCAGTTAAGTTTCATAGATATAGCAGATTAGGAAACAGACGGATCATACCACTATCAAGGACATAATAAATTAAAAAGTCCCTATGTTTTCCTAGGGGATTTGAATATTTACTTTGATAAGTTCCCAGGATTGGATGAAGGCTACCATAAAGTGAGAACATTGTTATATTTCTGTTTAAATGAAAACTTTCATGAGTATGGCTTAGCTCTACACAAATAGTTGTTGTGACCTAATAGTTGCTGTGACCTTTTTTTCCTTGGAAAAAGTCGTAATTTTATTTCAAAAAGATGAACAAAATTAGATTCTGCACATGTATTAGGATCACTGTGATCCCTACATTGACACATATTTACTGTTCCATATTAATATCAAGTCCAAAGTTCCATACTACTTCAAAACAATGAGTCCGACTGTTCATACAACCCGCATTTATCCGATTACATAGACTACTGTATCAGACCATCACATAACTGCTATCTACAACCGGCATATATCCATACAACTAAACAAAAACTGTTACAGAAATTAAAATAGGCGTCCATCCCTGGTCATCAAAATCTGAGCTATTGCTCGATTCCGTGCCTTTATAGCTTCATGAAATGGTCTGTGGTAATAACTGTA
Source organism: Larix kaempferi (assembly GCA_027924585.1). Classification (NCBI taxonomy): domain Eukaryota; kingdom Viridiplantae; phylum Streptophyta; class Pinopsida; order Pinales; family Pinaceae; genus Larix; species Larix kaempferi. The sequence goes on from BSBM01000141.1 coordinate 5,173,323, forward strand.
GGTGCCCCCAATAGAGTGAATAGTAATCCTCCAAGTGCCAAGTTCCCAGGATTGGATGAAGGCTACCATAAAATGAGAACATTGTTATCTTTCTGTTTAAATGAAAACTTTCATGAGTATGGCTTAACTCTACACAAATAGTTGTTGTGACCTAATAGTTGCTGTGACCTTTTTTTCCTTGGAAAAAGTCGTAATTTTATTTCAAAAAGATGAACAAAATTACATTCTGCACATGTATTAGGATCACTGTGATGCCTACATTGACACATATTTACTGTCCCATATTAATATCAAGTCCAAAGTTCCATACTACTTCAAAACAATGAGTCCAGCTGTTCAGACAGCCCGCATTTATCCGATTACAGATAGACTACTGTATCAGACCATCACATAACTGCTATCTACAGCCGGCATATATCCATACAACTAAACAAAAATTGTTACAGAAATTAAAATAGGCGTCCATCCCTGGTCATCAAAATCTGAGCTATTGCTCAATTCCGTGCCTCTATAGCTTCATGAAATGGTCTGTGGTAATAACTGTAGGTGCCCCCAATAGAGTGAATAGTAATCCTCCAAGTTCCAAGTGCTAAATGTTGCTGCGTCCCTTCTTTGGAAAGCTGATCGGCCATCCCATTCCTCTCCCTGTAGACAAGTGTAAATGTAATATTATTAAATGATTGTTTTAACCGTATTACCTCCTCCAGTATAGGTATGAGTACCATCACATGACAATGAGTAATCTCCTTTTCCCAGTCAATAACTATCCTGGAGTCGCCAAATATCTGAAGAGATAAACATCCTTGTTCAAGTGCAAATAACAGCAGCAGCCTAAGAGACATAAGTTCAGCATAGTTGTTAGATCCCCTCCCCAAACCAGCCACAATATGAAAGAAATGAGACTCGGTTTTGAAAAGGACTCCACCCCCACCACACTCCGATCGATGGTCAAGAGAAGCACCATCAAAATATGCCCACGGCATGGTTTTATCGATCATTTCCTCACTCACAGGTCGAGTTCTAATCTCTTTGACAGGTGTCTTGTAGTGTTGGATAACAGCCACAGCTTGTGCCACTACAGTCTCCTTCAGAATCCTGCAATCTTGAAATATGATCTTATTTCTGGTAATCCATATGCCCCATGCGAAAATACAAGGGGAAGCCCGGATGGGAGAGGATTTTTGTAAAGTCCACCACAATTGGAATGCTTCATGGACACTCGCTCCCAACCATCTCACATTTAAATCCAGATATTTGCATATATCAGCCCAAACTGCCTGAGTAAACCGACAATAAACAAATAGATGATTAATGGTCTCTTCCACATCTTTACAAAGTGGACAGAACCCCGGTCCCTGGAGGAAGCGTTTTTGCAGAATGTCCCAGGTTGGAGCCTTATTTTCCAGAATAGCCCAGAAGAGTAATTTTGCTTTACTCGGACACTTTAACTTCCACGGATATTTCCACCACCACACCAATTCCCTGTTATGTGCTTCCACATTCAGCTGGATATATCCATTCCTTGGGGTGTAAATTCTAGAGGGATGGTGATCCCAGATAAGTTCATCATTCCTATTGGTCAGTCGTATATACGAAAGTCTTAGGATCCGGAGAAAATCCTCCCAAACTCCTTGCATATCTTCAGGAATCTCAAGACGCTGTGCAGAGATCCACCCCTGATGCCAAAGAGTAGATGATCCCGGATCCTCTAGATCATCCAGAAAATGGCAACCTATAGCTGCCAAGAAGTTCCTCAAGTCCACAGGCATGACATGACCTCCCCTACAGCCAACCCAAGGGTCCAGTCCAATACGAGTGAGTCGCCCATTTCCTATCCTCCACACTAATCCAGAGCCGACCAAAGGAAAATGCTGCACCACTGCTTTCCAGACCACAGAGCAATTTGCTTAACTCTACACAAATAAAATCTATTGCTTAAATGCTACAGTACCGTGCTTGGAGATGTGAATCAAATTGCAAGTTAAGTCACCATTTTCTCCTTTATTTTGCAAATAAACCTCAAGTGTTTTATTGACTAAATGATCTTGGATATGTTTCTGATGTTCATTCATATCTGCATACAAAATTATCTCCTTTTTCCTAGGCAGGGACTCTTCAACCTTTTCCTTCAGCCTTCTGAGAAGAAATGGTCTAAGAATCAAATTAAGCTTTGAAATTACCTAGAAAAGTACTTCTTATCAATTTAAACAAGGGAATTTCTTTACCTAGATGGGCATTTGATGTGGGTACTTGAAAAAGGGAATCTCTTTACTATTTATTTATTTATGAATTTTCTAGTTTTCAAATTTTATTTTAAGACGAACAAATATAACTTGATATTAATCAATGGATTTCAGTCTAATTTCCCTCAGTTATTAGAAGCAAGAGCTAACAGGAATGAGTGCGACAAATGACCAATAAGGATAGGAAACTTGGGATAGACTTCTTAATAAACTGTAAGAAATAGGTCTAATGGCAGCATTCTATTCCTAGAAATGGAAGCAAAAAGTAAGATCTGCTCTTTGTTATGAAAAAAACCTGGTCAATGCTTTTTTCACTGCTAGGATACTGCACTTTTCTGAACATATAGAATCTGAGATCTCTTTATTGATAAGTTTTATGAGTTAGTGGGGATTTATGTTCTGTTAGGGATTGTGTGACCATTTAGGGTTAGTTCAGTGGTCTTTGCTCATGTTTATCTATTATTATTTTCTGAAGTAAAAAAGGAGAAATAATGTTGGAATCCTGGAACCAATAGGTTTTGGTAGTTTTGTGAATTTTTGAGAAATTGATAGGAGTTTTTTGAAACAATGATAAATTGTTGAGTAGTTTCCATATGTTTGGAAACGTTGCTGAGGTAGTTTGTAGTGGTTTGACATATTTCAAAATTTGGCTATGGTCTCAAGGTACGTAGTTTCATTATGCAATCTACATCCTATTTGGGTTGCAAAAAGAAGGAATATTGAAAGGAGTCTATGATGTTGAACATGTATTGGAATGAATGTGGGGCAAGTAATGCACTTGAGCCTTGATTTTAGGTTTGATCAATTTTGAAAAATTAGATTTAGTCTTGTACTATTTTCTATTAATAAATTGTCATCAGTTTGCAATGAAGTTAGGTAACACCAACTACAATTGAAGTCACACAATGATCTCATTCTTAGATATGGGTATAGCACCTTATGCATAGTTACTTGACTCTTATGATCTTGAGTCAAGTCTTCCAAGTTTAATTTGGTCTTGGTTCATATGCACAATTTTGTTGAGTCTAGAGAGCCATAGGATTGTTTGATTATATTTTTCAAAAATATTTTTAAAACACATCCTTTTATCAAAATTTCTTCAAAGTGGCTACTCTCCTGACCCGCCAGTCACGGCGGCAGCGAGGTGAGTTCATCAGGAGCACAAGGGACCCCATCACCACAACCTTAGGAAAATTTTTATTGTGGTGTGTTGTTTGTTCCCTGTTGTTCTAGTGGCCCTTAGGTTAATCACTTAGTATATTTTTGGTGAAATTGTGGAGGACCAACCTCCTCGTAGGGAATTGCAGTTGTACTAATTTTATATCATTTTTCTCATGCAGGCCTCCTTCTGGTTTCTATATTGATTTGGAATATCAATTGTGGAACATTAAGTAAGAAACAAGATGTCAAACATGGATCATGGAGAGAAAAATAAAACATTAAGACAAAAAGATGTAATGTCATATTTTCAAAAACATCAATCCAATCATCCACATCATATTCATGGTTCAAGCTCTCTTGAGCAAGGTATCGGTGAGAGAGATGTCAACACTTTGGAGGATGCATCTGCAAAACATACAATGGATGGTAGAATACATTCCTCTAGTGATCAAAGTGAGGCAAATGCATTTTCATCAGAAATTGGTAGCTCAAATGTTGAAGATTTTTCCTTGCAAGGTGACATAGACCATTCATTGAAGAGGAAAAAAGGCCGATGGGACTTCGGGAGACAATTCCAATCTGATTGGGTATCAAGATTCCCATTTATTGAAACGATACCTCCAACAAATAAGAATGAGACCTCACGAGAAGTTAAATGCATTTCATGTAGTTGGAAACTTGGCAAGGTAGTGAAATTGCAAATGAAGCTGGACACAATAGAGAAGCATGTTGGGAAGGTGTATGATAAGAAAACTGGAAATGATGAGAAGAAATCTACTGCTAGATGGAAATCTGATAGCCGACATCTCCAATATGAAGAGGAATACAATAAATACTTAATAAATAAGAGAAAACTAGATGAAAGTGGAGGAACCATCACTTCTCAATTCGGAAAGATGATGGAAATTTTTTTGTTATCGAAGTCGATACAATTAAGCACTGTATTTCACATCCTATCCAATGGTCGTCCTATGACAGATTATCCAAAAATGATGAAATATCTATCTTTTATTCAAGTGCCAAATTTTCCATCTTCTCATTGGTCTTTAACGAGTCGTTGGGAATGGGGAAAATATCTAGCTCAAGTAGAAAAGGATGATATGAAAGAGAAGATTGTGAATGCAACATTTTTGTCACTGTCCTTGGATGAAGTTACAGCTGTTGATAATACTGCATGGATTTGCATGAGCATTTATACGGTCAATTACCATATTAGGAATTCCTATCTACTTGGAATTCATAAAATGAGCAAAAGTTCTACAGCAGAAAACATTTATGAACTTGTTATTAATACTTTGAAGGAAATTGGTGGTATGGATCATTCAATGATCGCAAAAAAGTTGGTATGTGTTGGAGCAGATGGGGCATCAGTAATGCAGGGACAAAGGAACGGCCTTTGTGCTAGACTACAACTCTCAGCTTCACCGTATATGATTGGTATTCATTGTATGGCTCACAGAATGAATCTTGCATTTAAAATAGTGAGCAACTTTCCATTGGTTTCAAAAGTTGAATATCTTGTACGTGAGGTTCATGCATACTTTTTTCGGAGTCCCAAACGGTTTTCAGAGTTTAAAAAATTTGCTGACGGTGTTACAAATGGAAACAAACTATTAAAATATGTTGATACAAGATGGATCTCACTGAAGGGACCAGCTCAAAGACTATTCGATGAATATGCATCCTTGGTAGGGGTGATGTATGAACATCGCCTAAGTGTAGAAAAAGCTCAAACTCTTCTCTTTCTATTAACTGATATAGAGACATATTTAACATTGGCTGGAGTTCTTCCTATGCTTCATGAAATGAATAGCCTCGTGAAGATGTCTCAGAGTCGCACGATGTATATTGCTGAATACACAAATGCTAGAAAACTAGCATGCCTTGCATTAGATAATTTGTATATGATGGCAGATTCTTTTACAGGTCTAGCATTTACAAATTGGGCTAAGATAATCAATATTGAAAATGATGAAAATTTATTCAAGTTTGATGAAAAAGGGTTTCTATGTATGGCAGTGCGTGGGTATATGGTTCCTTTTTATTATAATGACAAAATAGGAAGAACCACCAAAGAGTGCCCTGTGTCAAGAGAACAATTTGACAATGTTGTGATTTCAGTGAGGCGCAGCTTGATAGAAATTGCAAAATCACTATCATCAGAGATAAGAGAACGATTTCCTCGAGATGAATTGTTGGAGGCCATGTATGTGGTATACCCTCAATATTGGAACCATCGTCAATGTTCAGAAACTATAAAGGTTGACTTTATAGCTAAAATCAAGATTTTGCAAAGCCATTTTTGTCGAGAGACTGAGATACAAGGAGAACATATTCAAGGTATTTTAGATGGAAAAAAATTGAAAGATCAAGCCCGATGTTTTGCTGATACAATGTGGTTGCAATTTTCTAAGTTGGATAATGCTCTAGAATATGGTGCAATTACAAAATTGTGGACTACACTCAGTGGTAGTGAATTTCTACTACAAAATATGTCAGAGTATTTCAAATTAGTAGATTTATGTCAAACCATGATTTTGGGATCAGTGGAGGATGAGAGAATGTTTAGTGCATTAACATTTTTGAAGTCAAAGTTGAGGAATAAGCTTGATAAAAATGTGGATACATGCTTAAGATTATATGTAACAAAGTATGAGGTTGACAATTTTCCATATGAAAGAACAGTAGCTCTCTGGTGATCAAATTGTGAAAGAAGGGGAGAAAACAATATGGCAAATTTATCTAATGAATTTGATATGGAACATAATGTTGTTGAGGATCATAATGACGGCTCATTCGAAGAAGGTCATGTTCAGAGTGCCGAAAATGAGGACCAGTCCCAGAATGTGAATTGGGAAATGGATTTCACCTAAGATTGTATATGATCCAATACACATGAGAGACTCTTGAGTCTTATTTTGGTATAGGTGTTCCATGGACCCTTGCGGGTGATCATTATATGTAAATTTGAGCTAGCATTTTAATTAAAAATAGATTCTACATTGTACTTTTTTGTTATAACATTGATGATATGACATACATTTCCTTGATGCAGTTTATTTTAAGATTGATGTTTTTATATTTATCTTTTACATTGTCTCTTTTTTTATGTGATAGGAAATGACACTGGAATTTGACAAAGCTAGGCCTAGGAGCTATCTCTTCACATAGATAGTGTCCTGACATTGAAGGATAAATAACTAATTTGACTACACTTTCGCTAAGCAAGAATGAGCTCATTCAAGTACATGAAACCATGTTGGTGTTTATCTCAAATATTTTGTGCAAATTTTTATGGTTTGTTAATTGCTTTTATTTGAAACATTTTGTCGATTTGTGGAGTTTGCATGTATTTTGGTTAATTATTGTGTTAGACCCTTGAATGCTTCTAGTTCTCATTTGATGCTTGATTTAACCCTTTGTTGTAGCTTGAATCAATATTAGATTTAGTTGATTTCCATTGATTTAGGGTTCGAGAAAATAAGTTTTTATTACCTTTTATTTGCATGAATTAATTGTCTTCACTTTTTCGATTTGTTTATGCTGATTGTATATTTTCTTTGTAAATACTTATCGTTATTCAGAAAAATAAATGAGCTCTACATAGCTAAGCGAAGAGAAAAATGGTCTATGCACTAGGTTCCTATGCATTGATCATAGGAGACCTATTGGCACGAGACCAACATTCCTCTAGTCCAATTGGCTCAAAATTTTCCTAGCCTCCATGGGCATAATTGGCTAGTGAAGGCCAAAATGATGCATAATGTCTGATTCTATTAGTTTATCGGTTTGTCAAGGTCCAAGTCCCCACATGTCATGGAAACTCTAATCAATAGAAAAAAACAATTTGTAATAAAAGCTCTAACATGGGTTATAATAACATCTACACACCAATATCAACAAAAAATACAACATCTACAATCAAAATCAACTACTAGACACATTTAGATATGGTATCAACAAATGGTATAACATTTAGATATGGTACTAGTGTTGAGGAATTTAGATGGAAAAAAGTTACATTGTCCAAAAGTATGACACAACAATATGATAGCCCCCAATAGTCGACACTACAGGATGCCAACAAAATCACTATAATGTTATTCAAAGTATGTGCCAAGAAAAATACTTAAGGAACATGCCTAGCTTAAAACCTATGTACAAACTTGCCTTGAAGTATCAAAAACAGTCTAGGGTAGCCACACAATCTATTGAAGGATAGTCTGTGGGTGCAATTCCTTTGTTGATTTAAGCAATTCAAAAAAGTCATCTCCCAAGACTATTAAAGAAGAAAAAGAAGAAATCTATAATAATTGCAGGGAGGACTACAAATAGATTCTAGAAACTCAAGTAGTAGAGGAAAAAATTGTAAGTAAGAAGAAGATGCAATGCTAACGTCATCAGAGCTATGAATGACAATCTCCACCCGAAGAACCCCTCTGATAATGTTCCTCCCTGCCATGTCCATGTTGAGCACATCTTGAAAGCATTGCATTCAATGAGGTTGTATTTCGCTTTGGCACTTGGCCAAACACTTTATGTGCATCCTCCAAACACCCACATTTAGAATACATGTCTCCAAGATCTACTCGGCTTTGCTTGGATATCAAGGCTTCATTAAGGCCACCACCATTTGGTATTGAGACCAAAACTTGAAATAGAGCAATTGAACTCAACATTTGAAGAAGCCTTGAACTCATAATTAACAAGCAGACTGTCATTCAATGTGTTTTATAGATCAATGAAAGATTCGCCAAATTTTTACAATATTTTATAATTCAATGAAATATTCGCCAAATTTTTACAATATTTTATAATTTAGTGAAATATTCGTCAACTTTTTACAATATTTTATAATTCAGTAAAATATTCGCCAAGATTTTACAATATCTTATAATTTAGTGAAAGATTCGCCAAGATTTTACAATATCATATAATAAAATGAAAGATTCGCCAAAAAATTATATATACATATTATATTATTGATAAAATCGCTTTCAAATTTTCCTATATATCGGGGAGATTCGCCAATTTTTTTACCATATAAATTTGGGGGGAGTTCTTAAAATCATCCCTAGTGGGTATTCCCTCCTCTCCCTCTATTGCCCCTTCTCCTCCATTATCCACTTTGGGGAATGTTCGGTTAGGGACTGGTTCTGGGGGTCACCCTTCAGCTCAGGTGACTCCTTCACGGGATGTGGATGTGGTGGGAGTTACATTGCCAGGGCCGGAGGTTCCATCTTTTGCAGATATCGTTAAAACAAAGGCTCCTCTCACTACCTACATAGCTAGCATTCCTTCTGTTGGGGGTTTACAGGACACTTCCCAGGTCCTTTCCAATGATGACCTTGGTGTGGGTTTGTTGACCAAAGGTGTTAGGAAAGGGGGTATATCACAATTTTCGCCAATTAAAACTTGTAGTGCCAGAAAAGGTAAATTCCTAAAAATTGATATTCCTCCCTTGGACAACTCCCTACCTACTTCCACTTCCAATGGTTCATTGGATTCCAAACGGGCTCTTAGAGACATGAAATCCCTTGCTAGGGTTAAAAGATGATCTTCTTCTCACTGAATATTAGAGGGATTGGGGGCCCTCAGAAAAAATTAGCCCTCAAAGGTGTCATGGATTCATTGAAACCGGATATTATTTTTCTTCAGGAAACTATGGTTTTGGCGGAGCGGGCTAGGTTATTTTTCCAAAGCATTAGGAAATACTAGGTTATATGTTCAACGGATGCGGTTGTTCTATTAGGTGGTCTACTATCAGCTTGAGGTCCTAAAAATTTTTGACTTTCTGCATTTACTACACATCTGGGGATACTTCTGGAGGGTCACATTCAGGGGTTTGCTAGTGTGGTTAACCTTATGAATATCTATGGTCCATACTCTGAGAGGCGTCAATTTTGGGACTCTGCAAAATCTGGTGGTCTTTTGGATCTAGACAACCTCCTATTGGCGAGAGATTTCAATCTTAAACTCTCCTCATCTGAAACTTGGGGCAAATATGCTAGAGGGGATATCTTATGTCCATTTTTCTTTGATCTCTTTGCAAATTTGGGTTTGAATGATATATTTGCTATCCCTCTGGGTCCTACCTGGTGCAATGGTAGGAAGGATGATGGAAATATGTCGAAGCGATTGGATCGGTTTATGATTGCTGATAATTTGGTTCAAAAAGTGCATAAATAAAAAACTTGGACTGTATTATCGACTCTACCAGACCACCTCCCAATTCTATTGGAGTTGGACTTCGGTGGTGTAGATCCCTTACCCATTTAAATTCAATCGCACCTTATTACAAATTGCTAATTTCCGGGCTTTTGTGCATTCTGAATGGTGTGGTATACAGGTTGTGGGGACCTCCTCACCGACTCAGAGATTAATTCAACAACCGAGTCACTTGAAAATGGTGGTTAAACTATGGGAGAAGGCTCATAAGAAAGCCGAGAAGCTGGACATCATAGATATTGACTCACAAATTAATTCATTAAATGATGCACATCTGGGAGGTCCTCTTCCGGATGGGGCACGTTCCCTACTGGTGGACAAGGAGGGTAGGAGATTACAGTTTTTATATTGTGCTGAAGCCTCTTGGTGCCTGAAGAGTCGGGCTTTATGGGTCTCATTGGGGGACAATAATTCTAAATTTTTCCACTGTTATGCAAATAGAAGAAGGATTATAAACTCTATTTGGAATTTGAAGAGCCGGTTTGGGGACACTATTTCGGAGTTGCAGGACCTTCAGGGGGAAGCTGTACAACATTATTTAAAGAATATTATTGTGATCCTGGCATTACTACGATTGGGGAACAAATCTGAGTTATTAAAGACTACCCTCGTCTTTTTACTAAGAAGGAGGGTGATGATATTTTTCTCCCGGTTTCCTTGAAGGAGATCCATTATGTACTTCATGGATTCGCAAAAGACAAAAGTTCGTGTCCAGATGGCTGGACCGCGGAACGTTTTTTGGAATTCTTCGATATTATGGGTTAAGATATATTGGATATGGTGGAAGAAACTAGAATGAAAGGGGAAGTGTCTGGTGCACTCAATGCTACCTTCCTGGCACTCATCCCAAAGGTATATAAGCCAACGTCCTTTAAGGATTTTTGACCTATTTCTCTATGTAACCTTGTCTATAAAGTTATTTCCAAGATCATTGCCTATAGGATCAAGCTGGTTCTCTCTCGGGGCCTCTCTCTGGAACAATATGGTTTTTTGGACAACCAACAGATACTTGATGCGGTGGGGGTAGCACATGAGGCGTTTCACAGCATTAAGTCAAAGGATTTTCAAGAATTAATACTCCAACTGGATCTTACTAGGGCATATGATAATGTGAACTGGTCCTTTCTTAGACTGGCCCTTGTCCAGATCGACATTCCATGGGGCGCCATCAAATGGATTATGGCATGCATTTCGTCTGTCAACTTTTCTATACTTATTAATGGATGTCCCACTAATTTTTCTACTATTTCGTGAGGACTTCGCCAGGGGTGTCCCCTTTCACCTTTACTTTTTCTGATTCTGATCAAGGGCCTCAACAGGTTGATTCATAAAGCCAAAGATGATTCCTTGATTTCTGGGATCTAGGTATCGCCTCATATCTCAATCACTCATCAATATTTCGTTGACGATGTGATGTTATTTGGGCTTGCAGATTCTCAGGAATGAAGCCATATGTGGCGATTTTTTCAACTCTTTTGTCACTCCTTTGGCATGATAATTAATGAAAGGAAATCAAAATTATTGAAGCATAACCTGGAGGGTTTGATGCGGCTAGAAATTACTGCTCTCCTCCCTTTCAGTGTTGGAGAATTGATTGATGGAACTAAATATCTTGGTTATTATTTAAAACCTAATGGATACCGGATAGCAGATTGGCAGTGGCTCTTAAAAAAAATTGACAAGCGGATTCAACACTGGCAATGGAGATGGTTATCTAGTGGTGGTCACCTCATACTTGCGAAGTCTGTAATACAAAGCCTGGGGGTTTATTGGTTTTCATTGTGCATAATTCCAAAAAATATATTGTCCAGTATTTGTCAGAAGATACATCAATTTATTTGGTCTCGAAATGGCAGTCAAAAGATCCACTTAGTGGATTGGGTCAAGTTGGCTCGGCCTTTTGCACAAGGTGGGTGGGCGTTAAAGAACATTTTCTCTTTTTCTGCAGCTTTATTGGCCAAAAGTCTTTGGCGTGCATTATCTGTGGACTATGTGTGGGGCAATATCATTAAAGATAAATATTTTGGTAAATTGTCAACTATTCAATGGATTAGATCCAGGAGGAAAACTACAAAAAGGTATCTCAAATATTTGGGTAGGATTACTCTCATCCTTCCCGGCGATGGCCGATTGGCTGGCCTGGTATCTTGGGAACGGTCGACATATTTTGATCGGTGAAGATCCTATTTTGGGTGGCCCTTTAACATTCAAGCTTTCGTCTGCTCTGGTTCATCACCTCAGAAGTCAGGGATACTACAATCTTAATCATATTCTCATAAATAACAGTCCGACAGATATTTTTAATACCTGGCTGAGTGCCTCATAGTTAGGCTTGGTTGGTGCGATGGCAGACGAATGGAGGTCTTATATACTGGATATGTATCGTGCTAATATTAGGATCGTGGATGGTGATGACCGTCTTCTCTGGTCATGGAACACCAAGGACGGCACTATCACTGCTCGATTGGCATATGACGCAATATGTTCAAATTCGATTTGGGTGAGGAAGTGGTGGCACTGATGTTGGTGGAATTGGTGTTTACCTCTTAAGGTCAAAATATTTATGTGGTTACTACTGGAGGAGAAGATTCTTATCTGGGAAAATCTACAAAAGCGGGGGTTTTCTGGCCCGAACATTTGTTCCCTCTGTCATCAAGACGCTAAAACATTTGTACACCTCTTTGTTACTTGTCCATTTACTGTGAAAGTATGGTCTTTTATTGGAGCTCCATTTTCATATTTACAGGTTGGGCCAGATGTCACGATTCAGGAGTGGTTTAAAAATATGTTTGCATTTAACAATCTCTCTGGAGAGCTGGCATGTTTTGCTACGTGGGAGATCTGGAAATCCCGTAACCATAAGAAATTTGACAACATTCTTTCCGAGCCAAGCAGGGTTCCATGTACGGTACAATCGCTTTCTCATGATTATGGGTGTTCTCACAAGGTTGGGATTCCAACAGGTGATCGTGTTTCTTGGACTCCTCTCCTCCTTCGCTTTGGAAATCATGCTCGCTTTGATGGTGCTGCTCAGGATTCTTCAGGAAGATGTGGGGCAGGGGATTTTATTGAATGTGTTAATGGTGACTAGATAAAGCTTTGGATGTGTGGTGGCAGAGGCACTAACACAAAAGAGGAATTATTGACGTTTTGGCTTGTTTTATTCTTCTTAGAAAAGGCCAATATTATCTTAGAACAGGTGGCAGGGGATGCAATGACTATTGTGAATTGGGAAAACTTTGATGCCACTATCAATGCCTTAGCACTTTCCTCTTGGATGGATCCGACCAAGCTCCTCTTGGGTCTTTCCCTCAGACTTCTATCATCCACATTTTTCGGGAACATAATGTTGTTGCAGATGCTCTTTCTCATCGAGGTCTTTTGAATGTGGAAGGTCGTATATTTTATGAGATTCAAGAGGGTTTTGATCAGCCCTCGTTTGATCACTGGAATATTTTTTCCTTCTAGTTCTCATCTACTTTTTTTTTTGGTAGTACTTTACTTGAGGGGCACTTACTTGTCCTGGGCATCTTTATTTGTTTTATTTTGGTACTTCCTTTTGTAGATACTCTTTTGGACATTTCTTCTGGACTATTTGGTTCATTTTGGGATTGGTATATCCCATGTTATGGCTATTTGGCTCTTCGGTAGCCCTGGCTTCATGGCTTGTCCACTGTTATATGGTTTTTTTGGAGGATTGGCATTTGGCATGTGTGGGTTGACTGTTTGGATATTTATGTAACCTACTTATACTTCTAATATAAAGTATAGCATTTTTCTTGTGAAAAAAAATATAAAACCTTAAAGTCTACTACCCTTTTATGTTTTTGTTTTTGGAATTAATGTTGATTGAATAAAATACAAACTTCTTATTTATTTGAAATTTTCCTGGGGATACCACAATATATAAAACCTTAAAATGTATTACCTTTTTATGTTTTTGTTTTTGGATAAAATCTAGCAGGAATTGTTGAAATGGTAGTTTTAAATTGTTGGAATTGCATAATCTAGGTGTCACGAGGATAATGGAGGATTTATTTTTGCAAACATAAATACAATTTAAACAATCAAAATCGCAATTTGAACAAATAATCAAATTTCCACAGAACTCACCAAAAAAATGCAATTCCTATGGTTTTTAACTTACTTTACTATAATAAATTAAATATTTAATTAAGAGAGAAAATAAGTATATAAAAACAAGATAAATAGAAGCTACGCTTCAAGTCCCTGCCTTAAATATAAGGTATAATAAATTGAAATATAAGGTATAATGAATTGAAATAAAATGCGTTGTGTACATAATAACTTTAATATAAATATGGTTCCATCACTTTGTCCTTATTTACTCTTAATTTATCCTAGATTGCCTTTCCAACTAACAGGCAAGGAATCCGGTTAGAATTTGCCTTCCTTCAAAAGTGATTTTGTTAGTTAAATATATTACTAGAATAGCGAGGCATTCATTCCATTTTTGTATATCCTGTGTCGTCGTGCTTTTGTAAATAATTAAAAACCATAGAGATTAATATTGAGGGAAAGTATTAAAATCAAACTCAAGTTAGGGTTGAGCGGAAAGTATTAAAATCAAACTAAGTGACTATTATTCATATTAAACGGTTTTTAATGGTAACATCGTGTTGTTGAGAATAGGACGCATGCATTATGCGTCAATTTTGTGCAGTTAAACAAGAGTTTAAGAAACGCACAAATATGAAGGAAGGAGTTGAAGATTTCAGTGATCGCTTAGAGATATCGCCAAGCTTTGTTGTTTTTCTTACTATTCAAGCTTTTGCGTAGCCTTTCTTTCTTAATATCATGAGATTGGTGCATGTAGTCTTGGTTATATATTTGTTTATTTTACTTAAAAGACAAAGTAGTGGTACATTTACTCAATAGAAAATGTACAAAATCTAAAGAGTTAGATAAAAAAATGTACAAAATTTAAAGAGTTACATTTACATTTACTTATAAAAATTTAGTCATATTATGCACAATAGTGGTTGACCTACATAGTTATATCATGACCAATAATATCAAACCTATTGGTTGTTTTTCAAACGTGTGGTTGTTTATCAAAGATGTTTACACCATCTGTGAGTGTGTTGATACAATATTCTGTGCAGCCGATCCTTACTAGATGGGAATCCAATCTCTGTTGAAGATAAAAGAAAGGATGAAAATCCCATCTCTATTGAAGATAAATTTTCATTTATTTTCCCTTGACAAAAAGTGAAAAGTGGCTTAATCTCTTAAGCTTTTTTCCATGTACTCATGCCACAAACAAATTCCACGAAAATATTACCTATATAATTCAAGGAATCTAGTCAGAATAAGGTAGTCTTTGTATCAAGAATCGACAAGGTGCTCACTAAAATTTACATCGAATCCTTATTAATTATTAATTATGGTGATATTCCTAGATACACACTATTAATGAAACAGTGGTGAAACAATTACTAAGTTAAAAGTAACGAACGAAATATCAATATCATGTTGAACTCGATGGAATACAATAGATAATAGTAATGAAGGAAATATCAATATTATGTTGAACTTGATGGAATACAATAAATAAGAGGGCGTTATGGTAACTGAAATCCTAAATGTTTGCAAACAAATTGTCCATTCAAATTTATAAATTTATGATTAAATTGGACTGGTATTATTCATTTCTCCAGTTCATAAGTTTTTTGGTATTTTTAATAAATTTTAGACTAAGATATTATTATTTTTGTGTATGAACTATTTAAATTATTCTTAATTCTTATTTAAATGTTTGTATAGTATTGTTATCTACTTTAATGCTTAGTCAAGAGTTTTGATACTATTATTATCCTATAAGTTGGTATTTATTTTTTATAGGAGTAGTGTATTTATTCTACGTTTTACGATGGATTTTGGTCGGAACTTGTTAATTTATTATTAGTAAAATTCATTTTTATACTTGTTTAAATTGTATTTTTAAATCTATAAGTAGATTAAGAACCTTAAATACCCCATAACATTCAAATTATGCAATTTCTATAGCTAATATATGTGAATCTAAGATTTTAAAAAAAATTCCAACCAGAATACAAACAAAATTAAACAAAAAAACATGCATTTAGACTACACTTTTTTTATATATAATGATTGCATGTTTATCAGTTTGAAGAAATCATTCAGTTTGAAGAAATCATTGAAATGTGTCCAAATATCAAGATTTTAATATATAGATTTGTTAGGAATCTTTGTATTCCAATGATAAAGCTATGGTTCTCTAAAATGTGCATAAATATCAAGTAGATTTTAGTCTTTAGATTTGTTATGACACATTTTGATTATATTTGTGATGAAACATTTGATTTCAATGTTATAGATATCAAGATTTTAATATTTATATTTGCTATGAAACGTTTAATTCCAATGTTAAAGCTACGGTTCTATTAAGGGATGGTATTTGGTGTTTTATTAAAAGCACTTCTTTATACATACGATTTCAATCTATTTTCTATTGGTGGTTGGATTATTTCATCCCAGAATAAATCTAATTAAAACTGAAAGGGAAGTCTGAACATTAAAAAGTAAAAACTCGAATCTGCAAACAAATTGGCTTACCTAAACTCCAATGTACCTTTTCAATTCTAGACGTCCAAGATTTTAATGTGATGTCATATTTTGAAAACAAAATCATATTTATGCATTATGTAGTTGTTATATCATATTTCCTTCAATGCAGGTGCATATTTGACCGAGGAAGCAAAGAAATGTTAGGGTTTTAGTTTTGAATATTTAATATGTCAAATCCAAATGTTCCACGGTTTACTCAGAGGAGCGCATGGACAAGTATAACCCAACGAACTACGAGAGCTATGAGCATCAAAACCCAAGCCTTGTTAATCAAACATTTAACCAGTTTGACATATATCAAATGAGTAAAGAGAAAACACTAACGCTCACTCTAGTTGTAGGTTATTGGCACTGCATATCATTGGGAGATGAACAGATTGTGTAATATTTAGAACACAATGCCAAAAAGACGTGACACGCAATTAAAAAGATTGGTTGTAAGTAGTGTCGCTGTGGTAAATTCCAGTCCAATGATTGGTGTAGCAGATTTCTCTATGCGTCCTATCCTTGCTAGATGGGAATCCAATCTCTATTGAAGATAAAAGCAAGGTTGGGAATCCCATCTCTGTTGAAGATCAATTTTCATTTATTTTCTCTTGACAAAAAGTGGAAAATGGCTTAATCTCTCAAGCCTTTTTTTCAATGTACTCATGTTAGAGACAGATTCCATGGAAATGTTACCTATAGAATGCAAGGAATCTAGTTAGAATAAAGTAGTGTTTGTATCAAGAATCGACAAGGATCTCACTAAAATTTACATTGAATCCTTATTAAGTATCAAGTATGGTGATATTCGTAGATACAAACTATTAATGAAACACTGGTGAAACAATTACTAAGTTAAAAGTAACAACAGAAATATCAATATTATGTTAAACTTATGGAATGCAATAGATAAGAGGGCGTTATGGTAACTGAAATCCTAAATTTTTGCAAACAAATTATCCAAAGGACTAAGGAAGCATAACCAATGAATGAAAGTGCACTTCTAAGATCAATTAGAATGATGTTAACGAATTTCCTTTAGAGTAAAACCCTAACAAGATCAAACCTAAACTCTTTTAGAACCAAAAGAATCACAATAAACAAACCTTGCGACAGAGGTATTGTACCCAAAGAGCCGAGCAATCAGTTGGAAAGTAGGCCTAGCTAAGGGAAAAGGTCATCGAGCTTAAAACCCTCCCACACCAGTTGAACGAAGAAGTGTGAAAATCATAATTTTCCAGCTTTTACTCTATTAATGATAATGAGCCCGAGAATAGGAAGAGTCTTCTAGCTCATCCATAAGTTTTATTAAAATACAAATTGTTGTGTGAACCCTACAATCATACACATGCCGAAGGTAAGATGTATGTAATTGAAATGTGGTGGACATCTTTCAACAGATATGAATCCACAACTCCATAAACACTTCCATGTATTTAATTCCAACCACTGTGCAAATGCAGTTGAAACAGATCCAGTTTAACCTAAATTTTTGGGCCGCTTGCATTAACATAAGATTAACATACTCATTAGATATTTATTGTTGTGCTAGAAACAACAATTAGCACTATACTCTGAAGTGAACAAATATACATAGTGCGCCTTTGTATACCATCCCTTCAAATATACATAGTGCACCTTTGTATACTATCCTCATCGTCATCACCTACTTTAGTCATTATTGTCATGTTTATGATGGCACCCAGTCTTTGAATTTGTACATCAATTTTGCCTATTTTTCTGACCTTTTTCAACATATATTTCAATGTATTTGAATGGATGGATGGGACAAGCAGGAGCATCACCAGGCAGATCTGGAGCACCAAGAACCCGAAAAGATCCCACATAAAGGGAAATTCCCCTGGGAGGAGGGAATCCGACCGAAATAAGAGGTCGCGAAGGCCATAGCCACACCCCATGAAATTTACCATCTCAACCAAAAAAAGACACAAGATTTACCTCGGTTACCCCGTCTCCTATAGCAAAAAATTCATTAACATTACACTAATAAATATCATGGAAAACATAAGTGTTTAAAATAGCCAACATGGTCGTTGTTATACATTTCAATGGCTTCTTAACCGAAATTTATACTGCTCACTACTATACAATTCAATGGCTCTACGCAATTAAAAACAAGTAAGAAACATGTGATCATCATCTTTTTGTTGCTGAAACTAAATGTATATTGTATTTATTTTGTAATATCGGAGGAATATCAAAGGAAGCATTATTTTCCTTTACATTTTATAGGACTCTATAGATAGAGAGACGTAAAACCAGTCATTACTTGTCTATTGCATTACCTGAGATGAATAAGGGCCTTGAATCTTGAATAAGAGGGAGTTGGGAGCTTGGTCGCAGTGGGTATTTTTTTTGGCATAGACATAAGAAGGGTGGAAGGTACCCCTAAAATCCATAAATTAGTAAACGTTTTTCATGATCATGATTGTGAGAGCGGATTCCAACTTTGAAACCTGGCAGGAAGGCTTCAACTCAACCTGCAGGGGGTTGGTCCATTAGTAGCATTTTCTATCTACTCATCCAAACAAAATGCAATAAACAAATGAACTTGAAAGGTATGGAATTAGATTTAAACTATGTGTAAAGGGTTCACTCGGAATTACAGATCGAGAGCGATGAGAAAAAATAGCATAAGAAATATTTGGTTTATTTGTAATTTCATTCAATGTACTAGTTCCGATGTTTGGAGTTACCGTCATTTTTTATTGTCTATACCTTGGTTAAGATGAGTCAGATAATGGACAAGCACAGACGATGAGCCACATATTCAATACAAAAATCCTGGCACTGGAAGCATGCACATGTTTTTCCATAAGCTCTATTCTACAATAATTTCATTGACAAAAGCCCTATCTGTAGAATCGTAGCCTCTAATATATGAGCACAGAATTTGATGATTAGCGTAAACAGACTACATCATGCAGAATACACACAGCCCACACATGTTCTAGGTTACTCATATCAATATATTATGAGGTGAGTAGATACAGAGCATGCATATATTCTTATCTATCGTAGTGGATATACTTGTGTATTAATTTGGAATGATACATACAAGTGAGTAGAGATAGTTGGATATGCATATATGAATCGGAGTAAGAATATGAGTAAACTCTGATATATGAATATATGTTAGAATCGTTATGCATCTCTACTCACCTCTGATGTATTGCGCTGTGTAGAATCATAACCTCTAAGAATATATTAGTGGAGAATTTATGATTATTGTAGCCTCTAATGGAATCGTTATGTTAGTTGATATTTTTACTTGAGTAGAGCCCGTTGTGTAGAATCGTAGCCTCTGATATATGACCGAGGAGGTGATAAATCCTTTCCTTCAGCTTTCATGGCCTCTTGGATGAGTCTCTGTTAGAGATCCCTGCAAGATATGGAGGCAGGCATGTATGCCTGGCATGCATGAAGCACAACGCAGAGGGAGGCATATGTACAACATGCAAGAGCGAGAGTAGGTGAGTACGCAGAGGAAGAGAGGCATGTGTACATCGTAGAGGTCGCAACTCATCATCAAATGCATGTCTCCCGCGTGTGTCCACCACGGTTTCAATGCATTCACATCGTAATCAAGTGTTTATGCCTAAGATTTTAGATTACATATCCAACTGTGGAGTTAAAAATGGAGCTCATGCCTAATGCCTCGAAAAGAGGTCAAATAAGACTTCCAAAACAAAGATTGGTCAGGAATAAAATATATATCAAAAATATTAGTATATATTGCCTAATAAATTGTGTAGGGATTAATACAAAAACCAAAACTGATGCCTCTAAAAGAGGCTAAATAAGACTTCCAAAACAACGATTGGTCAGAAATGAAATATATACTAAAAATATTAGTATATATTGCCTAATAAATCGTGTAGGGATTAATACAAAAACCAAAACTGATTTCTATAGTCCCTTCTGCTTGGAAGGCAGCAGGGCCTAATAATGAATATTTTAGAGATAACTATATTAATAATTTTTTGTATTTTTTTACTAGTGAAGAAAATGGTTATCATCCTTTGGGTAGATTTAATATATGAAAAATGCATAGATATTGGAATATTTTAGAGATAACTATATTAATAATTTTTTGTATTTTTTTACTAGTGAAGAAAATGGTTATCATCCTTTGGGTAGATTTAATATATGAAAAATGCATAGATATTGAGGATTTGCTAACGGTTATCATCCTTTGGATATATTTAATATATTAAAAATGCATAGATATTGAGGATTTGCTAACGGTTATCATCTTTTGCGTATCTTTAATATATTAAAAATACATAGATATTGAGGGTTTAAAATTATGTATAGGGTAAATGAGACTTTCGTCTTGTGGTATTTTGTTTTAAAATTAGGTGTAGGGTATATTAGAATTTGGTATTGATGAAGTTGATTGTATTTTTTTTATTATTATTCAAAAATCTTTTCTTAACATGGTAAACTTTAATATGGGATAGTCATGCTTCAATGTTGGTGACGAGTGGCATTACTTTCTCCGGGATGCGATCGATGGAGTTGGTCACTAATTTCAAACAAAAACCTCTCATTAACCCTATTTCGCATTTTTTGCCTAAAGTATGCTATGGTAAAGAAGTTCGAGGTTAGGTTCAAGAGGAGGGTTTCAACCTTGATACCTTTCTTCATAACCAACACTCTTCTGATGATTTCGTTGGGGATAAAAGAAACAAACAAGGAAGTTGACTGGGGAGAGGGCTAGGGTTCAATGTCGACTTAAAACCTACAAGGTTCATGAAGGGTTGGATAGATATGTTCTTGGTGAATACATTAATATGGATAGAGTTGAAGTGCTGACAAAGAGAGAGCGTTGGTAGGCCACATCAAGTTTGTGAAGGCTAACGAACTTGAACTAATCGTTTGGGTTAATCAGCAATGGTTACCGATTTTTGGATATGCGACGAGGGTAAACATGTTTATTAACAACTGTATATGTTTCATCTTTCTGAGTCAGGATCACATTGGGATTATTCTTAATGGGATTTGACCGATTAACGAGGGATCTCTTTTTCTCAAGAGTTGACACACTTCTTTTGATCCCGAAAAGGAAAAATTAACTCGCAGACATTTATGGATGTTGATGCTTAGGTTTCCATCAGAACTATGGGCTCATAATATCTTTGAGGGTTTGGAAAATTCAGTGGGAAAAGTTATAAGGATTGATAAAAATACGTTGTATGGCATGGAAAAGAATACTACTAGGGTTATGATGGAGTTCGATATTTTTAGTGGTCTTCCGATGGAGGAGGAAATTGTGTGGGGCATTCACACTTTTCGCCAGAAACTTGATTACTAAAAGATCCCCTTTAGATGCTTCTTTTGCAACCATACAGGTTATGTTAAATCCCATTGTCCTCAGTTTCTTTCTGGGTCTCTGATGACGGTTTCTATGGACGATTCTGAGATCGATGGGATTTCTGATGGGGATTACACTCTTGCTCCTCGAACATCACCGGGTGTCGGGGTTGGCATTTTTTTCTGGTGAGGATACTTTTGACTCTCCTACCGATTATGAATATGTAACTAAAGATGAAATTGAATTTTACTTGTCCACTAAATTTTTTTTGGATCATAGACTTTCAATTGCTGGGAAGGGTTTGCAATCTCAGCCTTTTAATCTTGTCCATGATAAAGATGGGTTAAGTAATATTATTGCTAACGAGAATAAGGTTAGTTCTCCTCGGGTTCAGTCTGTTGAAGGGTTTGTCAAATCTAATTTCCAATCCAGTATCCCTAGTAGCGGCTCGACCAAATCGATGCCCTTTGAGAATTTGCATGATGATTTTTTAGATTCCACGAATAAATCTTGTAAATCCCCTGTAGATTCCAAAAAATGTGACCATTCCCATTGTGTCCCTTTTTCCTTTCCTGAATGGGACATTATTAATGACAGTGGATATAGAGTTTCATATCTAAATGGCTTCAAATAACCTTTAAAAATTTATTCAAAAAATACCTCTTCCAAAGACTTTGTTTCTCATGTTTCGTCTATTATATTTCATAATGTGACCATAAGGAATTGGAAAAAGAAAAACAAGGATCCTTCAAAACCCTAGGAAGATCATGTTTACAAACCCTTATCAGTTTGATTGGATGAGGTTGAAGCTGGTTGTTCTGGTTCTGTGGATGAAGTTTCAATTAGGGCCCTTAGAGCAGTGAATCCCTCTATGTCAGGTTCTTAATGTAGATTATGTCTATGAATATCTCGGATTTGGTTAAGGCTGTGAAGGTTAGGCATTTATCCAAACTTATTAAAGATACTAACCTTGATATTATCCTTCTGCAAGAAACCATGTCTTCGTATTTTCAAGCGATTGAAACCATATCCAATATTCTTCTAAATTGGGAAATTTATGCAGTTAATTCTTCGAGTTTATCTAGTGGCCTATTGACTTGCTGGAAGCCTTGGGTCTTAAATATTAAGTCTTTTGGGACAAATTGGGGAATCCTTCTGGAGGGGAGATTTATAATTTTTATAGAACCTAGCTATCTTAAACTGTTATGGTCCTTATAAAAACAAATAAATTTTATGGGAATCTTTGGAACTTTCTAGTTTACTTCAATATGAAAACCTTATCATTATCGAGGATCTAAATTTTACTACATCCCTTGCAGAAATTTGGGGTCAGTTGGAGAGACCTGAAAATCTGGAGGATTTCTTTTCAAACTTCCTTTCGAGGAATGACATGGTTGATTTCTTACCTGTCATTATGGAACCTACTTGGACAAATTGTAGATGTGGCAAAGATGGGGTTCATAAAAGATTGGATAGATTCATTTTGAAATCCTCCTTTCTTCATTCCTTACAGAGGTATAGGGCTTGGGTGGAGAAGGCTACCTTATCAGATCACTATCCCATTTTTCTTTAGATGGGTGAAGTTTATCCTCCTCTTAAATATCCTTTCAAATTTAATAGCCCATGGTTAATAAATGAATATTTATGTGATATGGTTAGAAATAACTGGATAAACTGTTGGGCGCATCCCAAGTGGACACAGTTTTGATGGAACAGTCCAAGTCAAAGGACGTTTTGATGGCAGAAGTACAAGATAGGCAAGGCCCAACGTCAACCA